>JBAMBM010000704.1:2325000-3707500 GCA_037043425.1 Hirtodrosophila duncani | reverse complement strand
AATTTGGCATATGTGGGCTTTGGTAGCTTTGTTAGCTTGTTAGTTTTGGTGAGAATTGAGAATTGAGAATACATTGGGGGGGGCGGGGAGAAAAATGAACATTTTCAAAAGCCGAGCAGCAAGGCAAAACATGCAGAGGTGGAGATCAAAGAAAGCTACTTAATATGGCTGCTGTTGTTGCAGTTGTTGTTGCTGTTGCCCTTTCATGTTGCTGTTGTTGTTGTTGTTGTTGATGTTGCACGTTTCCGCATCGATTTTCACAGTGGCCAGTGGAAGCTGTTGTTGTTGTTGTCTTGTCTCTTCCTTAAGTTCATTACAATTTATTTTTATGTGTAATGCAATTATTGTGCCCTGTTATTGTTGCTGTTGTTGTTGTTGCCGTTGCTGTTTGTTGCCGCTATTTTGTTTTTGTGTTTAATGTTTATTCGCGCTACTTGCCTTTGCCTTTGCCATTGCCTTTGCCTCTGCCTGGTCTTGGTTTTGCCCAAGAGTTTGAGTTGGCTTCAGTTGGCTTCGACTTGAGTTGGGGGCGTTTGCCTTAGAGGGTCAGGTGGTGGTGGTGTTGGTGGGGGGGATAGGGAGGATGGGGTGAAGGCTGACTTTGGCATGGATATGGGCATTCAACGAGGTCTTTGTTACACTCTCGGACATGACAACAACGGAGGCACGACCACGACACGTTGCGAATTTTTGCTTGCCACGAAGCCACAGCAACATGCAGCAGCAGCAGCAGCAGAAGTAGCAGCACCAACAGCAGCATTAGCGGTGGCAGCGGGCAGTGGGCGGTGGGATTTGACCTGCCGTTGCACTAAATACAAACACTCCAACTCACACACACACACACACACACTAACACATGGCTTTAGCTGTGTGTAGATTTTCGCGCGATTTCTTAATATGAGAATATTCCCAGCATTGTCTTAGGTGATGAGGCGCATATCACCCTCTCTCCTCTTCCTTTGCCTCCCCCTCTCCCTCTCTGTCCTTCTCTGGGTTTTAGCTAAGGTGACTGACTCGCTGAGTATGAGAAAAGTGATGGAAATGGAAATGCAGCTGTTGTGAAGTGAAGCTGGAGGCGCAGTCGCAATCGCAGGCGGACTGTCCACTTTATAGCCCCAACAACAGCAGCAACAGAAACAGCAACAACAACAATAACAGTGTTTCGATTGCATGTGAGTGCTGCGCCTGCCACCAACAGTTCAACACCATTTCCCGTCCCCCAATCGCCCCCCTCTCCTACCACTCTCTTGGCCCATTTAGCACCGTACTCGCGCTACCCACGAGCCATGCTTTAATTCCAGTTATGCGAATCTTCTGGGCTGTGTGAGAATTCCCCAGTGCAATTCACATTCACATGGTCACACAGCCACACAGGGCGTCCCTTTTGTTCCTGGGGGTCATTACTGGTCACTGTTGGTGGTGCCAGTTGTTGTTGGCAGTTGGAGAACGGTTCTTGCCACCGAAGCTGCCGCCGCCACAAACAACTGCAAAGCAACTGCACTTGCGTGTGCAACACGTGGCCAAGGCTGGAAGCACTATAACCATTGGCTGGCTGATTCACATCATTAGCATTTTGGGCCCGGTGCCATCGCCTGGTGGTGCCCTGTGAGAGAGACTTGATCTTAATTTATATTGCCGCCTCGCGTTTTGCTTCTGTTTCTGTTGCTGTTTCTAATTAATAATTTATGCTTTTGCTTTTCTCTTTACAGGTGAGTCTAACGGTTAACGGTTAACCAACCAACCAACACCAATAATAAGAACAAGAAGAAGAAGAAGAGGAAGCAGAAGGGTATAAGTAGAAATATAACCAAGAAGAAGAAGAAGAAAAGCAGCTGTGCTTCTTCTTTGCCAATATGAACTGTAAGTCTTTGCAAATCATCAAGATGGGGGGGTTGTTCTCAGCAAAAGACCTCAAGCCGGTTAGAATAGAAAAGTGTAGAAATGCTCAATTAACAAAGGGAAAGAGTAGGAGAGTTACAAAGAGTAAGAAAAGTTTAGATTTTGATGAAATTTTCATATCTTTTATATATATAAAACTCTTTCTCCTTACTGACTGTTTTAGGAACAACGCACAGGTCAAACCACATTAGACAGGACAATGAAATTTTCACACAAGTTAAAGCTAATGGCATAGATGCACACTAAGCAGCCGTTTTTAACAAATTCCAACTGCAAGTGGTTCCAAATCTATGTCAAACTATGTCTATGCTAAATAAATCGCCCTCTGGTGGCTGTCTTTCGTTCTGGAATACTGAAAACTTCATACAACCCAGATTTTACAGTCTAGATAAGCACTAAGAAGTTGTTTTTGGAAAATTCCAACAGCAAAAGGTTCAAAATGGATGAAATACTTCTAAGTAAATGTAAGGAATCTTATCATATCTTTGCATCTGATTGTAGTACAGGGCTGAAACTTGGTATATAGGAAAAGTAGACAGTGCCACGCCCATTTGATAGGAAAAGCTATCTCATTCGGCAGCTATAGGCTGTTCGATCCCTTTGATGACGTCATTTGAGCTTAGCTGAAAAGTTTCTCTGCGACTTAACCTAACTAGGCGCTGATCTACGGGGGGTTTCACATGCTCAAGATCGCCTTAAGATCTACTCAAACTTACAAATGAGTTCAATGCCTCAGCCTCAGTCTGCCCCTGCCCCTGACCTGCCACTGCCTATGTCTGTCTCTTTCTAATGGTAACAACACCTGCAAAATGCGATCGATCGAGATGAACCGTTCATCTGGGCGGATTAACAAAGATTTTCCCACAATTTTCCACAACAACACGAATGCAACGCTTTATGCATTCTTTTGCCCTGCCCATAGGCCCATTGTGTCCTGAGTCCTGAGTCCTGCCCTCTCGTCTCGTCTGGCACAGGAACAAGTATGAAATTTCATTAACATTGCACTTGTATTAAACTGGACGGACACACACACACACACACACACACACACACGCACGCATACAACTTGATCCAATTACATTAAGCGCATGAAGGGAATGCAAGGAAGAGGATGGTGGAGTAGCCAGGATGTGATGATGTTGGTCCTCTCAATCTGGTTTGGCACTTGTTGCCAGGGCTTCAGATTTCGGCCCAAGGACATTGCCAACTGATTAGCCCCTAGACAATAGAGAACAAGAACTGTACAAGGCATAGAGTGGAGTGGAGTGGGGCGGAGGCTAACATCATCATCAACATCATTAAGGTCATCGTCATCATCATCATCATCATGATCATCTGCACAGCGAATATGTTCGCGAAAATTTGTCCTGGGAAAACGGAGCAGGTGAAGTACTCGCTGTGCAGTACACTCGCATCCTCCAGCCACATTCACATTGCTCGACATATGAGGCCGGGGCTGTAATTGAATTGATCATGATTTGCCATTGTTGGATGGAAGGATGGCGGATGGAGGATGCAGATGCAGTGTTCAATCGCTGCAATGCTGCCGCTGCTGCCACCGTTCCACACAGTTGTTCATCATCGAACTTCGCGTCGTCATTGTTTCGCTACCTGGGTACACCTTTTGGGTATTTGGTTCGGCCCGGGGGCAGTTTTTGCTTTGGCAAAAATCACCGCAGGACAATGAGTGTGCGCATTTGCTGTTGCTTCTGCTCCTGCTGCTGCTGCTGCTGCTGCTGGCTATCCAATATTTGCAACGTGTCACCCGTTTTCGAAGATGGGAATGCCTTGAGAGAACACACATTCTTTATATTTTCGGCCAGGCTTTCTTTTTTACATTTCCATTTTATTGGGATGTTTTTTGGTGCGTGAGAAAAAGGATTAAGGATTTGTCGCAAAACACTGTATATAGATATATATGTGTGTGTGTGTGTGTGTGTGTTGGTGTGAAAGGCTGATTGGCCATGAAAGAGGTGTGCAAAAAGGAGCAGCAGCTGGATCTACTGGACGACTGTGGGAAACATAGCAGAAAATTCGATTGATTTGAATTTGACAGTTTGAGTTTTGGATGCAGTTTTTAATACTTGGGAGATGGGAGATCTGGTCAGATAAATGGGTTAAGAGATGGAAGTCCCATGCAGAATAAGAGTGATATGAAACAGAGGAAGTAGAGAAGATGTGAGAGAACTGTTGGAGATTTTATGGGGTTAAACTGTGAAGGGAATTGTTAGAGGTAAAATATTGATTGTGAAATCTAGGAAACTTGGAGGACAAGCAAGATATCGACGATGATTTACTCTAGAAATTTCAAGTTTAGGTGAAGTTTCCTAAAGGAATTGCTGCCTTCTGATAGTTGATATAATGCCAAATGGCGGTAAGACTCAAATTTGATTAGATCTTTCCAAAGAAACTTGATGTGAATGGAGCTATGAGAGGCCTGCATGGAGAAGTTGGTTTGATTCGTTTCAATGGTTTCTCCTTCGATTTACATGATAAAGTGGCCGAATTCGCAAGAGAGATCTGAATAAAACTAAGAGACTAGATCACTTTATCAATCTTTATCAATCCTTAGGCACTCCATCCTCTCTCAATCCCTCTTTAAGCTTCCTTCTTCACACCCAAAATCCTTAATCATTTGATAGACTCCCCAGCTAGCCATACCAAAATCCTTGATCATTCCATTGACCAGCTCCAGTTGACCAGCTTGGGTTAGAGTATCACAAGTTCCGCAGTTGTAGATTATGCTTCCTCCTTGGCTGGCTTCCTCCTAAGGCTGGCTGGCTCGTTGGCGTTGGCTGGTTTTATGTCGTCTGTGCTGCAAGTTCATTGTTGTTCGATAAGCATCAAGTTCTCACGAACTTTAGCCAAGAGACCTGGGCTCCTACTCCCACTCCCACTCCCAATCTTACTCTTATTCCTGCTGCTTGTGTTGCTGTTACTGTTTGCTTAGTTTGGGCGCCGTGCATGGACCTGATGGTTGGGAAATCGGAGCAGGCCAACGGGCAGCGATGACATTTTCCCCCCAAAAAGAAAAACTGAAAATGTTTTCAGCAATTAATGCCAAATTTAGACAACAAATACGATCGATCTGTGGCATGGGCAGGGCTATGACTAGTGGATCTTTGGCCAGTCAGCCATGAAATATGATGGAGCACGGCTGGGCTGGCCGCCGGAAGTGTTTGCCAAACGCTGATGACACAGCCTATAGCTCCAAAGCAAAGAATGTATCTAGCTTGAGGCGGAAGGCGGGGGGGACGCCTTGCCAACGCACACCCCTGACCCAGTTTAAAGAGAGCCAACAACAACAACAGCAACAACAACTGACTGAATCATATACCAAACACCAACAACAACAACAACAAACAGCAGCGGCCATATTAGGGTTAGGCGCATGCGCAGCCCGTGGCTAATAAATTTTTGGTGAGGCAAAGCAAGGCAAGGCAAGGCAAGTCGAGGCCATGCGGGACATGTGGAAAAATTTGAAGAAAAAAAAACAAAACTAATTAAATTGTAAAACCGAAATTAGGTAAAGTGTAAGTAACCCTTTACGATAACCATTGAAGGCCGCCCGCATTCCACAGCCACATAATATGCGGCAATTCGATGCGTTTGCAGTTGCAGTTGCAGTTGCTGTTCCAATTGTCAGTTGCAAATAATTTGATTAATGAACGAAGCATTTTGATATGTCTATAAAGTTATACAATCTCACGCTTTAAAGGGTCAACGGATTGAGTTTTGAATTTCAGAATGCGGCGACCGCCTGGGAGGGTGGAAGTTGCATTCAAACTTATCGGTATGTGATCGATAAGTATCGAGAATATGCGACTCGAAAGTTGTAAC
This sequence comes from Hirtodrosophila duncani, assembly GCA_037043425.1. NCBI lineage: Eukaryota > Metazoa > Arthropoda > Insecta > Diptera > Drosophilidae > Hirtodrosophila > Hirtodrosophila duncani. Next base: position 3,701,761 of record JBAMBM010000704.1, on the reverse strand, counting down.
AGGTTATGGGGGCCCAGTTAGTTAGTTGCAAGGGCCTCAAGAGAGGTGAAGAAAGAGGGGTTTCTAACGTGTTTTTGGGAAACATCCTTATAATACCAACTCACGCTTTCACTTGGCTTTTACTGAGCTGTCAAATAAGAACGGCTGGCTGGCTGGAACAGGGAGTGCATCTCCTTTTCACCTCTTCCATTTAACATTATGTTAATTCTGAAATTCCCATGCTGTAGGATATTTACATAGCTAATCTGGTGAGGCTAATCGGTTCACATATGACAGAGAGAGAGAGAGAGATCTTCCTCTTGCATGTGCCGCCACTTGAACTCCGCAAACAATCTATAAAAGCACTTGTTAGATCTAGAACTACGCCTCCAACTGGGCTGCTGCTGCCGCTGTTGTTGTTTGTCCACGCAATTTATGATTACAAAGGACAACAGGACAACGGGAGGGCAAACGAGCAGCATGTTTTGATGCCACTCACCTACCTGGGTTTCGCCTACACATCATGAGAGATGGGCTAAGAGATGGGCTTAGACATAGTTGCCATTGTTTTTGCATCGTCCTTTTCATGTCCTGCGCTGGTCAGCAACAGCAACAGTTTCTGTTGTTGACCTATTTTTGTTGTTGTTGTTGTTATTGCTTATAAATAAGGTTTGAATGATGATGATGATCCATGTGTGTTCAGTTTGGCCGAGAGCTGAGCTGGCATTGCACCCAAAAGAAGACAACAACAACAACAACTATCGGACATCGGAACAGCTAACCAGCTGCCCCCATTCAATATGCCAAACACGTACAATGCCTACACTAAGGCTGCGAAGCTGAGACGCTGCTGATCCCAAAAAACAGACGAAAAAAATGAGGGCCATAATGGGGCCGAGGGCACGTCCGTTGAGGCGAGGCTGCGGCTGCGGCTGCGGCAGAGGCTGAACTGTCCGAAAAAAAAAACAAGAGAGATGAAGTGGTATATGTATATGTATATGTATATGGGAGATGGATATGGATATGTAGCTACAGATGTGGCTGGCTTTTGGGGTTGGAGTTGGAGTTGGAGATGTAGATGTCACTTGAGTAATTGTCGTTATACGCTGGCGGCTTATTTTCCAAACATTTTCGTTTTCGTTCGACAGAGCAGGGCGAACAAAAGGCCGCCGCACAAAACCGAAGAAAGTGAGCAACAGAGACAGACATAGAGATATATATAGAGAGAGAGCGAAGGGGATAGAGATGGAGATGGAGCAACTGCAGGGCTTTTGTTGCACAATCTGCGTGTCAATGCGTCGTCGTCATGCGCTTGAACCCATCAAAAGATGATGACGCTCCCCAGGGACAGAACACAGTATTGGTGGCACAGAGACAGACACTACTACTGCCGATCGGCCTGGCCTGTCCAACGTTCCAACGTTCAACAGCAACGACAACAAGCTGGACGTCCGTCTCAGAGGCACCTAACGTGCAGCTATTTAGGCACTTTGTCAGTTTCAGTTTCAGACTCAAAACTCTGCCCATTGCCAGGGCCGTACCCTAAACTCGTTGTTGTCGTTGTCGTTGTCTTTTGTCGCATCTGTAGCTATATAGCTATGGCTATAGATATATATCTGATTGTCTGCCCACCTACACATGCACATACACATACAGATGCATGTACGTGATATACCTTGGTCCGGTCTCACAGCGACCTGTGTCCACGTTCAACGACAACATTTCATCATCGTCATCAGCAACAGCAACACTGCATCATCATCATCATCATTATCATTATCATGGAATACAACAACAACAGCAACAGCAAGCAGCACCTTATAACAATAATTGTCAAAAACTGATTTGACGAGCTCTGAATGGCCACGACCTATTCACCATTCCAACCGTCTGACCTCATCTCATCTCATCATCTCTCCCAGCCTTACTTATGCATGTGAGCCAGCCTCAGTTACGTTTTACAGAAATTTCAGTTTATTGTTGCTGCTGTTGTTGTTGTTGTTGTTTCTTTGAACATTTTTGGGAATTAGCAAAAGCAGCAACACTTGAAGAAAACTGATTGATTTCCACCGACAAACTGCGTGAAAATTGACAGCTGAAAGGGAAAATGAAACTCAAAACTGCGGAGTTTTTTTTTATAGAAGATTCTAATTCAACTAAGATTCTGAGTCCTGGGTAGATATTACAGCAGCCACCTGAAGAAAATTGCAAAGTTTTGTATATGAAACAGCCTGCAACTTGACTTCAAGCCTGCTAGAACACCAACTTATAAAATTGAAAGGTGAAAAAATAAAACTGCAAAAGCAATTTGATGGTAGAAAGCTCAGTTCAAAGAGATTGCATTTAGAATTCAAGCTGGGGACAGCCAGATTGGTTTCCTTCAGTAGAGTAGGGGTTCTTGGGTTAATTATCTATCTTTGTTATAGAGACAGGACACCCTTAAGTATAATATTTTAACTGATTAACACAGGATTTGTGAAGCAATTTGATGTGAGAAAGCTCAGCTCAACGATGATAGAAAGATTTTGCATCTAGAATTCAACTTGGGGCAGCCAGATTGATTCGCTTCAGTAGAGTAGAGGTTCTTTGATTGATTCCCTTTAGTAGAACAGAGGTTCACAGAGCTGGAAGTCAACCAGATCGCTCAAGTTGAGTTTCTATGAAAATCGTTTTCAATGTGATGGAGATGTTACTTCAGATTTCACCGTAGATTTCGAGTTGATTAGGTTACAATTGAAATCGCAACTGTCTGAAATGGCTTCCAAATGAAACTTTGGAGATTTCCTTCATCAGCTCCATTATATCCAAGGCTTCCACTGGACCTTAACACTGCCTCAAAGATGTTACCCTCACACTGTGAAACTTCAAAATGTTCTGCCAGAAGCTGAACAGATTCTGATCTTAAACAGAGACGCCCAAGCCCCGCCTCAGTTCAGAAAACTTAAAACCGTTAGAACTGTTGAAAACCGTTACATTCTGACTGCAAGCTGGCTCTTTAGAAACAGGGTGTGCCATTTTTTCTATGCATTTTTTCATCTACTCAAATTTCCATAAACTTTTCTTCTATTTTTTTGGTAAATCTTTTCTTTACCAAAAAATGCACAATCCTTGAGGCATCCGGCCGCAGGATTTCTATCTGCAACACGCAAGACCCTGCACATCATCATCATCATCAGCATCATCTTCTGGTTTTCGGTAAGCCCTTTGCTGCTTTTTCCTGCTGTTTCTCTCCATAAATTACACGTTTAAGGATCAGCATCAGGATCTTTGATTTGCTTTGCTCATTTTAAACCAAAACTTTTCTGATTTCTAAAAAATTGAGATTTCCAACTCAAAAAAAAAAAACAAAATTAACCACCCAACGACAATTGCCCGTCTTGTTGCAGGCTGAGGTCCTGGCTCCTGGCTCCTGGCTGCTGGCTGCTGGCAGGGTCGTTTTTTTGGTCCTTTGTGTCAGGCATCTTCTTGTTTTTATCATTGTTTGAATTGAATTAAAAAAGCGACGGTAATCAATGCAAGGACTCAGGACGCAGCCGGCTGTGGCAAGCGCAGCTTTGCAGCAGTCGTATAGGATAGGGTCCTGGTCCTGTTCCTGCTCTGGGTCCTGTGTCCTGTGTCCTGGGTTACTTTTTTGTGGGTCGCTGCTGCTGCTGCTGCTGCCTAAATCAAATGCAAAACCTTGTCTCTGCTGCCTGACACACTCATATGTGTCCTGCCTCCTGGGTGCTGCTGTCTCATTCCCCTCCCCCCTGCTCCTGGCCGCCTGGGCCCTAAGCACATTTCATATCTTGGGAAAATCTTTTGGCCACCACCCAAAAAACGGAAACCCAACAACAACAACAAAATAAGAAACAACAAAACAATAAGAAAAAAAAACGAGGACACACATAGGCACACAGGACACGCACAAGGACGAGGGGCATAAAAAATTAATATACGAAATTCGACAACAACAACAACAACAATACAATTTGCATAGCGGCAAAAAACTGCCGTTACACACACGCAACGTTAGGCAGGACCTTAGAGCTGCTCTGAAGGAAACGGGCTACCTGAAGCACACACACACACACACACATACACACAGGAACATTATGGCAAAAACTGAAGACGAAGACGTTTGATCGGCGGCACCCTCGAGCCCACAAGGACTCCAGAAAGAGTGAGAGAGAGGGAGACAGCGAGAAGGAGAGGGGTTGCAAAAAACTGAAAGGAAAACCAACTGAATCTAGGGAAACTTTAAGAAACTCAGAAAAAACGCAGGCGGCGATCTCTAAATTGCATAAAAAATTGCAAAAGGACGCTGCTGTGCGCTGGAAAAGCGGGTTGCACATCTAGTCCTTGTCCTCGTCCTGGTCCTGGTCTTGTTCCTGCTTCGATGAATTGCGTTTGATTAAACGACACACACAAAGCCGAGACGTGTTTTTCTTTGCCATTCCCCTTCCCCCCTCCCCCTCCCTCATCAGCTTGTGCTGCTGTTACTTGGTCTTATTGTGCCATAGGCAGGACATTAGCAGCATCCTTTTACACGCTTCATTCGCACATAGACGACGGCGCCTGTGCGCAGCCGCCTCAGACTCAGTGTGCGCGCGCAAAAAAAACTTACCCCTCTGCTCAGGAATGAAAGAAAAAAAGGATTAGGGACAAAAAATATGCCAGAAAGAAACTGACACACACACACACACACACACACACACATGCTGAGCATAGAGTAAACTGTTACGGCATTCAGTTAAACCCAAATCCCAAGCGCAAGCATCGTTCCTTCACTTCTTGTTGAGACGCCAACTCTGGCTCCTGGCCTCATCTATTATTAGTTGGAACTGCAGAAGAGGTGAAGCTGTAGCTGATGGTGAAGGAAGGTTGATCTCCGCACACACACACACACAGACACACACATATACACACTTATTGCGCAGCTTCCGTCTTGACAAAAACAAGAGTAAAACAGTGAGAGAGAGAGAGAGAATCCTGGTCCATAGTTAGCAAGACACATCCACTGAACTAAGAAGAAGGGCTAGCGGGGGGGGAACGCTTAATGTGATGATGTGAGTTGAAGATGAAGATGATATAATACTGCGCAAATACTTCGACAATCTCATTGTTTTGCAGGAAATGGAAAAGCCAGTTTGAAGTTGTAGTTGTAGATGTCTATCGAAGGTATCCTAACTATCTATATGGCTTATATAATAAGCTATATATCTTTTATCTCAGCATCTCTATAAGTCAAAGTATTCCCTTGGTTATACTTATCACTTCTGCAATTTCACATTTAGTTTCTAGAAATTTGAAATTGTATTCTTTGATATTTCATAGAAGATTTCGAACCATTCACAAAGTCACAGTTGAACTAACCTAAAAGTTTGAAGAACTTTGAACTAACTTAATTTGAGATAATTTGATCAAACTGATGGAAAGCTTGAGCTTTCTTTCACCTACAATTCTGAGCAGGTTCTTTCTGATGGAAAAGGGATTATGTTTAGATACTGAGAATGCAAATTTGTCGATTTCCGTTTGAAAAGAAATCTCTCCATTGTAATTATTTCACCACCATAAGGTCTGTTTGTTTTCCACAGGTTATGGGCCCAATCAAAATTCTGAGTTTTTGACCTAAATACACTTGATTTCAGTACAAATTCCACTTCGATTGACATCTGAAATAAGTTTATCTTTAGATCAGTAAAGGGCATAGTCGTATATGTGTAGCTTCCGACCCTATTCCTATGCACAAGAGCTTACTCATCACTACTTTTGCCTCGGATTTTAGTCTTTGGAAAATCTCTCTGAAACCAATCAAAAATATTGCTAAATAATTGATATTATATCTAGATTTTAGCTGAGTCTTTGATTATATTGAAACATCGCTCATTGAGCACCTCAAAGATGCTCTGCAAATCTTAGAAAACTCTGTCATTATAATACCAAGAACTAAATCAAATGTTTATAAGGTGAAGTTTGAGATTTCTATATAATAAACTTAACAATTTCACTTTCAAAACTTGATCTTTGAGCAGCGACAAACTGAGGCATCTGAAGCATCTAGAGACAATTGAGAGTTTTGTGGAAGGAAAAGTGTATTAAGACCATAAAATAGTTTAGCAAGAGTTTGTTTAAGAAATTAGAAGAAGAAGAAGGCTTACAACAGATTTTACTATTGTCTAACTAAGACCTTTATGGTTTGGCATTGGAATCCTTGACAAGAAACACTCTGTAAAGACAAAGATACAAATAGAAAGACTCATAATTGCCATAACATTTACCCAAATCATTTCTCTTAAAACTTATTTAAACACTTGGGAGGGAGTCCTCCTTTTCCATCCTTGTGGCTCTGAGATTACCTTAAATCACTTTGCTATTGGTCAAGTGTTGCCACTGTTTTCCCTATTCCCCCAGCTTCACCTAAGCCCTAGCTCATATCTAAGCAGACGTTTTAGGCCTGAAAAACAACTCAATTTCATCAGACTTTGGGCAAAGATTAGGGCACGCATGTGCACAGCGCAGCAGTGGCATCTTCAAACAAATCTTATTGTATATATATATATGTGTGTGTGTGTGTGCGTGTGTGTGTGTGGAGAGCGCCAAAGACAGCGGGCAGCGCAGCAGCAGTAGAAACTGTAGAAGCAGTGGCAGCGTCCGCCTAAGTAAAAGTAGAAGGAGAAACCAAACCGAACCGAGCTGAATTGAGCTGAACCGAGATGTTTTTCAACCCCCTTGGCCATGTCCACTCGGCACAAATCGAGCGAGCCGTGCAGTGTGAATGCGAGTGCGAGCGAGAGGCCTCACACCCTGGATGGCTCTGCTGTCATTGTGTGTGTGTGTGTGTGCGTGTGCATATGTGTAGTGGTGACTACACACGTTTTTTTTTCTCGTTTTGTTGTTTTTTTTGTTGCCCCACACATACAGTTGCTGCCGCTGTCAGCGCCGACTGCACAGCCTCAGTGCCAGGAGCGGACAGGGACAGGGGACGGCGACCGAGACTGAGGCCGAGGCCGAGACCGAGACTGACTGCGACCGGCGGCGACTACCGTCACAGGAAGACCGAGACCGACCTTCAATTGTCAGTCCACGTGAAGCCTCTGTGGGGTCAACAACACAACGCGCTCTGCCGTTTGCCCTACACAACACAACACGACACGCTAACGACACACACAGGACAACACAACACAAAACAACACATCACAACACACATTACGCCGCGGCTCAAGCAACGTAAATGCTAACGTGAAACGTAAAGTTAAACGCGAAACGTCGTAATCGCAACTGAATTCCGCATCACGTATACGCCGCATCAGCCCAAAACAAACATTCATTTGTTATTTTATTGTGTTTTGTGATCAAGTGATATGAAAACTATATATGCATATGCATAAACTGCTTTGGATATTGGATTATATAAAATTTTTTTTGTTTTTTTTTTTTTTTTGTTCGTTCGTTTGTTTGTTAACAATGTGTTAAACATTTCAAAGAACAAACTGATTGAAACACAAACGACGAACAACAAAACAACACTGAAAACACACTCAAAATGTACAACAAAATGCTGTCGATCAGTGAGGATCATGGATTCCGTTCGCTGAGTCGTAAGTTCTATAAACTTTCTATATATAAATGCCGGTCAATGTCAGTGAGTTATAGAAACAAAGCTTGCTTTGGAGAGTGAAAGGGCAAGGCTCAAGGGAAAGGCTATGGAAAACTTTAGGAAAACTTTTGGAAAACTACTTGTGACCTTTTAAAGAACCTTCTTCTAAAACCTCTAATGGAAGTTTGTCAGTTAAATTGAAAGATTCTATATGAAATAATGGTATATATATAGGGTTCCCTTTTAGGGGAAGTTGTTCAGTTCAATCGAAAAGTTCTATTTGAACTAAAAGTAATATATATAGTGTTCCTTTTTAAGGGAAGTTATAAAGTTTGAATCGAAGATTTCTATATGAACTAAAGATATATATAGTGCTCCCTCCTATTGACTTGGCCTGAAGATTAAAGTAGAGCTTGTATCAAAGGTTTCTATATCAACTAATGGCACATATAGTGCTCCCTCCTATTGGCTTGATCTGGAGATTAAAGTAGAATCTACATTTGAAACGAATAGCTATATGATATATTAAGCCGATTCCGCTAATGTTTGCGCTTACCTTAACCTGACTCATAGCTTTTGGATAACAGAAGCTGTGTTAAATGAAACTTTTGGTTGGCTTCTGGTCGATTCTGACACAGTTTAGTTTGCAGCATTGGCAAAACTGAAGTTGATAAATCTTTTAGCTGGTTCAAGGTCGACTCTGATAGAAACTAGTTTGAACTTCTCGGTTAACTAAAGCTGATATGAGAAATTTGCATTAGATTAGTATTAGATTAAGCTTTTGGCTAGCTCAAAGTCGCATCTTACATAGATTAGCTGGGAGATGTAGAAAAACTGAAGTTGATTAATGTTTTAGCTGGTTCAAGGCTCGAGGTCGCCTCTGACAGAGACTTGGGTGAATACGTCGCTATATCGGGTCACACATAATGAAGAAACTTTCTTCTAGCCGAATACTACTTATATATCAAAATTTCCTCAAAATCCCAGCAATGTTAAGGCCTACTTCCATACTGTTACAAAAGCCCTTAGATTGTTCAATTTAGCTTTCAGCCCTTAGAAGAAAGTCTTCTTGGTCTCTAGAGCTTCACTTTCATCATATCCATAATCGTTGCTAGCACCTCGTGTGGGTAATTGATGCTTGGTTCGCAAGTTATCGCGCTCTTGTATCTCTGCTCCAGATAGCTGTGTGGAAATTTCTTAGAATTTTGTGTCACATTTCTTCCTGTCGCTTTGAGAGCGTCTTGCGTCTTGTGTCTTGTGTCTTGCAATGTGAGGTTGCCGCCGCGTCTCTTTAATCATTTGCCGTCACCCAGCTCACCGCCCATACCCCGGACCCTACCCTGCCCTGCCCTGCCCTACCATGTATCCCCGCACTCTGCAAAAGACAGGGGGACAGGGGCACATATGTATTCGCCTCATGCTGTTGCTGTTGCTGATAAGCGCCTCAGCGTTTGTTGGATTCCTGGTAAGCGGCAGAGCCCAAGCAAGACCACGACCACGACCACAGCTCCCACACACCACCACCACCACCACCGCACACAAAATCTATCGGGGGAGGGGGCGGGGGGCAGCCTAGAATCTACCTAGCCTTGGCATGACCAGCAACCTTATAGAACTCGCAGTACTAAAACCTATATAGATCGCAGCTATATTTACATATGGCATGTCCGTCCGTTGTCGCTGGCTTTCGGGGAACACAAAAACCTTCAACAGTGCAACTCGGTACTTGCCTCGCCCCTCACACTCTCACCTTGCCCCGCTTTTCCAGCGCATCACACAATACAAATACAAATATTTTAGCAACGACCTGAAAAATGAAAAGTAAAACTTACAACACGTATCTACAACAACAGCAACAACAGCAACAACGTCGCGCACATGTCTTATCAACAAACAACAACAATAACAACAACAACAACAACAACAATAGCAACATTGTTTCATACCACTAGACAAATAGAGCGGGCCGGGTTTCCATTTCTTTTATCCAACTCCAACTCGACCAACTCGAAACTCTGCGGGGGGAAACAGAACAACATCACTGAATTGGCCGTGTCCCGTATCTTCAGGCTCCAATAACTGCCAAAAAAAAAAACACACACAAACAAAATCAAGTACAGTTGCATACACTATTATCGATATACACTTTGCTAAAGCTCTTCCATTATATTTGACATAGTCAGTCATAGTCAAGGGTCGGCAAAGCTTCGGATATGTTCTGCTAGTTCATTTAGTAGATTATATATTTATCGATTAATATCGATAATTATGCATAAGCTCTACCTGAAATTCTTGTTTCCTTAATTTAACGATAAATTGTATATGTTGTAAGCGTAGTTTGAGTTATATGTATATGAAGTCTATCAATGTATATCTAAAATTTTTTATTTTTAATAAATTTGCATTAATCGATCAATTTTCAATGCGGTAAATACAGTTACAGTTATAGAGGAATGTACTCTATTGATGTACAGCCATTTTATATTGAGTTTTTGCATAATTTAATATACAATTTTGTTCTTTTAACAATTTTGTATTTATCGATAAATTCTAAATATGGTAAATACAGTTAAAATTCACATTGATGTTAACGTTTTGATGCACAGCTAAGTTTTAAGTTCTTCAAAGCACTTCCTCAACTTTCAAAATATTCAAAATGAAATTGAAAAATTTATCGATAATTTTTCCATTGGTTATATATTCAAAAACTACAACTTAATTTGTCTTTCTGTGTTAAACGTAGCTATAAACTTGATTCTTAAAATTTTCCTTTTTAAAATGATATCAACTTTTAATATTTGATATGTATCACAATTTATCGATAATGTTTAATGCGAAAGACTGTCCCTAAGCTGCCTACAAAGGTGGTTTTTGGAAATGCTAGCCAAATTTTTTTGTTGTTTAAGGCTTTCTCAAGGCATCAAATGCAAAATTAGTGAATTTATCGTTATGTTATCGAACCATAAATATAAATGTGAATGAATCAAAAAGCACTTCCGTAATGCTGATACAAGCTCGTAATATTATTTTACCTGGCATGCAAAAGTTTTTAAATTTGTCGTAGGATTTATCGAATATCGAAATCTTTTGCCAACTCAAAATTGACCTCATTTTGGCAGACAATTTCTTGAGCTAATTATGTTGGTTTTTTTCTGGTTGTTATTCTTGTTCTTCTTGTTGTTGTGGCATTGCCTTGTGCCCATTTCCTTTGCGAGCGGCTTATCAGTGCCAGGTAGGGCAAGGGGGTGGGGGCTGTTGGTTGTCCAGCTTACACATTGCTGTGGTGCGCACCGTGTGATGTGTAATGTTAATGTTAATGCACGCTCTGCCAGAGACCAGACCAGACCAGACCAGACCAGGCCGGGCCGGGCCAGGCCGTTGCTCATATTTGCATATGGCTCATTCACTCAACTCCCAAAACCCAACGCAGCGCCAACGCGACGAGTCCGTCGTTTGTTTGTCCAGATACAGATATGGGGTATAGGTACATATATATATATATATTATATATATATATATATAGGGGAGGCAGATACCTATATGTATACTATATGCATGCGGGTGTTATCAGTCGTAGTTGAATGCTAACTTTTGGCTAAACGCGCCAGGGCTGCTCGCCGCCTGGACGTGGACGATGATGATGATGATGGTTTCACCTGGCCATATGTGGTAGGGGTCATGGGGGGACCTGCAGGAAGGCAGTATGCTAGTGTGCCAGTGGAGAAGAGGGCGCTGGGCAAATAAAAGCCCAAAGCGTACAGAAAATTTGTATATGCTAAAACACTTGGCAACGTTTGCCTTTTCGACTGATAAGAACACGCCGCCGCCGTCGCCGTCGCCGCCTAGGGAGGATTCCAGCCAACCCCAACTTTGAGGGGGCAAGCGAGAAGAGAAGGCAAAGGTATATGTGTGTAGTTTCAGCTGCCAAACACCTTTGTGTCACAGTGTGTATGTGTGTGTGTGTGTGTGTGTATGGTATGGCCTGCTGGTGGTTATCCATGAACCAAGTAATTTGTTTAAACAAATTAAGTCGCCGCGTTGTACCGCTCACATTTTCAGCTGCCCTGACGTCGCTTTGTCACTGTCAACATGTATATAGTATATATGTATATATATATATACACACACACACACACTGATGCGTACGCCCACGCCATCGAGTTGTGTGTTATCGAAAATTCGAATTTGTTTAACCTTTTTTCCGTTTTGCTGTTGATTTGCTTTTTTTTTCCTCTGAGTCGTTAACATTTTTAGTTAAGTTTATAAATGACTTCCAGTGCCACGAACAACAATAGCAACAACAGCAACAGCAACAACAACAATAGCAAACAACAAAAAATGTGGCTCACATTTTTAAATATTTACACAGCATTTCTTTTCGGCGAACAATAAAAAACAATTTTTTGTCTTTTTTGTTTTTGTTTTTTTTGGGAAGTGGAGCACTTTTTGGTGTCATAATAATAAGTGTAGAGGAGTTTAGCTACAGCCATTGTCTTATAGATATATATATATATAGATAGATATATAAAGCTAATGAGTAATGCGTCATAAGCCTGTGTGCGTGTGTGTGTGTCTGCTTGCACTTAAAATTTTGTAAAAAATATTCAGTAGATCGCCAGCAAATCGCTTTCTACAAAAGCCTACCAAGTCCTATTAATATATCTTTCGCCAAACAATATAGATATTATTTTACTAAGCTGTGCACCTCCACCACATCATCTACTGCTGACAACCGAAAAGCCAGATCTGTCTGCAAAGTTCTGGGAATTGTAAGGAGTTAGACTTTGGCATTGGTTTTACTAGTTCAAAACTAAGCTTAGAATTCTAAGTTAGGATTCTGAGAGATCTCTCTTCTCTTTCTCACTCTTCTCGCTTCTGCTCTCTCTCGCACACGCTCTCTTCTTTTGTTAAGTGCAAGCAAATTGCCAACGCATTCTCCTGCCTGAACTTATGATGTCATAGCCTGGGCCTTACACATATGTGTAATTAATTCAGGACACTGCACACCCCTCCCTCATCGCTTGACACACGCCCCCGCCCCTGCCACTGCCCCGTTCAATGCCAATCAAGCCAGGCGCTGCCCATTTGTCTTAGCGCCGCACGCCCTTCCAGTAGTCCAAATTGAAGAAATGAATGGCCTCTGTTCTCCATCCTTCGCCCAAGCTTAAGATATATTTATGAGCTGCGACGGCGAGTCCTGCGGCTATTAATATAAGCATAAGTGGGTGAGTGTGCAGGCAAGTAGGACAATTAAGAATTAACATATTAATAGGACTCTTGCGCAAATTATCGAGACAACAAATATGAAATTCAAGCAGAGACTGGCACAGATACGCGGCATCACACATACACACACACACACACTCTCAGAGACACATATGTGTGGTTAAGCTAAAGCATGTCCTTGTGCTCATTCCCATGCCCCATTCTCGCATTGTATTTTTGTTATTTATAACATTTTCATGTTATTGACTGCCTGGCGATGCTGCCACTGTTTGCCCCATCTTGGGATTGTAGGAAGGCGCAAAACAATACCGTTGATTGTGCTAATTTATGCCTCACACACACACAGAGGCGGAGAGGAGGCAGAGAGTGAGCTAGCAACTCATTTTACGGCCAAAAGGTTATGGGCCAACAGTGGAGAGCTAACCGGCGCTTGGGCCATAAAAACCAGGCTAACCAAAAGCCAGAAACAGCAAAAGCCACATGGTCGAGCAGCCTTCACATCCTCAGCCTCAGCGACCAGTGAAAAATGGCGAACATGTATGTGTGTGAATGGATGTGTGTGTGTGTGTATAGGAGCAATGATATATATATATATGAAGATATAGTTGTATAAATAGATATTCCCATCGATTTCTTATAGTCAAATGCATTTTAAAGTGTTTTCCTGGGCTTCTGGAAGTCAACAGCATGTTCATGGTGACCCCGACGTGATTGAACTTAAAGCATGGTGACCTCGACATGATTGAACTTAAAGCAGCCAAAGCAGTGATTGGCGCAAGATGCAATTCTAGTTTGTGCGTCGAAACAGAGACTTTGCTTGCCAGCTTGTGGGCATTGCCGAAGCCAAACGAAGAGCTTTTTCTTTCCACTCTATTTCTATGCACAATAGATAGGAGCTTGCTAAACACTGATCTATGGTATGTTTGTGAAGCTTTCTAAGGACCATTGGCTACATTTTGGCGTGGATTTGTTTTTGAGGCTTTAAAAAGGCCTTTGTCAGACTGAGATTGAGTATCTTCAAGTCTTTAACTCTTTCATATGCCTGTCCCCTCTCTCTATCTCTCTTTCTCTCTAACACACACTTACGCACACTCTCTATGCGTGCTGTGGTCAAGGCGGTGGTGGGGTGGGCTTAGTGTGTTCACACATTATTGGGAAATCGAAATCCATTTGGCTATGGCCTATAGCTTATATCGTTGCTTATTATTATATATATTACAGACTCTTAACCCTTTTGTGTGTGTTCGCAACTCTGAATGATAATTCAATTTATGAGTTGGCTTTGGCTTCGGCTTTTGCCATACACGCACACACACAAACACACGCACATACACACGTGTGTTGACACTTGTCAGGCGACTGTCAACGCGCTGTCTGAAATTTGACAGTTTCAGACACTTTGCAATACACAACCCTTTCACCTTTTTCCTGTTGTTTGCTGGCCAAAGAGCAGCTGCTGTTGCTAGTGTCTCACCCTGGCTGCCTCTGCCCGCTAGCTGCTTCCAGCTGGCGCAATATTATTGCATAGCATCGCATCCAACTGTCAATAAGATGTTGTTGTTGTTGTTGCTGTTGCTGTTGTTTCCTCATAAATTTCTGTTTTGCTGAAACTTTGCAGTCAATTGGCGGCGTCGTCGTCGTCGTCGTCTCCTGTTTAGCCTCTAATCTGTCTACAAACATCTAATCTAATCGCTTAGGCAAATAACTGCCGAACGCAACTGGCAACGCCCCTTGTCCAACCACAGGTCTAACCCTAACCCTAAACCTAAAGCAAAACCCCCAACCCCTAGAAACATACAGAACGACAGAGGGAACGCCTACTATAAGCGAGAGTCGCAGGTAAAAGGCCTAGGTAAACCAGGACAGAGGCCAGACACAATGCTACCTGACTGACTGACTGATGATGACCCACAACTGGCCAATGGCACCACAGCAACAGCAACAATAGCAACAACACATGTTGATTTCATGAGTCGCCTCGTCTCATCTCTGTTTCTGTTTTTAGTTTAGTCAAAGGCAGCGCTAATTGGCATCGCCTTCTACCATAATATATGACATGCCTGCCCACCTCACTCCCTTCTCTACCCCTGCTCTACACACAAACACACACACACACACACACACATGTTGCCTCAATTTCACGCCAATGATCGCCAATCAATAAAACATAATAAGCGGGGCGAGGACAATAAAAAAATAACCACAAAATAATAAAAAAAAAGGAAAAACATATTTTTTGTTATCGTTGTTGTTGTTGTTGTTGTTGCTGTTATTGAAACCAAAATGTGGCGAAAATTGAGCGTAGCCCAGAGTTACACTTGCATTGCATTGTCCGAATCGAAAAAGTGTGGCCGCAAACTTCCCAACGCACCCAACTCCAAACACTCCCGAAATCAACTTCTCGCCCAGCCAAAGGCAATCAAAAAGGGCAGATAGATATGTGTGTATATGTGTGCGTGTGTGTTTTGGTGGGGGAGGAGTACATCCTGCCTGTGTTGTGAAGCAGCCAACCCACACCCCTAAGACCTAACCTAACCCCCTGGACAGGACAATCAATTGATAAAAAAGAAACGAAAACGAGCTTCATATTAGCCAGGGAGGCGGAGCAGTAGGTGGAGATGGCAGGGCGTGGAGCGGGCAGTGGCAAATAGGCGTACAAAAAGTTGATCAGCAACTATGCTTGGGGCATCTTTATATATATATATATATTTATTATGTGTGAGTGTGGTCTACATTGTTATTATCATTCTAACTGTTGGCCTGGCTCTGTTGTCCTGACACTGGACCCGGGGAACTGGATGAATGTCGTCTGTCCCCTCCCCGTAATTGAAGCTAATTGAGCAGCTCCCACTTCAGTTCAGTTCGGTTTCAATGACTTGGTTAGGGTCCTGGTCTTGGCCAGCAGCTTTAAGTTGGAAGTCCTCGTACCTGGTGAAGCATAGAAAGTACAGGGTGCTCTTCGACTAAAGAAAAGAGAATGCTCGAGGTCAAGTATCATTGAAAATACAGATAACGCTTCCACGAAGGATGAATATATATGGGATATGTCAGTTTTATGTTTATTTTGATATCTACTTGACCTCGAACCAACTAAAAGCTTTGCTTCTATCATAACTATCATAAGCTTTCAGTCTGATTGAGATCAGGTATAAGTGAAAATATAGAAATTCTTCTATGGCACTTAACTATATGGCTCCGATGTCTATATAAGGTATATATTGAGGCATATTTCCTATAAACATTGACCTCGAGCCAGCTAAAAGCTTTGCTTCCTGTAACTATCCTAGGCTTTCAGCCAGCTTTAGGTCAAATATAATTGAAAATATAGAAACTCTTCTATAAAACTTCTATAGAACTCGAACTAGAAGCTTTGCTTCCTTCAACTATCGTAAGCTTTTGGCCAGCTTGAGGTCAAAATATAGAAACTCTTCTATAAAACTTCTATAGAAGTTAACTATATGGCTCCGATGTCTATATAACATATATATTGAGACATTTTTTCTAAGAGCATTAACCTCGAGCCAGCCAAAAAAATAAATTTTACCAACTAATATGCAATTTCCACAAAAATACAAAAATTTGTAAATAAAAACCTGTGTTTTCCTATGTTTTTTAAACACCCTGTTTGCTGTGTTGGGTAATTCTTGGATTATTCGCAAAGCAAAAGTCAAAAGTTATGGGCTAGAAAAGGAGGAGAGGGCCTGCAGGCGTCACACATATGGCCAGATTAGGTTTAGGTTCATAAAATTTGTTTCGTTGTTGTTGTTGTTGTTGTTATTGGTAGCCCCAGGGCTATGAGAAAACTTTTTTTTGTTGTTGTTTGGTCAATCAAATGTCAAAGTTATGAATGAATGGAATGGAATGGTATGGTATGGTATGGCAAGGAATGGGTGACCTGGATGAGTCAATGAATCAGTCGAATCGAATCGATAGATGAACTGCGAGCTGCTGTTTCTTGAGAAGGAAAAAGTAAAACTTGCATTTGTGAAGTCCCCTCAAGCTAAGTGTTTATGTAGATATATGCTAGATATATATGCTGACTGTTGTTATTGTTGTTGTTGATAAGAACGGCAATAGCAGCAACAGCAACAACAACAGCAACAACAACAGCAACAACAACAGCAACAACAATAGCAATCACTTCACTCTACTCCTTCCTCTTCAGCCTTCTCATTTGCTGGAAATGGCTTTTGTCCTCGACTCGAATTAATTGCAATTTTTGGCATTAAAAGCTACTGGAATTTATGGTCAGCCCTCGGCTCACTCAACCACCCACCCACTCACTCACGCATTCACTCACTCATTCGCTCACTCGCCCCACTTACATATGCAAATAATGTGGTGTGGTGTGGCCTGGTGTGGCATGGTGTGGCACTGTGGTGATGTGTGATGGTGGTGCATTTTATTGTTATGTTTTTAGCAAATTTTTAGACGCGAGCCGCCGCAGCAAATATAAATTAAAGTTGCAGCCACCCCCTGGACCAACTAGCCCACCAACCCCTCTCTACCCCTCCTGTCTGAGCAGTGCATTTGTCTGCTTATCAGACTGCTGCCTGCTGCCGGCTGCCTGCTGCCTATGATGCTGCTGCTTTCTGTATGTAAATGAGGCAAAGGGCGGTTTTACGCTTGCGGAATTTCATATGTCGTTTTTCGATTTTTGCTGCAAATCAATTGTGACAACACACACACTATGAGATATATATGTTTGTATAGCAGATATTGTGATAGATATAGATATAGCTGGAGTGTGCGTTTAATATTTAGTTGAGTTTTCGCGGTCCTTGAGAGCGGTCTTTGGGCTGGGGTTTGCCTAGGCTGTCCTCATAGTGGTGCAAGAACAGATTATTTATCATGGTGTCGTGTCACGCAGACTCACTCACGAAGCACGAAACACGCAGGCTAAGGAACAACTTTAGTTGGGGTCGGTAAAGGCCAAAATGTCCAAAATTGAGCGTTGTAGGGTTCGTAGGCTATCAGAGGCTGCTAGGCAGTCGCTGCCCAAAAACGTAACTAAAGCAAAGAGGAGAAGAAGCTGTTATCTCTGCTTCCCTCCCCGCTCCTCCCACACTTTCATTCCCAATTGAGTATATCGATGAGACGAAATCCTGCATGGAAATCTTTTGAGTTTGAGAGAATGTTTTCCCCCTTTTCTCTTTAAGCTACGCGTTCACTGATCGCATCCTGGCTGAACTCAAAAGTGTGTAGTATGATTTTGTGGCCCTCTGGTTTCCCAACTACACTTTGCACCACTGTGCCTTGGCGACATATTACCAGCTCTAACTGTCGCCTCGCTGGCAAATTATGCATGCGATGTGGCAGCCAATTGCTGCCATAAAAACTACAACAACAGCAACAACGCTGGGTAATTTAGACATAGCCATCGCACAGACCCAAATCCATAGCCATAGCTATAGCCATATCCATATCCAAGCCCCCTCCTCCCCGCCTCCACACACACAAGCAAAAGCCAAACCCCAAACCCCCAGCAAAGCTCAAGTCAATTGGCTGAAACTTGGCTACGCAGAAAGAGAAAGAGAGAAGCATTAAGTCTGGACTGGAGGGGGGAAGGGAAGTCCACAGAATTGATGGCCACCATTGGATAGCCATAAAAGATAGAAGCAGCCAACTGATGGCAAACTCAGCAGAGGAGTTATCTATAAAGGTAGTGGGGGAATCAATGGGGGGGGAAAGTCGATTCTGGTTAAATTTATGAACTGTTTGCCGAAATCTCCACCAGCTCCAACTCATTTCTAATCAAGTACACTTCCCTTTCTACCATCCATTGCAGATTCCGACTCCACAGAGAACGATGTTGTGGCCGTGCAGGATATACTGACATGCGGCGCCTGCCAGAAGACGTTCACCCTCTCGGACATTGTCAAGTTCATCCAGCACAAGGTGCTGCAGTGCAACAAAGAGAACTATGGCCAGTGCAGCAGCAGCGGCAGCCAGGGTCCAACCATGGATCGTGATGCCGAAGAGGGTCGTCCCCTCAGTCTGGTCAATCGTCGTCCCTCCATATCGGCGCCCATCACCGGTCGCAAATCGGCGCCTGTTGTCAGTGGCAGCAGTGCATCGTCGCCCATCTCAACAGCCACAGCGTCAGCGGCCGCCAGCAGTTCCGTGGTGGGCAGCAGCAGCAGCAGCAGTGGTGGTGGCAGCGGTGCCTCATCAGCAGCTGCATCAGCCACCAGTGGCTCCAGAATACACACACCGCCGCCCAGTCCAGCGGATCTGTTGGCCGACGGAGCCAGCAGCACGCCCAAGCGGCTTGTAGATGGTAAGTGTCCACAGAGAGGCTTTAGGATTCAGAGAGTGGAACTAACGCTCTCTTTGCCATTCACAGAGAATGACAATACGACGCCCAAAGACAGCAGCAGCAGCGGCACAAATCTGGAGGCCACCGGCGGTGGCGTCGTCACAGTGACCAGCGGCAGCGACAGTCCAACAGCGACCAACAATTGCAGCCGCCGCAGCAGCTGCGACTTGCTCCACCAGCAACACAACGATGCTATCGATGACATTGCCGACGATGAGGATGATGTGGAAACGACAAAGGCCAAGGTCAAGCAGGAGCCCTTTGCCGATGATGAGGAGCAGCAGCAGCAGCAGCAGAATCAGTCGCTGCTGGTCGAGGAGGCGCCCACCGAGGAGTGCAGCCAGCCGCTGGCCAAGCGGCCCAAAATGGAGCTCGTCGATGCCGAGGCCAACACAGTGCACACAGGTGAGCATCTCGCAACTCTCGCATCCCAAATCCATCCATCCATCCTCACCCAACCCTTGCATATTTGTGCATCAAAATTAAAATTGTCAAGTGCCCCAGTCCACCGTCAGCTGATCCTGACCAGAACAAAGCCAATGCTCAACAAAAAACAGCCAGAGAAGATTGAAATGCGAAAATGCAAAAATGTGAAAGCTGAAATATGTGTTTGATGTTAATGGGCCACAGGGGGGGGTGGGGCGGTGATAGGCTGGGATAAGTACTTGCTGATCGGCCCGCAGGCGAGATAAGCTGCAGCTATACGCGTGTCCGTCCTGCTGCACTGCATCCGCACAACCACTTTGTCTGACCAATTGGCGTTGGATGGAAAAAACAGCGAAACACAAAACGTTTTTTTGTTCTCCGCGACATCAAAGCCGCGCGTTGACACTGCTGATAGCTATGGACATGCAGCAGCAGCAGCAGCAGGGCCAAAAAGGACACTCGGACACAGCATCAGTATGACAATCGGTGCTTCCTCTGCCGCCGCCGCTGGCCTTTGACTTTGACATTTCAATGCAAAATGTTGATGAAAAGCCAAAGCCCAAAGACAGCAATAAAAAAAGCAGAAGCAGAAGCAGAAGCAGAAGCAGAGGAGAGTAGAGCAGGGATATGAAAGGGTAGGGTAACAAGGACATGGACATGGACATGAACATGGACATCGATGTGGCATAACAAAGCAACAGCAACAGCAACAGCAAAAAGAAGAAGCTGAAAGTCGAGTCGAGTTGAGCTGCCCTCGAGGGTAATTTGAATGCGATTGCAAATGCGAATGGTTTGAGCAGGACCAACTAGGGCAGGAGGGGGGGTGGGACACAGGTCAGGGCATAGGGGTAAGGCATAAGATTGAAGCAAAGGAATGCCTCGTATAGGGTAGGCCAACAGCAGCAACCACTTGACTGGACAAAAGAAACTCGGAACTTGGACTTTAGCGGGGCAAACGCGCAACGGAAGCTGAATAAAAGAGAGAACTGGACAAAGTGGAAGAACTGGACTTGACACACGCACAAAGGACATGCCAACAAAAACACTCAGAAGTGCTTGGAGGAGGGCAAACGGTCAGGCGGGAAGTGACCTCAGTTGAGTTGATCTGAGGCAATCTAAGGCGACCAACGATGGTTCAGTTTGACTTTGAAACCGCGCTGACCGCTAAGCAAGGACCCTGGACCTGGACACGTGCCGCAGTTTGGTGTTGTTGCGAGTCGTGCTGGGAAGACGGGATGGGATTATGAAGGTATATGAAGGTACATGAAAGGGTTTAAAGGTCAAATAAATAGAGGCAAGCGTGTGCAGGCGATCGGCTAAGTGATTGATTGATTGATTGATTGTTTGGCATGAATGAATGAACAGTGAATGAGTGCATTCATATGACTGTGATGCTAATGAATGAACAGTGAATGAGTGTATTCATATGACTGTGATGCTAATGAATGAACAGTGAATGAGTGTATTCATTCAACTGAATCAATACTCATTCGCATTGAAAATAGACAACTGCAAATGAGTCATTCATTCATGATTCATATCAATATTCATTCGCATTCAAAATAGATTTACGCTTAATTATGGCAACGAGCGATAGAGGAGGATTGCCAACACTCACACACACATGCACACACATACATTCACACGTACATTGTCACAATTTAACCCTTGAACTTTGAGCTTTTGACACGAACAACAACAACAAGAACAACGACAACAAAAGCCTTGCTGACAACAAACTTGTTTGACTTTTGACAATGCGAAAAACTGTCAGAGCAGGCAGAAAGGCAGCTCTCGCAGATACAGATACGTAGATACATTTGTATCTTTGTGTGTGTGCGGCGTTAATTACGCATTGTGTATGTGCTTTTTCTTGTTTTTTTTTCAACATTTTCCTGCTCCTTTTTCAATGGCAATGCCCGGCCTGCCCCTGCGTTCAGCTGGCTGTGCTCTGGCATTGTTGTCCATTTGGGTAATTATAAATATGGAGCCCCATGGCTGGTTGGCATTGCCATGACAGCCAGTTGTAGCTCTGTTGAAATGAATTGAGCTGAACCTGAATGATACTGGCAGATGACCTCCTCATCCTCCGCCTCTTATTACTCCACCTCCTCCTGCTATTCAACCTCACCTGGGCTGGCGTTTGGTTTGAAAAACTGTCAACAAAATTGTGTAGATTTTTTACGCTGCATGTTTGCTGGTTGTCAGCTGGATGTGTGTATGCCAGGATATAGCATATTGGATATATATCTATATATATATATATGTACATGTTAATTATCAATTTGTGCTGAGGCACAACACAGCGTGTGTCGCGACCGCAGCGACAATGAAACACCATCAACATCAACTTCAACCCGCGCCGGCTCGCTCGCATTGCGTTGAAAAGGACAACAAGGCACAAGGCAGACTTTAATCCAACAACAGCTATAACATGCCCCATCCTCCCCCTACCTCTTCAACACCCTCTCCCTCCTCCTCCTGCTCCTCCTGCCTCTAGCTGACATTCAAGCATTCAATTATTGACTCATGCTGGCACTAAGCCAAAGGCATTAGTGTGCTGACCCCTGAACCACCTTGTGGATATAATATACATATATATATATATATATATATATATATATATATGGTAGTGATATCCTGATTCTCTGTATTGGCTGCCTGCTGTCGTTGACAACAACACAACACTCCACTCTTTCTTTTGGATGTGCTTTGCAAATCAATGGCAATGGGCCCTCCTCTCCTAATGCCAACAACTCATGCAATTTCACGTTTCGCCTGCGCGCGCGCCCACAAAAAAGGATTAAGCATCTTTTCACAGCAGCAGCATCAGCAGCAGCAGCAGCAGGATGAAAAAAAGGATACCCCAGAGTTGATGTTGTTACTGCCAGCTGACTCCTGCCATGCAAATCTCTGTGCCGTGCCGTGTCCTGTCCTGTCCTGTCTTGTGCTGCTGCCGCCTGTGTCCCTGCAACAATTATGCCATTACTTGCAACCCTTTTTTTTTGTGTCCTCTTAAAGATTTTGGCCCACCCGTTGGCCTCCTGCTTGGCTTAACCTTGTTAGAGCCAGGCCTTCAGCTTGTGGTCGCTCATACGCAACGTTGGTCACAGTCACAACGCCGTCGCCGCCGCCGCCGCCGACTGTCTGTGTTTGTGCACTTCCTGTGGCAGGCGGTCAATTTGCCATTTCCTGTGCAGCAGCAGCGGCAGCAGCAACAACACACACTTGTCCTGTTTGCTGCTGCTCCTGCTGCTCTCGGTCTCTCAAGGGATACGCTTATTTTGCGTCTTAAGCTGAGGCTATGTCCTTGGCTTAAGAATTCTAAGCTGCATTCAGCTTGAATTCAGTCATCCTTTTGTTCGTTCCACCTCCAAGAAGCAGAAGCTGTTCGGCAGGCAGCTGAAGCCTCGCGTGCCTGGCGGCTACGATTTAAGGGACGCAACGCGCGCGTGCTTAGAGGCGCGTGCCAGCCGCCAGGATCAGGATCG
The DNA here is from genome assembly GCA_037043425.1 of Hirtodrosophila duncani. NCBI lineage: Eukaryota > Metazoa > Arthropoda > Insecta > Diptera > Drosophilidae > Hirtodrosophila > Hirtodrosophila duncani. The sequence goes on along the minus strand of JBAMBM010000704.1, from coordinate 3,678,741 downwards.
GGATCGTGTGGCAAATGCTCTATGTTTTTGGGATAACTTTTACCTCTTTTTTTATGGCAATAAGGTTGATGATGATGATGATGATGATGATCAGCAGTAACATCAGCAGCCGCCAGATCCCTTTTGTTTGTCGCAAGCTAAAAGCAACCCCTAACCCCTACAAACCCTTTTAATGTTCAACCTTAGACCTGAACCTGGACTCCGCTCCGAGTAGCATTGAAAACAAATTATCTGTCAGATTCTCTTGAAACTCATTTGCATACGGTTGCTGTACACATATATATATATATATATATATATATATATATTGCTATATCCTGTGTGGCTGGCCCGCATGGATAGATTTTTCAATGTACTTAAACCCTTATGGTGAAACCCTGGCGATCCTACTTCCGTCTGTCTGTCCTAAGGTCGCGACAAAAATCATGTTAAACTCGGCTCACCTTTGACAGAGCGCGTAGGCAGCAGAAGCTGCTGCTGTTGTTGCATCCACCACACCCTGGCTGCAACACACACACACCCTACCCCTGCCCCAGCCCCAGCCCCTGCTCCTGCTGCTGTCTCTCATTCCTGCAACCGCTGCTGTCTGTCGCGCGTAACGCCATAAAAAAGAAAAAACGAAGGTGAAGAACTGAAAAAGCGAAAGGCGCGCATTTTACAGAAAAAGCAAAAGTGTGTGTGTGTGTGTATATGTCCTTTTCTGTCCTTGCCATAGCTGATATCGTTATGACTCGTGCGCAACATGCGTTTTCCAATATCAACAGCATTTTCATTTTCATTTTTTGTTTGGGGAAAATCTATATAATATGTAATTTCTAGCTAAGGCATCATTTAAATGCAAAGAATGTCGTCGCGTCTTTTAGGGGGGGCGGCGCCGCGGGGGTAGGTTGTTAACACCTTGTTGCCCGCATTGCGCCGTTGCGTGACATGTGTGACCATCGCCGGGCCTTGTCTCTGCGGTTCATTGTTGTTGTTTTACGTTTATGATTATGATTATGATTTTTTACTATCGATTTCCAAACATTTTTCATTTTGAAGCCAAAAGCATCTGTTGCTGCTGCTGCTGCTGCTGTGTGATGTCCTGTGTGTCCTGTGTGTGTGTGTGCTGTGTCCTATGTCCTGGCGTGCCAAATTGCACAAAATTAGCGACAAAACAGCGCCACGTCGCAACTATTTTGAGCGACAGTTAGACAGACAGAGAGAGAGACGTGGCTGAGTGGGTATGAGTTTTGGGTGCGGGTGCGGGTGTGATATGTGTGTGTGTGTGTGGGGGGGGGCGGGTGTAGCATACACGTACGCATATGTGTTAAGCAATATCCTACAGCCTGCAACATCCGTGCGCCACTTGGTAGATTTAGTTATACACATGCGTGGCTGCCATTCCAACGATTCAAGCCTCATCCTGTGAGTGGATGTTGACTAGACAGGGCGGGATTAAGGCAAAGATGAGACAGTATCTGTGGGGATAGCAACAACAGCAGCAGGATAGCAGCAGGATATATATATGTAGTAATGTTTGATCTGTGGCATCGTCTGTTCATCTACACATATAGACCCATATTTGGACTGCACTTTCTTATAAATAACAACAATAAAGGAAACTCTTCATGGTCCCCATTCCCATTACTTGCCCAACAGTGACACCTGGTGGTGAGATTTCTTGCTTTTGCAGTTTCTATTCCATTGTTAGTTTCTCAGAATCTAAATTCTGAGTCTCATTGTTGAAGCTAAGTTGTTTGGAAACTATGAAAACGCATTGTTCTATGCCATAGGAAGAGCTTTACCGTTGGTTAAGTACAAACAGAGAACTGCAAAATCCATTAGTTTGAGGGGCACAGAGGGGAAAGCTCTCTTTACTCTCGCCTCAAATGTTTGCCACAAAGACGAATATTCTTCGAATAGCAAGCAGAACAAAGCAGCTAGAGATATGAACGTTGAATTCGTAAACACACATGCAAATTATATGTGGTTTTAAGACATTTGCAATCACAAATTGTAGGGCTTTAGGTGTACTTTGTTTCCCTCCTTTAAAATATGCTCTATATATATGTATATCAGATATGCTATATATGTATTAGGTTGATCATTTCTGCCCTCCTTTTGGGCCCCAAGCCGCTCCTGTATATTCAGCTAAGCAACACAAACAGCGACAGAAAAAACGTCATCCTGTAATCACAAAATCAATAAATAAGTAAATAGCTTTGACATCCATCCATCCATCCACCTCTCACACATGCCCCCCGCCCCTTCATCTCACCAGCCAGCCTGCATTCATAATTAAACGCAAATTTTAGACAGCACACGACCTCATTTCCTCATCCTCTCACACGCACACATACTTGTCTACATAACTAATCATTATTGCATCCTGTTTAACTCAACCCCCCCTCTCTCTCTCTCTCGCTCTCTCTGACTCTCTATCCTTTGCAGAGCCCAGCAACTATACGTGTTCCACCTGCAAGACGCGCTACACCTCCGCCTGGCGGCTCATCCAGCATGTCCAGCATTCGCATGGCGTTAAGATCTATGTGGAGGCCACAGCTGGCGCCACTCTAACCGTGGCCACGCCGGCAGCTTTGAATAGCAGCGCCCTGGCTGCTGCCGCCGCTGCAGCCGCCGCCGCCGCAGCTGTGGCTGCCACTTCACCATCTGGACGTCGCAGCAGCAATTCCAGTCCCAACTCAAGCTCGAACTCCAATTGCAATCCCAAGCGGAGCAGCAGTAACAGCAGCGCCGCCCATGCCGCAGCCAACTCGGCCAATACGAGCAGCAGCAGCAATGTCAGCGAGGGCTGCCGATCCCCGCCAGCTAACGCCAGTGCCGCCCAAGTCCAGCAGCATCTGCTCCAGCAACAGCAGCAACAACAGCAACAGCAGCAGCAGCGCGTGCACCAGCAGCAGCAACAGAATCTGGCCACGGCCATGGCCGCCGGTATGCGACATCATCCGTTGCTGGCACCGCCGGAGGCCATGCATCCGAATCCCTTCCAGCTGTTGCGCATGCCGCTGCCGCCGGCTTTGGCCCAGGGCCAAGTAGTTCCTAGCGTATCGCCGCTGTTTGGGCGGCCCAGCCATGCGCACGATCACTATCGCATGGAGCAGCTGGTCAGCGAGCAGTTCCGCCATCATGGCTTCAATCTGGCCGCCGCAGCTGCCGCCGCCCAGGCGCAGATTCAGGCCGGTTCGGCGGCGCCGCCAACGCCCACGCTCACGCCTGGCAGCGTACAGCCGGGCCGCGTCAACGTGAATGTTCCTAATCCCATCGAGCAGCGACCACCGTCGAGCAACAGCAGCCAGCGCGGCTCTGTGCCGCCAGCCGCACTGCCGCCGCCCTCGTTGAGCTCCCAGCAGCAGCAACAGCAGCAGCAGCAGCAGCAACAGCAGCCGCAGGCGCAGCTGCCTCTGGGCAATCCTGGCACTGGTGGTCCCGGCGTCGCAGCCGGCGTGGCCGGAGCAGGAGCCGGAGTGGAGCCACAGCAGCAGATGGATTTTTACTCGCAGCGATTGCGTCAGCTTGCGGGCACAACAAGCCCTGGAGCTGGCAACATTGTTAACTCGAGCTCGCCGAGTCCAAGACAGAAGCAATCGCCGCACTTTGCGAGCCCCTCGCCCAGCGCCCAGGCCCAGGCGCAGCTAATGCAGCTGCAGACGCACCATAGCCTGGCCGCTGCCGCCGCCGCCGCCCATCATCCGCATCATCACCAGCGGCCGCACTCCCTGACGCCGCCCGAGAAGCAGCGCAGCGGCGATGAGAACGGCGACGCCGATGCCGACGAGGATGGTCTGATCTTGGCCAGCAGCACGCCGCGTTCGGCCAGCACACCGCCCACCAAGGCACCACTGAGTGGCCTCAATTCCGGCCAGGATCGTGAGCGGGAAAGGGAGCGGGAGCAGGAGGAGCGCCAGTTCGCCTGTGGCTACTGCGACAAGAAGTTCCGCTACGAGAACAATCTGATCATCCACCAGCGCACGCACACCGGCGAGAAGCCCTACAAGTGCACCGCCTGCGACTTTGAGTGTTCGCACATCCAGAAGCTGATGAAGCACATGCGCGTCCACCGCAGCCCGCAGCCGACGGCCAACCATGACCACGACAATCCCGATGGCCATGACGGCCACGATGGCGGCAGCAATGCCGACTCCCTGGAAACGAACGAGGCGGACGCCGATGTGGACAACGACGATGATCCCGATCCCAATCCCGATGAGTCCGAGGAGGAGGAGCTGGGCGGCGTGGACGAGGATGGCGACGGCGACAATGAGTGCCTCGACGACGAGGACGAAGACGAAATGGAGGAGTGCGAGGATGTGGACTACGAGGCGGAGGATCTGAGCGTCAACAATCGCATCGACGGCAAGAGTCAGAGCCCCAAGACGACCAGCTCGGGGGCCACCTCGCTGGTGGGCGAGCTGATGGACAAGTTCGGGCTGTCCAACATTGCCCAATACTCGGAGGCGTACAAGCAGGCGCTGCAGGAATCCGGCCGCAAGGAGGCGGCCGCCGCTGCCGCCGCCGCCGCCGTCGTCGACAATAACAATCGGGGATCCGGAGGCACGGGCGCCGCTGGCAACAACGCTGGCGACAAGCTGAACGGCCTGCCCGTGGCTGCACTGCGGCTGAAGCACGAGTTCGCCAAGAACTGCAACATGTTCGGCCAGCCGCAGGAGCCGCCCGCCCAGGTGCCGCTCTTCAATCCCTTCCCCAATCCCTTTGAGCTGTCCAAGCGCATGAAAATGGACGGCGGCGACTGGTGGGGCATGTCCGCCCATCTGCACCGCAACGAGGCGCTCTTCGAGAACCTAAAGCTGAAGCCGCTCGGCCTGGGCGGCGCCAATGCTCTGCTCCAGGGCGGCCCCGGCCCGCTGCTCAAGAAGGAGTCGCGCCAGCGCAACGACACCTGCGAGTTTTGCGGCAAGGTCTTCAAGAACTGCTCCAACCTGACCGTGCACCGGCGCAGCCACACCGGCGAGAAGCCGTACAAGTGCGAGCTCTGCTCCTACGCCTGCGCCCAGAGCTCCAAGCTCACCCGCCACATGAAGACGCATGGCCGCACCGGCAAGGATGTGTACCGCTGCCGCTTCTGCGACATGCCCTTCAGCGTGCCCTCGACGCTGGAGAAGCACATGCGCAAGTGCGTTGTCAACCAGGGCAAGGCCGCCGCAGCGGCTGCCAATGCGGCCAATGCGGTGGCCGCTGCCCAGGCGGCGGCTGCAGCCCAGCAACTGCAGGCCGCTGCCGTTGCCCAGGCGCAGCAGCAGCAGCAGATGCCCAGCCAGGCCCAACTGTCGCCGCCCTGTGCCATGGGCGTTGGCTTTCCGCCCCAATTCGCCGGGCACCAACTGTCGCTGGCGGGCAGCGTGAGCGGCGACAACGATTCGAATGCCTCCTCCAGCCTGCCAGCGCATCCCATAACGCTCAAGGAGGAGGCATGACTTTTTAGCAGCTGGAGCGGCGGTCCACCGCCGCCGCCGCCGCCGCAGGGACACCTACAGCCGCCGCCGCTGGGACAACAACGCAGCCGCCTCATGTCGCGCATCTTCTAAAGATGCACGCAAATGCGAAGGACAAGCACCCGCCACCGGGCAATGCCCCCCCCACTCCCCCTCCTACGTCAGGATCAGGATTGTATATAGAGACATAGCCGACAGCAGACAAAGCCAGAAGCAACTTTTTTAAAAAGTTTTGCAGCGATCCCCGAGCCCCCTAACCCCGAGACCCCGAACTCCGAGACCCAGTGAAAAGCGAACCCCTTCGACCCTTAACCTGCCCTCCTCCTTCTCCACCACCACCTCCTCCTTGAGACCAGAGGCATTTAATACCAAAGCAATAACCGTTATGTAATATAATTTTAAATCATTTTTTTTAATTCCAATTTTTTTTAAACAATTTTTTTTTTGGAAATGAAATCTAAAATATGAAATACAAAATACATACTTACCTTCTATATATACAGACATACACATACATACATATATATATATATATAACTGTAACTGTAACTGTAACTGTAACTAGTTTAGCAGGATCAGCATCAGCGTCCTAGACACATTTTTTCCAGTGTATTTCTAGCCCTAAGAAAAAGTAAAAGCAAAAAATTTGTAAAAATAAAAATTCTTGAAAAAAGCGCAAAAAAAACACACAAAAAAAAATGCACATAAATATAATAATAAATAAATTAATTAAGCAAATTATTAAATTAAAACAACTATTTTATATTTTAATAATACATTTTGTATTTTTTTTAATTGTAAAAAATTTCAAAACATTTTTTTTTCTATTTTATTTAAATTTTGCAAGAAAAAGAAAAACATTTTTTTGTCTAGAAAATAGTAAAAAAAAATGCTAAATGTAATTTATAAAAAAAAAAACAAAAAAATAATCAAATTTTTTACATACATACATAAAAACTTAATATAATAATTATTAAAATTAATAATTAAATTTAACTAAAATGTAAAATTTTTTTTTAAACTTAAGCTGCAAGAGGAAGACAGAAGAAAGAAGAAAAATTACCACAAAAAAACAAAACAAAAAGAAAAACAAAAAATTTCAGAAATTTCAAGCAAAACTAAAAGATAAAAGTAAAGAAGGAAGCAATTAACAACAACAAAAACAACAAAAACAACAACAACAACAACAACTAGATTTAGAAGACTGAGGAACTTACTAATTGTGTGCGTGTTTTTGTGTGAAGACGAAGGAGAAGCGGAGAAGCAGCAACAGCAGCGTCAGCGTCAAAAGAACAGACAAGAAGTAAAAATATGTAATAAAAATATTGAAAATTTTTTTTAAAATTTTTTGCTGTTAAATTTTCGTTATTTGTTTGAAAAGAAAAAAATGGATTAATATTTAAAAAATTGTTTTTAGTAAAATATATAATTTTCTCTCTCTCTCTCTCTCTCTCTCTCTATTTCAACCATAAATTTGGCAAATTAAAACAAAAAAAAAGATATAAAGAAATTTTAAGAATTAGTTGAAAATTTCGTTTTGTTTTTTTTGTTTAAGCCAAGTTTTTTAAAGGCCAAAAGGCCCTGCTGCTATGGCAGGACCAGGCTGTAATAGCAGCGCCTTTTGTTCAGACACTCTTCCTCCCCTTCCCCCTACCCCTTTCTCTTACCATTCCCCCTATCCTCTATCTATGCGAAGTTTAACGTGCAAAGCAAAAACAAAACAAAAAAAAAGAGAAAACACAAAAAGCAAAAACACAAAAATTTTAGCCTAAGCAAAAATTGTTTCCTTTTTATGTCATTTTATGTCATTTTTCTCATTGTGAAACTGTAAAACTGTAAAACTAAGCCTTAGGCCGTGCGCACACATCGTCTACACTCAGTGGCACGCTGTGTGCGCCTGGCCTTAACCAGCTCGCATTGTGTTTCAGGCAAAAGACAAGACAAGACAAGACAAATATCTATAAATTATATACAAACATATATATATACCTATATATATATATATATCTATATATATATATATATATATAAACCTATATAGATCTAGATCTATAACTATATATAAAGCAGCAAACTGAATAAACTGAAATCATATGCAAAACGAAAAAAATTATACAAAAAAAAACCAAAAAAAACATTTTCTTTCATTTTTCTTATTTCTAAGCATTTTCTTCTTGGCTTCGTTTGTGTTTTTCTTTGGGTTTTCTTTATTTTCTTTTGTGTTTTTTTAACAGCGGAAAAACAAAAAAAAAAACTAAACAAGAATAAGAAGAAGCAGCAGCAGCAGCAACAAACAAACAAACAACAACAACAACTATCATTAAAATTTAGTAAATTAAAAAAAAAAAACAAAAAAAAAGAAACACAAAAAAGTAGCTATAAAAAAAAAACACTAAATAAAAACCACTTTATACTCTTAAAACACACTCAAAAACAATTGTTGTAATTTTTGGCCGTAAAAAAAGCAAATTGCACAAATCCAAAAAATCAAAAAAAAAATTTAAATAAAATCGTCAACCAAAAAAAAAAACAAAAATATTTTTCAAAATGTGTGTAATTTTTTGCATATAACAAAAAAACTAATAAAAAAATAACTTAAATTAATAATTTAAAAAAAAAGGAAACAAAAAAATAGTTGTCTGTGTTAAAAAATAAAAAAAATAATACAAAATAAAAAAAAATACAAATACAAATTGCAAAACTGTAAACGAAAAACCAAGCCAGTGTTATTATTCTGTTTGCTATAAAATTTGCTATAAAAGCAAGCCTCTCCCCGCCGCAGCCTAAAGGTAGGCCACCTTTAATATGAACAAGCGATCAAGCGATCGCAGTCTCATAGGCTCCTATAAAAAACTATGGCATACTTATCAGGGCGGCGGCAGAACAATATCACTAGCGTCCACAATAACCGCCAGGTGTCGCCAGCTAGCAAAACGCAGTGAAATGACCCAAAGGCACACATACTTGCATTCACATATGTGTGGACAGAGACAGAGAGCCAGCAGAGAAGACACAGTTTCACATGTGTTGTATTTGTGTCCATCCTCCCACACACATGCCATGCCATTGGCCATTGGCCAAGCCCCAACTAAGTTTTCAAGCCAGCCCCAGCTGCCTCCACACCTCACCAAACTCCGACCCAAAGCTGACCAATCCAATGGCACTGGCCATCCCCCAATTGGCCTGCGGAAACGGCAACTTCAGTTCAGCTATTTCAGTTGTCCACACATGCACACACACACATACTCACACACATACACATGAGGCCGCCACGCGTCAGCAGCGCTGTTGACAAACACCCCCCTCTCCACCACCAACAGAGCGGTCATTGCGTCCAGTCTGAGTTTGAGGTTGAGCTCAAACATGTTCGCTTTGCCTGCAGCATGTTGCATGTAAGCGGCGGCAGAGCGTCAGCAGAGGCAGCAGCAGCAAAGAGCAACGCATATAGGTGAATGTTTGGAAGGACACGAACACTTTTGCAGTTGCGGAGAGAGAAACGATTATCAGCAAGATCAAGTTTTATGGCATTCAATAAAAACGGGAAACCTAAATTTGTCATCAAGCTTTGCAATGCACAAATTGAATATATAAGACATATGTATATATATTCTCAAACAGTAGGATGGAGTCGACATACTCAGAAGAACGATTTTAAAAGTCTTCAAAGTTGCACAGCAGTAAGGGAAAGTCAAGGCAAAAGTCATAGTCATAGACTGTCGGTCCACAGTTGCAGCCCTGAAAAGTATACTACGTTTTTGCTGAGGCAGAGCCATTGGCTCAGTTACCATTCGCAGCGCTGCAGTTTGCGTTTAGATTGGAAGAGCTGGGATAAGTTAACTTTTCCGGGAAAGCTCATATTTAGAAATAATGGATTAATTTAATGTTAATTATGAATCAAACATATAAACAGGATTTGGCACACAATGTCAGCTCTGTAGCTGCTGTTGGCCAGCATAAGTTTACTTCACCTGAAGAAATGGCCTTATGGACGATGGCATTGGGCATTCACCACCTTTATGTCCAATGTTATGCCCACGTTATGCATTGCTCAATGTGCTCCACGAGAGACCGAAATATCTTGGTCTCAATTGCAGGTTACTATGCAATTTCATATTAAGAAAAAGACAAAGTTTATCCGTTGGCCAGAATTAGGTTTGACACTTGACCATGCTCTAGGGTCTATGAATTAGTGGAGCCTGGCAATCCCCTCAAGGATGCATTCTCATATGGAAGTTTCTTTGATCCAAATTCCATTCCTATCCATATGTTAGCGGTGCAGTGAGTTGGCCTTGGAAATTCAGTTCGACACTTCGAAATCAACTTTTCAAATCGTAGTAGGCCTTGCCTATTCCTGTTCCTCCTGAAACCCTATAAATACCAGCCTGTCTTACTTGAGGCAATCATTCGGCTCTCAACGCTCCTAGCGAGCGGTTGCCTCTTATTTTTCTTCTTTTATTATTTTTTTATATTTACTTTTTACCATTTTAAATGTGATTAATTTATTATTTTCTTAAGCTTTCGATGACTTCGCCATGCAAAAGGGGCATTTAATCATGCTGAGGGAATGTTCAGCTCAAGCAATTCAGGGGTTTCTGATTCTTCTTTAGTTTTCCAATCTTCATTGAGATAAATTCTGTACTGAAAAGGGAATTGTTTGGTTACGGTTATGAGGTTGGCTATGAGCTCATTGAATGGGGGCCAAAGCAGAGCTTGGTGTGACTGCATCATCCAGGTGTACGGGAGGGCAGAGTTTCCTCTAACTAAAAGTGCGAGCGGTTGATTGAACCACTTTGTGGTTCAAATTATGTTCTGACGATAATAATGCGATAATAAGCTCTAGCTGATTGCCGCGACACTTGGAACCGTTAACATTTCACCATTTGATATTATTCAAATTAAGTAATCCTTGCTTTTGTCCTCTGTCCTTGTAAAAAGTTGAAAAAATGAAATTATAACTTGAAGTCTTGTTCTTTTAGAAGAGCCCAAGCTATTTTGCCGATCGACATGAAAATAACACAATAGTAATATTGACCAGGGAAATATCAAGGGCTATATATGGTGAAATGGGCGTGGCAATATTGAAAATTTGTGATATATTTGCTTCCATGAAATCGCCATGTAATTTTGACTGTATACTAACATCGGCCAGGAGAAGGGCAGGGCGTATATATCGCATTGGTGCAGCAACAAAACATGGTTCAACAGGAGGAGGGGGCGTAGCGATGCACGATGGCTAAGCTAGTGATTAGACCTAAACATAGCTTAGCTTCTATTTGGTTGGCTCGAGGTCAGAGTGTTGATGAAAACTCAATGGTTTTAGTTGGCTCCCAATGTCCTGCAGGGTTTTTCATAGGAAAAAGTACAACTAACTATGGGATTCACGCTGGAATTTTGTTTTCCAATCTCATCTTTCTATATCTGATTTGCTTTTCTTCAACAGAAACTCTCTAGAGTTGCTCCAAAGCCATCAAAGATTTGAAAAAGTTACCCAATATTCGTTTAATTCGATATGTTCGCTAACAGGACACTCAAAGCGTCCAAGCATCATAAGTATGGGCTTATCATTAGCTTAAGCCTGGTCCGCCATGTTGTCCTTAGTCCTGAGTCCTTAGGCTGGCCAAGGCCAGAGCCAAGCCGCTTGGGTGGTTGCTTTTCCAGCGACGCCATGCGATTTCAATTAAAACATCAGCCGGATCTGGGATGCGCTGCCATAGCTTACACACAGGACACCACCCCCAACCCACATTTGTACGCCTTCCCCCCCCCCATCCGCCCCCTTCCTTCTGCTGGCTCGCCAAGCTTTGGAAATTATTCAAGTGGTCAGATGGTGTTGGTGTTTTGTTCATTATTTTTGTAGTTGTTGTTTTTTGTAATTGTGCACACTCGATGGGGTTGAAACGCAGACGGAAAGGACACACATGCACACGCATACAGTGTTCCGGAAGCACACACTCACACACAGATACAGAGAGATACACATATACTCCACAGCCAGTTACAAATGCAAATGCAGATACAACAACTCGTGCTTGGCAATGGCTGTTACATCCGTTTGCCATTCACATTGCTGTAGCCCAAGCCCTGTCCTGCGTGTCCTAGCTGGCTGCTGGCTCAATTCGAACATAATAAATTAATTTATCATCAGAAAAGAATCTTTGTGTCGTCCTGTGTCCTATGTCCTGTGTGTGCTCTCTGCTGTAAGCAGTTCAAACTTTTTCACCCCTTAAGTGGCACACACATACATAGATACATGTCTATCACACACACACACACACGCACACGCACACTTGAATTAGTAAAATGTTGCCCAAGTCTCACTCCCCACTGACATCCCCAGGCCGCCCCGCTCCCCGCATCTCTGGCATTGGCAAAACACACAGCATAATTAATTGTCGACTGCCAACAAATTCTCGCAGAGCAAAGTCCAAAACTAACAAAAAGCAAGCCAAGATGGAGTTATGTCCAAATAGTTGTAGCTACAGCCGCTTCAGTGCATCTGTTCAGGATGTGTTTAGAGAGAGTGTTCCCAACGATACAATGCAGGTGTATAGCTGATGGTCAGCCTTTCATTTGAACCGAGCGGCGGCTATTGGATGGGTGATCTAATCTGCCTTGCTTTGCTGCACACCGAAACCCTCCTAAAGACAATGCATCTGTATGAGTTATATCCTTACCATGTCCTTCTGTTTGTTTTAGCCTGATCTGACATAAGCTCGATGCCATTGGAAGTGTTCTTTCAAAAGATATACTCATTTCACTCCTGAACTTTGCTTGACAACCATTTTTCCCATTAAAGGAGGGTCAAATTTTCCACTGAATCCAACTTTTCTCATTCCTGTAACTCATTTTGATGCAAAGATATGCCGAATTTGCAATAGTCCAACTGCAAGTGGCTCAAAATGGGGAACTAAGGTATAGTTATGTATGTTTGGAGGCAAGCGGCGGTCCCTAAACTATTGGACCAACACATTGTCATGAGAGGAGACAAAGAACAACAACAAAATCACTTAACAAAATCACTGAAAAACAGCACAACAACAACACATACGAAGGTATTGCCAGAAACAGAATACGCATCGTTTTCTACTGGAAATACTACCGCCGAGACTTTGGATCCTAATTCCTGTACCAGTTTTCGTCGACGGGACGAGAATTTTGTGCAACTGAACATTACATGTTCGGCAGCTTCCACCACTCCTTGGCTACACCATGTGCACTCCTCTGACCGCTCGTGTTCACAACAGTGCAGGTAACTGCGAAGAAGCCATTCCCCCTAAAGAGCTGAGTCAGGTAGTGCTTTCTACTAATCCAGGGTTGAAGATTGGGGATGAGACGGTGTGTCCACTGGCCTTTGGTAGATCCCACCGTTCCTGCAATCTCTGCATTGTCTGCCTTCCCGCTACCTCGCGCATCTCCCTTTTAAAGGACGGCGAAGCGTCTCCCCCTTGTAATTTCTTGTATATAGTGGTTCGTTCGGTCGTCTGTTGTGAATCTTGAACCTTTATACACGTCTAGGTATTCATATGGACAGACAAACAGACAGACGGACAACGCAGCTATTGATGCTGAAAATAATACGGACTTTAAGTTGTCCTTTGGTATACATCTACACAAATTCAATATAAACTTTACTTTAAACTTTAGTTTAATTAATGTTGCAGTAGATGTTGCATATTAGAACCTATATCCAAATCGTGTCATACTTTTTATATACATATATGTGTTATGTAGCATAATTTTACAGCCATTTTCACATATTTCCGTTGACGCTGAACTTAACTTTACCTTCTCTCAATATGTCAAAGTCCATACGAAATCGCAGGCAAAGTCAAGTTTAGCTGTAAAGGGAAGATGTGAAAACGGTCCTCGATTTTGATTCATTTGTAGTTGGACTTCGTCAAACACGATGACGGGTACCTAAAGCTCCATTCAGAAGGCAAGCCAATAGATTTTTCAAGCTTTTCCAAGCTAAATATATAGTTTATATAGTTGAAAACGGATCCTTATGTGAAAATTTCAGCAACCTAGCTTTGCAGTTTGACCTGTGCGCTGACAAATGACCTCAAATTTACAATTATCCACATCACCGATCGAGCTTATGAATCATGATATCCCATACACCGGACATCTATATCATATAGCACTCAAAGAACCAATTTTCTGGATGTTTGCTTGTTTTTCATCCAAATCAAACAAAATTCGTCAGGGATCGGAATACTATAACATATAATATCATATATCTGCCATAGCACCGACTCTTTCGGCTTGAAGACCAAGTGCAAAAGACTTATTTTATATATTCTCAATCGTACATTATCGGAAATAATTGACATTAAATCGAGCATTTGTTAAACAAATTTCAAATTTCACAATTCTGACATTTCTGATTCGCATGGCCCGACTCCAGGGCATGCACAGATTCGCTTCAAAGGGGGTTGGTTTTGTGTCCAGAAATCGAAACATCGCAACATTATAATGAGAGCAAGGAACACACGCGTGCCTCAAAATATTTACACACAATGCTACGAACCGGGGGTTGGCGATGCGGATCGGATCTCGAGTTGAGCTTGAGCTTGGGCTCGTTCCTGTTCTGGGACTGGCTGGCCGTTGGCCGGTCGGCCTCGGTCAGCTCCGCCGTTGGCCTTTGGTAATTTGTTGAGCTTCAGTTTGCAGGAAACGCGACATACGATGCGACAGCCCCTTGAAATAAACTTGTTTCCAATGAATGCGACAGAACGAGGGATTTGCTAACATGGCCGACTGCCGTTGGAACTGGGTTTGGGATTGGGATTGTTTTAAAACATTGCACGTTTTGCATTTGGAACGCAGCCGCTTTCGGTGTGGATTCGGATTCAGATTCGGCTCAGCTGAGGCACGCACGCTGCCACGCAGAGATTAAAGGTTACCACTCGCGACCTTGCCCGTGTCCGGAGCCGACAACATTCTCTCAATGGCAATGCCAATGGCAATGGCAAGCAGCTTGTGGCATGTACGTGCTCGTTGTACTCGCATTTATATATGTATTATTGCCTTTAAGCCGCGACGGAATCAACCCAAACCCAAACCCAAACCCGAACCTGAACCTGAAACCATTCCTGGCAGCATCGTAAATCAAATGAGTTGCCTAAATGCCTACAAAATGTTGACTTGTTTTACCCGCCCGCCATATAAATATTGAACTGAACCTAGCAAATGAACTATGGATATGTCCACAGATTACAAAGGAGGGAGCATATGGTCCAACATTATCTGGTGTTGCTTATGCAGGAATATCTACAATCGAAATGCTTTTCAAAATTTGTCTACGAATGAATTGAAGAGGATCCCCGACTGCAGAAGCAGCACCATGAAAGAAGATAGCTCCATGAAAGATAAGGAGCACAAGGGAGATGAAAGATATACACATTTACTTGCTTACACACGCATGATCGTATGCTAACTCGAACGAACGATCACCCGCACTCGTGTCTAGTCTTAATTTCATCAAATAGTTATGGATTGTTAGATGAAGAAGGCTCACTCTTTACTTAAATATTCACTCGTTACTTAGGTACTCGATATGTTATGTTCTTTAGTTAGCTACTCGATATGTTATGCTCTTCAGTCAAATACTCACTACGCTTCACTCGTTACTTAGCTACTCGATAGGTTATGCTCTTCAGTTAGCTACTTACTATGCATATCATATCACTATGCAAATCTCTCTCATTATACTTTGCTAGTTATGCTTCACTCTTTACTTAAATACTAACTCGTTACTTAGGTACTCGATATGTTATGCTCTTTAGTTAGCTATTCGTTCGGCATATCATTGTCAAACTATACATACTTCACTCGTTATTTAGCCACTCGATATGTTATACTCTTAAGTTTGCTTTTCGTTATGCATATCATTGGTTGCCTTGTTACATGCGTGAAGTCGCTAAGTTTGATCCGAAACAACACATGAATGTGGTAAAATTTACTTAAAAATGTGGTCAAATCAACCAAAAATGTTGATCTAGTCGCATTTCTGGGTTATTGTACGATATAGTTTACGATTTTCGAAGCTATTCCGAAATCTTTTAGAAATCTCGAAATAAGTACCTTGAAAGAGGCACTCAAACTTGTTTGCACTTCAATAACAATGGTTGCATAAGAAGAGATCACACTTCGAGCATTATGCTGATGAAAATTTGAGGCCAAAAGTGAACTTATGAAGACGAACAAGAGTCACATGAAGCGGCACTTTGCTCTAAGAGGAAAGTATATGGAATGCTCTCAGATCTGTTGCAATTTGCATTTTCAAAAGAATTTCATAGAAAAGCAGGGAAACCTTACTCTATATTTTCCACACATACCCCATACAGATAGTCCCGCCGGTTTCCTAAAAGGGTTTAGGGACTGAGAAAGAGAGAGAGAGAGAGTTGATATAAAACATTTCTGATTCGGAATGAGCGCAGCTACGCATCTTAGTTTATTTCCCAATTCACAACTCCAATTTAGATCATCAAACTATTCAGATTGGTGCTAAGCCATGACTATCCATACATATCCTTGAACCTCAGGCACATCCTGTTACGATTAGAAACGATTCTACTTCTGGATAAGCTATAGTGGAATAGTTGAAGTGTTGGAATATAAACATAAATATTTTAGAAATTTGTTCCTCAACTTTTGCTGCTCCTTCTGGTCCCTGGCCCTGCCCCACTCCCACCACTGCTTCATTTTCATCTGCTGCTCCTGCTCCTGCTGCTGCTGCTGCTGCTGCCCTAGCTTCTTCATCCTGGTCTAAGTCTAACCTAGTCAAATAAAACACTTTCAAAAATTTGACTTTGGGACAGAAACCGCATTCATTACTCTTAGCCATAGGAAGCAAAGGAAGCAAAACCCTTGCAGGAATTTACCGTTTTTAATCTCATTTTAGAAAGAAGAGTCCTTTCCAGCCACACACACACACGACCCAGCTTTATGTGTGTGTGTGTGCATATGGTGTAAATATGAGTATTGGACCAATCTTGGTCTAGTGTCGGGAAGAATGGAAAAAGTAAAGTTCTGGTCTGGGTCTGAGTTAGAGTCTGGGAGTCTGGGAGCTGGAGCTGGAGAGATTGAAAATGATGGTCCGACAGATTTTGAAAATTGCCAGCCAGTAGTCGAGGTCGAGGCTACAGGCGGCCGTCGGTCGGCGGTCGCAGGCGGTGGCGGTGGCAAACAGCCGCCAGGCAGAATTGCTTCGGGGTAGGACAAACGGCAAACGCAGTACAGGACATCGACATCGACCACGTTGATGGCGTCGGCAACTTTTCAAAATGGTGCGGCCGCCACTGAGTGGGGGCGAGGATGGGAAATGGGGGCAACCGCAGACCTGAGCCTGGGAGCTGGGTAAATATTTGTGGTTACCGAAAGGATACTTTTAGCTATGCGTTAAATTCAAAAAGGCAAATTGGCAACTTGTGAGAGAGGCCGGCAGGACATGCCCAATGCTGGTGCCGGCACTTTGCAACCTCCTTCAACCTACATATTTGCTCAAGTGTGTGTGTGAAGCATACATAGCTGCAGGCTCAAGACCAAGTCCCAGGCAAACAACAACAACAACAGCAATGGTAACACATGGGTCTGTGGCCAAACCCCAAAAGGCCCAAGGCCTCAGCCTTAGCTTGGACTGCTACTGTTCCTATTCCGGTTCCCCTGTGTCACTGTTTGTCTCTCTCTCTGTTTGGCAGAGCCTGATTTGGGGTTTGGCCTGTCCTGGTCCTTGCCTGGTCCTGGCGTGGCCTGGCCTGGCTGTTGGTGATTTCATTAAGACGGTGACCAAATAAATTTATTAATCCTAAGGCTAATAAATAGTGCGACATTAAAAGCACAGGCAGGGCACACAGGCAGAGTCCTTCGACCACAAAGCCATGTGGAACCGGTTCTGTATGAGAGCAGAGTAGCAGCAGCAGCAGCAGCAGGGGGTTGCTCTGCCCCTCACAAATCAACCTCATTTCTGTGTAATTCCATGCATAAAAAGGACCACAATTTCTCGGGAAGCTGGATGCTGATGTCCTGGGCCGCTTGAAAGCTGAATGATCCCACCATATGAATGGGCTTTGGCCAGTTTGTTGCTCTGAAAGTTCAAATCAATTAACCCGTGCTTGAACTGTTAATGAGGATGCTGTGATCCTGGATGCTGTATCCTGTCAGTCTACTGTATGAAACAAGTTTGTATTTGCAACATTTTTGTATTTGTAAACATTATTTTTTGAGGGGTTTTTTCTGTCAAAGACTTGTTAACCTTTTGGCTTGGCGGTGGGCTGGGGCAAGCAGTTAGGGCCAGAGGGAATTTAATTAGATGATGAGCGAATTAGACAAGGCCATTTCACAAGTACATTGCTTTAGATGATATGCCGCCAAGTCCGAATCGTCGAGCTCTGTAGATGTGTCAGCATTCCCATTGAGACGTGGACAAATGCAGGTGCACTGCCAGTGGCAGTGGCGTAGGCAGGGGGTTTCAAAGAATATGTCTGTTTGTTTAAAGACTTTCTAGGATATTTTCCTTGTCCTTTGTATGGTGTTTGCATAGGGTCTTGATTGCTTTAGGTATAGCAGAATCTGTCATAGGTTATGGTTTGTGTCTTGGCTGAGCTTTCATAGATCAAGTGTTATCAGCTAAGCTTCTTATCTAACTGACTGCTTAGGGAACAACACCTCGAGCCTTCAACCCTCTGAAATTGTCGCAAAAGTTACAGTTTACATTGCAGATGCGTACTAAGGCGGCTTTTGGGAAGTTTCCAACCAGAAGTAAGTCAAAATTAAGGTCAAAGTTAGTATGAAAATGAATTTCATTGACTCTACCGTAAAGTATGCTATCGATTTATCGATAAAATACATGTACATATACTTCACAACGAGGCAACAACAATGCCGCGCAGAGACATTTACTCTTGAAACAAAAACGTGTTCTTACACAAGTTTTAAGCTTCAGCTTCGTCATCAAAACCATGTTGTGAGTTAAGCTCGAGCTGCCAACCCCTACTGAGGTGTACGCCACTGTGTGTTACACGTTTATGCAGGCATCTTCATGAATCACACGAACCTGGGAGTATGTGAGCGATAGTTAAGACCCATTACTTCCTCGTTCGGCCATTGGCACGCCCCATGCTCGTATATAGTGTGTAAATTTGTAGACAAAAAGTTGAGAAATTTCATTTAAAATGTTGTTAAGCCAAGTAATTGCCCTTTGACACAGCTGCAAGTAGTTACAGAAAGGGTTACTTCCATATAATCTACGATTGTTGCAATGGAATTTTGGGTACGTTTTTGGGTTTTTGGCAATGGAAAAACAGGAGCTACTTTAGTTCAGTTCAGTTGCTGGGCAGCTAAAGGTAATGCAAATTAAGGATCTTCCTCTCTATTTCCTTACTCTCTTCCTCTTTTCTCTCTGTCTCATTTCTCTTTCTCCCTCTATCCTCTATGTCTCCTTTCTCTCTCTTTCTACATAACAAAATAATATCCAGCTATATTTTCTTATCCTCTGTTGGTCCCCAGAACAGAGTCTTAAGAGCTCCACATATATCGCTCGACCATGCTCCAAATCCTTATTGCTAAAAAGCCTTCGACGAGTTAGCAAGTAAAAGACACCAACAACACCAACAAGGAGGAGGAGGAGGAGTGGAGCAAGGAGTGCTCCCAGATTGTCATGGCTACCGCAAAAGTTCTGTACAGTTGCGGATGCAGAGTGGCGATTCGGTTTGGGGAGTTCAAGTGGGAGAGTGTTACAGTTGGAGTTGGAGTTGAAGGCAAGGAGCATGGTGCATGGTGGAGCATTCAGAGTGGGAGGTCGGCACACTCCGGAAAACTGCAAAGAAAGTCAAAGAACAAATGTCTACGGCACATTCACATTCACATTCGTTCACTTACACTCAACCATTTTGGCGGACAGAGGCCCATGTGTGCGAGCGTGTGTGTGTTGGAACTAAAGAGCGGGTCTAACCGACTAAGTTGATGCCCTGCCAGAATACTGTGTGAACTGGCTAAAATCCTATACCCTTTCCTGCCTGGATACCATCTCTAGTTCAGGCTCCAGAAGTTGTTCTGTTTGAACTCTGAACTTGGCCAGACAAATGCACTATTAGGGTATACATATGGTCTGTCTATCTGCATAGGGATTCGTACAGTCCATTCAGTGAGAGTGCTAAGTATATCCACCAAATTCAAAAAGGATGCACACGCATTGCCACCGCAAACCCAGCCAAGCCAAGTCAAGCCAAGCCAAACCAAAACCAAAACCCAGGACCTAGAGCAGAAGCTGAAGATGAAGCTGAAGATGAAGCTGAGGCTGAAGCTGGGACTACCCTTGCCAAAGCTACAAGACACACATAAACGCACACACACACACACACACATACACACGCATCGAGAGGACAGTAGGTATGTGTGTCTGTCTGTATGTCTGTGCGTTTGCTCTGGATGCTGGAATATCGTGCTCTAGAGACCAAATGGAAACTTAAGCCTTTCTTTTGTGCCAGGCTAAGGACTCTCATACTGTCCATGAACCTTTGTGGCGCTTTGGGCTGCGCCTGGCTATGGCACTGGCGAAAAAGCAATGGCTATAGATAGAACCAGCGACAGTGTACCGTAGCCAAAGCAGTGTCCTCCTACGTCCTGCTGATGTTGTCGTTGTCGCTGTTGTTGTTGTTGTTGTTCGTGTGTTGTCTGCCCAGGCGGGCGAGTGTGCGTGGTTGAGCATAGCCTGTGGATGTGAATGTGCATGTGGGTGGGCTGAAGCTAGCAGTGGAGCTGGTATGAGCATGTGGAGTGCACTGTCCTTACATTGTCTTCTGCTCAGCGAGCCAGAGTGAGAGAGAGATAGAGATAGCGATAGAGAGAGAGAGGGAGAGAGAGAGCAACACATGACAGTACACAAGCAGGACATGCTCGCTGGTTCGTTAATAAGGGCTCCCAGCTTCAGCCCATTATTGCTCCCATGCCGCCCCCACTCAGCCGCCTGCAGGCATACCCAGCAGCAGCCTCTCCATACTCCCTGGGCTGCCCAGAGCACATGCCACATACACGGGGAAAAAACGAAAACGAAACGAAAAAAAAAAAACACAAAAAAGCAAAATAATGAATAAAAGAATCATTAAGCCGGCGAATGTGTGTGCGACATCCTGGCCACGAGCTGGTGCAGCTGTTGGGGGGCGGGGACCATGGGGATGGAGCTGAGTAGCAACGGCCCCACACAAACACAGCTCCCGTGTGCTAAAGTACAAGTATTAAGTACTCCCCCGCCCCCCTCCCGCACCTCTATGGCCGTCCAACATTCAATGAGTTCCTCCAGGCTCCACCTGCTTTTCTCTCCACAACTTTTCCATGAATTTGTTTGCAATCGTCCTGTGTGTGTGTGTGTGTGCATGTGTGTGCATGTGTATGTGAGCATGTGCATGCAATTCAGAGTTTGCAAAATCCATTTTGTCCAGCTTACTTAAAGGTAGAACCATGCCATCCCATTCGCCTCCACGAAGTTCAACAAGAGAAATAAAACCAAATCACTTTAAAATGTTGCACAAAATATAGAAAATATAGAATTTGAGTAGAATAGAAGGATCATAGTTATATACATATATATATGGCGGATATAAGCAGTTATAATATAGAAATTTATATGTGGAAGATATCTAAGCTAAGTTGAGACTGTCATATGTTAAAGAAGCTGTGATATGAAAACTTTACATTGTCTGTAAAGAAACCTGGGAGAACTATTGCAACGGGATGGCAGGGTCGCCATGTAATGTGTTGAGAAATAAAGAATATGAGCGCCAATGGGCGCTTTTTATACCATTCACAAAATGGTATATTAGTTGCAAAGCTTAGATGGAAGCATTTCCCACAGTATGAAGTATATATATTCTTGATCAGCATGACAAGGGGAATCGATATAACTATGTCCGTCCGTCTGTTTCAACACGAAGATCTCAGAAGTCTTAAAAGCTACAGAGCTGAGATTTTTACCAGATGATTTCTTTATCTGCACGCTGGTTAAGTTTGAGTTTTATCTAGATCGGACAACTATATCATATAGCTACCATATAACCGATTGTCTTTATACTTAAATTTGTGTGGCGGTCAGCTATGTACATAACTATAATTGTGCAATGCAAGGGATAGCATTAGGCTGCTAACGTAATGCGAGCGCTCAAGCCTGCTCGGTCAGCATTATTATCGTCAGAACATAATTTGAACCACAAAGTGGTTCAATCAACCGCTCGCACTCTTAGTTAGAGGAAACTCTCTGCCCTCCCGTACACCTGGATGATGTAGTCACACCAAGCTCTGCTTTGGCCCCCATTCAATGAGCTCATAGCCAACCTAACCGTAACCAAACAATTCCCTTTTCAGTACAGAATTTATCCCAATGAAGATTGGAAAACTAAAGAAGAATCAGAAACCCCTGAATTGCTGGAGCTGTACATTCCCTCAGCATGATTAAATGCCCCTTTTGCATGGCGATGTCATCGAAAGCTTAAGAAAATAATAAATATAAAAAAATAATAAAATAAAAAAAACAAGAAAAATAAGAGGCAACCGCTCGCTAGAAGCGTTGAGAGCCGAATGATTGCCTCAAGTAAAACAGGCTGGTATTTATAGGGTTTCAGGAGGAACAGGAATAGGCAAGGCCTACTACGATTTGAAAAGTTGATTTCGAAGTGTCGAACTGAATTTCCAAGGCCAACTCACTGCACCGCTAACATATGGATGGGAATGGAATTCGGATCAAAGAAAGTTCTATATGACAATACTCTTCTTAAGAATGTGACAGTGTTTGCAAGTCTCTAGCCCAGACACACCTGGTTCGGACATTGCTTCGGTTCGAAGGGTAACACTGATAAATGGTGCAAATATGATGTTATATCGTATATATTCTATTATATATATTATTCAAAGTTCTCCTATATCACCGAAGAAAGCAAGGCTAACTTCATCTAACCGAAGCTTACATGTCCTTGCAGATTTCTAGAGGAGCACACAGATGAAAGAATCGTGTCATATAAATCTATGTATGTAAGCCCCTGCTGAATCAAAGATTTAGCTGGACATTTTGCAAATAGTTTTACTATAAACGCAAAAACACATACGCACACTCCAATACAATGGCAGCTATATATATGGGTGGGCTCTATACCATAATGGCGTCGGCGGGTGGATTTACGTCTAGCAAACTCACAAACACACACAGCATCCCAATCCCAATCTCAGTCCCAAGGCAAGGTCCGCACTTTCGGATAGCCGGTGGTGTTTGTTTGTTTGCCGCCAGCAATAACCCTTTCATCGCACACACACACACACAAGCTCAACGCACAGACACAGGCACATAGATTTGTGCTGTGCTGTGTTGTGTCCACTCCCACTCTCTGGGCGAAAGGCTGGACGCAGTGCGCCTGCCTGTCGGCCATCGCCGGCAACCCGCCTTACCTTATATCTATCTGTTGTGCGAGGCAAGGCGAGGCGAGGCAAGGCGAGGCGAGTGTGTGTGGCCCAACCCCCACCCCAGGTCCTGCCCAGGCCCATCTCATTAAAAGATTCTGACCATTTGAAAGCAAATTTAACCTTTTGTTCTCTCGCTCTCGCTCGGCTGAATGTGTGCTATGTGTGGTGTGTGTGTGCGTGTGTGTGCGTGTTACATATGCATATGTGTGTATGGAGAAAATCCAACTCTTTTTTGGGTAGTCCTTTGGGTCCTTTGTTTTCCATGCTGGTTCTCTGTGTCTCTGGCTTTGGCTTCTAATTGTTGTTCTCCTTGTTGTCACCCGCTTTTCAACGTCTGTGTGCATGTGCATGTGTGTGTGGGTGTGGGTGTGGGTGTATATTGGGTGTAAATTAATTTGAAACCACTCTAGAAAGATTTGAATATTCCTTAAGACCTATGTATGTGTGCATGTGTGTGTGTGTGTGTGTGTGTGTGTGTTTGGGTTGGCTAGGAAAAGTATTCTTAACAAATCACAAACAGATATGAGAATTTTTGGCATTCATTGTTTTTTTTTTGGGTCTAGACATCATTTGCCGAACCGCGTTCATCTTTCAGCCCATCTGACAACCCCATTATCACAGCTCACACTCTCTGGGGTATATATAGCATATGCATATGTATCTATGGCAATGTTTAAGAAGATGAAATTCTCCAAAATGACAAATTTTATTGAAATTTTTGAAAGAGTTTTCTTGATACTTTTTCAGAGACAATGAAAATAAGTCTTTTCTATAATGGAACCAGATGCAATATATCCTAATAATATCAACTGTTTATTGGTCTAAATTAGGCATTCACTAAGATATGAGGACTTTTCTTTTTCCACTTTCCATTAGATTACACTTTACACCCTTCTCCCTTTAGCATATATACCAAATCTGAGTTCTGTTTCTAGATTCCTCTGAATTTCACCCACTTCCAGTTTAATTTTTCCCTGCCGCCATCTGACTTATAAATCACAACTTGTGTGCAAATTGTAGCCTCTTAGCTGTTATAGTTTAAGCATTCTTTAAGCATTCAGTCAGTCGGAACATATAGAAATTTTCCCTTTGGAAAAATCCGGGACTAAATGAGTTTTCAATGAGTTTGCATTGAGTTTGCCCAACACATTAGAGATTTGTCATAATTTTGCCTAGTTTGTTTGGAATTTGACATACATTGTTAAGAGTTTTAAAGTTTCTTAAAGGAAACATAAGAAATGTTTATATTATTTCTTTCAAGAGTTTAATATGGTCTTAACTCAGGGCAGGTTTGTCAAGAGTTTGTCATAGCTCAACATAACCTAAGCCCGCTTAGAGAGCTTCTGCAAATCGTAGAACAGTTTGACAAAGATTAAGTAGCCTTTGTCAAAAGCTAAGGCAAATGCTATGGCTCTGAGACAGTTTGTTAGAATTTAAAAACATTTGCCAGGCCTTTGACAAACTCTATAACTGTTTGGCTTAGCTAGCTAATTTAAATTACTTAAGAATTTGACTGGGCTACAAAGCCATTATTAGAATTTTTAAGAAGATTTTGAAGAAGTTTCAAAGAATTTCTTACAAATTTGGCACAGAAGAACAAATATTTGACAATATTTAACACAAGATCAATAAGATGGTCAAGCCTGTAAGAGAGAGTAATGGCAGGCAGGCAAATTAAAAAGTTTGTCAAGACTTTGCCACTGTTTGTCAGGAATTTGTCAAAGACTTTGGCAAATATTTATAGAGTGAAATAGTATTTGAAACTGTTTTTGAAGACTTTGCTATAATTTCACACAGTTTGCCTTGAGTTTGTCTTGAGTTTGGCTAGATTTGCCACAGCTTAATGACGTTGGAATTGCTTAAGAGAAGAAATTGAAACTGTTTGTCAAAGATTCAGTAGAGTTTGTCAGTCGCTTGGCTTATGGCAACATTCATAAGAGCTTCGCAGAGTTTGTCATCAGAGCTTTATGGAAGTTAGTTGCTTTGTCACAATTTGTTCTGATATAAATTTGACATTTGGACTTCCAACTTCCCATTTCCATAGAGGACTTTACAAAGCAATGTCAAATGAAACTCACATCCAGGCTACAATCTACAATTCCTACCTGACGTCAGACCCAACATGTTTGAGAGGCACACATCTGCTCTAGGGTTTCAGTTGGTTTCTCAAATGCCTTTCCCTAAGCGCTGCTATCACCCGTCCCCTTCACACTTAGGCATGGGAATACTGCACCCGCTTAGGGGGTTGATCGTGAGCTACCCTTAAAAATGAGAATTCCCTAAAATACGTTTTGTGATTGGTCAAACGAAATTCTGATCAGATCGGGGAGTGTACTTCTAGGCACAGCTCAAGTAGGCACAATATTTTGTAGGCGACTGTTTGTTGAACCTCAAGTGATCGTTCGCCTGGCAGAGATTGCCTTCTGCTTTGTCAGTGCTGGAGATGGCTTTGGCTGACTAGGAACTGAACTGCGACGGCAACGCATTTGCTTGGATTGATATTTTGTGAGTAGAAACCAGGAATTTTTGACAGTGATCTAAAGAGTAACTGAAGGATACAGAATTGCATATATTTAACTAGGATATTTAGAGAGGATATCTTCATCCAGTGGTCCGTTCAGAACCCATTTGAAGTATCCTAATGCTAATCAATTTGAACTCTGTCCTGACTCTGAAGCAAGCCAGGGTCCAGTCCCCTCAAGATGACCATGCAAAGGTGAGATTGCTTGGTGATCTGCTGATCTTGCCTCATCATCTCTGACCCAAGGGCTGTCTTCAGTTGATACCCAAATCAACCCCATAAGAAAATCGCACGATCGAGGAAAGGGCTGAAAACTAGTTTCCAGAGTGGAAGGAAGAGTGCAAGAAGCTGCTTGAGACACTAACACAATGGTCAAATGTCCGAAGGCCAAATGCCAAAACCCCAATTAGGCAAACTCTGGTCAAGGCTTTCCACGCCGCTCGGGAAAATGCAAATGATTGATTTGGCATTCATGCGGCGTTGAAAATGCAAGCAAAAGTTTGGAAAACTCAAGTGGAAAAATATTAATCATGCTTTGTCCGGCAAAAGAAAAAGCTGTTGTCGTTGTCGCAACTCTGGCACGCTCAAGGTTAAAAGGGGTGGCACTGCCTGGGGGAAGGGGGAAACGGTGGTCTCAAAGTATCGGGTTTCCTTGCCGTGTTGCTGCTGCTGCTGCTGCTGTTGTTGTTGTTATTGGTTTTTTATATCGCCCTTAAAAAGGCATAAAAATTGTAAATTTCGCTACGCTGTCCATTTGCCATTCCGCCAGATGGGCCAATTGATGCCCCGACACCGGTGAGCGTATTCCCGTTGGACCTGCTTGGACCTGGTCATAACTCTCTCTCACACTCTTGGCAAGTCCCACATAATTGACAGATTGCAATTAGAAATCGATGCAGTCCCTGTCTCAGTCCCTGTCCCAGGCGCCCCAAAAGTATCGTGTTACCAAAATGTTTTCGGGAAAACACACACCTTCGCCAGCTCTTTGGTGGGGGCATTTGTAGTGCAACAAAATGTGGCAGGCATACTTAAAGTGAAGTTAAAACGACGGAAAACTCTTCAATTGAAGGTCTTGGAATATTCAGCTGTTTGGTCTTCATAGACTTAGGCCAGGGAGAAGGCTTTACTTGGACAACTGAATTGAGTTCCAGCAAAGCTCAGAAGTCTTGCTTTCATATCAAAATCAGCTTGTTGTGAGACTTTCGACTTTCCTGATGAACAAAATATCTGAAATCTCTTAGATTTCAGTCAAAAGAATGTGTAAGCTTTAAGTTGTAAACTGTCTAAGTGGGGATGGCCAGCCCTAGCTTCTGGGGCCCAACGTAATCGGCTAATTTCGAAAGAATGTCAAAGAATAAAGATGAAAGAATCAAACACAATTTATATATGACAATTTGTCAAGCAACCATGTATTTTCTTGCTGTGTAGGCAGAAGAAGAGCTCCTCTCCTTCTCTCTCTCTCCCTCTTTCTTCATGGTGTAAGCTCAGTTGGCTAAGAAAGTTTCAACTTTAAGGTTTTTGCGCTGGGACTTCAACTTAGTATTCAAAATCATGTGTGTTTTGTCTGGAGCGGGGAAGGGGAAGTGTGGGGGGGTCTCCTGTGGAAAGGGTGGCAAGTTGGCATGGGTAATGTAGACTTGGACAGGCGGCGTCCAACCAACCAACCGTCCAAGCGACCGACATCAAAAGGCACAAAATAAGAAGAAAAAAATAAGAAGCGAAGAAAAATGTTGCTGTTGCCGCAAAAGCTTTAACAGTGGCCATAAAATACAACCCACATAAGCAAACAACACACCCTCTTACTGGCAAGACCCCACACCTCACACACACACACACACACACATGCAAATATGTAGCCCTTTTTCCCGAAACGAAGGAGAAACGCAGGACATTTGTGGAGTTGGTCTTTGGCCAACGGACGTAGTTGACCGAGTTGGAATCGTAAAAAGAAAAAAAAAGTACGAAAGGACGACGACGACGCTCAAAATAAAAACACATTAGACACAAGCAAATATCCTTACCCATATCCTTAACATTTGCATTCGTGTGTCCTTCGCACACATACAACCACACACACACACGCACGCACAGAGACACATACAAATTTATCTCCATTTGACCCTCTTCAAAGTGCTTTTTATAGTCATTTAGTGTTTTGGCCCTCCCGTCAAGTACTTTTATTATACACACATATAAATCCAATTCGGCGGAGCCGCAAACACACACTCACCACCCCCTCACTCCCTCCCATAGACCCTAAATGCCCATTCTGGCATATAGCCACGCAATGCCCAGCGAAAGGTAAATGGCTGAAATAGTATTTCGTAGAAGTGGAACAGAGCCAGAGTCCAAAGCAAACTAATGAAACGAAACCTGTGGAAACTAGGAGCAGCAGCAGGAGCAGCAGCAGGAGGAGGGGCAGGAGAGCATACTGTGACTCCTGGACCAAAAAGGACCACAAAATATCCAACCAAATATACAATGCCAACAACAACAGCAGCAGGAGCAGCCACAGCAGGGACAAAGGACAGCAGCAGTAGCAGCAGCAGTAAACTTTAGCTCGTTGTCAAAACTACACCCACATACACACACCCACACATACACACACACACACATATATATCTCACATATGCAAAACACAGTCAAGCTGAGAGCCTGCCAAGGTCCTTGTGGGTGCGCTGCCATTGCTGCTGTGCCTGGACCTGCGGACTGTTTCTGTGTGTCCTTTTTACAATTTCAAGACATCTAAAAAGGTCCTGAGCCAACCCCAACCCCAAGCCCAACCGTCCCCTCCTACTCCCCACAATGACACCCACACACACACACACACATGCGGCAGCACGAAGGACCAGCGTCCGTTTTTCGGTTGCTCCACATGTGTTTGCATGTGTGTTTGTGTGTGTCCTGTCCGAATATCCAATTCCAGGCCAACCCCCGCGCAAAACATGAACGAAAAATATCTGCAAATGTTGTTTTCCTTCGGGTTGTTATTATTTTAAAATTCGTTTTTCTTTCGTTTTTCTTTTGGCATATAAAGAACTTGTTTTTGTTTGTCTATTTTCATGTTTGTCTTGTCCTTAATGTCCTGTTCGGCTTGTGCTTGCGCTGCCCAGAATTACGCACTTGCTTTTTGGCCAGCGCTTCTTCATCTTCTGTTGAATAGAAATAGAAGTGGAATCTCATCTTTAGAACTCTTTGAATTTCCTGAATTTCGGAAGGATTTCATGGCAACGAGATCCTGAAACGAGATTTGAATCGAGATGTATTTCGAGATATATATCGATATATATTTTGAAAAACAATGAAGATTCATCCGACAGGCATTCATTTCCGCAGTGGCGCCCGAGCAGGGACCCTGTTGTTAAAGTCGTAGTAAGCAACAACATTGCCAACGAGGATTGTATTCAGTTATACATCTCAACGCATGCTATAGATATCTTATCTATATAAATTAGAAACTCCACGATTAGCTAAATCTCTGATTGTAAGGCAAAGTTATGACAAAAAGAAAACCTAATACATTTCTATCATGTTCTAACTCATTCCCTTTCAACAAGTTTTCCATTTTTGCAATTCTCCAACTTTTCATCTTACAATTCACAATAGATCCGTGCAATAGATGGTTATAAATAGATGGCCTCTTGCGGCACCTTCTTAAGACAGTGTTTGAAGGAGTTGCTTAAGAATTATATTCAATCACGTTCACAGTCACCTTAGAACTTGGCCCTCCCCACTGTCATAGTGAATAGAACTGCTATTTTCCATACTGACATGATAAGCCCTGTTCACTTTCATTGGGGTTGTGCAAGGAGTTCTACCCAAACTCATAACTCATTGCATATTTAGATCAGATAATGATGCTTAACTGATGCTTAGCTGATAACTGCTGCTAAGCTTGACCAAAACTAATTATGTTTGGTTTGAAAGATCACATATTACCTTAGCTAGATTTTTGTTTGCCACTAGAGTTGCCGGCAAAGTCAATACAAAGTTTGCCAAACATTGACATGGCAATAAATTTAGCAACAAAATCGAAGCCACAAGAATGTTTTCCCCCTTCGGCTTAAAGGACCAACCTACCCACTCCTTTAACCCCCATAAAAGAAACAAAAAAAAAAAGGCCAACGGAAAGGCAAAACCCTTTAAAAAACAATACACGAGTTGTAACCGGGGCCATTAATTTCCCAATTTACAGTCTATTCGCAAGCCGTTGCTGAAATTGTTTAAGGTTTTAAAACCCACACGAACACACACTTGCACACACACACACACACATGCACATGCACACATTGATAAATGTGGGTTGTGGATCTGGGCTTGGGCTTGGGTCTGCCAATGGCCATATGTCCATTTTGGAAATGTAAAAGAAACAAGAAAGAAGGGCTAGCCTCGGCCTGCCGAAGCTTATATACCATTCACATTGGAAATACATAAGCGATCTGGATCAGATCTGGTTGGGGGACGTGGGGTCTCCACAAATGGATACAAACCGGAGTTTGGTTTGATGTGGATGAAAAACAGAAGAGTTATGCTATGAAGTGTTCATTCCGGAACAATCGGTTATAGGGTAGGTATATGATATAGTTGTCCGATTTGTCCAATAAACCGCGAATTTAACCAGGAAAGCAAAGCAAAGGAAGCATCTGGTCTCTGTGTTGAAACAGCCGGACAGACGGACATGGTTATATCGATTTCCCAAGTCATGCTGATCAAGAATACATATACTTCACATACTCGGAAAAGCTTCCTTCTCTGCGTTGCAAGCTTCCTGACAAAATGAATATACCATTTTGTGTATGGTATACAAATTTTTAACTTGAAGAATTTTAAACGAGCCCAAGCCTAAAGGTGTGTGTGTGTGTGTGTGTGTGTGTGTCTGAGGGCGGGGGGTGGGGTATGTGTATGTTTGTGGTGCTCCTCTGACAAGCACATATCCTGTGAATGGGGTGGTAAATGCTGCCCAGGGGACTGGTAGCTGCTGTTTGCCAACCAAAAAAAGTTTAGCCCAAAAAAATATAAACGCAGAAACAGAAAACTGAAAACTGAAAACGGCCCAAAGATGCTACAATTCCACCAACCGACCACGTGGCGTACAACTGTACACGGAGCAGACCACACACAGGCTCCCCAGCCTGAGCCTGAGCCTGAGCCTGGCCAGCGGCTGAAACGCAAAAAAAACACACACACACACAGCAAGAGAGCAAGAAAGAGAGAGGCAAACCAACGAACGAAAAGGGAACGCCACCGCATGCTTTTATTATATTGTGAATGTGATTACCTTAAGGATATGCAATAAGCACACACACACACAGCTGCCTGCATGTGTAGATAAACAGGGCATCACATCTCCAACACCCCCCCACCAACACCCACATCTTGGGCTGGACATGCCCGGCAGTCAGTCGTAAACAAAACACAAAGCCGCAAAAGATACAGAGCTGATACGGAAAGATACGACAGGCAGGACAGCAGTAGCAGTAGCAGTAGCAGAGCCAGGACATTTGCCAGCTGAGTACGGTTTGCATCCTTCGGGTACAACATTTTCAATTAGTAAAACATGTGTGAGAAATGAGCTTCGGTTATATCGCACATACGTGGCAGATATCGGCAGGCAGACGGCGACCTTTAAACGATATTGTTTCCGTGTCCTGCGTAATGAGTAAAGAGTGAACATGAGCGGCCCAACGACAGATGAGGGACAAAGTTAATGGAAAACTCTCTACAGACGTAACAGAATATGACTGACGAAAATTAAATACAATTTTTAAATGAGAAGAGGAGAGAAGACGATAAGAAGAAAATTGCTAAGAAGATGAAAGAAGAGAAAAGATGATAAGAAGAGAAGAAAGAGAGTAGAGAAGAGAAGATAAGATAAGAATAGAGAGAAGTAAAACACCTTTAAAAGAGACTGTAAAGACAGAGAGAATATAGTTAGAGAGGAAAATTTGATGCCATCAGTAATCTACCATCTGGGATTGTTAGTTTTAGTCCTGTCCCGATGTTCCCTACTTACTTTGAACAGAGATGCTGATTTTGATTCAAAATATATGACAATAACATATCGGGTTCCAGAGATTACCAAGATTCACCAGGAAAATCTTACATGAACATGATTCTCTATAGTTTATCACAAGAACTTCTGAATAAAATATCTATGGGAAATTTGGAAGTAGGAAAATCTCTGCTTGATGGACTATATGATATATGATACCTATGAATATATAGATCCTAAACTATAATGGAGCACTATGGACTCCTGGGAAAGACTTATAGATATGCATAGACAGGACTTTGATTAGAATTTGTTGAAAGCGTAAGAGAAAGCCAGTCTATGCTTGACTTCACTGTGAATGCGAAAGTGTATGAGGATGATGAATGCATTCACTTATAGCTCACTCATTCAATTTATTTGCAGATGAATATATAAGCTAATTGCATTCAAATGATTCATAAGATGGCCCATAAGCAGCTGCAATGAATGCACATCTAGGCATATGAGGCATATGTCTCACGTAGACAAACGGCAGCATCATCATGGGCAAAGTAAACCTTTAAGAGTTACGTGACACATGGTGAGTGACTGTGTGTGTGTGTGTGGTGTCCAAACAGTGACTAAAAGGGTAAAAACCAAAAATCGAGGATAAGAACGGATAATCTAATGTAGCAACTGAAGTAGGTAGAGTGCTGCTGCTGCTGCTGTTGTCCCATATCCCAGGCCGAAGAGAGGAGTTATGCGTGAGTTATTGAACGTTAGCCGATACGATATATGTCTATGTCAGTCAATGAGCCGTCGAGTCATCCACATCCTCACACACACACACACACACACACACACATGCACAGCCAGCGAATCCTTTCGCTTGGCAAGACCTATAAATAACTGCAAATAAATCAAAATCTATCAATGCGAACAATTCGATGTGTTACAATTGACTTCACCGATCAAAGCCCAACGCTTTAGCCGTTACTCTCAGCCGCTGTTTGTTGTCCTTGTTGTTGTTGCTGTTGTTGTGTACCTTTTTGTATGAAGTGCACGACCAAAAGTATCCTTTGTGTCAATATTATTAGCAGCAGCATCAGCAGCAGCATCGAAAGGGTGACGGTGACGGTGACACCAGCACCAGCCACCACTCGTAGGCCACTCCACTCCTGACCGGCCGACATTCTACTCCGCTCCGCTCAGTTCTGGGTGAGTGTGCGAAATTTTACAGTAATTTAAAAAAGAAAAAAAGTTTTACCAATTTAATCAATATTACACAACCCATTCAGACACACACACACACACACAGAGAGACAGAGGAGTAAAAGATACAGATACATTTACACACACACACTCAGACACCAGGCGTATCTGATGCGCTCCTAATGGAGAATGAGAGAGAGCCAGAGTTCGAGCTCTAATTTTATTTATGATCTAATGACGAGACGGACACCCAGGCATATCTATCGATGGGAAATGCCAGGGATTGGCAATGGGATTGAGAATGGGAATGGGAATGGGAACGCTGATAACGCGGTGTGAAAGGGCATGTTTCTGCGGATTGATATCCCGTTGTTGTTGCCGTTCATGTCCTGTCCCTTGTCCCTTGTCCCACAGTTGTGCGCTGCACTTACTGTTCTCTTTTTCTTTTGCGTTTTGCCAAAATTTATGGCCCACTGTTTGCCATTTGTCCTTGCTTTCAGTGTGTGTGTGCGTGTGCGTGTGTTTGTGTGCATTTGGCAAAAACAAAGCTGAAAAACCAAAGCAGTTTTTCCTTTTTTGTTTTCAAGGCGTTTACCGCAACGTAAACGAAACTCAACAGGCCAGCAATTATAAATGTGGGAAGGTGCGGGGAGGGACGTTGACGGGATGGGGCAAAGGTAGTATATATAACAGACTTTGTCTTGGAATATGCGCTAAGCTATAATGTCTAAGCAGCTGTTCAGTCCAACAGGTTATGGGACCCAATACAAGGGACGCAGATTAGATAATCTAACAGTTTCTAGAATTTGTAGAATTTCCTATAAAAAATGAGCCACACATTGCTCTACCGCTTGCCCCATATACATTTTGTACAATTTCATGATTACGAATGAAAAATTTGGAAATACTCTGGTTGCTCTGCTGACATTCCTTGAGATCATCGTCGACTTAGGTGTGATCTTCTAAGGGGCGTTGTTTTAATGAAAAAGTCATAGGAAATACATGACAATGGCACAAATCGAGCACGAGAACACACAGCTGATGAATGACTTGTATCGTTTGCTGTGAAAGTATCTCGGCCTGCGGCATCTCATGGAGTATAGCAGCTCAAAGATGTATACAATATTTCCAAGCTACACAATGCTGAAGTATATGATATGGATATGGAGGTGTGCCACAAGACTCCCAACTGAGCAGAGGGAATCTGTAATGGCAGACATCGCATGAGTGTTATTTGAGAGGGCCAAGTCAATGTCCAAATCCGCACCAGCAGCACCCGCAGGCGCCAAATGTAAGCATCACCTGCGGGCAGTGGACAGTGCGTGTTGAAACAAAATGGGATTTGGAACAAAGAAAGTTGGGAGTGCATCTTTTAGGGGATCGCATCGTCAGGGATAGTCATAGTTGATAGAGATTTGTGGTCGGTCAGGTTAGTGGTGATCTTCTAAAAACTAACTCGTAACTCGTGAATTTACTTAAGATACAACAGAAATCGTTTCCAACCTTATAAAGTCCACCTAAATCTCTCGAGATCAGAGTTGGAGTCATCAGCTTTGGTATCAGGACTTCCCACAAATCGATAGCAAAACCTAACACACACATACTGCTCATACCGAAAACCTTTTGCCAAATCCTGCTATTCCACAACCAGCCGAACTCTTTAATCAGAAAAACCAAAGCTCGTCCGGCCGATCCCCTCCACGTCATGCTGAACACTTCTGGATTGCAAGACAGCTCACAGACGACCTGAACACAGAGACCCAGGGAAATGGCCCCCAAGGGCCGTTTTGCACTAATTAATAAGCGGCAAATTCCCCAAACGCAGCCAGTAAAGGCTAACCCCTGCGAGCATGTAGCTCCCCAGCCCCAGCCCCAGCTCCAGTCCCAGTTCCATCTCTTAGTTGTCTCCATGTCCAATGCTTAAGTTCTTGTAGCACTTCAAACTGACAGTTAAAAATGTTGCATAGTTTTTAATCCCTTTGACTCGCAGGACACGAACAGCAGGACTGACGTGCTGCCTTCTGCTGCTGCGCATGTGTGCGTCTGTAGGTATATCCAGGATGTGTGTGTGTGTGTGTGTGTCCAAAATAGTCTTTTTGCTAAATTGGCAAAAACTCGAAACCCCCACCAACTGCCGGCCAGCCTGTTCCTGCATTGTCCTCAGTCCCCACCTTAACGAAATGGGAAACGATGCTAATTCATATTCAAATGAATGCGAATGCGAAACCCCAATCACAATTATTATGAGACATGTTAAATGGACCAAAAGTCCTGCATAGAGCAACAACATTCGCACACACACACACGCACACACATAGAGACAGGACAGAACAGGAGAGGACGGACAGACAGACAGACAGACACATTCATATGAAAATAGATGGACGCAGCCAGGCAAAGGATAAGAGGCAGACACACACATGCACACATGTCTATGTCCTTCTGAATGTCTGTCTGTTTGAGTGTCTGTCTGAATGAATGCAATACGCGCATGTCCTTAAAAGCGTATGGCGGACAAACGAATGGACGGGCGCGGACAAACGAATGGACAGTGGGAGGTGGCGAGTCAGGACTGGAGTATATGGAATGGAAGGAGAGTGTGAGTGGGAGTGGGACTAGGACAGGGACTGTAGATGAGAATGTAGGGTGACGAATGCAGGGTTAAATTTTGAATGAATTTATGAATGAACGAATGAATGTGAAATGAATGTGTTCAAGTCTCAAGTGTGAATACAAATGAGTGTGAGTGAAGAGTCAAAATTGAATGTTATGAATGTATATGAATTAGGCAACTTTCAGTTCGATTCAATTGAATATATTCAAAATGAATTCAATCAAAGAAGCATCCAAAAGAAATATACATTTTTGTTGAGCTTCCTTTTTGGTCGTTGGAATTGACAACGCCCTTTGGTCGAGGCACCGACTGCGGCTCCGCGTCCAGGCAGGCGGCGGTGTGCTGTTGAATGGCAAATGGTGAATGCGTGTGTTGGCCTGAGGATGAGAATGAGGCCGTTCCTGAGCCCAAAACAAATAAACATGCTGTCATCTGCCGCCTGACACCGCATGTTGCTTCAGCCGCTCTCGTCGTCGTCGCCGCCGCCAACGGACCTCAGATCTCAAAACTCATGCCTCCCCCTCCGCCTCCCCCAAGTCGACAGTTTGGCCGCAGCCGCATTTGCATACGTGCGGCCAATGTCCCAGGACACACACCCGCATACATACAGACATACAGCCATTCATTCCATTCAGAATCACATTCACATTGAGCTCCCACGTTGCCGTAAAGCGGCTTGCGTTACATGGAAAGCCGTAGAAAGTTTTCGGAAAGAACTTTCATTAAACAATGCGACTAACAACTTGATACATTTGTGCCCAGGCCAGGCCAGGCCAGGCCCAGCGCGTCCGGAGTACCCAGGCCCATACAACTCATATGTCTGTCCGTGCGTTCGTTCATCCATCCGTCCAAGCGTCTGTCCGTCGCTATGCCAGTGTTCGTGTGTGTGTGTGTATGTG
The DNA here is from genome assembly GCA_037043425.1 of Hirtodrosophila duncani. Taxonomy (NCBI): domain Eukaryota; kingdom Metazoa; phylum Arthropoda; class Insecta; order Diptera; family Drosophilidae; genus Hirtodrosophila; species Hirtodrosophila duncani. The sequence continues at coordinate 3,642,626 of JBAMBM010000704.1, read as the reverse complement.
TGTGTGTGTGTGGTTGAGTGCGTGATTGTTGGTTGTGTCTTCTGTGTGTGCTGCCGGCTCTGTTGTTGGTTTAGAACAGGGGGCGGCGGTAGCTCGAATACCAAATCCGGCTGTGCCACTATGGAGCTGGAGCTTGGAACTGGAACTGGGAGCGCTGTAGCGCCATTCAGTCTGCAAAAAATGATTTTAATATAAGCTAATGGATGTGCCGCCGCCCCACACACACGCACACACACACACACACATGTGTGTGCTTGAAATGTTTGAACCGACACCTCCTTCCCGCCCGCATTTGGGTATGATATTTCAAATGCTTAATAAAAACCACTCAAAAATACGAAATGACACAGCTTTTTTTTCTGCATTCGCATTCGACCGACCCCCCCTTTAAATGGCTTGCCCAGCCCCCTTCAGTTCCCCCCTTTACAATGAATACTTGTTCATGTGTATTTGCATTCTTTATATCGTATATATACATAGATACTTATCTGTTGTATTTTGTATTTGGGCCAATTATTATGTTGGAAATTGTGCGCAAATTGTGAAATGTGCAAAAAAGTTAACGCTCATTTTTAATGAGGCGGTAGGCAGGCACATTTAGTGAGGGAGGGGGTGGGGAGGGGGCTATAGTAGGTGAGTTCGGTAAGATCGTGGGGCATACATATACATATTTCAAAGGTGAAACTGGGATGGCATTGCTTTCCATTTTAGAGCTAAACCAAAAACTAAACATATGATTCGAAAATCCTAAGCAAATGGCTTCACTTTTTTATCAGATTTTTAGAAGTTCCTTAAACTTGAGGCTGCATTTCGAGCTGTAGCATAATTGTGCATAAACCGTGTGTGTTTGTGTGTGTTTTCCGTAAGCAAATGTGATGCGTCATGAATGTGTTGAATGCCGCCTGGAGTCGGAGTCATGCCCGAGTCTCGCTTCAGCCCGCTTTGGCTTCTTATCAGCATGGCAATTATCACACAGCAGCCAGCACTCGACTCGATCAGACTCGATCACACCGTTTATCGCTAAGGACATCTGGAGGACATCGTTGTGCTTTTCACAGTTTGAATTTGTTCAGGCGAACAGATCGCTCTACCGATCAGACGCATTGATCAAGTCAAGTGGACCGCCACAGCTATGAAGGGCAATTCATTAGCCTCCATTCATTTCCGCTTTACTGAAGAAAGAAGGAAAGACAGAGAGGTGGAGTGGGAATGAGAAAGATAGAAAGATTATACAAGATGATGGAAGACACGATGAATAATTTAGCGATTGATGTAGGAAAATATGAAGAAGTGTGTAAGATATGTTGTAATGGATTGAGAAATGAGCGCCTTTGTTTGCTACTTTAAGTCTCATTCTTTATTGTCAATTGCTATCCTTGTTCCTATCCTTGTTCCTATCCTTGTTCCTTGTTCCTATCCTTGTAATGCGCTGCTAACGTAATGCGCTGTTAACGTAATGCGCTGCTAACGTAATGTGAATCTTGGGTCCTGTCCATTCATGACTAAATCCAAATGTTTGGTCTATCCCCGACTTGCCATAACCTCTAATTGGCTTACCAAGCAAACCACTTATGCTTGAACTCACACTGCACCCAACGAGATCCTCATAATCTCATCATAAATGTATAAAAAATATGCAACGTATATCTAGAAAAAGTTTTCACAGTTTGCCAACTTTGACACCTGCACAGTGACCCAAAAGTGTTAAGCGAACAACCAAAAGAAGGAGCCCAAGATTGAGATTCAAATATATGCAGCAAACCAATGGGCTGTATAAATTATGGCCAGTTAAGGCCAAGGAAATACCCACACACATGCCTGCTGCCGTTTCGGATTTCCTAGGCACAGGGCACAGGACACAGGACACAGGACCCAACACAAACACCAGCACTCAATCATGGTCAAATTGTGACAAAAGTATTTACTCGCATGCCCGGAATTATGTTTATCCTGCATGCATATTTTATGAATTTAATGGCCAGGACACGGGCAGGCAAGAGTGGGAATGCGGAACTGGAGCAGGACCTATGAGTATCAGGTAAGAGTAAAAGCAAACAAACAAATGCCACAGACCAGACACACACTCACACACACACCCAGGACTAAGGTTACGGCAGGAGCACAACTTATTTCGAATGCTAAATCGTTCGAATCCTTTTTCCGACACACTTGAGCGGACAGCGCGAGAGAGAGAGAGAGAGAGAGCCACAGTCAGATCCACACACACACTCAATAGCACAAGAACAAATGCAACTGGCCCCCAGGTCCTGGGGCGGCTCTCCGGCAAATGTCTTTTCGACAGCTATTGGCATTTTGAGTTGGCAACCCCACCTCCACATGCTTCCTTTGTGGAACATGTCCCATCCATCATCACACAATCACAAACACAAAATGAGTATCATGGCCTTAGCTGGCAACTGTGAGTGTGCCCTGTGCCTGCCCAGCAGCCAGCAGCCAGCATCCAGCACTCACACGTAGCATATCGTAGGGCATAAAACGTACTTATCAGCTCAGCTTTTCTGTTTCCCCCGAGCTCAGCATTGAACCGAGAAGTTGAGGAGTTGCAAAGCTGAAGAGTTTGAACTGCTTAAAATACCAAAACCAAAATCTCGAATGTCCATTAGCATACAACCGGGGTCCCTGGGTCTGGATCTTGGGTCTCGGCCACGTTCATCGTCCAGCGTCCAAACGTCCGTCCGCCCACCTAAACACATCTAACTCTTTCTCTCACTCACTCTCTAACTATCTCACAATCTATCTCCCTCTCTCTCTGTCTCTTGACTCTTTTATTCTTTCAGCAACCACCCAAGGAATTGAAACTGAAGCTGGAGCATATGTGGATGTGTGTGTGTGCGTGTGGAAGTTGGAGCCAGAGCTACCCCTTGGCCAACCCTTTGCTTACACATACGAACTGGCCGTGGCCGTGTCCGTGCCCGTGCCGGTCCTGTGCCTGGCCTTGCTTGGCCTGGCCAAATCCATACCATCTGCTACACCTTACACCTAACAATCCAATTCCGGGCCAACAATATGCTGCTTCAGCGGCAAAACTTCGAGGACCGGGCTGGAGCTACGGTCCAGAACTAGAAAGAGCAAACGAGTGGCACACATGCGGCATTGCTAGGTCAGTTTAAGGAATTTTGTGAATGTAAGGATCAGGCAGGCGTACATGCACTCACGCTCTGTTTCTTTCTCTCTCTTTTTCTGTCTCTCTCTCTCTCTCTCTCTGACTACAAAGATTCTGTCTCTCAGTATGAATAGGTCTTCGTGTTTAATCGAGTTTGTTCAGCTGGAGAATCTAAATCTTGGAATTAACAAAATTTTTGTTCATCGGAATGGGATTCCTATATAGTTCTTCAAAGCAGGGATGGGCACACACATACTATCATAAAATTTCAAAACTGCATCTGTGGGAGTAGGCACCGAACGTTAAGTTGTGGCGCCGCGACGCTTTGTATGACGGCCAAGAGCCGAACTACAGCACAGTAACAAGTTACGCTGGCTTTCTTTTAATCCTACCCCAAAAGTGCAGTCCCTTTTTGAAAGTTGCCCATCTCTGCTTCTAAAATAATTGTAGCTTAGACTTTATATATACACAGGAATCCAAATCCAATTCAAAACTCTTGAAATCACCCTCTTAGCTAGCAAATGCATGGAGCAGGCAGGCGGGTGGCGGCGGGTGTCGGCTTGGCCAAGTACGTGAATGTGAACGTGATGCTCCAAGCGGCCACTACGTCTCCGGCTGCGTGCCTGCCTACCTTCGTCGTCGTTTCAAATTTAAATTTAACCTTTTGTCTTAATATGCCAATGGGAATGGGCCTGGGCTTGGGAATGGGCATGGGCACGGCACACGGGTCGCTGGGGGAGAGAATAAGCATGCGAGGACGAGACGAAGGCGAGTACGCATCATAAAAACGCCGCCAAGCCCAAAAGGATAGAGCTAGCTTTGGCCAGAGTCAGAACCAGATACTCGCAGTTATATCTACATATCCTCCTGCTATTCTCCATGTGCGCCTGTGTGTGTGTGTATGTGTGTGTGTGGAGCTTAGGATTTGATGCGTATAACGGATTTGGCATTCAGACATTCGGGCCACTCGGGCCATTGTTCTTGCTCTCGCTTGTCCAAGTACAACCGGCTTAGACCATATTATGGTCGGCTTATTAGTAAGTAGAGAGAGTGCATCTTCAAAAAGGTATGTCAACTAATTTACGGATTTCATGCGCGTAATCTGACAATATGCGGAGTTGAGAATGTGCGAATGAAGCGTTATGTCAGAGTGAATCAATTGAGTGGAATTCTGTAAGCCAGCAGCTGATTGGGTTCGTCGTCTTCGTCTGGGTTGAGCAATTGATGAGCGATTGATAGCTTCTGGCTAAGGATTGATACACGAGAAACATTAACAAACGAGTTTTGAGCCATGTGACGCTGCTAGGGTGAAGAGCTGAGACTTCTTTGATGGTCAAACGTTGTGATAATGAAGCAAACTATGATGGGTTAACTCAGGGTCACCACGAACATTTCAAAGTCTGAGCAAAGTCTTCATGGGGGTAAGTTTACGTATAAGACCAAAGAGTCAAGACCTAGCGAGAAGTGCAACATTACTTTGATGTTTTAAGGGTTTTGGCAGACCACTTCTCAGTGGTCAAGCAGGCTTTGAACTTCGCCATAGTTCACACTGGGCTTACTTAAGTCTAAGGTTGGCCAACTTACGGCCTTGGGTCGTAGATCTTCGTAGATGTATTCATGAGTGATGTCTGTGCTTGTTTCGTCTACAATTCTTATCCTATTTCAGTGGAACTCGGCAGATCTGTAGATAATATACTTATATTTATGCAGGCCTCGAGCCAGCTAGCTAAGCATGTGCAGAGCCGCTTGCTTTCAAGACTTTCGGACAGTCACTAAATTGACTGAATGACTAACAGACCAATTAATACTAATTGGAATTGAGCAACGGAAACGGAAACGTGGGTACCCCAATGCCAATGGCAATGCCTAAACCAAACCACATGATCCAATTAGCCCAACTTTCATCTGTCGTACTTCATCTTGGAATCAATTCGAGGACAAGTTGGACTTTTGCGTAGCATTTGAAAACGAAATACAAAATGGCCACTGCGTGGAGTGGAATGGGGTGGAGTGGTGTGGGATGGGGTTGTTAGGAGCAGGGGTGGGTAGTGGTCGCTGTCGCTTTTGGCCACGTAGTGGACAACCTCTACAGCACACACACACACACATACAAACGCACGCACGCACACAAACAAACAAACAAACATCGAGAGGAAACAAATGGCGAGCCAAATACAAGGAGGAGGAGGAGGTGGAGAAGGAGGAGGAGGAGGAAAAGCAAAACGAGTACGCTAAAAAAGGGAATACAAATACAAACACTGAACACTGAACACGGCGAACGGCAAACGGAACACGGAACACAGAGCAACATGCAGCATTATCAACATAAAAGTCAATCTGTCGAGGGTTGAACAAGGCACACAGCCGGACCACGGACTAGGAGCCAGAGGTATGTTGGTGCTTGCGGGAGAAAAGGGCGGGGGGGAGGGTGGTCTGTCCTTATGTACAGAGGACAGACCAAGTTCGACTTGCTGCTGGCTGCTGCTCGCATTGACCCTTTTGTTGTTGGAGCACAGGCTTCAACGACACTGTCCTCCGCCACCCCAACTGCGAGAACCAAATGCTGGACGCTCAGACACACTCAGAGAGAAAGTGTTGCAAATGGAAATATTATTGAAAGTTTAGGAATTTATTTTAAATAAAAAGTTACCTAACATTTGGTTAAATAATTTGTGAGAATTTGTTTACATTCCTGAAAGTATTTTCATCAAAAAAGTAGGATAAAATGTTGTTCCCCAGAATGCATTAGAAGTCCGTCGGACAAGACTCTTGCATTTAATGGCTAACTGATTGATTGAAGAACAAACCAGAATAGCGACGAGACTGAAATTTTCAAAAAGTTAGGCAGCAAACAGAGTGCACGCTGCGAGCAAGCTGAAGATGAAGGCAAAGCGGGATACCATGCACTGCTTTTCGCTTGCGATTCTCCTCTGACTACTTTTCCGTCTGCTCTTTCAATATAACTGTTTGTCTGTCTGTCTGTCTGCCTGTCTATGTTTCTGTCTGTCTATATCATATAGCTCCCATATAACAGACCGATTCGGAATCGGGACGTCGACGTACAATGCGCTGCACGTTCAAGTGGATCCACGATAACAAGCCGCGGGGCTTGTTACGCGCGAAGCCCAGGCTGGAAGCTCTCACCTCCCGTCCAACCGGCCGAGGGTCGCAGTCGTATAACGAGCGACACGACTTTCAATTAAAGGAAAAACTACAGGGAATGAACTCTTATATACCGAATTTTGCTCTGTTTTTTATCCAAATTAAACCAAATTTGGAACGTCTCAGTCTTATGAGTCCCCACATATGCTGACCGAATTTCAGCCGAATCTGCAAGGGTATGAAAGCTTCGGTTATCCCAAGTTCGCCTTCCTTTCTTGTTAGGTTTATTATAGTACTAATCTGCGAGGGTAAATAAGCTTTGGTTAGCCTTCCTGACTTGTTAGCTATAGCCTTGTCATCGCCTTCAGCTTTGCTTCTGCTCCGCGTGCACTCTGTTTGCAGCTATGGTTTTATGGTGTGAGTGGAATAAGGCCAGCTTGATGTTGGTCAATTTAGAAGTTAATTTTGGACTTACTAGTGCTATGAATTGCCTAAAATTTATGTCAAACATGAAATCAAAAATGTAGATTATGATACACTTTTTACTCAGGTTTACAATTGCCTAAATTCCAGAGGTGAATTGACTCTTTTAGGTGTGCCTTGACCATTATATTCCTAAATTTTTCTAATTGTACAGTCTTGGCCTTAGTGTCAGCCACAGCCAGAGCCGCAGACTCCGGCAGGCAGCTTGTTAGTGTTAGTGGCTGGTGATGGACGGCCAGTGCGTTGAAGTGGCTGCCACTGACCTGGCAGCCAAGCAGTCGGGCAGAAAGGCAGAAGACGGAGCTGGAGGCAAACTGCGTCATTTTGGTGGACTGAGACTGGAGCTGAGACTGGGACTGAGACTGAGACTGAGACGGACAACACTGAACTGAAGTGGATTGAAATTGTACATATTTCACCTTGTGTTTGCCTCTCGCTTGTTCGCTCGCTCGCTCGCTTACTATTACGCCTGGGCCATATTTTTTATTGCGTTTCGAATCGAATCCACCGAAGTTCAACCCTAATGGCAAATGGCTAGCGCGCCAAGCCCAAAAGCCCCAGAGCACTCGTCGTCGTCGTCGACAGGACGATAGGACGACAGCAGGACGTAGGAAATACAGACGGACACTCGACACAGTCCAAGCGAGAGCAGCGGCCATTACTTCAACCCTATGGCTATACTTTGGCTACGCCAGCACAAATCAACCCACACCAGCAGTTCCAGCGATTTACCTCCCCGCCACCCCCCACTCCCAGCCAACACCAACAGTTGTTAGCCAAACCAAAACCCCTGCTCTCTTGTCGCTTCAGTCCAAGTCAGAGTCAGAGTAGGGCGCTTCTATTGGCATCAGCCCATTTATACAATTACATTTATAAATGTTTCGCTCTAATATCAAACAGACGTACGGAATATATAACTATATACATATATATACTCGTCGACTTGTCGAGCAATGGGCAATGGCAAAACGATAGACCCCCGCCCTAACCCTCGCCATGCCTATTAATAGACAATCCCCATAGATACAGTTTACAGTTACACAGTTAAAGTTACACAAATGTACAACTTCGTATGCTCGAATAGGCATGGTTCCAGGACAGACGATTGAAACTTCTTTTTCGAGACGGTTACTTTGCCTTTCCACCGACTACTGCAAATAGCCATTTCAGGTTTACCACTTTGCAACTGTCCAATGTGTTTTGCAAGGTGGGAAGTAAGGGATTGGCATGAAATGCTTGAGGCCTGGTAGAGGCATAGAAAAGGAGGAAGAGCTGGGATACTACCACTATGTACCCAGGCATTGCTGATCACATCACATCCCTGGGTCCATCCACCATTAAGATTAAGATCATTGCCCCACCAGATCGTGAACACTCTGTGAGGATGGGTGGCCGCATTCTTTCTTCTTTTTCCACCTTTCAGCAGATGTGGATGTCCAAGCAGGAATACTATGAGTCTGGCCCATCGATTGTGCACTGCTTCTAAGTGCTTCTAAGCGGCCTACACTGTTCAGCTGGCGGCAGTGGAACAGTAGTAGCTTCGGTTTGATAGAAGACAATTTGAGTCTGAGTCTTTCGAGCTAAGAAAGCAGGAAGAAGGATAGCTAACGATACAAAGAGATCGATTTGCATGAAGCTTTGTGGCTCAAATAATGTTCTCCTCACAATAACAGCCAAATAATGCTGACCGATCGAGCTGAGCGCTCTCATTACGTTAGCAGCGCAGACTGAGACTTAAAGCAGCAATCAAAGGCGCCCATTGGAGCTCGAGTTCTTTATATCTCAATCCACTTCACCATATCTCACACACTTGTACATATTTTCTTACATCAATCACTAGATTATTCAACCTGCCCTTTATCATCTTGCATAATCTAGCTATCTTTTCCATTCCCACTCCACCTCTCTGTCTTTTTCTCTTTCCAGAAAAGCGCAAATGAATGGAGGCTAATGAATTGCCCTTCATAGCTGTGGCGGTCCACTTGACTTGATCAGTGCGTCCGATCGGTAGAGCGATCCGTTCGCCTGAACAAATCCAAACTGTGAAAAGCACAACGATGTCCTCCAGATGTCCTTAGCGATAAACGGTGTGAGCGAGTCTGATCGAGTCGAGTGCTGGCTGCTGTGTGATAATTGCCATGCTGATAAGAAGCCAAAGCGGGCTGAAGCGAGATTCGGGCATGACTCCGACTCCAGGCGGCATTCAACACATTCATGACGCATCACATTTGCTTACGGAGCACAGACAAACGCACAGGGTTAATTCACTTTTAGCGTAATTTGTAACCACTTCTGCTCTGGCTCTGCCTAACCTATGTATATCCTCCTAGCCCTAGCCCAACTACCCTGCAAGGACGAGGACAACACTTCGTACATTCATTGTGCCGCGAATTAGGTAAGCAAAGCAGCGCCTTTTGTGCGAATGCGAGGATCTACCTGGGGGACTGCGATTGCGACTGCGACTGGAACAGGAACTGGGACTGGGACTGCGATTGCACATTAAACACTTTGGCATATTTTATTATTGGGACATCAGCAGCGGCCGAAAGGGATGCGATGGGATGGCATGGGATATATGTGTAGGGATGCATGCGTAACCCTTTCGTAAATCAAGTTAATCTCGATTCGAATTCAGAGCCTAAAAACCGTTCAGGTAAAGCGTCAATGGAAATTATCATTTTTCATTTTTCAATTTAATTTTGTGTTTTTTGTTTTTTTTTGAGAAAGCAAGGTTAGGCATAGGCTGGCTCTTGGGTCGCTGGGGTTGAGCCGTCTTCGCGGTGCTCCTGCTGAAGTGCCACTGGGACAAACGACAGGCAGTCAAAAGAAGGCCGACGACCCGTAGATCGCGAACCGAGCAAACACACACACACAATAACCCGAAATGTCACCGAGAACAGCAGAGTAGGAAATGGAAATGTGAATGGGATTGACATTGGGAATGAGAATGCGAAACGAAAATGCAAGTTCCACTTGAAGGTGAGTTGCTGATCCCGAGCAGAGCTTGTCAGTCACTCCATGCTATGGCTGACTTTATTCATTGAGATTTTTTTTATAATTGAGGCGGCGGCGGCACATGAAATCGTGAACTGCCGGACATTGTTTGGGAACGAAGCATGCTTTGTTTTACACAACAAGCCATTCCCCACTCCATCCTCCATGGATGACAAAGCAGATTGTGCCAATAATGGGTAGGACGACCTGTCACATGTCACCAAAACAAAGGCATTACAAAACAAGAGAAGATGACGAACATTCGATAGCCGAAGCTTACATACCCTGCAGAGACATACTCTCTCTCTCTCTCTGTTGGGTCAAGGATTAAGCTTAAGCTGCTTTGCATATAATTGTCAAATCTCTCTCTCTCTTAGCTATACACACACACACACACATAAACTTATAATTCCATTTCATTGTGTTGCTCTCATCATAACTTTCTGTTAATGCATTTTGTCTTGCAACTTGCTTGGACAATAAAATCAGTTGCAAATCTCATCTCCTAGCCGCACGATTTACATATGTAGCGCCAAATACACGCAATCCTGAAAGGATGTCTCATTGTTAAGCCGTTACATATACAAAAATACCTCGCTGATTCCTCCAAATGAAGGATCTTGGGCAATTGTGAAAAGTAAAGAAGGAAAAAAGTGTACAGTTCCCTTTTGAGTTCAATCCACAAACATCATGTATATATATATATATTCATGGTTGTATCAATATCTGGACCCTCCCCTCCTCCCCATTTTCGGCCATGAAAGTAAACTACACATTCGCTACATTGAACGACAACGACCTACAACCCTCCCCCCGTAAGCCCCGCTCCGAATCGTCTAATCCGTTAAATATGTAAAATGTAAAATGAAAAATTGCAAAAAATGAGAAAAAAAAAAAGCAAAAAGGACGACAGCAGTTGTAAAAATTGGCAAGGCGAGGAACGGTGGGGCATAGTCTTCGGCTTCGGCCGCTTATCAACACGCAGCAGACAGGGGCAGAGCATCAATCAAGAGTTTCCAATGAATGGCCATTGGAGTGAATTAGAGAAGACCGGCAAGCGGCATTGGGACAAACTTTCGAGCATTTCTTGTAGCCTTCCTTGCTTTGCATTTCGCCCAGGACATGTAATATTTTTGAGGCTTAATATGAATGCTCTGCAAAATAAAGGAAACCATGGCGAAGTCAACTGAACGGGCAGGGGGGCACTGGGCAAATGGGAAGGGCGGGCGGTGGTGAAAAAAGCACTGAGCTTATCATTGACTGTAGCCAGTGACAGGACATAACATTTACCCTTGGTATCTGTGCGTAGACATGCGTGGGCGAAGCCCAAGTCGCTGGGTCACCCCAAGCATACACTTACAGAGCTGTCCAGCCTTGCCACCCAAAAGGGGTGTGCGGGTGCTCAGCCAAAGGGTATGGATTCGGGTTCAAGTGAAAAAAAGTGCTGACTAAGTACTTTGTGAAATTGCTTACATGGCTTCGGCTTGGAGCTGCTGCTGGCCAGCGCTCTACAGCCAGATCTCCGAGCGCGCCCCCATTTAGCGGGTATACGTTGTCATAAGACAGAGAGACGGTGATGTGGTGATGGGAGCGGCAACGGGAACGGGTGCAGGAGCTGGGGCTGACATGATAGCTTTCAGGAAGTATATATATATATATATATGGAGTATGTATAAATATCCATGCATATATGAATGTTTGTGTGTGTTCTGCCTGCTTGATTGTCCTTTATTTGCTATGCTATGCCGATGGATATAAATTTTTTACAGTATGGTAATATCGAACACTGGCAGTTCACAGGATGCGCTCTATGGCATAGAACTACTCCCACATATTCATCATATTTAGAAAATCAGGCCACAACAAAGGAAAGGAATCTCTGAAATGCGTATGGAGAAACAGCAGTTCACCTATCGGGGTGCACGAAGACAATAAGAAGATAGTGAGAAAAGGAAAAGAAAGATAATGTAGAAAGAACACATAAAAAGCAGGGAAAGGATATGGCAAAGATAAAGGGAAAGACAGGGATGAGAAAGAAGAGTAAGTGAGTGAAGAACAAGGAGAGAACTGAAAGAGAAATCAGAGAAGAGAAGAACTTAGGGGAAGAAACAGAGAAACAAAAGACATTAGAGTGAAATAAGAAGAAAGAAAGGAAAAGTAAGACAAATCCCACTTCTGAAGTTCTCTGCTTTTGTGTACTTCACAAGCGAGCCCGCGCAATGCCGGATAGGGCAACTGGTCTATATATACATATATATCTACTGGTGCGTGTATATATATCTATATGCTATGTATATATAAGCATATACAAGTGTTGGATGCCATGTTTATGTTTTTTTTGTTGTTATTATTTTTCTTCTACTTCTACTTGCTGTTGTTGTTGTTGTTGCGTTTCTTCGTTTCGTTTCGCCTGGCATTTCCTTTTGAAGCTCAGTTTTTGCGCCAACTACACATATGACAACTCACAGCAATAACAACAACAACTACAACAACAACAAGGACATCGACTGGGGCCATCATCAACGTCCAAGACGCGCGCCGCCTCTGATGTTTCTGTGATTTTTTGAAGCGGAAAATCAACAAAGAAATGCGCCGTTTACACTGTTCAAGCAGTAGATTTATTCAATAAGGAAGTGGCCACTGTCAGAGTCAAGCCAAGAGGATGGATTCATCCTCAGACCTTGTTCCACTCCCTAGAGAGAATCACTTGGCCAGCAGAAGCACAGAAATCTTCACAATCCTTCGGATGACTTCCTCAAAAGCTTGATCTCCGTTTACTTCCACTGAGGGGCACTGCTGCGATACTGCGCTACTGCCACTGCTATTGTCAGTGTGAATGGGTCTGAAAGCGCGACAGGACATTTCTATACCAACGCCGTTCGCTGCGTGCGCGTTTGAGTTTAAGAAAATTGCATTTTTTCATATCATTAGGTTTTATTGGTTTCTTCCTGTTAAATATTCCTGCAGCTCCACTCCGCCATCCTCACTCGGTCGCTCGCTCACACATGATATTATATGCCCAGCTCTCCCCATCGCCGCCTTCTGCTTTTCTTTTGTGAACAACAAAAACACAAACCTGTGCGAATAACACACACACACACACGCACACACACACAGCGAGAGGAGACCACGCATCATATCATTTCATAGCGTCAAAAGCAGAGACAAGAGACTTGGCACAAGACGACAAGTGTGACCGTACCCTGTCCATATCCTTGTTGTTGTTGTTTTTTGTTGTTGTTCTGTTTTGTTTTGCTTCACCCATTCCATATGAGGCACGATGGCAAATGCAAGTTGGCGATTTCCTTTGTTGTTCGCTTCGCTGTGTACGTTCTTTCTATCCTCCGGCTTCCAACTTCAAATCATTATGCTCGCCTTTATAGTCCCCACCTGGTTGTGCTGCTGCTGCTGCTCCTGCTTCTTCTGGTTATTTCAGGAAAACAGCACAGCACACCTCCTCACATACCATTCGCCCACCCAATTAATGCATACCAATGGGTTCTTTATCAAAGAAATACAAATGGATTATTTTAAAGTTTCCACAATTGTGTTGTATTTTCTTAGGCCGGGACATATATGTATGTGTGTGTAGCTACATAAATATACATATAAGTATGTATGTTTACTATATACTATCTATGTTCAAGAGAGAAAGTTGACATAGATAGTTGAAGACCAAATGTAAAACTATTTGAATCAATTTTCCAATGAAAAACACATAAAATACATAATTTATGACCACCTGTAGGTCAAATGTCATACCTAAGCATATGTTCAGCATTCAAAGGCAGACGCATGCACTTGAAGACCCGTCTTTCATCATTGTTGGTATATAAGAAAAGGATTTATTAGCGGAAAGGAAGGCGAAGCATTAAGATGTCTTTGAAACTTTTTTATACTTTCATCTACTTAGTGTCCTTCTAGAAGTGATACGAGGCCGAATTTGATAAAAGAAATGGTTAAAAAATGTGTTCCGAGCTTCCACCTCTCCCCTGCCTCCCCTTCCCCTTTCCATCACCAAATCAAACAACTTACTTACTGACCAACTCGATGCGTTCCTACTCTCAAGCGCACCGTCCTAAACATTCTACAGACGCCTCGCTTATGCAAATATACGCCTTAAGCTAACCATATATGGAATAGATAACTCCCAGTGGTACAGTATGTCCTGCCCACAACAATACAAACACACTCCACGCACACACGCATACACACACATGTAAGGTATTCCCATCCTTCAAAGCTGTTACCTTGGGCGTAAATCAGGAAATGTGGCAACGAGCTACCCAAGAACTTCTGATTGACTGACTGACATATAGATGGATGGCTGGATGGATGGATGGTTGGATGCTTGGATAGATGCTTGACTGAGAGACATGTGTGGTTGACGACTGCCTAACTGGAAGTCATGGAGTGGTATGGGAGTGGGAGTGAATGGGTCGGCGGCTGGTCAAGAGCGCCTGCTCAATGCTCGTCCTAAATGCAAATAGAAAACAGAAAACGGCTGTACATAATTTCAATATGCCAGCAACAGGACACCACCTTACCACCACCCTGCTCTCACCTCACCTTCCAAGGACCGCTCCAATGCCAGTGGCAGGCAGCTTACACCACCTGCCGAGCTGAGCTGAGTTGAGTTGAGTTGCTGCGTCTGGGCCCCCGGGGTCGTTTTGCGTACGATGTCCGCCTTCTTAGACGATCCAACGACTCGACGACGACTCATACGAGTTATGTATGGGGAGGCGGCGGGCGGTTAAGAGTTGGTTTGGTTTTGGGCTTGTTGCTTGTTGATGCGCTTCGTTGGACGAGGAGGGTGAGGACGAGGATGAGGATGACGACGCCCAACGGAAAAGGAAATGAAAAAAGGCAAGCAGTCAGGCCAGCTTCCAGTTGTAGCCTTCCGCCTATACCCCTTTAAATCTGAGACTCTTTCACCTTCCCTGTCACAATCTGCAGTCTCAAAGCCTGTTCTTGCCAATTCCGCTTGGTTGGTTTGCAAAATTTTTGAATTGGATACTCTCCAGCGACCAAAAACGCCCACGACACGCTGGAAATGCCCAGCCCAACCCAGCTAAGCTCTCTACCCGCCGCCGTCACATGACCAAAAGAAGTGGTAGATGTGTGCGATTGTTTGTGTGTGTGTGTGTGTGTGTGTGTGTGTGTGTGTGTGTGTGGATACTATTTGAAATTTTGCATATTAAAATATCGTCGTGCATGCAAAAGGTCGCTCCTTCTTAGTCGAAGCAAAAAGGTGGCCCTGGCCATGGACAGTCGCCCGACTGCCTGACGATTCGCATTTCTGCTCGCCACCAGCCATGTCGACATAACTGATAACCATGGCTATGTGTCCTGGAATTCTGTGCAGAAATTTCGAAAACTTCTTCCAACACTTGCAAGTTCAAAGAGTTCGGTTTAATGTGGAGAAGCTGATGATTTGATTTGTGGTTCTGTTTAGAATTCAATTCGTCGTGGTCCAGTTCGTCGATCAATTCAAGATTTAGTTATAGTTTTGCACTGGTTGGTTCAGCTGGCTCAAGATCTTGAGTGCGGCCATTGAAATACATTTGGGAGTCCGTCGGATTCCTTGACTTCGGCCGCAACAACATCACAAAATTGTTAAGAAATACCAAAAATTGAAGCTTGACTGACTTTACAGACTGTTTCATGATCAGCCAAAGTCAATCATCAGACCATCTTGCTGCTCTACAACTCGCTCTTTTCAAAACTAGAAACCAATGTGAATTGCAATTGTGAAACGGACTAAAGAAAGCTAAAGTTTTGCTCAAAAAACATGGTTCACTTGTGTGAATAATTTATGGTTCTATTTGTGTATCGGTTCATAGTTCGCTTATGTTCACAGTTCGCTCAATAGCTTCAGTTTTTCAGGTAACACTAAGCCTCCATTTGGACAAAAACTAATTCCGACGACGACGTTTTATTTGTGGCTCAACATAAGGTTCAAAATTGTGGATCAGGTTCAATTCTTCATTTGGATTCCATTGGTTGATTCAGTTCAGGATTTCATTCAGCCTTCCGACTCCTAGTTCAGTTCACCTCTGTGCTTTGGATCATCATTTGTTTGGAAAGTTTCATCCACTGTACACTCTTTATTATTGGACTGTATAGGTGGGTGAGGCCAAGGCTCAGTCTGAGTCTGAGTCTGAGGCTGAGTCTCAGTCTGAGAGCTGAAGGTTTTGGATGTGAATGCGGTGGCAACCGGCTCTGACTCTTAACTGTGGCAACTGGCAACAACATTGGGACACAGACACATCGCCTGTGGTAACACAATAACGAATTTCCGTAGCAACTTCTTCGCCATTGCCATAGCCATTGCCGAGTCCGGGTCTTGGTCCTGGTCGTGCTGTTGCTGCTGCTGTTGCTGCTGGTTTTTGCCTGCCATTGCCTGAAATGTTATACACTTTACATGATTCTACTGCCGGTTTGCTCTGGTCCAATGGTCCGGGTCTTGGTCTTGGTCCTGGTCTTGGGCAATGGTTATTTTTTTTAGCCTGGCTGTTTTTTGCTTCAGCAAGACGGCGGAGATGCTACCATAAATGAAATTATACACTTTTCTGCTACTGTTCGTCTTGCTGCAGACAGAGAGAGAGAGGGAGGGAGAGGAGTGGGTATATGGCGAACACAGAACTCGGAACACGGAACACACATGCCAATAATAATAATAACGTAAATAAATACGCAAAACAAACAAACTGAAAATAGGAAAAGTTGCAGAACAAACGATTGCGACGACGATGACGACGATGGGCGACCGGCAATGGCAATGGCAATGGCAGTGGCGATGGCGACATGGGCAAAGGATACCGCAAAAATCAAACCGAGAAGCATGCCGACTTTTGTGTCGGTCGAAGTTCGATGGAATCTCTCTGGTGCCTTTGTACCTGTGTGGGTGGGTAATTTCCGTTTAATATGCTTGCAAATCGAAGCAGCTTTTGATTGAGTCTGCCATTCGGTAAGGTGAGGGGTAAACGGGGAGCAATGCAAATGTGAAGAAACTTAAAGATTAAACAGATTTGTTTATATTTCCCAGAGCGGCTCAAAGCTAATCCAAGCCTGAAGCCACATTGTCTAGACACTACTTTCAACATTCGATCCTGCAACCCTCGAATCGTGACTGGGACATCCTCATCTTTATACTGCTTGCCTAACCTCATCCTCTCGTCCTGTCATGACAAACAATTAAACTTGATCAGAAATCCAACAACACTTTTCAACCATCGAACCTCAGACAAAGGATTCGAACTGTCGAACTTCTGTCGAAGAAAACCCGTTACATAAGCAAATGGAAAGAAAAGCATCGTCAGAGTAGAGCAGAGGGTCCTGCAAGACGTTCGCATTAGCGTTTTCCCTTCTTGTGTGTGTATAATGGATTTTCATTTTTTATAGATCGTGAGAAAGTGTAACCCCTTCTTCGATCGGGATGTCGTTGGCCCAATGCCACATAATTTATAATGATTAGGTACCGTTGGGCAGGACAAAGGCAGCGAAATTATAAAAAAAAAGGATAAGGAAACAGTTGCCAGTTGACGAGGCGCCTCTATATGTATTTCCTATACATATTTCTAGATCGATGCGCAGCGAAAAGAACAGAGGGAGACGCAGACGGAGGCTGAGACCGCGACAGAGGCGTCATCCCTCAGCAAGGGGCCGCCACCACTAACGCCTTGGGCCCTTGCAGCGAGAGCAACGAAAGGGTGTCATCGGCCAGCTGTGAGAGCCTAACCAGAGCTCAGTAGGCAGAAGCGATGGGATGTACGATGCAGTGAAGCATTACAGTTGCAAAATTAAGGAGAGCCACTTCATTAGAGCTAAGAGGCAGAGGCTGACCTGATCTCATGAGCATGACAGGGCATTCCTTAAGATCACGCAGCTGTTTGTCAGACTGACAGTCAGGCCACAAAAATTAATGAAGATAACTTACCCAGTGGATAGCAAATTCAGATTCAGCCTTCTCTCTTATCTAGTTATTCATATGGATATCTATCCATCTTACTCTTATCTAAGAGTACCTGCAGCACCACACTCTTAACAGCACAAAAACAAAAAAGCAAAAAAAATCACGCGACTGCATGTTAATTACAGCAATTCACACTTCTACTTCTTCACACACGCCTAACATTACGTTATTCACAACGTTTTACGTAATCACACACCCACGCAAACGACTTTACGTTGCTTTAAGCAATCCACGCACTGATTTCTAGGAATTTACACATATACACACGCACGCGCACACATGTATGCGTTCAGAAGACGCTGCTCTTTCGTTTTGGCGGCTTGAATTGCAATTGTAAATTGCCAAAAAAACTGCCATTATCAACGGAAACTCCTTAGCTAATCGAATTGATATATGTTGGCCACTTTTATGCACATATTTTGCACTATTTAAACGTTTTAAAAGCTGCATTTTGAACAGCAGCGATGCCGACGCGGACTTGCCAGAACAACAACAACAGCTTAATAGAAAATGGCAGCATTGATCTGCAAGGAAGCAGCGGTCAACTTAACAGGTGAGAGTGTGAGAGCGTGGACATTTGCCATGTATGTTAAGCTTAACATCAAATTAACTCCTTGCTCATTAACAGCACATATTGATGAGGCTTGGTGTGGGTGTGTGTAATTGATAGACTCAATGTAAAATGTTAGAAAATTTGCATTGTATGTTAAGTTTAACATCAAATTAACTCCTTGCTCATTAACAGCACATATTGATGATGCTTGGTGCGTGTGGGTGTGTGTTGATGGTCTCAATGAAAAATGTTAGAAAATTAACAGAGAAAGGTTATGTTTAGGTAGCTGCAGCTTAAGTCCTGTTAATATGCTCGCATATCATGTGCAGCATATAACAAAGCTTTCTCATCCTTATGGCAACTTATTCAGGTATGTTATCTGTATGAGCAAAACTGAATTAATTAGATTTCTCTTATACAAATTTGATAGAATTTCAATGAAAACCAGTAAGAGTTTATACCAAAAAGAATCGGTTCCATTGCAGCTATATGATATAGTAAGCCGGTCTAAATCATATTTAGTCAACAAATTTGGGGTTTTCTAAAGCACAAACATATTAAATTTGATTCCATTTGGAATTCCATTTGATAATAATGCTATGCCCTGCAGCAGAACTGAGGCTAAGAGAGAGCAGATAATTGCCTTTTCAGAGCTTTTCGGTGTGCCTT
This sequence comes from Hirtodrosophila duncani, assembly GCA_037043425.1. NCBI lineage: Eukaryota > Metazoa > Arthropoda > Insecta > Diptera > Drosophilidae > Hirtodrosophila > Hirtodrosophila duncani. The sequence continues at coordinate 3,623,726 of JBAMBM010000704.1, read as the reverse complement.
TAAGAGTGTGTGTATGGCTTTGGCTTAAGCTCTCTACATAACAAACTTGCAGTTTGACGATGAAATCAAAAATGTGTGGAAATTATAGGCTCCTAGCTATTGACGTTTGACCTAAGCCTTTTGTGTGGCTTGACATTGAACGGGAGTGAGATCGTTACGTACTATTGTCCATGGTCCACCCATCGCACATTTGGCTTAATTCATTAATCAGCAGGCAATTAGTCAACTTGCCCAAAGGACACACACAAACACACACGCAGCACATGGACATGGACATAATGCCATAAAAAAGTATAAATATCAATTTGATCTGTCAAATATTGACACATCAAACCCTAAACAAACCAATGACAGGCACACAGCTTCCTCCCCCTCGCTCGCTCACTCACTCACTCCATCTCCATCCCAGAGCCATTTAGCGGCAATTTATGAGCAACAAAACACCCAAAAAAAAAAAAAAAAGAAAAGGAGGAGGAGGAGGACAAAAAAATTGGTAGAAATAATAAATGAAACACACCAAAAAAAAAAAAGGGGATTCTCTTTCATTTCAGATCATTTCAAGGGTCCTTGACTTTCAAACCCAATGAATGGTATGAGCCTGATGAGCCTGATGATGATGACAATGAAGTGGATGATGGAATGGCAGGAGAGGTGGATGCTGTTGCGCCGCTTAAAGCAATTATGCGTATTATATAACACCATTATAACACCGTGTTTGCAGTTTAATGTCAAAAATGTAGTTTTTTACACAAAAACTGAGCGCATTAGATCATGGTTGAGGTTATGCTAGGGGATGCTGGCTGGCTGTCCGGGTACCTGGCTGGACCTGGACCCTGGACCCCTTGGCTCACACCGGTTTTGTGTCTGTTTGTGTGTGTGTGTGTGTATCTTTCTAGGTTCAAAGTGCGTGTGAAAATGAGTGTTTGTTGTTGTTGCTGCGGATGCTGGAAAAACTTTTGCGGTGCTGTTAAGGTGTGAAGCCGTCGATTATACTCGTTGGGAGAGCAACAATGGTTTGCTCTCTAGGATGCTTAGGACCGTGTAATGCGATAAGGATCTGGCGCAACCCCAAAAGGAATCTCAATTTTGCAATTATCCATGTGATCTGTTGTTATTTTGTTGACATTTTTGGGTCAAAAGGTGCCCAGAAAAAACCGAAATGGATGAGAAGTGAATTCAGAGAGAAAGAGAGACAGAGAGAGAGAAAGAGAGGTTGGGCGAGTTTTACTCTATAGAGCAATTAGTCAAGTGTTTAATGAGTTGAGCGAAATCGGCAATCGGATAATGCTTAGCTGAATGGGCAGGATGATGCGGATGCTGCACTTTTTATCCCGACAAACTGTACACACGGGGTGTTAGGCGATTTGTGTTTAGTTTTGTGCAGCTTTTGGTTTACGCTGAGTTTTTCAGTTGCAGTTTTTACGATTCACACACACACACACACACAGAAACACACAGGAACACACATATGCCAATGAAAAGGATTGCAGGCTTTGGTTATGAAAAAAGGGTTAAGGGACTTAGCAGGGTTGACATGAGTGCATCCTTCATATGCCAAAATGCCCGAAAACGGAGAAAAGCAAAAAAAAAAATGGCACAACAGGCAAATTTTCATCAGGGGTTGCAAAGGCGGCGGCGGGGCCCGAGGTTGGGAAAGCATGAAATATGTTTTTGAAATTGAAATTTGAAAATTTTGTTAACGATGCTAATGTGTGGTCCAACTATGTGTACACTGAGCGAAAAATTATAGGTGATTTAGGAGAAAATTGAGACACCAAGTGGCCTCCTCTTGTAGGAGGGACCAGTTAGCGATAGACGCTTTGTGATCTTTTGTATTTACGCAGGAGCTGACGTGGGACTATCGATATGTAATGTCAAGTATGGATCTCTAATAGTTGTCATATCTATCTTGTATTTCCGTCTCCCTCTTTCTCTCCCTTTCTCTCTCTCTCTCTCTCTCTCTCTCTTGCGCAAGCACAAGCATATGTAAGCTTACACCTCATTGTATTGTCATACTTCAGCGTCTGTTGTGGCATTTTTTGTCTTGTACCCGCTGGAAGCTGAGGCTGAGTAGCTGCCTTAAGCATTTCGTATCACATTCAATGATATCATAAATCATAGCAAACCACAAAATACCCTATAAAATTTTGACATTCACCCACAATATTCTCTGTGTGTGTCTGTCTATATGTGTGGGCTCGCCAATGCGAGAATTCTTTCAACTCATCTTTGCTCAACTTGCTTTTGGGCCTATCGATTTCCAAGGCCAGGTGCTGGTGCTTTTTTTTTTCATTCAACCGCTTTTGATGTTGCAAAATATGCTATGGCTTAACCCTGTCCAGCCCCCGCCCCTGCCTTTACCCCCCCACCCCACCCTAGTGTAGAACCCTAAAACCCATATGCGAAGTTTGCATTTGCATGGCCTCATTCTGGGCTCGTGTTCAGCCGCTACTTCTTCAATAATTTTGAAATTGCTAGCAAATTTTCCCGACGTGGCATAGTTTTTCCACACGCACACACACACACATAGACACGAAAGGATTATTTATTTATTACGAAATTTTTCGTCATTCGATGCGCGGCTGCTGGCGCGTGGAAAGGTGGAAATCAAAGGTGGAAACAGCAGCGGCATCAGCATAGGCATCGGCATCGGCCTGCCGCCACAAATGTCGAATTATTCAAATGATGATTCCAACCCCGACAGCAGCGTGGCCATCGCCAACCCCTCCCTTACCCTTACCCTTACGCGGTGTCCCGTGCTGGCATGTGATATGCAAAAAAACAAAAAAATGAAATGAAAGAATAAAATACGCAAACACGCATGGCATAGGACGAACAGACAGGATAGCCTAGGAACACGGCAACACCGGCACACATAGGAGATACAGATACAATGCGCGGAACGCGGCATTGATTTTGTGTGCACTTTTTTCGAAACATACCCTGCTTGGTAAATAATGAGCCATATGGGCACTGGGCAAAGCGGAGAGGCAGAAAGCTGGATGTGAACCAAATTGGAAGCTTTTGGCTGAAAGTTCTCAGACTTGTCGGGGTTCTTCAGGGTGCAGGAAAGCGCAGATATAGAGGATTGTAATCAATGATTGTAGTCACACCGTCCATAAGGATATCAGCGTGAACACTTGCCGTTGTCTCGCGCTTATCACCGCGTTTATATAAGTTATCTGATCCTGTCTGGCAATTGGGCTTATACCTTACCCTATGGAGAGAGACGGAGAAATTTGGAGAACTTGCTCAGCAAGCTCCTATATATTGTGTATAGAATAGGGTCGGAATATACACATATATAGAAAAAGCTTTTCATTTTGCTTCGGCAATTTTGCTTCAAACAAAACGTCACTGGGAAGGGTCTGCTGCACAGGCAAAATGTGATGGCACCACAAGCAACAGATAGATGTCTGCAGTACATCCTGTCGGGGTCACCTTAGTTAACATATTTGACGATGCGATTGATTCCACTAAGGGGTATCAACCAGTCGAATCATGCTTGACAAATGTTGACTATGGAAATTTTTGTTGTTTAATTTTTTACCTTGCGGCAATCTGTTGGCACACACACACACACAGATACACACACATACACATAGGCAGCGGTACGCACGTGGTGTATGTGGAAATGGCCCCTCATATTGTTGTTGTTGTTGTTGCTGTGTGCCTTTGTAGTTTGCATGTCCCGTTTCGTCATATGAGATCGCAAGAGCGTTTACAAATTTTTCATATTATTCCAAAATGAGGGGCAGCAGACGGACCGACAACGATGGTCTTAGACCACAGAACTCGTCCCGTTCGGGTTACGTGTATTTGTGTGTGTGTGTGTGTGTGTGTGTAAGAGAGGAGTCGTTTTTAAGGACATCTGCGTGTTTTTCCCGAACTATGCAATATGCAAACCTCAAAACGTCGCACTCTTTCCTTCCCTCTCTCTCTCTCTCGCACTCACTCTGCCCGGATCCAACCACAGTTGGCATTTGAATTCATTTAATTTGCACCTTGTTTGGTAATTCTATATATATACTCGATTCATACTCATACCTTGGGCATAGATTATGCTGGCCAGAGCGTTGTGAACATCTGTCCCAAGCACACTTAACATATTTGATTAACTGCCTCTGGGACATGGACTGCAATCGGGATAGGCATCAGCTATATATGACTATCCCGCAGCTTAGGTATAGTGTAATTTGGGGTTTTTGTAAATGAAAGGATAACAGCCCCAGTACGAGTAGAGTGATCCATGGTTAAGTCATTGGTAATTGGTCGCATGACATTGTTCCTGGCGTGGGGGACGTTCCCTCTTGTGTAATTGACCATATAGAGTACGTGGAACCCAGCTGGAAGTGAATATTTGCAAGCTCAAAATAGATTGAGACCAAATGTTTCTCAATATGAGGCCAAAGGGTTCTCAAAACGACACAAAGGGTTCTCAGTATGAGTCAAAGAGTTCCGAAAATAAGACCAAATGGCTTTGGAAATGAGATCAAAGAATTCTGAAGCTCGAAAATGTTATTGAACTGATACCAAAGCGTGATTGAAATGAGCCCAAATCGTTCTTGATGTCTTCAGCTTTGTCTTCATCTCACCGCGTGCACTCTGTTTAACGATCCGACTTATTATTAGCGAAGAGATCTCAGAATTGGGATAGAAGTTGAGGATAGAGTTAAGCTACAAGCGGCTCTGCTTGGTCTTGGGCTACTTTGTCTTTGGGATATTTGAAATTGGTGAAATCTTAAGCTATGAAGCTACTCGTTGACTGTCAATATGATAACGCCACTTTGGCAAAGGAGATGATGTGAAAGTCCCACTTAAGGACCACTTCTGAAGTTGAAGAAAACACACAAACACTTTCACAAAGTAGACAATACTCAAGACTTAGGGAAACTAGATTGATAGATAGATAGATAGATATATAGATAGATAGATAGATAGATAGATAGATAGATAGATAGATAGTACAAGTCCTGGGCCAATCTTAGTCCTTCTAGATCAGGACTTCACTCAATTCCCTTTCAACATTACCCAAATAATTTGCACTGCAAATCAAATTATACGTCAAAATCTCAAACTTACACACATTCGAAAATACAATAATAAGCTATCCAGTTACTCTATAAGCACACACTCCTCTCCCCACATACGCCCCCACAACCCCAAAACTGGACCACATACTCGCCCTCAGTCTCCATTTGCTCAGCCTTCGGCTGTCATTCTTATGCGCAAAAACTTTGCATAAATGTCCACAAACATGTGTCCCAAACTCCCAAACTCCCAAGCAAACGCCCAACCCCTCCTCCCCCCTCTCCACAGAACACCCAGCAAGTAAACCATGCCTCCGCCTTGCCCCATGCTCAAGCCTCAAATGGTGCCCATTTTTGCTCATTGGCCTCGTTGGCGACTTTATAAAAATGTTTGCCCTTCTGTTTGTTTGTTTGTTTGTCTATGCTTCGATTTGCTTGTTTGTTTGTCTGTTTGTTTGGTTTAAACCTAATGGACACACCAACAACAACAACGGCTGCAGCACATATCGAAAAAAAGGAATCGAAACGAATTGAATAGTAAAAAAGAAGAAAAATACGGGAGCCATGCATAAAAAATTGCCAAAGCCAAAGGCAGCCAAGGGTTAACTTCGATTAGCCCGAAATGTTGTCATGGCCTGTGGTCGGCACATATGTGTGCGTGCGGGCGGGCGGGCGTGCGTCTGTGTCCATGTGTGTGTTTGTGTGTGGTCATAAGGCCAAAGCACAAATAATAACAGTCACGCGTTCTGCAAGAAGCAGAAGAAGAAGAAAAAATAAGCAGACGCAGCAAAAATAAATAAACGAAAACAAGAAAACCGAACGGATGCATGAGCTTGAGTCAAGTTCGAATTTTATATACCCTGAAGAAGATGAAGAGATAGATGGCTAAATGAAGAGCTATCTTTGAAAAGGCCCTCCCTCCTCTAGTCCCAGTTCCACTGTAGAAGTAAAGCTGTTAAGTGAAAGCTCTGAGAAATCCCTTTACATTCATCTCCATTCATCTTATCTTAAGAGAAACATATATGAGAATGTGTTCCTCTGATTTCTATATATCCAGTGGGAAAAAGAAAAGCTATGAAAGTAAAAGCTCCCATTTCGCAACTGCCTATATATCTTGAAAGAGATCCAGCTTCATTCATCTCCAATCATCTTCTCTAAAGACCTAGATATATAATATTGTCGTCGTGTAATCCCTATAAAAGCTCTTAGATTTCATTAAACTAAAAGCTCTATATATATATATATGTTTCTATATGTTTCTACGATATACAGATACACCTTCATTCATATTCTTTAAAGAGATAGATATATGAGAACGTCTTCCTTTAGTGCCTATATAATCTCAGGTAAGACAAAAGCTCTTGGCTTTCATAACACTTGACTCTCGTAACTGACAAGATTTAGCTAAGCAATTCATCTTCATTCATCTTCTCTAAAGTAATACATATATGAGAATGTTTTCCCCTAGTCCCTATATACTCTGTGGTACAAGAAAAGCTGTGAAAATAAAAGCTCTTAAACTTCATAAGGCTGCAAAGGGACTGTCTGGAAAGTATGTACTGTGTTCTGTTAAAGATCTCACCATATGATCACTAGCAATTGTCAACACGGTGATCCCTTTTCACTTCGAAGGGTCTCAGTTTGTAGCCTCATCTGCAATTCCTTTCAATCCTTAAATCCAATGATCCACACCCTCCAAATACAATCACATTTAGGCATTGCGTTTGTGTGCATAGAAACCAGAAACGCTTCTCGTGTATGTAGAACGGCCGAACCTTTTGCTATGCACACATGATAGGAGCACTGACTTAGGACTACTTTTCCGGACAACTTCAAACATTTGGGCAGTACATGAGTTCCTTTGAACCTTCGGCACCTTATTGACCCGCTGACCATTTGGCTTTCCCACACTTCGCAAATAGGGCCCATCTAATGGTCAGCTAGCTCTACTCAGGGGTCGATCCTGCCGCAAAGAAAGTGTATGCGCCTAAGAGTGAAGGAAAACGAAACGATAAACTGAACCCAAGGCAACCGTAATATCGGAATGAATATGAGAGGAGCTACTGGATATTGGGCTTGTGTGTTTGCGTTGTTGTTTTGTTGTTGGCGGACAGCAGCCCAAAATAGGGCCATTGATCAAAATTGTAACAATAATGGCGAAAAATCAAGCAACCCCATATACACCCAGGACAATGCGGACACCCACACACGCTGGACGAGAACGAACAAACGAACGAACGAACGAGCGAGCGGTCATGGCGGAAAGGCAAGGCAAATATGTATCGCCATTGCTGCTGTCCAGAGAGCAACCAAAGCAACAACATAGACGTAGCGTAGTCCTTTTGTCGTCTGCCATTGAAAGCCTTTTTCATGGCGGGCGGGTGGACGCTGGGCGTTGGTGTTGTGATGTGATGGTGGTGGTGGGTTGCTGGGTTGGTTCTTGGGTTTGGCCTCGCAAGGTACGCGGCATGTCCAAAAAAAGGACCACGACGTCGGCCAGCATGTGTACGCGACTGTATATGCTTTTACACACACACACACACACAGAGCCACACACATGTCCTCCATATATATGTACAAATTTATATGGATGTGTGATGCTCTGTCGCTGTCGTAATGGCCACAGTTGCGCTGTTGTTGTTATGGCAAAAGTTTGTACGTGAGGGTCGAGTCTAGAGGACGGCAAGGCGTGTTGCCTCATCTCCTCTCTGGTTTTCCATACCATTCGCAAAGATATATTTGTGAATGTATATTCATTTTGACATCATGACATCTGCAAAGCATAGAAGGAAGCATGGCAACAGCATCAGAAGGTTAGTTGATCTAGGTATGTCCGCCTAAACACAAAAATCTCAGAAGTCTTAAGAGCTACAGAGATGAAACTGAAACCAAGATACTTCCTATATCTGCACGCTTCAGATCCGACAACTATATCATATAGCTGCCATGGCACCAACTGTGCACTTAGTGGCTGAAACTTGTGCAATATCTGAACAATGCGATCTTCATCTTCAAGCAAACCACCGCTGAAAGGGATTGCCATGCAGTAGCCCATCACAGCCTAGAACTGTGTATGGTATATAAGCCTCGCTCATGCCCAAGCTAGCTTTCGTTCTTGTCTTTTATATATTTGTGCTGTTGGTCCTTTTGGTCGCAGCTCGTTTTGTACATATTGCATCAAAGAAAAGTTGGTGCTACGGCAAAAATAAAGCACGGCGCACACACACGCTCACACTCACAGGAACACTCACGCAGTTGCCATGCAAATAAAAAGTGGGCAAAAATGGTTTCCTTGGCAAAAAGGCAAAAGACGGACAGCGCCACCATATGTATAAATGTCTGGTCTGATCTGGTCTGGTTTGGTTTGGTTTGGTTTGGTTTGGCTGTTTGGGCTGCTGGGGGTATCCATGTAAATCCCCCACGTGCAAGGACCTACACCTCCCCACTGGTAGCGTTTATCAAGTCAAGTCGCGGAAATTGGCTGCCATTTCGATCTGCCCTCGCAATCGGCCGCATCCTCATTCTCATGGCCATAAAAAGGCTTTCCTCTACTCGTATTGGTTTTTAGCAAAAAGCAGGCATTTCTTTATGATTCCTTTTAAGCAAATCCTAAGCCTAGGCTAGAATTGGCCAGTGAACAACTTGACCTATGACAGAGGCAGCATTACCCATTAGCTTCCCACGCTGGGCGCCAAATTCAAGCTAGGCTTGGAGCATTCATTCGCAGACTCTGCTTCTCGTCAAGCTTGATTCAAATCTAGAAAGGCTGCATTGAAGTCAACAGCAAGAGCAAGGACTTACATCGACAGCTCTCCTCTCTTCATATTTACTCTCATTCACCAAGATCTGATCTTTAGAACATCTTAGGTCTAACTTGCTTGTGGGAGTAAGAGGTCCAGACGAATTCTAATGTTATAAGTTAAATGGAAAGCGGACATCATTTTGCGATTAGCCAAAGCACACACTGCTCCACGTCTGCACGCAAAAATGTGGGTTCCAATTGGTTTGTTTTATAGCAATCTATGTGGGAATGCCTTATGTCGTTGAGTGCCTATATTAGCAACTCATTTAATGTTCTGAGCCGCGGCATAGCCAAAGACTTTAACATAGACTGGCCTAAAATCGCTTCACACTGAGTCTGTGGCAGACGTACTCCGCAGAACTGCAGCCAATGTTGTGCTCGGAGGCAGACCACCGCCCAGAAATAAGGTCGCAAGACACAACCGAATCACTTGGCCCAGCTGAGATTGGGGTACTCTAGGTATCTTAACAGCTACCTACAAAGAGTAAGCCCCGGTGATGTGCGCCCTATGCCCCTATGCCTGAGCGAACCCCACACTAGGTGCCCGCTCCACTCGACTCGGCTTGAACGCGGTTACTTAGACCTCTCTCTCTCTATTCGTCAATTGTGTTTGTCTTCTATTTACATGTTATCCCTGCACATATGTGTATATCCCAGATCGGCTGCAACAACATCAACTTTATAGCCTTGTTACAACTTCAAATGAAATGGAAGCTATCGGTCAATTCTTGACCCAGCAGGATGCTTTCAGGATGATATAAAATGGCAATCTTTTCAGGTGACTTAAGCCCAGGTCGCAATAGCTTTGGCTATGTTCTTGAACTGAATAGTATCATACTTTGAAACCATCGATAGCAGCCCAACTTTAGTATTAAACATTTGATGTTTCATAAGAATTTCATAGTTCGTACTTGCTTGCTGCTTCAGAGCACTCTTGAAGTCGCATTAGGTCAGAAAATATTGTTGGTAAATTTGGTGGAAAAGCCATATATATATATATATATATTATACAACCAGTTCAAGTTCGCCCGAAAAACGCCCAAGCTGCTTAGCCCATTTATGGTTTATGCGCCTCGTTGAATGCAAAAACCCGCACAAGCCCAAGCCAACCCATGGCCATGGCCAGGCCCATAACCCGATGCCCCACATCCAAAATGAAATGGGCGTTCGTCCACCCACGCAGAGAGGCCACACCACAAAACACAGACCGGAGCTGAGCTGAGCTGAGCTGAGTCTCCGTCTCCGTCTCCGTCTTCTCTGAATCTGAATCTGAGCCCTCAGCCTGATCTAAGCAAAAATATTAGTTCTGTCAAAATAAATTTCTTTGAGTAATGTAATCCCATTTTGTGGTCTTGACACACATACTCGCGCGTACACATACACGATTCTTTAAAATTTCCAACGACCACACAGTACCCCAAACCCCGCCACCCTCTCCCGCCACCCATTTTGTGCCCACTCTCTATCGCATATCGCATCAGGCTGAATATGAATGCGATAAATCTGTTCGTGATTGTTTTTTTTCCTCTTCGCTTCATTTTTTTCTTCTTTTTTTTTTTTTGGAGGTGTCCAACTCTGTTTGCTCTATGGCCAATGGTATGTGCTCGCCTGGTGGGGGGAGGGGGCGGAGGGGGTGGCTTAGTGGGGTGAGTAAAGTGAGTGGGGGGTGTCGTATAGTACTCGTATATGTAAGTTCAGCTGTCCTTTATGACACACTACTGTGCGACAGACGACGATGACGAAGACGATGACGAGGTTGAGGCATAATGCCACACGGTTAGGCCGAGCAGGAACATTACATGCGACACCAGGACACCACTAACATGTGTGTGTTGTATGTACAGTGAGAGAAAGCGGGGGCAAGGTGAAGAGTAAGATAGTTTAGTTGGCTTCCCAAAACCAATCTCATCGATGAGATTCGTGCTTTGGATGGAATCCGTAGAGTATGCAAAATCACAGTTTACTCTTGAGTTCAGCGAACGTCCACAGTTTGCATTCATTTTCGTTTATCTAAGCCTGTCCAGCTCTCTCCAGCCCGAAAGCTTCTCCAAAGTTTTCAAATGACAACTTTTACCGCCTTAAGTTTGTGTCTTGGATGAGCTTGGATAAAGGATCCAGGCATAGCTCTTATACTCACTTGTTGATGAGTTCATGAGGTTCCTTTGAGACTTACTTAGCCGTGATTTTTCTCAGTGTACTGCGAATATATTCTTGAAATGCGACACACAGTCAAGAAGCTCGACAAGCCTGTGACCAGGTGCCGGCTGGGAGTGAGATAGTCAACTCTGTGTGTGTGTGTGTGTGTGTGCGTGGGGTTGACTTTGACTTGGTAGCGCTTGATGATGACAATGTGTTCCGACAGCTTTGCGGCAACGGCGGTTGGCGGCCTCTGATTGCGATTGCAAAAAATGTGCCACGACGAGTAAAGCACAAGAAATTGCGAATTTTCACAAAAATGAAAGGTCCCCCAACCCCCCATACTACTCCAACTCCCACTCCGCTCCGACACTGGCTATATGTAATATAGTCGACGCACATGTGTGGGTAAGTGCGCAGGCGGGCGGGTGGATGTAGAGGAAGATATGGTAAGCTGAGGAGGCAGAGCGTTGTGATTCGAGCACAAACATTGATGAGGCCAAATTTCTGTGATTCGTCATCTAAATAGGTTTTCCAGCAAAGCAAGCACATGAGACACTCGCACTCGACACGCACACACTCTGGTGTAAAATTACAACCCATTACACGCACTCATACACACACACACGCACGCACACATCGCTCTACCAGTGCCCCACATTGTTTTGGAACATTTGTGGTTGTTGAAATCGACAAAGGATTCCCCAAAGTGCAATGAGAACCTCAATCTGCTCCAACTTCACAGTGGAAAATAGTCGGAAGCAGATATGAAATTTAATACTTAAATCTTTTAATTTAATCCTAAAGTTTTTATAACTGTTTATTTGGTCAGTAGCCTCAAGGTCGTGAGTCTGTTTTTCGGCTGTCCAGGATGAATTTCAAAACCTTCGTTCAGCCATAATCTTTTCAGCAGAAGAAGCCTTTAAGGCTCGCCTTAACCACGCCTTATCTGCCGCCACGTTTCAATAATTTCTTGATATATTATATATATATATATTATATATAGTAAATCTTAGTATATCCCTTCCCATTTCAAACTAAAAGTTGAACCTACAGATTTCATTGATTAACGAACGCCAGCGCCATCTATGTATCAGTAGGTTAAGCAAGTTTTTCTAATAAAATCTAGAGCATACTTCTAGGGCGTGCATATGATATTCTATGATATACATACAACAATAGATTAACACTGCATACTGCACTGCCGCATACTTTTGGGCAGTCGCACACGCTGCTTGCCAAGTAACTAAGAGATGTCTATTGAATTTGGCTTCAGCTTGCTTCAGCTGAAGACGAACAAGAAAGGAAAGCAAGCCAAAGCGCATATACCATTCGCAGTGTAATTATATCACAAAGGTGGAATATTTCTTTCTAGCTTCACGTAGTCACTAAGGCACAGACACCACGGTATGTAAGGCTTATTCGGGCAGCAGTTAATTTACTTCTTTCCTTCTGGCACAAGCGGGTCCTGCATTTCGTACACGATCGGAAGCTCTGGCGGTGCTGGGATTAGTTTCTTGCATTATAAGCACGTTGCTCTCTCTTAATTTAGTGACAAGTAATTTAGTAAGCAAGCGAAGCCCAAACGCATGCTCAGAGCTTCGGCAAGACGAATTTGTTTTAATTTTGATGAAAAACAGAAAAGTTATGTTCCAACGTGTTCATTCCGGCACAATCGTTTATATGGTAGTTATATGATATAGTTGCCCGATCTGGATCAGATCACACCAGCGGATGTGACGCCTCTTCAAGTGAATACAAACCGAATTTGCTGTGATTTGGATGAAAAACAGAAAAAGTTAAGCTACTAAATGTTCATTCCGGAACAATCGGTTATATGGGAGCTATATGAATGACATAGTTGTCCGACGTAGGCCCAGTGTGTTGATCACGTATTAGCGCCTTTGGAATCACAATCACCCGACTCCGACTGAGGTCATCAGAAGATGTGCGTCATTTTAATTTTCCACACTTTTCATACATTTTGAGACCTTCTTCCTGCAAGGACCTTGTTAACTCTCCCCAGATATTTTAACACAATTTTCCGCATAAGCTTTTTGCCGGCTTTTATTTATAGTCATATATTTTATAAACATATTCATATGAAATGTTTTTGTTTCTTCCTTCTTTTGGTGATCAAAAGGAGTGCAAAAAAATAAAATGAAATCAAACTGTAAATTAGTTATGTATTTGGGAGCTAAATGCAATTCTTTATCTTTTCGTCGATAATTGCAGGGGATAAGTGTAAGGTAGGGTAAGGAGGTAGGGGGAGAGTATGTGTGTGTGTGTGTGTGTGTGTGGGAGAGCGATATAGAATGCTTTAAAGTGAACTCTGACCGCCTGCCGACCTCGACCCAGACAGTTTTCGAAGCAGGAGATCGATGAAAACAAGTTGTACCCATATGAACCAATTCTCCTCGGCTGGATTTTGAGTTACAATCATGGGGTTGGATATTGGTTGTCCTCGCGCCAGACGTCATCGTCCTGCTATTCGCTGCTTTTTAATTAAGTTTGGAACGCTTTTTGGCTATGGCATCTTCGACGGCGCGCAGCTGCTTGAGCAGCTCCTCGCGTCTCGTCTTCTTGCTATCTTTATCCTTGTCCTTATCTTTACTATCCTTGTCCTTAGTATCCTTCTCCTTATCTTTGTCCTTCTCCTTGTCCTTATCCTTGTGCTTCTCCTTGGCATTGGAGGCACTGTCGGAGACGGGTGAGTGATTTGGTGGTGAGGCCAGCGCCGATACTCCCACCATAGTCGATGTCTTCTTAATCTCAATGGAAATGGGTGAACGTTTCTTAGCTCCGCCTGCGCCGCTTCCTCCACCTTGTTCAGCGGCTGCAAAATTGGAAGAGAAGAGAGGTAGAGGGATGGGGATGGAGGGAAGGAATGTGACTTCTATTTACGTTTCTTGATCTGTTTACGCTCGTTGAGCGCCTTGTCCGTGGCCCGCACCCGCTTCTGTGGCGTACCCCGGGATCCCGATGAGCTGTCCGACGACGACGAACCGGAGTCAGAATCTGTATACGAGGTGTCCGAGGAGTCTGCATTAGCAATTGGGAAACGTACAATGGAACACCAGCTGGCCAGCTACTAGCTTGTCACCTCACCTGAGTCCGAGGAGCTGGAGCTGCGACGACGCCTCAATTTGGAATTAACCGGCGAGGAGAGCTTCTTTCGCTTGGCGGCTGGACTGTGAGCACCGCGTCCGCCCGGCGGTGGTCGTCTCAATGTGGGCGATGGACTACCTTCTGTAAGATTATGGAAAGGACATTGGCATAAGAGGATTCAAATGTGGACCCAAGTGCCATCTAACTTACTGGACTGGCGACGTGGCCGTCGCGGTATCTGGCTAGGTGAGCGGGCCGAGCGACCCGAGTGCCTGCGATGCGTCGAGGTGGAAGAGGCCATCATCTTGTGGGAGCCGCCGTAGCGGCGCTTATGACCCGAGCGACTGCTGCTGCGGGAGGAGTCCGAGCTTGAGTCGCTCTGCGAACTATTGGAGGTGGAATAGGTCGAGTTGCTGCTGTAGCTGCGGCGGTCGCGGCGATCGCGACGCCGACGATCGTCCCGCTCATACGAGCCGCGACCAATCGACTTGGAACGCATCCACGGATCGCTCCACTCATCCCCACGGCCGACAGCCTCCACCCGCTGGAGGATGACCTCACGGGTGGGACGCAGGCGACGATCGTCCTCATACTGGGGCATGCGATGGGGCGGCAGTTCGCGGTACCGTGTCATCCGGCCATAAGCATCCACATCCTCGTATTGCGGCGGCGGCATGTACTGGCTGCGGCCGTAGCGATCAGGCGGCGGACCGTACACCGAGTACTGCATGGGCAGCAAGGTGCGTGGATTGGCATGGCTGCTGGGCAGGAGCGGAGGCTGCTCGCGACCGGGTGGCGGCGAGCTGGCCCTCTCCTTGAGGTAGTACGGATCCTTCTCAAGCTCGTCGGGCGAGAGGGTGAGGTTCATTTTCTTGTCCTCGAAGTCCATGTCCTGCTCCTTGCGCTTGTTGGCCTTGCGCATCATCTCCTTGGCGGTGCGCAGGCCGCGCTCCCACGCATTCTCCACGATCACGGGCTCCGGCAGCAGAACGGCACGCGACTCGTGGTGCGGGGTATATATGCCGGGCGCATGATGGAGGCTGCCCACTCGATGGTGCAGCGGCGGCCGCTCGGTTCTGTAATCATGGTAGTCGGCGACGGGCATTGCATAGGAGCTGCTCGGCGGTGGTCGGGCGCTGCTGCCGGCTCCGGCTGCAGCACCGCCGCCGCCGCCCGGCATGGGCACGGAGCGCACCAGGCTCTCGAACATGGTGTAGTTGCCCTTGTCGGTGACGCCGGGATGCAGGAAGCGGCAGCTCATGCCCCAGGTGCACTGGCCGCGCGTGTAGAAGCGGCACACCGGCTTCGGCTCCGTTTCCTCGGGCCGTTTCTCATCCTCGTCCGACACCTCGCCTTCCTCCAGCTCCTCATCGTCCTTCTTCTTCTTGGCGGCGGAATTCTCTTTGTCCTTGTCTTTATCTGTAGTATCAGCTTCGCCATCTTCCGCCGACTGTGCCTCACCATCATCCTCATCCTTGTCTGTGTTATTCTCCTGCGCATCCTTAGACGCTTTATTTGTTTCATTGGCTTTGGTAGCTGCATCCGCATTCCTGTCCGCTGCATCTGCATCTCCTTGATGATCCTTGACAATTTCGGCACACTCACCCTCCTCCGCCTCAAAGTCGAGGGCATCGTCATCGTGTGTTTTTACCAGATCGTCCAAGCCACTGGAGGCGACCGGGACGACGCATCCATTGCTGTTGCTGCCGCCGTTATTAATCTCCGCCACCGCCACCTGGTGGTGAAACAAAGCTTTATTTATACGCTCAGAAACGAAATATTCTTGAAAACTTAGGAAGGCTAGGCTAGCTCCGGCTTGCCGAAGCATATGTATCATTCACGGGCGTGAGGCTGCCTTGGATATAAACCAAAAATTTGGTTTGATTTGGGATGACGAACAAACAAGTTATGCTAACAAAAGTTCATTCCCGAACGATCGGTTATATGTTATATGGGAGCTATATGATATAGTAATTCGATTTGACTAAAATTTTCTAAGTGGACAACGATGTTTATAAACCAAATTTGGCTGTTTGTTTGGAAACCAAACTTGTTCTCTTTTAAGTGTTCATTCTGAACAAATCGTTTCAATGGAGACTATAAACAACTTGGGGCCTCTTAAGATGAATACAAACCAAATTTGGTTTGATTTGGATGAAAAACAAGCATTTTGTGTTCTTTCCCAAAAAATCGGTTCTATGGGGGCAATATGATATAGTTGCCCGATCTAGATCAAATTTGGTCAGTTTACCAGAGAAGTCTTTAGGACACATAAACCCTAAATTTGGTTCAAATCCAATGGAAAACAAACAAGTAAGAATGCTATAGTCGAATTCCGACTATAAGATACTCGTACTCAGACCAGCAGAAGGCTGTCTCTCTCTCCCTCTCACATAGCATGACATGAATGCATGATATGTGTTTTTTAATTACTATGTGTATGTGTGTCTGCTTATGTATGTATGTTTGATTGCATATACATATATAAATACATTTTTTCTACAGTTTTTATCCGATCTTAATGAAATTCCGAATATATACATACGTAAACGGAATTGTAACTAAATATGTCCAAAATTGTGGGAAATTTGCGGGGGCGGGAGTGCAAATTTTTAAAACAAACTTGATCTGACGCCATACATACCAAATTTGGTGACCCTAGCTCTTATAGTCTCCGAAATCTAGGTGTTCATTCAAACGGACATGGCTAGATCGACTCGGGTGTTGCTCCTGATCAAGAATATATATACTTTATGGGGTCGGAAACGCTTCCTTTTGCCCGTTACATACATTTGCACGTTTACTCTACTCTACTCTACTCTACTCTACGGACGGACAGCTAATGGATAGCTAATGCTTACCTTTGACTGTTTGACATTGTCGATGATGGTCTCGGTGGTGTCCTCCTTGCCCTTGCCGTTGAGTTTCTGCGAGGATGCAGCAGCAGCATCGCCATCTTCGTCATCATCGACGGCTGGG
Organism: Hirtodrosophila duncani; assembly: GCA_037043425.1. Lineage (NCBI taxonomy): Eukaryota > Metazoa > Arthropoda > Insecta > Diptera > Drosophilidae > Hirtodrosophila > Hirtodrosophila duncani. The sequence continues at coordinate 3,606,671 of JBAMBM010000704.1, read as the reverse complement.
AGCGAATCATTAGATATGGCCCCATCGTCGTCATCGGGTGGCAGCAGTGAGTTTTTGGACGGCGCCCGCTTCTCCATCTCAATGTCGCTTACATCGCTCAAATCCTCGTGGCTTATGTTCAAATCCACAGCCGCCTGGTTGTACAGCTGGGGACTGTTGCTGCGACTGCGCACAGAAGAGAGGAACGAGCTGGGCTGCGATTTGTTGTTCGGTGAGCCGATGCCGCCGCCATCTACATCTCCATCAGCATCAGCGTCCATATCTGTTACAGCATCTGCAGCAGCAGATGTTACCGCTTCGGTTGATGCTGTTGCTGCTGCTGTGGCGGCCTCTGTTTCCCTATCTGGATCCGGCTCTTCGTCGCTGGAGCTGCTAGAGCTGCTGCCGCTGCTTCCACTGCCGCTGCTGCTGCTGCTGGAGCTCTTCTTCTTGTTGCCCTTAGAGGCACCACTGCGGCTGGAACTGGAGCTTGAATTCGAGGAGCTGCTGCTTGTGCGCGAGCGTCCACCTCTGTTCAGCGCAGCGGCAACATCAACGCCATCAGCCAGTACCTGCTGTCCAGAAGCCGACTCACCATCATCCCCATCGCCGCCACCGCCTAGATCTTTAGTGGGCGTGGTGGCGCGCGAGTTGGAACGCGAATCAGATGAATTGCTGGGCGAGCTGGCACGCGAATCATCCGACTCCATGTTGTAGCCCATCTGTGTGGCAGCCGGTGCCGCTGCTGCTGCCGATGCCGATGCAGTAACTCGGCGCCGCCTTGCGTTTCTGTAGGAGATTCGAGGAAATGCATACAGGTTAGTGCGAGCTCAGATTATTTACCACAAATCAGAATCGAATGTATTTCAAATGGTTTATAAGGCATCACAATTACATACACACGTGTACGTGTATGTGTGTGTCAGCCAACACTTTATATAAGATGAACGCAAGACTTCGAAAAAAAACCGAAGACGGAAAATCTTGAGCTAAACCCATGGATGCATAGGCTCTAATAGAACTGGGCAGCGCCAACTCCAAAGAGGGACACGGGGCAGCACACCACAAAAAGTTGAGATGGTCGGACTCGGACAGCTAGTTAGTCTAATGGGAATGACTTGGAAGGGATAGATAGAAACAGAATATCTTCAAATTTGCTTGAATACAAAACGAAACTCGAACGGAAGGTTGGGATGGGAGGGGAGGGGAGGTATCGGACAAAAACAAACTGTCTGAACGGGGTTTGAATTTTGTTTCCCAAACCCATCCCTAATCACCCCCATTATCTCTTATTGGTAAGGCTTGCTCTTCGCCCTCTGCCAAGAAATCAGAAATGAATCGAGAATCTCAATACAAAAGAGGAAGGCAAGCGATTTGATCAAGTTCATGAGCCGCTCTCGCTCTCACTATCTTGTTCGTTTCCCTCTCTCACTCTCTCTAAGGTGCGCGCGCTTGGTCTTGAATTTGATAGTTTTTTTTTATAATGATACGTTGAATGTGCATTATTTGGTGGGATCGATCAAAGGGGGAATAAGCTTGTGGGGATTTTTTATTTCGTTAAGTTATCTTTGTACACTTTGTTTCAATTCTTACCTTCATAATGGATATATAAATTTTATACTTTTTGATTGTTATTTATGCTTTATGTGTGTGTTTTTGACTTTTACTTTACTTGGAGTACGTTAACGTTATTAACTTTACGACTTTACGCGCTACGACAGAAAACAGCGAGAGCGTGAGCAAGTGTACATAAGATACACACACATGCAAATATGTGTATATTACGTTACGTTAAGACGACTGCTTTCATATGCAGCAAAGAAAAGAAAACAATATTTGCTCATGCTCCTGCGTGTTTGGGGCTTGCTGGCTCTCTCTCGCGCTTGAGGGCCAAGGCCAATGAAATTGTTGTATGCATTACACACAGAGAGCACAACACAGCACACATGCACGCACGCACAACTAATGCACATACGCACCCACACACGCAGATCTGACAGCACATTACCGAGGTATGTACGCCGCCTGCATGCATGTGTGCATGTACACATACATGTTTTTCACTTATTTAGTACGTTATCTTCGCACTTCTTTCGCGTAAACGGACCGGCAGCACACTGAGAACAACTGAACTAGCGAATTCGCATTTGGACAGCAATTACATATTTTCAACTGTCTAGTCTCTACATTTGTTACTTTACATTGAACGTACTGCTTTTTTTGCACTTTTGTTTGTTTTTTAATTGCACTTACGTAGATTGTTGGAGGGGGAAAAATAGAATACTTGAAAAATATATCAATTTTTGGTATATTTGCAATATATCACAATATGCTGTTGTTGCGTGTTCGCCACTTACCTAGAAAAAGATGGAAGAGAGCCGTAACGGGCTGGCTACCGCCAACTATGCCTTCAGACGGCCAATTCGGCTCCACTACTGCTGCGTGAGGGTGATGAATAGTTGTAAGGTTACAATTCCTTATCCTCTCCTTCGCTGTTAAGAATTAACCAAAGTTAATTGCCTTCGTCGACTTCTTTTCGTCTCTCCACTTCTTCGCCTACGCCACCTTTGCGTCTTGACAAAAATGTTGCTGCTGTCTGCCGCCGCACGGCGTTGTCTTAAGTGTTTCTGTTGCTGATATATCGAGTTGGCTTTTGCGGCTGCTCGTGGTTTTAATATATGTGCAGCAGCGTAATAAGCACCTTTACCTGATCGTTTACCAGTTATTTTTTATGCCTATCGCTGGCAAATAACGCTTTTTCTTTTCTGCACACTCTTTTTCGCCTTCGACGGTTGTGTGACCACAGCTAATGCTAAGAGAATATACAAATATACAATATACCAAATATACCATTATATCGACTAGTCGATATCACTTAAACACTCGCTAACATCGATATCGATTGATACTTTAACAACCTAATCATATATTATTCAACTTTATTTGTTATTTTTATAAAATAAAAAATGAAGTTTTAGTTTATTTTATGAAAATATAGTTTTAAATAAAATATTGAATAAAACGGAAACGTAAATTGTCGATATGTGGTTATTGCCAGTGCTGCCACTTGCCCGCAAATTGAAACGATAACAACATTCTGACTGTCATACAAATATTAATTTACTTTCAATTAAATACACACATATAAATTATTTAGTAAGCATTTTATTGTAACAGTTTAATTTTCAGCTGCGCGTTTTAAATACTCATTACGCAATTTGTGATCTTTGACTTTGGTATTTTTCGCCAATTGCGGCCGCGTGTACACACTGGTGAAACATAATGCAGCAGCAGCTGATTTGCAGGACCTGGCGTAATCTCTGTTTACAATCAGCAGCCACCGCCGGCTTAAAGAGGACAACATGGGCCTCCGTAACGCAACGCTCCTACTCGGAGACAACTGGCATTGTGATGAGCTCGGACACCTTCGAGGGCCCCAACACTGATGCCAGCCAGCCGCCACTCATCACCATGCACGGCCTGTTTGGCTCCAAACAGAACTGGCGGGGCATCAGCAAGGCTCTGACCACCAAGATTAAGCGCCGGGTAAGCAAGCAGCAGTCGGGCTCAAGCACTCCACTTAACTCTTCCTTTAACTCTACAGATCTACACTGTGGATGCCAGAAACCATGGAGAAAGCCCTCACACAGTCACCCATAGCTCCGCTGGCATGTCAGAGGACGTGCTGGCCTTTATGCAGTCCAGATCGATTGGCAAGGCCTGCCTCATGGGCCACAGCATGGGCGGCCGCACCATGATGTACTTTGCCCTTAAAAATGTAAGTGTCTCGCTGGAAACCTCATGAACCAACGCACTAATGATGTTCCTCCCCCTTCCGCTTTGCAGCCCCATCTGACGGAGCGACTGATTGTGGCGGACATATCGCCAGTGGCCATGCCACGCACCTTCTCTCAAATGGACGACATCTTTGCTGCCATGATGGCCATATCGGTGTCCAAGGATCTGCCTATGTCCGAAGGACGCAAGGTGGTCAAAGAGCAGCTAATGAAGGCCACCTCCAGTGAGACAGTGGACTTTATAATGCTCAATCTAAGAAAGCATCCACAGACGGGCGAGTGAGTATGAGATACCATCGTGGATGAATAGCTAACCAAGCTAATCTCTCATAGATACTACTGGGGCTGCAATACCAAGCTGCTGCGCGATAGTTTGCCTGCCTTTGAGCTGTACACATCCCAGATAGATTCTCTGCCGGCCTTCACAGGCCCCACCACATTCATTTGTGGCTCCCACTCGCCCTACATGAAGTGAGTTGGCTCATCATGAAGCCTTGCTTGAACTGATACACGTTCCTAATTCATTTCAGGCCAGATCAGTGGCCCCAGGTGCTGAAATACTTTCCCAATGCCAACATCCACTGGCTGGAATCGGGACATCTGGTGCACTTTGAGCAGCCGCAGCAGTTTATAGCCATCGTTAGCGACTTCCTGAATCAGCCATAGGGATAAGCAGCATGAATCTGTTATACATAGACCAATTTAATTATTTTAAATTAATCATTTTGAAAAGTTTTTTAGTTTTATTTCACAAAATCGAGCGAGATGGAAACATTTGCCGTTGCCGCGAACGTTCGATAACAGTGTACACACTGGCAGATGTGTATTGATTAGGAAAACCATTTAATGTGAAATGGCCACGCGTCGAAATGAGCTAGTTAACAGTCATGCAGAGTGTACACACTGGCAGATGTATACTAACAAATCCATTGAATGCGAGATGCCGCGCTTGTGGTTCGATACTAGTTCCGCAGCACAATGTACACACTGGCTGTGTGGACATTGAATATACCATTAAACGTGAAACGGCCACACTTACCACCAAGGCGATATCGAAATAAACTTGTGGTGGTTCGATAACAGTTCTGCAATGTTTAGTGTACACACTGGCCGAAATGAGCGCATACATTTAAAATGTCATTTAATTCTTCCGCTGTTTTTTTGTTCACAAATACACAAAAAATGCTCAAAATCAAAGACAAGCCTGATGTAAACACATATATATGTACGACTATATATATATATGTTTCTTATGTAATGCTGCATTAAAAGATTTGCTGCATGTGGGTTTGTCATCGTGTTGTTGTTGTATATGTATGTGTTGCTTAAAAGTACGAGAATTTAAATACATAAATAAATACAATTATAATTATATATAACTTAAGGGATGGAGGGGCAGAGGGGGGATAGGTGTAGGAAATCACATTGCACTTTAAAATGTAAATAATTGTTGTTTGTTACTTTTCCTTTTTTCTTCAATGAACACAGTTGTTGCTTTTGCTTTTGCTGGCGTGCTTTAGCTTGCTTGTCGAGGGATGTGTGTGAGATGTGTATGTGTGTGTGTGTGTGTGCCTGCATATATATGCGTGCACCAATGTGTGTGTGTGTGTAAGTGTGAGTGTGTATAAATACATTTAACAGGAATGGTGGGTAAAACTCTTTTTTACGTTTTTGTGCTAAGGCTAAAATGGTTTTTAACGTCTTTTTTTCTTTGCGCTTTTTGCAATTGATGTGTATGTGTGTGTGTGTTTGTGTGGGCTTGTGATGGAACGATCTCTCTCAGCTTTTAAAGTTTTTCGTTTTTACTTTTTAGTTCGTTTTTTGTTTGGTTTTCTTTTTTTTTTTGTAGTTAAATTTTAGCTGTTTTTTTGTGGTTGAGTTTTCTTTTGATAGTTTTGTTTTTCCATTGAGTTCTCTTTGAGGCTTGCCTTAGACTATAATGCCGCCATCGTAGGCATAGTCGGCCTTGTTGTGCATCACAAGGCGATTTTCCACAAAGTAAAAGCTGTCCGAGCGCGTCTCAAAGGGGCTCGATATCATTTCAGCAACTGCAAAAACAACAAAAAGTTCAGTTTTGGAGAGGAAAATGTTGGCATTGGTTGACCCAATTTATTGAGCTAGAATAGGATATATATATATATATATTTGTATAAAGATGCATCATCATTAGCTTGTATGTGTGCTTTGTCCTTGGCCGCCATATGATTGTGTGTGTGTGTGAGTGCAGAAAATTGGCAGCCAAGTTGCATTGCATTAGCAGCTGTCCTGACTGACTTACGAACAATGCACAGGTCAAACGACCTTAGCTAGGTGGCTGAAATTTTCACATAATTTACAGTTTATGGCTTGGGCGCGCACTAAGAAACCATTTGCTCAAGTTCTGACTGCAAGTGGTTGAAAATCGTGGTCAAAGTTCGAATTGGAATATAAATTGGTATTTTTCTAGTATATTTTTAATGTAGAACAAGTAATTTTTCACATTTCTGATACTTTTCCCTGAATTTCTATTAACCATTTTCCAATTTTTTCAAGAATCTTTTAGGAATCTTTCAGAAATCATCATAATACCAAATTTTCATATCAATTTAGGCTTTGATATGAGCCCATTTGCTGTTGAAATTTTCCCGAACGGCTTCTTAGTGCTCACCTACACCAACAAAAATAAGGTCACTTGTGTGAAAATCTCAGTCTCCTTACACCTCTTATTAACGTAGACCCTGATTTGAGCCCATTTTGCAGTTGGAATTTTCCTAAACGTCATCTTAATGTTCATCTGCATCATTAAACCTAACCTGTGTGATCATTTCAGCTGGGTAATTCTTCGGGTTTAGGCTGTGCCTTGTGATTGTGTCAGTCTCAAAATCTTACTCTAAGTTCTTCCCCTTTCAGAAGTCAATTCTAAATGCAGTCAAAGTCTTTCTTCTTCTTTGAACTCCATGAAGCTAAAAACTGAGTGCACGCGGTGAGACGAAGGTCTGCAGAGGCACACACATAGACTAGCTCGAAGAAGGCGAAGGCTTATCCGAAGAAACACATGTCATGCGCATGTAGAGCTTTTCGAGCTTTTAGTAAGAGTCTGAGCCTGAGTGTAAGAGCCTGACATACGTATGGAGGGAATCCTATATAGGCTCCATTGACATCGAGCCAAGTGAAAGGACCACAAAGATGAGATGAGGTTAGGTTATCCATAGGCTAAGGTTACGACCCCTTTCCACTTTCCATCTGGCAGGTATCCCATCTATCATCTACCCTCCTTTACATCTGTGATGAGACTTACCTAGATCTGGTGGAAGATTAGGAAACTCGTATATGTGCTCGCAAGTGTTTTTCGAATATGGAATGCAATAGCCGAATTCGAAGTCGAATGTCTTCAGCAGACGATCGCGAAAAAAGTGACGCTCGATCATGCGAAAGTTGTTCACCGGCTGGCTGCCCACGGTGAACTCCACGCTGCAAAGGCAGAACACACAGAATAAGGTTGAGGTTGACATTGTGGTGGGAGCAAATGGTATTGCAAATGGTTCGTCTTACGTGGCGCCCACTGTTTTGAGATTGAGAAAGGCCGGCGTGAACTGATAGCGGACATAGCGTCCGGCATTTGGGTCGGCAGTGTCTTCCAGGGACAGCTCCTCGGCGGCGGCCAGCATTGTGTCCTCGATGGATAGGCCGTCGGGGAACTGCTCGCTGGGCGGCTTGGCGATCTCGAAGAGTACGGCACCGCTCTCCAGGTCGCGTATCTTGAAACGCGTGAAATCAATTTCGAACACATTGGCATTGGCCGAGCAGAGGTAATCATCGGTGATGCGAGTCAAGTGCAGCACATCCTCGGGACTCACATTCGATGGCTCCTCTAGGCGCTTAGTAGGATCGCCACCAGAGGCGGCCGCAGCGCCAGCTGAGGCAGTGTTCCCATCGCTGTTGCCCGCGGCGGCAGAGGCGCTGGCAGCGACTGCTGAACTGGAGGCAGAGGTGGCTGTGGCTGGCACCACAGTGCTCAATTGTTTGCCCACAACGCTCATGTTTGGGAGCTGGAGCTGGTGCTAGCTGGAAGTGGGGGTCTTGCCTTTGGATACGGATTCGGAGGCGCGAGTTCAGTTCAGCTCACGAGGCGATGCAATGCGTTCACGCTGCAGGCGAGAGGAAAATTGTCACAGAACTAATTGATATTTCCAATGGCAGGACATGGCTGGACATGCATGACCATGTCCATGTCACGCAAACAAAGCATGCAGAAAGTAAAAAAATAAATAAAAAAAAGGAAAAACAAAACTCACCAATACATAAACATGCACCAAGAGTTGCCATAACACAAAATGCCAAAAAAAAACGCGACCCAATTTCTGGAAAACCTGCTTTGTTTGTATTTGTTTGAACTCTGTCTGGGAGGGGGTGGGGTGTGCGTGTGTGTGGGTCCTCTCCTTCGGCCTGCCTTTGTTTGTGTTATTGTTGCTGCTGCACTGCGCTGCTGCCTGTGGTGCTCGCTCACTCTTGCCTACCTCTGCTGCTGGCTTAATAATAATTATTTACATTACACATAGTTTTGCATTTAATTTAAAAACTAATTGTTGAACTTTCTCAACTTTGTTAGCCTTGGTTTCTATTATTCTTTTTTGCGTCTTTAGTTCACATTTGAACTAGTTCGCAGGCCAGCAGCGCACATACCGATGACCATAAAGTTAGCGATAGTTTCGTATTGCCAAATGTGTGGACGATATTTAGTTTTTAACTGCAATTTGATAGTTTTGTAAGAAATATCGACAGCTGTTGTTATATGGTTTTATAAATATATCGCTCTCTTTAAGGCATTTCCTAAACATAAAATTACATTTAAACATAATGAACATCAATTGATGAGGCAGTTCAAAAACATTCAGGCAAACTATTAGTAATTGTTTTTATAACTAATATACATAATTGTATCCTGGGAACAGGGCTTAATACGAGATCGTTCTTATAACAAATAGAACGATGTCCACTTTATATTCTATTTCAGCAACTGTCTCTCTCTAGATTCTTCTATATATAATATAAGCCATTAACTTAAAAGATTTGGTAAAAAATGTTGTGCTACAACTAAATCAACATTAGCTTTCACTTTTGCGAAAAACTATATAATTTTTGATAAACAGAAAATCAAACAATTCAAGCAAGTAACTCTCTAAGCGATAGGCAACTTGCATTAAATATCGTCGCCTGCATGCTCTTATCAACTATCGCGATGCAAAACATATGTGGGCGCCACAATTACAATTTTAAATCTGGCAGCCTTACATGCAGTGATATTTGTAATATACCTGCAGTTTTCTAGTAAAATATAGGTTAATTTATTTAATAACAGTTTGCCATTTAACTGCAAACAAACTGTGTTGAACATGAATTAATTAGAAGATCAACCAAAGCAAGCTGTTATCGCTTAAGCTAAAAGCAATAAATATCGCAATTATCGTCTTGAGACTGCTGGTGAGCATGAGCAATGTTGGCGCCAAAATATGAAAACTTAACGGAGGCCATATGACATAAATGTTGATTGAGCCTGTTGCTGTTTAAAAACACGTTGGCCAGCTGATAATATATGAAGATGCGTGCTGGAAAAACAAAAGTGAAAGCAGAAGCAGAAGCAAAAGGCACAGGCTCATTTGTTGTTGGTGTTGAATTGCGATCATCATCATCATGACATCAGCATATGCATATGTCTAACTACTTAGGATCCACATAAGTTCAAGAGCCTAGTCTAGTCATACTGGACTAGCAAGACATAAGGGCGCCAGTGATGCCTCCTCCTCCTCCTCCTGCTATGCCTGCTGTCTGTCCGATCACGAATCACTTTCAATTTGTTTAGCTGCTGCTGCTGCTGTTGTTGTTGTTTGCGCCTTAAGTGGGCATACATATTGTTGTTGTTGTTGGTTTTTGTTTTAATATACGCAGCAAGAGTCCAGTCCCGAAGAGTGTTGAGTTTCAGCGACGGGCAATGCATAAGATGGGATGGGATGGGATGGGATGGAAACAGTCAGAGCCACTTAAGCCACAGCCCGAAACCGAGTCTGTGTCTATGCTGATTCTGATTCCGACTGCAACTGGGGCGGCGTCGTCGACGTGTCCCTCTTGGCGTCCGAAACGTCCGTACACGTTTCCTGTGTGCCTGCGTCTGTCTGTCTGTCTGTGTGTGCGTCTGTGAGTGTGTGTGCTGCAGTAAGAACGTGTTGCTTTGCATGGCATTCTATCTTTAGTACAGTTTGGACGACGAACGGACTCAAGGGAGCGCGGAACACGGAACTCGGGACGGACATGGGACTGCGGCAGTGTGTGGTGCATTGCGACCCGATTTCATTTCCAATTCCGTTGCCTATCCCTATCCCACAGCACAATGCTTGCAACATTGCAGTTTCGGCAGGGACAGTGGCAGTTGCTGGGGCGGATTCAAATTCTCTGGAAAATCAGCCCCCAAATAGGTTTATGCCATGAGCAAGAATCGTTTCCTCATTAGAAACTGAAATGCAGATGATGATGATGATGTCTAGTGGGGGGGCCCCCTCACTTTCCAAGAATGAGAAAGGAAAACTTACGTATGATGAAGTTCTAGTTGCAGCTGGAAAAATTGATTACCCAAAATGGCCAGGAATAACCAGAAATTTGAGATAAAAGAAACTATTCTTAAGGTGAACCATAGTGCGTGAGATCCGCACACAAATGCATGTCCCTGGAACAGGTGAAGGTTATGTAGCCATTGGGAGAATGCCATCCTTGACTTGATTCCGATAAATCTCCATATGGGATAGACCAAGTTTACCCAGAAAACAAATCATGCAGTCCAGGCTGGCTCCCCGAGAAGAGGGCAATGACAACTGCGATATCAACTGTTGTTCACAGAAAGAATCTATATTGCAATCTTTTCTTGGAGGTGAAGATGATCAGATCTTCTAGAACCTATATCACAATCCACCAATCTCTATGTGACATAGTCAACCCGCCAGCATATCTGTGGCATTCATCTGAAGCGACTTGATCAGTTGAACAAGTTCATCTCAGTTATCAAACACCAAACATTTGTCATATGTACTAAAAAGGTCACTGATGAAGGGCAGAAACAAAGCGATCTGTCTGACCAGCATAGTCTAAGGTGTGAGGAAAAGATTTTGCTGTTACTTAGTGAGAAATGGTTTCATATAAATATCAGCTTGAATGATAAATTATCGACGTAGCTCACTCACTTGCCCTCATTGTTCTCATCTGATTAGAGCAATCATCGTACTACCTCTCCTCCCTCCTTAGGATTATAGAAACGTGATAGAAAATCTAGACAAACGTTCAAAGCTCAACATGTGAAAATTTTCAGTGATAAGCTTAGCTATATGGAGGAGATGAGCTGACCTGTCATTTCCAAATTTCAAAATCTAGAAAATTTTCAGTCATAACTTGAACTACGTACTTGTTTGTTACATTTGCTGAAAACTTTCGATGATAAGCTGAGGTGAACCAGCATCCCCATCAACATCTCATCCGGATTTGTTTATGAACACACACACACACACACACATACACACATACAGATATGCAATGATGAGATGCATTTATAGAATGCCCCTAGGGTGGGGTTATAAAAGCCAGGGGGGTTGCAGTGAGGGATGGTGATGCAGCACCTTGAAATCTTTAAACTTGAAAGTGGGAAAAGGTGCAAGGCAGACAGCGGTATAATTTTTCATCAACTTTTTCAGCCTTCTCAAAGTATGTCGATGAACGGCTGTTCCCATACAGTGTGTACAGTGTATGAAAATGTCCAAAAACATCCAAAAAGTCAACTGAAGTGTACAGAAGAAACCCAGGTAAATGAATAGTGGACAGCAGGATTTCGCGCTTTACTTCTTTACTTTTCGCATAAGCGGCTCCTCTCTTGCTCTTGAGCAGGCCACCGCGGCATGAAATCGGAAGCTCTGGGACTGACTGGCTTATTGCATTATGCTCGTGTTCTTCCTGTGTTTTGTCCAGTGCTTTCACTCGTGTGTCCGCTCTGGAAAGAATTTGGTGAGTGGAAGTGGAGGCTTCTAATTTGAATGAATCTATATGGATGAATAACAAAGGCAACCTTTCCATTTGAATTCAACTGAGAACAAATTGCATAGCGATTGAGGACAAAATCAAGCACCTTCGTTCAAAAGAAGTATGTTGATAATGTCTCTACCATATATAGTATTGCATTATCATATATATATATATATATATATATATATATATATATATATTCATTCGCATTTCATATTGAAAATAGAAGCAGCTTGGAACATTTTGGAGCAATAATCTAACGTCTTGCGGCAATTGCGGTAGTGGGAGGTGTAGTGTAGTTGCATTGTCTTGGTCGCACGCCCGTTGAGTTCAAGTCTGCTGCCGCCTCTCCCCTGTTCTGGCAGGGGGTAGGGGGGAGCATCAGTGTCAGCAAACAACAACAAAAAGTGGGCTATAAAATTCGTACTGTTCGAGTGGCAGTCGTCCCTTAGCCCTGCTGAACTGAACTAGGGAGGGGGAGACTAACCCTTTTTATGGTTTGATAGCGCCTACGCCACTGATACAGCTGCGGTTGCAGTGCTCCCCCGCCCCCGCCTGAATGGTTGCTTTGTGGATGGCGGCGATGACGCTATGTTTTTGTTGCCGCTGTGGCTGCGGCTTTGGCTGCCATGGCGCGCCGGACGGTCTGGTCGGATCTGGCAATGCATAAGCACATCCACGTCCACACACACACACACACACACACACACTTGTGCGTGTGTGCATTATGTATTGTAACACCTACCAAGCCCAAGCCCACCGACGTGCCGCACAACAACAGCAACAACAACAGCAACACCAAAACGAAACGTATGAAAAAAAAAGAAAGAATATAATCTAAATGGAATTTTGCTTTGCTTTGCGCTTCGCTTCGGTTCGATTTCTCAACCAGTCGCTGTCGCAGTCGTCGCTGCTGGCATTGCTGCTGCTGCTGCTGCTGCTGTTGGGCCCCCTGCCGCTGCGCCTCTGCCCTGGCCGTCGCGTGAGTAGATTTTCTGGCGACAGACTGTCTGCCGCCGCCACACGTTTTGTTGTTTTGCCTTTGCCTTTATATGGACACGGCGACTGTGTGTGTGTGTGCGTGTGTGTGTGTGTGTGTCGGAGCATGAACTTTCGTACGTTTGGCAGGGCATAATGTGTTGCTGCTGTTGTGCTGATATGGATTCTCTTTGCGTATGTGTGTGTGTGTGTGTGTGTGTGTGTGTGTGTATGCATTTGTAGGTATCCCAAAAGACGCCTCTTATGCATTGGACTTGCATTCATAACAACAGCAACAGCTATACATACATACAAACAGCCATTTACACATACAGTGAAGACCTGTGAGACCAACAAACAACAACAACAACAACAACACCACCGGAAGCATGCATATGCCAAAAAGCTCTTCAATTTGCCCCCTGTCTGTCTAGATGTAACACCTAGATCTCGGAACAGCGTTGGATGTTTGGTGAAGCTTTCGGTTAGGACGAAAAAAACGGACCGCCAGTTGCGAATGAGCTCACAAAAAGCCTTATGTGTATCATTGCGTCGCTCTGACGGACTCTAACTGTGGTTTTCTTGTTGCAGATATTGTGGTAGTGCTCCCGCTTGAAGACTTCATGCCCATGGCTGGTGTAGAGTGACCATATTTGGTATCAACACTCCCGAAATTCGATGAAAGCTTCATCAATTTTCACACAGTTCCTTAAAATTTTGGCAAATATAGGTCTAAGCTGATTCTCTACCTAATTTCCTTACAATCGGATACAATTTGCAGATAAAATTGTGAAAAAACCACTTTATTATGAACCTAAATGCTGAGTACGCTTATTTTATTGTTAAAATTTTGACATCAGCGTTCTTACTTTCTTAAATATTTCATAAATGTTACGTACGAGCATTAATTGAGAAGGGATAGACAGGCTGTTCTCATAAGCTTTCTTGCAAAGGTTCACAGAACAGAGCTTTTAGCAATTTCAAGATCTACCAAAGAAGGTGCTTTTCTGGAATGTAAAGAAAATGTAAAGAAAAGCTTGCTAGACTTCTGAAATGTTCACAAAAGTTAGATTTTATGGCGTAGGTGAACACTAAGAAGGCGTTTTGCAATATTCCAGACCCAAATGGGTTCCAATTGAGGTCAAAGTTCCTTGGCAAAGCATGCACTCCATGAAGGAAAAGTGATTCACTTTGGTGGGGCAGCTGTGTACACCTATTGGTAGAGTTTACTGTACTGTCAAATGCAATACGTGCGCCGTCTGCATAAACAAACAGACATAAGTGCACACACACACACACACGCACACACATTACATACATATATAATGTACATATGTACGCGTACCCTCTAAATATTTACTTTCAATGAAAAAACAAAAAAAAAAGTGCCCCAAAGCTGCAACTGGAACTGCATACAAAACTTGAGGTTGAAGCCAAAATATGCTCGCCACAAATACAAAAACATATATACAGATATAGCACACACATGATGAATGTGCCCCGTCGAACGTTGCTTCAACAATGTATATGTCTGTATGATACACTTATGCATGTTTGTATGTATGTATGTATGTATGTATGCACCTATGTTGATTATATATATAGAGAGCAAGTGTTCTTATCAGACTACAAATATTGGATTTACATATATAGATAGATAGCCAGCTAAAGCTATAGATACGGCTAGGCGTACGTACTCCTTAGTTTATATTAAATGATATGGAACACACAGTCGGAACCAAGTACAGTAGTGCTTTCCTCTTCAGAGAAGAGAAACACTGAGAAAATCCTCTCTTTTTCTCCCACATATAGAACCTTTTTGATAGATCAACCCTTTCCCTATTACCCCTATAAGTATGCTCAAAGAAGTATCTACCAGATACAACGTCAAAAGGAGAGTAGACCCAAACAAAAGCGATGCTTCGGTTCATAGTAAAGTCAGTAGAATCTAGAGTTTTCTAAGTCCACTCTCTCCTGCACCACACTTCACTTCACAAAAAACTCCCATTCCAGTTAGGCTGCTCTTTGCAGATCTTCCATTTGAGTGCCCTCATGCAGTGAAGTTCCTATATCTTTTCCTAACTCATAGTAGACCTCATTCTAGGAAACCTTCTTACATTGCAGTAGATAAAGGCTGTATAAAGATCTCTCATTTGGACAACCTCTTGCTATAGAGTCACTCTTTAAAAATCTCTTCCTAATAAACCCTCTTCAAAAAGAGTCTCTTTCGATGAGACCTACCTAGAGTATGTCTTCATCTAGATCTTCCCCTTCTTCCTGTAAGCTTCTCTCAGAAGAAGTCCTCTTCATAATCTATAAAAGGCTTCCTTCAAAAAGACCTTATTACATTCCCGTACAGCAGGACTTTATGCAAACATTCTCTTTGAAGATAGAGCCACTTCTTTAAGATCTCTCCTAAATGACTCTAACAAAATATAACTGATTCTACGCAAGAATGTACGTGTTCTTAAAGATCTGCTATTTAAAGACACTCTTCCTGTAGAGCTCCTATGTCAAAATCGCTTCAGACCTCCTTCCATTCCAGAAGATTACGTCTTTTTGTCTTCCTTCCTTCCCTTTCTGTAGAGAAAAAACCATATTACATCCCTATACTTATTCGTTTACAGCTTCTCGTAGAAAGTATCTTTATAATAATCCATAAAAGACTTTCTTCTAGGTGATCTTCTTACATTCCAGTAACACATCTTCCCCTAAGAAGACTCTTTTCTGTAGAGCTCCGCTTCATAACAGACTCTCTCTCTCTCTAGAAGAGCTAGTTACATTGCAGAGCGTCTTATTGTTTATCTGCAATTTAAAGGCCCTGCAGAGTCTATCTTTAAAGATATCTTCATAATAGATCGTCTTCTAGGAAACAATAACTTATAATAGACGTCCTTCTGGGAGATCTCATTACATTCTACAGATATCTTTGAAGACCCTGTTCTTAAAGCGCCATCTATTGAAGGGCTGTTCCTGAAAATCTCTTAAATAATATACGACTTTCTATAAGATCGCATTACATCTTAATATATTCTCTTTGAAGACGCTGTTCTTAAAGAGCCAACTAGTTAGGATTTCTTCTGGAAAGCCGCTTCATAATAAGCATTGTTTAGATGACCTGTTTAGATTCCAGAAAAGGTAGATCTTCTCCTTGAAATTCTTCTTTCATTAGAGTTCAGCTTTAAAGATCGATACTTGATAATTGATACTTGATTTGATCCTTAATGCGTTTGATAAAGGAATGTCTGAATCTTAGATACAGAATAATGGATTTAGATTATAGATCCATTATAGATTGATTCAATCCAAAGTATTCCAAGTAGAGCTTAGCGAGAAGTGTGTATCCAAACACCTTGGGATTGGAGTGGCTTTCAACTTGACGCCGACGAAGATAATCCACACACAGAATCAGAGGAAATACTATTCCCTATCAGCTGTCACAAGTGTCAACCCCAGCTGGTGACCACCACCGCCACTAATTGAGTATGCCCGTCCAAACACAGAACATGGCAAGTTAGATGCTTATCACTGATTAGTGATCTCCCTCTCTCTCTCTCTCTCTGTCTGTGGCACTGCTTTGGCGAAGCGAACTCCCCCTCCTTTGAAGTCCATATGGTTTCGTTGTAACGCCTAGTTTGAAAGTGGAGGCTTGTGATTTATGGACAGTGTGGCTGGGTTGGCGATTGGTGGGGGGCGGGTTGCCAAGAACTTGGAGATTTATGCTGCATAGACAGTAATTAGTATTTCGGCAACGTTGCCACCGATGACACTAGGCCGCCGCTGCGTACGATTTATGGGCAGGTACAGGTACAGGTACAGGTGGTACGTGTAGACAGCTACTGGATGCCAATCGGGCGACCGCCGATATCGATGTCGCTGTCGATGATGATGAGCAGCCATTTTGATGATACGATCAATAGGCGTTTAGATTCTTCATATTTATTAGTCTTCCAAATGCTTGTCGCGTACCAAAGTGAAGACCCAAAGTGAAGACCCAAGTGAGGTGTGGAAATGTTGCGTTTCTAATGAGCGCTACTTGATTTTACTTCTAAAGTGTGTGCGTGTGTGTGTGTGTGTGTGTGTGTGCTAAATTATGGACAAGTGTTGCATGAATTACCAAATAGTTGTTGTGGCGGCAACACCGGATATTGTGCTTATCCCGGCCATCCATATCCATCCATATCTCATCCATCCATCACGGCGGCCTTACGTGAGCCAGGATTTTCTTTTGGTTATGATCTATGATCGCTATGTTCAGGAAGTTCAGGAAGACATTGGTTTTGTGTCAAGTACAGGGGGAGCAGGTATATAAGAGGATCGCTTGATAAGAAGTGAAATAAATGCGAAGTGAGATAAATGCGAAGTTTGTTTCTCAATGTAATCTTATTTTAACTCCTCGATACACTTGGGGCCGTTTCAGAACTTCACCTTTAAGCAAGACTGGTCTGGCCTGGTCTTTCGTTTCACATCTTCCATTTAACATTTAACATTATAATAGTCGATCTAGTCATGTCCGTCTGTTCGTCCGTATGAACACCTAGATCTCAGAGACCATAAGAGCTAGAGTCACCTAATTTGGTATGTAGACTTCCCTTGTCGGGCGTCAGATCACATTCATCGCGGGTAGTTTTTGCATTTGCAAATATTCATGTAAAATGTGATAATCCTGCTCAGTTGTCAGACCTATAGCTTCATCTACCTGATGAACTTTCATACTCCGATCGTTCAATATCATTCCATGGACATCACGACCTCTTCTGTTCGACCTGAGCGTTCGGCTTCATATGTGCCACTTCTTAGCCATTGAAATTGACGGGGTTCAGTCCCCATGGTATTTATCAAGACTTTCCCAGTTTCGAGGATGATTTTTTGTATGAAAATTCCATCCGATTTTTGACATCATATCATATCTTGTTTGAACTCTTTCGGGCACCTTCCTATGGATCCATAACAGTCAGAGTTATATAAATACACAAATAAACAGTTTTCTAGTGCATATAGGATATATCTGATCTGATCAGATTGAAAACCTAATCTGCCTACGCATTAATTAAAAAGCAAGTGTCGATCCTCGAACATCGATGAAAGGATGATGATGCATGTGCAGGTAGCTAGAGTGCGGTGGTCTGTCGCTCTAGGCGATAATCCTTGTGCCCTGCCTCCTTTTCACAGTCACAGCAACACAGCTCAGGCGCGGGTACCTTCTGTCCCTCCCTCTCCCTCTCTCTCTCTCTCACACAAGCACACCGTTTGTCGAGCGGGCCCACACATTTATGATGCGGCCGTAAATGCAAGCCAAGTTCTTTACGGCTTCTCTTCACAAACCCTAAAAGTGGATTACGTTAAAATTGCCCCTAATAAAGCGGCATAGCTCGGGCGAATGTTACGTCTGATTGGTTTTTCCCACGATTACAATTAGCGGCGGTTCTCCTTCTACTTCGTCTAGCCCTGTGCCTCGGAACTGCAGCAAGCGAAACTCTTGTGGATTGTGCACTAAGTTGCTTAATCCGACGGGAAATCCAAAACAAATTCTGCCGGATGGTGTGCATGGTGCTTCAAGTTATTGAACCTAGGTCAGCCTACCAGGCGGGCGGGCACATGTGTTTTGCATGTCCGGGAAAGCCCCATTTTAAAGCTGAACACTTTTGCGATAGGCAGCACGGCATAGCACACATGTTAGGGACTGCAACAGGACGGTACCAAGGGACAGGTTAAACTTCTCAAGAAGGCAGAGACCAAGCCGCAGGCGAAGCACATGTCCATGGTTAAGGATAAAACTGTGTTTGGGATGGGCTACGGCTACTATACCTCTAGCGGGTTATTAATATGCTAAAGATGGTCAAATTACAAGCCAGGTCTGTGGGAGCCTTAGTTTGAGTTCTTCAACGAAATCAATAATCTATCATCAACATTTTAGGGGACTTTGGATGAGAAACCATCTCATCGTTCACCTTGTGATTGTGGAGACCAATTGCTTTGCTTAGCTTTGACTATACGGAATGGTATTAAAAGTGTTAGGGCATTCATGAATGGTGCAAAGAGGTTTTCCGTTTCCAGGAATCTTCTTAATGGTCGGAACTGGTACATTTTGCTATTCGCCCAAACATAAAACTCTAGAACCGGTTGCTTTGATGGCTTTAGTTGAGGCTTTCTACTAGCTGGACATGCTTTGGTCTTTCACGCTGAAATCGGCGATATTGTAGGCGGTTTGCCGCCTCATTAGCCCCATTAGTTCTGGAGTTAAGTAAGTATGTATAATGAGGTGCAGCGTTGAAAACTAATGAGGGTTTCAGCCTAAGAAATATGCCGCACATGCAACGCAATGCAAAGGACGGAATGGGTTTCCATTTCGAGGTTCTTCCACAACTCTAAAGAAGAATAAAGAACACCCTCTATATATGCAAGCTTCATAGCACGCTTCCACCAACTGACTCTGACTTTCTCGTGTTGCCAAAATGCAAAAAAATTTCAGTTTCGACCAAGTAGAATATTCAGGCAATGGAAAGTTTAGGCCTGGCCAATGAAAGTAGCCGGATGGCCAAACAACAACGCCCACGCCTCGTCGTTTTGTGTGTGTTCTGGAAAAGCTGAGGTGTTCAGTAAAATTTTTGGATGATAATATATGGATTACGAATTGTGCTGACCGCGTTGGCCTGGCCTAAGCACCAAGTTGGGGGCGTACGTAAGCGAGCTCAGCTATAATTTTCTGTCGACGGGACAGAAATGTGTGCCAGAATTGGCCAGTTTTTGTATGGTTTTTTTGGTCAGATTGTAAGTTGGCTAATTCACATAGAGTATGTATGTGAAAGAGGTGTACGTATGCCCATGTAAGACCGGAAATGCTGCGTCAAGCTAAGGAGCTTATTGACCCTCTCATAACTGTTTAGATTGGCCAACAAAATATGTTTCTGGGTAAGTGTATAAGGCTAAGACAATGTCCGGCCTTACATAAAACCACATCAGATATGCTCCGACGAGATCATAAAGCACCTTCTATTAACCATGTTCATGACCATATCAAATTGGAAAGGGGGAAACATCTAAGATCTGGAAATTATATATGTAAGCCATAGCTGTCAAAGAACAAATTTCAACAATGGGCAGAACGGCTGTCATCGGTGTCTTTAAAGAATCGGATGACAAAGCTAATGATATGCCGTCGGTAGTAAATAGGGTCCAAGTTGACATCTAAGGGCGGTTTTCAAATCTTCCCGTTAGCCCTAAACTTCACTTTGCCTGCTATTTCAAATGCAACTTCGTTTTGACTTTGACATATGAAGTGAACTGTAGAATTGGACTTCAGGGCATATTAATTGATAGCTTCTTTGACCATCCACTGTATCTAGTTCGCCAGAAGACTCTGTGGGCTTATCGACAGGTCAAACCAAAAGGCAGTTGCCTCCGTGTTCCCTCTAATAGGAAGGTTTGCTGCTTTATTTGTTGTTTCTAAGTATAAATCGATCCTGATTGATCTTCTATATACATATCTATGTTCTTTAGAACATTTATATAAGTATGACTATGAGAAGCCCCCTTATCCGGAAACCAAATGAGGCATCAAACGGTTCTGAAAATGAAATCATAACACAGACTTTATTTACTGTTTTTAACTATAAATTTTAACTATAGAAGTTCTATATAAGTATGAAATCAAATGAAGATCATCCGACTATTATATCATATACATTGAAATTGAACAAAATGTGTTATACATTCGTTTGTCCATTGACCAAATATGATCGTGATCGATCATCTATATCATAGAACTGCCATAGAACTGATTTCAACCAAATTTGATGAGGATCTTCTTACTTATTATATCGTATATATATGGTTGCTAAAAGAGCAATTGTGTTACTCGTTTGAAAAGACTTTTTGTACATTGATAAAACATGATCGTGAGCGATCTTCTATATCATAGAGCCGACATAGAACAGATTTGGATAACATTCGGACAAGTCAGTTAACCGAATTTGTTAGGGATCGTTTGAACTTCAATATTTAGGAAAATTACTTTCGGTCCTTGCATTCATAGAGGTAAAGATAAAGTCCCTCCTCTATATATACCACAACTCCCTATACTATATATCTCTTCCATTTTAGTTGATTCTATATTCTCATCTGATTGCCATGATTCATCATTATTAACTGCAAAAACCAATAATCTATTCTTTAGAACATGATCTTTGACTAAAATTCCCATTGCTATGGCCCTGCGGTGATTATATGGAAACAACTATATACTGACTCTCGAACTCTCTTGACTGATCGGCGGCACAGCAACATTCCACAAATGCACACGCGATAGAGAGAGATAGAAGTGGTCGAGTATGAGGGGCGGCGGCGGCGGCGACCAGACGAAAACTTAGTTACATGTTACGTGCATGAACTGATCGATTGATCATAGTGCACATATACTATATATATAAATATATATATAAACTGGTACATATGCTATGATATACATATATATAGCTCAGCTTGTACATGTATATAGCTGCAAAATGTGTATCGAGAGGGCGGTTTTGTGCTGCAAAAAAACAAAAAAAACAAAACAGCATCGAAAACATTTAAAAAACTGCAGGCCCAGGCATCTCGGCATCAGCAACAGCAACAGCAGCAACAGGCAAAGGCACTAGCCCATTTTGGTTAGGGGTTAGGCCAAGTAAGGCGGGAGGGGGCGCGGGTTCTGGGTGGGGTGGGGGGCGTGTGAAAAGATGTGACGGTGACGACGACGACAGCGACGGCAACAGCAACGGCAGCGGCAGCGGCAACAACAACAACAACAGCAACGGCGGCGACAGTTTGTCTGGCGTAGCATGAACTGGCGACATTCTGTCTGGTGGCGATCGTGTGCATTGTTGCCGCACTTCACTAACACTAGCTGTGCTGTGCTGTGCCCATGCTGTGTATCTCTGTGTGTATGGGAAGAATGGGAGAGCAAGAGCAAGAGCCAGCCAGAGTCACAGTCAGAGCCACACACACACATACATACACACATACGTGCAGTGAGTCGCGCAGACACAGCGACGACAGCGAGTGAACGTTTTTCTAAAAAAATGAACGAGAGAGAGGGAGAACAAGAACCCACTGAGAGCAGTGTGGAATGGAGTGAAGTCGGTTTGGAGGGTAGCCGTAGCCGTAGCCGCTCTGTAGATAGCTCTCAGCATTCATTGTCACTCACTTGGGTTCATTTTGTTGTCTCATTTCTTCACATACACACACACACACACACCCACATACTTGGCTAGCTGCCCACGTTCATGTTGTTCTCGCCACCAAAACGGTGTGAAGACAAAAATATATGAAATAACATTTGCTGTTGCTGTTGTTTTTGTTTTTTTTGGTTTGTTTTTTTGTTTTTTGTTCAGGTACACCTTGCCGCTTTGTCAGTGTGTGCGCAGCGCTACAGCCAAATCTCACAGATAGAAAGAGAGCGAATGAGCCAAAGACTGAGCCCAGGCCAAAGCCACCAGGCGTAGACTTTGAGGCGCCAAAAACTTCTGAAAAAGCTTGCCCTATGCGGCCTAAAGCTTAAACCAATTTCGAATATAATTTCTTATATAAACATATATAAGCTGTAAATGTACGTATCAAAAACAAAAATTGGAAAATTTCAACCTTTTAGCCCTTACCGTTGTGGCTGAGAGAGTCAATCAGGATAACTTGTTGAGCCATTCTAGGATGCAAGGCACATTTTTACAATGGAATTTCACACCACAGCCAGCAGAGGGGCCGTGGACCGCCCCTCCGCCTGCCTGCGCATGCAACGCAACAGGAAGATGTACAGGCTTGGGTTTGGTTTGCTGCCCATCGATGGCGGTGGCTGTGCCTGTGACAGGGGTAGGGGGCGCAAGTGTTTCCTGTGCGCCGCTCATAGCCAACCTGTTGGGCACACAAGCACACACACACACACGCAGAGAGAGAGAGAGAGAGAGAGATAAAAAGAGACACACACCCATGTAGATCGTTCGTACACTCAGAGAAAAAGTAGAAATTTTATTGCTTGAATCAAGAAAAGTCAACCAAGGATGAAAGTTCTTGATGGAAGCCCTAAGTTTTTAGTTTAAGAAAGCTTTTTATGAGTGGGCAGTAAATCTAACATGATGTCTTAGATAAGGATGTTCTTATCTATCAATTTTAGAATATAGAATCAAGAGAAAACTTTTTCAAAAGTCAGAGAAGGACAAAAATTCCCTTTCAAGATCGCTTATATCTTTGGCGCTCGAATAAAATCTAAAATATAGAACATATTTATCAATCAATTCTAAGTCACGAATTAAGGTGATAGATATTTTATATTAGTCATCTTTTAAAGGACTCCTAACCTTATAAAGGACTCCTAACTCATTCTTCGAGATCTAAAACCCATGGGAAATTGTGAGTTTAAGCGGAGTGATGATATCTTTAGCTGGATCATATGGATCATATGAAACATTTCTTATCCAGATATCTATTCCAAGTTGAAGTTTATGAATGACAAATTTAGATATGAAGAATTACTTTTGAGACTTTGAAATTCTTCAGACTTTCTTCTTCATCTCATAAAAAAATTGTAAGAAATTATTTCTGAGTGTATTCCTTGCCAGGGCTACGCGTAGAACTGGTTTTCTGGCGCCAGGGCTGGTAAGCACTGTGTGGCACTCCACTCCTCCATATCCATCTCCACCTCCACCTCCACCTCTACCTCTGCCACCATCACCATAATCACCACCTCCACTCCATCTCTAACTCGACGGGCTGCCGCTCTGTCTGCTGCTGCTGCTGCTGCTGCTGGCAATGCTCACTGAAAATTGACAACAGCGCAGCGCATCGGCAGCAGTGCAACTGCGCGGAGGCGTCAATAGCTTCTCTATAGCTGTGTGCCGGCTTCGGCATCGGCACACAATGTCTTGGCCTGGCGCTGGCGGGGCTCAGCCAACAGACAACAGAGTTATGTATGTGGCGTTGTGTAAAAAGAAAAAAAAAAAGAAAAAAGAAAAACCTGTTTGTTTAAACAACAATCTTGTACTAAAAATACAAATGCACACACACACACACACGCACACATAGATACAGACACACAGTCAGAGAGGCAGCCACAACCACAGCCAGGCCCAGTGTACTCGCTCTCCCTCTCCTCGCTCAGTCACTTGCTCGCTCCCTTGTCTATGTGTGGCGCTTTAGGCCTGCCAGTGTGTCTGCCAGTGCGCCAGGCCAGTCTGCTTCTTTGGCACTGCTGCTGCTGCTTGGGCTTCTTTGCCTGCTGCGTTTGCCCCTGCCCCATGCTGCCTACCCCCCCCCCCCCCAACACCAACCCGTGCTGTGCGAGCGACCGACTGCAGCAGGCATTGCCTTTGCCTGCACTGCACGTAGGCGGCGTCCGTCCAACCAGTCCCCCTTTACCCCGCCCCCCACCCAGTTGTTCATTCGTTGGCTGGTTCGGTCCCTGTGTGCAAGTTCTCCTCTATACCCCTCTACACATACCCCTGTACGTGCCCACACCTCGCTCGCTCCACTCTGCACAGCAGCTACTGCTGCGCGCCTTCATATATTTTTCAACGCCCTTCCTAAAGAGTTTTATGATTTTGTGAAGCCATTTGAGGGAACAGAAGAGATGCTGACATTTATAGTACATCTTCTTGAATAATATGAGAAGCTGAGTCTATAAAGCCATGTCCAAACTATATCACATCAGTTTGACAGCCAATTAAAATCGGATTACTATATCATATATTCACTTGGTATGGGAAACTATTTTGTTTTTAATCAAAATTGAACCAAGTTCCGTATATATGAGCTTGAAAAGCCTTTACGAGCGTTGAGTAAATATAATCCAGATCGGGTTACCATATCATTTAGCTGCCATAGAACCGATTGTTTCGGAATGAACTCGTAGCATACATCTCTTACTTGTTTTCCATCGAAATGGAATCAGATTTGGTATTTATGCGTTTTTAAAGCGTCTTCAGACGTTGATCAAATATAATCCAGATCGGGCTATTATATCATATGGCACTTGGTATGACAACTTTTTCAGTTGAAATTGAACCAAATGCGGTATATCTGCCGCAAGATCTCAGAGGCCTTTAGAGCTGGAGAGCTGAAATTTGTAATTTGTCTGTGGTCTGGTTAGATTTAAAACTCATTTAGATCAGACAACTATATCATATAGCTCCCATATAAACGATTGTTCCGGAATAAACAGTAAGAAATATAACTATAATCGCACTTATGCTGCTGCTGGCTGCTGTTTGGGTTATTTATATAGCCACTTTGACCTCGATTTTAATCCTATTGCAGTCGCAAACTTGTCAAAACGGCTTCTTAGCCTTAAAATCGAATTTGTGAGAAATTTTCAGCCATCTAGTTGTTATGGCTTGGCCTCAGTAAGTTTGAAGAAAGCTTACTCTCTCTTGTTTTAGTACATATGTTTGTCTGTATCTCAGCAAGGGTATGTAAGCTTCGGTGTGAGGAAATGAGCTTTCATCTCTTGTTATTTTTTTGTTTTTGTTTTTAGCGTTATTTATGCGCTTCGTTCATTTCGACTACGAACAGAAATTGACTCAAATTGACGACGGCGGCAACGTTGGCTCGTCCTAACCCTCTCGGTAACCCTCCCCCCTCCCCCACCCCACCACACACACACACACACACGTCGCTCAACAAAACGAAAGAATGCCGCAACTGCGACTGCGGCGTTTGCTAACTAGCCCTTGGGCCCTGGGACACGGACATGGACATCGTCGTCCGTGGACATGGACACTGGACACACAGGCGAAGAAGAAGGAAGAAGACGCACACACACCTGAAGCGGTTGCTCTGCCTGCCTGTGTGTGTGTGTGCGTGTGTGTGTGTGTGTGCTGCTACCTGCTAGCTGTGAAGCTCGCTGGCTCCGGCTACGTCTTTGGCTCCTCCAGCTGCAAGCTTCAACGGAACGCATTAAAAGTCAGCACAACCAAGGCACTGTGGTAAAAGATGGGCTTAATCTTTATAAGTATTAAGTGCAGAGATTCCATTCCATTTCAAAAAAGAGAGATATATATATATACACATATATATACTAGAATTTCCTCATTTGGCAACCAACTAAGGGGGGTATCCGGTTCAATATAGAATTTCATTCCTCAACTTTCAAAAATGTAACCTCGCCCTCTCTTATATCAAGAATTAACCATAATAGTTGTAATTTTTCCATTTCATTCGAAGTAGAATCAAGTTCCAACTTTTGGATTTAAAATTAAGATTGACAAATCTCTTCTATTTACACATTCCTTGCAATATAACAGTCATCTTCTGAAGTTGCGCTACGCCGCTGCTCAGAACATTAAAGTTGATCTCACCCTTTACTTGACGAGAATCTACTTTGATAAGAAGATAAGAAGTAAAGTTGAATTGAATTGAAGTTGGAATTAAGTTCTTTTATCTCGTGAAACTTTCACACCTCAGTTTTCAATAAATAATTGTTGTCTAGGTTGGTATTGTTGCGGGGCCACTTAACTATGCTACACTAGCATGCCATAAGAAATGGTTACGAGTTAGAATAACTTTTTTGTATAGTTTTCCCAGCAATCTTTGAAATGGTAAAGAAGTCCATGGGATTCCATGATTTCCTATTTTATTTAACAACGGTAATGCTAGAAAGAATCCAAAAGAAATGAAGCTTGGTAGACCTTACAGACTGTTTTGAAACCAGCTACGATCGCTCATCAGGAGCTCAACAACTCCATAACTAAGAACTAGAAGCAATTGAGAATTCAAAGCTTTGAGGCTAATATTTTCAGTTAATATCAGTTCATGTTTTTAGATTAGTTTTATCTGAATGTGGGACCACTGTGCGCAGCAGAACAAGCTCAGTATCAGAGGGGCCAGAGACAGGGGCAGAGCGGCAAAGGCAAGGGCAAAACTGGGCATTGGGCAACAACAGGCAACAGGATCCAAGAAATTCCAATTCTTGGAAAACGTTAATAAAAGTTTTGCCTGTGCCTCGCCGACTCTCCCCCTCGAGCCCCCCACGCCTCCTCCCCCTTCCACCAACTCCAACTCCAACGTCAGCGCAAGCAGCAGCAGCTTGTACCTCTCTTGATGTTGGCCCTGGTTTATATGGACAACGGGCTCTGAGCTCGGGTTCGGGTTCGGGCTCTCCTCTGCGGCCACAGAGCCTCGGCCTGAGCCTCTCGCATTTTTATGTGCGCCTTGAAGCTTCAGGCGGCGGCGGCCCAATGTCTGGCTTTAGCTCTGGATTTGGCATTGGCTTTGCAGACGTCGGTTGGTTGGTTGGTTGGTTGTTACTTTACCATGACGTTAACTTTTGGGTCTGGACTCTGGGCTCTGGCTTTGGCAGGCCGCTTTCTTTTCCAAGAAGAACTATCCATTAGGCGCCTGAGTTGGCTTCGGTTTGTAGTTAGCTGGAATTGGCACCGCCACAGCCACAGTCCAGATCGTGCAACGATCGCAGGGTACGATTTGAGGCGATCCTGCTTTTATGCGGCGGACGGCGGATGCTGCTCTTCTTGTTGTTGTTCTCGTTGTTGTTCTTGTTGTTGTTGTTTGTTGCATTAAAAATCGTTAAAACGTTCGAGCTGGAATTGAAAACGCCTGGGATTCTCTGGTTGAATGCAAAATGGTGTGAGTTGAGGATGAGAATGAGGGGAATTGGGCTATGCTCAAACATTATGGGTGCCACCAAGGCTTACAGCAGCTCAAAACACAGAGATATGACGAATTATTTTACATTTCCAAGCCAACTTTGACCTGATTTTGAACTATTTAAGGATCGAACTTATACTTTATAAAATGTACCTTTATGTATAAATTTCAGCCTCCTAGCTTTTGCCGTTTGAGCTGTTACGATCATTGTCAGTCAGTCAGCTAAACGATGAATAAGTTTCATATAAAAAAATATTATAAACCTTTGAATTATTATTATTAACTATTAGTTGAGAGCTTGGGATTTGCTTTAACTGATTTTCGGCCCACTGTGCAAAGCGTGGTCCGTCTCAGAGCAATGAAGGGCACCTTTGATACTCAATGGGCGTAGCAGACCAAACAATTTCTTGATGGAATATTGAGAGTTGCAGACGGATATGAAGTTGGAAACGGAGACCGAGACTGCAATATGTTCCGCTAAAAAATCCCAAAAAGCTATTCATTGAAGTGGAACATATGGACCCACAAAAAGTCCAAGGAAATTGGCAATACGTAGCCCAAGAAGCGGCCGGCACATTGTCGTAAACCGTTTTACGCACAGTCCCTTCCACGAAAAGAAAAAACACGGACCTCAGCTTTGGTTTAATGAACAAAAATTTTAGTTCATTTTTTAATTACGAGCAAGGCTAATGAAGAGTTACGATCTCAAAAGGTTGACCAGCAGCATAGCCGTTGCATTTTCAATCAACCCTTTTCAAATTGATTTGCATGAGTTGGTTTTAGCATAAAGCCAATGCTTTCCAAAGAAATCGGCCATATAATGCCAGTGTAATGCAAATATGCTTTTTATGACCTATTATACCATGTTATGCTTCACTTAGGACCCCTTAATCATACAAATATATATATATATATATGGATCGAAAGTTTGGTTTTAAGAGTTGTTGCACCTTTAAATACGATTTTGTGAATTTGTCAGGGCTATTTTTCTCAGTTTTCGGTTAGGTTTGAGTTTTATTTGGGCTGAACACAAAAGTACAATTAGTTGGCGAAGTACAATCGGACGATATCCGCTGAAGATGTGGTGTATATAACATCAAAATTTGTGTTTGCATTGCTGATTTCAATAACCGCTTCATCTTCCCGAGAATTGGAACCACTTGGGGGGGGGTCTTCGTTAATGCATATGGCGATGAGTTTGGCCAGGTGGGAAACCCTCGGGGCAATCTTCATTCCACACTCCATGTGGCGACCATTCGGCAAAGGGCACCTCACGTATGGTTAATTCCCAGATGAGCACAGCCAAAACTCTACAAACTCTACTTTGAAACCTATATGCAGCTCACTTCTATGAACTCTTTGCTTAAAACTACACAGAATCTTCGTTGAAGCTTACTTCGAGATATTTTTTTATGATCTGTTAAAGTTTTTGAGGATGTAGAGGTTCATTGAGGAGCTATGTGGAAACCTCTATTATAATCCTTTTCGAATGTTTCTGCTTTTTATACTGGTCGCTCAAGGATCGCCAAAATTCTCCACCCCACGTTCTATCGACTCTTTTAATCCTTCTCCGAAGACTCCTAATAACCATCTTTGAAGTCCTGAAAACACCCATAAAGCTTTATTTCAAGCTTCTTTGGAATCTTCTTCTATGAAACACTGTCAGGCCTAATATCTCTTTTAAAGATGTTCCAAATGCTTGTAAGCCTCCTGAAAGCCTCATTGAAAGTCCTGAAAGCCCGATTAAATAAGCCTAATTAAAAGTAACTTTTGAGTTATTCTTCGAAGACTTCTTTAAAAGTTCTTTTAAATTCTTTTTATACATTGAGAATGTCCTTGGAAGCCTCCTTTGTAAGCAGTTTCTTAAGAATGTTCACTATCACTCGCAACTCTTTCAAATCTTCCTTAAACGTTTTTCAACTTCTTTGAAGCCTTCTAAAGTGATCTCCTTTAAAGCCCTGAGAAGTTGGAAAGCCCATATCGAACCAGCTTCTTCCACGCCTTCCAAAACGACCACGTTCAAATTCTTGCAAAGCTTCCAGAAAGCCTGCTTTGAATACAGATTTTAAAGCTCCCCCTTAAAGATACTTTGAACTATTCCTATCTTTAAGTAATTCCATTTGCAGGTCCCGTATGAAACCTCCTTAGAATTATTCTTTGAACTCTTCTTAATGGGCATATAGAATTTAGACTTGGGCATCGTCATAGTCTATATATATATAGTTCCGATGCCGGACATCTAGTTTCGATTCTGAATGCGACTGCACACGCTTGCTGCAATCACGCAATCACGCAATCACAAAACCCAATTCCAATCATAATCTGCACATCAAGATCTCTCGCCTCGCCTCGCCTCGCGATCGTGATCCGAGATAAACGATGTTGTTTTTTCGGGTTCAGATTGAGGGTCAGAGTTAGTCAGAGAGACTTGGAAACAAACAGCGTGTGCCGTCGTCGCCGCGAATGCTTGCATAAGAAAAGGCCGGCTGCGTTACGAGCTTAACCCTATACACAGGAAGAAAATTGGCAGAGGATTTTTATTTTGTGGAATTATAGATAGTCTTGCTTAAAACCCAAAACAGTTGAAACAAACCAACAATTTCTCCAAGTGTATTTTCTAAGTGAGTCAACCTTGAGATCTCTCATCGAATCCAAATAATAGCCCAATGGAACAGAGTAGATGAGAATGAGTACTTGACAACACATGCGGGGAACTACGTATAGCGAAGATATTAGCAACACGAGACACTATATAAAGAGAATATATACGTAAACCTGTGTTACAGCTAAAACTAACTCTCAATGTTTTACAGTCAAAAGTTCTATTGATGAATTTGTGATTCCGATTCCACTTGACTGTAGGAATGGAATTGCGCACTTTGGAACGCTGTCTCTCAGTCTTTGTTTGATGTTATCGCCTGATAATAAAACTTGTAACACCGCCCCAGTGCTAAGCTGATGAGCAACCCAAGCGAACTATATATATATATATATATATATATTGTATATGTTAATACATAAGAAGTACCTACTGATAGACCTAAATAATTTCTAAGACGAATCGGTCAGGCCGTCGGTATCTCGGTGTGTCATAGCCTCTCGCACGGGCTACAGCTTGTGCTCGAAAACTGGGGCATAGGCATTAGTCATAGGACATACGACGTACGACATATGCATAACATATAGAACTCGTAATGGGTGCTTTTTTTTGTCCTCATCTCTTTCTCTAAAACCCTCACAGTTGACTGAAACATTCTTGCCATTCTCAGTTTTAAAAGAGTTAAGATCAAACACAGTGAACACAGTGAATTTAGTTAGATATATAGATGAATTCTGAGTCTTCCGAAGAAGAATCTTCCCCGCTGAAGATAATAATAAGGAGGGTCGACTCATATCCCTGATTGTCATCTAAATCAAAGGCTGAAAATGTCTGTTGAGTAAACAATAGAGAAGAATAGGATACAGCAACAGACAGTGGAGGCAAAAAGGGGTCACAGATAAAGCGGAGATAAGACAGAGAAAAGTATGGCAGTGGACAGAAAGAAAGAAAAGGCAAATGTATGTTGAGGAAACAGCAGAGAAACGTGCAGTTAGATGCAAGAATGTAGAGGAGAGGAGAGACATAGAGAGGGCACAGATAAAGCAGAGAAAAGATTAAGAGAAAACGGACGAAAAACAGACAGAAGAGTGAGAAAATAGGAACTCAGAGAGATTAAAAAGGAGCCAAAAGAGAAGTTGAAATTAAAGGCAGAAATCAGAAACATACAATTGATTATAAAGAAGACCAGGAAAAAGTAGGGGAAGGATTACTTTTGAAGACAAAAGGGAGCGAAAGTATAGAGAGAGATGAAATAGGGGCCAAAAGAGAAGTTGAAAGTAGAAGTAGAAGGCAGACAATTGGCTAGAGAGAAGGCTAGGGAAAACTAAGGGAAGGACTACTTCTGAAAAGAAAGAAGAGAATATAGCGGAAAGGATGCCAAGAGACAGAACTCAGGGACATGAAATATAGGCCGAAAGAGAAGCTTAGAATTAAAAGCAGTAAACAGAATGAAGAGGGACAACTAATTAGATAACAAAAACCAGGAACAAGTGAGGAAAAGACTCTTTCCCAAGAGCAACAGCTATCTAAACTCCCAACAATAGAACATGGCGAGCCCGCGTAGGGCCGACTAAAACCAGCTAGTATCATATAATTATATATATATAATATATACCTATCAGACATGCTTCTAACATTGTCGATAGACCATAAACTGGGAGTATCTCGTACGAGTTCTACATTTGAATTAAGCATACAATACATATATGGACGGCTGGAGCTGGATCTAGGCTTGATTTGCGGCCGCCTTTGGCTGGCTTTGGTAATGCGCATGTGCGCCGAGTCGCCGTCTCCAGAGCCCCTGACTGTCGATCTGACTGTCTCTCTCTCTGTCTGTCTGTCTGCTGTCTGTCCGTCGTTTCGTCCCTACGATTGTCTGTCTGTCCCTCTGTGTCTCCAACTGTCTCCTGTTCTGGGTCTGGCTATCGTTCGCTCTCACTCCGTTTATGTATGCCTGTGTGCCTGTGTGCGTCTGTGTGGGCACATTCAAACGCAGACAGCACGGCGGCGGCACATCAACACCCCGGTACACCCTACTTCTACCTAAACCCCGCCCGCGCCCTCACCCTTTTGGCTTGCTTGATTCGAACTCGTAACCAAAACTGAAGAAACTGAGAAGGTTAAGTGTCTCCTCAGCCATCATCAGCCACCACGCTCCGATCTCTGCGGTGTGCTCTGCGATCTACGGGGCTATCTCCTCCTCTTGCGCCCTGCTTGCCTTTGAACGCTGTTATTTTTTTTTTATATTTTTTTTTTTTGTTTTGTTCAACTTTTTAATCAATTCATGTGTCCGCCTCTGGCTGTCCGTCAGTCGCTCCCTCTCCATCCCCTCCCGCTCCGCACCAGTCTTTGTGTGCGTGCGTGTGCATCTATTGTGTGTATAGGTGTGTTGTATAGGTTTTCGATTTTGACGTTACCTTTTTTTTATATATTCAATTTTTATCTCTTTTGCCTGCTGCTTTTTCCGCTTTTTTCTCCGTTTTTGATAAATCGATTTAGAAGCCGACGGGTTCTAAAAAAAAGATGGAATTTATTTTGTTTTCAACACACACACACACACACACACACACACTGTTGTTGTTGTTGTTTTTTCAAAATTTTTGTGTTTTTTCTGTATTTTTTTATACCCTTTGGCATGCTGAGAATCGAAGCAGCATTGGGGCACTAGGCAACTCTTCTAGGCAAGGTAAGACAATGAGAGCAGCTGAATGTCTATGGATATAGTGTGGAGATGGGAGAGCAATCAACCGATAAAAGTTGAGATTGATATGCCCGCTTGTTCCGAAATTATTAGCTGATCCCGAAATTCCTTCTGGCTTCCAAGATTCCTGGGAACCAAATGATATATTAGCTCATGAAATCCCAATTTCAGTGAAATATTTTTATGAAATACATCAACTTTGTTAGATTTCTGAAGTTTTCTTTGAATCCTAATGATGGTTAGCTGGCTCTAGGTCAGAGTTTATATAAAAAAACAGCTTTCTTTTCAATATGTATCAATCTTCTATAGAGTTCATCAAAGATTCGGCATTCACGGAAAGAGTTAACGACGTTATCTGTGTACTTCATTATGGTTTTGTTGGCTCTAGGTCGAAGTGTTTGAAATACTCCGCATGAAACAATAAAATTTATAACTCCCGCCATGGAATGGCGTTTACCAAGCCCATATGAGAGGAGCTAGGACAGGTAGAGAGTATCTGACTGTTGCGCATGCTCCCTTGCCACATTCCTTCTTACTGATTTTATTTTTTCGGCATATTTTCGTAAGGTTTTTGTGTTGTGGTTTTACTTGGAAATGCAATTCAAAAAGAAAGAAAAAACAATATCGAAAGGAAGGGGTAAGAAAAGTAGTTTTCATGGGCGCTACAGATGAGTCCAGACAAGGCGTCGTCGTCGTCGTTGTCGTTGTTGTTGTTGTTGTTGTTACCAAGGCACATAAGGGCTAGGTGTTTGGGCATGGGTAGGGTTTTGGAGAGCGCGCGGGCGCCCACCTTGTGGTTTTGTGTGGCAGCTATGGATGTGGGAATGTGGGGATGTGGTCGTCGTGGGAATGTGTGCCGCCGCGTTGCGTTGAAATGTCTTGAGCATAAGCTAGAGATCTATCAGCAGGCAGGCAGGCATTCAGGCAGTTAGCCAGCAACAGGCAACATCGACAACAACAAGAATAACAACAACGGAGCTGTAGAAGATGAGTCAATGTGTTGGCCAGAAGAGCTATATGGCTATATGGTATGAGTACATCTATCTATGGCTGATGTTGGTGCTGGTGCTCGGTTGTTGCTCAACTTATCACACGCGCGAATGGTGATGCTGCCAGCAACAACAAAAGCAAAACCAACAACAACAACAACAACTTTTGGCACAAGCACACATATTTTATTTATGAATTTGCATACACACGAAGGCAGAGGCAGAGGCAGGCAGAGAAGGCAGAGCACATCAGCATCACCTACTCTGACTGTATACACACACACATCTATATATATATATATATATATGCATACATATATGTATATGTATATTCATTCATGAATTCCAGTTGACGACGGCTGACGGCAAGTCCGCAGCAGCGGCGGCCAAACAGATTTTTCGGTTTGTCATTTGCAACAAGTGCGTTTCTGCTGTCGTTCTTGTTGTTGTTGTTGTTGTCGTAGCTGCTAGCTGCAAATTGTGTGCCCTTTTTGTCTTTGAGCGACTTAGACAGGGCGGCGGCTAACACTTACACTTACACACAGCTACATAGCATACATATTTACAACGCACCCACGGCAGCAGCAGCAGTAACTATCAGGCATTAACAACAACAACAACAGCAGCAGCAGTAGCAGCAATAAGACACTGCAGCCAGGCACATTCAACAGTTGATGCTCTCTCACCAGCGCGCACACACACACACACACTCACACGCTCTATCTCTCGCTCAACAAGTTCATGTGTCGCATCAGACTGACATCGACAGACAGTGAGACAGTCAGACGAAAAGCACAAGCGCAAAGCAGTATGCCGTGGCCGTGCCCGGCCTTGCCGTGCCAGAATGTCTGCCGGCCACGACAACCACTCACACACACACTGGCACAGAGAGGAGCACTTGCATGTGTGTGTGTGGGTTTAAATTGAGTGAGCGAAGCAGCAAAATTGTAGCACAAGTTGTTGTCAGCAGCAGCAGCAGCATTGCTGTGTTGTCACTTCGATTCGTGCACAGTGGTTCACTGTATTGCAATTAGTTGAATGAAAGACTTGAAAATCTTATTAGCAAAACTTTTGGTGTAAAACGTGCTACCTCTTACCCTTAAAGTGATTAATAGCGCTTCAGTTCTTAACACTTTTCTACTAATATACCTAAAATAGAACACTCTTACAACTTGATTTTAAGTCGTTTGATAGGATCCTGCTCTGGGAACAACCATCTTGTAAACCGCACTTTTAGCTCTCATTGTAGAAGAAATTTCCATAGAATAATAGATTTTTACCAACCCTTCACCATATCATGATCAAATGTCAAATTGAAAAAGTTTTACGAATCGTTGTCAAGAGCATGTTTAGTACATATGTTGATCCTTTTATACAAAGCCATGCAATTTGAAGTAGAACTTCGTACAGTAGTAATAAATTGTGATGGTGTTAATTTTCAGCCTTGCCCCACTGTAGACCGGCACTAAGGCCTTTGCTAGTTAGTTAGCCCAGTCAACAGTGCGCGCTGCCGCGCTGCTACCACACTCAGGTCGCTTTTTGGTGGGCAGGAGGCAAGCGATCCCCGTTCCCGTCCCGTCCCGTTCTCCTGCTCCACCTCCTGCTTACTCAAGCTGTTCACATTCATAGCCACAGACACATATTAACAAGCTAAACACAGAGCAGCAGCAGCAAAAGCACCGTGCGAAGGCGACATATGCAGGCACACCGACACGAGGAGCACATACACACAGGCACGCACATAAACCTGGCCGTTGTCGTCAGTTTGTCTGCAGTTGTTGCTCTGCTGGCTGTTGCTTTGTTCTTGTTGTTGTTGTTATTGCTGCGTCGCTGCTGCTGGCTGAGCACGCAAAGTGTCTGACTCGTTCACACACATACACACTCAGAGGCAAGAGCGTGAGCTATTAGAACACACGCATACACAGGCGCAACGGCGATTGAGAGACTCAGTCACAGCGACTCACTGCATACATATACATACACACACATAGGTAGGCAGAAGCAATGGCAAAGTCTGAGCGCGCGCGCCTCGCTCACACTAACACTCACACACACACATTCAAACACTCGACAGAGAGCGCGAGCGCACACAATACAATATCGCTACGTATCCGTATCGCTGTGATACAATCGTAAGGCAGTCGAGTCGAGCAGCAGTTCAGAACTTTTGTGGGTAGAACGAACGCACAATTGTGTTTTGGATTCCGTTATGAAAGCAACATCTCGCGCGGCACAACCAAGACTAGCAATAGCCAACAGCAGTGCCAAACGGAATAAAAACTGTCAAAAAGTTCTTGCTTGACTTTTGTGTACAAACAGCAAAATATCTAGAAAAAAATTGAAAAATTTACAAAAACTGCAAAGAAAAAAAGAAACTCACAGCGCGTCTTGAAACAAACATTTCAACGTTTCTTCTAGTTTTTTTTTGTTTTTGATTGAGTTACTGTTTTTTATTCTCCTGTGACTGTGCCTTGTGTGTCTGTGTGTATCTGTGTTGGGTTTACACTTTTTTTTTGAGTTTTTTGTTTTTATTTTTTTTTTAATTGCTGTTGTTATTTTGCGTTAACGTTTAACAAAACGTGTGCCACCGCTACCACCGCCGCCGTCGCCGCTCCTCTCATGTTGGCCAGAGCTGCCAGATCCGCGAGTTATGAAAGCGCAAGCAAAGCACGCTCGTAGCAACAGAAGCTACAACAGCAACACATGCAACACATGCAACAATAACTGTATTAGCAGCAACAAAATCAGCGCCTTATAAGCAACGACAACAGCAGCAACAAAATCAAATAAATGAACAACAAAAACAATAACAGCAGCAGGAGCAACTACTTTTGATACTAGCAGTATTTTGACAAAAGCAGCAGCAACATCAATCAACAACAACAACAATATACAAACGTTTACAGTTATATATATTAATATATATACAATCATATTTTCGTAACACACATTTACAACAATAACGCAAACAACTACAACAATTGCCATGGCTAACAACGAACAAAGTTCGCTAAACAACGGCAATGCCACAGCAACAGCAACATCTACAACTGCAGCAGCAACACCAACACCAGCGGCAGCAACAATGGCTTTAAACAACTCCAACAACAACAACAACTCCAACTCTAACAACACTGCAGGTGGCAGCCCCAAAATGGGCTCACGTCGCATCTTTACGCCACAATTCAAGCTGCAGGTTTTGGACTCGTATCGCAATGACAACGACTGCAAGGGCAATCAGCGTGCCACGGCCAGAAAGTACAACATCCATCGACGCCAAATCCAAAAGTGGCTGCAATGCGAGTCCAGTTTGCGCTCTGCGGTGGCCAACAATCAGCACCAGCATCAGCACCAGCAACAGCAGCAGCAGCATCACCAGCAACAGCAGCAGCAGCAGCAACAGTTGCAACATCCACAACAAACCAGCTCCGTTGCCTTGCCACCGCTGTTA
This sequence comes from Hirtodrosophila duncani, assembly GCA_037043425.1. Classification (NCBI taxonomy): domain Eukaryota; kingdom Metazoa; phylum Arthropoda; class Insecta; order Diptera; family Drosophilidae; genus Hirtodrosophila; species Hirtodrosophila duncani. Next base: position 3,569,512 of record JBAMBM010000704.1, on the reverse strand, counting down.
AATTTGACGCATGTCCATAATCTGACGCATGCCACACAGCCAAGCCTGCCGCTGGTGGCCGCCGCTGCAGTACATCATCATCATCATCAACAACAACAGCAGCAACAACATCAGCAGCAACAGCAGCAGCGTGATCGTGTGGCAGCCGGCTGTAAGGTGTTCTATGGTTTCATGGATATGGATTATCTGAATCGTTTGCATCATGCGACACCACATCATTTGCCACATGTACCGCCCGTGGCCATGCCGCTGGCCGTGCATCCGCATATGCCACATGTTGCTGCCGCTGCCGCCGCCGCCGCCACAAATGGCCATCATCTCAGCAGCAATGGAGGAGCAGCCAATTCAACGGGTGTGTTGTCCCTGGCCAAAGTGGTGGCAGCCATGGCAAGCAATGGCAATGGCCATAGCAGCGGGAGTGGGAGCGGAAGCAATAGCAGTAGCAGCCATGTGAGTCCTGCAGGAGCGGGAGCAGCGGAAGTGGCTGTAGCAGCCAGCTCGGCCAGTGCCAATGCCAATCAATTGCCATATGCCATCAATAGCCACCACATTCAAGTGCCACCAACTGCAGTGCCAATCCTGGGCAGCGCCAGCCACATTCCACCACCGCCGCCGCCGCCATCAGCAACCCAGTCGCATGCCCCCTATGCCTATGACCACAGCCACGCCCATGCCTACCTGCCGCCTTCACACAAATCCCTGGCAGCAGCGCCGCCAGCACAAGCACCACCGCCGCCAGTCCAACTGCCTGCCTTAGAGTCAGAGCAGCTGCAGCTGGAAGTGGCCAAGATGCCTGCGCCCATGGATCTATCGCTGGGCAGCGCTGAGCGCCGACAGCGACAACAGCAACAGGAGCAACAGCAGCAGCAGCTTAAGTCCAGCGCTGGCGTGGATTTGAGCTACAGGAAGCGCAAGGTAGATGGCTCACAGCACAGCAGCTCCTGGCCAATTCAGTTGGATGGCGGCGGCGGGCAGCCGGATAAGATGAGCAAGCTGGAGGAGATCAAAAGCGAGCCGGACACAGAAACGGAGAGCGAAGGCGATGATGGCGTCATCGATGTGGAGGATTTGATGGAGGAGCACAAGTTGCCCAGCAAACCGGTAAAGCTATTCAAGCCATATCTACTGGACAACGATGAAGCCGATGCGGACGAAGATGCCGCCGCGGAAACGGAGGAGGCCATCGATGATGTGGATGATGCTGATGGCGATGCTGATGTGGATGTGGATGCAGCAACGACAACGCCACGCAAGCAGCAGCGCCGCCTCAAGAAACAAAACAAGACGCTGCGAGAGCAGCGAGATCCCATCATTTGGAGCAACCATCCGTTGTCCAGTCGGGCCAGAAGCAGCAGCAGCAGCACCGCCAGTGCCAGCTTTCAATCGCCGCTGCTGCCAGTTGGAGCGGGAACGGGAGCGGGGACACAACAAGTCCAGCAGACATTTCCCGACTCCTCAGGCGGGAGTCCTCAGCACCAGTTTCCAGGCCATAGCCCACAGCCATCGACGCCCCGCAGCCTGTTCAGTCCCTACTCGGCGCCGGCGCTCTCCCCCGTTGGGCCGTGGTGTCCCAAAGGCTCGCCCGTCTCCGGCTATGAGAGCAGCTCCTCCACCTACAGCGACAGCTTCAGTGCCAGCGCCACAGCGAGCGCAGCCGGGGATCGTGGCCTTTGGGAGGCCGAGGTCGCCCACAATGCGCTGAAGCTGCACCGCGAGTACGAGCTACTGCGTCAGCCCTATGGACGCGTCTTTGACTCGATAAATCCTGCCTGCGCCTCGACCACGCCCAGCAAGAGTGCCGCCTTAATGCCTTGGCTGCCTTGGATTTAGGTTAGGTTTTCTTCTAATTTTTTATTTTTTTCGTTTTTGCTTTAAAAAATTTTGAAAAATTTTCTTCGAATTTCGCAGAAAATCGAAAACAAAACAAAAAATACTTCCAAGCATATCAAAAAATATTCTAGATCGTAAAAATACCAACCCATCTGTTATGCTAAGTTTTAATTTTAAAAATGTAATTTTTAATTTTTGTAATTTTTAATTTTAACATTAACAAAACATTTTTTTTGCCTTAAGTTTTAAGAACAAATTAAACTTAAGTTACATTTTTTTTGCTTTACCTTGAAATATTAATTTAAATATTACAAATTAAAATTTAAAAATAAATACCTTAATTTAAAAATTCTAATATTAAAAAACAAAAAATTGTAAATATTTAAAAATTAATTTCATAATTTTGCAGTTCAGAAAACAATTTTAAAAAATTCTTTAAAAATTTCAAAAAATTCAAGAAAATTTGCCTGGAAAAGCTTTAAAAATATATAATTTTTTTTGGTTAAAAAAAAAAATGAAAATGAAAATTCTTGTGATATAAAAAATTGTACTAAAAACGAAAGCAAAATTTTGGTGACAAATCAAAATGGGAAAATGAAAGAAAATTTGTTAAAAACTGCCACAAAATATTGAAGGCTTGAGAGCTATATATCTATTATATATATCTATATATATTTACAACAAATCAATATACACTATCTATATAGTTTTAATATATATATTTATATACAAAAATGTTTTTTTTTTTTTTTTAATAGATTTTATCATTAGATATAGAAAGATATAGAAAGAGAGAGAGAGAGAGCGTCAGAGGAATATATATATATATATATATATATATGTGTATGAAGAAGAAGAAGAAGAAGAGCAGTATTTTTACAGAAAACAATGAGAGGAAAAAAAAACAAAGTGAAAAAAGGAAAAGCAACAAAAAAAAACTGATTAAATTAACAAAAACTTTAAAATTGAACTGGTTTTGTCATTTGGGTTTTGGTTTTGGTTTTTTCTTTTGGTTTTTTGATTAACAAAATTTTGGATATGGCCATCGAGATGGATCGTGACAGTTCGACACTCGGGCTTTGCCAATCAGCCGCCGCCAACTCCATCTTTCAGACCAAATGGCGGCCGCATCAGCAAATCTCCTGTAACATTGCCATCGCACATGTGGGGAGTCATGTCGAATGTTTCTCAGACAACTAGTAATGGCAGATCAGGTCTGGAGTCTGGTGGCCGGCCGGGGCCTTCTGGTTGAATCCACAAATCTGCGTGCATTTGCAGATCCAACATCATGAATCTAGAAAAAGGAGTCCAAAGGCAGGCAAAGTGAGAGGCTTCTAACAAGGGCTGGATGGACTCACAAGTTGGACCTAGACACTTGGTCCTGCAGCAAGTTTAAGCTTGTCAATTTCTGCCTGATCCAGATTCTATTTTAGAGTGTATTTGGCACCGCTTCAGGCACGAGTCATAGCCGTGTTGTCCACAATGTGGCGAGGACTTTGAGGAGGCAGCGGAGCAAGTACTGATGGATGATCAACCCACTTTTTCGATGAGCCAAGAGCATTGAAGTTGGAGGACCAATAGGGCCTGGCGGCAATGATGATGGCAAATAGGCAGAACTGTTAATTACGGATCAATCGGTTATATGGGAGCTATATGATATAGTTGTGTGATCTGGATAAAACGCGAACTGACCAGCGTGCAAGAAGACAAAGAAAGCATCTGGTACAAATTTCAGCCTTGTAGCTTTGAAGACTTCTGAGATCTTTGTTTTGAAACAGACGGACGGACAGACAGACGGACATGGTTATAACGCCTGCCCTTGTCATGCTGATCAAGAATATATACACTTTATATGCGTTGCAAATTTACTGATATTTGTCAAGCATTGAAGGAAGTATCCTAAGATTGTATGAATTATATATTTTATATATATTCTTGATCAGCGTGATAAGCCCAGAGCTTTTGAAAATAGAATAACAACACCAAAATCTGCCGCTTGACAAACTTAACGACTGCTTTGAGAGTAGCCACGATCTCTTTTCGGAAGCCATTCACTCACGACTTTGAGTCTGCTGAAAAGAAGTATATATTCTTAATCTTTCATTCATTCAAATCGGAATCTGTATATATCACAAGGCTGTCATAAGACCAATTGTTTCTGAAACTTTAGTGTTAAAATTCTGAAAAAGAGTGAAAATGCTTCCAAAAATAAGATCAAAACGTTATTGAAATGAGTTCAAATCGGTCTTAATGTGACTCCAGGACGATGAACAATCAACTTTCGAGAAATGAGACCAAAAACCTTTGACTTGACTTGGACAACATTGACGTTGGTTTTGACCCAAAAGGAGACCCAAAACGGTTCTCAAAATGGAAAGAAATGGTTCTCTTTCAGAACGCTGAGGTTAGAAAGCGTTCTTGAATTGATCCAAAATGTTGTTGAAATGAAAACATATCGTTCATTTGAGATCAGCTTGATGATCTGCCTAGGCCATGGGGATTGGACCTTATATAGTTATAGATCCAAGAACAAGATCCCTGCAATAAACCGAAAGAATCGGAATAGACCTAGAAGCTTTGGCTGTTATGAGTTCGATTGGTTTCTTCTCTCAGCTAAATCCCAATCTCTGTCGTGTCTCATCAGGCAGAGGTAGTTTTGAGGCATGGCAGTGGCGGGAGGGTTGATGGTGGTGGGGACGGGGACACATGTGAGTGCTCGTATGACTAAGCCGCAAAATTCTATAATGATCGTATTTTTAAATCGTTTAAAAATAAAGTGCTCTCGTTTGCCAAAGTGTGCGCCAATCACGAGCCAAAGTCGCCAACGCCACAGCCATATAGCCATATATCCAACAGGCGACAGCCAACAGCGACATCCACATCCACAGCCACAGCCACAGCCAGAGCCATATAGCCAGCCATAGCCTGGTATAGAGACACAGAGACACACCAGAGACATAGAGATAGACATTGCTCATTGTACTCGACGCGGTCGTAGTCATTGTGTTTGCCTTCTCGCGTCAGCAAATCCGTAATCCGTGCCCTTACATTGTACGTGCCGTGAATTACTATCAAGTGAGCAGGGGGAGGGGGTGGGGGACGGGGGGTATGGATCACTGGCATAATAGTGGGTTGGTTATGTGTGGGGTGTGTATACATGATAGGTGTTAGGGTGGTAGCCAAAGTCGCCATTGCTTGCCAAAGAATTTCGACATTTTAGCCAATGTTCAAACGTCAAACGTAGATCGAACAAGAAGGAAAAGCTAGCTTCGGCAATGCTGAAAATTATATACCATTCACATATATGCAAATATTTAAGAAAGGAAAGTTCTCAGCTGTGTCTAAGCCGCGGTACGATATATGAAGAGCATAGAGCCAGATTAGATCCTCAAGTGGTTTCAGCTGTCTAGCTAGATGGAGAGATATATTAGGACACTCAGACTTATAACGAATGAAACTAGTTTACATATGTGTAAGCTAAAGACCGTGGCTGAAGGAGGAGTAGGACCGCCTCCCATATCATTTCGGTAGGGGTCTCCTAGCTTTAAAGCAGAAGTGGCCGGCAGGGCTCTATCTTTTGTGCATAGCAAAAGGATCGGCTCTTGCTTTTGTCAGCTCTTCGTGTATGTTTCTATGGACACACACAAGCGCCATGCCAAAATGTGATTATACATTTGCCAACCGCGGCCTTGAAGTGAGTCGAGATTGGCCTTGAAGTGCTGAGTAACAATTGGCTGATAAGTTTATCTCGCATTTGACTTTGGAGAGACTTGGGGAAATCGCAATGTCGCAGAGAGAAGTCAAGTGTGGCTTAACTTTTGCCTAACAATCAAGTTAAGTAAATGACTCAGCGTTGCAAAGCCAATCTTGACGCACTTTTAACCTTTTTAGACAGGCTTTTGGCATACCCATAGGGTATACAGACTTCGTTAATATTTTGCTGCCTTTTGATCTGCTCGCTTGAGTTGGAAGATGATGATGTACAATGGATCTGCATGAGCTACTATGTTAGGATATGTAGATGTAGGGGTGTTACGCTACGCTTTTTACCATGCCCCCCCCCCTGTTTTTGGTGGGGCTTTGCTACACGATTTTGATTTATTTTGGTTCTTGGTTTTTGGGAATCGCTTCTACATTTTTGCTGCTGCGGATGTTTTGATGTTTGAGTTGCCACGTGACACATTTTCAGGTGCCGCTGTAGCGTAGAGGAGGGCTGTGGATGCTGGGAAGGGGGGGTGCGCCGCATCGTAACATTTTTGATTTACATCATCAGCAGCATCAGCATCATGATATAGAAACAGCAGCGACAGCAGCAACAGCAAATCAGCAAACATCAAGTGAGCCAATTACAAAGTAAGACCACAACCGGGTCCGGTGCGGCTAAGGAGGGGGGGCGGCGCGGCGCGGCGGCGTTGCTGCATAACAGCCGAGTGCATTGCAGATGGTTGAACGCGTCAAGGTCAATTCTCAGCTCTCAGCTATGTGCCATATAGTTATACAAATATAAACAATATAATGTTGTGAAATTTACTTGACAATCGACGGCGATCGGTGATCTATATAGTAGATACCCGTTGTGGTATGTTTTTGTTTGTTGTTTCTGATAAATGGAAATCGTTTACACAGCTACAAAGGTTCTAACGATCATTTGGGAACAGTCTATATAAAGGAATATTAGATGACTTCATCAGGTATGCTTTATCAGTGATCATCTTGATCAGTCTTCAGTCAAACCTTCATTCCAATTGGGACACCAAATTCTACTCAATCGTATCTCTATATCGCTCGGCAATGATGGTAACGTTTTACAAAGATTTGACAAGCTTACCAAATAGTAATATGTATAACGAAAGACTTCCTTAAATCTCATGGATTCTTTTTACTCCAAATACAGGAATTTTACACAAACCTTGAAAAATGGAGCCTCTGGAGGAAACACCCTTTTCCTAAGGTCGCTCACCGCGATTCTCCTGTTGGGGCCTTCACTAGGGCTCACTGAAGCGGCGTTGTTCATGTAAATGGTCCTTCAAGTGCTTCCAGCTGCTACTTAGAAAGTTGTAGGCTCTCCTCGGACACCTTTTGCGAATTTAGGCTCAAATGTGAAGCCTTATGTTGGACTACATCAAAGAGACACTCCCCGACTCTACGGGATGTCTCCAACAATGCAAGTTCCGCCTTAGGTTCATCTCTGCCGAAAACTATTAGCACCTTCAGATCAGATCCAGAGCAGTGCTTCGTCTACTATGCGTTTCTCAACTGCTGCAGATTGAGGCCAGTCATGACTCCCACTCCCAGGTTCCCAGTCGAAGTTACGTTGTTTTCTTTGCTGAGGTAATGGTGGCTGGCTGTTTGGATGGTGGGCTGGTGAGCTGGTGGATATGATGTATTGTCCACTTCATCGCAATTGACAAATGAATCGATTGTTTATTATATCGTATCGCGGGTACATGGAGTAGCTTCTTGGCATATAAGTTATTATTTCCACTTGAGGTGGCCTCGTCGAGTGCTCCTCGTCAATCTCCACTGGCATTGTCAGGCTATTTGGACAGAGCAAAGTGAGCGAATCGATCAACGACTGAAACGCAGGCCAGCGCAATCGATATTCGATATTGATGCTAAAATTTCGTTGTAGTCTGGGTCGGGTCTCTGGTTCGGTCGCCCCTTATCCATCATCCCAGGTGTCTGCATTTGAATGGCAAGTGGTTTGTCATAACGTTAGACCTAGGTCTATAAAATGTAGAAGAAGAGGAGACCAGTCTTTTTTTTATTTTTTTGCAATGTTGTTTGTATTTCAGCTGTTTTTTTTTCTTGGGTTTTACACACAAAAACATCGATAACTTTTCCACTAAAATAGATAAATAATAATCATCTATCGTAATCATAATCCCATAAATCATACTCAAGTGGCGGCTAGGTTGGCTCCTATATATAGATCGGAAACTAGCTGCTAGCTAAAGTGGCCAAAAGGCATACTCATTGGTACACCTCCTTGGGTCCCCCCCTCCCGGCACTATCTCTGGGGTGCGCGGCGTTCAGACGCTTGTTTTGACATTTTCAAATCGATGCTCTTCAAATAATAATGTATAATATATATAAGAACTCGGACTCATAGATATGGCACGTAGCCGCGGTGAAGGCGAAGGAAAAAATTGTGTAAGGTCGACCTTATCTTGACAGAACGGATAAAAATCGCAAACGGTGCCTAATCACAGCCCCAATTCCAGAATGAAAGACGTGACGCGGTGCAGGGTAAATGCGAGGCGTCGCCGCCCCGTGGCACCTTCTTTTTATACCATTCACAGAAAGAATTGCATATTCAGTTTGTCAGAAACTTTGCAGAAGAAGAAGAAGAAGAAGAAAGAGTCCTTGATCAGCATGCTGAGGGGAGTCGATTAAGCTACAGATGATTCTTATATATGCACGCTGGTTGAGTTAAAGATTCATCTAGATCGGACGACTATATCATAAGACGTTTCCGTTGCGATCTTTCACTCAAATGCATGCAATGTCTGGAATGGCAAAGAAACTAGATGATCTTCAAGCTAAAGTAAACCAATCCCAGTGTCGAAAGAGCCTTTCCTATATCGTACCGTGCTTGCCTTTTGTTATATCTTCTGCTATGTGAATGGTATATAATGTTCACCAAAGCCGAAGCTAGTCTTTCCTTTCTTGTTTTTCTGCACGGTCTGCGAAAGTCAGGCGAAAGAAAGAATAATAAAAATATGATAAGCAACAACGGTGCTTTCGATTTCGCCCTGTTGTTCTTCATATTCAATTCTGGTTCCTGGGTGCGTCTGGATAGCTGTTGTAGGTAAGGTCTACATGGTAGCGCTATAAATATAGCGCACGGCCTGCTGTCGGATATGCGCGATATAGGAGAGAATAATGCGTTTATAAATACAACTAAATGATCGATGATCGATCGATGAATCGTTATATCGTTGAATCGCTAAGCAAATCTTACGGCGGCGGCACCACCACCGTCGCCTCCTACGAAACGTCCACTGTTTCAATTCCAATTCCAATTCCAATGCCAGTCTATTCCCATTCCCATTCCATTCATACCACTCTGTTGGATCTTTGATTAAATGCTAAGTTCAGAGTCTAGTATTTGCATATCAACATAAATATTTTACACACGGACTTAAAATCTAATTACGATTACATGATGTCTGCGTAGTATTACATATATATCTATATATAGATAGATCTTTCTCTCCTTTGTGTCTTTCCATATAGCAAATAGATCAGTTTAGATCGCCCTGGGTTAGCTGGAATCCACATCATTCACACCTTCCTGACTCAACAGCGGCAGTTATACGTCCTTAAAGTCCACCGATAAATGCAAGAAATTGTCAGGATAGCTCAAATGCTCAGACATCCACTGCAGCTGCGTCTCCTCGTGCAGATCGATGCCGTGCGTCCGAATGCCAACTGAAATGATTGAGGTAGAAATAGAAATGGTTAGAAGGTTAGGATAAGCTCTCTCATCATAGGGTTGGGGTTATCAGAGTTCAGACTACATATGACATGGTATATTATGATAAAACCCAAGTAAAAATCGTTGCTTTCTATAGCAGCTATATGATGTAGTGTCAAAATTTGACTGATTTCCATATATGTAAACCAAATTAGCCACTTTTGGTATAATCAATGTGGCAATTGTCTAATTGTAGATACAAAATGACATGTGGTGGGGTCAATCGCTACCGCTGCACTACATGTGAGATAGGAGACAGATTTGTCGTCTCCCTCTCTCTCACCTCCTTGAATACCAGCAATTTAGGTAATCGAAGTCTACGAATCGGATAAAATTTTGAACTGAATAACCGACTATACTAATCGTTCCTAACGAACATTCTAGCAAGCCAATTTGACTTTGCAAAAGTAGTCATTTGTATGAGTATACCAATTGGTGCAGTCATGATTGGCAGACAGTGAATGTACTCATTGTAGGGCTCCAACGCATATGCATATGAGACAACTTCCAATTCCAATCTAAACAATTTTATATATATTCTTAGCCCAAAGCAACTGCAAAGCTTATGATAAAAGCTTTCAACTTAAAGCTGGCTGCATAATGAAGCTGCTTAAGTTCGAAGTTCAACTAAATGGCAATACAATGTAAGGCCTGGCTGAGAGCATTAGATTTAGGCGCCAGTTGAACCAACTCGTCAACACAGGTGGGTGAGTGAGTGCTCTACTCACATGGTGAGTGTCTGCAATTACATCTGTTTCGACCTTTGGACCCCAGCTAGCTGTTAAGGCTCAAGTGCTGTTTGAAGGGCTGTGTGTGTGGGTGCGCCGCCCACATCAAGTGTGCACTTAAGGGGCCTGAGGAGCACTGCGCGCGCCCAACTATATCTGATAGGCTCCATATAAATCACAGTTATCGGTTATCGCTCGTGCTCGCGCGAGCAAACACCATCGGTTGGATGCCTCCTTAACTTTTGCACCAAGGGATCGAGAAATCAGCTAAATCTTAAGTGGGTGATTTGGACGATTGGTTGTTGTTTTTGGTTCGAGCGGCGACAACATTTCGTCATTTATAATTATAGCCTGGCGGTATTGTAATTATAGATTTGCGAACGCGGCAAAATGGGATGGCGATCATACTTGTATACACACTTATACACCCGCCACACAACCCCTCCACCAGTCTGCACAGTAAGCGCATGCACATGCTGAGCCCCAAACGCCGCCACATATCACTCGCTCTATATATATATATATATGGGTGTATGTGTGACTGCGTGTGTAAGCTAACGCTCTGATAATGCCTGATTACGAGCTACATATACAACTATGAATGAGCCTCTGCGCGTGTGTGTGTGTGTGCGATAAGATTTTGTGCAACGCCAAGCCAGGCGAGTTCAAGTAGGACGACGACGACGACAACGACAACGCATACGTATTAAAATTGTTTCATACCCTTCTCAAAGGTGCCAGTTCATTTGGTCATGATCTTTGGACAATCTTTGACATGGACAACTCCAATGCTCATATTGATTTCAAGGAAGCATAGAATTAGGAGTTGGGAATTCTTAAACGCCTTCAATTTGGGTAAGTAAATACCTGGACGTGGAGAGAATCCAGTGTTTTCAACTACAGTGGGACTTGTGGCTGTTTTTTGTGCACATAGCAATGTCTCCGTGAAATGATTGATTGAGGAAACGTCTGTCTTCTTTGATATCATAAAGTGATCGGGCACAAAACCTATGGGTAGTATTTCAAGATCATATCAAGATTGGCTAAGATCATCTAGCCTTATTCCATAGCCAATGTCTGCAAAGAGTATAGCCTCTTCCTTATCTTATGCCTGCAAAAGGGTATGTTAGCTTCGCCTAATCGTATATAGTTGTACCTCTCTCTTGTTTTTGATACGCTACGATTAGACACCCTAGCACCCCGCTCAGCCCCTCTCTGCCCCTCGGCAATTGAATTCATACACCCCCTTGTACATTCTAATAATAAAGCCATATAAAAGTACAAAGTAAGTTAGCTATAATTACGCCTATATAGCGCTTCTTCTACGTCGATATCGAAGAAATGAGATCGATCGATTGATTGTGCGATCGAATGATTGCCAATTGCCTCACCTAATCATCGCATCGAACCAAGTCACGAGTTTAATAACCAATCTATAGAGCGAGGATAGAGCGCTACTAGAAAATTTTGCAAGCTATTGTGTAGATTTGGGTCACTTATTGTTAATAGGGGCTTCGTAGATTTATATGCTATCTGTCTTTTAAAGAAGCTGTAGATGCAAAAGAATGTGTTAACTAAATGCGGTAAAATTTGTGGGAGATATAAGGTTTTAATCGATTTGCGGGGGCGTGGTGAAATTTTAAGACAAACTTGATCTGACGACGCACAAGGGGACTCTACATACCGAATTTGGCGACTCTAGCTCTTATAGTCACCGAGATCTAGGTGTTCATGCAGACGGACATGGCTAGATCGACTCTGATGTTGATGCTGATCAAGAATATATATACTTTATCGGGTCGGAGACGCTTCTTTTTGCCCGTCGTTTACTCTACTAGAGTACGAGTATAAAACGCAAGAGAAGATAGCAGATGAAAATTTGAAGAAACTTCTCCTTTTTGTAGTATAGTATGGATCAATTGAAGGTCAATTAGAAGATCATAGTGTAATTGTAATTCTTCTTAAAAACATATTCACAATTCGTTCAATACATTGCTAGAGAACCAGTTCGAGACAGATGATCTGTCTATGCTTTGGTAACAATCACTATTTTCCGACCACCGATGCATTACAAGTAGATAGCGGAAACCATGTATGTAGGAGGTGCCCCTCTTGATCCCCTGCATATGTATATTTCTATATTTCATTATCTTCAAAGAAAGACAAATGAATTGTTATGCAGCGGTGGCGATTGACCCCTATACACGTATTCTGCTATCAACGTGTAATGCAGCGGTGGCGATTGACCCCAAAACATGTAAGTTGGTATCTACAATTAGTCAGCGCATATTGGAGTTAAGTTATAGACTAGAAATGAATATTGTAATTAGGATCAAATGAGCTCAATTAGCTACACAAAGACAGAGAGATACACAGATAGAAAAAGTGTGTGAGAGATATATATATATATATATACATATAGAGACAACAACCGCATCAAGAGAAGTGTCACCAGCGGCAGCGGCATAGCCTAACGAGCACCATCCCAATGCTGAATGCGTGGCGCCAAACAGTCTGAAAATTTATTGATCCCATTTTCATTATCGACAACAACAACAACAACAACAACAACAGCAGCAACTCGGAACGACACATAACGCTACAGCAACAGCAACATCAACAGCAAAAGCAAAAGCAGCGCGCACAAAATGCTATGAAATCAAATGACTAGCGACAAGTCGACAAGTGACGTACACAAAACCCCAAACCGATCCAGAGGGACCTCATCGAGCGAGGCGAGGCGAAGCGGAAGGGAGGCTTGAGAACACGTGTGTGTGTGTGTGTGTGTGTGTGTGTGTGGGAAGTCATAGTCATACTCGGAGGCATAGCTCATGCCTAAAAATAATAGCCAAAACAACGCGGCGCAATGATTGTACACGATAGAGGAGCCACAGCCAGAGCCCCCACCATCGCAGCGCAGCGCATCGGATCGCGATCGCATCTGATAGGCGGCCGGCCAAACGGCAACGATGGCAACGACGGCAACGACAGAAGAGTCCGATTCCGATTACGAACCAGAACCACAGCCATAACCAGAGCCAATCATCATAATAATATTTAGTATTAGATTGAGTGCCATAAACCCATAAAAAGTACTCTCAACTATGTATATATATTATATGGTATACACTGGCCTGTCCAACCGGGCTTTGCTCGGGTTGGCTACTCTCTTTGTTGCGGAGTTTAGGAAGCCCGTGTTCTTTGGAAGTAGTTTTTCAATTACTTCTAACTATCCTGATCTCTGATCGTTCGTTCAATTGTCTTCTATACTGCATATCTTCTTCGCTTCTGTGGATTCTCTCTTATCTTCTTCTCCTTTACTTACTCTCTGCTCTTCCTTTTGTCTTTTCTTTTCTTTTTTTTTTGTCATTGCTTCTTTGAAAGTAATATTTCAATTAGTTCCAACTATCCCGATCTCTGATCGTTCTTCGTTCAATTGTCTTCTCTTCTCTTCTCTCTATCTTTGCTTTTGGGGCTTTTATCTTGTTTCTTCTTCTCCATTACTATCTGGTCCCGCTTGTGTATTCTTTTGATCTCCATTGCTTCTTTGAAAGTAATATTTCTCTCATTTCTAACTATTCTGATCTCTGATCGCTTCTCTTCTTGTCCTCAGCAGAAAAAGCTTTAACTTTCTATCTATCTTCTCTCGCTGTCTCTCTCTCTATTCCTCAGCTCGCCGTGCTTGTAACCGTATACATTCTTTCTTTTCAGCTGCATAATGCTCTGCCACTTGCCTCTCCCATTTTTTTCTCTTCTGCCTGTCTTCTTTATGTCCACTTCCTGCTTTCTTTGAGTCCGCTTATTGTCTCCACTCCTCCACTCTCTGAAGCTTCTAATCGTAATGCTCGCCGTGCTTGTAACCGCACATTCTTTCTTCCAACTGCATGATGCTCTGCTGTTTGCTCAATATACGCTATTTAAATCATTGCTTATCTCTTTGGTTCTTCAGATTGATTTCAAATTAGTTGTGGCTCTTCGAGGGTTTTGAGAGATCAGCGACTTAGTTATGCTATTCAAGATCTACCAAGATTCAGGATCCTAACTGTAGATTCCTTTACTTCATAGCGATCAAACATCCACTGAAAGGCCCATATTCATTCATAGATAATGATCATAATAGTGATTCATAATTTGAGTCTTCTGCAACCACTTTTGCTTGAAAGTGTCAACTTTCCGCTCCAAGCGATTCCACTTGTACGCATTTGTGTTTATATATAGTATTTTGGGATACTTCCAGTTGGATAATTACCATGCGATAATTGCCTCTTCATTGAGTAATAAAACCCCATTCAAAATAAACCACACAGAGCAATTTCGATACATTTTAACAGAGTTTATTTTTCTTCTGGCTGCCAAAGGGGCAACAATGTGGCAAAGAAACAGCAAGGCTTTCCAATGGGAACCACTAGCCAGAGCCACGGCCAGGGTTAGGGCCAGGGCAGGAGTACAGGGTAGGGGGATGGTGCTAGGGCATTGTGGGAAGCCCAAGCCGACAAATCTGTTGAGTGGACACTTTTTGCGACACAGGGGACAGAGAGAGAGAGAGAGAAAGAGAATATGCCAACAAATTGGCCAAAGCAGACAAAACAAGACCAATGGGGGAAAACGTGGGGGTAAACGGGGGATAGGAAAGGGGGAGTGGGCGGTAAAGTCAAATTTAATTAGCCGAATGTTCAATGCCCTAATCTATAATTAGAGATTCAGATGGATTGCTTTTCATTGAGAGGGAGTTTGATTTTTGAGAGCTCAAAGTCGTTGAAAGGGGCAGCATCAGTATTTGAGGCTTACTTCCGCCTCAATGGCTTTGTTATAGCAAGAAGAACACCTACGAAGCACGTTGCCATGTTGAATGCATTTGGGACCGTCAATATGTTTGGCGATTGCAGAGGCTGATTGCTCATAACATACACTCTTATGAATGCATTTTGCACCTCTATCAGCACGTTGCTCTGCTGCTTGCTCGTTACATATACTCTAAGGCTATCTATCTGGGCTTTGGTTTGACTTTGATTAACTTGTTGCTAACCGATCTATTCTGATGGTCGTCTGAGGTAGGATATTTCTCTGTGAGGCATTGTTTTGATGAAATAGTCATAACGAAATATATATATATATATATATATATATATATATATATATATATATATGTATGCTGAGGCGGTGCCCCAACTGGTTACATACTTGTCCCATATCAATATCTTCGATCCCATCGTCAAAATGTCAACGTTATCATCATCCATAACATCGATTCATAATGAATTTCATATGTAAGGGGGAGATGATGTCCTCGCCCTTGTCCCTCTGGCTACACCCTTGTCCATGTTCCTTGTTAATGCTTTCAAGTTTAGATCATATATATGTTCCTCTCCCTTGCTCTCTGGCTTTTGTTTTCTTACTCTCTCTCTCTCTTTCGCTCAGCCTGTCTCTGTTAAGATCGCTTTCAACCACTTGCAGGAGGAGCAGCTGCTGGGGCTGCCCCTCTTCCAAAATATAAGGCGTGGCAGGCACACACACACATATTCACGCACACATATACACACACAGCCTGTGCGTATGTTTGTCCGATTTGACGAAAGGCAAACGAAAATGGTGTGGAAAATGGCACGAAAAGCAAATTGAAAGGTGGCAAAGTGTAAAGTGTAATATTAGCAGAGGCGACGGCGGCGGCCAAAACAACAAAAACAAAAAATTCAGAACTCTCCAAAAACTGAGAACTCTGCGCTGTTGTTGTTGACCATAAAAGATGTAAAGAAGGGCAAATGAAGAACAACAATAACGTAGAACGAAAGAATACATACAAACGCACGCACGCACACACACACACACACACACACACATACACACGGAGTTGCAAACAGAGAACAGAAAGTGCGAGCGAGGTGCGATTTCCGTGCGACGATTTGGAGGTGTAAATACAAATAAGCGGAGGTGATATCTCAAACTTCCTTTTCACACATTTTTTTCCTCCTGCTGCCGCTTCTTCTTCTTCTTCTTCTTATTGCCGTTGTTGTTGTTTTCGTAGAGCCCAAGCAGCAGCAGCAGCAGCAACCTACACAAACACACGCACGCACAGAGAGACAAGAGCAGCTTATATGCATATGTGTGTGTGCATATGTGCAAGTGCATGTGCATGTGCATGTGCATGTGTGTATGTGTGTGTTTGGCGCGCATTCAAAAAGCCAGAAAAACGTAGTCCAGGCAGTGGCAGCAAGTAGGGGCAAGGTCCAGGGGCAAAGCAAGTGGCACTGTGCAACGTCAGCGCCAACGCCGGCGGCGCACTGCTTTCCGGTAAACAGAGCGCCACACTGAGAGAAAATTTCAATTGATAGTGAGAGATTCTGGTTATTCGATGGAGCTGATGTGTAGAGTGATCTAGGATTGATATCAGATTTGTGGATCGAACCAAGTTTTGATTGATTTTAATAGAAAACAAAGAAGTTTTCCTAGCAAAAGTTCATTCTGAAAAAGTTGGTTCTATGGTAGCTATATGATATAGCGGTTCGATTTGAATAACATTTTGTCAGTGTACGCGAAGCCTGTTAAAATGAATACAAATCAAATTTGATTCGATTTGGATGAAAAACGAACATTTTGTATACTTTCTGAAAAAATCGGTTCTATGGGAGCTATATGATATAGTTGCCCGATCTGAATAAAATTTAGTAAACAGACTTATGGCCTTCTAAAATGAATATAAACCAAATTTGGTTCGATTTGGTTGAAAAACAAACATTTAATGTTCATTCCGAAAAAATCGGTTCTATGAAAGCTATACGATATAGTTGCCCGATCTTAGTAAAATTTGGTCAACACACTTGAAACCTCATAAAATGCATACAAACCAAATTTGGTTCGATTTGGATGAAAAACAAAAATTTTGTTCATTTCGAACTAATCGTTTCTATGGGGGCTATATGATATAATTCCCCGATCCGGATCAAATTTAATCAGTTAACGTAGTCGCGTACATATTTATAGAAAATCGCAACCGCTCGCGTGTTTTTGTTGTCCATTTTTGCATTTTATGTCATATATAAGGCGACAGCGTCGCTCGGCCGGTTGGGCGAAGGCGATATCTTCTAGTTTGGGGTTTCACACATGGTTTGGTGTCTTTGCGGGAGCACTTGAACGTACGTTATACACGATCTAGTAAAGACAGTTGCTTATAAAATTGAGCATTCCACTTTGTATGGCAAGTTTTCTAGCAGTGTAGGCTCAGGCCAGAGCCGTGTGTATTGTATAGCCCGCCGGCGGCAAATCATGAAAGCGCCTGCCGCATAAAACAAAACATTTAAAAAAACAACAACAGCAACAACATAAAGCACGAAACGCGCCGAATGCCAATGCAGCCGGAGGAGCCGCTGTCGCAGCCGCCGCGTCAGAGTTGTAGCAGCGGCGGCAGCGGCAGCGGCGCAGTCTAAAAACCAAAAGAAATGTGTGTTCTTTATTTTTGACGCGTCTTAGATCATCATCATCATGATCACGATCACCCAACATCAACATCATCATCATGATTAACGCCAACAAACATCATCATCGTCATTACACGTTGAGATGATGTTGTGTTGTTTTCGTTTTCGTTCTTTTCTTTCTTTTTCTTTTTTTTTTTTTTTTTTTTTTGATTTCTTGGAATCGCAACTACTTTGAACCTGCCCGTGCCCCTGCCGCCTGCTCCCCGCCTGGTCAATGTCTTCTCCTTTTGACTCTCTCTCCATTCAGCAGCATGTTGCACATTTTGCACGCTGCATGAAGCATGATGTACATGAGGCATACATGCGGGTGCGTCGGTCGGCCTTTTTGTTTATTTCAACTTCATTTCAAATTCAAATTTCGATTTAAAACAACATTTTCCTTGAAAAACCACACGCAACACTGCGTTGCCCTGCTTATGCCAATGCACGAGCCGAGCCGCCCTGCCCCCTCTCCTAATCCCCACCCTCACCTGACTTTGCTGTATTTCCGGAATGGTTTTCAAATTAACGGCTAATGAAATGCAACGAGATCGTGAGGGGAATGCGCCTCTGGTTTTTATTGTTGTTGGCTTGTTGGAAAGATTGGAGTGAGAGAGGGCCGGATCGACAGGATATCACACCACCGAATTATACAAGTGTGAATTAGACCTGAGATCGATCGGGAAATGAAATACAATTGCCTTCCCAAAACAGCACTTAGTGGGAGTAGGGTTTCCATTTCATGGCAAAAGCACGGAAAAGCTTATCCATTGAGGTACATCTCATATATCATTACAAGCATATGATCAAGCTAAGGATTGGACCGTTGTAGAAACTCAAGTTCAGTCAAGCACAGTCAAGTTCCGCTTGACTGTCTAAACAGTTGATCATCTAGCTCATATGGTTGATTTCCTAACCGTTCGGATCGCTCGACGATGATTGTAGATGATCAAAGATGCTTTCCTCTATTCATTACAAATATCGTACAATCATTATGATACTCTTTGCAAAGATATAAAAAGCACTATAGAGAACGATATCGATGGCATATAAAAAGACATCTATCATAATTTGTAAGGCCAAAAGTTTTCCTAAATTAAACTTTTCATAGACAGAAGCATACTTTCAGGGGCTAGCTAAAACAGATAAGAGCTTGCTTTAGGTGGTTAGGTGCCATTCTGATATCAAAGGGAATTCTACCATATAATGTCTTCCTATACTCAGTCTATACCTAGCCTAGTTTCGACTGAACTATGGCAACTACAAAATCACCAGAGGCAGCACTCGTTAATCTGGATGCTATCGCATTGCTGATGCTAGTTTGTAACTATGTTCATCCATAGAATGATGCAACATCCTTGTAGAGGTACAATCTACTCCGATCTTGAGGGGGGTATAAAAACCAGCATTGCTCTATCGGAGTTCACTTAGTCAAGAAGAGATTAGATGACGCTAAAGAGGATAAAGTAAGGCTTCTCCAACTAAAGCTCCAGTTCCTAAAGTTTGCAAAAAACTTCTTAGATCTGCATCACTACTACAAAAAAAAAGAGTTACTAAGTGGAAATAGTAATAGTAAGAGTAGTAATAGGAAGTGGAAATAGTAAATCAAATATATAATAGTAAGAGTAGTTGTAGTAAGTGGAAGAAGATATAGTAAATGGTTATAATAAGAGTAGTAATAGTCAACAGAGATAGTAAATAGTAAAAGTACGAGTAGTAATGGCCAGCAATAGTAACTATAAATAGTAAATAGCAACAGTTGAACTAGTAATATAAATTTCTGAATACCTTCCTAAGCTCATCTATACCTGCGCTTTGCATGCTTCAATTGTAGGATACCAAAAGGGTTTTGTCCAGCCTTGACAACTTTCATAGCCCGAACCTGCTATGCCTTTTGATTGATTTGTATTTGGGATTATCAGGGAACTCTTCGAGGATTTAACGTGTTAACTTCAAGCCATGGCCAATCAGAGGCTGAAGATATTCCTGCGTGTGTGTATGTGTGTAAATTGTGCCCACTTAAGTAACCAGGCTAAGCTGTGTGAGGGAAGAGAAGCAGGAGCGAAGATAGAACCTGAGCCAGAACCAGAGCCAGAGCCAGAGCCATAATCAATACCAAGGACAACAACTGTGCAATTGTGCCGATAAGTGACCTTTGGAAAATACGTGTTATCCTGCTGCAACAGCAACAGCAACAGCAATAGCAACAACAGCAGCAGGAGCATAAGTGTCCTGCCCTCACCTTTCCAAATGGGAAATTCCTGAGCCTCACAACCTGAAACTAAGTCTGAGTCTGAGCCTGAGCCTGGCATGCAAATAGAAATTTCACACCTAGAGCCCACAAAGAGAGTGAGAGCGAGAGAGCCGAAGGAGAGCCACAGCTGTGGAAATTCCCAAAAAAGCAAAACATGTGCACAAGGACAGCAGGACAGCGGCGGGACAGGACAATACACACAGCATAGCATAGCACAACTGGCAGCATCAGCAGCAATTTTGCTTTGTCAATGAAGCGCACTGTCCAAGAGTTTTGTGGAACACACAACCAACCGTACACACACACACATGCGGAGAGCGTAATTCGTAAATCCTTACACAGCCGCAGGTATTTAGTTCCGCCCTTTGTTGCTCAGCTTGGAATTCCCAAATGCTATTATGGCCACCTAAGCCCCGTATATCTGCTATAACCATAGCAGTTGGCCAACTGCAACTGGCATCTCTCGCACTTTGGCCCATCTCTTGGCAGTCGCCGGCGCCGCAGGTCATGTGGCAACCCGCTGAGCCGAGCACTGCGGCCGAGGCTCAGCTGAGCGAGCACTTTTCATTGTATATCAGCGGCGGCAGCGTTTTTCTTTAGAGTTTTCCCAAAAATCTTTCCAATCATCATTCAGGCAACAACACGCACACTTGGCCCTCAGGTTTTGGGTTTTTGGGTTTTAGGGCAACCTGCTAAAGGCCATTGTTCCAGCGGACATTGATGAATTGAGGCATGATGGGCATTTGGATGCCAAGAGATGCCGATAGATGCTGCAGAGCGTACCCTCGACGTTATTCAATAGAAAAATAAATAAGTCAGACTCGAACCCAGACTCAGCCTCAGTCTGGCCAGACTGACTGGCACCTTTTGTCGCCCATTAACACTACGAGTGCGAGAGAGACAGAGAGACAGACAGAGAGAGAGAGAGAGAGAGAGAGAGAGGGAGAGTGAGTGAGATGAGATGAGAGAGTTATATAGTTAACCAGTTTGGATATCAATAGTGATAGCAGCATCTTCTTCTAAGCCTTTGTTTGCTTGTTCACCCTATCTCCTGGCTTCACATGGGCTGCGACTGACAAATTCCAAAGCATATTTCATATGATTTTACATGAAAAAAAGCTAAATATGTAATATTAGAAACTTTAACCAACGTTTCCCGGGTTATATTCTGTATGTATTAGCAAGGGCGTAGCCGGCGGGGACCCTTCCCGCCCTTATATAACTTGGGTTTCAGTATAAACTCACTAATGGTATACAATATATTGATGTTGCCCCTCCCCAACCCCCTCGGACAAAGCTAGCTACGCCCTTGAGTATTAGTATGAATTTTGGACCATTTACATAAGGACATTGACCTGGATTTTGATCTACTTGCAGGTGAAGTATTTCAAAACAGTTTCTTAGTCTTCACCTACGTCAGAAAATCTAACTTTTGTGAAATTGTCAGCCATCTAGCTGTTATGATTTTGCCTGTGGACTAATGCTCAATCAGGCAGGACGAAATTGGTTTGATTTGGATGCAAAACAAAAAGGTTATGATGCTAATTGTTCAATCCGGAACAATCGGTTTTATGGTAGCTATATGTTATAGTTGTCCAATCTGGATGAAATTCGAACTTAACCAGCGTGCAGACAAAGGAAGCATCTGATAAATATTTCAGCTCTATAGCTTTTAAGACTTCGGACAGACAGACGGACAAGATTATATCGATTTCCCTCGTCATGCTGATCAAGAATATATATACTTTATATAGTCGGAAACGCTTCCATCTTGTATGAAATTTGCTTAGATTAAATTAACCAGGCGCATCTGAAATTTGGCTCGCATGACGTCACATATTCTAGTGTATTTTCTATCTTTCGGCCGCTCTCAATTGCTGAATCAGAACAGCGGCAGGTACCCTGGATAGGAGGATGTCAATGTCAGCATACAATAGCCCAGCTACGTGTCTGGCTGACAATTGCTGCACTGCATCGCACACAAAGAGTCTGTGAGTGTTTGTCGTTGGCCTAGAAACTTACCCGCTTTGCGCACAGGTGTGGATAATTCCAGCATCAGATCGGCCAGATTCCGCTTTTGTCCAGTTTCGTTTAGCGGCGAGATCAGCTTCTGCGTGTACGTGAAGTCCTATAAGAACGAAGGGATAAACGGAGGGTGTTGTGTGCTACCAAAGATTCCATAAAACAATAAGATGCGCAAGGACAATTGAACAGGATGTGAAATCGACCAGGCAGAGAAACAGAGAGAGTGTAATTAATAGAGGCTTTGGCTTGCCGCTGCCATCGACTGTTTGTTCAGGGTCGTTACGCATCTTACGTGTCCTATAGAATCGAGATCTTTGTCACTCACATCATCGTGGTAGAAACGCACGGGTATGTTCTTGAACGACTCCTGATCGGTGTGCGGCTCCATGAGGCGCCGATTTACCGCCCAGAACTGATCGAATTTGTCATTGATCAGGCCAAGCCAAAGTTGATTGTGATCCTTCTTCTGCATGGCGGATATGACCAGGCCGCGATGCTTTAGCACATCCGCCTCCTTTAGACAGGACATGTAGTGTGATTCCAGCAGCTCCCTGAATTGAAATGAATACATGTATATGTGCCACAGGATGCCTCATGGTAGATCAACTCACTTGGAGTTCAGCTTGACGAGTGTGTCCTCTGGGAATTTGGAAAAGTGTATGGTTAGACACCAGGGCGTGGTATCCTCACCGGGGTGCAGCAAATCATAGAGCACACCTGTTGACAGTTGACAGAGCCTACTGTGTTAATTACAATTGGACAGCCACACACACTAAACCTAGCCTCTTGGCCATACCCATACCTATTGGATAATGCAGTCGCAGTGGCGTTCCATTGAAATCGAACCACACGGCCCCATCCTGATGCTCATTGGCTATATAGCGTGTGAAGTATTTGCGCACCTGAAAGGCATTGGGCGAAACACGTATTAAGCTACAAATTGTACATGGACAATGATCCGAGCAACAATGCCACCCTGCTCCAGTCCTACCTTATCCGTGACCAGCGGTAAGTAGCTGAGACGTGAAATCATCAAATAGAATGGCTCTGGTTTGAGTCCAACAATCTCATCGCTATCCGCCTGAAAACATATGCCAATCTGTCCCTCCCATATCATGCGCAACACCTCGCGGTCGTGGGCCATTACGGTTATTTATATTTTGCACACACAACAAAGGCGACTCGTTAACAAAAAATAATAAAAGCCATAAATTGTAAACATATGTGTATGCACAGTGTGACCAGACGACACTGGCAGAGCCGTATCAGTCAGCTTTTGTCTGTGAGCAATTGCATACAAAATATCGCTATAAGAAACGACAACTACAATATATCTCGAGTGCTGTTCACAAAAATCATATAAGAAATATCAAATGTTAAAGCAACAGCGCCATATATTTTAGAACATTAATGTTATTTGCAGCTATGCTGTACTGGATACGATCGATATACCCGTTGTTGGTATGAAATATCGCTATATTCCTTCAGCCATACTGTAATCGGTATTGTCGATATTTTCGTTGTTATGAAATATCGCTGTAGCCACACTTACGCAATAATAAAATCCATATATCGTTTGGCAACTGTTCGATATATTGCTAGTATCGTTGCACAACTAACATCGCTAGTTGTATTTTTTTTGATTCGGATGAAATGTAAATATGAATTTGGAACATCGCTTGCAACTGCACGAAGCAACGCATAAGAACGCATATAACGGACATGTGCAAACATTAACTCAACAAGTTGTGTAAATTTTTAATGAAAACTATAACAATAACTTGACAACACGATTGCGCGTTAACAATCGAAATAGTGTGTGCGAGAGAGGAGTGGAGCGGTGCGTGTGTGTGTGAGTTAGAGGGGTGCAATACACCACCAGCACACAGAATGGATGTGGAAAGACCTGTTTGTGCTGGATATCTTAATGTACCAACACAAACTGGATTTTCGCTAAATCGCATCTCAAAAAAGGTAAGTGAGGCCTGCGCTAGCGCTGCTGCGCCTGCAAAAACATCGTCGTAGTTGTCGCTGTTTTGTCGTCGTCGTCGTCGTCTCACCGCCCTCTAAACTCTGCACAACTATGTTTGCATGTACATAACTCTATATACACGCACACACATGTATGTATGTATGTATTGTGCATGCGCTGCAATAATGCGGCGGAGTTGGGAACTCAATGAAATTTTAAGCAGAATTTTAACAATCAACAACAACAAAACCCATTTGCTATTAAAAACAGGACTTACACATACATAGACACACACACAAACAAACGCACGCAGAGTCACATTTGCATGTTGCATGAGCGGCACACTACTTGTTGCATACAAATGAAGCATAAAATGTACACACACACATGCACACACAAATATAGACAGACACATGCACATACATATATGCGTAGAAGCCGCCGTCTGCTTGGAGTTGGGGGAAAAGTGACACCCAGTTGGAGCATTTACAGTTTTACAGTGTAAAGATTACTTTCATGATTACTTTTGTCAACACACGGGAATGCATGTTAGCTTACTCTGACGTAAAGACCTTTTCATGCCCTTGCTCTAAGTTAGGGTTATTTGTTGTCTTATAGATGTATATATTAGGGAAATAGAGAGTTTCTTCTGATCGCATTAAGTACATATGTTCTTGTTTAAGGTTAACAAACGAGTCTATCTAGCTTTAGTCTGTGGAAGCAACTATATATCAGAGACTATAAGAGCTAGAGATGCCAAAGTTGACTTAAATAGTACTTAGACCGCCTGGATTCCCGCGGTAGCCAACCTTATACCTATGTGGGTTAAACAGAATTGAACTAGGGCGATTTGTTTGAACTAAACGAACTATTTCTGATGAGATAGTGCAATGGGTCGGCAACAACAGATAATCGCAACTTTGCGCTTGTGAATATTTATGTAGACACGAAGCCAACGCTTTGGCTGAAGTTTTCTATACAATTTGTATACTCGTACTCTAGTAGAGTAAACGAGTATATTGTATTCGTGCAAATGTATGTAACAGGCAAAGGAAGCGTCTCCGATCCCATAAAGTATATATATTATTGATCAAAAGCATCAAAAGATCTCGGAGACTATAAGAGCTAGACTTAACAAATTTGATAGGTAGACTCCTCTTGTCCTCTTGTCGCTATGTCGAATGAAAGATATCAGTTTTCTCGCACTCTTTCTCGTTAAACATTTGCTCCGCTCAGCCGATTTTAAGTAGTTGTGGACGCAGGGACTTGCTTTGTCAACATGTGAATACTGAGAAATCAGCACAGCAACAGCAATAGAATATGCATTGCCGAAGCCAAACGAAGAACTCTTTGTATACATAAAGTTTTCGATCCTAAACCAATCCACAATAGAGAGGAGCTTGCCGAACGCTGAATTTGAAGAAGCCAAATAAGCGAATTTCTTGCTTAAATCTTTTACATATGATATAAACATGCAAGCCCCTTTCCTTCCCTATTATAAAGTTGTACTCCAAATTTCCGACTGGGCAGCTACACAAACAACCCCACACACACACACACACACACACACACAAACACACAGACACACATTTGCCAAAGCTGGCGTTTTATATTGTCTGTTTGGATTGAGTATATTTTTCGTGGTATTATTTGTTGTTTTATATATTGCTTGTGGTTGCTGTTATTGCTGCCGCTGTTGTTGTTGTTGTTGTTATTATTGTATTCCATATGACAGGAAATTCTTGAGCACGCCATATACTCGCCATATATGGAGCTATGCTAGGGCCAAGAAAGCTGAATACGAATGTATATATAACTATAGACATATTCACATATGCTGCAATTATATAAGCTAGACTTTTTTGGACTCTTCAGTGCGGGGTTGAGAGGAGAGGGAGAGTGGAACGTTAGAGCAATGCTGGGCATAATTTGATTAGCACAACATTATATGCATAAAATATATGCATATGTATTTACATATATATATATATCCACATGAGTATGATACATTCAACCATGATACATCCATGAAACACGCCTTAGTTCGGCTCGGGCAACCAACTTCCAGCTCATCCTCAAGTTCAACCCCAGCTGCTGCTGCTGCTGCTGCTACTGATGGTGCTGCAACCGCAACAGCCTAACCCTGGCCATATGTATGTTGGTATTATTCATCGATCGTTCTTTTAATACCCTATATACATATATATATATATAGTTGTATACGATCTCATATGCCACATATATGTTGCTGATCAGCGTGTCAAGCTTTAAAACTATTAAGTTGAAATTTTCAGCCTTGCTATAAGCTTGTCTTATGTAGAAGTCTTTAAGGAATGATTACTATATATCATATAACTCCCCATTCAGACCGATCTCTCTTCGTAAGCCACATTTTTGTTTGGTTTTAATTCAAATTTAAACAAATCTAATCAAAAGTCTTAAAAGTTTTCATATCTGCTGACCGAATTTCATTAAGATTAGAGAACTACATCTTATAGATCCCATATAACGGAACTCTTAATACTCCACGTCTATACCATATAGCTACACCATATAGCTACCATGGAAAGTCATTACATCAGCAGCGTAGTGTGTCAGATAGAGAGAGAGAAAGAGAACAAATGGGCCTTCATTCGTCAGTAAAGCAAAGAGCTGAATGCTCCGCCTCTCTCTCTCTCTTGCTCACCTGCAAAACTAATTCAAATTGCAAATTGTTTTCCTGAAATACCTATGCATGTGCGAGTGTAAACAATCCTGAACCTGATCCAGATCATACTACCAATTCATATAGCAATTTACCCCAACTTAGTCCAGGGTATTTAAAATGTCGATCAAACTTTAACTGTTTTGTTCTCGTTCCGCAGAAATCGTGCAGTCGCTATTGTCTGCTGTTTAAGGCCAGCCGGCATGGCATTGCCCGTCTGGAGATATGCGAGACGAAGGATGACAAGAATCCCAAGATATTCACATTGGAGAATTGTGTGAAAATTGCCCAGGAGCCGCCGCCGGCCAACCTCATACAGATTGTGAAGCGCAATGGCACATTGACATTGAACACGACCAGCGATGAGTGCCTCAAGGATTGGATAACGGCGCTGCAAACGGTGGCGTTCTGTGACAATAGCCTGGGACTGGGCCACGCAGCCCAGGGTGGCGCCATCGAGGAGGACAACGATCTGTACTGCAGCTCATTTGTAAGTATGCGAATGTGGTTGGGATTGGGCTAAAAGATTAGAGACACACAAGAGCTATGCTGGGTTGGGCGTGGTATTTAATTAGTCATTGCCGTTGGTGTAACTCTCGGGCACATCTTTGGATGGGCGACCATCGCAGCAGACTCTGGTCTGCAAATTGTACTTTTCTCAACCATTTTCTCTCTCTCTCTTTCTCTCTACGTCCAGGATGGTCTGTTTATGATCACGCTGATACCATCGGAGGCATCCATCCGCTGCAACATTGAGCCGCGCACGTATATGCTGCAAATGACCCCCACGGAGCTGCAACTGAAGTCGGAGGACCTCAATGTGACCATTGCCATGTGGCCGTATCGCTTCATCCGCAAATATGGCTATCGGGATGGCAAGTTTACGTTCGAGGCGGGACGCAAGTGTACCACCGGCGAGGGCGTGTTCACGCTGAATCACACCAATCCGCAGGAGGTGTTCCGCTGCATGTCCGCCAAAATGAAATCGATGAAGAAGCTGATCAGCGGCGACAGCCTTAGCAGCATTGAGTGCGGCGAGAATCAGTTCAGTGCCGCCGCCTGCATGGAGGCCGGCTCCCGTAGTCCGCTGCCGCCGTCGCCATCGAGCAATCCGCATGCCGCCGGCGAGTTTGAGATTAACTCGGCAACGCCCAGCTGCAATTCACTGCGCGGATTCATCAGCTCTAACGACTCGCTCAACAACTTCTCCACCAACAGCAGCGTGGCGGCGGCTGGAGGTGGTGTGATCAGCCTGGCTGTGCCACAGCCTCCGCCGAAACACATACCCAACAAGCCGCCGCGCAAGCTGCCCACGCCACTGGAGCAGGCAGCCCAATCCCAAATCCAAACCCATTGTGATAAGTACAAGAACCTTGTGAAATATGAACCTGTTGCCATAACCACATCCTCGCCAGCGGATGCCAGCGGCTCGGCTGTCATACTCAAGCCCGGCTCGCCGGATCTAGGAATGGCCACTCCTCCGCCGGATCTGCCGCTACGCAACGAGAGCCAGGCCAAGCTGACGACCCTGGAGCGCGATTACGAGTGCATCGAGAACATAACGGAAGCCTGGCGTACGCGCGGCGTCGGCGATGTGCGCCACAGCGAACGGATTCCACCCAACAATCTCAGCCTGAATCTCAACCTTAATCTCTGCAGCAGCGGTGCCACCAGCGACTTTGTGCGCCAGCGCTCCAAGCGCAAGGATTTGGCCACCAGCAGCAGCAGCACACCCAAAACACTCATCGACATAGACATTGGCGAGGGTGGCGGCGGCGCCGGACCAAGTGTGGCCGCCTCGTCGGCGGATTCTAATTACGATCGCCTCGACTTCCTCTCGCCAAACAATAAAACCTCCAGCGGTTACAAGACCATCGTTAATGTCACATCGCCGGATATTCGGATGCGGACCAGTCCGCCGCCGCCAAATGAATATGAACTGATTGCTAGTCCCGATACCGAGAGCTTCCGCAAGGCCGATGACAGCCATTTGGGCTATGGTGTCTTACGCAACAGCAACAACAACAACAATAATAATAACAACAGCAACAACAACAACAACAGCCCTGCCAGCAATAACAACAACAATAATAACGCAGCGGATCTCAGCGGAGGCATTGGTTCATCTTCATCCACAAGATTGGGAACGACTACGACGATCAAAGCCATGGATGCCATCTCACCTGGTGGCGGGGCCGCCACATTGGATCATCGCAGCTACAATGGCCTTAACTATACGATTGTTAGCAAGCCCAAGCGGGTGTGATGTGGGCTAGGGAGGGGGTAAAACGAATACAGTAAGAAAATTTTATCTTTTTTTTTTGTTTGTTTTTTTTTTCTAAAGCTCACAATTTTGATATTAAGCTGAAGCAAGATTTATTGAGATAGATTTAGTAAGAGAGAGAGAGAGAGGGAGTGAGAGATAAGGAGGGAAGAGCCTACATAGTGTGCGTGTGAGAGAGATAGCGTTAATTAGAGTAGATCGAGAAGTCGCCTCCTTCCACCATTCTTGTTTGGGCTTCTTTGATATCTTGGAAAAAAACCACGTTCTCCCGGTGAAATTATAGTACACGTACCTCCGTTCACCTTTTTCGAAATAGATTGCGATATTGACCCAGTGCTGTATCGTGACTTTCCAACTTGGAACAAATTTGCAAGACTTGGCGGAAAAATGGGATTGTGTGACGTTGCGAAGGATTCTATAGAGCTGACATTTGTCTAAGTGGTAGACTGTACAAGGTAGAGGGGAGGGGGGGGGGGGGGGGCGTTGTTAGCGTGTTGTAAACAATTCTGAATACTCATAGTACTCGTATACCTACTAGAGGTCTGCATTTAAGCTCGAAAGAACGTTCAAAGCATTTGTGCTCAAAATGAATTGAGTGAAGTCGAAACATTCTTACGAGATGGCACAAAGACTAATATGTGACAATGCTAGTTTGTTTCTAATTATTTCATTTTCATTTGCCCACAAACATAGATATGAAAACACCTCTTTGTGACGAGAACGTTAAGAACTTTCTTACATTTCCCTTTCAGGAGCTGAACCGATTTCACTCACTCACAAGTCGAGTTTCCCAAACGGCTTCTTAGTGCTCTCGCCTAGGCTATAAACTCCAAATTTTTTCTTGTTTAATTTCAGCTTTAAAGCTTTTATAGTTTGGATTGTGCATTGTTCCCCAGTCACACCACCAGTTGCTCTTATAGGCATCTCCATTCTGTCAGAGAAACAATGAGATCAAATTAAGTCCTCGACTACACAAAGAGTAGCCGTTGGCAGACGGAGAGAGAGAGAGAGAACAGTTTGCTTTTCTTACGCTTTGCTTTAAAATTTGAGGCTCTAGATTAGAACTTCGGCTTTTTACACAAATGAGACCTGACGCCTGAGCTGACTTTCTTTTGTAAGCGTAAGAACATTGTCATTTGCATGCTGTGCTGAGACCGTTCCCTCGTTTTGCTAGCGCAATGACACCCAAACTACTGTAATACTCACTCAACAACTCACACCACCGTTCACTCAAACACCGCCATAAGCACCGCATATAACAGTAGCTGACTAGTAGTTGCGGTTCATCGCTGCAACTCTTCGATGATAATACGAAAATATAGACTATTTCATAAGCTAAATTTGTATAACTGTCGCTCCCATCACACCAACACTTGGAGAGCCTGCCCACGCTCTTGCTCTCCCATGCCATCTCTCCGCCATAGAGCAAAGTACGTACTCAACTTTTTTTGTTTTTTTTTTTTGTTTTGTTAAATTCATAATCTGTGATTCTACTGTTAATGTTAAGGAGAAGTCCGGAAGAACAATCACTGCCCTCCATACTGTGCACTGGCAATCGTTCAGGGCCACATCATACATATATTACGATTATATATATTTGTTTATATATATGTTGTTTAGACCAGGTTAAGCTTAAGGCAGGCCAACAAGCATCAATACTAAACAGGGAGAGACGGAGAGAGAAAGATAGAGGAGCTGATGATGATGATAATGATCCATTCCTCCTCATCTTGACCAGGTGTGGGCGTAAGCTTTTATTTGATAACAACCGTTGGTATTTTGTCAATTCTGAAAATACCAAAATTTGTGGCGAAGACACTTTCCATTTTTAATTTTATGTACTATTTTATATGTATATGTAAATTATACTCATGTGCACGAGTATGTGCACTGCTACATTTTCCTCGAAGAAAACTCTGAATTATGTGTAAATAAAGTCGAATCAAACGAAACGAACAAAGAACAAAAAAGCGGCAGCAGTGTAAAGTCTTACTTAAGCAGGGGCCAACGATTTATATGGAAGCCATTGTTGATGTTGGACCCTCCTTTGCTTAAAGCTGGCTACACCCTTACATATGGAGCGGATATTCTAAAAAGGCGGTGCCTTTGGTACGTTACGAGAGTTTATTACGTGCTTTCGATTTGTTGTGGGGCCACTTCGAGTATGCTGTCTACTTTTCATCAATGTTTCACCTTCTGACTGGCCAAGAAGATCTCCAATCTTTTAAGGGCACGTCTGCCGCTTGACCGAATCAAAGAAGCTCGTCAACCAAGTAGATTTCCAATCTTTCGAGGATCAATCTTCAGCTGCCAGTGGCCATATCAACAGCTCTTCAACTAACACCAACAGAACATGCTTGGGAGTGTGGCCCAAGTCATGTCCGTCTTCGCGTTTCGTACAGCACGTTATGCCGCAGCGCATCTGGGCCGGTTGGACGGTAAGTGTATGCTTTCAGCCTGGGTTTTTGAGTGTCAGAAGCCTTGCGACTTGTTGACTCGTTGACCCATTCTGCCGAGAATGTGTGATCTCTGCTTCTGCTTTGAGACTCCCTTCCGAGAGGGACAGCATATGGTTGTAGAACTATTTTTATTTAAGATTTAAAACGTAACGATTAAAACTCTCGTTATATTTTACAGCTGCTCGCTCACACGTTCCGTTTGTCGTTAGACAACACTGAAAAACAGTGATGTTTGCTCTCTGTGGGAATCACAATAACATTGACAGCAGCCTTAACATCCAAGATGGCGTTGAAAGTTTTAGTTCTGTGAAAGAGCACAGGCCAAAGGTAGGCCCTGCCCCATTTGATGTTTATTTTCACTCGGAAAAACTGTTTTAAATTTTCTTTTAATTGAAATTGACGTATTTTGATAGAAAAATTCACAGAAGCGGCAATGTTTTTACTCAAGCGTGGTCTGCAACGAGTGGTTCAGGTTCAGTGGAGGCAGCCGAAGCCTCTGGTGCGTTTTTGTTCGGCCGAGTTGATACATAAGGTAAGTCGGAGAGGGGCGATGCCATTGCATAATCTTGACGTCTTCCTTTGGGGTCACCAGGATGGCTTCATTGAGAAGTTGCGCACCAGCTTTCAGGAGGACGAGAAGAGCAATCTGGTGGTGCCGGTGTTCAAGAAGGCCATGCTGTTTCCGGATGAGATTGCCGTGCGGGATTTCAGCGGCGAGTTTACCTACTTCCAGTTGTATGTGACCGCCAAGCGGCTGGCCATACAGATCTCCAATATCTGCGGTGAGTTTCCCCCTCATATTCCAATCAATGCTCGTTCGGTGTTTATTAAGACCTCTCTAGGGAGCGCCTCGTTGTCCAAAGTGGCATACCTGTGCTCCAGCAATGCCCTGTGGATAGCCATACAATGGGCCTGCTGGATTTCCGGTCAGGTGGCCGTTCCACTGGAGCCAAATCAGCCGCCGGACCAGCTGCGTCGCTATGCCAGCCATTGCAAGGCCAAGCTGCTGATTGCCACGCCCGACTGCGAGGCCGCCTGCCAGGATCTGGCGCAGCTGCTGGAGACGGCCACCATTGTGCTGGATCATGCCTTTGTGCCCAGCGTGGAGAGCGTCTCCTCCACCAGCATGTACGCCAAGCAGCTGGTGGGGCTGCCCGAGGGTGTTCTGATGCCCGAGAGCACGCTGCCCAACGAATTTTATTCAGAAGTGCCGGCCATGCTGCTGTACACGCCCAGCTCGGCCACCAATCCCAAGGCTGTTCTGCTCAGCCACCGCAACGTGGACGCACAGCTGCGCTGCATGGTGAACAGCTGGCGCCTCTCGGCCGGCGACTGCCTGCTGCCCATCGTCTCGATGAACCGCATGCACGCCTGCATCGCCGCCCTCCTCACCGTCGGTGGCAATGTGGTGCTCCAGCAGAAGTTCGACAGCCACAATGCCTGGAGCTCGCTGCTGGGCATCAACACCACCTCCAAGCACCGGGTGAACATGTTCATGGCCATGCCCATTATCTACAAGCGCCTGATAGCCGAGTACGACAGGATGTTCGCGCAGGACTCGCGCATGGTGGAGTATATCACCAACCACTGCAAGCAGAAGCTGCGGCTCATGGCCACCGGCTTTGGCCTGCTGCCCGAGTCGGTCTTCAATCGCTGGCGCGAGATCACTGGCCAGAACATCTACGAGTACTACGGCATGCTGGAGACCGGCCTCGTTTTGGGTCATCCGCTCGACGAGCAGGCGCTGCCCTGCGCCTCCCCTGACTTCGATTATAAGCCCGGCACGCTCGGTGCCCCGCTTAAGGGCGTCACGGCTCGCCTGATCAGCAGCCAGGGACGCCAGCTTATATCCTGCAAGAACGAGCTGGACGCCCCCATCGACCAGGGGCTCATCCAGACGGAAGACATGGGCAACGAGTTTGGGTTCGACTCACCTGTTGTCAGCACAGCCATTGGCGAGCTGCAGATAGCCGGCGAGAATCTCTTCTCCGGATATTTTCAGCCTCCGACCAGCCCCATGGCCGACGACGGTGGCTCAATGAAGACCACTAAAACTAAGCAGCCAGAGCAGCAACAACCACAGCCACAGCTGGCCCAACCACCGCTGTCACTGCCGCCAACTGCAGCGTCCGTGGTGCAGGATGGCTTCTTCAAGACGGGCGACATCTGTTCCTATCAGGATAACCAATTCTACTTCCTAAGCAAGTCAAGTGACGTGTTCACAGTCGGCGGCTATAAGGTTTACGGCTCTGAGATCAAGAAGGTGCTGATCTCGCATCCCAGCATCAATGATGTCGCCGTCCTGGGCATCCCCAACAAGGTGTGGGGCCATTGCCTGGGCGTCATCTGCATTGTCTCGCCCGAGGCGGATATCGATCTGGAGACCATTAAGACCTACTGCTACCGTCATCTGCCGGCCCACAAGTGTCCCACCGTTTTCAAGACTCTTGTCTCCAAGTAAGACGTCCACCAATATGACCAACCCAAAATACCATCCCATATTCCCAAAAAAGAGATAGAAATTCTTGTTTTTCCCCATGGTATTTATATAACTTTTAAATAAATTGCAGACAGCCATGTACTTTTCTAGTATTTTTATGATGATCATGAATACATATATATTTTATATAGTTGCAAACGCTTCCTTCTGTAAGTTTGCAAACTTCCTGACAAAATTAGTATACCATTTTGTGAATGGCAATGGAAATGCGGACTCGCTCGCTTACTTTCAATGAAAGGAAGGACGAACAATAAACGATTAACATTATCTATTTGCTGGGTGCGTTAGTTTAGATGTTTTATTTGAATTAAGAGAGTTGTTAATGGAGATACAGTTAAAGAGATTGTTATAGTTAGAGCACAGAACACGAAAAGGTTCATGCAGGACATAGTTTGAGTTACAATGCTGAAGATAGGTAGGAACTTTGCATTTAGAACCTGACACCACGAATGCAAAGCATCAAGGTCTTCTTGCAGCCTAAAATGGGGCAAAGAATGGGACAGTACCTGAGGATGTTCATTGATAAAAAGGGTGGGTGAAGAGAAGGGGACGGAGGTGGCCACCCTGCGGTAACCCTGATATAACCATAAGGGGCTCAAAAACATTTTTTGTATATGTATAACAAATGAAGATGAAAAGCAGCTGGTCGTCTTCCTAGAAGTTCACATCGACTACTTCCGCCTTGGAACACAATGCTGGGTATAGAGGATTGGCGCCGCTTTTGCACTGACTGGCGGAGGATGGACAGGATGTGTAAACGGGCCGATCCACAAAGTTGTTGGTGGCATAGTTGCAGGCCAACAGATACATGTCATAGATATCGGCCTCCAGATAGTTCGCCAGGGCACAGCCGACGGCCACGTTGCGCTCATTGACCAGCTGCGTGAAGTGACCAATGATGCTGTTGGGTGTGGATTGAAAAAGATGTGGGAAATGGATTAGGATTGATCCTCTCTTGCTCTCTCTGGATGTGCTTACGGTCCTGTATAATCCTTGGGATACGCCTCCAAATGAGCAGCCTGTACACTGAGGCCTTCTCCTGCCCACCGCTGGACCGCTTCGCGCATTAGTTTGTCTACATTTGGTGGCTCCATACCCATGTAGCCAATCTCGAAGAGATTCTGGCCAGAGTGTTTGTACGTGATGGTATTGTGGCAGGTATCGTGCTTCATTTGGCATTGCTTCACATTCAGCGCGGCCAGCTGGGCAAGCTCTGCATCCCAGCTAATGGTGGCCATGCGGCAGGCCTTAACACTAATATCGCCCTCGCCACTGGCCCAAAGCTGGCGCACTTGATTGTGTGCCTCCACCAGGACAGCTTGAGCTGTGCCATCAAGGGGCACCAGAGCGGCATTGGTGGGACAAATGCTGGCAAAGCTCTGTCAGGGCAAATATAGTTGAAGATGAACTTGAGAGGGTGTCAACCATGGCTTACCCCATTATTATAGCAGGCAATGTGCTGGCTGCTGACGGGACACAATCCTGCAGCGCAGTAATCCTCAGCACGTCCTCGAGCCACCCAAAAGCAGAGGGCGACTACGAATGCAGAGGCCTTGTAACTCAATCGGGAAAAGATCATAGCGGAGCTGTGTTGGCCTGTACATGGCTGTGGCTCTTTATATAGCCATGATCGTGGCGGCTATAGATTGTGGATCGTGCAGAGACCAAACATCGTGCCAAAGATAAGACATGCAATTAGCTTTAATGTCAGTCGCATTCCTGAAATTAATTGGTTTTCGGAATGGAAAGCTTTACGCTTAGCCTTCATCTTTACCATTTTTATACCGTTGTCACGATATTTGTAACGCATGCTGATCAAGAATATGTATATTTTAATAGATAATAGAAAACCCCAAGGAAGTTTTTTATCAACGTGTGAGAAACGTATTTACAAATTTCATCTCGCCATCGTTGCCTTACTTGTTTTTGGGTCTGAAATTTGAATTTGTTTTGGCAACAAAAGTTTTATAAATCAATCGAGATTTTTCGTTCGTAAATGCGATACTGTTAGAAATTATTTGGCTTCTGCTTCAAAATTCATCGTTAACAAGACTGGCAACCATCTGAACACGCTGCATTGACAACGTATAAGGCATTGAGGCAGGATCAAGGAAACAACGCTTAAAGGTCCTCAGGCGGTGTCCAATCTAATCCTCCAACCACCGCACCTTGACATCAAGATGAGCCACGTTACGTCGAGCGGGTCAAATTCTAACCAAAATCGCTATTACAACTCCGTCTCGAGGATTCAATCGCTTATCCACAATCTGGACGCTGAGCTGGTGCATCTATGCAAGCAGTGTACCGTCCTGAAGCCCCTGAACAATTATAACCATAACAGCTCTAGGGGACTCAATGGCAATGCATCCCAGCTCAGCCGCCAGCATCACCAAGATAGCATCAACATTCTGCCGGGCTTCGGACGTGGCTGCTCATTAGCTACGGATGCCCAGAACCGACAGCTGCGGGCTGTGTATAAGACACGGGTCCAGGATGCGTATCGCAACAGACGCATCTTCACGGTGTACGGCAACTATCATACGGTGAGAACGGCGCTGATGCGGCGCGGCTGGTTGGAGAAACTGCCGGCGGGACGGCATGCCAAGCTGCAGAGCATGTCGGAGGATGAGCTGCTCGAGCATGCGAGCCGCTTCAACGATTATGAAACAGTCCTCATATCAAAGATGATCAGCAACTTTCAGCCGTTCTTCATCTGGCAGAGCAAGGGGCAGCGAGACCTGGGTGCCGAGGTGATACCCTTTCGCAATCGGGTACGTCGCAGCAAGTTCGTCGACTTTTCCACCAAGGTCGGTCTCGTGGGCTGTGCCGAGCAGGAGCGTTGGTTCCGTGAGGATGGTGTCTGCGGCATGAGCTATCCTCGTTTCTATCGCTTGGGCGCCGACAGTCTGGAGGATCGTATGGCCTTCATTGAGGACTTCCAGCAAACTCAGGCCCGTTGTCTGCTGCGCTATCTCAAGGAGCACAAGCCAGCCTATATGATAGACAAGGACAAGGGCACCATAATGGGCACCGCCATAGATTTTGCTCTCAGCAAAATAAAGAAAATGATCAGGCAGGCGGAGCATTACTCTCTGGACGATGCACGGACCAAGCCGGCAACACCGGTGGAAATGGTTGAGAATCAAACATTTATGGTACAGTCGACAGATGTACTCCGGTGCAATGCCAAGTTCAAGCTCTCCGAGAAGGTAATGGCGGATTATGTGCGCCAGGCCACGCAATATCTCGAGCAGATTGAAGCCCTGCGTCCGGACTATCGTTGGGATGGTGTCCGCAATCTGTGGATACTCAAGCCAGGATATCAGTCGCGGGGCATTGGCATCGTCATACGCAGCTCTCTGGATGAAATCCTCCAGTGGACGTCGAACAACCCAACCAGGAAGTACATTGTGCAGAAGTACATAGAACGTCCGTTGCTTGTGTTCCGCACCAAGTTTGACATACGCCAGTACATGCTGCTCACCATTGGCCAGACGAAGGTGACCGTGTGGACATACCGCGATTGCTATCTACGCTTCAGTTCGCAAGAGTTCACCATGGACGATCTCAGCGAATCGATTCACCTCACCAACAACTCAGTACAGAAGCGTTACAATAGCAAGATGAATCGCGACCCACGTTTGCCCAAGAACAACATGTGGTCGCTGGACCAGTTCAAGGCCCACCTGCGGCACGTGAGTGCACCAGAGGATACCTGGACAAAGATCTACAATGGGTTCAAGCAAAATCTGATAGCCGTCGTCATGGCCAGTTTGGATGAAACGGAACTGATTCAGAATGCCTTCGAGCTATACGGCTGTGATTTTATGCTAGATGATCAATACAGTCCCATTTTGATTGAGATCAATTCGACGCCAGATATGTCGCCCTCGACGGAGGTTACGGCCCGCATTTGCCCGAATGCCCTGAAGGATTGCATACGTGTGGTGGTGGACCTGCCCAAGAATGCGAATGCAACCACGGGACTCTTCGAGCGCGCCTTTGAGGTGAACTACAACATTAGCCAAGGAGGCGAGTCTAAGCCGCTGGAACTCAATGGCAAGCAGATGACCCTCTTCACCCCTCAGCCCAAGAATAAAGCAAAGGTAACGACCAGACGCAAGTTTGGCGTCAAGATAGAAAAAGGAAAAAGCGGCATTCAAGAAGAACTATCAAAAAGCGTTGCTGTGCCAAAAGCGAATTCCAGTGCGACCTCAGCTCGGGCATCCGTAAGCCAAAAGGTTGGCCAAAATACCTTTCTAAACTCGGCGGTCCGTGAGAATTTGGCCCTGCAATATACGGCCCCCATGTGAATCATCCAATTGAAATAGCAATAGCAATGCATGCGCAGCTCAAACATTTCCTTGGCTTAAGCCGCTAACAATTAGCGAGTTTTTGAACCAGATTCCAAATAAAATCAATAACATATTTCTTTTTTGCTTTTTCTTCGACTTCAGTTTAAGCTGGTATGGACAATCATAAATCATATATAGCAACATATATTTTCAATCTCAACATCACCATCATGAACACTATATTTGTCCCAATCACACGAGCAAGAACGAGGAACGAATTTTGCAGCAAACTAGATTGGTCGCAGACTCGGACACAGACAAATCACGATCTTACTGCCGGGAAACGCGTCCAACAGGTATTGTTATGGGGCTAAGTGTGAATTGTTAGACATCTTTGAATCACATTTAATTAATTTGGACATTGAAAATGCGCTAAACATTAAGTGGTTGAAATAATAATAGGACCGACTAACTCGTGATCAACCACTGTTCACACGAAACCCTTCTCCACTTCAGTCCTCCAAGGTCTCATTCGATAATGAGCATAATAAGCATGTCTGTCTGTCTGTCTGTCTGTCCGTCCGTCTGTCTGTTTCAACACAAAGACCTCAAAAGTCTTAACAGCTGCAGAGCTGAAATTCTTACCAGGTGCTTTCGCTGTCTGCACGCTGGTCAAGTTCGAGTTTTATCCAGATCGGACAACTATATCATATAGCTCCCATATAAGCGATTGCTCCAGAATGAACACTTAGGAGCATAACTTCTGTGTCTACACACTAAATTTGGTAACTCTAGCTCTTATAGTCTCCGCTATCTAGGTGTTCACACGGACGGACAGACGGACATGGCTAGATCGACTCGGCTGTTGATGCTGATCAAAAATATACAGGGCAGGCGCAGCGCGATGTGGACTCGTGTGACGTCAAATTCTTGATCTGGCTGTGTCTTAATGTTCTCACTTTGATGCTGAATGAGAGATAAGTTTCTCTACTTTAATCTCTTTAAAGTTGGATAATCAATCGATCTTGGTCACTCATTAGGCTTGTATAACAGTTTGTAGAACACTTGTATGACAGTTGAGGCTTATCAAAAAGATGCAGATTCCATTTGTATTATCATTCTTTATTATCCATAAATAAATTTAAATTAAATAAATGCAATACAATTAAGCACAATTTCATGGTTCTAATGTTTCGTTCTAGTTCTATGAAATTACGTTCTTATTGTTCTCTCTCTCTCTCTCTCTCTCTATCTATCTGTCTGTCTGTCTTTATATCTATGTTTAAGATGCTCTCTCTGCTTGTTAGGCTTATTTCCAAATTCTATGTAATAAAATGCGAGTGCGTGTGCTTGTGTGTTTTTGTGATTGTGAGGAAATGTGAGAGACATGTGAGAGCGAGGGATTTTGTGTACGTGCGTGTGTGTGTGTGTGTGTGTGCGAGTGTGCATATATATCTATGTACGATTATGCGTGGGTGTGTGTGAGTGTGTTGCGTGTGCTACTGCGGCTCTAGTCTCTATACAAGTTACAAAACAGTTAAGCTTACGCGCTCTCTTTCTCTCTCTCTCACTCTATCCCATTCTTTCTCCTTCTCTGTATGTACCGTTAGGTGTTACGTTTCGTTTGCTTTGTCTGTTTTGTAACTTTATAGAAAGTACGCGCTCGCAGATCAATTTTATCTTCATCAATTCATTTTGTTTTGTATGTGTGTGTGTGTGTGTGTGAGAGATTTGCTGTTTTTTTGTTTTTGCTTTTCTCTTCTGTTTCTCTAAATTTAAATAAATATAAATAAATAAATTGTATATTTAAGTAATTAATTAAAAAAAAAAAAAAACAAAAAATATACGTGTGTGTCAGCTTGAGGGGACAGCAGGACAGGCAAGGCTCCACTCTCTCTCTCTCTCTCTCTCTCTCTCTCTGTTTCTCTCTCTTTGAGAGCGAGCGCTGAGCAGCGTGTGTGTGGTATGCGTGTGTGTGTGCTTGAGAGAGAGCTAGCAGTGTATGCATGTGTGTGTGTGTGTGTGTGTGTTGTATTCTTTTTGTTTTCTTTTGTTTTGCTTTTCTTATATTGCCGCAGTTTTGTTGCATGTTGCACGTTTCGCTTGCCGCCTAAACTTATGCTACGATTTTGTGCGGCTGCATCCATTTCTTCATGTAGTAGCAGAACAGAGTGGAGATGTAGAGCAGGATCATCAGCGCACAGGTAACGGCCAGCGCCAGCACGGATGTCTTTGTCGGGCACGGCTCGATGATGGTGACAGTCTTGTCTGCATGGGGGGAGAAGAAGAAGAAGAAGAAGGAAGAAGGTGGGGAAGGTGTTAGTGGAGGAGTGACAACTCTGGTGAGAGATCTGTGCCTACCTTTGGCAAAATCTGTGCTTGGATCTGCCTTGAAGAACTCACGCTTCTCATCACCAAAGTCCAAGACCAGAATCTCCTGCGAGATGTTCATGTCGTCTTCGCTCTTAGTCTCATTGCTGTAGAAGAAAGAGTGAAATAAAGACAGAAACAGAGCAAATGTTAGTAGTCATAGTCATAGATAAACTACTCTAAGTACATCCTCAAGATTGAGGCGGCGTGCCGTTCTTTCGCACCCGTCTCATATTTTCGAGAAGCGAAGTGCGCCGAAAAGAATATGAATAGGAAGCAGACTTCACTCACCTCTCAATGGAACGGCGACGCCTTCTGCCCAGAGACTCAAAGGATTCCATGTTCCATTCACACACAGCCGGCTCGCAGGGACCCAGACAGTACTTGACATTGCATTGGAAGATGACGCCATAGCTCTCGGTGAAACGGAAGGCCTCGTAGGTGGACTGCAGTGCATTGCCATCGGCGGTGAAGCCCGGAAAGATGGTTGGATCTGTGGGGCAGCCATCGTCGTCGATGATCTTGAAGCTGGTGCGTGCATCCTTTGCCATGGCCACGCAAGAGCGAGCAAAGATGCCATAGGGAGCTAAATTTGGTTAGAAACAAGAAGAAGCAACATCAGTTTCAGTTTCAGAGCCCTTCGATGGTTAAGCAAAAACCCACTGTCTTCGGGTATCTCGATGCGGAAGTTGAGGCGATCGCCGATGCGCACTGTCTCCACCTCGCGCTGGCGTGTGTCCAGTATGCGTATCCTTGGTGGCGGTGCCTCTGGCGAGGAGTTGATGTGGATCATTTCGGGATCGCGTATGGGCATCATGCCGAAGGTGATGTTCTTCGAGCTCATATCGTAGGTGCACTTCACCTTGTAGATCTTATCGGCCTTGGTCATCACGACGCTGTGATGCTGCAGCACCACGGTATTGGAGTAGACGCCGGTCTGCGAGAGAATGGGAGCAGACGAATGCTCATCAGAGGTGTCACTATGTTGGTGCTGTTGGAACTTACCACACTTTGGGTGTTGCAATCCTGTCCAGCCATGGTCAGATCGAGACGGAAGGCATCCGAGTTGATCACATCGATGTTGCAGGTCTCGGAGCGCCCCAGAGCATAGATGCGTCCATTGAATGGCTTATTGGTGCGCACTTGCACGGCAATTCTGGTGTCCTTGCAGTGAACGGAGACTGAAGAAGGGAAGGGAAGCTTTAGGATTAGGCGCTTCATTAAAACACCATGACTCACCGTCGTAGCAGGTGCCGGTCTTGTCGCAGTTGACATCATTACGAGTCAGATTGGTCAGATTGGGATCCTCGATGGCGTCCAGGCTAACGGGCAGGGTGTCGATCTTGTCGAGGGTGCCCGGTGGGGAACCGGCGGCAGAGGAGGCGGACTTCTCGCACTGGTTCTCAAAGTACTGGCCAATAGGCTCGCCGTGATCGATGAGGGGACGCTCGTGGTTCAGGTAGGTGGAGGGCCCATCCGGCAGCGTCTTGTGGTCCAGGTGGTACAGCCGGCAGTTGTATTGGGCGCCCTGCGGCTGGCCCAGATAGAGGAAAGAGCGGCACAAGAACTCGGACTCGATCTCGCAGGCCAGGCGGCAGGCCGACTCGGAGGTCACCTGCAGCTCCTTGTCGGTGTAGTAGTGGAGGCCCACGTACTGGGCTACCTTCTCCTCGGAGACGCCCATGCGTGCATTGGCGAAGGAGCGCGTGTTCTTGCATGCCTGCGTCGGCTTCAGGCAGAGATTCTCAAAGTAGTCCGTGCCCTGGGCATCCACCAGTTGGACGAACTGGCCGGAGCTGCGCCGATCGGAGTCGCTCAGCACGCACTTCATGTTGTTGTAGTCGTACTCCACGGAGCGGCAGATGAACCTCTTCTCGTTGAGGCAGGCCGACAGGCAGGCCTCCTTGGTGCTGGTGTAGATGAGCG
The DNA here is from genome assembly GCA_037043425.1 of Hirtodrosophila duncani. Classification (NCBI taxonomy): domain Eukaryota; kingdom Metazoa; phylum Arthropoda; class Insecta; order Diptera; family Drosophilidae; genus Hirtodrosophila; species Hirtodrosophila duncani. Next base: position 3,527,234 of record JBAMBM010000704.1, on the reverse strand, counting down.
CATTGTCCAGTCCGCGTATGATCTTGTTCGGCACGCGCTCGAAGGACCACGGGCGATGGCAGACGTTCTCGCTGCGCAGCTGCAGCTTCACCATGTAGTACATGTTGGCGGACCGCTGCGGCGCCGCCGATGGATTCGCCGCCGACGAGTCGTTCTGCAGCTGGCAGTGCGTCTCCTGCGACGGCGACAGCGGGTTCACCACGAAACTGAAGGCGGCCGCCTGGCAGTCGGCCTCCTCCCGGCACCAGCCCTGGCACTCGTACAGCGACAGATTCTTCACGCTGTAGTACGTGGTGCCGGCAAAGTCAAAGTCTGTCAGCTTCTCGAACGCCATGCGCGCCTCCGCCTGCCCGGGCAGCACAGCCAGCAGCGCCACCAGGCCGGAGATCAGCATTGTTGTCGTCCACATCTTAGAGATCGTGTTGTGTGAGCTGCTTCTGCTGCGAGCAACCACTGCGGAATGATGCATCGTTAACGGCGTTATTACCTGCAACACAGACAGACAAGTTGGTTCTACGGTTAGTGCTGAGTGATTTTGTTTCTCCTTCTTCCACTTCTTTAGCTTGCTCTCGCTCGGGTGCTCTTTCTTTGTCTGTGGGCCAATGAGAGTCTCTATTCGACTAATTGCGAGAGCTGCCACTTCCGCCACCAGTTCCACCCATTACACGCTTAACTAAACGGAAAGTCATCGTTGCCCTCAAATATAGAGCGAGCTTTCGACTACCATATACTCTCTCCCTCTCTTTATACTCTCTCTCTCTCTCTCTCTCTCTTTCTCTTTGTGTGTTGGTTTCTAGCGATTAGTATCTTTGTGGACTAGAACAAGAACAAGTGCTAAGTTATGGCATATTCACACTTAAAGAAATTCGACCTAGTTTTAGAAGAAATTATTCAAAATTTAGCTAATGGCACTGTGCTTTGCTTATCGTCAGAGTCGCAGCGGAAACTGAGTCTATTTAAAGTCAACGGTTACGCAACTGTTTATGGTAGCTATACGAACGGCGTCTAGTCTGTTCTCTAAGTTTTGACTAAACTGTTTCAGATGCACGCGCTTGAGAGGAAGCTCAGTTGTTTCTTTATCTCTCCTAACTCTTTTGCGGTTTTTGCCATTAATTTTCCTCTGACCGATATTAGTATACTGTAAGCTCACCTAAAATCGATGTACGTCTTGCTTTTATCCCTAAATACTCTGTGTAATCCGTTTTGGGCAATCAAATTCTTATGGTGCAGTTTCTGTGTTAAGAAACATGAGTGCATCGCATAGCATCGCATCGGCTTCTAACCCTCGCTCACATTTTGATTGCCATTGCTGTGTTGGCATTGCCATTACCATTGCCATTTCCATTTTCATTTCCATTCTCATTCCCATTCCCATACCCCCAAGCGAAGGCCCAGGCGTAGGCCCAGGCCCATTCAATGCAAAATCAAGTTCGTTGGCCACATTCACAGTCATAGCCACAACCGGAGCCACATCCACATCCACATCCACATCCATGTAGCTGGTTGCATTTGTTCGACTTTAATGAGTTGCTGCCGCTTCTGCTGTTAGCCAGGGGGAAATGTGAATCTCTTAGCGTTCCACTTGCTGCTGCCGCTTCAGTTGCTGCTCCACAGTCTGACTTTTATTGACGATCTGCGGTTAGAAATTCTAACGGCCGCATTGCCAATGCCAAGATTCTTGTGGTTACCATTCGAGCATGCAGCAGCAGCAACAGCAGCAAATTGCTTTTTGTGCCTCTGCCCCTGTCTCCTGCCTGCTGCCTAGTGCCTCTATGTCTGCCTGCTATATTATGTTGACCCCAAAGCAGGCCTGCTGGTTCAAGAGGTGCTTCATCCAACGCCTGAGAGACTTGACATGCATTGACCCAGGCCCAGCTCAGGCCCAGCTAAAAAGATGATGATGGCCAACTGAGTGGTGTCCATCATCCAGCAGAGCTGTCAGGGAAAGGAAAATGGTTATGGAAAGGGAAAGGGAAAGCCAGCCAGCCAGGGAGCATTAAAGAGTGAGCCTAGAAGTGAGCCTTTGTATGGCTTTGCAAGTTGCCATTCCGAGGATTGAACTCTCTTGGGTGATTCATGAGAATTAGTCAAATATATCTCTGTATTTCTGTATCTTTGTATTTCTGTAGGAGGTAATATCTGTATCTATATCTCTGCATCTCATGGCTAAGTAAGACCAAAGCAACCACAAATGAGTAGCTGAAAGGAAAACTAGTTCATGGTGTCTTTTCCATTCTGAATTGAATCCAGGACAATATTCATTCATGTATCTATTCAGTCATTCATTATTTCATTCGTTCACTCTTTCCTCTATTCATTCCATCATTCATTTCGATCAAATAGCATTCATTAGCCTCTATTATGCCACTTTTAGAATGAGATCTGGATGGAGTAGGAAGCAGTCCAGGTTTGCTTGTTGGCTTCCACACAAATGGTCATAGTGTTCTGGCGGAAGTTAAGACCACTTTTGGTCTACTAAGCTCCTCCATTAGCCCTAAGCTGGCCCAAAGCTAAGTCTCAGTGTTAAACGTTGGCAATTGCAGCTAGAATTTATGGTGCTTTAAACGTCTTCCAGCTCCAGCTCCAGCTCGCTTCAGCAGAGCCAACCTAACCCAACCCAACCAAAGGGAGTGAGTCTTCCAAGCAATTATATTTACATATTCAATTCAATTTGTTGGCAAAATTGTTCAGGTCTGAAGTGCAGTCCCACTACCAACAATAGTAACAGCAACAGCAACAGCAACAACAACAGCAACAACAACAGCACATGGCAATTATTTATAGCTGGGTTTTGGCTGGGATTGGGGTTGCAATGGAAGTGGAGAGCGGCTAGGGCGTGCAACTGGCTATTACTAACAATATTAACACACAGCTTTGGCAATGCAAAAGGTTGTTCAGGGGCTCCAGTTGCCAGTTGCCAGTGGCTGTGGCTCCTCCAATTGCAACTGCAACTGCAACAGCAACAGCGAAACGAACAACAACAGCAACAACAGCAACAAATGTAAGTCGCATAGCTCTAGATCAAATAGGTGGCAAAGACAGAGAGCTCAGCGGCATGTATAGCCTTAGCTGGACAAGGGAATGGCTAAGCTTAGCCCAGCAGAGGGCACCACTTGGCCGATGTTGCTGCTGATCTTGTTATGCTCTCAAGCCAGCCAGCAATCTGCAGACGGACGCGGCAACCATTCCAGGCCACAAATGAAATGCGTTTGCATTTACAACCACAGCGCTAGCAGAGGAGCCAGCACAGTCAGAGGCAATTACATGTGCCGCATCTGCAGCAGCAGCTTGCAACCAATTGCAGCAAACACTGGCCACGTTTTTGTGGTCTCTTTGCATTTGAGTTGACGTCATTTGGCAGCGCCACTACCATTGCAAGCTCACTACCATTGAGATTTTATTTATAGACCAATTGTGTGTTTATTTTTGGCTTCCGTGCGTCCTTGGCTTTCAATTCCAATTTGAGGCGCAGATCTACAATTTGTTCTTAACCCAGCAGATGTGCAAATGGGCAGATGTGCAGATGCAGATGCGGTGGTCTCCTGGCAGCTCGGAGGAGATGCTAGGCGTTGTCATTGCTGAAGGTCAGGCGAGCTAATTTGCTAATTATATGAACCTCGTCGACTTGGACTTGGCAGAGCCAGAGACCTGCATGTGTGCCAGGCCAAGCTAAGCTGTATCTAACGGATGCAAGATGGTTAAGGCAACTGATATTGCATGGTATGATATGGTGTAGGATTCACAGGTCAGTTGATGTTGACGTTGAGGGTCAATAGCCATAGCCATGCCTTGAGACTCTTTAGGAGATGAGAGGCTCCTGAAGATGTCTATATATTACATAGTCTTCGTATGTAGCCTAGACAAATCTTAGCAATCTAAGTCCAAACTCATTTTGAATGGGCATATCCTACTACTCTCCACTATGAATCGAAGTCTCCTGTACCTGTGCTGCTTCTTGAATCGTAGATGCATCGGGGGAAGCTTTTTGAAACGCTTTTGGATTCCCTTAAAGCCTGCTCTTAGATGATTGAGCTTAGTCAGAGCCATGCTGATCTTGCTTGGTATACGTTTTGATGATGGTTTGACCTGCTATCTCCATTCCAATCACAGTTACAATCAAGACCACAGTTGAAGCTCAGCCTTGTGGCAGAAAGACAGACTGTGACTGCCCACATTGCAAATGGAGAACGAGGCAGGTAAACGAAGCCCCTATACCCTTTGCCAAAGTGCTAATTGAAAGCGGAAAATTGAGCAAGGAGAGCGTTAGGCTCTGCTCGAGTTGGTGTTAAGAGGCGGCCTGCATTCCATTCCACTGACAGTTGAGATGCAAATTCCAACTGATCTTTACTTATGACAGAAATATGATCTGGTAATTACCATTTCAGGTCTAGACCTAAACTTGGCCAGATCGGAATCCATTTCATTTGGCAGACAAAGCCATAATGCCCCATTGTGTAGGGCATAAAAAGAAGAAAAGCAGTGGACAGTGGTCTCTGCTGGTCAGTGGCCCATACTTGGTTAGAATGGAGGATGGGGATGGAGCAACAGTACCAGCACCAGCAACAGCAACAGCAGCAGCAGCAGCAGCTTGGAACTTACACGTAACTAGCAATCATGAAAATTATGGGGGCATGGACACGGGGCTATGCTGGCTGAGGGGCAATGGGCAAAAGGGGCCTTCCAGCTTATAGTTTGGATCTGTTTTCATTTGAGGCTTTGGGCGCCCTGCGGTTTTTGGTTTCTATATGTTATGTCTGTGTGTGAACCACAAGAAGAGGTTATCATTAGGCAGACTTACACTTCCTCTTTTGTTTCTGCAGTCTAGATGGAAGGGTAGAGGGAGGGGGCAAATGTGTGCTATCTCCACTCTAATTACGTAGCAAGTGAATGCCATAAACAGGGCAGAACCAAAGATGTGGCAGAGATGTATTTCCAGCTCGAATTGCAGGAAAAACCTTCAGAAAGGTCATAAAATGCGAATTGCGGCAAGAAAGCGTGGCAAACAGATGGAAAGATGTAAAGGCAAGAAGAAAAGTTGGATGTTGAAATTGGAATTGAAATTGTGCGGCGGAGAGGGAGGGGCCCATCTACACAGCTAACGGCAAATAGTGAAAGTAATAACATGAAATTAAGTTCATTAAAATGAACAAGAAGAAGATGAAGAAGAAGAAGAAGATGATGATGATAAAAAAATGGAGAAGAGCAAGGAGCAGCAGCAGCAGAGGGCGGAGAAATACATAAAAATACTTACAATGGCCAAAAGGCAAAAGTTTGCCATAAAAGCCACAAATCCATAGAGAAAGAAACAAATAAAGAATGAAAGAAATGGACATAGGAAATAAAAACGAAAAAGCAGACTTAAGTGCAACTTGAATGGCAAGTCAAGATTTTAATTATGACAGCCACAACAAGCCACACAGCAATGGATACCCCTCATAAGTGTATATTTGTACAGCGAGTGTGTTTATGTAAATGCTTTGCCAATTAGCTTGAGGAGCCACAACTTCCACTCCAACTCCAGCTCCAGCTCCAGCTCCAACTCTCTGGGGCCAAATAATTGGTCATGCCAACAATATACAAAACTATAGAAGCAAATGAAGTTGAAGTTGTTATGCTTGTCCATCAAAAACAGCAGGTGCACGAGGAGGAGGAGGAGGAGGAGGAGGAGTAGGAGAAGAGGGTAAACTGGAAATAGTGTGAAAATGAAGCGGTAAAGTCCAGCCAAGTGAAGTGAAGTGAGGTGAAGTCCAATGCATTTGTGAATGACCACCTGGATGATTGGTTACTAGTTGAGTTTTCTTCGAATTCCATTGAGATAAACGTCTGCAATCCTCATCTAACATATTCACTAGATCTGACCCCCTGAGGGTGTGAAAAAGTTGTAGAATTGGTTTGATGGCAAGTCAAAACCATCATCAAATGAAGAGGCTGCCTCGAGGATGTCTTCCTTATCGATTCTTTGATGTTGTAAAGTTGTTCAGATGATGATAACATTCGACAGACATAGGAAGCATTAGCTATATCTAGGTAAGTTCTAAGATCTACTGGTTGACAGAGACAGACAGATATAGATGCCTTTCTCAGTCTTTCATTCGTCTTCTTCCTCGTATAGCTAAGCCAAGCATAGGACTGGCACTCCTTATGTGTATCATGAAATTTTACCTCAATATTGTCCCTCGGGTGCCTCCTCTTTAGCCTTCTTCTTCTTAAGGGTTAGAGAAAAGCCCTAGCAAAAGGATTAGGGTGCTCCTCAAGCCTGTCAATATGTTTGACCATCTTTGACCTTGATTTTAAACAACTTGCAGTTGGAAAAATATATGAGTGGATCTTAACAATGTGTGGAAATTTCAGGTTAGTATAGATAAGCTCCTAGCATGATGGATTGAAACAAGTTTCACCTAGGTCATGAGCAGCGTCTTCCAGCCTAGATCTTCTTCAATTGAAGTTAAATATCATGACCATCATCAAATCTCTATCGACATCTCTCTCGGTGTCTGACTTCTTCGTCGATGTTCTCAAGTGGCATGTCAATGCCAAAGTCTATTGAAAACTGCAAACGTTTCTGCCAGAGTCTCTAAGCACATCCTTTCCAGCTAACCCTACCTATGAAGGGTTCTTACAACAACAGCAACAACAACAACACACAAAGCTCTGCTGCAGACACTCCAAGACATGAACGGATGAAGCAGATGATGATGATGATGATGATGATGATGATGCTGCTTGTACTTTATAACTCCAACAGCGTTTGTGTGTCTCTCACAGAGGCACTTCTATGCATGTCCATCAGTTCTGTCTGTCCTATCCGTCCGTGTCTGTCTGTCCATCTATTTGCCTGACAACTTTGGTGTTGCGTTTTCACGCGTCCACTTGATCAACTACTTGCCTGACTGCAGCAGCACCAGCAGTTGGGGCCAGATCTGAAGCGGAAATGGAGGCCTTTTAATTTTTTTTGTTTTGCTTTTCGCAATTTGTTGTCACAACATGCGTCTGCTCTCTCTCTCTCTCTCTCTCGCTCTCTCCCTTAGAACACACACACTGTGCCTGCTCTCTCTCTTCAATGTTCATGGCAATTATGTAATTTTCAATCAACGCAGCTTAAAAGTTGCAAAACGTGGCTCTTTAAAGCACCTGCTGCCATCTGCCACCTGTGTGCGTGTCTCAGTTGCAATCGCTGTTCTCTATATACCATTGCCAGTTCCCATTCCCATTCTCATTCCCATTGCCATTGCCATTGCCACACTGCTGCCAGTTGAGTTCCCATTCTCATCCTGGGATTGCAATAGAAGTGCGATGAAGCAATAATTGCCATCGAACAATGGATGAGCTCACGGACTGGCAGGCAACCAGAATCAAGCACACTCGTTCACTTCTTAAGGCCAGTCCAAGTCGCAGCCAGAGCTCCAGCTGCAACCCCATTCCCAAACCACTTCCACTTCATCTTTTTAAACGAAAATAAATATTAATAGTTATAATTAAAAAAGGAGAAGAAGAAGTAGAGGCAACAAGAAACGAAGCTGCCTTCTAATGCTTCTTCTCTTGGCTTCTTCTCCACACAAATTAAATGGAACGCAGGCGGCTCTAGAGAATTGCTTAGAGTGAGGGGTGGTGCAAAGTAAAGAGAGAGAGAGAGAGAGAGAAAGAGGTGGTGTGGCAACTCTAAGACAAAATAATGACTAGAAAATTGCATTAACATCGATGTGCCAACTCCACAACCAGCAGCAGCCGGAGCAGCAGCAGCCGGAGCAGCCGCAACACATGGAGTTTTAATTTGGAGCAAGTTTTAACGCAGATTGGAAAAATGGAAAATGGTAAACGCCAATTGGCACTTCAACTGGCATTAAAACGAAGTGGCCGTTTGAGTGCGAAGAATGTGTGTTCAATTTAAGGAGAGTCCATGTGGAACGGGGTAACAACACATATCTTCGCCGTTTCAATGGCTTAGACGGAGATGCATTCGCTATGCCAAGTGGAACTTTAAGGTTTCAGCAAATGTAATTTAGATTTAAGCTAATAAACATATATAAATATTAGCAAGGAATTTGCTCCCTCTCCAGACACGCTCCCCTTTTCCATTGTGTGGATCAATATTTTTGAGGTCAACACAAATCTACAAGACTCTTTATCATTTTCACACCAAAAGAACCATAGGAATGCAACTGTAAGGCAAAGAAAGCCACTAACTAGAGTGTGATTTGCCCTGAGTGTTCAAACATAGATGGCGTTGATCTCCATTTTAGACCCACTTGCAGTTGGAATTTCCAACCTTAGTGTGCGCCTGTGTTATATATTCCAATATCTATATCTTTGCTCTGAAAACTGTGGACCCACTAGAGTGTGATTTGTCTTGACATAGATGGCGTTCGGTGTATTGCTTGGCCTTTCAACCTCGATTTTGACCCCCTTGCAGTTGGAATTTGGTAAAGAAGGATCGTTAGTCTGCACCCGTGTCATATATACTAATATGTGTGAAAGTTTTAGCATCCTAGCCATTTGCTGTTTGATCTGTGCCTTGTTCCCCAGTCAGGGTCAAGAGTTTTATATCATTGCTTGTCTCATAAATGAACTCGAATTGGTTAAATGTTTGGTTTAGCGGGCTCAAGGTCATGAGCGCGGCTTTGTTTTTCCAGCTGCCCATGAAATGCTTTGTAGGAGTCCGTCGGATTCAATGATTTCGGCCACATCTCACTGTAGTTGACAAAATTCTTAACAAATTCTTAACAAAAACAAAAAATTGAAGCTTGGCTGACTTTACAGACTGTTTCAAGAGCTGCCAGTCAGGAAACTCTCTGCTGAACAACTCCATCTCATATTAGGCTATCAAATCATTTCAAAACTAGAACCTATGGCAGTATGGTTTCTATATCTCTGTGCTGCCATCTGTTGTTGGTCTTTGGAGAATTTGAAATCCCAGGGCCACATACAAGATTCTTCAAAGCTAAACCTTTCCATATTTTAAGCTACATTTTGTTTTACTTAACCATATCAAATTCCTATTCCTATCATAAGGCTGCTATCATATCATCAAGTTACTTCATGTTCTCCCTGTTCCCAAGCTTGAAAAGCCACAGAATTACTGCTTTTTCGTATCTTTGATTCATGAATTTTCGAAATTTTTGTAATTTTCTTGGTATTTTTGGTATTTCCCTTGCTATCTTTTCCCATATGCGTATGCATATGAATGAAGAGCTGGCAAAGATGAAAGAAACACTTGCGCCGCTTGCCAACAGACAAAAGACTTTGGACACGAACTTGCTGCAGCTGCATAAAACTGGAAGCTCAACCAGAAGCGGGGCGCCAGCTATTAACTCAGTGTGTGTGTGTGAGAGTGTGTGTAGATGTGAGTGTATGTATATGTTATTAAATACCGTTACTAATTTCAAAAGTTGACACCCACTTAAAATCGGAGTTAGAAACAAGATCTAGAGCGAGAGCAAGGAGAGAAAGAGCCAAAGAAGGTTTTAGACATAGATCGATGCTATGAAACATATCTATGGATGAACAGGCATATATATATATATCTGTATATATATATATGGACAACACACACACACTCATACACTCATACACGATGACTGTGAGAGAAATAAAAGCCAAGCCAAAAACCTTAAACGGAACTGCAAGAGAAAGGTGCTGCTGCCATTAAGGAGCTGGAGCCGGAGCCGGAGCTGAAGCTGGTGCTGGTGCTGAAGCTGTTGCTGTTGCTGGAACAGAGTAGGCATGGCCATGGCCAGTGGCTGTGGTTGGTTCACTTATTGCTTTTGCTTAGAACCGGAAATTTATTGCATAACAAGTTGGCGTTGGCCATATCACATGATAGCGATAGCAGCCCCAGCCGCAGCCGCCGCATCTGTTGAAGCACTGCAGCCAAAGCTGAGGCCATTTGGTATACCCATAACCATAACCATCATTGCCATGGCCTCTTGCTGCCTCAAGGTTGTTCGGCTGCGTTTTTGGAGCGGCACGAAGAGCGGAGAAGGGGGGGGATACATTTGACAGTGCAGCGCATGCATCTGGCGATGCTACTGCCATCAAGATATGGCCCAGAAGAAACGGGTGTGGTGTGCCCACGCTGAGCCCTGGCTGTGGCAAAATGGTGCGGCTGCAGCAAGAGAAGTGCACTGGTGCCGGTCGAGGGGGGCTGGTTCGGTTTGCTATCAGTGAAACATTTCATAAATTCTTGTGTTGCTCTTCTTGGAATGCTTAGTTAAATTTGTAAGCCACACTCCGATTTTCAAAGATGCATATCTGGCCAATGCCAATGCGAATGCCGCTACACTGGCAGAAATGGGGAGAATGTCCTCAAGAATATATATACCCACATATAGTTGTTCTCAAGAAACCCATGTGAACCCGGATATCCGTCTTGTCAACTGTAGCAAAAGCTGCTGAAGCTGAATGGAGGGAAACCACAAAGCGTTTCATATCCCTGAGAAGGACAGAGATCCCATCATGGCGTCGCCAGCAGTGACAGAGGTTCTCCTCAACTTTTGTATCGACTGTGTGAGAAGGTGTCTCTTGGTTTTTTGGCCAATCAATCGCTCATTGCCCAGGCCCTCTCTCTCTGGCTATTTCTCTCCTTGCCTTATTATCGCCCTCAAACGATTTTGATCAGCTGTGTGGGCCTGCCTGCACAACGATGTGGCTCTGCCTCAGTCTCTGTCGCTGGGTTTGGTTTTGGGTTCTTGGAAAGCGTCAGCAGCTATGCATGTAACTGCAGTCGTTGGGCTTTCATCATCAAAGGCAGCTACGCGGAAGTTATGCCAACAGCCAACAACAGCGAAGGCCATTAGCCATTTGAAGGCGGCGGTGGAAGTTGGAGAGGCTGAGGCCGAGGCTGAGGTGGAGGCCTGGCCACAACCTCAACAAAGAACAGGAGTCATTAGAGCGCATTTGATGGCGCAGGAATGTGGCCAGCTAAGCGAGTATCGCTGACTATCGCTGGTCAGGCATAGCAGGCAGAGCAGCCAGGCAGGCAGGCAGGCGTGTATATCTGAGATGAGAACAGCACAAGACTTTGTGCTCAGGCAGGCAGGCTATGGCGGATTCCAAGTCAAGTTGCGGCGTTGCATGATTTATGGCAATTATGAGAACATCATGGCGAGATGATGACGATGACGAGGAGACCCGTAGCCGGACTGGCCAAGTGCGAGCTTCAAGTAAGAACAATTAATTGCAATTGTGTGAGTCCCCCCTGACGCCTCTTTCTCTTTCTCTCTCGCTCCTCCACACACAGCCAGCCTAGCAGGTGTTAGGGGAGGCCTGAGGTAGGTTGCGTTACTTTGAGGCATTAGCATTCAGATGCCAAGTTGCAAACATGCGTGTAGATTTCATTCCAAGATGTTTTCGAACCCAGAGGAATCTATGTAGATTTATACCATAACATGAAGAGAGAGAGAGATAGGGAGAGAGAGAGGGAGAAAGAGAGGGAAAGAGAAGGAGAAGCAAGCATTTTCTAACATCTAAAGAAAAGGGTCTTCTTTGACGCCTGACGTTCTCTCCTTTCTTCTTCTTAGAGCAGTCAGGAGCATCTCCTAGATTTCCATTCTATTGCAGTCCAAATGAGTCATACAGCACCCTCACCCCAGCCTCCTTTCTCCTCCATTCCAGCCACTTCATCTAATCCAAAACACATCTGTTAAATGCTGCCCAAAGAGTTGTATATGTCTGATTTAGATTCAGATTCAAGTGAAGCTAAGAAGCTAATAAGCTGAGCATCATCTTCATCTTCCTTCCTAAGGGAGGGAGGCAGGTAGCTATCTTATCGCCCTGCCTTGGTACTAGATGTTATAGCTGCTGCTTCTTAAGCGGCTGCTTTGCTTGGACAGCTTGGGGACAGAGACATGTCCTGGCTCATTACAACAGGCCTGACACTTGGGTCCCCAACTGGCAACTGGCGGCGCTAGACTCTCGCCTGCCCAGGCCCAGCATCAGCCTCATTAAAAGTTGTGCCCGGCCTATTTTTAAATGCAAAACGTGGCTCGTACCTCTATCCTCTTCCCTCCATTTGCCATGGCACGACAAGACAATCGGGGCTCCACATGGAAATAATTGAATGCGCCAAACAATTCAAAAAAACCAGCAAAGAAGGAGGAGGAAAAAAGTAACCAGCCGAGCAGCAATAACATGGCATGGCATGGAAATCTGAAATGACCAATTTGCTGCAACAAGTTCTTAGCAACCGGACCAACCCCAAACCCCAAACCCCAAACCCCAAACCCAAACCCAAGTTGAACCAATCCATTCCGCACAAAACTGAGCTGAAACTGAGCTCAGCTGAAGTGAAGTGAAGTGAAGCGTATGAAGAGAGACTCCAACCTGATAAGCAAATGCTGCTGATGCTCCTCGAAGCCGCTGCAGCTTCTTTGACTCAACAAGAACTTCTGTGTGCAAATGCGGTTGCTGTTGGGGCCCATTGTGGCTCATTTTGCAGTTGCAATTTTACAAACAGCATTTAATTAAAAGCTGCGAAGCGAAGCACGTGACGTTCCAGTCCAAACCAATCCAATCCACTTCACATCATTCCACACCACACCACACCACGCCACACCACTCCCGTATCCATGCCATGTCATGGCATGCCAAAGCCAAAGCCACCTGATGCTGATGCTGACCACGCAGTAGCCAGGCAACCCAATACCAATCCCAATCCAGAGAGCCCTCGCTCGCTCTGCATGTTGCATGCAAAATGATTAGCCATGTTATACTCCTTGTTGATGGGGGTGGCAGGGGGTAGGGGGCGGGGTAGTTTAGAGAAGAGTCGTGTGTGTGTGTATGTGTGTGTGTGTGTGTGGGGGGCAGAGCAAAACATGCTGTAGTAAGTGATTTTAGAGGGGCAAAGCCTGGACTGGGCTGGGTCTGGCACACGCAATGCTCTTAAGTAAGTGCCATGGTGTTTCTTTCCTTTCCAGAACTTTGCCTGGCTTTGTCTAGGCTTTATTGATGAATGCCCCTCACATTAGATGGGCATATGAAATTACGGGCATTCATTTTGAAAATGGTAAAGTGTGGTGGCCGCCGCCGCCACTTTAGCCGCATGCTGTGCAACGAACTTGAGCTAGCGTTAGAGAGGAGTGGGCGGCGGTTATAGATTAACCAAGAACTGTTTTTCTTTCAATCAAATGGGAATGAGCCTTAGTTCATTATGTGGTATTAGGATATATGTGGCACCACATGGCGTATGTGCAATATTACATAAAGACTAAAGAGGAAGGCTAACAAAGCGAAAGCTAAGTAGACTGATCTTTTCGAGCATTTCGTCAAACGACGTGCCCTTTATTAGTCCCCTTTCATTGGCGCCATCTATCGTACAAAGTGTTCATTCTATATCTGTTTTTATATATATTGAGAGAGAGAGAGAGATAGAGCGAAAGCGAGGGAGAAACAGAAAGAAAAAGAGAGGGAAAGAGAGATAGACAGGGCATTCTGCTCATTGCTTTGGCCATGAATGAAGTCTCCTCCCTTCTTGGGCCCTCACGTCCCCTTTCATTCTAAATCTGCTTATATATATATTAGCTATATGATATAGTGGTCCGATTTTCATGAATTTTACATATGCGCAGCTTTTCAAAACGACAACTTTCACCCTGAGAGAGTATTTCACAGTGGAAACAAACAGACGGACAGAAGAACAGATCATGCTGATCAACGATATTTGTACCTTATGAGTTCGGTGCAAAATCATAATGCCACCTGTAAGGGTATACAAACCATATGTAAAAGGAGCCCAAACATATTCTTTCAGATTGAGCCGACAGTAGCCTAATGTAGCCGCACATACATCGCTCGAAACGAAAGACTTAGGCAACGAACTTGAGAGCCATGTGGCCTGGCCTAAGTTGTGTGTGTGTTTTGACTGCTGGTGATGCTGCTGCTGTTGCAAATGTGATTCCCGCTGTTGCTGTTAAGGCCAACATTTATTACAATCAATGAGCTAAATTGTGCTCGCTGGCTGTTGCTGTTGTTGTTAGCTGTTGTTGTTGTTGTTGTTGCTGTTGCTGTTGCTGTTAGCTGACAAATGATTGTCTTTGATTCGTTTGCGGCGCATTTTCATGTGCTTCATTAGCCACAGCCAGGAATCCAATTGAAAGTTGAAGAACAACTGTGTGCAGGCAACACTGTGAGCCGTTCTGCCACGTTTGGCACCTTTACTAGTTGTTGTTGTTGTTGCTCTTGTTGTTGTTGTTGCTGTTGTTGCTGTGGGCTAACTGTATGCGCCATTAGGCAAATCGGCTTTGGCCAAAGCCAACAGCCAAATTGTTTAGCAAAAGCACTAGAAATTGCCAAGCATTTGCAACAATTATTTGCCATTATTGAACATATTAAGCAGGATACCCCCCTCTAACCCCCTTAGTCAACCTTAGTTCCCCCCACCACCACCATATCATCAGGAACATCTGCATAGACAAATTGTAATGAAAGAAAGTTCAATAAGGAAATTAAGTGTGCATCAGCGGCATCGGCAATATGTGCGTAAAATGTTGGAGAATTGTGGACTTGAGAAGGAGAAAGAAAGAGAAGGAGAAGGTGAGAGAGGGTAAGCATCTGTGTGAGAGTGTGAGTGTGTGTGTGTGTGTGTTTAGATGCTGCTGAATCTGAATGAATAAGTGTTATTTGTTATTTGCTTAAGTCGCTGCTTTAACAGCTTGTGGCCAAAGCCGTTAGTTGACCTGGTTAAGACAGCAGATAAGCAGAGCTAGAATACCGCCAACAACAACAACAACAACAACAGCAACAGCAACAAAAGGCTTAAAGCAAGTGGAGAAGCTGTATTTGAAAAATGACTGCCAAGATTTAAAATAGCAACAAATTGTTTGCCTAAGCCTAAGCTGTTCATTCTCCTCACACAATGGTTAACAGCTTGAAGAGATTTCAATATCAAACAAATATCTATTATATAGACAAAGGTCAGGGAGAGATCAAAGTGGGAGGCACAGGCATATACTTATCCATGGCTGAGTTTAACGGTTAAAGTGCTCAAAAGATGCCTTGATGAAGTGTGTTTAGGGGGAGGGGGGACCATAGCCTGTTGCCTGATTGAAAGTCTCTCTTTGTTGCCTCCAAAATATTCAAATGCAACAGAAGATCGCTTAACCTCGTTTACGGCAGCTATCGAAGAATGGCAGCTCTAACTACAGTTCCAAAGTTTAACATTTCGAACCGTTTAAGGTGTTGCGCAGGTGTTGCCCTAAGCTTTGCTGGTTGGGAAAGTGCGTTGACTGGCATTGCCCTGGCTTTGGCCCAGCTTTGGCACAGCCGTCTTTCTCTTTTATTGACAAACAAGAGCAGCCAACTCTGACTTTGAGTTTAACTCCAACTTCTGCTTGCAATGAGACGCGTTAAAGCCAGGTTAACTGTAAAGTAGGCCAAGTCCATACAAACACCCAGAGAGATAGAGATAGAGAGACAGAGAGAGAGAGGGAGAGAGAGAGAGAGATGGGTTACTGCTGCTTGGTTGAACTGGACGCCGTGGCTGTTGGCTTTGGGCATGTCAGTGTGGCTCGCTGGCATGCAAATCTCTAGCTTTGCCGTAAAGTGTTTGTGGGTCAAGCGGATATGCATTTGGCAGCTGGTGGATGCGGATGGCAGTTGCCACAAATCTTGGACAGGCTGGCTGAATAGAACCAGTTTTAATGTGCCGCCAATGAGCTCTAATGGCCACATCTTCAAATGCAACAAATGCAACACCTCTCACTCGTACTCTGTTCTCTCTCTCTATCTCTATCTCTGTTGCTTTCAATTCTAACTGCTCTTTGGCTTTCTCTATGTCACCTCACATTATCATCTTGGCTGTTCCTGATTGACTTCCTCTTCTCCTAAGGACATTTTCCCACTTCTTCATCGTCAACTAAACTCTATTTGCTTTGCCCAAAATTAGCTCTGACTTTCTTCTGGTGTGAGGCTGTACTTGGGCTTGAGAACTTTTCATTTTCATTTCATACAACATCTTGCTGTTGTTGTTCATGTTATTGTTGTTGTTGTTGCTGCTGTTGTTGCTGCTGTTGTTGCTGCTGTTGTTGCTGTTGTTGTTCAGCTTCTAATTTATTATGCGCCACAGCATTTTTTGTTTAACCAGCTCGAGCACGACCTAAGACAATCTGATGCTAACAATTTTTCGCTTTTGACGGCGTCGGCGGCATCGTCATCGTCGTCTGCTGCTGCGGCAGCTCATTCACATGCCACTCAGGTCGCCAGATCGTGTGGCAGCAGCAGCAACCATAAACATTGGCATGCCACAAAGGCAACAAACATGTGCCTGCTCCGGCTCCACCTCCAAAAATGTTGTCCAATGCCAATGCCAAATGCCGTATCTCACCCCGCTGGCACTCAAATTTAGCACTTGGCCTCCTCCTTTCCCCATTCCACAAACATATTCGCTTACATGTTCCAAATGTCAGTCGAGATTCAGCCCCACTCCCACTCCCGCTCCACTCAGCTCGTGCAAACGTGCTCGGCGACATGCGCAGAATTTGGAATTCAATAAATAAAATGATTTCTTGGTGAAAGCGTAGAACCCTGACTCCACGAGCATACAGAGAGAGAGGGAGAGAGAGGGAAAGAGAGCCTTCAGCTGGTACCCAAGGCCCAGGCCCAGCTGCCAAACTATCGAGTACCAGCCGTAGAAATCGTGTTGCCACTAATGGATTAGCTAAGCCGCCTACAACAACAATAACAACAACAATAACAACTGCTCCCTCTAGACATTTTTTGTTCCCATGGCTCCTTTTTGGATACACTCCATATGATATATAGGGTATGGCCACTTCAGCAGGATGTTTGTCTTATATATAGACAGAATCATAAGCTCTACTAGAGGGAAACCTGGTCTCCGCTTTGGCTCTCCGTCAGACACTCCTGGGCATTATTGATGGAAACATTGATATGGCCATGATGTGAGCTTCGTTTCTTTCGGGTCGAAGTATGAAAATGTGGCTTAAAGGTTTGTTATTTTAGCAAGCTCGAGGTCAGGTGAGTTAAAAGTGAGTTAAAGGGCTTAAAGCTATGAAACATTGTCAACATAAGCTTCAGAATCATGTCAGATATATACTAATATATATAGAAATCGTTCAGATTGGGCCACTATAGCATAAGCACCAACTTAGATAAGGATTTTTATGGTTTTTATGAAGGATTTTTATGGAACACAAAGGAGCTCTCCAGCATTCAAGCATCTAAATATATATTAGCCTCATTTGCCCCGCCGATATCATTCTCTGACTTATTTCCATACATTCCCTGCCATTCATCAATCACAATCCCACTTCAATTTGACAACATAAAGCCAAAATAACTTCATTATCTTCATCTTCATCATCATCATCAGCAAATCGTCTTCAATGAAAGCAAAGCCAAAAATTCTATTGAAATTGAAACTCAAAAAAACAAAAAATGTGTAAAATTCGAGAATATTTTTACCTGTTGGCTGTCGTTGTTGTTGTTGTTATATATTTGTTGTATTCTTTCACTGAGCGTCGGCTTGGGGCTGCTTTCGTCACGAGCTCAAAACTGAAAGTAGAAGAAACAGCGGAATTTGTTTAATGAAATTAGTCTGTTTTTTTGGTGTCTTTTTTTATCTTCTTGTTGCTTTGTGAAATTCGTGAATTTTTATAAATTAGCTGTCAGAAGTGTGTTAAAAACGTTAAACCGTTTCAAGCTAATTGGCATAAACGGGGGGTGGCGGAGAGCGGGGCAAGTCTTAGAGGCCTGCAGACAAAGCCCGCATTAGTTTAATATCATGCAGAACAAAGACAAAGCGAGAGAGAGAGATAGAGAGAGGCGTGTGGGCAAATTACCGTTACTTAATGACACACTTGCCAGAGGGGGTGAGGGCGAGGCAAGCAGAAACGTGCTGGCAGTCCAAGTTGAAGCTGCAGCCTGAGGTCAGAGATAAGACCAAAAAGTTAGCGGCAAAACTCAAAAGCACGCAACGCAGAGAGGCAGAGACAGAGGTAGAGAGAGAGAGAGAGAGAGAGAGAGAGAAATATGGTAGCTAAATGAGTGAGTGAAAGTTAAGTGGAAAGCCAGAAAAGAACCGTAACAACGAAACTGTAACGCAACATGTTTAACAAACATTGTAATAAACATTCAACAGACTTTTGCCAGCAGAAAGCTAGCGATAAAGATGCTTATTAGTAGGCGAAGGAAAGCTAAATTTGCCATAACAGGACAAAAGAGAGCATGGAAAAAGAGAGCAGAGAAATGGTAAGTCCTTCTGGTCTTGAAACGATCTCATTTCTAGGCAATTTTTGTAAGCAAAAGATGAATCCACAGAGAACTCGATGATGCAAGTTGATTCACTAACTTCTTGGCTTAGTGTGGCTCTATGGTTAGATACGCTTGTGGCTGTTAACTGTGAGGATGCTGTAGAGATGCAGCCGAATGTTGGAAATCATGGAGATTGTTAAGATTTTCATGGTAATGGAGTGTTGCCTTCAAATGGATCACGAAATGATTCACAAAGGCAGACTCTCTCATGTCATCTCTCATGGATTCTCTTCATTCTAAAGGCTTAATCCTCATCCTCATCGTTTGCCTTCCATTTCATTTGCTCCCCCTCAAAGAGTAATTGTAACATACGCCTCTGTCTCTAGACAGGCTGTGAGTATATCTAAGCAGAGCTAGAGCCAGAGCCCGACAATTGAACATGACCATAAGAAACTATTACTCCAAGCCATAGCCATAGCCACAGCCGCAGCCACAGCCATATCCATATCCATACCCACATCCATACATCCCCCTATACATACCATATCCACATGCTATATCTAAAGCACATAGGCCGCAAATGGGCATGCCCATTGTACGAGTGGAGCATCATAAGTAGATATGTGATATGTGTGTGTCTTGGAATTTTGCATATGCCCCGCCAGAAACGGCAACAGCGCTCAGGCCGTTAGGTTAAATGCAAATCTCTCCTCCAACCAAGTGCTGGCTATGGCTCTGGCTCTGGCTCTGGCTCTGGCCTGTGGCTTGTCTTGCTCTGTTTACTCATGCAAAGATGACACTGTCAGGCAACACCAACACCAACTACAGACTGCAGTTGAAGCCGACAAACGCCCCCTTCTCCTTGGTCCTAACCCTTTTGGCTGCTTAGATATCATCTCACACACACACACACACACACAAACACACGTAAGCGATGCCCTGCCAATGCCAGCTCCAGCTCCAGCTGCAGCTGCAGGAGATCGGTAGGCAGGTAGGTAGGGCATGAGGCGGCAGTAGAAACATGGACACGACTTGTTGCTGGTGTTTGAAATATTTCACTATATTGGGGTCTCGCCCTGCCGCCCACCGAATTTCTAGTCGCCATTTGCCATTTGTCTGCGTTCGCTGTGTCTAACAATGGCCACATGGTGGACTCTAACTCCAACTCCAACTCCGACTCCAACTCTGACTCCGACTCCTCTTTCTCAGCGTAATGTCCGAGGCCTCAAAATGGAAAATTGCCATGCATAACATTTTCCTCCTCTTCTTCTACTGCGCTGCTGCTGCTGCTGCTGCGGCTGCTGCTATATATTTTGATCTGGCATGGCGTGGCGTGGTTTATTATAAAGACTTGCAAAGTGGCCAGTTGCTGGTGTGAAGGGTTGCCACCACTATGCTGAGGGGGAGGTGACTAAGACAAGACGCCGTTGCTGGCAATTTATGCGCAGCTAACGCAATTCAGTTTCAGTTTTGTGTTTCAGTTTTTTTGTTACCATTTTCTTGAAATGCTCAAAGCCGCAATGCAAATTGCTGTTGGCTTGAACTTCCTTTGTTTTTTGGCCATAACGATGATAACCCGTTAGAGTTGGCCATGTATAACAGATGCAGATGCCAGGCTGATTGAGGGTATGAGGCATGATCATAGCTATTTGCCAGCCCACAAAACGGGTCTCCTAAGCAAAACAAAGGGAATTCACACGATGCCAAAGCTATGGAAATTATGGCTCAGAGGATCAAGAAGACTGCCTCCATACTGGCATCCCTAGACCTTTATATATATTTAAATCTAAATGTCTCCTGAGTGATTTAGGAGCCAATCAGAGGTCAAAGGAAAATGGGTAGAAAGCCGTATTTCCATTCAAATTCCCACTGCAAGTAGTTCAAAATTGAGCTCAAGGATTGCCTGGAGGCAAGTGACACTCTGAACATTTCATACAAATCACACTCTGGTGGCTGTCTTTGCCTTGAAGTTACATTATTTTGACTTGGATGTAAGGTTAAGGTCTTCGATAACAAAAGTTTGATAAAGTTTGTGCCTTGGAGTTGGCTTTCGGTTCGTGTCCTTGCCCCTACTCTGGCCTAGCAAAGGTAATTTCGCCCACACAAAAAGTTAACCCGCGCAACGCCGGGTATATATACAACGATTCTGCAGAACCATATTACAAACATCTTCCGTCTGGCCACAAATTGTCAAACTCCATCAAAACTTGGCAATAATTTTCACTCTTTCTCTGCAAATATTTTGCAATTTCCTCAAAAGATTTTCACCGCTTGCGGTTGAGGTTAAGTGCAGCGGCATAAATTGAAAATTGTGATTGAGTTTGAAAATAGAATTGGGAGTGTGGTGGGGCTGCGTTGGGGTTAAAAACAGCACAAATCGAAATGCCAAACCGCAATCAAGTCAAATCGAAATCGACTCAAAATCGCCAAGCCGCAAAACACAGCGAAACACAAATAGGCAAAGCAAAGTCTCAACAGGCGGGCGACGACGCCATTGGCGACTGCCCATTGAGCAAGGTTAATTGATTATCATGGCTCCAGCAAGAGAGTCTCTCTGACCAGCACTGGTGGAGCTCAGTCTAGGCGCAAATGAAGATCAACCGCTGCGTCGGATTGCATCGCATTGCAAACGCTTCGTTTCGAAAAACCGCAAATGACAAGCGTCACGAGATCAAAGCAGGCTGAAGGCTGTGGCGAGGAAAAGCCCAGGCAGGAAAAGCCATAAGAAACGAAACCAAATTAGAAGTTAGCATTGGTCGCCAGGCTAGCCCCCAAATTGCCTGCTGCCTGCTGCCACACAGAGACTTGGTTATGAGGCACAGAGGCAGAGGCACACCGTATCCACCTACCTTCATCATGCTGCCACAAATTTAACCCATTTTGGTTAGCCAAAGTCAAGGTCTGATGTGGTAGAAACTTTCAGTAAGGCAGGGAAATACTTCAAGTTCGATTAAAATGCAGTAAATTTATATAGCGAGCCGATTTGTAGACATTTCTTTAAATGTGAAGGTTTGCAGTTACAGATATTTTGCTAGTTTTTTCAGCAGAAGGTCGTTCAAAAACGGTAACAGCTTGGAGCATAATTTGAAAGCCAAAGCATTTATCCTAATAAGAAGAGAGCTAAGAAATTTCGATATCTTGACAATATATATATCAATATATATCCATCATATAGCCACCGATGAAAAGGTCATTCTGAGAGTCATCAAATCAACACCTTAAGAGCTCGATGAAGAATAGTTTCTCCCAATGTAGACCACTTTCTAGACGCATCATTCCACATAACAACTATATGCTATAGCGCTTCGATCTGGCACACATTAGCAGCATTTGGCAAAAGAAGCCAATCCGACCAGTTGTGGGGGCAAAATGGGTTAAGACAGTTGGCCAGCTGGTGTGGCTGTGGCATGTTTGCCGTGGCAGTTGCTCCACCATGTTACAGCTTGTGGCCTAACAAGATTCGTGTTGCAGTTGCCGCTTTTGGCCAGCTTTTGCAGCTCAAGTAGCCAGCACAGCAGCACCGGAACTGCAGCATTGACCAGTGGTCCTATAAAGACGCTCCCAAGCATGGAGACTTTCAACTGGCATTGGTCACATTTTGTGTTTGGTTCTATGTTATACACGTGTGTGTGTATGTGTGTGTGTGTGTGCGACATTAAGGCCGCCTCAATACCAAAAAAAAAAAACAGAGCAACAGAAAAATCAAGTGATTACTGTCTGGCATCACGAGTAATGAAACGTGACTCAAATCGCAGTTAAACACTCTGGCAAGGCAGGCGCAGTGGAGAAACAGTAGAGAGAGAGAGAGAGAGAGGGGTTGTGGGGGCAGGGGTGAAATGCTAGGCAGGCACAGGCACACCGTGTAGCATCGTTTGCCACCTAAAATATATAAGAAAACCAACCACGTAACCATCTACACACAGCTACGACACGCAAGCCCAGTCGGGCTACTCGGGCTAGTCGGGCCAAGAAGTCGGGTAAGACACCATTCTACAACAATTAGAACACAGTGAAACAGCACAACCACAACAACAAGGAGAACAACAAGACCACAAGACCACTAGAACGAACGTGGTAAACGAACATTGGAATAAGGAATATCATCAATGTCGAGCAATGTCAGCCATTTGGGGTAATGTCGTTGCTGTGCTCTGTCTCTGTCTCTGCCTCTGCCTCTGCTGTTCCTGTTGCTGTTAATCTGGTAATGGCCACCATTTGGCAATGGCTATTGCTTGTTCTCTGCCAACATCCAACATTCAACATCCAGAACAACAACAACACAACACCATGAACAACTGGAAGAAGACACTCAGTGGCCTCTTTGGAAGCGAGCTGACCATCGATAGCCTTTGCCTATGTTCAGCTCCAGCTCTAACTCATCTTTGAGCTAGTTCAAGTCTGATCAGTTCTAGATATAGGATTTCGTATCGATGCATAACATGTAGCCATTGAAGATATGTAAAGAAATGTATCAGCTTTGAAGAACAGTGCTCAAATTGTCTATAGATACTATTAATGGGTTCGCAAAAGTGGGCGGAAATGGTACGTTCGGTTAACCTTGTAGACCTTGTTAGATCCTGAAGTATCTTCGAAGTATATTGAGTGCTGCTAACTCATCTCCTTATACTGAAATTCCTAGAAAACACACACACTTATACACTTCCAAACGACTTGGAAAGCCTACTTCTGTAGTCAAACACAACAGGTTATGTTCCCATTAAACTAACCAATCCCATTTTGATGGTCCACTGCAAACTTCTCTTTACAACTAAGCAAACCATCTTCAATTTATAGCTAGATATACATATAGCTAGCTGTATTTACAAACATCCAGTCTGAAACACCTGCGCTGACAGACTTAAAGCTAGAGAAATGGCATAAAAGATGAAATTTCGCAGTTTGTGTGGCCTTGAAGCACTCGGCTTGAGTGACCTCATCAAATTTAGAACTTTAACGATTTCAAATATCAGCTAAAAGCATAACCTGGCCTTGCATGGCTATACACCCCTCACCACCGACCCCTCCCCCATTCTCATGACGCCACCAAGTATCTTTGGTTGCGTGTTTTAACCGAAAGTTTTGGGCTGGGCAGTTTTTTTTTCCTACATCCTCGGGCGGCCACAGCTTGGCCCGCCCATTTGCATTTTTGTTCATATATCTTGCGTGTGACATATGACTTTAGGGGCAGATGTTTGGAAGTTGTATGGAAGTTGGCTGTTGTTGTTATTGCTGCTGCTGCTGCTGTTGCACGTACAACAGATTTTTGTTTGGAGCAAAAGAAAGGCAATGTTGGTGCTGCTGTTGTTGATGGCAGCTGGTCGCCTTGGCTGCTTTCATGGCATCCACAGGCTTAAGTAGGTTAATTTTTACCGGTTTCTGGGGCCAAATGGGTGAAAGAGAGGCAGAAAGATGGACAGAGAGAGAAAGAGGGAGAGGGAGAGGAAGAGAGAGAGAGCAAAGACATTTGTTGAACTTCTGCTGCAACAGCGACAGCAACAGCAGCTTCTTGTTGCTGTTGATTGACTGGCATTTGGCTTATTAAACAGCAAAAGTTGCATTTCGTTTAATGAAGCAACAACAATAGCAACAACAAGAGCTTGCAACATGTCGCCAAACTGCAGCCTAACGATGCAAATGTCAAGCTGCTGTTGCTGCTGTTGCTGTTGTTGCTGTTGTTGCTCATGTTTTGCTCAGACATTGAATCTTCTATCGCTGCGAGTCCATCTCGTTAGCCGGTAGCCAAAAACAGCAGCAGCATCCCAATCTTTCTCGCTCTCTTGGCCAAATCAGAGACGCAGCCAATCATGGCTAGAATTGAGCCTTAGCCTGAGCTCAGATAGCATCAAATGTTGCCTCATTTGAGCAGCAGCAGCAGCAAAAACAAAATACAATTGAGAGCAGGCCTTGGTCTAAAGTATCTTCAACTGATTGGTAGATCTGGTTTTTAGCCACCAAAGGAGGAACCACATCCTCATTCACCCACGCGATTCATTAAGGAGAGATGAGCCCTCCTTTCATAGAGAAGATCTTAGATTGCCAGACCATTCTGCAGGCTGTGCTGTGACATTATCTGGTGTTCACCACAATCACTTTCTGTAGACAATGTGGTAGGGCTCTAGCCTTGGCCTGCCATTCCAAGATGATGATGACCATGGAGGCGCTAAATCATCATCTTCCTCATCAACAGCATCTGCAGCCTTTAGGCTTCAATTGAATTTATGTAACTTTTGAAACAAATTTCAAATTGCCAAGGGAAATGCGAATTGTTCGCCACAGACTCAGATGCTATTTCACACACTCGGACAAAACACTTGAGCATAAGTCACCCGAGCTGCAGCTTGGAGCCTGAAGCTGGCCTTGTTGATTTATGAACAACGAATCACTCAATAAGCACAGGTAACCAGCACCAGCACCAGCTCTAGCACTCCAGCTCTCTGTTCCAGCCTCTGCCCACGCCTTAGATGCCCTATGGCTCCAGCTCAAGCTCTGACTCTGACTCTGACTCTGGCTGTGGTTTGCATGTATTTACATAGTTATCAGCACAGTTAACATGCTTTAAAAGGGCGGCTTAAAGTCGGGGAAAAAAAGAGTTAGGTCTACACACACACACACACACACACACACACACTTACAGAGATACTGCTTCAACTGAGGGGCAAACAAAAGCCAAAGTCAAAGTCAAAGCTGAGGGAAGCAGCTAGCAGTACGAGCTCGTTTGGTATTGCCTTAACTGGAGATGGCTATGGCTATGGCTATGGTTAGGCTCTGGTCTAGCCTGGTCTAGGCTGGGCTACACTTGGCAAAACTAAGTGCTACATGGAAAAAGAGCAAAGGAAAAAGAGCATGAAAAAAGAGAGAAGTTTTATATAAGTTAGTGAACTAATGTAAAGGTCTTTGATGATTTGGATTGCCTGAAACTGCTGTCAGATCAGTCCAGTTTTTCACCTTAGAAGTCTGCTTCTTTGCAGTTTGGCAAAAACGTCTGAGAAGGGCCTGTCCGTCGGACTTCCAATACAAATGTGAGCTTGGCCAAAGCTGAATCAACATTTTGCTTACGAAGTCTGCTTCTTTGCTGTTTGCCAAAACATGTCGGACTTCTAATACAAATATCAACCTACCCAAAGCACAATCAACATTTTGCACTTACTATAGACCTCAAGCCTGCCAAATAAATAACATTTAAGGCACATTTGCGACTATAAGATTGATTTTCCTGGCATTTTGGATCTCTGAGACATTTGTTAAATCCAACTTGCCAATGTGTGATTGGGTTATTCAGTAAGATCATGCTTCTGCATAACATTGACCGATCAAGAACGATAATCCCATATATGGTTTACCCAAATTACATAATAATTCTACTCTGGACATATGATTTCGACCAGAAGATGCAGCAGACCATAAAACTATATCATTAACAGCTTGAGTTAACCCTGAATTGAGTAACTTCCAGGCAAATCTATACGCTTCTTTTCACATCTAGCTCAGTCAACAGCTTTTCTCTCAGTGTAGGCTGGCATTGCGTGTTATCTGTTGGCCTGCCTTTAGCATAAAACATAAATAGCGACTGCATTCAAATGAGTCTGACAAACAAACTAAACCAAAGCAACAGGCAAATGGACAACAGCAACAGCCGAAAACAACAACAGCAACAACAGCAATAACAACAAGAAAAGTAGAAAAATGAAAAATGCAAATACATGTACGTGTACACACACATACACATGCACAGACATACACAAACACAAACAAACAAACAAACAAACCAAAAGAAAAAGATGCCTACTTGAACACGTCCGTCCGTCCGCCTGTCCGCATCTGCATCTCTGCCTGGCCATTCCATTTTGTGACCAAAAGGCTATAGCGTGGGCGCTCCTTAGTTGGCTCTCAAACTGGCCCCAACTTCATCTGTTAGCCTCATCTTCAGTTGGAGCCTCAGCCTGATGCGGCTTTGGTTCAAAAGCGACCGCACATTCAATAATTGCAATTATTTCTCATATTTTACAAGCCACACATTTCAATAATGAAGCCAGCAGACTGTCCAAGGAGTCCGAGGAGTCCGAGGAGATAGAATAGCTGAAGCCGGAGGAGCCGCCTGCCCACCAACCCACATGCCACATGCCACATTGAACAAATGGCAATTCCCTTGCCGCTTCGGTTGCATTTGGGGCGTTTTTAATGAGCCTGCGCTGCTGTCTGTCCATATGTCCAGCTGCCCAACGTCTGTCTGCCTGCCAGTCAAAGAGTCAACCATAGCCACAGCCACATCAACATCCACATCCATAGTCATTGCCAACAGGCTGTGCAATTTGGCCTTTCATTTATGGCTAAATTGCTAAATTTGGTCGGCAGCAGTTGTTATCGCAACGTTTTAGAATAGATTGATGGCCCATTGGCTAACTACCGCCTGGCTAACTGGCTGGCTTAACTTTCTCGCCGGGATTTGGTCTGGTTGTTCGTTCTCATTCGTTCAATCGTTCTCAGCTGCCCAAAGGCTAATGTGCTGCTAATGTCGAAAACAGTTGTCGGTTAGCGGCACAACAATGTCCAAATTGGCCCTAAGTTTGCCACATTTTGGCCAGCATTAGATATCAATTAACAAATATTACACTCCAAAAAAAAGCAGGGCCCTGAGATTTTAAGGAAAATTTGAAGGGAACAGTGAAAATGCCACATAAAGAAAGCAAAGAAATCACAGAATCAGACTAAAAAAGTTAGC
Source organism: Hirtodrosophila duncani (assembly GCA_037043425.1). Taxonomy (NCBI): domain Eukaryota; kingdom Metazoa; phylum Arthropoda; class Insecta; order Diptera; family Drosophilidae; genus Hirtodrosophila; species Hirtodrosophila duncani. Next base: position 3,500,311 of record JBAMBM010000704.1, on the reverse strand, counting down.
AACGAAATGGAGAAGTATTTGGTGAAACTTTGAGAAAAGAATTGTAATTGCTTACAGTTTATAGAAAGCTTAGAATTCACAACTGATTCTAGTTGCTGATTCCAATTGTAGTTCTTGCCTAAGGATTGTGGGTGGAGATCTCTGCAGCTTTCCCCATCCGTGACCTCAAGTTAGCTAAGAAAACCATGCAAACTTTGAGAAATATAATTGAATGTCCTTCTACTTCTTTCTGGGAAGTCCTCAATGCTGGAGGGGATACTCTTTCTATCTCTGGAAACTTGATTTCTGTTGATCTTCCCAGTCTAAGAATCTATAGGTCTTCTTCTTTAGATTGTTCTAAGAACTTCAAACTGTTGTCAGAAATTGAAATTGAAAGGTTGAAGTTGACTTGTAAACTTCAAAGGTTCTAATCTTTGCCGATTTCCATATCTCTCGATCGTTTTTTCTTCTTCCGACTGTTCTACAGGCTTCCGCCTGAGCCTTCCTGAGAATTGAAATATGAAATTGCTTCGTGATTACTTCTAATTTCTGTCGATCATGAAAGATCTTTCGATCGTCAGTCTGTCCTACAAATTCCACATTGTGTCTTCCTGGGAATGGGAAAGCTTAGAGGTGTTTCGTAGATTTGGCAAAACCCCCAACTTGACCCTGGCCATTTCTATCTTGGCAGTTCTACCTTCAGAGTGTGCTTTGGATTCAAAAAGTCATACAAAGATCTAAAATTCTCAGCCAAAGTCTGCCCTAGCCACAGTTCCTTGTTTATAGACAGCTCTTAGCTGAGATTGGGTCTGATGAATGCCCAAGTGAATACACAACAGACCATCCCATGCACTCCACATATACACTAACACATACATAATCCATACCCAAAAGCTGGCCTGAGGCATAGCTGCTGCTCAACCCCTGGCCTGTCCAACTCTTCCTCCTCTCGTCATCTCCTGACTGTCTGTCAACGAAAAAAAGTGCTGACAGACATTTGGACTGATTGACTGATGGGCATTAAGTAGCAGAAATTGCATAACATTCAACAGCGGCCAACCCAGACCAGCCCAGACCAGACCAGGCCAGACCAGGACCAGGACCAGGGCTAGCTGCAGACTCTGGCTTTTGTTCTAGTCTATGGGCAGAGCATTGATGGCTGCTTCTGCGGTTTGTGCTGCTGCTGCTGCTGCTGCCTTCCGATGTTTAATGCTAATCCGAAGTTACGAAGATGAAGATGAAGTTGAAGTTGGCATGCCTGATAGATGGAGACGCTGACGGCGAATGGCAGCTGGGCTGGCAGGCAGGCAGGCACTCGGTAGGCTCTGAGTTTCATAAAGTGAGCAAACAAATGACAAGCGGCAGTTCCTGTTGCTTCTGTGCCCATGAGATACCCTAACCGTGACCCCTACGGCTGTACAGCGAAGTGATGGCGTTGGCCAAAGTGATGGGACTTTTAGCCAGGCATTTCATAGAATACTCTGAAGATGTTTCTCAGTGTGCTTGGATGTTCCTAAGACACTTTCAAGTGATCATTCCTAAAACCTCTTGGGCTGTTTCATTTAGGTTTTCCCAGTGTACGCCTAGGCTTTTCAGCTGACTAGTTGTTGCGGATGTTTCCAGCTCTTAGCGAGTTTCTAACTTCTCTAACTTACAGCTGAAGCAAAGGCTGCCTATTTGGGGGTAGAGTGGGGGGGTGGGGGGATTGGGTAACAAGATTCAGAAGTGTGAAAAGTAGGAAGATAGAGGTAAAAGCTCAACATCTACCAGAGAGAGTTCGTTTTTGAAGCGTTTCTTTGGGGAGTTTTAAGGGTTCAGCAAAAGCATCTTCTGCTGGTTGGCGAGATTTCAAATCAATGACATTTCTACTTCTGCTGAACCTCAAATCGCTAGAGTTTTCCATGGCACCGCTGAGGCTTCTTTGCTGCTTCTTCCAGTCACTTCAATGTTGTAACTTTCTGTGACTTCTAGATGAAACAGCCCAGTCGTTAGCCAAGGTTCTTCAATGCCTCCTGACCAAGGTTGATGATTATGAGCTCAGAACACAGCTTACAGAGATCACAGAGATCACAGAGCGATGAGCAGCGACTTGTTGCCTGCCTCTGCTCATTAGCAGCCCGCTGGAATAGCATCAAAACATAATGTGACAATTTGTTTCATGTTTCATACAATGGCCAAGCTTTGTTAACTCCACTCCACTGCCCACTTTACTTAGCAGCCTTGGCAGCTTGTTAGGCCTTAGCTTTGCTCAGTTTATGTTTTGGATTTTACTCGTTTAACTTTTCTCTGCTTTTTTTCGAGGTTCCTTTGGCCAAATTGACCATAAAGTAACACAAAATGTATGTGGTTGGGCAACACAGAAAAAAAAAGAAACATGCCTGCCCGCCTCTGGTTGTGTTGGTTGCTGCTGCTGCTGCTGTTGCTGATGTTGCTGTTGCTGTTATTGTTGTTGTTGGCGCACGCAATTTGGAATTTATTTGCACAATAATTGGCAAAAGTTGAAACCAATAAACGCTTGCGGGCCAACACAAACCATAAATTAAAAATTGCCACTCGAGTTGAGGATTTGCCGAAGCAGCAGGCCAGAAAGAGAGCAGGAAGAGCAACTGGTTTGGCCAGCAGGATCATGATGAGGAGGGCAACACTTGGTATAGCATGTGCTCGGGCTAGGATTGCAGTTGTAAATGGATCTGGAGCCTGGGCATGCCATTACCAAAAGGTTAATCGAAATTTGTTTTGGGAGGGAAATATTCAAGAGAAATATTCAGAAGGAAATTCAATTTTCAATAGGTGATCTTTATAGGATCGTGGTGTTAAATTATATAATAACTAAGTGGAAGAACATATTTTAGGTGTTATATAGCTTGAAAGTTGGTTAAAGATTTTGTAAGATTTTTAAAAGAATTTCTCAAGATTTTCTAAAGATTGTTCTGGCATTTTACAAAAAAAAAAAATGTTTACAGAAATTTTGTAGTTTCTAAATGATCTCAAATAGATTGTATGACAAAGGCAATCATATGATTATAGAATACGTGGAAGATTATATATTATATATATTACAAATCTTAACCAATTTTATAAGTTTTTTAAAGATTTTTCAAAAATTTTCTTAAGATTTTTTCTTGCTATTTCGATGAAATTTCAAGATTCTTTCTTGCAATTTTAAACAAGTTTCTTCTGGTTTGTTAGGCATTCTATAACACATGCGATCTTACGATTACCTACAACTTCCGCTGCACAAACACACACACACACACACACACACACACAGAGAGCCATCAAGGTGGGTGGAGCAGCAGCAGCATCAGCAGCAGCAGGAATAGGAGTTCCGATTGGAGTGGGTGTAGATAGCCATTTATCTGGCCATATGAGTTTCAGCCCAGTCGGCGGCGGCAGGTGCGGACAGCCACAGCCACAGCCTTTTCCTGTGAGATGCATTTACCATGATAAGCGAATCCCAGACTGAGAAGTTATAGCTTCAACAAGGTGCTGTCAATGGCCATTGGAGTGTGATTTGGGGGAAATCAAGAGAAACATACATCCATATAGAGAGCAGGCTTCAGGCTGTTTGATATAGAGCTAGATGGGCGTGGCACACACACACTCACACATATGTGCCACATCTAAATGCATAACTTAATTAACAGCTGAAGACAAGAACCAGATTTGGCTAAGACTAAGGCCAAGTTCGTTTCCTAAGTCTTTTGTTGTCGATGAGAGAGATGGCATGGCCTAAACGCCGTTACAAATGAACCAAACGAACACGAACGAATGCACAAACGAGGCAAGCAAAAACGAAATGAAACGAAACGAAACGAAACAGAACAAAACCATCAAAAGGCGATTTAAAAATAGACATAGAAATTAATTGCAATGACAGCAAAAGGCAAAGAGGCAAAGGCAAAGCCGATGCAGCTTCAAAAGGCGCGGCCCGTTGTGACAACAGCAGACGCAGACGCAGCCTCAGCCTCCCAGCTCACCTCTTGGGGCAGAGGCAGCTCTCCATAGCTATATAGCTGTCTATAGCATCAGCATTCAGCATCAGATAATAAATTAGAGAGACAGACGCGCCTTCAACTTCAGCCTGAGCATCAGCTTGAGCTTGAGCTTGAGCTTGAACCTGGGAACTGGGAACTGGGACCTGTTTGCTGATTGCTGGGCTGGCCTCCAAGTCCGCCTTTGTTTTCTATTTTGAAAGCGGCAATTCATTTTCATTTTGTCAGCAGCAGAAGCAACAACAACAACAACAACTGCAACCAATCTTAATTGTTGGCAGTCGTCAGAGAGTCCAAAGAAACAAATCAAACTCAAAATCAAAGGCAAAGGCATAGGCAGAGGCAGAGGCCCAATGGGCATTGCTAGCTGAAGCTAAGCGTGGTCATTGGTCAATGGGCTGGGCTATTAGTTGCAACGATTTGCAGAAGCTGTACTCCCTGCCACGCATTACTCAATGTCACTCGGAGCAGCCGATGGAGCAGCAGAGCAACAGAGCAACAGTTTATGCCGCCTGCGCTCAAACCACTTCAATTAGAGAGCACAGCCGCCCTGGACATGGCACATCGCCTAGCCCTAATTGTGAAGTATGGCTGAGCGCATTCAACAAAGGATAAGACGACGACGACGACGACGCAGCCAGTTCCCAAGTGGAAGATCAGGCTGCTTGAGTGACTAATTGCCTGGCCACGTTGATTGCCACAGCGGGCACGTAGTAGATGCCTCTAAACTTATAAATAGCAACGACAATTAGATGTTGCCACTGCCCCCTCTTCTTTGCCTAAGTATAAGCCAACACCTGTCCAAGTCTTGATTTGTGGTTGCTTGATGTTGTCAACCAAGTCAACCACAAAACTCCATTTGCACCTTGATTGAGGAGAGCCTTGAAAGGATACTTCAATGTGAAATGACCAAACACAATCTCCAAAAGTAATTGAAGCCATAATCTTACCTTCTTCTATTGTTGCGAGTGTGACTCCTTTACGACCTCTGTATCTGCAAGAAGGAGAGAATGGAGACAAAGAGAGATTATCAATCAGATGCCTAGGACAATTATGAAGGTCTTTCACAGATATTATAGAGATCTCATATCAGATTTTCTGCTAATCCTTCTTAGCTTCATGCATCTTCTATAGCCAGGCTTCTTGCGCAGATATTCTACCTATCTTCACACATCTTTGACCAATCTTCCCAACAGATGAACAGATCTTTCACAGATCTTTCACATCACAGATCTTTATCAGCTTTCCTGCTGATCTCCCACAGCCTCATGTAACTTCTATAGGTGTGCTTCTTACAGATCACACAGATCTTCTCAGATCTTCTATCGATCTTTGACAAATCTTGTACAGATCCAACAACGATCTTCTAATCAACTTTTACAGATCTTCTACAGATGTTCAACTTCAACTATTGCAGATCTTATGCCATTTTATCTCAGCTCTTCCACTGATCTGATCTTTCATAGCCCCCATACATTTTCTATATGGTCTGCTCCTTTCACAGATCATCTTCAGATCTTTAAATTTGCTTCCCCCTTTCCTCCAAAAACTTTCAACTTTCTTCTGCTTTTGTCCCAGCTGCTTCTATTTCCCCCGAAAAAAAAACAATAGGCTTCATTAATTAACATTAGTTTGGGGCTCGCTGTTAACATAATTGTTAATAACAAATCAGTTAGATGCAAGCTACAACAATAACAACAACAACAACAACAACACACACACACTTTCCAAAAGCTATTCAAGTTTGTGTGTTTCTTTGCGTTCATTATAATTTTCTTACAATTTTCTAATCTGGGCAATCAAGAGTTTGGAGCTTGGCGTTTGGAAGACGAAGATGGCTTTCTGTGGGCAGGCAAAGTGCATTCGATTTTCAGTCCCAGTGAAAACTCAATCATTTCCTTCATCATCATCATTATGAGCATGCTCAACATTATTGCTGTTATTATTAACATCATTATGTTGTTGTTGTTGCTGTTGTTGCTGTTGTTGCCTTCTTGTTTGTTTTGTCGTTTTTCGTTTTACAGATTTCTGTTTTCTGTTTTCTGGTTTGTGTGTTTGTGTTTGCCCCAACATGTTCTTGGCTTGTAAACTCTCTCGGAAAAAAACGAAGCAGAAGGAACAACAACAAAATACTGAAAAACTTGCTGCGTAACGGTAACTACTAGTAGTTTGTGGCAGCAACATCACCAGCAGCAAGAAAAGACCGTTGCTTCAACTTCTACCAACTCTTAGCTTTGGCTGATTTTGCTGCTGCTGCGGCTGCTTCATCTTCTTCTTCTTCTGCTGCTGCTGCTGCTGCACAGCATATTTTCAGTGTCTAATGGCCAATTGATATACGCTGCTTGCAGTGATTGTCAGACACCAAGCCACCACCCCTCAGCTGCTGCTGTCACCCTGCCCGCTGGCCAACATGCAACTGTTTATGTGCCACTTTCAAAACTCAATTCATCAATTGAATTGAGCTCAGCTCGCTTTGCTTCGAAAGTGCTAAAGAAATTGTGCAGATTTAGCTTGAGCCGCAGCTAGCGGATATTTGCATCTACATAAGCTGCAGCAACAAGAGCAACAACAACAACAACAACAACAACTGAAACATGCTGAGTAATTAAAACAACAACATGGCAAACTGCTGTGCAAGCTGGAAACAATTAAAGTGTCAGTTGAAAGAGAGAAAAGAAAGAAAAAACTTAAGTCTTGTCTTGGCGACATCATGCTGAGCGAGCGAGCGAGCGAGAGAGAGAGAGGGTGATGGGGGGGACTTAAACATGACAGCAGCAATGGCAAAATGCTTGTAAAATAATATAATCAACAGCAACAGCAACAGCAACAATAAATGTTTGCTTTCTATTTGATTACTTGACCGAATTGCAAACGGGGCTGGCAAAACAAAAGACTTAAGACACAAACTTGGCCATAGCAAACGACATGCATATGCAAATCTGCAACGCCTGGCTGACGTTTGCGCAGGTGTGCATGTGTGTGTGTGTGTGTGTGTGTGTGTAGCAGAAATGCCCTAGAATTCGCCATATAAAGAAGTTGGCTTTACATATTTGTTATAGAAAGTTTCTGCTTTTGTGAACATTGATGCCTTAGCTAGCTCGAGGTCTAGGTGGCTTACAAGCATCTAAGTCTGCTCTGATTTGTATATATATATATGCTTATGTGCTTTAACTAAGTATAAACGCTAACTAAGGAGCAACTAAAGAGCAGAGAAGTCATTGGCATCCTTGCCTCTTCAGGGGCGAAGTAAAAGCAGTCAATGTGGGACATAGATGTTGCAAGCAGACAACCAGAGTAGCATCAGTATGAATCTATATAGTTGACAATCTGTACAGATCAGACAAACTTAGGCCATCCTAAGTTCAACAGCAAGTTATCCATGAAAGGAAGTTCAGATTTGAAGCTTCATAAGTCACTTCTAAGCAATTCTTCTGCTTATTCCGACTATCCCGGCCTCAAATTTGTGGTACCTTGAACATTTCAGTTCTTGACTTTTCCTTTATTCAGTTTTCTTGAATTTTCTTTAATTTCCTTTCTTCTCTTTCCTTTATTTCCTTTATAAAATCAAATTCTTGACTAGCTGAAATGTTTGAATGAATCCAACCAATATTCGCACACTCAATAAACAGGCTTTCCACACACACACACCCGACGCACTCACACACACACGCACAGACATCATTTGCATACGCTTGACATCTAATTAGCTTCATTAAAAGTGCTCTAGAGATAGAGACAGAGAGAGAGAGGGAGAGGTATAGTTGGACAGAGAGGTGTGCTAGCCTGAACCTAATGACCACAAATGCGCAACTGTAACAGAGACACAGAACCAGACCCACAGCCAGGCCCCCCCATAGCCGTATAGCAACAACAACAGCAACAACAACAGCAACAACAACAACAATTGTACTCACTCATCAAGTACTCTTACGATCAACGTCATGCTTGGCGTTGGAATGAATGTTGTTGGCTGATATGCTGATGAGCATGTTGAAACATGTTGAAATCAAGTGGACGCGCTTCTTCTTAATGTTCCCCAAACATGAAATGGACACCTGCCCGAAAATGGGCACACTTTCACACGCCAAACACCAGCTCTCTTCTCTGGCCACTTGAGAAACCAAAGCCAACCACCAGCTGACCAGCTGACCAGATGAGTCGCTTTTTAATCAAAATGCAAGCCAACTTGCCAACTTGCTGTGATCCAACGTGCTCCACATCGTTAATCAGTAGAACGTCAACTGATTCTTGACAGCGTGTGTGTGTGGGGGGGGGGGGGGGGAGGAAAGTGTTATAGATTAGGCACATTGATAATACATATATCACATGTATGAATCAGTGAGAGTGCGTGAATGCTGAACACAGTGAGAGAGGGGGAGAGAGCAATGAGTGATTTAGGTTAAGCAAGCCTTGATGTAGGAAGAGAACTGCATGAGGTTTTAGTGATGGAGTGAATGAATGAGTACGTAAGTGGAAGAGCAAGTCAGTGAGTAAGTAAATGAGTGCCATAATAAGTCAGTAAGAGAGGGACGAATAAGTGAAATGATTGAGTGAGTGGAAGAGTAGGTGAAGGCATGATTCAGGGAACGAGTCAGTGAGTGGAAGAACAAGAAGGTAAATGAGTGAGTGGAAGAGTAAGTGAATGAATGATTCAGGGAGCGAGCTAGTGAGCGAGTGAGTGAGTGAGTCAGTGAGTGGAAGAGCAAGAAAGTAAATGAGTGGGTGGAAAGGTCATTGAGTAAGTGAGTGAAAGGGTAACTAAGTGAATGAACACGTGACATTCAGTTCATTCGTTGACCTAACTCAAGCATCCAATGAATTATCAAGTTACTCATTCGCTCATTGGATTCGTTAAGCTTATCAAAGCTACTCTCTTCTTTCACTCACTAACTCACTCAGTAGTCATTCAGTCAATACTCGCTTCATTCATTCAATCATTCATTTATTCACTAATATTCAGCCCTTCATTTAAACATTCACGCATTCATATATTCTCATTCATTTCTTATCTTCTCTACCATTTGAAGTCCTTGTTTATAAGTTTGGTAATGTGATGACAACACCTTGATTCTTGGCCCACATTTAGCTAACGCCTCAGATCCCATTACAAGAACAATCAGTTGAAGAAGCGGCGACCACAAAACCAAAAACCAAAACCAAAACCGAAACCTCGAAAAGAAAAGAATGGCCAGAAACATATCTAATCTGGCTTATAATCAGCCTTTGTAGAGAAGCAGGGGGAGGAGGGCAAAGTCTAGGCCTGGATGGTTGCTGTCAACACAAAATAGATACAGATACAACCGTTGACTAGCACAGATTTCTCAAAAAAGCGAGACCAGGTGCTGCTGCGGCTCTGATGTTGTTCAAAAGAAAACGAAAAGATTTCAGCTGGAACGCCGCCGCCGCCGCTGTTACAGAAAGTGCCAGCTCATTGTCAACAGCAGAATGTTCATTATCATCATGATCATGATCATGCTGCTGAAGATGACCAAACCTCATCATCATCTTCATGCCAAGCAACATTTGGCTTGTAATTGCCGAATTTGGAACAGTTTTCGCTTTGGCAAGCGGCTGACGTCAACTCAAACTCCAGCTTAGCCACCTGTTGCTCCTTCAAAATCTGCACTCAGGCCTGAAACTGAGAATATATATATAAATATATATATTTATGTACACGTACTTATGGCACTCTAAACACCGCACTTAACACTTCTTGGCCAACACTGGCCTGCGTATCGCTGACCATTCAACAGCCACTCCAACTCCAACTCCCGCTTCAGCAACACCAATTTGTCTAAGCCTGAGCGCCCACTCAGCGGAGCAAAGCTATTCTTTTGTGACGGCGATATAAGTGTGTTTTGGGGCTATGTCTACGGCCATTGTTGTTGCTGCTGTTGTTGCTGCCAAAATCTGTGAGCCACAGGTGGAGCAGTCGAGCAGAGCATTATCTGCCTCCAAAGTGGGTCAGAGCCGAACAGAACTGTGTCATCAGACCAATGCTAATAACAATGTCTAACAAATATTTGGAGCTAAGCCAAACAATGGCAATGAATTGACAAAAAAAAGTTAGGAATACTAAGCTTATACATATAGATGACAGCAGGGGGGCCAAGAAGCAGGTATTAGCATATGATTTATGGTCTTCCCAGAGCTTTGATGAGAACTGTACCTAACTGTAGACTTGGCCAAGTGGTGTGGCCTGAAAAGTGTAGCCTAAATTGCAGTTCACATTCAATCGCTTAGCTTGAGCCTTAATGGGCCGCAAATAGTCATCATATCTCGCCACAAAGTACTTTCAGCTGCATCAGGTTGCTACTTGAAGAGTTGCAGCGACCTGTGTGTGTGTGTGTGTGAGTGTGTGGGAAGCACAATTACTACTGACACGCTCCGGAAGCACAGCGAGAGGTAAATTTTGCATAAGTCAGAGCATGACATCAGGGATGGAAGATCTGCCTGCCAGCAGCCTATACTTGCTGAGCTAAAGTGACCCTTGAGTAACTGTAAATTAGCTGTTCTAGTACCAACCAAGGGTAACTTCCTAAGCTTCATAGTACTCTCCCCCAGGATCGAAACAAAAAGTAGCACGGAGCCCAATCGAGACTCTAAGGGGGTTGACGGACAAACTTCACGCGCTGGCATCTTCTTCCACTCAGACTGCCTGGAGCAATTTGGCAGCTGACAGCATTGATAGAGCAGACTACCCACCACATTTGCCCTTCCATTTTATCCTGCTGCTGCTTGGAATTGCAAATTCCTTTCATAATGGACTCCTTAGCTCTCATACGTCTCCCCTTTCCATTCGCTTTGTAAAGCTATCAATGGCGAATCTACACCTCAAATTTAGTTAACTATCAACGCCTTAGACATCTGGGATCAACTACCAAATTCCCATTAAGAAAACCCATTCAAGTTTCGAGCCGTTTCCGCTCGTTTTAGCTATAAATCTTCAGCTCAATCTCAATTTCTGTTTGAATGCGGCTTAGCTAGAACTAGTATCCGAATCGGAATCAGAATCAGTTTATATAAACTGGGCCACAAGCGTTTGGCTCGGCTCGTTTTTTGGGTGTTTGTTTAGCCAAGCAGTCCATGATGATCATGATGATGATGATGATGATGATGTGCGGCTCGAGATTCTAGGTTCCCGTTTAGCTCTCAGAGCGCTGCTGCTGCTGCTGCTTTTTTGGGTCACCAAGAAGAAGGAACACGCATGCGCGACTGCAGCGGGGAAGGGGTGTATGTGTGTGTGATGTGTTGTGTGTGTGTGTGTGAGTGAAATTTCTTACGTTATTTCAATCAGTTGCTGCATTTTCACAGTTAGTTGAAAATGAAGAAAAATGTTTTGGCTGGGCCGCGCGTTTAATGAGGAGAAAATTTGCCCCGAATGCTGATAGATAGATGAGATGATCATGATGATGATGACGATGATGATGATGATGATGATGTTTGTGATGGTGCTGATGATGATGGCTTGAATGCTGTTTGTCTAGCTAAGCCTCTGTTGTTGTTGTTGGTGTTGCTTGATTTGCATCAAAGCGCGGCATTAATTAAACTTTTATTGTTGCCGCTGCAGCAGCTGTCGGAGTTGAGAAGCCGGAGCCGCCACAGGCATTAGCATTTACTGCTCTACACTTTTCCACTCCTCCCCCTAGTCTCTCCCCCTAGTCTCTCCCCCTTCCACCTTAACCAAAGCATGGCTGTGTTGCAAGTTCGTTGCCTAAGTCTTTTCTTTTGTCGCTGCCGCCTTGGCCGCCTGCATTCCCAGCTACCCAGATACACACAGGCACAAGCACAGGTACCATTCCCTGGCCCATTCTATGGCCCAAGTTTATGACCTAACGTTATATACTCTATTTCGAGCTGCTTCTGAGTTTTTACGATTCGATTATAAAACAACAAGTCATTTTATGCAATATAATTATTACGTTATTTCCGGGGACCGGGAACGTGGACAGCCATAGCCACGGGCAGGCACCGCCAATGCCAAAATAAATGCTGGAAAAGTGGGGGAAAAACAATAAACTTCAATTTCCATGGCTCGTGTGTATGTGTGTGTGTGCGAGTGTGTGTGTGTTGGAGAAGATATAAAAGCAGACGCCGTTCTAAATGGGGGCTGCGGGCTTTTGTTTCGCATTTTAGACTTAGACTTTGTTCAACTTCGACTTTGTCCGCTGAGCTTCTGCTTTTGCTGCTGCTTTTTCATTTCTTTTTTTTACTTTTTTTAAACTTTTTTTTTTTTTTTGTTTTTAATGCGTTTCTCATGCTCTCGGAGGCCCGTTGCCCGCGCACTAAATGCTCGCCTAATGAATTGGGTGACCAAACAATGACTGAGAGACAGAGAGAAGGAGATGGAGATGGAGGCGACAACGCTGGCGGCCCGGTTAATAACGGTTAATTGCGTTAATGACTTTAACAGAAAATATAAAGCGCAACAACAGCAGCAGCAACAACAACAACAACAACAAAAGTAAAGTGAAATAAAAACCAGGCAAAAGAAAGAGCATTAAATGTGCCAATGTGTGTGCGTGTGCGTGTGTGTGTGTTTGTGTAAGAGAGAGAGCGTGGCCAGCTTAGAAGTGGCTATGCATATGTATATGCATGTGTGTGCATCTGTGTGTGTGTGTGTGCGTGTTGTGTCAAGCGCTTTTTAAATGCATTTTCCAATGAATTGAAAATGTCGCAGGTTGTGCAAATGCCGCAAAAAAAAAAACTGAATATAAAAAATGACTTAAACTAACTGCCGCCGCTTAGGCGAGAGTGGATATACCCTACATACCCTACACCTGTAGGCTTTGCTTAGCCTAGAAGACAGAGCTTAAGGTGTTAAGAGCACAATTGGAATCATAAGGATCATATGGATATGTCTACACTGATAGCTAAGGCGTTATGAACGAGATTTGTGGCTTTGATTGATAATATAGGAGATACAGTTGTACTTGTAAGATCAAGGCAATATGCAGATTGAATTGGAAAGAAAGAAAGCCAGAGAGAGAGAGAGAGAGCGAACTTATATATATATATATATATATGTATATATCTTAGTTTAATTTCATTCAGATATAACAAAGGATTTCCTAACAAGTCTTAGCCATCATGACAAAGTCAGCTCCATTTACTTATGTTCTATAGACATATAGATGTTATAGTCTGAATCATGATTATGGCAATTTGGTTCAGTGTCCATCACAGCCTTATGATATATTCTAGCCAACTTCTTTATGATATTCTATATATATGAATTCAATCTAATAGAAAGGCTTGTTTCCCTGTGAAGCACTTAGAATTCCCAAAGGATTCTAGCCTTGGATTTGCTGAAGTTCATTGAATTATTAAGGCTATTTGGTAGATCATCAGTTTGTTCTTAATCTCTGAAAAGTTTCAAGGAAATATCTGCAATATCTGGATCTCATATATATTTATAAATCTTAGTTATGTCGAAAGAAAGTCCAGATAAATCAGACTTGCTTTTGATAGTTTTAAGATCATTTCAGATTTGAATCTTCTAGTTCAATTCGAAGGCGCAGGTCAATAGTTTGAATGAACTAACAGTTCGCTAGTTCATTTAGTTGGCTATGAATATAGCACATCAGTGTTCGGCAAGCTCCTACCGATTGTGCATAGGAATACAGTCGACAACTACACATATAAGAATGGCCTTAACAATGCGCTTTTGCTTCAGTGCAAAACTTTAACCGAAGTGTCAATTTCTACGCACAAATGCAAGGCCGATCATACAGATCTATATGGATTTATCTATATAGATATATCTATAGATGTCTATAAGAATGGATTGGTAATATCCAAAGAGATGAGCGTACCATAACATACTAAATGAACTTGAATCATCTACACAAATCTATAGTTCATTGAAGAAATGGCAAACATAGAATGATTTCAGTCTTAATTTATCCATTTCTGGTTAATTCCAATTTAAAGTATTTAAACTTTTTGATTTCAGCATTAACCTTGACTTCATTAAATACCAAAATATACTAGATTTATTGAACAAATTTTGAGAAATTGAACTTTAAGAAAAACCTATTAGAAATAAGTGTCTCAAGACTTAGATCAAGTTTATACAACTTTTGTTTCTATTTTCCACTGTCTTAAGCACTAGGATTGACCAGGAATATATATATTTATATATATATGCTTTATCATTTGCCTGTCGTACTTCACCTGGCCATATATACCTATATAGATATATAATTTCTTGTGCAAATCTTCTGGGCTCTTTGCTCTGTCATTGCTGCTTAGAATTTAACATCATTATGAACAACAGCAGCAGCATCTTCATCATCATAATCATGTTCAACAACATTGTCAATTGTTGTTCAAACATATACACACACACACACACACACATACACACGCACTTATTGCATGCATAATTTGCAAAATGACTGCCAACACACGACTTTTGACAGACAGTCAAGTTCGTTGCCTAAGTCTTTGGCTTAGCCAGCCAGGCGGCCCCAGAGAAGTCGCCTGAAGTTTATTGATGAAGCTGAACCTGCAGCTATAGCTAAAGCTGATAATGATAATGATGCTGATGCTGATGCTGATGATGATGGTGCTGGCCTAGGCAAACACTTGTCATCAGAGAGAACATCGCTAAAAGGGATGAGGATGAGGTGTGACTTTTGAGTGCAACCGCATGGCTGTGGACTGTGTGTGGAAGGAGAGCTGAGGTTTTAGAGAACAAACTTACACACACACACATGTATATAGGTATATGTGAAGCATCACAGGATATAGCTGGATATGACTCTGTAAAGGCAGACTTGAAATTTTTGATGGAATTGAATGTTTTAGGCAAAACTTTTTGCACTTTTAGCTAAGAGAAACTGTTTCTAGCTGATGTTCATATATAAACCGTTATGGCAATGTTATGGATATAGATTATATATGATATATTTGAAGCAATTGTACAGATATGTTTAAGCATATCATACATGATAGATAGATTTTTAAACCATTTCCAGAGATGACTGAACAGATGGATGTTCAAAGGCATATCTTCATCAGGATGCCATATTTGCACTTTATGCAACTGAACGATCGATCAATGATATACATATAGTGCTAGATATCATAGATATCTGTCATGGCACACCATATAAGTCTTAAGCTGTGGTCCTTAAGAGGCCCTCTTAGAAATTTCTTAATATTTTTTCTGTCCTCCAAAATGATATTTGTGGAACATTTTGGTAGACCATTAAAAGCGATTTCATAATATCTCTTCTCTTAGGACTTTCACCTGTGTCTTCTTGACACTTTTTAAAAACTTGACAGATCTTTTGGATTACCAGAAAAAAATTATAAAAAAAATAATACAATTTAACAGAATCTTTATAAATTTCTGTTGATTTTTTGTCTTGGCACTCTTTGGTATATTTCTTTTCAAATTGGCTCAACTGATCCTTGGCTTACCTTTTCGGCTGGTTGGAAATGTTGTTGGTTTTTTGGTTTCTGCTCAAAATATTGCACTGTTTGTTGTTGTTGTTTTGTCTGTTTGTTGTTTATATTTTTGCACTTGAAGTTGTTAATTTGTTTGGCAAATCCTTGCGCGTGTTGTTTTTGTATAAAAATTGATATATATATATATGTATGTATATATATGTGCTGTTTTTATCTGTGATAATCCGTGATAAATTCTTGCACAAAAAAACACAAAAAAAATATAAATAAAAACTTATGGGCAAGTGCTGCCTTTTGCCTTTTGACTTTTGCCGGAACGGAACGGTACGCGGTTCGGTATTCGCCAGGAGCAAGACGGTCTCAGCTCAGCTCAACTCGATTCGATTTGACTCGGCTATAGCTCTGTCCACACAACCACACAATGTTGCACTGCTGCTGCTGCTCCAACTTCCACTTCCAGCTCAATTACCAGTTCAACACTCGGAGGAGCCAAAACGGCAACCAAAAAAAAAAATCTCAAGTCTTTCTTAGATCCAAATGGACTGCTGCTGCTGCTGCTTCTGTTGGTGCTGTCTGAAGATGAGGCTGATCTGTTGGTGGTGGTTGGTTTGTTGCTGACTCGACGCCGCTGTTAGCACTTCAGTTGCATCACGCGCAATGGCTGGTGGGCCAACGTGTGCGCCACTTTTATGCCTTTCCCCAGCGCAGCCCACAAAAGAGAGGTCTCCACACAAAAGAAGAACAGCCAATGCCTCTGGATCTGGAGAGAGCACAGCAAGAACCACAGACTGCCAGTGCGAGTACGAGTACGAGTACAGCGGGCAAGCCGCCAGAGAAAGCGACGCCAGCAGAGCCAAAGAAGATCAAGACCAAGGCGAAGACCAAAGACGAAGACGAAGACATCCAGCGAAGAAAAGCGGCGAGCCCATTTCTACTTGCACACACACACACACACACACACAGACACATGCACATTAGTGCTTTAGCTGACAGAGAACTGAGTTTTGATGAGAGAGCGAGAGAGAGAGAGGCTCATGCACTACACTGACAAAAAGTTTATATAGTTGTGTAAATTTGAAATTTAGAATCATGAAGAAATGTAGAATTATCGCAGGCAGCAGCACCTGAGGGCTTTGTTGTTCTTAAGTCGTTGTATTGCAGCCTGAACCTCTATATAGCTTGGGACAGGTCATCGATTGGGGTTCGTCTCCGCCTGTCAACAGACTTTGTCCAGAACGACCTCTGCAGCCGTGGCCAGATTTCCGTCATTTCATCGCCTTTGCAAAAGCAGAGGCTCCTTACTGGAAGCTCTGGGTCAGACACTTAACCCTCTCGTAGAAGTTTTGGGCATCATTCCCGCTTCTGCTTGGTTCCACTTTCTCACACTCTCGTTCTCCTGTTTTTTGCGTCTGAAAAGTTGTTTCTCCTTTCTCTCCTTTATGTTATGTAAGCTTCTACCACAGCTCGAGTAGCAGTGTTCCTCGGTAAGCGACGTCTTTTGCGACGTCTGTAGCTTCGCAAAACTCTCGGCCATTCCATGGATTCCGTGGATTCCCAAGTACATCTTCTGCCGTAGCGCACAGGATACGCGCACTGACATATCGCTGATGGGAAACCGCTGGCTGGGCATGCATGGAGTGGAGGAGTATGCGTCCGATGTCCAGCTTTCTCATCATACTGCGACGCTACGTTTTGGACACACAAAGCCGTGTGCGTATCTTAACTGCAACAAGATAATGGTCAGAATCGATATTAGGACCCCGACAAGATCGAACGTCGAGTACGGTGGTTGCATGCCTTACAACGCTCACAACATGATCGATCTGGGAGGCAGCTAGGAAGCCTTGTGGATGTCAAGATGACAGAATCTGGAACTACTAACAGCGCATAACATGGCGCTGCAGCAAAGCCCATTAACCTTAGACCATTGCCCGAGGTGGTCTCGTGGAGGCCAACGATTACTTCTCGCATTGGCATGGAGAAGGATCTTAATGCCATGAGGAAGCTGAAGCTCCGCATAGAAAACATCTTTGGTCCCGTCGACTCTTTATGCAGTGGGGGCATGCGCGCAGATCAGGCTGATGTTGAAGAATTTGGCAGTAGTCCGGATCGTTTCCAGTCTCAGGAGGAAGTGAGGGAAGTTGTTGAGCAGCACCAGCTAGATCTGTACAATGGTCCCACATTCCAGGTGCATTCTCTGAAATCATTGTCCTTTTTACATTTGCATGGTCGAATCCATTTCATTTGGGTGGATTTCAACTCCTACGCCAAAACCTAGTTTAAAGTTCTAGGGAACCCACCGCGCACTCCAGTTTGCCTCCTCCAACGGGTTATAGGTGACAGTCCAGGAGGAACCACGAGGAGGTAGTGCGTCGTCTTGCAGAGAGTATAGACAAGGATCGTGCTGGCATTCACCAAGTTGAAGGCAATCAGTCACTTTGCCTCTCAATCCCATTCCCCCGATATTAGTACAATGCACAAATTAATCTACACCGATACATATTGATAATTATCGATAAATTTACAGAAGTTATTTACAGAGATACATTTTTGAATTTCACCTAGACGATATTAGTATGCTGGAAAATTATTCAAAAACGATAAATCGATACAAACATATCGATAATTATCGATCAATTTGGGTTATTTACAGCGACACGTTTTAGAATTTATTAGTATACTGAAAAATGATTCAAAAACGATGTAAATCTATATATTGTGGCTTTCCAACGATATATATCGATATATACGTTTTTCCATATATCGAAAATATATGGAAAATGTTTAAATATAAGTTTTTCAGCTTCTTAGAAGGAATAATTTCTCTATCTTTGCACAAACCTATAGAAATTTACTTGTAAATTTTGCTTTTAACTATGATTTTTTTGTACAGTGTACAAACTGCTGCTGCTGCTGCTGTTGCTGTTGTAAAGAGCGTTGCGCTGCTGCTGCTTCTGCTGCTGTTCAGACTGCGGCTCTCTCTGCATGTAACAATGCCCTGGCCCCTTGGCTTGACTTTGGCCTCTACACAATGTAGACTTCTTACTGCTTAGAGCCAAGTTAACAGCAACAGCGCTGCCGTAGCATTGAACTTGAACAGCAGCAGCAGCAGCAGCGGCAACGGCAACAGCAGCGGCAGCAGAGCGAAGTCAGAGCAGCTGCAGAGTGGAGACTGCCGGCTGCCACAGCCAAAGCCACAGCCACTGCGGCCGACCCAAAACGACCCAAAGCCAACCGCTGCGCGTACGACGAACCAACCGACCTTCCACATACTTCTTACTGAGAGAGTCAGCCCCTGCCCCTGTACCGTTCCCCTATCACAGCAGCGGCAACAATGCCACCTGCTACAAACAGAGACCTCACAAATTTTGCATGTGCTACCGTTTTGTTTTGGGTCGCTTCGGTTTCGGTTTGGGTTTTATGTCTTTGTAAAGGTTTCCGACTCCCAGCTCCCAACTCCGACCCTGACTCGCTGTCTCAGTTTGAGGAGTTCAGCTCTGATTGAACTAAGGTGGCCATAATGCGCATGGAGTGAAAGATCTGTGCCAAATGCTAAATACGAACATGTGTATTTAGGAGCTGAATGAATCAATATGTGGAACACTAGTCTATATATTGACCATATATGTATATTCAAACTAGTGATGGAATAGGGAACCCTGGGTAATCCAGGCCATTCTGAATACAACTATGGGATTTGGGGGATTATGGGGATCGACGATTTCTGTTGCATCATGAAGATTACTTCAAGATTCATAGCTTCTTAGCAGGATGAAATATGTAGCTCAATATCTTAATATGTTGGGTATATTTTGTACTTGCTAGCTGGCTCTAGGTCAGCGTGTTGATTTAAATACAATTCTTTTCAACTCATATTAATATATTTACATCTCCGCCAGATTTCGTTCGACAAAGAACTCCAACGATTGTGTTTGGTCAAGATTTTGGCGGAGGAGACTCAGGATTCCCAGTTAGAATTTCGAAATACTCAAAATGGGGGAGAAAGACGAAATGAAAGAGGCCAGAAAATATGGGATTGATGGTTCCCAATCTCCAATTTAGCCGGTTCTTGCTCTCTTGAAAAGCTGAGCAGCTGATTTTCATATTCCGATTGCACTTTGAAGTCACTGACTTCAGGATATCGTAGATTCTAGACTTATCTTGCAAATTTTTACATACTCTTTCATCATTGCGTTGAGACGACCTGATTTCGTGGCCACAAAAGGCTATGAGAGGCCTACCCCTCCTTGCCTTCCCACCTCCTTCCCTCATATCGAATATGACTTCAAATATGACTTCTGCCTTCTCTAAACTTTCTGTGAGATATTTGTGTTGTTGAAAGTAGTAAAAGTGTTTGGGCAATAAAATATTGAACCTGCCCTAAACCTCTCAGCCTAGAAGAAGACCTAATGTTACCTGACATTCGTCACAGCCTTGGCTTTAGCTTTGACTTCAGCTTAAGCTATAGCTATAGCTATATAGCTTTCTTCAGACTTAGACCAGATTATGGTTGAAAAGAAAGTTGCACAAAATGGAAATTGTACGAGCCACGCATAATGGACAAATGTGCGTCTAGAAAATGTCCAAGCTGCGAGTGTATATACTTTTTTTATGACAAATTTTTGCAGCTGTTGAGCTGAGCTGAGCTGAGTTGAGTTGTTGCCAAGACGAAATACCAAATGTTTCAAATAAAAAGTCCAATAAAGACAAAACCCAAAACCAAAACAAGAACGCTCAAGTTGATATTCCGACTATAAGATACTCGTACTCAGCATTTAGTCAATATTGGACAGAGTTGAATACATTGTGATAGGCCTAATCCACTCCTATGACCTATTGCTTGAGCAGGTAGAAAAACAAACAGCAAATGTCATGCAACCACGATCTGCTATATCAACAGCAATTCGAGTTTTACGCCCAGGTGTTCCTACGGAAGGACAGACGGACATGGCTAGATCAACTGGGCAGTTGATGCTGATCAAGAATATATATATATACTTTATAGGGTCCGAGACGCTTCCTTCTGCCTGCACTCATACAATATACTCGTTTGCTCTACTACAGTAGGAGTATGAAAGCAACTTGGAACGATACAACCAACGGCGGCGCACAGTATTTGCATTAAACATTAACATTAACGGAGCCAAAGCGCTTAAGAAAATAAAGAAAACAAACATTAAAGTGCTAGCTAGACAGACAGACCACGAGGGCTGAGGTTTGGGCGGTCCGAAGGGGTATTTGTGAGTAATGAGAATTTAGACAAGTAAACTCTACGCAAATTCGAGGCGCATGTTCAGTCTGTGGCAGGGCAGGTCATTGCCATATGCTGCTAACGGCCTTAACTGAAGCACACGCATAACATAACATAAACATAACAGGGATCTACGCTAACAGCCAGTTAACAGAGGCCGCTGTAAAGGCAGCTCGACCCGACCGACGATCAACAGCTGAATTTTGTTTGGGCTCTCAGATTCTGCTGTTAAACATAATTCATTAGATGAGCACAAACAACCTTATAGATCTAGTGTTGGAGACACCGCATGACTTGGGGCCAATTAAGGGGCAAGAATCACTTGAAGAGTTCATATATAAGTCGGTCCCCCTCAAGCCAGCCTGTTCATTCTGATAAGTTGCTGACGCTCATAAAACCATTCTCAAACGGCCGCTCCAGCTGGGTTAAAAGAATGCCTAAAGAATGCCAAGTAGCAGATGCAGGAGCAACAGCAGGATTTGTAATGACAATGACACCCCATCAGGCAAACACCTAACTGAAGCTGGCAGACCTGCCAGCTTCTTCGTCTTATTGAAACTCAAATTCTGGAAATGGAATAGTTGTCTTTCTTTTGGGAACTCTTACTTTTTATACTCGTACTCTAGCACTTTATGGCGGCGGCTACTTAAAACCCCGCTTAACAGCAACTTCTTTATCAGCTCCAGCATAACCTTTCACTTCCAAGGTAATGTGGTGCGACGCCGCTTAAATGTTCAGATTCAAAGTAAGCGAATAATCTGTTGTTGTTGATTTAACTTCTTGTTTTCTTCTTGTTAATTACATTTTATCAGTCATTCGATCCATAAATCCAACCATTCATCTCTCCATTTGTCCAGCCCTCCATTCACTCATTCATTCTAATCAGATATACACCGTTAGTCTGCCCGCATGCAGCCTTCCAATGGGAAATTGATTGGCTTCAAGTCGATAACGAAATCACTTGGAAATTTGCTCTTTTGGGCCAAGAAACGGAAGCGGTTAAGTGAGGGGAGGGGAGGCTGGAGGGCAGAAGATAAGTCAACTGGTATGGAAGCTGGAGCAACATAGATTTAGTGGTTTAACTGATTCTAGAAGAAGAATTCAAAGGACTCTTAGAAGTTGAAGTTGAAAGCTTGAAAGCTGAAGGTCAAGGATAGCTGGGAAACACAGGTTCAAGCGGTAGCAATACTGAAGATTAGGCTGAGGATCTGAAATAGATGCTTATACTTAGTTCCTCGCTTAGTTCTACATTCATGAATGACCCTTGGACTCCCTTAGACTCTCTTCATTCAGGCTTGGCCCTAAATTGAATTGCAGCCGTTTTTAATGAACTTGGCTACGAGCTGATTTGGGCCTGCTCTGATTTGGTGGCTTTCTAAGACCTTAGCCCTGTGGAGCTAGCTGGCTGTGCACATCTGTTGTCATTCGTCTTGAATGGAAGTCGTGAAGCTGAAGTCGGCACAAAAACTCAAATCTCCAAGCCAAAACCCATCAGAGAGCTCCAACAGCTCGGGCTAATTAGCGCCTTTTTTGAAGGCGGCAAAGTCGGCCCAGGCGGTGGCTAACAAGAAGCGACTTGGACTTGACTTGGATGCCAGGGAGTGCAGAGCTGAGATTGAGCCTCTCGACTTAGGCTAAGCTGCGCTTCTAGTGGTCATTTATTAGGCTCAACGGATGATTGCAAAGGGGCAGCGGAACTGATGCTGATCTCTTGGCTGCCTGGCTGCTTGGCGATTAGTTGGGAATGGTCATGGGGGGGAGGTGAGAGGACAGACCATTTGGGAACTAATTAATTTTTCAACAATCCCAACAATTCGTGGTGGACACTGCCTTCTGGCATTTATCTTAATAATTTTTGGCATGACTTTGGCATTCTCATTGACAGCTCGGCATTTGCATATTTTCCGAAAGCGAAGATGAGGCAGGCCGTTGAGGAGGCGATGCGATGCGAGGCGATGCTCCAAAAGACAAGGCGGACATGCGACGCGCACATCGATCATCATTTGCGGCACGGCATGGATGTGGTGGCAGAAGAAGAAGAAGTAGAAAAAAAAGTGAAATGCTGCGAGTTGTAAGTGGAAGAAGGGGCAGCTAACTCACACACACACACACACACACACACACACAGAGAACTGCTGGAATGCTCATCGTGATGATGTTGATGATGATGCAGAGGTAGTGGCTCTGCCTCTGAAACGATGGGCCATGGCCATTAGAATTAAGCTGTAACTTTGCATCAAAATTAAATTTATAGTTTCAACGGCAATGGCAAACGGCAAGAGAAGACACCAGTCGCAGTCGGAGCCACAGCAGAAGACACATCCAGCCCAACACATAGTAGACAGTCGACAGAAGATGTGGACGACTTGGAAGAGTTGGACAGACAGGCCCATTACATTAGAAGAAAATCAGCAAGAAATGGGGGGAAAAAAAGCAGGCAAGAAGCGGCGGCAGAAGAAACAAATCGCCGCCATAATAACCTCCAGCTTTGGCTTTGGCCAAAGACATAAAACTGAGGAGCAGCCCAGGAATGGCAGCAGCAGGGGAGGTGGAGAGGTGGTTACTGTTGCTGCTGCTGCTGAAGCTGAAGCTGGAGGGTGTGGAGGCGAAGGCGTAGTAGGCTAATCCATATGTGAAAGTTCCAAAATCATAGCTGAGGAGAAAAAAAATCAACATCAACAAGAGCGTGGAAAGAAAAGCTAAGCCTAGGAATGACAGCAGAAGCTCACACACTCTGATGTCATTGATTGGCTATATATGGTATATATAGTAATTGGATCGGAATGATTTGCA
The DNA here is from genome assembly GCA_037043425.1 of Hirtodrosophila duncani. NCBI lineage: Eukaryota > Metazoa > Arthropoda > Insecta > Diptera > Drosophilidae > Hirtodrosophila > Hirtodrosophila duncani. Next base: position 3,476,875 of record JBAMBM010000704.1, on the reverse strand, counting down.
TATGTTATTAAGTAGAATTGTTGATAGTTGTCAATGTATAGTTTTATCGATAGATTTTTGGTATTCAAAACACATATGCAGAGCCTTGATAATATCGAAAGAAGAATATCGAATGATGCAACTGGTGAAATCGAATATGAAAATCGAATTATATTTGCATTATTTTGATAATATCGTAAGATAACTATCGGCTGGTATAACTGGTGATATCAAATAGGAAAAAAATGAAAATATCGGAGCTGGCAATATCAAATGGACAATATCAAGTGGAAATCTTTGACAAGTTCAGGCAAGTGCTATAAATATCTTACACTTAAAGGCGTTTAACCCCTAGCTCATATTTAGGTAACTCCAAAGTATATATTATAATCTTTGATACTTTCCAGAAGCCACAAGATCATAAGTCCAAGCTCAGACTGAACTCATCCATCTACATTCTACAATCAATATACCCTACACTGTAGAGGCACGCCTGCCGCAAGCATTGCATGTTTTGTTAGACTCAACTTTCCACTGGCCACAGCCACACCGCCTCCACCACTACACTTCACTCCACTCCAGTTGGCTCCCCCTCCACACCACTGCGATCAGCTCATCTGCAAGCTGAGAATCTTTTTGTGAACGGCCTTAGATCATGCCATGTGGCGTTTATAATGTGGATAGTTAATGATGGTAGCAATACCACATTACCCCCATATGATCTGACCTATTTAGGGATGCGCTTGAGGATCACATTAAGAATTGATATGATTACCCGTATAACTTAGATTTTACTTCCGAGGAGCAATTGCAGAATGATTGATTGATTGGTTTTCAAATGATTGATACGAAATTTTTCAACAATTAGAATGAATTTGTATATGAAATTTCATATAGAAAATAATTAATCTAAATAATATCTCTGTTTATCTCTAATATCAACTGCACTCAACTTGCCTCACCTTTTCTCGTGACAACATTTTGCATTCGCTTTCGCCATTGCCTAAAACATCAACAACGACCTCAGGCAGCACTCGATCAGCGAACTCGTAGTTCTATAAGAAGAAAGGGAACTTTGTTTTCTTCGAAGCTCAAAGCATAGAGGACAATTCTTAGTCCTTCTTCTCTCAGCTTGCTACTTGCCTTTGTATTTGCCAGATGTTAGTTAATGGCGAACTCAAAAGCATACTCATACACTTCGGATGCGCAGACACAAGCACATCACCTTGCTGAAATGCAGAAGGCCTACAAATTTTCGTTGAGTGACGGCACGTTGATGCATTTGCAATAGCAAGTTTCAAGTCTTTGGTTCCCATCGCCCCATCCTCTTGCCTTGGCTTTGGCTCTTTGTCTTCAACGTCTTCGACCAACACTTGGCCATTGTCCAAAACGGAAATTTGCATGATGTACTAGTTTCCCCAGTATGAGTTTAAGTATATCTGCCGCCCCAAAGTGTTTTCTATTTGCTTTTGAATACAAAATTAGTGCAAGAGCTGCCTTGGCTTTGGCTTTGCTTTTCAAATTTTAGCATTTGCCAGAGTCATTCTTTTAGCTGGACGGGGCAATCCGTTAGTTGGCCAAATACAAATAACATATTTGGGCTGAATTTTAGCTAAAAGCCAACAACAACAACAACAACAACAGCAACAGCAACAACTGACGGAAGAGCAAACAAAAGACAACAACAACAACAGCGGATGCTCCGGCAGAGCAGGCAGCCCAGAGCAGCAGCAGCGTTAGCTTCTTCAGAAATATTATTCATAATTATCGCCCCATCCACATCCATATTGTTCTAACGTGAAAGTAAAAACCGTTAAGAATTAATATCTGTATATATGTGTATATGTATATGTATATGATATACATACATATATGGTTTTTGTATTTGTTTGGCCAAAAGTTTTGCGGAAAACGAAGAACAGCAACAACATTTTAAAAATAAACTTTTTCTTTTACTGGGTCAGACATAGGTTGTTGTCGTTGTTGTTGTCGTTGTCGTTGTTTTGCTCTTTGCTTTTCAGCTCAAAGAGAACAACAATAACAATAACAATAACAATCAACAATAGCAACAATAACAAAACAGACAAAAAGCAACACGAACACGGAACATATGTGTATTAAAGAACTTGATTTGCCATCGAATAAACGAACCAACATATGACCAGAGTCAGAGATAGAGATAGAGACAGAGAGGGGAATGGTATGGGGCTGGGGATGGGAACCCTCAATCGTTTGGGCGGGCATTCAGCTCCAAAACTCCAAATCCAAACGGCGGCCAACGCAACATTGTATTGGCATATAAGGCCATATATAATAAATATTTCTTGATTTATTGCGATTATCAATATGAAAGTGATACACGACCCAAACACACACAATCGGACCGAGAGAAACAGTAGAATAACAGGAACACTGAGACAGCGAAAGACTGAGGGAATCGAATCGGTTCATCTACAGTTTTGGCGAATTAGAAACTAATTCGAATCGAAAAGACAGAACCCAAAATCCCTAAACAAGTCATACAACATACAGATATTTCGAAAGCCGCAACGGAAATACTCTCTAAATTACAATATCAAAGTATTAAAACGCGATATTATATCTTTAGGCATAAATTTATGAATGGTGAAAAGGATTCCACGAATTTAATGAGATCCCAAATTTATCTTTAACCTTCCTTCTCTTACTCTATTTCAAAATGTAACTCCAATAATGCTTTTGCTCCAATTGTCCATTGTTGTAGATCTGTCTCTTTCTCTCTATTCAACAATGAATCTGTAATTATGCTCGGAATAAACCATTTCGTGTACTTTGTTCTAGCTCTTTCTGTCTCTCTCTCTCCTTCTCTCTGTTGGTCTCTCTGTGTGTCTCTCTCTCTCTCTCTGTCTCTCTCTCTCCCTCTCTATGAAGTGATTGATAACTATCTAAATACTCTCTTTACTATCAAGGTCCCTTTGCGAGTCGCTTTCACATCTTCCTGTTGGCACTAACTGCCACTTTACCTCCCTTTTGCTCTGAATGAACCTCTTCGTGTACTTTGTTCTAACCCTTTCCGTCTCTCTTTCTCTTTAAACAAATCTCCATTGATAACTTTCTTAATACTCTCTTTACTCTCAATGTCCGTTTTCGAGTGCTAAAGCCCTTTTTCACATCTTCCTGTTAGCTCTAACTGCCACCTTATTATGGCTCGCTTAAACAGCTTGCTTCAGCTGAGATGCTCCAAATGCTAGGCGGTCAGTGCAGGGTAGAAGCTAATCAATTTGCATAAAAGGCGTGCGTGGGTTGGCCTTAGACGTCGCACTGAAACTGATACGGATGATGATGATGATGCTATCAGTTTTGGCTGACTGTGACTCACTCCTTGGCGATGATGATGATGATGATGATGATGATGATGGTAATAGTTCTCACTGCGTCTGCTAGAGTTTGGCCTAGAAACGGCGGTTGGGTTTTTGCATGTGTGAACACGCACACACACACAAACACACAGAGAATATGTAAAAGCACCGTTTTGGTGCCGTTTAACGATCAATGCTATAATTTATTTGCTTTGCACACGGGAGGTCCAAGATCAGCAGACACTGTGCACTGTGCAACTCTGTGCCGATACAGATACATCTGTCGATAAGACACCAGGCAGAGGCAGGCATGCATATATCATTGGGGGGGCATTGTAATCTGCAGCACATAATGGAGGCAAAGTTGTCACTAATTTCGCACAAGACGCGCAATGGCCAGAGCAACGTACTTATACTGTGGTCAGTTCAGTTGAGCTTAGTTCATTCCTCAGTTCTCAGTCACGATCATTATCGCTTATGCATGGCCATTATCATCATTAGCATTAGAATTGCCAGCGACATCAACGACAATGATACAACCGCACGACGGCAGTAAAACAACATGCCAAGAACGGTTAAAGCTGAAACAGATACAGATACAGATACAGATACAGATACAGATAGAGATACATTTACAGATGCAAAAACGGAGAGACAGACAGACAGACAGATATATTCATGAATGAAATGTAACGTTTGACGAATTGGCTGAACAAACTGTTCGTGATCTATGTGAATAGCTGAATATATATATATATACATATATATATATATATTGATATATGTGCGACACATTATTTTCATGTGGCACGAACTTACAAGTTATGTATTCGTATTCGTATTCGTACATTCACCCCTTGATCAAACTCAATCTGAGCTCAAGAAAGAATAACTTCATTTGGTGGAAGATTGCTTTCTTAGTAAGGTTATATATATTTCAAGGTATATCGGATATATCGGATGACTTTTATTGGATGTTAAACCGAACCAGGGACAGTTTTTGGGCCAGAGACCTTCACACTTTACTCGTCTACATTTGGCAAAGGTCAGCGACGACCTCAGCGAGCACTTGAAAGGGAACTTCGTTTTCTTTGAAGCTCAAAGCATAGAGGACAGTTTTTAGTCCTTCTTCTCTCAGCTTGCACTTTTGGACAGAGACTGGCTCGCAGCTACCTGCCTGTGTATTTGCCAGATGCTCAAACGCGTTAGATTTACGATTTCGCTATAAGCCTACACATACACTTAGGATACGCAAACACAAGGTGATAAACCTTGCTTAAATGCAGAAGGCCTACAATTTTCGTTGAGTGACAGACAGACGGATGGGCGCGTGTAATAGGCGAGGTTTAAGCGAAGTTTTTACTTCTCCTTTGCTACGTTTACGTTTTTGGGCAGCGGCTGCCTCATCCTTTTCGAAAGAGTTACCTCTTTCCAATACTATTCCATTCCTTCTGTCCTTCTCTCTCTCTGTCATCTTTTCATATCTTATAATTCTCCATTTCACATCTCTCCTTCTATACTCCCTCTACTTATCATCTTCTCCCGCTAGCTTCACTGTTCTCTCAGTCCCATCGAACTGATTTTTATGAGAATACATAAATTTGCTTGCTCGTTTTAATCCATGCAGTTGCGACAGCTGCTGAGAGTCTTAACTACTCTTTTCAGCTGATTGTCTATAAGTTCCCCTCTGTTTCCCTTCCCCTTCTTCTTGAAAATGAATCAAAAACGAAGCCTCTCCTCTTTAGTAGTGGCCAGATCTTCAGCTTATAAGTGACAAATCTCTGTCCGCTAGCGTCCGCTAGTGTTTCCACAAACAATATTTCTTTTTTGGCTAAGATTGGATCCCAATTGAGAGGCGCCAATCCGCCGCATCAACCCATATATCCATATGGTATCGCATACACGATTTGCGTTTGCGTTTGTCTTTGCCTCCCCCTCAGAGCATCTCAGAGCAGATTCAGGCCAACATAAAATGCAGCTAAAGCTGGCGCGGACTGACAGTTGACCAGGCAACAATTTGACCGATTTCCATGGCCTGCTCCTGGTCGGGTCTGGTCTGGTCTGGTCGGGTCTGGCCTGGTCTGGTCTGGTCCAAAGCCACAACTCACTGATAACTGAATGAGACATTGGCCAACACCAAACAGCAACAACCATTGGTGCTCCTAGTAGTCACTGACCTAGAATGCAGCTTTAGCTTTTACTGTTGTCTCTGTTGCCCGTTCCGTTGTCTATTCTGCAAGCTGTCGCTATAGAAGCTATAGAATCAGCAGCAGCCGCAGCCGCCGCAGCAGCAGCAGCAGCAGCAAGCAGTTGCTATGTTCCTCTTGTTGCTGTTGTCGTCATCGCTTGCAGCGGTTTTAGCCATGGCTTTGACTTTGACTTTGGCTCTGGCTGTGCCTCACCAATACCGTTTGTTGGCAACTCGCGGCAGCAGCCCCAACTTATTAGCATAATCTCAGGCATCGGCAAACGCCGCACCACTCAGCCTCTGCCGCTGCCTCAACACTGTTGCAGTGTCTCATTATGCTGGGGGAGCTTAGACTGACTCTGAGTCTGAGACTGAGACTGAGACTGTGGTGCTGTGTGTGGCTCAGGCTGAGGCTCAGGCTGACTCTGACTGGCACCTCATCATCAACGGCGGCATCAATTCGCCTGCGCCTGCGCTTCAGCTTCAAGCTTGCTGCATCGTCAGTCAGCGTGTGAAGCTGTAACTGGAGGCTACACTTCAAAAAATGAAGTCTGTATGCCACACACAATTTCCAATTCGGTCTTTCGGTATAACCAACAGTTGATGTATACCAAACAGTTGTCATATGTGCTAAAGGTCACTGATAAAGGGGAGTTTGTGCCGAGCCCCGAAACAAAGCGCTCTGTCTGAGGAAACCACAAATTTTTTCAATCTATGTAAGAATTTTCTTCAAGTGTAGCATTCTGTTGGCGTCTAAGACGGTTCTACTTGCCTGGTTGCTGCTGTTCGTGGTGATGGTGAAGTGAAGGGGTGGAGGGGGGGCTGTGGATTGCATGCTTAACATTCTTTTGGCTTTTGGGTTTTACAAATTAGAAGCAACCTGAGGAGAGTTGGAGACGAGAACTCTTCTTGCGAATGGCATTGTTTATTTGTGTGCTCATATTGGCATAATTTCTTGGCTTTAGCTCGCTATATCTGTCCGTCCGTCTGTCACATAACGGCATTTATAACCTTTTCATTAGCTTTTTGATTTGAAACTCAAATCTGTGCCTCGTCGCTGAGCTTGGCATGTGAATGTGCAGAGGCATAAATAAACGAGAATATATAGATATAGAGATACATATATGTATCTTATGCTGGCAATTGAGTTGGGCATAAAACAAGTCCAAGACCAACTCGCAAGTCCGTCCAAGTTCGTCCCAGTCTCGATAATTCGCACGCCATTTACGCCGCATAATTTGTGTTTGTTTGTTTGATTTTGCTTTTGCTCCTCTTTAGCTCTTCTTAGTTCCCATTCCAAGAGATCTCTCTCCTCCTCCTCCTCCACCTCCTCTGTAGACGTTCTGTTTTCTGGCCCATGTTTAGTCAGCTAATATTGAATGGGGGCGTCATTTAGTTTTATTTGCTTTCTATTTGCCAATATTTGGGCTATTTCGAGGGCAAACACAAATACAACATGTTGATTGGGCGCACTGGGTGAGCGGATGATGACGAATGACGAATGCCCGGCTAATGGGATGACAACCGGAACTCTTCTAGCTTTGGAACTTGTGAAAGTTATGGCACTTCAAATACCAAACCATAAATATAAATAACCAAAATTTAGCCAGTTTGAAGCAAAGACAACAAAGCGTTTAGATGGTATGAATCAGGCTTCAGAATCATATTTAGATTTCAACTTAATTAGGGTTAATTACGATCAATAAAAAACCCTTTTCAGTATTGGGTGTACTGTGTGAGAGGATGAAACCAGATGCAAAGTGACCTTATCAGTGCGGTTTTCGACCTGACCAATCCACCATTGACCAGACCTTCGCACTACTCCAAATTCTGGAAAAGACCTATGGAAATCAGATCGACGCTTGCCACCTTTTTGTTGACTACAAGGCGGCCTTCGATAGTCCATTGCAGGACCGCTTATATAGCGCCATGTCTGAGCTTAGTATTCCTGCAGTATGACGTTGAGCAACACCATAAGCTCCGTTAAGGTAGGAAACGAATTCTCTGAAACCTTCACGACCAAGCGAGGTCTCAAACAAGGGGTCTCGCTCTCATGTATGTAATGATGATGAAGAAATTCCAGCTCGGAAATGGACAACGGAGAAGAGCAAGACCCCGGATACGTTGGAAGGACTAAGTGACGAAAGCCCTGACATCATTTGGTGTTACCCATTGGAGGAGACGCGCGCAAAGTAGAAGCGCGTGGAGGCAAATCGTGCATCAGGCAGAGACCAAGTAGGGTTGTGAATGCCACATACTACAACTACTATGCCGCTACTACTACAACTACTACAGCTACTACTACGGCTACTGCTACAGCTACTACTACTGCTACTACTACTACTACTACTACTACTACTACTACTACTACTACTTCTACTACTACAACTCTATGAATATGGGAGAAATTGGCTAAGCTTGTTACTTAACAGAGTCTCTGGCTCCCGACTCGCATTTTACATATTCTTCATCATGAATTCCAGTTAGTTTTGAAGATGCATTGTAATATCCTTTAGGTTGTCGTATATGGAAAATGAAGCGCTGATTTCATGCCAACTTATAAATCAACTCAAGATTTAAGACATGCTTATAGAGATAGAGGGATATATCTGCCTTTCCTCAAGCCATCAGGTAATTTCCTTCGCACTCATCGAGCAATCTGATTGATTCATCAAATTATCAAATGATTGAAAAGCCCAAACCCAAACATACTCTCATAGCAACAGGCCACTATGAAAGGGCCCAAAGATTTCACCGTCCCGCCAATGAAAATGAAAACGAAATTAATTTCACAATTGTAGCAATTAAACGCAAAATAAATTGAGTTTAAAAATGCATTCAACAATAACAATTCAAGCCGAAGAAAGCCCAAGACTTAAGCTAAAAACCTGCCTTGAAGAAAAGAGAGGAAAACACACACACATACACACACACATACTCAGTTGTATATAGATACAAGTGTGTACGTACGATCAACGCACTTTTCTCATAATGATAAATTTTCATGCTTTGCGTGAATATGCGTGTCGCTGTCTGGACTTTACGATCTTTAATGTTAAGACTTCTGTCCACCTTTCGGTCTGCTTTTGGTCTTCAGTCCATCTTGAATCTTCCCCATGTTACAGTCTATCAAGATTTCAGTCTGTTGATCGCTTCACTTACTATTTTTAACAAATTTTTGATAAGTTTTATTTTTAAAGTTTTGCGCGTTGAAGGAAATTTCACTTTAAAGAAAGGCACGCCGGCACATGCCGCCACTCTGTTCGCTTCCGTCTCGCCCATTACTGGAAGTTTAGAGGTGAAGCTAGTGCAGGCACTTTTCTACTATTGGACATGGTTGGGGGGTTGGGGGGTTTGGGGGTACTGGCGGCGGTCTTGGATTCGTTTGGGTTTGCCCATCTGTTTTCCTCTTATCTTTCTTCTGCTGCCACCTTTCTTTTGCCGTTTTTCTTTGCTTTCTGTTATAATTTTTGTGTTACCTTGATTTTATTTTAATGTCTCACTTACAGTAGTCGCCTCTATTGGCCCCTGTCTGGCAGCTAGCTTCATATATGTGTACCCTTTTGGTAGAGCAGTATGTCACATGTGTTATAAGGTTTGTCAGTTTCTTTCCAAATGAGCTGCTGTAGCTGCGTGGTAGCTTTAAAAGTTTGGACTAAACGTTGCTCCCCAATGAGTCAGTAGTTATATAGCTGTACTACTGCTGTAAGAACACCTAAAACAAGTTCTGTAGCATACTTTTAGATGCATAGGAAAGCGGGTCTGATACTATCTTGAACTATAAATGCATTTCCATACTAACTTTGACCCCCTTTTTTGACCCATTTGTAGTACGAATTCGCCCAAACGGCTTCTTAGTGTACATACATGCCTTGAAAACCAAATAAGTATGGAAATTTCAGTCCCCCAATTCGCATTTCATATATAAGTCACCGATTTAGATCCATTTGCAGTCCGAGTTAGCCCAAGCGGCTTCTTAGTGTGCACCCATGCCATGACAAATCGATTATGTATGAACATTTCATATACCCAATTCTTATTGCATGTATAAGTTCCCGATTTACATCCACTTGCAGTTGGAATTTGACCAAACGGCTTCTTAGTGTGCACCCACGCCATGACAAATCGATTATGTATGAACATTTCATATACCCAATTCTTATTGCATGTATAAGTTCCCGATTTACATCCACTTGCAGTTGGAATTTGACCCAAAGGCCTCTTAGTGTGCAAAACTTTGACAGCGTTTGTGACCCATTTGTAGTCTGAATTCCACAAAACGGTTTCTTAGTGCGCGCCTCCACTATCAAATCGAACTAGTATGAAAATTTCAGCTTCATACAAAGGCTCTACTTATAGGAAGTGCCAAAGTAGGTGTCATCGTCGTTGCTGTCCAAAGCCATACAGCTTCAGCTCTGCACGTGTCGCATGTCCATGTCCACGTCACGACGCATCGTCAGCTTTGTTGTTGTTGTTGTTATGGTCATCGTCGCCATCGCGTCATTGTCATCGTCACTTCATCTTCATTCAATGCCGTCGATTGAATCTAATGGGTTTTACTTTCATTACAATTTGTCAAAAAAAAAAAAAACTAAAAACAACAACAACAAAGGTTTATGAAAACAAGTAGAAAGATAACAATTTGTGTGGCCAGCGTTGATTTCACTCCACATTATACAAGATGGTTATGATATCGACTCCAAACAGGGTGCCTGCTTAAGCAGATCAATATGAGTTTTATCATTAGGCAACTTGAACAAATCTATGCATTCCCCTGGAGATCTCATAAGTGAAAATTTATGTTATATAAGGTAATGATTTCTCTGTCTCAGGCGCCCACATTATTGATGAACTTATTGTGGATGATGTTGCCATGCTGTTCTTCTCGGAATTGGATCCGTGGGTCATCTACAACATGGGAAACTTCAAAACTAACCTCAAGAGATGAGAGAGAGCAAGCTAATCATAAGATGACAGTCAAGGATCTCTATTGCCATACATTTTCAAAGGAAGCAGAAATGATTCCCCACAGGTTATGTTCCCCATTGGCTTACCCAATCAATTAACTTACCACAGATGACATTTCACTTTCACAAACCATTGAACTACCATATGCCATATAATCGACGCAGAGTTCTTGTGTGATTTCAAGCTATTTTTGGAACAAAAGTGAATTGTGGATCGATTTATGATAATGATGCTGGGCTCATTTGGCCTAAGACCAATACGGTCACGGTTCAATAGGTGAAAGTGCTAAGCCCCTGACAAATGAGTAGTTCAACCAAAGCCAGGCTTTGTTCTCAAGAATTCAATATGCATTTCAGAATAGGAATTCAAGTTGAAATTGGAAGAGATGAAGGTAAAGGTAAAGTAAAGGTAAGGCTGAGCATTGTTCTGGTTCGATGTGGAATACATATTATGCAAATGGAGGCCAGCAAATAGAGTTCAAGATGCGTCAGTAGGCTGTGTGCTGTGTGCTGTTCTTGGGGTTGATTCCTAAGTTCTAGATGCCTTATAGATATCTGCCATGTAATGGGCTTTAAGTAATACCTGGCCGAACCAGCAAGTGACCGGATATGCGGCAAGCGCAAGCGCAACGCAACAGAAACAGAGACAGAAACAGAAGCAACAATAAATCCATCCAAGCAGCCGCAACGCTGGCAGCGTCGTCGTCAAGAAAGTGAGAACAGTTATGTAGTGTAACTGATGCCGTTAGATAGCATTTTCCAAGCGCGCAGCCGACAGAGACAAATACGAAAATGCAGAGAACAAAGCGATCCCCCAGATCAAACGAACCAAAACCTAGTCTCACAGTTGAAGGCGGACACAGAGAGGGGAAGGGGTTGGGAGGACAGAATGAAACACACAAAATAAATGTCCAAATGCTGGCGAAAATCGAGAGAAAAACTTTCTACTCGCAGGAAATCACCAACACCGATTCTAACAATGGCCAAAATAGAAAAACAGGCATTCGTAGCCAACGGCTAACTCTCAGCCGCATTGACTTGGACTTGACTTCGACTGGGACCTGGATCTCTAACAATTCCAATCACAGCTCTCATTCCGTTCCCGTGCTCGTTCCGCTCAGTTCAGTTCAGTTCAGTTTTTGGTGAAAAATAGTTTTCGATTTTCATTTATCCGCTGCGATTGATGGCTGACGGGCTCACGTCATTCTCATTCTCAAACTCATCCTCACGTTCGTGTGCCACGTTTTTGTGCCTGTTTTGCCTCTACAGGCATTTTCCCAACACACATTTCACCCACTGCGGCTGAATGGGCACAACCACTGCCTGAGCCCTCAGCCTGAATCTGAATCTGAATTTGAACCCCAACCTGAGCCATGGACATGGACATCGTCAACAGCAGCTTAAGCTTTTGGCCGCGCGCGACTCTGGTAGAAAGTGATTTGCCGTAATTGCAGGCGAAACAACAACAACAACAACAGCAACAACAACCTAAGCGCGGTCAGTGAAAGCCACCGCAGGGCGGCACGACCTTTTCCAACAGCAACGCCAAATGTTCTATATTGATAAGTTCAGCCATAGAGCTAAGTACCTACTAAGTACCAACTATAGCTCTGCCTAATAACCAGGCAAGGCATCATTATACACTCGAAAAAAGCTTGCTTGTGTTCAACCTTCTGTATAGCTCTGTTTTAGTTGGAATTATCAACAGATTGGCATAAATATATATGTTTGAGACAACTTAGACAAGCTAAAGCTGAGGTATGTCTAGGTGGCGCTCACAATTTTAAAGCTAGATATATCAATTTGTTACACATGACACATATGAATCAAGTAAGCTTGCTCGACAGGTTAACACCCTGCACCTGGTAAGCTGCTATATCATATAGCAGAACGATTCTGATCAAATTCGGTCAACCGACTTGAGAACACTCAAAATGGTTACAAACCGAATTTGGATTGATTCCAATGAAAAGCAAAGAAGTTTCCCTACTAAGCCTTCATTCTGAGAAAACCGGTTCTATGGAAGCTATACGATATAGTTACCCGATCTTAGTAACATTTGGTTAACAGACTTGGAACCTCCTAAAATGAATACAAACCAAATTTGGTTATATTTGGATGAAAGAATTGGTTGTATGAGGGCCATATAATATAGTTGCCCGATCCAGATCATATTTGTTCAGTTGAGGTAGATGCCTCTAGCATACATATATATCAAATTTGGTTCACTTTCGATGGAAAACAAACATTTTGTGTTCCTTCCTAAAAATTTGGTTCTATGAGAACTTTATGATATAGTTGTTCGATCTAAAGTTGATATAGGTACATATTTATTGAAGACAATGAGCCAAATTTGAAGTGGAAGTCTCTATTTCTTATAGTTTCCAAGATCTTGTTGCATATAACTGTCAAGTCTCTGTCTCTCTCTCTGTCTCTTTCTCTCTATCTTAGTTCCACAAATAGCTTCTAATTCGCTTTGACATACAGTCCGTGAAGTTATGGTAAGCCCACCCAACCGCTTAAGTTACAAACATACAACCTTTGACCCACTTGCTTGGATCGCAACTACCGTATAAATACAATCCTTGCACATTTCATTGACTAACTTCAGTTTCTCTCAGTGTAATATGCTTATATGTACAAAAAAGAAGAGAACCATAATTTGTACAGCTTTAAAGCATTTCATTAATGAAAAGCGGAACAGCCGCAGCGAAGCGAGCAAATTCGTAGAACGTGGAACATGGAACAACGACATTAAATACAGATCTGAAGTTGTAGTTCTTGTTGTTGTAGTTGGAGTTAGAGTTAAAATGAAATGGACACAATGACAATGGCAATGGCAATGACAATTGACAGTTATCTGCGTTTTGCGTTTTGAGTTTGCGTTTGCGTTTCAGACTTAGTTAGTTAGTCGCGTCGTCTTGCGGTTTTAGTTTACATGCCACATGGAGACGGCGACGATTATCATTTGAAGCGATGTGGCGCTGACTCTGCCTCTAACTGTTGTGGATCATTCGATGGCCAATGGTATGCGAATGGAAGCCCAAGAAGTTCACAGCTCGTACTTAAACTGGAACTGGAGCCACATCTGCAAATGACTCTGAGGGCGATTGTGATTGTGGTTGTGTGGGTGTGGGTGTGGGAAATGACATCATGTGGCGAGATAAGTAAGCCAAATATCTGCAACTTTAAGGCGATTCTTATGCCCCATGCACTGATAGATATCTGTGCATAAGATAATGCCTCTCCATCCAACGAATGTTATGTGAGAGTGTCTGCGCATCCGAAGTGTACGAGCTGTTTGAATCAGTAAATGTTTGTGGTCAAAATGATGGAGGCAAAATGTAAACTTCAACGACATCTGGCACACACATTGAGGTAGCCTAGCGAGAGAAGGAGGAGAAGGAGGAGAAGGAGCTGTCATCTTTGCCTAAACACCTCCTCTAATTAATGGGCTTCGCAGCTTCGAATGATTTATTTAAGTTTCAAAGAAAACAAAGCTTGCCCTCTTTGTCATAAAACTACACATTCGCTGATCGAGTGTTGCCTGACATTGTCGTTACTCTAGATATATATATATATATATATATATATATAGAGATAGATTTCTAGAACTATGACTTACACATGTGAATTTCTTGGTCCTGTTTGTGGACACCATTTCTCCTAGTTTTCAAAGCATCCTCTGGGCTTGGTGTATTTGTAAGGCTGGGAAACCTTATAGAACATTTCCATTGCCATTGCCGTTGTCTTTGTGTGAGTTCTTAGTTGTCATTGCCCCAGCTTTGGCAGCAACGTTGTGAGCAATTTTCTTAGGCTTTGACTCGAAACCGCAGGCGCTGGCAAGCATGAAGACACACCATCATCACATCTTAACACATCGCCTCACCTGATGTCTGTTAACTGTTAGAGTTAACTAACTAAATCGGAGCAGCAGTAACAATTTCCGAACAGCAGATGAGCTGCAAGTCTAACTGAATCCCCAAATCCCATTCGATACATCAACATGCCATAGCATCCCATACCCAAAGGGCAACCATTAGACATTGTCAAACTAAACTAAGCAAATGTGTTGAGTTTGTGGGCAATTTGTCCATATTTGAGCTGTGTGTGTGTGTGTGCCAATGGCAATGGTGTGGACCTGGAGCTGTCATTGTGGCTGCGTCTGTGGCTGCGTCTGTGGCTGCGTCTGTGATTGGGATTGGGATTGGGGTTGGGGCGTTGACAACTGCAGGGACGGCTGTGTGTGTAACCAAATATGGCCCACAAGAATCCCAATCTCAGCCACAAAGCAAGCCTGCAAGTCTGCAGCTCTGGCTCCTTACTTCGTACCCCGCCTACCTCCCCATAACCATATTTGCTGCAATCGAACACCAGCCTGGCGTCTGTCTGTGCTCGATCTCCTACTGACACAGTTCTTGGCCATATCAATGCCAAACAAAAGATGTCACCAAGAATTGCGCCCCGGCTACACTATGGAAAATAAAACGGGGATTGAGTTTTTGGGGAAATTTATATCTCTTCTTCTCGTGTTTCCATGATTCTACTTTATACATTCATAACGTTGGCCTTCTTCTGCTACTGCTGCTTCTTGGGTTAGAGTCGTTTACATGGCAACTTCGACCCCGATTTTCACCCACTTGCAGGTGGAATATTGCAAGAAAGCCTCTTAGTGCGGGCCTATGTCATTAAATACAACTTGTGTAAAACTTTCAGAGTCCCAGCTTTTGGCCTTTGACCTGTGCATTGTTGCTAAGTCAGAACAAAGAGTTTTACCATTTATATATGAACTTTGACCTCGATTTGGGCTAACTAGCAGGTGGAATATTGCGAAACCGCTTCTTAGTGATCACCTACATCCTGTCTAGCCTTTATGGTTTGGCTTGTGGTTGCTTCTAAGTCAGTCGATCAATCAGAAGAATGAGTTTCTTATATAGAGATATAGATGAAATGCTCCAATGTGCTTAAGAACTCTCTCGCAGTTTGCTTTTGGGGAGCAGTTTGGGAGCAGTTTTTAGCAATCATCAATGAGGATATATCGTGGGGAATCCTTAATCCTGGCCTTCGGCAAATGTTTGACAGAGAAAGAGACACAGTGGGATTTTGCTCTAGTCAACTAAAAGATCAGGTTGGACTTGTAGGAAAACATAGAAGGAAGTTTCCAAATGATGCCGTTGCCTTAAGGTTAGAATCCACTTTTTGATCATTTCTCTGAGTGTAAGATTCTGCGCTGTCTCAGCCTCAATATGTGACCATATCCAGCTGGTTGCACTCTGTACTTGGTGCTGCTGTTGCAGTTGTTGTTGTTGTTGTTTTGTTACACAAAGGTTTTGCGGCAGCAGCTCTTTAACTGGGTCATCCTCATCATCAGCAGCATGATTGTCGTTGATTACATCAACATCAACATCAACATGAACGGTAGCTGCAGCATGCCACACTGCCACTGCCACTGCCGCAGCGATTGCGGCGGTGCACTTGGTTGCTCTTCAATGCGCGTGAAGTGAGTGTCACATTTGCCTCATGGAATTGGAGCAAGAGCCTCAGGGCAGAGCAGCAGGCAGGCAGGCAGGCACAGGTCTAGCTCTAGGTCTGGGGCTGAGTCTTGGGCTGTCTTTTTTTTTTTGTTGTTGCCATTTGCCATTCATTGCCTGCCTGCGTCTCCAACTGCGCCTGCGTCTTCATCTTCATCTTCAACTGATTCTTATTATGCACGCTCTGTATTATAACGGTTCGCAATTACCATTCACCGCTACCAACGCAAGCTCAGCCATTGCTAATGTGGCTCTGGGGCTGCTCCAGCTTCTCCAGCAATTGCCTGCCTCTGCCTGCACTCCGTCTGCCTCTGCCTCTGCCTCTGCCTCGGCCCTCCGCCAGCCGCCTGCGTAATTAGTCATTTGCCTGGAGTTCAAGTTGAAGCTAGAACTGAAGTTGAGAAGTTGGAGACATAGACAGAGTGGAGGAGCAACTCCCGCGCCATTGTTGTCGCTTTGGCTTTGTGTCTTTGTGTGTCGTTGTGCTCGTTTTAATATTGTATTATTATTATCTCGTTGTGCTGCTCTTCACACGCCTCCACTCGACTTGACTATGTACATATGTCCAACTGTCCCAACTGGAGGAGCCAGAGCTAAGGCAGCATCGTCGCCAATTGGGCTCAATTGCAGTCTTCAAAGCGTAACAGAATTGGAGCAAAAAAAAACACCACAAATGATATAAGCCCAGTCAAAGGCGTTAGATGCTCAACTAAGATGCAGTTCCAGTTGCAGTTGCAGTTGCAGTTGCAGTTCCAGCGATGCGATGCAATTGAAAATTGGAGGCAGAGCCTTTAGGCAATCGCAGGCGTGACGAATGTCGTTTGGCAAATCCGCTGCCTTTTGGCTGATGAAATCAAGTTTCAGCTTACTTATGCAACATTTAAGACTTATCCCTGGATCCAAATCAGCCATCAGCTGTGCCTATCGATAACAGAAGAGCGTAGTCATAAGAATTAGTGGCCAGGTGGAAGTGCCACAATCGAGGTTCCAAGTCCAATTCTATTTATATTTACCATTTCAGAAGGAACACGAAAGCAACGAGAGAGGGAGTGACAGAGGGGTAGAGAGCGGGTAGAAAGCACAGCTATGCTGAAAACAGAGTGCACGCGGCAAGAAAGCTCTAGAGTCTAGGCGAAGTCTAGGCACAGCTGAAGATAAAAAGCTCTGAAAAAAGGGAAACATTCAGCTTCGTCTTCACCTCACCGCGTCAGCTCAGAACAAATGACATAGCCTGACATTTGTGGCCAGCTAATGTGTATTCTTACTTTGCCACAGTTCAGCACACACTCTTGCAGAGAATGAGAGAGAGAGAGAGAGAGAGGTAGCAAGAAAGAGACAGATAGCCCAAAAGTTTGATGAACTCTTCGATAATTTGCATTGGCATTGCCATTCGCAGTGCTCTGAACATGAATCGGATCTTAAAATGGATTGGAAGCAACAGGCAAATCAGTTTGCACACTCGAGCGTGGACAAGAATTGTAGCCATAGCTATAGGTTAGATTGGACTGCGGTTCCCCAACTGGGCGAAATCATTTCCCAGCGAGAACTGTTGCACATTTGTCGCTTCGCTGATGTTTGCTGACAGCCACGCTTTGGATTTAAATTGGAATTGAAATTGGAATTGGAATCACTGCGTCCATCCATCAGTTGGCCAGTTGCTGTTGCTCCGTCAGTCAAAAGATCTAGAGGCGGCTGCTGGACCTGCATCTATGCATCTCGCATCTCCTCAAATCCAAAGTTGAAGTCTTAATGCGGGTGGCAACCCCCAAGCAGAGGCCAAGAGGCATCAGCTTAAGCTCCACATGCGGGCATCTTCTGTGTGAGTGTGGAAACGGCAACTCATAATTCTTGTCTACGGCACCTTCAACACTTCATCAATAAACAGACAGCCATAGCAGCAGCAGAAGCATCAGCAGAAGCATCAGCAGATGAGCAGCAGGGCAGCAGGGCAGCCAGAGGCAGACGACGTCCAAGAAAGAGAATTGCAAATGACTTAGCCAAGATCTAAGAGCTGCGGTTGGTCAGTCAAAGCATTGAGTTGCTTATTGGAAACGCCAGTTTAAGTGCAGATGCTTGTCTAACAGCCAGTTGCTGCAGCTTAGCTTAGGTACACTGAGAGACAAAGATGAGGCAGAAGATAGGAAAACTAGGAAACAAGCAGAAACATCAAGAATATCCCATTTGAGAGAAACCATTTGTTTAATTTTACTACTTTCCATACTCCACAAAGCAAACCAGCTAGTGTCTTCGCTGAGTGTAGCTGCACTTCAGGTTGCAAGTTGCAAGAGGAGCTGCAACTGCCACTGCCACTGCCACTCTGCCACTGCCACGGCCACTGTCAACTTGGCCACGATATAATTTTTGGCTTAATGAAGCATAAAACGGCTGCCACAGTAAATAGTTGCCCAATCTTGGAGGTTTTTTGAGCTGCAGTTGCCGTTGATGTTGATGTTGAAGTTGAAGTTTGATTTCCATCAACAAACATCCAACATCCACAACAGCAACATCAACTTTGGGGCCGGGGCCGGGGCCCAGCGTCGCGTCGCGTCTGCATCTTCAGCCCCAAACTGGGCTTGAAAAAGGCAAATTGTGAAAGTCCAAAACCGCAAAGGAAGTTGCATTTGCTCCAAGCTGGCAGTAGGAGTAGCTCAAGTAGAAGCAGAAGTAGAAGACATAGACATGGACATGGACATGGGCCAAAGCAGGCGGCGACGGGGCATGGTTCAGGGTCATGGTGGGGTATAAACTGCGACTGCGACTGCGGTTGTCTTTGCGGCGGTTCACTGGTTAACTGGCATTTCTAGCAAAATGGAGTTGGAAATGGAGATGGCGATGGCGATGGCAATGGCAATGGCAGTGCATGAATTTCGATTCCCATAATTTTACAAATTATGCAGACACGCACACACACACAGACACACACACAGAGAGATGCACACACACACACATATACAAAGTCATAGGCATAGATAAACGCAACAGATTGCAAATGGTCATGGCGATGGCGATTGCGGTGTCTCTCTCTCTGTCGGTGCTGATTTTAGACCCATAGCCAGGACCAGGAAATGCGCATTGACAACATCTCTCTCTCGCTGTCTCTCTCTCTCTCTCTCTCTCAACATATGCGGGGGCGCCTTTGCCAGTGAGAGAAAACTAAGAAACCTGTCGACCCACTAAGCAAATGCATTGTCGGACAGCTCTGGCTACGACTCCAATTCCAACTCTGACTCCGACTCCATCATATCAATCACAATCAACATCAACAGCCAGGCAGCCAGCCAGCTAGCAGCAGCATAATCATGGGAAAGGCGTTGAGTTAGTGATGTTGGCTGAGCATTAACATGGCCCATTCCCGAGGCTGACCTCATTTGACTAAACTGTCGACAGCCGCCAGCAACTGCTGGCTGGCCTTGAACCTTTGGCAAACTGAGAGCACAGTTAAGGCAAGGAGGCCAATTGAGCAGGGATAAGCAAAGGAGTAAAAGAAACTCTATAGAATAGATTAGGGATGGGCGCACACGTATACTAATGCAAAACAGCATATGTGAGCGTAGATGAAGTTGTGCGTCAAATGACGGCAAAGATTACACCTAACACTAAGGAATGAATAGAATGAAGTTAATACATATAGAAGATCCATCCTTTAATGTTAACTAACAGCTGGGACCCAATCTTAATAACCCTCTTAGCTACCGCATTGCCGTTCTTTCGCACCCATTCTTGGATATTCAATGCTGCTGTCTCATATGTTCGATGTCAAACCGTAGTGAAGATGAAGAGTTGATAATATACAAAGCACTAGTTGATGGAACTGAGTAGCTGCATACTTAATAGTCAGAATAGCCATCGCAGCAAGTGCTACTCCGATATCTATAATACCTATTCCAAGATATAACATCTTGGAGTTGTTCCTATGTAAAATTTAAGTTCCAATTGTCCAGCTTCAACATTGTTTAAGGAAATTGCCATGTTTTATGAAACAATCTAATCGTTCGACTAGACCATAATTGCAGAGTAAAAGAGCAGTCCTCGAGCACTTCTGGTCCCGCCTCAAGCTGTCAGTGGAGGCTCAACTTAATATAGTCATGATCCATTTTGATCAGACAAAATTTGTTTGTTTTTGGGCCTTGCTAATGGCAATCAGGCAAGGGCGTAGTCAGGCGAGGATTGACAGACAGATAGATAGACAGACCAATGCAATGAGAAGCAAAGAGGATAGAACGATAGAACTGGCCACCCGCTGGGCTACGCCTATGCTAGACGCAGAGAGAGAGAGAGAGATTGGAGGCTCCAGCTGAAGCTGCAGCTGCAGACAATGTGAAGCCCCCAAGTGTTAAAATTATATGTCTGTCTAAATGCATATGATTGATTTTGAGTCTGATGCTGGGTGATGCTGATGGTGATGATGATTGGGCCTGTTGTTGGGGCCTCAACACCAGCACAGATCAGAGCAGAGCAGAGCAGAACACCACAGCCTTAGCTAAGACTCAATCTTCAGGCAGAAACCACATTTCTACAACACACACACACACATAGGCAGAACTTTGCCACCATTAAAGCTAATCAATTCCTACCACAGGGCCGTCCATCAAAATTTGTAACAAGCCTCAGGCCAAGCATGAGCTTGAGCGTCAGCTTGAGCTGGGCTGAGCTGAGCTCAGCTGAGCTGATTCTTCAGTCTACAGTCTTCAGCTTTCAGTGTTGAGTCTCCAACAACAAAGGCAAACAACATTGTGGGCAAACTGCCAAGCGGAGCAACCTATTTGACATGGCCTGACGAGCAAAATGATTAACATGTTAGCCTGCTCCCTTCACACCCTTTCCACCCCGCTCGCTGCTCGTGGAGTAGACCCAGGCAGCAGCAGCAGCAGCGGCAGCATGACGAAAGCAGGCAATCAACACAGCCAAACACAGCCAACGCCAACCCAACTCCGAGTATCAACACAACATCAACAATGTTTGTCAGTCAGCCTTCAGCCTGCCCCCTGCCCTCTGCCCTTGGCCATGGCCTTGGCCACACTTTATTTACCTTTGTTTTTGCCAAGCAAACAAATCCTTTCGCACTCACGCTGATTTTGTATATAGCCAGATAGGCACGTGTACCGGTTGGTGCAGATCCCATGGTGTGCTATGAAGATGGTGTTCTTCTTAACGCACCAATTGTGATAGAACCACAATATGGGCAGACATTTCTCCTCATCACCTAAAAGAGGAAACACAGTTGAAGTCGATCAAATTGTAAGGAATATCCCTTGATTCGATAAACTGCACCACCTACTCCTCCCCGCTGCAGCGATATGATATGATATGGTTAAGGTTAGCAGGAAGAGGCATATCAGTATGCTATTCATGATGCGCCGATCGGTTGAAATGTGTGTGTGGAGGCTGAGTGTAAACTCCAAAGCACGTCGAGACACTTGAAACTCGGCATTTCAAATGCATTTGATACAGACTTAACACCCTGAAAATGCTGGAAAGATATTGTCTAACATGGACAGATCAGTAAATGGAAGCCAAAGGAAGGAGAGAAGGAAGGAAGGAAGGAAGGAAGTCTAGTCAGAGCTATAATCAGAGTAAGAGGTTCAAATCGTCTTCAATCTACAAACATCGTTTGCCAGGGTGCCCTTTGCCCAGTTGAACTCATTATGCTGACACACTATCAAGGCACAGACCAAACCGTAAGTGCCAGGATGCTGAAATTTTCACACAAGTTATATCTTATATCGTAGGCAAACACTAAGCAGCCTTCTTAACAATTTCCAACTGCAAATGGGTCAAAATCGAGCTCAAAAATTGTATGAAAATTATCCAAGCAAGCCAGGAATGTCTCTTAGGAACGTTGTGACGTGCTTTTGGATGTCTTCCACGGACCTCCAATTCTTACCTTTCAGCTCTCTCTTCAAGCTTCACGGAGCCCAGCCGAGACTGTAAGGGGGTTGAGGGAGTACCAGGGTATTGCTCTGGGCTAAGAAATCGGCGAAAAACATACTTCACGTGGATGCACGTCTTCCCACTTAGACTGCTCGGAGACTACACTTAGACTACTGAAGATGCACTCCCTCTCTTTCTCTCTCTCATTCTCTCTCTCTTTCTGCCTCTCTCTTTCTTTCTCTGTATCTGATTTCATAAGCCGTGGTAATCCCTTGAAA
Organism: Hirtodrosophila duncani; assembly: GCA_037043425.1. Taxonomy (NCBI): domain Eukaryota; kingdom Metazoa; phylum Arthropoda; class Insecta; order Diptera; family Drosophilidae; genus Hirtodrosophila; species Hirtodrosophila duncani. The sequence continues at coordinate 3,454,723 of JBAMBM010000704.1, read as the reverse complement.
GCTTGCTAAATCTGATCACATTTCACATTAGCTCCAGTAGATTTCTAATTCGGAAGGACTTTTCCCAACCGCGAAAGATTGAACCCTTAGTCTGATATTGCATATATATCCGGTGGTCCAAAGATATGATAAGAACCCGTACATTCGTACTCGTTCTAAGCACCTAAAGGAAGTAATTTTTTTGGATCTAACGCTGACAGCCCTAGGCGGGTCGTCATTAGACCGGCATTCCGTGTGCCACATCTAATCTACATATCTCAGCTCAACTGTACTTTAATTTGGTTGCAATGCAACACTAATAGACCCTAAAGTCTAACTATAACAATGCTAAGAAGCTGCCGCCAGACCAGACCAGACCAGGTCAGACTCAGATCCAGACCCAGAAGAAAACCAAAGCTGCGCATTCACTGACAGATGTGTCAACGCTGATGATTGCGGCTCTCCAGTTCCATCTCCGGCTAGGCAGAGCATCATTAGCGCTGCGCTGATGGCCCTCAATGATGGGGGTTGCAGATGAAGATGGAGTTAGCCTGCTGCAGCATAGCCTCCAGATGGAGATGAAGTTAGACTATGTGGCGGCGGTCGCATTGCATCGGCTTTGCTTTTGACCAGCACGAAAATTCAATTAAGGCAAATTACAATCTTAAAGCAAGAAAGTGATTCGCCAAAGAATGCCACAATGCCTTAACTCCGGCCCAACGATGCAGATGGAGATGAAGATGGAGATGGAGATGGAGATGGGGGCGTGGGGCTACAGCTGGTACTGGGAGGGCGGTAGATGGAACGTAGTCCGAGTAAGACGAATGGCATCGGCCTCGGCCTCCAAATGCAATTTGCCACACTCAGCCGCACAGTTCGCAGTTTGCGGTTGATTGGATTAGAGCCCATTCGATGGGAGCAGGGGGGTGTCGGGAGGGGTGAGGGGAAAGGGTAAGGCCGAGGGTGAAACAAGTTGAACCAAGTTGAGCTGTGCAGTTGAAGTTGAGTTGTCAAAAGGTTGAAATTAGCATTGACCTCCTCCTTGCTGCATTTGCGGCTGGCGCTGGCTAATGGCTCCACAGATCGGTTCGTAGATCAAGTTACCGTTGTAATCAGGCGGCAGGCGGGCAGCCAGGCAGCCAGGCAGCCACCCCTCTCATGCCGCTGCCCACAGCCACCTGCTTCAAAGACGCTATGCCCCTGCCTCTGCAGTTTAGCCTTACACTTGGCAAAATATTTCACAAAATTTGGTCTCCCTAAACTTTATAGTCACAGAGATCGAAGCGGCTGTTGATTCTGATCAACTATATATATAGTTTATGGGGTCGGAAATACTTCCTTTGGCCTGTTACATAGATGAATTCCATATTAGCGCAGCTATTTTGAGTCGAACTTCGACAGCTTTTGCTGCAAACAGAGTGCACGCGGTGACGCAGCTGAAGACGAAAGCAATGCTGATGAGTGTGCATAGTAGAAGACGAATGTGAGGTTAGGTGAGAGACTCTCTCGCAAGAAAAACAATAAAATCAGCGCTTAAAGCCAAGCGGCTACGCATCGAAGTCCGTAGCGTAGTGTTTGAAGCTTTTCGCTAGCTTTTCGGCTTGGACTTCGTCTTCACCTGCATTTTGCATACGTTTGAGGGAGTCCAGAGCCTTTAAGCTAAAGCCTTTAAGGTTATCAGGTAGCCAGCCATAAGGTGGAGCTGTTCAGCTGAACTTGAAACAGTCTGTAGAGTCTGCCATGCTCAACTGTAGTTGAAGTCACAAAGTCCATCGGATTTCTAATACATTATGTTCTACGTTAAAGCAATCAACTTTATAGACGGCCTTGAGCCTACTAAGCCAAGACCACACTTCAAATCTAAGAGAGAGGCAAACTTTCTATCAAATTTGTAAAGCATCCTCACGTTGTTTTGTAGTGCAGTGTATGGCTGTGCAGAGCACAATTGAAGCAGTACTTCCTCATCCTCCAGTGCTGCTTTAGTCTGCTCTTCTAGATCTTTTGTTAGGCTTTGGCTTTACGCTCGTTTACCTTTGCACTCGCATCGCTCGGATTGCTTCGATCGTTTGGGGGATCTCGGGGATCTCGGGGATCTCGTTAGCGTTGAGGCGAGCGGCATAAAAACAATGACAAGAACAAAACGTTCAGCGAAACAAACCGAAACGAAACGAAACGAAACGAGAGGAGTGCCGAGGTGAGGTGAGGCAATGATAGAGCTGAGAATGAAATTATGATTAAGTGCTCCACGTTTGTTGAGTTTTCCAGTCCAAATGAAAGTTACCTTGACGAATGACCCATTTAGCCACAAAACCAAAACACAACAAAAGGTCAAAGATAAACGACGTCGTCGACGGCAACGGCGACGCTGGACGAGCACGAGTTAAAGTTTAGAGTCTGTGGGCTTGTGTACCAATTTTTGGTGGAACTAAGCAGGAGGTTGGCGCGGCGCGGCGCGGCGGGGCGGGGCGGGGCGGCGCTTAATTTATGTGAAATTAAATGATTATTGCTGTTTACCTTTGCGCCGTCTTTGTGTCTAGGCAAAGCCAATTATGTCCATAAGTAGAACCCCAGGCTGAACCACAAGCCTGATACGAAACTAAGCCAAACAAAAATCAGTCCTAGAGCAGCGCCATACATATATGGCAGCTTGAGATGGAGATCACAAGCCCTAGCTTTCCATTTTCGCTTAAATCGGCGCATAATTATAGCTATATGGCTCGTCAATTAAAGAACTATTTCGGTTGAAAATTCATCGCTTCTAATGACCCACAAAAGCGAAATTGACTTTAGATGCGAATGATACAGAGAGAAGGAGAGAGAAGGAGAGAGAAGGAGAGAGAAGTGATCGTGATCGTGAAGACCATGAAATGAAATGGTATGGCCTGGACTATAGCTATCAGTTTAGGGAATACGTAGCTTTATAAGAAGAATGAAAGCAAAGTTATTCTTTGAAACTCAAGGAGAGTCGAAGCCAGTCAAAAGGCTCCATTGTAAGTTTCTCCTCTTCTTCCCTCGCTGGCAGCTACTTGCCCATGTGTTTGCCTAGCATTTGACAACAGACGTTTTCCGAAAATGGACGTAGCTTGATGCCAGGCTTCCTTAGAATGACAAGACATACACTTCGGATACGCAGACAAGGTCACATAACCTTGGTTGAGTGAGCGCGTGATGATGCGTAAGCAATCGCCAGTTACAGATCTTTGATATATAGGCTTCGCAGGCCTGCACATCGTAAAGCGCTCTCTATGGCAATCTAGCTTATACAACTTTGAACCTAAGTTTAGGGAGGTGGAACCTCAAATTGTCAATAAGCTTTTAGATTAAACTCAGTGGAAATCTGTGAACCGGAGTCTTAGTAACTTGCAGTTCTATTGCTAATACATTTCTTCAGTAGAACTCTAGCAAAACTGATTGATGATCATGTAAAAATCTTCGATCAGAAGCAGAATTATGCAGTGGCTTCATGGCATTTTTAGTGATTCCAGATTTTGAGATGATTCTGTCGATGATTTGATCGTGAGTAAAATATTGGTCTGCACACCGCCAATCTGCAGCACTTTTTGAGCGTATTGGAATGTGCGTTGGGCCAAAGATCTAAGCCGAGATTGGCAGTCTGCGCTTAAGACTGACTCAGTCTGAGTTGGAGTCACACAAAATCTGATGTGGAAAATAGGCAGAAGGCAAGCAATCTTTGCAAATTATAAGCTTTTGTTGAAAATGAAATGTAATGTTACTGATATATATAGATATATATATATATATATATACATATATGCACTCTTAAGTATTTGTAGAAATGCGAAGCTTGTTAGAAAGCATTTGAAATGGATTTCGAATTTGGAAGTTCAGATTACAACTCGAGTTACTTTCAAAACGAGAGATGGAGACGCAGATTCAGACTACACTTTCAAAGTCTCATAACCAGTGGAAGACCAATGCAATTCTAATACAATCTCATGATTTTGAACTTAGTATATAATTTCTTATCCATAAATCACTTTCTATTGGCTTCCCAAAAGAATGCTTTCCCATAACCATTCAATCATAGTTCCTATTTCTTTCTTATCCAACTTAAGTTGAGATATTGTGTGGATGCCAGGATGCCCTATTCTAATCCCAGAACTTGCACCTCGTTAAAGTTCAAGCCGCCTCTAACATAAACTCATCCCTGGCATTCTCATCAAAACAAACAGATTCGAACGGGAATGGAATTGCGGATGGCGGCTGGTGCTGCTGCTGCTGCTGGATATGATGATCGTGTGCATGTTAATGTCTCTTGCAACTGCCCGAAGAAGATGCCTGGAATCACAATCCCCCTGGACATTTGCATTTTCCCATGCCCAGCTGAAGTTGAAGCTCAAGCACAAAGGCAAGCACAAGCCAGCACTTGGTCTTAGGATTGCCAGTCGCCGAATGTTTTCCAACTGTTTCCAGCTGATGATGTTAAGGTCAATTCGTCATTTGAGGGAAAACCTGGCTTTTTATGGTAATGCAACGGTTTATAGCTGCTTGTCCATAAAAATGAAATGCAGACAGGCGGAGAGCCAGGAACTGTTGGCCAAAATGGTAGAGGGGGGATTCCAGCCGCTCGTTAGTGGCAAAGGCACAGGCAGATATCCCACTAGGAGGCATTGCCATTGGCTGTGCCGTGGCCATTGGCATCCCTATGGTTGATTATGAAATTATTGCTGGTCTTGCAATTAGCGTCAATTGGAAATGATGCATAGAACGAAGCGTTAGTCATGATTATCGTTCAGACGCCTTGATCAGTGGGCAATGACTTCATGGAGTTGCTGAAACAGCCACACAAATATGGTGTGAAGTCGTTATGAATGTTCTATGATATTACATAATTCCCTGTCTGTCCCTGTCTTCTCTACTGAACAGTTTCTATTGTAGGAGATGATCAAATGAGACGTCCCATAGACTTTCAATAAGCTCGGAATAAAGTACGAATTCAGTATGAATTCACTATAAATTTGATGAAATTGATGTTGACGTCCCTCCCCCTTTGTGGGACCTCCCCACCCCTTGGTTTGGGTAAAGCTGGCTACGTTCCTGTAACCCACCATTACTTACCGCTCTATCAAATAGGAATGCTTTTGACAAACAAATTCAACATCTATGGACAATCACCACCGCTGCATTACATGTAGATAGCAAAGTACATGTATAGGGGTCCATCGCCAATGCTGCATAACAATTCGTCAGTCTTTCGTCTATGTAGGATCTGGAGCAATGGCTCAAAATGCATCAATTGAAGAATAGAGAATGTATAAAGTAAGAAAAGTTGTCGAGTGAGAGATGTGGTAAGGTTATCTCAGTATATACCAAAGGGTTATGGGAGTGCGAATGTATAGAAATGTGTATCATCTATTCTGTATCGCTGACTTTGAACAGTTGCTGGTGACATTTTTGAATCCACGGCACATTCATGAATGATTCAAGCTTGCCATTCATTGTCCATTCAATGCTTAAGGCTCACACCATTTGATGGCTACATTGACCTGGTAACCCTTGCCTGCTGCCATCATAAGAACTTGGACCAAAACTTAAACCGTAAGCGCCATTGTCTTAGAGCAATTGTGGGTCAGCAGTTTCCAGCTGATGATGATGATGATGATGCTGGCTGCCAGCTGCCAGCTGCTTCTGCTTCTGCTTCTGCTTCTGCTTCAGCTTTGTGGACTTGATGAAATCACAAATATGTATCTTGTCATTAAGATTCGGTGATTACATTTTGCCATTTTGGCTTGATGATGATGGCCAAATGCTTGGCAACGACGAGATGCTCTGTTCTGACTCTGACGGGTTTTGCTAATGCGTGCCACTGCTGCCGCTGCCGCAGCTGTTGTTGTTGTTGATACCGTTAGTCGTTAGGCGTCAAAATGTTCGTAATTCCAATGGCAATGTCTTCCAAAGATCCGGCTGACACGCAAATGGTGAGAATTTGGTAGCATTATGTGGTGCCTGGGTACCCGTGCCGGAAGCCAGCTCTAGCTCCAGCAGCGCCACTAACATCTTAACCTAAAAGTATGCAACAATGCAACAGGAAAGGTTTGGCCTGCTGAGCCTGAAAGTATGCAATATTTACCAGTAAGTAAGTAAGAGCGGCTTATAGACGGGTTACAACTGCGGGGAAGCGAGAGCGGGTCAAGCTGTGATTACGTTACTGTGCCGCCTGGCTGCCTTTCACATATGTGTGGCATGTGGCACTCGTACACTCGAAATATTTGCTGCTCTTCGAGGTGTGCGTGAGTCGTGAGCGGCTAAAACAGAAGGGGAGTTTTAAGGATAACTCGGAAAACCTCAATTTATACATGTTTGTAGTAGAAATTTCACCCAGTCTGAGAGAAATATATTCTTCTCGTTACATGTCAACTTTCATTGACAAATTTCTTTCTTGTTCTGCTATAAAAGAGGTTCACTTGCTTCAAAGAAATCCCAACTGTTCCCTTTTCCCTTAACATTTATATCCAATTTCATATCTGCACCTCTAATATCTCTAGAGATCTGGAATGATATTGGCTTGGTATTTACAACTCTAGATAGCAAAAGCATTTCCATACTCAACTTAACCCTGATTTTCATACATTTGCAATTCGAAATTCTACTCCATGAAGTAAAACCTAGCCTCTTTAGTTTGAACTATTCATTGTTTCCCAATAAGTCAGTTCCATATGTGAAATAATATGTGCCTGAATGAGTGGACACCTCTAATAACTTCGTGCCTCGTCGTCTATCATATCTGGTGGTGGTCTGTGCTGCAATGGGGCAATCGAGTGTTTATTGTTCCCGCTGCCTGTGCCTGTGCCTGTGTCTAAGCTGGTGGCTATCGTAACCATTGAGTGTCTGCCAAATTGCATCACCTAACGATGCCTCGGTTTGGCAATCCGGTGCACACACACACACACATACACACACACTCACTTAGCGTTGGTGACGCTCGCCCAGCCCGCTCACTCCTCCGTGTGTGCCGTGTGCCCAGTCATTGAAACGGTGGCGCTGGCAACGCTTATGATGATATGACAGTTGCCGCGGGACGCAGGTGGCAGGGTAACGCATTGGCTCGTGCCCAGCCAGTGGTGTGTCAGTACACTGAGAGAAATATGGTTTGCTAAAATTACAGAAAAATGTAGGCAAATGTAGTCAAAGAGGAATAAAATGTATGTATGGCTTATGGAACTAATCCTGCAGTACCTTGGGTTATTTAGCTGCTTGGAACTTAGCTGAAGATCTAAAGATCTAAAGGTTTCCATTCGCAACAATATTTGGTAAACAAATTTCGATCATCCCAAGTTTGCAAACGCCTCACTTTCTTTAAACAATCACCCAAGGCGACCCTCCTGCACTCTGACAGAGAGAGAGAGAGAGGTGCTAAGATGCTGCCAGAGATCTATCAAGTCCAGCAAGGCCGCCGCCACTATCATAATCAAGCTCATCATGCTTATGAGCATGCATTATGCGATTCCAAGTCCAAACACCAGCTCCAAATGGCAAACGGCACGTAAGTCCCAAGTCCAATGGACATTAGTTGCAGTTGTGCGAATCGCAAAAGAAACGAAAACTGTACGAAAATGAAAATGAAAACGAAGCAAAAAGAGCAGCAAGAAAAATGTTAGAGAAAACAGCTGAAGCAACGCATATTTAATACCCTGACAGAAGCTGGAAATATAGGTGAATGGAACGGGGGAAAGAGATCTTCTAGAGAAATCGTCTAACACTTCAGTGGATGCTTAAGATATACCAAGTTTCTCTCCCATCCACTAGCAAACCAGCCTGGCATATAGCAGGGTATCCCTTCAGCTATATCAATCTTGTGGCGACATTCACATTTCATTGACATCGACATCGCCATCGCCAGTTGCTGTTGCTGTTGCTGTTGCTGCTGGTGCTGGTGCTGGTACGGCTTTTGAAGGCTTTCCACCTCCTGCTCTCCTGGCCTGGCCTCGCCTGGCCACTGCCAATGCAGATTTGTGTTAGTTTTTGTGTTACCAATTTTGGCTGCATTGCGACATTGTTGACGGTTGCATTTTGTTGGCTTTTAAGCGAGTTCTGCCAGTTTAAGCTAAAGCTGTGGCTGCTGCTGTGGTCAGTTCAAGCCACGTCAGGCCATGCCCAGGCCTGACCACTCCTCGCCACGCAACGCCAGACCACTCCATTGGATACGTTCACTTGATGTTCATACATATGTATACTATGCCAAAGGGTATCCTGATTTCTTCAACATATTTGTAACCCAAAGGGGAACCACTAACAGCTGAGCTTATGTGTTTATCCGAGAATCATCAGAGAGCATTCACTTTCTGCATTGCCTAGAACTTAAAGCAGCGTTGGCCACAATTAGTCCTCGGTGGCCGAACACATTCAGCTTTTTACACACATGAGACCCGAAGCAGGCTGTTTCCCTCTTATGAGCATATAAGCTATCTATATCCTGAAAGCGAGATAGAAACTTTTGTACTTTATAAGTATGGAAATGGCTTAAGAAAACTTAAAAAAGGTAGGATTGTTTCACCATGTTCACCATTCTAAAAGCATATTGGAAAACACGATTCACATTCTCGATTCCTTTGCCGTAGAAGAGTTTCGGAAGACGCTCAGAACCCAAGAGTCAACCTTAACAACTGCTATATAGCATATAGAATCCAATAGACAAGTTCGAGCTGATTGACGAGGTCTGCAAAAGGGTGTGTCGATATCGGCTGACCGTGGTCTAAATGTGTCTCAGAGTTTCAGCCTTAGATTCAGATTCAGTTCCAGTTTCAACCATCTGAGTGTTGTTCAGCTAGGGGCCTCTGGTTTTTCTTTATGCAGTTGCAGTTGCATTTGGCAGTTGCATTTGTCAGGTGGGTTTTTGTAGTGCCATATTATAATGACTTCTGTTTGTTTGCTTTATGAAGCTTTTCCACACGCACGCACACACATGCACAGAGAGACAAATCAAGGCACTTACACTAGTGTGTGGCAGAGCGCCTTGGCTCTGACTTGGCTTCGACTCCGTCTTCGTCTTCGTCTCCGGCTTCAGTTTTGTTTTGTTTGCCTGGCTTTGGTTTTGGCTCAGGCCTGGGCTTTGGTCTGTCTGGCTTGGCTCTGGCGGCGCTTGATCAGTCGCGGTTTTTACTTTCATCGCTTCGGTTGAGCATCAGCATCATCGCCTGCCCAAGCGTGTGTCCAGCATAAACGGAGAATCATAAACAAACAGTTGGGTGTTTCTATATATATATATATATACATTTTTTATTACACTCGCCAGTGTTTACTTAACCAATTACCAAATCAGCGTACACCTCTAAGCCACAGCCACAGTCATCTGTATGTGCATGTGTGTGTGTGTGTAAATACATAAGTGTGTGTATGTGTGTGTTTTGTTTTTGTTTAGTTAAACAATTGAATTGCAATATGATGTTGTACATACCGCAGTTACCCATGTTGCATGTTGCCCAAGACAGCAGCATTGTAGCAATTGCTCGCTAATCCGCAAAGCCCACCCACATCCACATCCAAACAATGTGAGTGATTGTACGCATCATAAAGTAGACAAATGATGACTTCAACCTGGAGTTGAGACCTTAACAGAAGGATTAGCAAATGCATAAAGACAGCTCTGGCTGTTATATAGTATTAGAAGTCCGTCGGACAAGTAAGGTAATAAGGCAGCACCTGCAATAACTGCAGCCTGTCAGACTGAGACTGTTTCGGGATCCAGCCGAACGAATCCATCTTTATATTCTGTTGTGCTCAATCCACTGCATTGCTCCTTAGGCCATCCCACTGACGACTTCAAACACTTGAAACACTTGGGAATTCCAAGGCTTTGGGGTAAAGCAAAACAGTAGCCGACTGCATGAAGTTTTTGCAATTGTGCTTTGCCTTGCTGCTGTTTTTGGTATCCTGTGAAGATCATAACCAACTGCATCTATGCTCTCAGAAGTAAGACATACTTTGGTCCTTATAAGATGTAACGCCTGGATGGGTTTAATCCTTGAAAGCAGTACTGATGCTTCTTATCTTAGATTTCATCAAACCGCTAAGTATAGGTAGACTTGATCCATGATCAGTTAAGAAGTCAGTTGGTAATTGTCTTCTTTCTCTATTGATAAGGCGTGGTGCCATCATCATCTTGTGAATAACTTAGATTAGATTTTTAGATTCTAAAATTGGATTTATCACAGCGAATATTATGAACTTTAGCTAAAGATACGCACCAAACAGTGACAGGTTGCTTAATTTTAGATAAGATCCAAATGGGGATACTGTTTAGGATCACATTTGGTTTATAATGAGGCTATAGGGAGCATCATTAACTGGAGGGAAATATATCAATGATCCATAGATCAATTGCTTCACCTTAAGATACGCATATATCATATATATATATATATATCACAATGGGTATAGACTCTCTCTTGGCTCAGCTAATGGTATAAAAGATCTCCAGCAAAGTTGTCTATTTGGCGTCCTAGGTTCGACCCACTTTGGAGTTTTCCCCCGCATAAAATGCTGTGCTGTGCCATGTCTGCCATTGCTATTTCATTCTGGATCAAGGATGTGATAACAAGTGAATTGCATAATCAGCTGCAAAGCAAACGAGTATGGACCAAAGTCGAAGATCACATCACATTGAACACCTCACACACTCGCACTCGCACTCGCACTCACATACACATACACATTCACATTCACACTCGCTCAGGCTCAGGCTCAGAGGCATTGGTCAGACGCGGAAGTTATACAACAGTGGCTATCGTGGCTATGTTTATAGCCACGTCTATGGCTATGTCTATGGCTATTTCTGTGTCTATGGCCATGCCTCCTCCTATGTCTGTGGCAGCATTTTCCCAAATGCAACCGAAACCAAAGCCAGGCCACCAGTCCACTGGCTGGCGCAGCCTCATAATCCGCCATCGACGCTGGTCGCAACAACAAGTTTAACAAGTTTTCAACAGGAAACTTTTGTTGTTTGCAATTTTCCTTTTCAGCTGCTTTCACAGCCTGGCTGAGGCTTCAACTCCAGCAGCTCCAAGCAGCTCCAAGCAGCCAGCTCCTCTGCCTCGCCAAGCTCTGGGCAACCTGTGGCCGAGCCGCCGCCGCCGCCGCCGCCGCCTAGAAACAATCAAAGCCATAAATGACAATCGAAACATAAACATAAAACTGGTGAAAATTGTCTGTGTGTTAAGTAAATCGAAGCATTGGCAAAACCACCATCGACATCCAACCCCAAACGGGTTTTCCAGCTAGTGACGAAAGCCTTAATTTCATAGCACTTGTGTGACGTAAGATCTAGGTTAGAGAGATGGCATCTTGCATTGAAATTCCAGCCCCCTTGCCACCTGTCCTGGATGAATCTTATGTCTTATATGAACCCCATATCGTTTCAGTTAGCTCTTGAGGAGATCACCCAATGGCCGCATCCTACATACAGTAGCTGGAGCAGCAAGTGGTTTCCCATAAATATCGCGACAATGACAACGCCGTACAGACGACGACGACTCAATTGTGTGAACTGCTGCACCATCGTTCCAAGGATGCTGGCCAGAGAATAGAGACACAGCAGCACCAACACTGTCCAGCTCCAGTTGCTGAAGCATTTAAAGCTACGTGGAGCCAGCAGAAGAGCATCAGTCAACGTTGACCAGAGCGTGGACATTAGAGAGCAACGTGCTAGGGGGGAAGGGAGGGTGCACCAACACCATGCCAGCGCGGCGCATGCTGAGCGGCAGCAGCTTCTATGTGGTTGGGCTTCTGCTCATCGCCTGGACTTTGGTAATAGACGCCGCCAATGAAAGTCATAGCAGCGCCTTGCCAGAGACGGCTGCCATCACAAGCAGAGCCAACATTACCATATTGCACGAGGTACAGGACGAGGAGGAGGATTCAGAGCCCGGCATTACGCTGAATACGCATGAGGTGCTGCCACTGAAGCCGCTGAAGAAGAAGTCCTACATACCGCTGGAGAAGATCTTGCCCAGCATTGAGTATGTGAAACAGCCGACAGCGCTCAAGGACTACGAACTGCATCCGGTGACATTTGATTTCAATTTGGGCGATCTGGAGGATCTGGAGCATGAGGTGATCAAGAAGGGCAGCGATTTGAGCAGCGAGGAGCAGCATGTGCTCAGCAATGGCGACGGCGGCGGCGGCGGCGGTGTGGCTGAGCTGAGCTACACACCCAGTCTGCCCGATTCGGAGGACAATGATACTGTCATTGTGGATATTGCCGAACTGCCCGAATCCAGCTCCAGCTCCAGCTCCAGCTCGAGCTTCACTTCGAGTCCGAGTTCAACGGCGCCCACCACAGCCACATCGCCAGCAACAACAACCACCACGTCAGGCTCAGACACGACGATGACGACGACGACGCCCAGCACCCACATACTAAAGATCCTCCGCAGCAAGCCAGTGAAGAAGGGGCGAGAGCTGCTCAAGCAGAGCGCCGACGAAATGCAGCTGAAGACCCTGGGCAGCACGATCAACAGCATCAACAGCCGCCACCTGGGCAGCAATGGCACGGCGAATGCCAACAGCAGCATGGCGGAGAGTCTGTACGGATCGGCCAACTACTTTCAGATCGTGACGAATTTGTACGATCACTTCTACTGGCAAATAGCCGAGATACGGACCAATGTCCGCACCGGCTGTGGACTCGAGATGCAGGCCTATCTCACGGCTCTGCACTCCAGCTATGAATGGGCACAGAGGGGTATGTATGCACACTAAGGCGGCGTCTTGGAAAATTCCAGCTCAGTAGCTAAATCTAGAGGCTCACACATGTTCTTCCGCAGCCTATGATGCCTCCGGACGCTATCGAGGACAGCTGCTGTTTGGCAATGACAAGTGGCTGGGCCAGCTCACCTTCTGCTACGAACTGAACAGGCAGCCGGTTGGCGGTGAGCGCAAGCACTTCGAGCTGGAGTTCTATGTGGCGGATATTGCCCTACATCTGCCCAGGCTCAACCGATCGGTGGGTATAGCAATAGCACCATGACGACTTACTCACCAACTCACCACCTTCTTTCGCATATTCCTTAGCAGCTGCTGTTGAACCTGGGCGAGTGTCTGCCCAAGTCTTGCTCGGCCCACGATGTGCAATCGATTCTGTCCCTGGATCCGTACGCCCGCATGCTCGCCGTGCTGGGGGCGCACAATGCCAGTGTGCAGCAGCCGCCGCTGCAAGTGCTCCATGTGCGCACCGTGCCGGGCGTCTACAGCCACTGGCGGCAGCTCAAGTTCCAGGTGTTCTTGTGCGTATCCCACCCCCATCTTAGCCCAGACACGTTTCATATTCTTCCTCACCTGCAGTAGCTTTCTGCTCACCCTGCTGCTGGTGGTGTTTGTGGCCACCTATTACCAGCTGAAGATCGACGAGCGTCGCCTGGTGGCCGCCCCAGTCATACCTGCCATCAGTGCCAAGTGCGATGCGGCGCAGGCGGCCGGTTCAGCTGCCAACGAGTCGGCGGCCTACTATGGCAAGCCCTTTGAGCTCTTCCAAATGCGACCGCTGGGCAGCAATGGCCTTGTGGGCGATAATGGACAACAGCAGGATATGGACGTGAATGGCAATAGGCAGCGGAGTGGGGATGCAGCCACAGCAACCACAACAGCTGGCACACTGCCGCCCGAAGTCCTTAGCGGCGAGTTGGCCTCGGTGAGCCATCTGGCCGAGCGCAAGGCGGAGCTGACCGACTATCAGGTGGAGACGGGCAGCTCGGCGGGCGTCGCTGGCACCTATGAGGCCGAGCAGCCAATAGGTAAGTTGACCTCCAGTGCCCCAGTTTCCTGACGTAATTGTGTTTCTCTGGCAGGACTGCATCAGCAGCTGTTACTCTGCTTCGCCTTGCAAACGAATGCCAAGGCTATACTGGATATCGATAGGACCAAGGAGGTAAGCTGGTGCTGGTCATCCAGCAGATTCCCCATCGATTCAATTTCTTCACTTTGCAGACGCACACCTCTTGCCTCCATGGGCTGCGCGTCTTCTCGGTGCTCTGGACCATGATGGTGCACACGTATCTGCAAATATTTGCCATTGGCGAGAACAAGGTGAGCCCAAGGACTTTACTTTGACTTTGGCCGAGCTGCAGCTAACTTTGATCTGTCCACAGTTCGAGCGGGTTATAACCGAACGTTCGGTGTGGTATCAGGTTATTGGCAATGCCACCTTCTCGGTGGACTCGTTCTTCTTCATCAGCGGCCTGCTGGTCACATTGCTCTACCTCAAGCAGGAGCGCAAGCATCCCACAGAGAATTGCGCCTTCATACAGCGCAGCTGCCTGGACACAATGATGATGCTGCTCTACCGCTATCTGCGCCTCACGCCCGTCTATCTCTTCGTGGTGCTCTTCAATGACTTTGCTGTGCGGTGAGTGATGGTTGCTGGTTATGGATCAATCGATTGACCAATCGATATCTACTTGCAGCCAAGGTCTGGACTCTTCCGTCTTTCAGCCGGCCAAGATCGAGCACAACACCTGCCGCATCTATTGGTGGCGCAACATTTTGTACATCAACAACTTCTTTCCGCAGCGCGAGATGTGCATGATGTGGAGCTGGTACATGGCCAACGACATGCAGTTCTATGTCATGTCAGCCCTGCTGCTGGCCCTCGCCCGCAAGTGAGTGTTATCCTGATCCTGAAGTTCCAATGGTGTTCCAATCTCCCTCTTCCTCTCATCCATTAAATAGGTACTTCAAGGCTGTGGCCGTCACGCTGTTCGTATTCCTCATCAGCTCTTGGAGCATTGCGGGAATTGTATCCCTGCACTACCAGTACACCCATAAGGTGGCCCTGCCCTTTGAGTCCTTCGATTTCCTGTACGACAAGCCCTGGCAGCGTGTCGGCGCCTACATAGTGGGTAAGTACTGCTGCAAATGGTAAACTCCAACTGGTTCACACATTCATTCCATTCCATTCCATTCCAATCATATGCCCCACCACTTAGGCATGTTCGCTGGCTATGCTTTGTACAAGGTGAAGTCGCCGCCACAGATCTCCAGGCGCCTCAACTGGACGCTCTGGTCTGGCAGTCTGGGTCTACTGCTGCTCGTCGTCTTTGGCGTGTGGCAGGGCGAGTTGAGCCCGCTGGAAACGGCCTTCTATGTGGGCGTGGGACACACCGCCTTTGGCTGCGGTCTCGTCTGGATCGTGCTCTCCTGCTGCTGGGGCCTGGCGCCGACGGTCAATGCAATACTCTCGTATCGGGTGCTCTGGCCACTGTCGCGCCTCACCTACTGCGCCTACCTAATCCATCCCATCATCATGTTCATCTGCTCGTCGCACATGAGCGGCACGGTGCACCTGAACAACCCCATGATATTGACCATGTTCTTGGGCAATGCCGTTGTGTCCTTCTTCACCGCCTTCGTCATATCCGCGCTGTTCGAGGCGCCCGTCATACGCATACTCAAGATATGCTTCAAGAAGTGAAATGAAACGAACCGAACCGCTTCGATTTGGTCCTTTGAAGCTGCTTGGAGCTGTTTTGTATTCAAGTCTAGTGTTGAATTTGTACTCTTGTTGAGGTTGTTTTTGTTTTTTTTTTTTCTTAACTGTACATAACTGTAAACCTTTATGCTTATAATGATTATGATTACGATTAATATATATATTATACTATATGTATTCCAGATAAAGCATAGGTTCTAGTTTGGTTTTGTGTGTGAATCGAGTGAGAAATTAAAATTGTCTATGAGAAGACTGATGATAACGGGGCTTCCTTGTGGTCAGATGGGCTGTGGCTGTGTGGCACGAGAGAGAAACACAGGGTAAACGACAGGCTTCTCACCAGATCCAAAGACAAAGATGTGTTTTCAGCAAGCAAGACGAGGTTGCAGTGTCACAACAACGAGAGAGGGAGAGAGACACAACAGAGAAAGGCTTGCTTCAGAGGCCCATAGCCTCTGCTTACATCCATCATTAGCGCCATCTATGGTGTGTTATACGTACGGGTCCAAAGAGTGAAATTCAAATCAGGTTTCTATCTATGATAGCTATATGATATAGTGGTCCGATTTCGACGATTTTTACATATGGAGCAGCTAACAGCAGAAAGGCATAGACAGAAGGACAAAGCTATCTCGACTCGGTTTATCAGGCTGATCAAGAATACATATACACTTTACTGAGCTGGAGATGCCTTCTTATATGCGCTACAAATATCATGCAAGGTTATAAATATGTGCTTCCAGGCCAAACTCTTCGACCTGTCGACCCTTTGAAATCTTGGCATCCCGATTTGACACCTTAAATTTTTTTTATTGATTTTGATACTGCATCATCGCGTGACACCTACGGCACCCGCAGCAGACCCAACAGAAAGTCATCCGTGACTTCCACCTCGAGACTCGCGCTCGTATAGCCAGCAGAACAAACGGCCCGCTCGTCTTCATCGGACACATCATAGACCTCATCCAGGTCGTATGCCGGATAGAGCACTTTGCTGGCATCCCGGCGAAACAGTTGAATGGCCTCGCCTGCTCTTTTCTGGGCCAAGTGACAACATCTGAGACTAAGCCCGGACTGACCGTGTCCTTGCCCATGCCCTTGGTTAGCCAGCGCCTCATCCAGCTGGGCCAGCAGCCGCCGAAAGATGAAATTGGCAAAGTGGCGGCGCCTCAGCTCAGTGTGGAGTTTGATGCGCCGCTGAATTTGCCGGATTTGCTGAATTGGCTGATTTGGCGGCAGCGGCGGCGGCTGCTGTTGCGGCTGCAAACAGAAATAGGCCAGCAGGATGTAGACGAGCAGCAGCAACTCCACGAACAAGGATAGGCCGAGCACCAGCAGCAGCGAGTCCTCGTCTATTTCGCCAAACGGCAGCTGCCCCCACTCCTCCGCCAGGGAATATGGTTTTCCATGGAATTTGGGCACAAAGAGCGCCATCGCTGACATCTTTCTTCCTTCGGCCAGGATTCACTGTAACTGCAGCCCCCGCGGCTAATGGGTCCTTTTTTTGAGGCTCAGATTACCAAATAGACTTCTTTCAAGTCCGAAATACTGGAACTTTGGGTGACAACTATATTCAAAGGCAACTTTGATGCTTTCGAATTTGCTTCGGAATTTGTCAGGCGAAGCACCGTTCGCAAGAAAGAAGGCTCCAGTCGATCATGCTCGACAATACCGTGTAACTAATGATCTGCTACATATATTCTTAGTTCAAGTATTTCAGACGTGATAAATACGCAAATTTCTTAAATCGGGAATTACAAATTCTATCATTTCTGAGTGTTGGTCTTTGCTTAGAACTAGAGGATGGATGCGCTTATTCACATCCGGATCAGCTTAGCTTAGCCTAGACTTGAGTATAATTATTGCATGGACGGCAAATTGCAACTGGTGTCTGACTTCTCGTTTCCGACTGGCACCTTAGGTCATCTCAGTTTCAGCGGCTGCACTTGTGCAAGGCCGTGTTCCGGCACCAGGGATTTGGCGGCTGCTATGCAGGTCTGCTTCAACGACTTGCCCGCCGGCCGCTTGACGCACTCGTCGAAATAGCACTTCTCCACATTGTGCAGAAATTCGATTAGCAGCCGTGAGTCGGCACCATTCGGACCCACCGAGTATTCGCACTCGAAGCTGTGCAGCTTGAGATCGCGCACACAGCAGTCGAGGAATTCCGCATTGGCCGAGTACCAATCGTTGTGCCGCTCGAGGGGTATGCCCAGCCGCGTGCGCACAACGCCTGTCAGCCAGGTGTCGTCGATCCAGAAGATGGGCACACGCTCCGCCTCCCCCACAAGCCGAGCGGCGGTGGCCACGTTGGTAATGTACAGCCAGCCGGATAAATAGGCGGGATAGAGGGCGTGCGGGTACTCCTGCTTCGTCACATACCACTTGTTGGCCTGCAGCCGTATGGGCGGCTTGGCGTCCAGCACATAGCCGGCGAGCAGTGTGCTGGAGCTGGCCAGCTCTGGCTGATTAACCTCCAGCGATTCAAGGTAGCGGCGTAAATGGAACACATCGTATATGATATCGTCGTCCAGCTTGATGATGAACTTGGTCCGCTGGCGACACTCGCTGGCGGCCCAGCGCAGGCCCATCACATGCTTATAGCTTAGGTTGCGGTAATCCTCAACAAAGCTGCCTTGGAGCAGATCGCCGAATCGCGTCTGCTCGCTGACCAGCTGCTGCTGGGTAAGGAATCGCTCCCGTGCTGGCAAGGCGGCTAGCAGAAACACACGCTGCAGACCCATCTCTGCCAGCTTGCTCTGTGGTATGGCCTGGCGGTGGGCAGCGCGCAGCGCATCGTGTCCAGCATACGAGGTGACAATTAGCACAGCTATAGAGGGGAAAAGAAACTCATTTAAGATGTGGCAACAGCAGAGACTACGTCTACTCACCCAGCAGTTCTCGCTCAGCACGACGACAAACATTGGTGGCCAGGAGGTAATCAAAGTCGGTGAGATTTAGCAGCGGTCCTGGGTGCTGCTGCTGATGGCTTAAAGCTTCTGAATCCGCTGTGAGCCTGCTCTCGCCATCGTCGCCTTCGCCAGGCGGTAGTTGTACAAGGAAGTCATCGTGGCCGCTGCTGGCAATATCACTGGTTTTATCCCGCAGATAGTTCGATATATAAGTGAAGCACAGTATGATGATTAGCAGCGATAGAGCAATGGGAATTGGTAGCAATCTGCGGCCGCGCAGGCGCATCTTCAAACATTGTTTTGGGTTAACAACAAAAACAGTAGCATTGGCAAAGCTGCTAATGGATAAAATATCGATATACATTACATTTGGCCCGTGTGCGATACATGTATAACAGTTTGGCAGCGGCATTAACAGAGTGCTCATTTAACAGCTCCAGGCATGTTTGTTATTGAGAGTTAACATTTGAAATAACTGTTACAACGACATCAATCAAGGAAATTAGCTTACAAAACAACTGCAATAGCAAAAATTCGTACCACAGTATAGAAGATAAGAAAAAGTACCAGTGTTAACTCCTACATCTTGCTTCACAGCCAACTGTTAACCACATGTTAACATTTTAAATTCAAAATCAACTTGGCGCGCTATGTGCAGGTATATACCGCCGCAAGTCTCACTTATCGGCAGAGTGCATGGGCGCAAGCGTATCGAAATATCGGCTATCGGTGCGTGTTGCTTGTGCTGTTGTGTGTGTCTGCTTGTCTTTCATTATTTTTTAATAAATAATTATTATAATGGTTTCGGTGATTGAAAAAAATATCCAACCATAAATGTTCAAAACGCGTTGAGACGGCTGACGCTGAATATTTAAAAAGCAATATGATAATGTATTGTGGTTGTAACTGCCGTATTGTTGTTTCATTATATGTTTTTTTTTTGGAAGTGGAAGTGGAAATAATAATGTGAGAAGACAGTGAGAAAAATAGTGAGGTCGAAACGGAATCGGTAGTGTTGGAGGTAGTTATATATGTATATATTTTTAACCAGCCAGAGTCAGCCCCAGTCCCGCAAAACCAAAAAAGCACCAGCACAATCTGCATCCAATAGAGTGGTAGGTGAACGGTGCAAGGGGTGCACCAGTACGACGGGGGCGGTCAGCAGCAATAGCAATAGCCTTGGGCACTGAACTGCACTCTTAATGTTGTTGTTGTTGTTGTTCTTGTTATATTGTGTTGGGGGGGAAATATTGAATTGACAAATCAAAGTTAATAGCAAATACATGAACTTACAAACAAAATAAAACCAAGAGCAGTAAAAGAAAAACAAGAAGAAAAAAAGTAAAACGGCATGTTGTGTGTGTGTGAGCTAATCAGGGCCAGAGGCATTGACGGAGGCGGAGCAATAGCAGCCAGCAGCAGCAGCAGTAGCTATTTTGCGCAGCTTGCAAGAAATATGCTTGCAAAGTAATCATTTAATAATTATCATTAAGATTAATTTGAAGTAAAATTATTGACAAAGTTTGCAGCAGCCGTTGTTGTCGGCGCAATGTTAATGTTCATTTTTCCAACGGCTGCTGCTCTTTGCGTGCGTGCGTGTGTCTGTGCGTGTCGTCATATTTCCCCGCCGTCTACCCCCCTCTCAAGTGACAGCAACAGTATATTAACAGTTACTTTTGCAGACACAAGCTTGTGGACTGCAGGACTGACTTGGCTCTCCTGCTTTCATTTGTTTGTTTTTTCTTTGACTTCCCGTGTTATTTATGCAAAAATTGTACATTTAATTTCGTTTTCATTACAACATTTATGTATATAAGTGTGTGTGCGCGCCCCCCGGCTACCCGTTCGCCGCCATACACACACACACACGCCGCCCCGCAGCCCACGCAACACACCTGGCACAACTTACCAGTTAGGCCAACAGCATTGAAACTCGCTTTACGACTGAGCAGCACTCTTTTTGTTTTGACTCTTTTGTGACGTCACACGAGATTATTTTGCATTGCAGTGCAAAGCAAATTTCATGCAATTCAAAGAAAACAAACAGAATATGACAAATCTGCTTTCTTAACGGTCTTATTTTGTGTATTTGGCTGCTTTTGTTATTCAATTTTCTTAATTTGTTTTACATTTCGCTTCGAAAATGCAATTATTTAATTGTGAAATTAACGTTAATGTTTCGCACTGCTACGAAAGGGGTTCTTCTTTAGGCTTTTCTACTTTTTTCACTCTGAAAAATGATAAGTTGATGCAATAAGCTTTGCGTTTGTCACGATATTGGTGACACCTAGAAGGAAGCATCTCCGACCCTATGACGTATATATGTATATATATATTCGTATAATCACCTCTGATCAATCATATTATTTCTTGAATTTGCTTTGAAATTCGCCAGATATAGCGCGCAGTAATGACGTCAAATGCTCGCTTTTTTGCTCCCGTGCCTCGTGCTCTAATTTTGCGGCCGTATAACGGACCTGTGCAAGGCCTTACCCTATACTCTTATTTACTAAAGTCGTGCACACCTGTACAGGCAGGCGGCAGGCAAGAAGAGCTCAGAGCCACTGCCGCCGCCTTTGCTTTCGTGCTTTAAAACAACAACAATAACAGGAACAACAACAACAAGAGAAGAAGAACATCGACCCGCCCCCGCAAAACTCAAAAATCTTTCACAAGCGCTCAAAAGTCGTGAAAAGCACACGACGAACGGAACAGAACGGAACGCCGCGATGGCGATGGCAGAATAGATAAATCGCCATTGCCATCGCCAGCTCACTTCGGTCTCGGTTGTCGTTGTCGTTGTCGAAGTCGTCGATGTGGTTCGGTTTATACTCAGCGCCTCTGCCAATCTTATCGGCACAACACCAAGAGCAGGCAGCGGCAGCACAGCACAGCAGAGCCCGTGCCCGCTGTGTCCCATGTCTGTGCCCGTGCCCGTGCCCGTGGCCAGAGTTCTTGTTCTCAGTGTGCGTGCGTGTGTGTGTTCATCGTGTGTGTTGTTCTTTCAGTGCTCCATTGCTTGATGATGATGATGATGTGGATGTGGATGTGGATGATGTTGGTGGTGGGGCAAGGGGGCCTCTAAGTGCATAGTGTGTATTGATTCCGATTGCGATTTTAAAACCGATTCCATTTCGACTCCGAGCAGCTAAAGCTACAGATTAATACTAAAAGAAAGACAAATTAAATTCAAAACAAAACAAAAGAAAAGCAAAGAAAATCCATTGAAATCAAGGGACAAAAGAGTGTGTGAGTTGGGGAGCAGCTGAGGGAGCTGGAGCCAAGGAGCTACTACACACAGACACAGCCACAGCCACCAACAGGAACAGCAACATCAGCATGACGGACTATGTGGAGCTGTTGAACAGCATGTCGAGCACCTTTAATAGCGACTGTGCCACCAGCACTGCCGAGGGTGGCTCCCTGCTAAATCTGGACTTGTCCGAGGATAAGACGGTCAAGTGGCGCAATTTGGCCAACAATCAGTTTGCCTGCAAGGATAAGGAGAAGGACACAGATAAGGATGAGAATGATAAAGATGGCGATAAAGATGAAAAGGCAAAAACATTTAAAAAGGCGGAACAGCAGCAGGAGCAGCAGGAGGAGGAAGAGACAGAGAAGGAGGAGCAGCGACCAAAACAGGAGCAACAGGCAAAGCTGGAACCAGCCATCCAGCTGGACTCCGGGGTAATGGAAAATGTCACAAACAGTGCTGCTGCTGCTGGTGCAGACGCACTCATTTCCAGTGAGGACATTGAGCAGAACATAAAGGAGCTGTTGGCGGATGTGGTGGATGCAGATGTCAAACTGGAGGCGGAAGCGGTTGCTGCAGCCGCCGCCGCTTCTCCCGCTGCCGCTGCTGCTGCTGTTGCTGTTGCTAGTGAGACGGCCCAAGGCCAGGACATTAGCAGCAGCAGCGAACAGAGCGAATCATCAAGTTTGGTGCAAAACAAGGACCTGCTCATAGTCACAACAGAAGCAGCAGAAGCAGCAGCGGCAAAAGTCGGCTCGAACGACAAAGCCGAGGATGATGATGCCATTGCCGAGTGCACAGCCGAAGTGAAATGCATGGGGGATGAAGTTGGCGGCGGTGCCGATGGCGTTGACAACGCTGCTGCCACAACAAAACCCAAAGCAGCAACAGCAGCAGTCAACGTAAAATTGGAACAGGGCCCAGCAAAAACTGCAGTCCAGGCAACGTCAGCGGAAACTACAACAACAACGGGAGCAGAAGCAGCACCAACAGAAAGCTGCATCAAGACTGAAAGCAAAGTCAAGGCAGAACCCAAAGAGGAGGAGCAGAAACCGCAACAGGAGCTGCAGCAGCAGCAGCAGGAACAGGAACGGCAGCAGCCAGGCGCAGACGCAGACGCAGTCACCGAAATCGTCCCAGTAACAGCAAAGACAGAACCAGAATCGGAGCAGGAGCAAAGAGCAGAGCCATTGCCAGACATAGCTAAAATGACGGCCAGTGCAGCAACATCATCAGCATCATCAGCATCCACAGAAGAAGCAACAGCAGCAGCAGCAGCAGCAGCAGTAGCAGCATCCCCAGAACCAGAGCTGGCTCTGGCTTTGGCTCCACTTGTTGGCAATTCTGCTGTTGTCAGCGACAGCAGCGGCGCCAATGGCGATACCGCAACAGTTTCCAGCACCACGTCTTGGACAGCAGCACCGGGAACTGCAACAACAATGGGAACAGCAGCCACATTAATGAATTCTGATAAAACTGTAAGTATAAATGTGTGTGCAAGTGTGTATATGTGTGTGTATTTGCCCAACAGATCAAACGTCCGTCTGAGATATCATATGCGAGACTTAAGCATCTACAAAAAGCTCGCCAAATTACAAATCCAAAGAGGGACCTGGGACCTGGGTGTTATTATCTATGTATCATAGTTTTTCTCAGTTTTGTAAGAAGAAAAAGGTTTCTTTAACGACAGGATGAAGTTTTGCCAGTAGTTGTTGATGTCCAGCTGTGATCCTTCTGCATCTTAGACGGCAGCGACAGGCCCTCCTGGTTGTTTTTCCAGCTTTCCCGCATTTCCCCCAGCCGTTTCTAGGCAAAACACCTGTTTTGAAATCCCCTTTCCAGCCATACACAGTCCGCAAAGGTCCATTTCCTTAGTTGCTCAAACTCATGATAAATGTAAGTTCATTCTCAAAATCCACACGTCTTTATGTCTACGTCCGTATTCAAATGATACATACATACTTATTTGGTCCGTTTTGCGAATGTTTTTGCCATGATAAATGTGCGTCTGCTCATTATTTATAGTCCTAAATCCGTTTCTAAGTCCGTTTTCCAGCGATGCATACATACTGAGTTTGTTCGCTCGCGCTTCGTTATCATAAATTCAACAGTTATGTGCAGTCCAAATTGCATTTTCAGTTTCGGTATGCTTTTTTTGTACCGTTATGCTTGCTGCTAATTAACCACATCAACAGCAGCAGCAGCCACCAGCAAGTTGGCAGCGCTGCAGCAGCAGCATCAGCAGCTGAATGCAGCCTTCCGTTCTCTCTCTCTCTCTCTCTCTCTTTTTTTTCTATCTGTGTGTATTTGTGCATGCATTTTCATTTGATAAGCAAAGGGGGCTTCCCCGTTTTGTTTTTGGAATGGATGGGTCACGAGCATGCGCAAAATAATCAAATAATACATAAATAATTAGTTTATATATTCCAATATGGTTTTATGCATATGCCAGTATCCCACAGATACAAGATACACATTGATATACACAAGGGGGGGAGCCGTCACTCACTGGAAGGCTAACCAATAACAACAAACCGCGTTTGACATTCTACAGGCATTCTACAGCAGTTAGACATATTTGCCAAAACTGTACAATTTGTACCTAGCCATAGGTGGTTTGGTTTTGGGGTGGTCACATCAATTTAAATATTAGAGTGGTCATTTTGTAGACGATATATCTACTTTAAATTCCTAGACTAGAGAGGCCTGCATGATTGCATTCAAATGGTCGTTCATAATGTAATCATTCCACAGCCAACAAATACTTGTACTTGTTGATTTGATTGACTATTTCGATTCGAATACAATTGGTGCCTTTGGGATACGGTGTGCAACGAATACAAGTGCTCGCGAGTGGAATCGAAAATACATTTGAGAGTTCTCTTTGACGCTCGAGATAGACTGTGAGATAGAAAGAGATGGCCAGCTAATTTGTCTGTATGCTCTCTTGTCGTTACTCTACACATGATAACTGGACCACTGACCCCACTGGTGATAAGGCAGGAGAGACAGACAAATAAGTTGGCTATCTTTCTATATCTAAACGTTAATATGGACTCTCAATTACATTCGGCTCTCATTGCAATTGCCCTGTCCTTTGGGTCACAGATTTGTCGTCTCTCTCTCTCTCTCTTTCTGACCTCAATCGCTCAATTCCACCAATTCAGGTATTCATAGGATTCGTTGAATAAACGGATAACATTTCTGACCGACTACACCAATCGTTCCTAACGAACATTCTAGCAAGCCAATTTGACTTTGCCCAAGTAGTCATTTGTACGAGTATACCAATTGGAGCAATCATGATTAACAGACAGTGAATGTAGTCATTACAGGTCTCTTAAGTGGATTTATGATAAGATACGCAATATTACACGTACGATTTATGAATGAAAGAAAAGTTTTGTTCATATTGCTGATAATCGAAAATTTATCTCTTTATGAGGGATCACAGACATTTCTAGAGATATTGACAATTCACAATTGTGAACAATTCAGTTTCTAACTTCATTTGTTTAGCTCTCTTCGAGAATAGAGGAGAAATGTTGGAGAAATGAATGTGTAAACACTTGAATTTATAGGTTCATTTGGGAACCTGAGAACGTAGATAACATATACTAGATTGTTTTTCCTTTTTAAAGCGTTATTAGGGTGTTTTGAGGGTTCAACAAAAACATCTGCTGGGTGCTTCAAGATGTGAAACCAACGGCATTTCAACATTTGCTACACTTCAAATCTAGTAAGATAGGAAAGCTCCTACCTTTGTCCATATGAATAGGGTTGCTACTAATATTTTCACCAGAAATTGCCCGAGCTTTTTTTTAAGTACTTTTTCAAACACCCGCAATATTTCCTTTTACATATTTAATAGGTATATCAGTCCAGTTACCGAAATACCAACTATCATTGTTCTCTGGTTGGAGAAATAGGTGCTTACTAAGATGGGATTTTTGATAATTCCCCCATAATGACTTTAGGTGGAAACACGCCATAGAAATTGAAGCCACATGTTGGACTCCTTGAGGCTTCAAGTTGAAGCTGAATGAATGAATGAAGCTGAACAAGAAAGGAAGGCTAGCCTCGGCTTGCCAAAGCTTATATACCGATCTTGATCAAATCTTGTTGGTGGGCGTGGGGCTACAGTAGATACAAGGGATACAAGAGGAATTTGTTTTGATTTAGATGACAAACAGAAAAGTAATGCTCCTAAGTGATCATTCCATTTCATGAATGGCAAATGAATGACTGAATGAAGTTGAATGAATGAATGTAGTTGAATGAATGAATAATTTGATTTCCTTCATTCCCATTGCTTGCCTAAAAACTGCTCCCCTTTTCTTCCTCCTCTGCGTTCATTGCAAACAGGAACAAAATCTATCACAATCACGTCGCTTGCGTCGTACACCTCGGCCCACAGACACAGATGCAACCACATCCGTAGCCAGCAGCGAACTGAAACTGGAGTTGGAGCAAACAGCGCCACCAGTTTCCTCCCAACAGCAGACGCTAGTCAATGAAGTTATTATTGATATCAAGAAGGAAGTGGAAACATCACCTAGGCGCTCCCAGGAGGAGGCCGCTACAGCTTCTTCTCCGCCGCCACCAACGTCTGCTCCAGTGATTGCAGCTACAACTCCAAAACGTGGTCGTGGTCGTGCCAAAAAGATTAAGCCAGAGGTCGCAGCAGCAGCAGAGCAGGCGGAGCCACAGCAGGTTGAAGATGACGATCAAACTCCAACCACGTCCGTAGCCACCAACCACCACGTTGAACGTAAGGTGGGACGCAAACGTAAGCTGCCCGAGGAGCCGCAGCATCCGGCTATGGATGCCCATCTAACAGACTTGTCACTGCTGGTGAAGACCGAGCAAGAGGAGGCGGATGCCATGCCAAGTGGCAGTGGCGATGCCAAGAGAATGCGCCGCAGCGTACGTCTGGGCAATCGCCATGACACATACAAGCCGCCAGAAGGAGCCACCGCCGGCTGGGAAGAGATCAAAGCAGAAACATTACCTCTGGCAGCCGGGGAACTGGCTACTGGGGAGCTGCCGGTGGCTGCCATTCCCGAAGAGAAAACGCCAATGCCGAAGAAGCGCGGACGCAAGGCGAAGATTCCGCCGGCCACAGCATCGGCAGCGGCTACCAAATTGGATGCACAGCATCCGACTACAAGTCGCGGCATGGCTGGTTATGGTGCTGCAAGCGCCACAGTTCCATTGACCAATGGCAACAAGCGGGCGACGGCGGGAACATCCTTAGCTGCAGCAGCTGCAGCAGCAGCATCAGCTGCGGACTTACAGCTGCCCAAGCGTTCCAAGCGACGTATTAAGCCAACAACCAAGATCCTGGAGAACGATGAACTGCGCTGCGAGTTCGAGACGAAGCACATCGAGCGAATGACGCACTGGGAAGCCACGGCAACCGGCGGCGACTGCGACTCACACTTCGAAACACCCTCCGGCAACACTCATCAGTCTGGCAGCGGCAGCGGCTCCAGCTGCTCCAACTCTCGTCACAAGAGCGATAAGTCCGAGGGCAGCGGCCTGGAGCATCATCATCATCATGCGGCTGGCAGTAGTGCCATTAAGAAGAAGCTGCTCAGCAAGTTGCAGCGCGACATTGAGAATTCGGTTGCCGCCCTGCTCGCCCAAAGCCATGTGCGTCCCTGTCCGGATGTGGAGCAGTTCCTCAGCGACATCAAGGGGGCGAAGCTGAATGCCAATCGCTCGCCGGAAGAGCGCAAGCTCAACAAGAAGCAGCAGCGAAAGCTGGCCAAGCAAAAGGAGCGCCACTTCAAGAACCTCGGGCTGCGCCGCAGCAACAGCGATGGAGCCAGCGACAACGATAGCTCCAACACGGACAACGAGGAGTTTGTGCCCACCACGCGGGTCCAGGTGGGCAAGCCGAGCGTGACGTTGCGGCTGCGCAATGCCAGCAATGGCAACAAGGAGCTGCCCAGCACTTCGGCAGCAGCAGCACAGAAGTCCACAGCGAGTCCAGCTGTTCCACCAACTGCAGCCGCCACCAAGTCCGGCCGTCGCATAGCAGTGCGTGCTTTGGATATGGCCCAGCCCCAGCCGGCGGCTGCAGTGGCTGCCAACTCTACCGCCACACCCGCTGCTGGCGCGGGTGTCACTGCCACAGCCGCCGCTGTCACTGCCACAGCTGCCGCTGCCGCTGCCTCCGCCTCCGCCTCCTCTGCATCCACATCAATGGTCACCGCCACGCTGGAGCCTGCCCAGTTTCACTCACTAAACAGCGCAATCCTGGCAGCCGCTGCCGTGGCCGAGCAGGCTCAGACGGCGGCAAATGATGCCATACCCTCGACATCCGCGGCCGCCGCCGCCTCGGCGGCCCGGGAGCGGGAGGCCAAGTATATCTGCCTGTGTCAGGCCACATCCCAATACTATGCCCGCAATGCGCCGGACGCCAGCTATTGTTGTGCCATTGACAACATCGATGACCAGAAGATCGGCTGCTGCAACGAGCTAGCCGCCGATGTGCACAACCTACTCCGACCCAGTCAGCGCGTGGGCTATATGATACTCTGCGATGAGCATAAGCGACGGCTTCAGGCTCACAACTGCTGCGCCGGATGTGGCATCTTCTGCACCCAGGTAAGCAGTTGGCATTCCTTCATAAACATATATGTATATACCACACCCTCTCTCCGTAGGGCAAGTTCATGCTGTGCCGGCACCAGCACTTCTTTCATCCGGACTGCGCCCAACGCTACATCCTCAACAGCCCCTTGGACGCCCAGCTGCTCCAGCAGCAGCAGCAACAGCAGGCGGCGGCCGCCAGCTCGGGTGTCTGCTTTGTGCCACCGCTGTTGCCACCGCTGCTGCCACCGCTGCTGCCCATGTTGGTGCTCAAGTGTCCGCACTGTGGCGTCGACACGCCCGAGCGCACCGCCACGGTGACTATGAAGTGCCAGTCGCTGCCCGTCTTTCTGCCCACACAAAAGGCCAAGATGTGAGTGTGAGCTTATCCAAGGATTTTCCCGGAGTCCCGTTTTTCTGTGACACTAATTCGATCTTTGAGTAGTCCTTTGACTTGCAGCAAGCCGGCCAAGCTGACCACCTCATCGCATTTGGCTGAGTTTGCCGCCGCCGCGGCTAATGCGGCCGCCTCCAGGAATGGGGCCGCCAAGCTGCAGGTGAACGGGGCCGCCAAGTCCTCGGCGCTCAACACCATACACTTCGAGCAGCTGATACCCGACTCCGTGATGAATGTGGTGCTGCGCGGTCATGTGGTCTCTTCGGCCAGCGGACGCGTCACCACCGAGTTCACCTCCCGCGACATGTACTACGCCGTCCAGAATGATGATCTGGAGCGGGTTGCCGAGATTCTGGGTAAGTAGCAGCGGCAGCTGGAATTGTATCTGTCTGACTGTCACAAATCAACGCCTTCACTTGCTTACCCCCACCAAACCGCCAGCGGCCGACTACAATGTGCTGACACCCATCCGCGAATACCTGAACGGCACCTGCCTGCATCTGGTGGCCCACTCGGGCACCCTGCAAATGGCCTACCTGCTGCTCTGCAAGGGCGCCAGCGTCCAGGACTTTGTCAACATTGTGGACAGCGAGCTGCGCACGGCTCTTATGTGCGCCGTATTGAACGAGAAGTGCGACATGGTCAATCTATTCCTGCAATGCGGCGCCGATGTGGCCGTGAAGGTAAGCGTTACCCCTAGCTGACTGACAGCTGGTCTTGGCTAACCATGCTTTATCCAGGGTCCCGATGGCAAGACGAGCCTGCACATTGCCGCCAAGCTGGGCAATCTGGAGGCCACCCAGCTGATTATGGAAAGCTATCGCGGCTCGCGGAACATCACCAACTTTTTGATCTTCATCGATGCCCAGGATGAGGGCGGCTGGACGGCCATGGTCTGGGCAGCCGAACTGGGTCACACAGATATCGTCAGGTGGGGAAGCAACCGATGCCATAATTCCCTGTATCCTGTACTAATCTTTCTCTGTGAACCCTTCCCGAACCTCACACAGCCTGCTGCTTAACCATGGTGCTAATCCCAATATTTGCGACAATGACAATAACACGGTGCTGCACTGGTCCACGCTGCACAATGGATTGGAGACGATAACGGTGCTGCTGCAGGCGGGTGCCGAGTGCAATGTGCAGAATGTGGAGGGTGACACACCGCTGTGAGTAGCCACATCTCCCATCTAATCCAGCTCTAGCTCTAGTCATCTCTCTCTCTCTCTCTTTCAGCCACATTGCCTGCCGACATTCGGTGACGCGCATGTGCATCGCCCTGATCGCCAATGGCGCCGATCTGATGATCAAGAACAAGGCAGATCAGCTGCCCTACGATTGCATACCGAACGAGGAGTCCGAGTGCGGACGAACCGTTGGCTTCAACATGCAGATGCGCAGCTTCCGTCCGTTGGGCCTGCGCACACGCGTTGTGTGCGCCGATGCGTCCAACGGACGCGAGCTGCGCCCCATTCAGGCGGTGCGCAACGAGCTGGCCATGTCGGAGCACGAGGACGAGGCCGATGCGCTGATGTGGTCGGACTTTAAGTACGTGAATAAGTGCATCATACAGCAGAACTCGCTGCAGATCGACAGCCGGGTGTCCCAGATGCGCATTTGCTCGTGCCAGGACAGCTGCAGCAGCGATATGTGCCAGTGCAATGGCGCCTCCTCCCAGAATTGGTATACGGCGGAGAGTCGGCTGACAAGTGATTTCAACTACGACGATCCGGCGGTGATCTTTGAGTGCAACGATGTCTGCGGTTGCAATCAGGTGAGGCGTAAGATCCACCCCTGCAACTCCTCCCTCCATCGTTCCCATTCTCTTTGTAGCTTTCTTGCAAGAATCGTGTGGTGCAGAAGGGCACCCGCACTCCGCTGCAGATCGTGGAGTGCGAAGAGCCCACCAAGGGTTGGGGTGTGCGCGCCCTGGCTTACATACCCAAGGGCACCTTTGTGGCCAGCTATATGGGCGAAATACTCACCGCCTTGGAGGCGCTCCGTCGCACCGATGACAGCTACTACTATGATCTGGACAATGGCCACTACATCGATGCCAACTATTATGGCAATGTGAGCCGTTTCTTCAATCACTCCTGTGAGCCGAACATAATATCCGTGCGTGTGTTCTACGAGCATCAGGACTATCGTTTCCCCAAAATCGCATTTTTCGCCTGCCGCGACATCGATGCCGGCGAGGAGATCTGGTGAGTATTGGCAGTTGGTGGGACGGAGGGAACCGTATATATCATCCATCTCCAATTTCATACGACAGCTACGACTATGGCGAGAAGTTCTGGCGTCTGGCCGAGCAGCGCTCCAACATGACCTGCAAGTGTTTGGCGGCCTCGTGCAAGTATGCCGCTGCGCCGGCAGCTGAGACAACTGGACAGCCAACGGAGGCGGAAACGGAACCAGAACCGGCGACGTCCTCCACATCAGTGACAGATGCCGTGGTGAACGTGTAAGCGCAATACGTGTAATGGGTAAAGACGAGACAGGGTAAAAGAGGAAGAGAGAATGAATTAGAATGAGCTCAGTTAGCGAGCGAGAGAGATAGCAATTGAATGGTTAGACAGAGAGGGAGATATATAGAGAGCGGGGCTTGGCCAAGCCAAGCCGCAACTTTTCAAGCATCACAACAAGAAGACGCGCCGCCATATTACATTACAGAGATATACGCCAGATATGTATATCGGACTATATATAGCGAGACATGAATGAAATTCCAGCAGACGACGTCGTCTCGTCTGTTGCATCTTTCGACTGCCAAATGTTGAATTGTTTTTAAAAATTTAATTTTGCTATTTGTTTGTTTGTTTTTCGTTTTTTCTTTAATTATTTTAATTATTATTGCATTTGTTTTAATATTTTTAACAGAAATTTAGTTAAAATTTATATACGAAATATATAAAATACATGCATATACATATATGTATAGGTATAGCTCTATATATATATATATATATATATACATATATATATATATATATATATATACATATATATATATATAACTGTATGCCTGCATCAGAGAACTGCAATTTGTGAGATTACAAAGGCATCGCCACGAAAGTGAATGCCAAATGTTGGCGTTCGCTGAACTCATAAGTAATCTGTGATTTTGCAGTTCTCTGACGTACAGGTGTGTGTGTCTGTGCTGTGTGTGCATGTTGAAATGTTTTTGTGCATTAAACGAAATTTATCGAGCAAATGTATCGAGCAATCGAGAAAATTGTATCTAGTCAGAGCACTAAGCAGCCGGACAGATCAAGCGGCCGTAGAACCCAACTTAACCAATCTATAACTAACACAACAGCAGCAGACACACACACACACATGCATGAAATTTACCATAAACAAAAATTATATAAATAATTATATATAAAACAATATATATATACATAAATGAATGACAAAAGAGAATTAAAAAAGACCGAAAAAACTAAATTTAAAATTAACAAAAAGAAAAATAAAAGAGAAAATAGTTTTTAGTAAAAATTCAAAGAAACACTTGTAACACAAACTATTCATATACTATATATACATTTATTAAAAACAAGAATTATACAATTTAGTTCAAAACATCCACAACAACAACAAATCAAACAAAAAAGAAAGAGACCACAATGCAGTGCAATTCCTGAAACAAATTTTGAATTAATTTTTATTTTAGACAAAATTGTTCCTTTTTTAAAAAAGTTTTTTTTGAACTGTCTAGCTGAACGTAACACGACTTGATTCCAAAGATGTATCTGAGTATAGAGACACTCGTTGACAGTCTTTGGTAATTTCCCCATTGATCCAATTCATCGAATCAAGATGAAACAGTGACTTTGTAATTCTCTAAACAGCATCGTCATATCACTCGAGGTCCTATTCTCTATTATTTTCTTTTTTGATTCTGTCTTAAAGAAACTCAAATAAACCTTAAACCAAAACTGTTTTACAACCTGAATCTCCAACAGGTTATGGGGCCCAGTCAAGTAAACAGAGTTTAATCTCTCCCTGGGAATTCTAACTATGATAAAAGTGAATGCTTTCTCTGAGTTCTGACCACGTGACTCTATAGTTAGATGCTCTTTGGTTGAAACAACTGAACTACTCAACCGTACAAACACAGCAGCAGCCTTCGCATGTTTGTAATACTTAAGGGGGTTCCGCAAGTCTCTTTAAACTCAGTTTCGCGGATTTGAATACAATTTTTCGAAACAAAATCAGTTTACGGATCAGGATTTGACACTAACAAAACATAAAGTACTGATAGTCGTTAAAAGCAAAAGCTAAACCCTCACCATAATGTTTTGATTTCGTATTTGCATTTGTATCCAAAACCTAAACCCACCAACACAACACACATCCACACACACACACACACACACAACACACAATTACATATATAGAGAACAGATGTCACTTGCTTATATCTAGACTTATACAATACTTATACCTATTCTATATATAATATGCAATTAGGCTTAAGTTGATATCTATAACAATTTCTTAGAAATGCAAAGACACAAACAAAACTTGACAACGCGTTGAGCTCCTATTGAGCTGCAAAAGAATTTGAAGCCACAAAAAGTGCCTCAGCTTTCAAAGAACTGGCTAGAGACAAGGTATGGAAAAGGGTACTAAAAAACATGAGATGGAATTTTGAAAATTTGGAAAATAATAGAAAAGACACACCCTTACACTCAGTTAACTTATAAGCGAAACTAAAAACAACTTGGGCGTCTCCCGCGCGCGCACACAAAAGAGCAAAGCTCCTTGCTTATGCTCACCAAATACAATCGCATTTTGGCATTGCGAGGACACAAAATGGTGAACTGCTTCTCTGAAGTTGAACTAAGATCACAGCCGAAGCCGAACACCAACAGCTTTTGCGTGTGTGTTGTGTGTGTATGTATTAGTTGACGAACCTTTTGCCATAAACTGAAACTGCTGAGAGACCTAAAATGAAACAAATAAGCAACTTAGAAGCATGTTATGCCTCACAGTAAGCAGCTCCATAGTCCATAGTCCGACTATAAGATACTCATACTCAGCATTTATTCAATATTCGACACACTCAAAAGTATGCAACACTTTGTGACCCCATAAAGTATATATATATTCCTGATCAGCATCAACAGCCGAGTCGCTCGATTCATGTCCGTCCGTATGAACACCCAGATCTCGGAGGCTATAAGAGCTAGGGGCCCCAAATTTGGTATGTAGAATCCCCTTGTGGGATCAAGTTTGTTTTTAAATTTTACCCCGCCCCCCTCCCACCACCGCAAATTGATAAAAACCTTGTATCTCCCATAAATTTTAACGCATTTAGTTGAAAGTCGGTTTATATGTGAATAATTTATATACGGATAATAATTGTAGACAAAATCTAAAAAGGAAAATGTTGTATGAAAACACCCCACCCCAGAAACGTTACCCCTTTCAAAGCAAATTTCATATAAGTGTGCAGAAGATAAGAAAACAAAGAACACAAAACTGGTAAACTGTGTGCGCGCGCGGCCTTAGGCTACAAGCAGAGTGCACGCATAAAGCAAAGGCTTCAGTCGAATTCCATATATTTCTTCGAGAAGAAAAAGAAAATGTTTGCATTAAGCGCGTACTCCGTTTGTAGCTTTAAGCACTTAGGCCAAAAACGGAGTGCACGCGGTGAGAAGAAGCTGAAGAGGAAAAGCTCTACAGAACATATA
Organism: Hirtodrosophila duncani; assembly: GCA_037043425.1. NCBI lineage: Eukaryota > Metazoa > Arthropoda > Insecta > Diptera > Drosophilidae > Hirtodrosophila > Hirtodrosophila duncani. Next base: position 3,420,438 of record JBAMBM010000704.1, on the reverse strand, counting down.
CATATGTTCCAGCTCGCAAGTGCGTCTAGTGCAGACAAAGACGATTCAGTTTCAGATGCACCGCGTGCACTATGTTTTTCCATTAACTTAACATAACGTTACGTAACGTCACGTCACCTAACCTAACGAGCTAAGCATTCTATCTGGATGTGTATGTAGTGTAGTGTTGATTTTGTAGTTTTTCTTTTTATTGTTTTCTTAGTCCTAAGTGCTGTATGGCGAGTATGTGAGTATGTACTTACAATATTTGTATACGTCTATATACATATATATATATATATCTATATATATATATCAGTGTTTAAATCACAACTATACAAGTACATTTTATAACAATAGATATAGAATATATAAGCTGATATGCTGAAAATGTTAACACAGATAAAGACACAAATCATCATGATTGTTCCTAAGCCCCAATGCAGCCCAAGGAGGTTATGATGATGTGTAAGTTTTTTTTTTGAAAATGTCTAGACTGCACTCTTCTACCCTGCCACCATCCCCTTTCCCCAGCTGCCTGACTTGAGTGTCCAAAAAGGGATCTTATATGACGTTCCTTCACTTAGTCAAGTCCACATATATACGTACTTGTCTGTACCTAAAACAGTAAGAGCCCCATATATCTAAAGGTTTCGTTGTCAAACTAAATGGTAATTATACCATACATAAATAGAAATTGTAACTAATATACATGGCATATAACATAGATCACAACCATTTACATAATTATACTCGTTCCAAATTGTTTGTTTGAGTTTCTTTTCAAGATTTCATTTCTGAATTTGTTTGATTTTGTGCCGAGCAGAATATAAGAGATGGTCTCAATGTCCAGGGCATTTAGTGTAGAGTCCAGTATTTCGCAAATTAACTGCAGCTTCTGATGAAGCCTCGGAAACATATGCCTTTTGAGTCCAACTAATGTAGATTTCCGTGTGAATAAAAATTTCTTAGTCATTTCTTATCATTTCAATGAAATTTGTCTTCGTGCTGTTGACACTTTAATCAGTTTTAGTCTTTGTAGCAATCATTTCGTTCAATGTAAACTCAAACAAGAAAGGAAGGCTTGCCGAAGCTTATATACCATTCAAAGACAAATTTGTTATAGTTTGGAAGAAGAGCAGAAAAGTTATGCTACTACATGTTCATTCCTGAAGAATTGGCTGTATGGTAGCTACATTACATATAGTCGTGGGGAGTCCTCAAATGGATATAAACCGAATTTGGTTTGATTAGGATGAAAAACAGAAAAGTTATGCTCCTAAGTTTTCATTCCGGAAGAATCGGTTATATGGTAGCTATATGATATAGTGGTCCAATCTGCATAAGACTCAAACTTATCCAGCGTGCAGATAAAAGAAGCATCTGAAGAAAATTGCAGCTCTCTAGCTTATAGGACTTCTCAGATCTCTGTGTTGAAACAAATAAAATAAAGATTCATCCAAATCAGGCAACTACATCGAATAGCTCCCATATAAGCGATTGTTCCGGAATGAACACCTAGTAGCGCAAATTCGGAATGGTATCATCCGTAGCTCCATGTGAATGGTATATAAGCTTTCCTTTCTTGTTTTAATTCCAAAGAGATGAAATCTAAATCGGCAAAAGGGAGAACAAGACCAACACTTAGTTCTTTCCCTAAGAGCTGTATATATATATTTTCAATAACCCATAGTTTACCTTAAATATCTATAGTATTTGGGATGATGTAAAGCCTTTTAAAGAGACGCATATATGTATGCTTGAGACAGAGAGACAGAGACCGACTGAGGGCAACGAATGGCATTTTGAGTAGAAATATTTTACATTTATATCGCACATTGAGTTTACTTCCTTATAACACACACACTCACACACACACAAAATGTAGTGTTTAAGCTGAAGTTATTAAGCGTATATTTGCCGATCGAGCAATATATATATATATACATATACACACGCATACATATGTCAATATCAATAAATATACATTACGTACTATCAAGACTCAGTGTAAACGCGGATTGTGTTTTATTCTGAGAATCGGTTGGGCTTGTTAAGTACATCGTCTCATAGATGGCGCTTTTACAAATTATAGAGTGAAGGGCTACCAACGTATTTGACACATAGATGGCGCTGGCAGCTGGCCAATATTGTGCATATTTAATTCAGAAGTTCCATTTACCTAAAGACTACAACAGTTCGATTGGAATATTACATGTGTATATATTTTACCTCCAAGATTACGGATTGGACAACCAATGCGGCCACTCTTGGATCTCATTGTACAGCGTCAGGCCGGGACTTTGTGTGCCAATAACCTGAGAGGCAGCCAACAATTTATAATCCTCGCTCAATTCACCCAAGGCCACGCCGCAGGCAAGCAACTTTTTGGCAGCCGACAGAGCAGCGTCCGCTGGCAATTTGTCTAGGAAGATAATCCCACATTTTAGTAGAGCCAGGTTAATGGAGAATTCGTATGCCAGAACTCACCCACATAGTTGCCAATGAAGGCAATGCCCGTGCCATTGGCATTGTAGCCATAGGTGTGGGCACCCCTAACGCCCCAGCCAGTGCCCTCATAGACGATGCCATCGTTGCCAATGAGGAAACTGCAAGGAAATGTCATTCATGTACTTGCTTCCTCCCTCATTCACTCACTTGTAGCCAATGTCATCGTAGTCCAGGTCGCCCTGGTGGTATCGCTGCGTATTCTGTAGAATTTCCGCACACTGCACAAAGGCGGAACACTCGGCGGACACCGTGTGATGGATAACCACATACTCAATGGGACGCACTTGATAGTAGAGATTTGTGGCCGGTTTACCGCCCCACTGACGCTTCAGCTTGATTGTGGGACAGTCCGCTTGTGGGCGCTTCTCGCGGCCTCCTGCAGCCCCAACCACGGCCATGGCTAACAGCCATAATGAGGCGATACGGAGCATGATTGCTGATATTCGACTTCGGACTACAGATTGTCGAAGCGGTGCGTTATGGTGTCTGGTCCGACGCCAACTGACAGATCGCTTCTTATCTGCTGGGTTTGTGTTTATATATGAGCTTAGATCCGCTCTGCCTCAGCTCAGTCGAAACAAGTTTCTTTGGATGAGCCAGCCCGTATATATAATCTTGATATTGATTTGATTTTAATTTTAATTTCGTTCCTTTTACTTTTTGATTCGTTGTCCGTCAGTCGTTGGAGGCCGGGAACCCCCCTACGGCAATGAGTCTTCTCGTTCCCTCATTGTGATTCCGATGCGGTTTTACTTCTCACATACGTCATTCATAAACTCAAACGACGCAAGGTCTTCGCCCCCCTCTCCACTGTGCTTGGTTGCTATGGCTTTATGGGAACGCAGGGAAGAATCAATTTGAATCCGTCAAGTTGACAACTGCCAACCGGTTTTTAGGTTTGTGCAAACTCAAAGTGATAGCGTAACAAAGGAACAATGCGTTGTCATTGTTAGACAACGTTTAAGCAAATACACCCGGGCGTTTCTCAACGTCTCACAGAAATCCAAATCACCACTTAATCTTGAGTTCACATTTTGCATTCATCTTCGTCTTTTCGGAACTTTTCTCGTCAACTCGTCAACATCAACACATCCGATAATAACATATGAATATGATTATTACACCGATATACTTTGATACTTATCGATAAATGGGACATTTTACACCACTACACAGCCCTTGATCTTCTCCTGGCCGATATTAGTATGCTAAAAATGATTCCAAAACAGTTATTGATATATAAATCGATTAATTTGCTTTCCATATATCGATATAGAAAACTATGTATATTGATAATTATCGATCTTCCCTTGATCTTCCTTCCCCTGGCTGCTTTTGGTATACTGTAAAAAGTGCATGGCGATCGGTCCAACAGTTTAGCCGCTTGCCTACATCCAAACTTTGACCTCCATGTTGACCCACTTGAAGTTGGACTATTGCAAAATGGTTTCTTAGTGGGCGTCTAGGCCATGGACTATACCTTGTATACAAATTTCAGCATACTTACTCTCGCTGTTCGACCTGTGCGATGATACTAAGTCAGTCGGTCAGGAAAAAGAGTTTTATATATATCTACATAATTTCTACCTAATGACCATGTAGAATTACTTAATGTGTGGAATTTGAGGCTAGGCTTCTTTGGCCTGCTTGGCCCAAGTACTTCAGGCCCACCCCCGCCAGGTCAGCACCTGTGCAGCATGCCGTTAATCGTGCCTGCACGGTGTCGATTAGACGCTTGAATGGACGCGGATGGACGTGGATGTGGAAATTGGCTAACGGTCGACGTTGACGTCGCCGTCGCACATGCTTCGCTTATGGCCAAAAAGCGACCAAGCAGAACCGAAACAGCGGAGACATATGCAAGGGCTCCAGAGCAGCGGCAGGAGGCAGAGAGTCGGCACGACGCACTCACGCACGCCCCATATTAGGCCTGAACTGTATCGAAATTGCCAGCCCTAAATTGGCTGCTGCTGCTGCTGCTGGTGCTGCTATTACGGTCGTAGTCCTGCGACGACTGACTTCTGGGTGCGCTTGAATGAGTGTGCGCAGGCGGCCGCAGGGGCTAATCAAGAGGGGCGCTCAATGCTCAACCAGCTACAGCTACAGCTAGAGCTAGAGAGAGAGCGAGAGAGAAAGAGAACGACGGTGCAGGCTTAAGCAGCATTTCGTCAGCAGTTTGTCAGCTCCGGCTCTGCATTCCGTGGCCAGTCGCAGGGCAGGACGGAACAGTATCCGGATTAGCGGCCCAGTTCTTAGCCATTTTGTCCTTGCGGCGAGTCGAGTCGAGTGTTGCGTGTCCTTTCGCTTGTCCTCCAGTTCGTCTGCTCACCTTTTTTTTTTTGGTTGTGTTTTGTGATTTGTGTGCCGAAAAATTTGGAAAAAATCGAACTATGATTGTCAATATGCCCGTGAATGGAACAGGCAGCAGCGCCGCTAGCCAGGCTTCGTCCTTGCCAGGACAGCAACAACAACAACAGCAGCAGCCACAGCAGCAGCAGCAGCACTGCGACTACAACTATTTGAAGCGCAAATATGAGGCTCAGCCCAGCACAGTGGATCACGTTGAGGCCCAGACGGCGGCGGATGCCTTGGTTTATGACCACATTGAGGTGAATCCCTGGAAGAAGCGTCATCTGGAGTACGATGTGGGTTCAAGCTTTCAATTGGAGCAGCTGCAGCTGGAGACGCCAGTGACAAGTGCGGCCACCTCCGCCTCCTCATTTATCCATGATCTGTTTGCCTACGATGGAGCCAGCCTGCTGGTCACAGCGCCCACATCCTCATACTGTGGCAATCCCACAACGTTGTCCTCCACGCTGCCGCTGGAGGATGCCTCAGCTGCAATAGCAGCTGCCGGGGGCTGGCAGGCAGGCGGAGACCTGCTCGAGCTTGACCATCGCTATAATTCGGCGTTGCAGACGGAAATTGGACAGCTGAATGCCACATTGCCGCCGCCAATACCAGCGCCGCCGACCTCAGCACGGTCAGCCACGTCGGCGCCTGTCCAGGCCACACCAGCTGGCAGCCAGGGATTACAATTGCAGGGTGGCAGCCACAGTTTTGGACAAAAGAGCTGCCGCCTGGCCAGACGTGATTCCGCGGAGCCAGACTTTGAGGACAAGAATCTATCCTGGCTGCTTAACTTCAAATTTGATGAGTTCCCACACCTCTCGCCTGATGTGGCAGCCAGATCGGCTCAAGGTGGTGCCAGTGCTGGTGGTGTAACGCCCCTGGCCACCGCCACAGTCACAGTGCCATCCACACCAGGCATCGCAGGCTCTCCATGCAGCTCCGCTTCGTCAGCTTCGGTGGCCGCCTCCAACTCCGCCAGCCATACAAATCCGACCACACTAACCGATGCTCGAGCCCGTTCACCCAAAAGTCCAAGCGGACCAATGTCAACGGGAACGGGAACTGCTGGCTCGTCGTCAACCAAAACTGGTCGCAAATTTGAGGAGCTGGTGATGGAGGTGACCTCCGAAATGGATGCCAACGATATGATTGTGGCCGAACATGTTGTGGTGGAGGATACCACATCCAAGGCGTGAGTAGATTAGCAATGTAGTTGTGATGTACATATGATGCAATCAATGATGTAGATGTGATGTAAGTTAGGTTTTCTATGACAAAGGACCAATTTCAGGGTAACTTAAAGGAGTGTAGCCTACCTTTAGGATGCGGAAACTAATTGGAAGAACTTAGACCCGGGTAAGCAGTTTGAGGGCAAGGCATTAGATAGCCACATTTGGGCACTCCCCAGTTGGACACTTCGTGGCATGATGACTTCCTGTAGAAACTGTAGAACTTGATCTGACACTGATTGACCACTGCGGCTACAGTAGCCTTTCCATTAAGGCCAAGAAGCCGGAGTTGGGTTCAGTTGGGATCTATATGGAGATCTAGTCAAATTTATAGCCAGTTGGACATATGTGAGATGCCAATGAGTTCTCTTGATTCTTCAAATGCCGCATCACATTTGAGTTACACTTTAGTTAGCGTTTATACAAATTGAGTGCAAATGAACAGTGGAAGCAACCATACAAATGTGATTGATATAAAACTGTGATGTCAAAACACAATCTCTTTGTCATTTCTAATATTCATTCTCTTAACTTTCATGTGCTGGGCAAACCGAATCCAACAAACCAACACCACAGGCCAAAGAAACCACCGTTTACATATACGGAACTCATCGAATACGCCCTCGAGGATAAGGGTGAACTAACCGTATCGGGCATATACCAATGGATATCGTAAGTAATTGCTCCACCCAACCACCACCCACCATACACACACACACACACACACACACACACGCACACACGCCCACACGCCCACTAACCACCACACAGCACCAGCACCAACCCCCATACGCCGCCACACGCCAATTGGCATTTTTGGGGTGGATTTTACTTTACTTCATTGGATTTTTTTTCATCCTGAGTGGGAGGGGCGCCATTTTGTTCTAGGTGGAATTTTGGGTTCCAGTTTGGGTTTGGGTCGGACCGGATGTAATTAAACAAATCTTAGGCATTTCCTTTAGACATGTTTGCGTTGGCCATTTCGTAAGGTGATGTTGTTGTTGTTGCTGTTGTTGGCAAATAAAAGAACAACAACAACAAATTGGAAACTAAAACGTAATTTATTGGGTTGCGTTTTCTGGTGTTTGTTCTCTTTGAAATTCCAACAATTTAGCGATTGTTGTTCTTGTTGTTGTTGTTCAACAAGTGTTGTCACATATATAGATATAGATATAGATATATATATATATATATATATATATATATATATATCGATGTTTGTATGTATATAGTTTTGCGAAAGTAAACAAATTATGTCAAAAACCAAAAAAAAAAACCATCCCTCGTCCTCGGAATATGATCACACACATACAATGCTGTTGGATCATAGCTTTGGTATGAACTAACTATATAGCTATACAAAATAAGTTCGATTTTCTATATACATATAGCCCCAAACATATGTTGTCAACATCAACATTATTTTTTCTACTCTTCCTATATGGAAAATGAAAATGAAACAGAACATTCCTTGATGAATCATATAGAATGAAGACAGACAGAATTTTACATAACAAAATTTGCCATTCGAGGAACAGATTCAGATGAGCATAAAGTATCTGATTAAAGAGGCACACTTGTGCCTGCATAAGGGACTTTTTAGTATTAAGATTGAAGATGAGAACGAAACGATAAAAAGCGGTTCAAGAGAAAGTCTTGAACCATCCTAAAAACATTTGTGCACATTCCAAAACTACATTAAGAAGAAGGGTGGCCCCCCTAACAAACCCACCACCCACTTTAGTGTTTCTATTTCATAGCTTTTTTGTTTTTCATTGGAATTGAACTATATTTGGGGGCTATGTGTCCCAGAGGCATGTACGTCAACTGATTAAATTTGATCAGAATAAAACAACTATGTCGTACATCCTCCATAGAACCGATTTATCCGGAATGAACACAAAATATTGGTATGTCGTCCAAGTCAAACCGAATTTGGTTTGAATTCATGGCCAGGAGTTCTCGCGTTGGTTGACCACATTTTATAAACTATATCATATATAGCCCCCATAGAACTGATTAAAGGGTCCACATCTGTTGACCAAATCAAATTCAGATCGGACTACTATATCATATATAGCCCCCATATAACCGATTTGCTCAGAATGCACACTCAGTAGGAAAATGTTCGTTAATTTTCATTGAAATCAATCCAAACTCGATTTGTATTCATTTTGGGCATTCCCAAGTCCGTAGACCGAACTTGATTAAGATTGGTCTGCTATATGATATAGCAGCTTACTAGGTGCAGGGTATTAACCTGTCTCACAGAATGTTGGCTTTCAAAATATTCTTTATGGCATGTTATTCTGGATTTTCTTTTGGAATTTCTTCCCAAACTGATCTTATAAAACTTTTACAAAACCGCCGAACTTCAAGAAGCAGCTCTACGAATTCAAAAATATTTATATGGATACTAAAATAAATCAATAAATCAACAAAGGAATAAATCAAATAATAATAAGCAAGATTTATATTATACAACCTGGAAAGCGTGAGCTAACGTACAATTTTGAGAACCGAGGAGAGCGATGTTCAGCTGGATTTCAATTTGCTAAGCAAAGCAACTGTGATGAAAAGCAAACACACACACGATGGTTTAATTTGGATGAAAACCGGAAAAGTTATACTGCTGTGTTCATTCCGGAAAAATCGATTATATGGTAGCTATATGATATAGTTGTCCGATCTTGATCAGAACAGGCCGCCAGTGGACGTAAGTTATCCTAAAATGCATGGCAAGCCAAATTTCGTTTAATTTGGATGAAAAACATAAAATTTGTGATCCTAACTGCTCATTCCGGAACAATCGGTTAGATTGGCGATATCATATATATATATATATTTACTAGAAACTTAACCCGGCGTTCACTTGCAGTTGCAGTTTGGCAAAAACGGCTCCTTAGTGTGCGCCTACACCCTAAACTGTAACTTGTGTGAAATTTTGAACCTTCTAGCTATTGTCATTTGATCTGTGAGCTGTTTATCAACAGGGTAATCTCTAGAGATTTGGAGAAATAATGCTTTTAAGATACATTTTGTTTGCCTTTCTACGAGGATTAAGGAAAAGCTTAATTGAATTTCTTTTCTCATTCCTTGTTTGAGGCGTTTTTGAGGGTCAAATGAAAGCGGTGACATTTGATACCGTCGGTATTTCTACGTTTACTATAACTGTAATATAATAGCGCTTAAATTTTAGTTGTATTCTCAGAGAGCTAAAGAATGTAAGCAGGTAAATATTCAAAATCTATAGAGATATCTATAGAGATATCTATAGAGATCTCAGTGAAGATTTCTATAAGTTTTGAAAGTTCTCATCTCTGCCACATAACACATAATTATTTCTTTGAACATTTCCGCCTCCTAGCTGTTATGGTTTTGACAAGCAACCAATCAATCAGGACACGGAGTAAAATCTCCTCTTTCCATTTTTCATAAAAACAGAGATTCAATAATTTCCGTGAAACTATACCAAAGTTACCCCATATCTCTGATCTCAGTATATATTTTGTCATTTACCTACTTTCCCAACAAAAACAAAGGGGGAATCCCACCCGATATACATGCATGTACATATATACATACACATATATCGCAGAGCTACCGATGTATGTGTGTGTGTGTGTGTTTTATTCATTCGAAAACAAAACCAAAAAAAAAAGAAGAAAGCAAAACTTTTAACACATTTTTCAAGGTTCATTAATTTGGTAGAAGTTGAAACATCACCCCCTTCCCCACCCCCTTCCCCACCCCCTTCCATCCACCCCCTAGCTACCCACCCCTCTGCTGCACCTGTATGCATGGACGCGAACGGAATCAGTGTAAATATTTGAAGCCACAGCTAAAAATGTTGCGTGTAAATATCCTATATAAATTTACATATAGAAGTAAGAAAAGCACCCCACTTCGACCCCTCCTCGCGAACCCCCGCGCCCAGCTCTTGCCGTGCAACGATGATGGTTCATTAAATGTAATGAGCCAGCAGACCAGCAGCGTATTCTCAGCCAATCCTTGCCTAGAACTTTCTGTTTTGGGAGCCCTTCCAAGGGCGGGAGACGAAACGAACTTTTCATTAACCATTCACAAATTTACTTTGCGGCTCGAATTGACGAGGAACCCCTGCCCCCCCCCTCCCCTCCCCCTGCACCAGCACCAGCTACAAAAGCCTACATCCTTGGACCTGCAAGAACGTTGTCCTCGCTTCCACCAAGGTAAAAACGGCGCCTGCGCTTTGCTGCCACTCCGCTTGCCTTCCCACTGCCACCCACACGCGACATACGTTCCCGCTTGCCGTTACCTTCCCCTGCTCCTTTTGGCAATTGCCCATGAAATTTCCTCTCCCTCGCCGTAATTATTAATTGCGGGGGTTGGCCGGCGGGCGAACTGCAACTGTTCGATGTCAGAACGTTAAACGCTGCGCGTTGCGTCGCGAATGGATATGGTGATAGAGGGAGGGAGGGTTGAGGGACGCCTGCCTTTCCGGCCTTTCTACACCTTTTACACGCCTCAATGAATGCCTCAAACTCATATGGAACGCCAGCACCAGCACCAGGCAGACCCAGACCCAGAGCAGGCTTTCAGGTGTTTTATTCGACATGGTCCAAAGTTCAATATGCATAAAGGCAATTACTTGCGCAATGGAATAGGAGTGGGAGTAGGAGTAGGACTCGGAGCAGCAGCAGCACTAGCAGCAGGCAAGGGTGGGAGTAGGGATAGGGATAGGGATTGGGTAAGGAACGGGGGGTAGGGGATTGTCAGCTCTTCCGGTCAATTTGAATTGCATATTGAGTGTTTTATTGAATGCGAAGCATGCTTCATCGACCAGCCGAGGTAGAGACCAGGACATAAGGACATGTGCACAAGGATGAGCGATCAGACAGATGGTGATGGTAGAGTGCTTAGCAAATTAGATAGGTAGATTCTTGTGAGAGTTGAAGTACAGGCAAAGTGGCCTCATTATAGCATGGCTGAGATTATGGTTGGTTTCTCATGAAATTAAATCTCCGAAAGATGTGAAGATCATCAGTTTCCTTCATAGGAATAGTTATATCTTCAAGGAGGATTTTAATCTTGAAACTGTTAAATGACCGACTGATTGTTAACTGGAGAACAAGGCCTAATCCCATCTATAAATCTTAGAACTTTGAAAGTTTCAAACAAGTTGGAGTAGGTGAGTTCTAAGGCGACGTTTTTAGAAAACTCGAACCAAAAGTGATTCAAAATAGAACTCAAAGTGCATATGGGAATGCATTTATACGACAACCGTAAAGTATGCTACAAATTATATATATTTAGCACACTTTAGAGAGACCTTAAAGCTGAAATTCACATACTCCTTATACTCCTCCTAAATAATTGCTGAGTACGAGTATCTTTTAGGCGGAATATCAACGTATAGCGTTCTTACTTGTTAACCTTCTTTTGGATGTAACCTTCCCATAAAAATCGTCAAGATCGATCATTATATCATATAGCTACCATATAACCGACCTAAATTTGGTATGTGTTAGTTTTAGAGCTCTTTACGTAAGCTGACCAAATTGTATATAGATCGGACAACTATATCACTATATGTATAACTCCCAAATAACCAACCCTCCTAGAATGTACACTTAGTATGAACAAGTTTTATGTTTCATATTCGATTTGAACTAATTTTGGTATATGCGAGCTCTAGATGTCTCCACATATGTTGACCAAATTTGTTTCAAATCGGACAACTATATCATATAGCTCCTGAACATTTAGTATGAACAATTTTTTGGAATTTGCTAGTTCTTTTATAATTTGTTCAGCAAATGTTTATATACATATATATATATATATATATATATATATATATATCAGCGATTTGAAACCGCAAGCAGCTCAGGCCTTGGGCCGTGACAATAATCCATTCCATTCCATTCCATGGTGAAACTTTGTTACGTTCTTCGGCGCTATCTTTCTTCATCGCTTTGGGGCTACATCACTTAACGTTACTTAAGGACCTTTCGGCCGTTTCATTTGTCGTGGGCTGGCTGGCCACGCCCCCTCTCTCCCCCTGCAGTCTTTGCATTTACATTTGCTATTACGAACGTGTTTTTTTTTTCATTCCAAAATGAGGCAAAGTTTCGTTTTCTTCTTTCGACTTATTTGGCCTGCCATAAATCCATAAATTGTGAACATTTCCATCTTTGGGGCCGCCTTCATTTTCCCTTCCGCCGCCGCCGCTGCCGCCGCCGCCTGGTTTTCCCAGTATTTTGTATATGTTTTATGAACTGAACTTGCCGCAGGGAGACCAAAACTAATGGAGAATGTGTACAGAGCGACAGACAGACATACACACACTCGTGCAAACATACACACGTACACGTACATACATATAGATGTACAAAATGCAACACTGCAAAAGAAAAATCAACTCGAAACCGAAACAAACCAAATGCCAGAAGTACTCATAGTTGCCCAGTCTGAGGTGACTTGCCCCTTTTCCTAGTCCGTCCTGTGCCGCCATGTCAAAAATGAAGACCTGCTGTGTGTGTGTGTGTGTGTGTGTGTGTGTGTAAGTGGGAAAGAAAGAGAGGCAGAGTATGGGGAAGAGGAAGAGGTTTGCGTGCCAGGCACGCCCCGGCACAAGTTGAAGCCGAAGCCCCCATGGAGTATCAGAGGCAAAGCCAGAAACCAAACCAAGTCCGTCAGTCCGAGCGAGGCGCGCACGGCCAGCCTATCAGACAGAGACTATGTATATTTATGGGCGAGTGTGAGCAGCACACAGAGAGAGAGACAGAGTGAGAGAGCAACAACTCCAGGAAACTCAATTATAGCCTGACTGAGATTGGACTAGCATTGGGTTTGAGACCTGGCACTGGGCTGGACCAACTAGTCAACTCCTTCTAAAGTCAAAGTCCGAAAAGTGGAATGGTGGATCCCCTTACTCCTTTTGAAAGGAATACAGACAATGATGACCCAATGAAATAATTATGCAATCTCAGCTCCCCAGCTAAGCTATTACTGTTATCTAAAAAGGCGTTCCTTAGAAGTGACATCGTATTGCTTTACAACTGCCCAGATGGTCCGAGGGTTTGGGTCTAAATGTAGCAATTATTCAACCGAATTTCATTCAAACAAGTCCGTCCCTGGACGAGTATATATATATATATATATATATATATATATATTTATATATTATTATGTCTGTTATTATTATGGCCATTATCACGGCGGGCGGAGGCATAACTACTACCTGACATGCCGTGTATTTCGACAATTCAAAAACGATTTCGAAGTCGCTCCTCGAGCTCGAACTGATGTGTGTGTGTGTGTGTGTAGATGGGTAGCGTGAGGGGGCGCAGAGACTCCCCCACTCGAATCCATTGACAATGGATGACGACGACGACGACGACATTGATAGCCAAGTATTTTGTGATTTCTTTACGAACTTTACCAATGAACGGACGGACGGATGGACGGATGGATTTGACAAGTGCGAGAGATACACATGTACTATGTATGTCCATGCTGGGTAGCAGGGTAGGGTATTGGGTGTGTGTATGTATCGATTGACAAATATGTCGAAAAGTACTCGTACTTGAATGATTAAGCCAAGCCAGACATGCACAGTGTGCACCACCACCACCACCACCACCACCAGCACCACCATTCCCAAGAACATCAACTGCTCGTCGGCATCAAACCAAACGAAACGAGTAAAATGGGTATTTTTCACAACTGACAAGTGGGCTGCAGGTGGGTGGTTGAGGGCTGGAGGGAGAAGAGTGTATGTTGGTAATGTGTTAAGGCATGTTTCAGAGGCAGACTCTACAAATCACTTTTCATTTGATATGATTTTTAACAGAAAACAAGTAAGGCAAGCTAGGTTTGGCATGGCCGAAGCTTATATACCATTCACAGTGAAACGATATAACAAAGGGAAGATATAACCTGTGAGTGAGCTAGTGCATCCCAGCCATGGCCAGCTCCTCCGACGCTGTGATAGGTTTCCTGCCTGAAGATCGCATTGTTCCTGTGTTATTCCAGACATGGTCATGGCATGCCCGTTTCCCATCATATTCTGGTTGGTTCTGAAGCTGCTGGTTCAAATTTAAGTTCTGTTGCTCTTAAGACCTCTGGATAGACGGACCGCCATAGCTGTATCGAATTCCTCCATTATGTTGATCAAGAATGGTCGGAATCGCTGCTTTCTGTGCGTTGACAAAATGAGATTCGATGAGATCATACGTTTGCCTAGGCTTAGCTTTATCCTATACAATAATGATATGATGATGCAATGGGATATTCCTTTACTGTCTTTCAAAAGATTCTCCAAGGGTTTTCGAACAATGATTCGTTAGGTTTAACAAGTCACCGTGGCTGTATTCCATCAGCATTTCTTCTCACCATTTGACACGGGACAGAATCATTAGTATGTAGCTTAGCTTGGCCCTAAACAGGTTATCCTTAACTTCAAATTGATCTCTGTTATCTCTGCCTGCTCCTCGCAACTCCTTCTCAAACTTCCCATGGAATGGTAGCAAAAATTTCAAGTGCCAACTGTTTGGGCTCCAATTGCAGCCACTGGCAAGCTCCTTTGTTGATGCGTCATGATGAAGGGCCCTGCGTGCCACATACTACAGACACAGACAGAGACATGCGCCACATACGAGACACATACACACACACACACACACACGCCTCCTCCTGGTAAGAGGTCATTAAGTTAGTGCGATTGTGAAACTGGGACCTGAGACCTAAAACCTGGAACCTTTCAGCAAGACAAGCGCGTCAGTTTAGTTCAGTTTCAGTACAGATACAACTTGTAGACCCATCCCCTCCCCCCACCACTAGGGGGTGAATAGGAGGAGGAGGTGGGGGTACTTTCATAGATTTATACATTTCATTTCATTTATGAGTCGTCATTTTTCTTACCCAAAAAAAGAATATGAATAAAGGAAAGGAAGACAGGAAAAATAAAATCCCGCCACTAAGGTTTGTTCGCGTGCTGAAAAACAAAATTGTTCCTCTTTTTGGATTGCTTTTTAGCAGGTAGAAAGATACACGGACAGGGACAGGTACAGGTACAGGGATAGGGGGCTGAGACGTAGAGGGCAGCGCGCCGTTAACCAATGACATAGCCTCACGGGCTGCTGCTGGTGCGGGGGTTGCTTGCTCGGACGCGGCGCGTGTGCCGAGAGCGAGCGAGCGTGAGCGAGAGAGCAAGCTCTGTGTATGTGTGAGTGTGTCGTAATTTGAAATACTTTCCATTTCCAAACATTTCCATTTCCAACCAACCAACGGTCCTTCATCGTCATCGTCGTCGTCGTCGTCCTCGTCGGTCGTTTAAGAGTGGGTGGCTCGGGATCTGGCTTTGGCACGCGATGTCCTTTCCGGTCTCCGGTCGCCGTTGTTTCCTTTAACATTTGTTGGGTATGCGACTGTTGGTTGGACTGGGCCTGGCTGCTACCACTGACGTATTAGGAAGTCCACAATCGATGTTTGAAGAACAGTTTCCAGGGCATTGCATGGTCGAGCAGCCTCTGGCATTGCCTGCCATTGGCCATGTTCGTGACTGGGCTATAAAACGACGCATAATTTGTGCCCGTGCCAGTGGCAGTGGCAGTCCGCGTGTCCTCTGTCCATATTCCGCAGTGCTGATGCCGATGCCACCATCCACCACGTCCATGACGTGGCTCTGGCTCCAATGGTAGAAAAAATTGGACGACGTCTGGGCGGTGACTGGCTGGCTGGCTGGCATATGGGTTGGGTTTGAGTTGCCGTGCGCGCATGTTGAAACTTTAATTGCAACTGGTCAAAAAGTTTTAATGGTCGCTGCAAAGCTACAACTGGCTAAGGAGAAGCGCGGGCAGTGCCGGTTCAGGGGGCAGAGTTGATACAGGCCCAGGTCATTGGGTAGTAGCTGCCGCTGTTGACCAATCACATGGCCACAAAATCTAACGCCAGTTCACCAGTTGGGTTATCAGCATTAAAACTACTTTTTGTTATCGTTGTTTTGTGACGTCACACAGGCCTTTTGAGCTACGTTTTATGAATTCCATAGCAATGGCTATACTAATTTAGCATTCAATCACAAATGGACAAGCAATGTATGCACTATAAGGCTATTATGTAATCGTGCTTAGAATTTATTTCATATTTCCACAATAGCAAATCTCAAGAGTATGAAATGCTCATTACAATTGGTATCCATCGGGTCCATTGGGTCCATCGGGGTACATTAATAGTGAATTAGCCAAACATTTCTAAGAAATACGTGTGAAATTGTGTGAAACTCGTTTTGAAATTCGCGCCAAATGTGATTTGTCTTGCGCTCGCTCTTGTCCTCTCATTATACGAGAGCGAATAACGGACATGATTGGCTATGATTGACTGCAGTCTGGCAACACTATTCACATTACCCCTCCTTGTCAGACATAACCTATTTAATAATTTATCTATTTTTAATTGTAGAGATCGCTTTCCATACTACAAGTCCAACGATGATCGCTGGAAGAACTCGGTGCGACATAATCTCAGCATTAATCCGCACTTTCGCAAAGGTGTCAAGGCTCCGCAGGGTGCTGGCCATTTGTGGGCCATATCCAGTGGGGATTCTGCGGAAAACGTCTTAGCCTGGGAGCATGTAAGTGATGGCGGAAACCTTAATCTCAAGTCCAAGTACAAATCTTAATCTCACACAAAAACGCAGAAAAAGCAACGCTTGGATTTGTTCTTCAAAATGGAGTCCATCAATCGGGAGCGCATTCAGCAACATCAGCAGCAAATGCAATTACAGCAACAACAACAACAACAACAGCAGCAGCAACAGCAACAACAACAACATTGCCACTCTCCACAACAACAACAACAGAGCTGCCAACAAACTGCACAACAACAAAGTTGCCAACAAACAACAACCGCAGCCAATTGCCTATACGATGAGGCAGCCATTGCGGCCGCCGCGTTGACACAGGAGATGCTGCAACAGCATAATACCAATGAGACATCATCAGCTTCAGCTGGAACTGGAGGAGCAGTAAACACACATAGTCATTCACACACACATACGCATCACAATCACAGCCATAGTCACAGTCACAGTCACAATCATCACCAAAGACTGCTGCCCTTCAATGATTTGCTCAGCGATGAGGAGCTGCGCAAAACGGCCGGCCAAATACTGAATGGTATACACCGTGAGGTGGAAGTGCAGTCCGTGAATTCCATAATCAGTACATATCATGATGTACTGCTCGATAATGGTGAGTTATAGAGTCACTAGATTCCGATTCCCCAGGCAACACTTGAACTTGATCGTAGATCACACCTTATCCATTGGTCTGGTGTATCGCTAGATTGTTATATATCGCTTATCGCTTATGCGTTAATCATGAACACTCTTCCATTTTTGCATTCTTGCAGAAGACTATCTGAATCCCATACACAAGGACGTGGTGGTCACCGAAAGTGCATTGCGCCAACAGAATAGCAGCGGCGGCAGCGGCAGTGTTGGCAGCCTGGCAAGCAGCTTAGCCCACTCGCAGTACTACATCACAGAAATAGATCCCATGGAATTGGGCATACAAATGTCACATCAAGTGGAGCCATCCGAAGAGGAAGTTCTCTTCAGCGACGAATTCAATCTGAACTACTTTGGCTATAATCCGGGCAGCGATATTGTTGCTTGACCGCGCAAATCGCAGTCAGCTGATTCAGTACCAGTTCCCCTTCCCATGGCCGTCCAAGTGTCTCTACCAGCTCAACTATCGGCTGCTATTAAGCTGCAATCTCAACAATCGTAAACGTATTCATAAGATCGTACATACTTACTCATAAGCCAACTCTTAAATCAATACTAGTCAACACTTATCCATAAAGTAACCACCTAAATGACTGTAGGCATAGGCATATAACCCTAGCCCATAAGCCCTTCCCCTTTACCCTTCCTTTGCCATTACCCTTACCCATACCCTTACCCTTACCAAAAACCTTATAAAGCCATAAGATGCCAAACGAAGACGAGCTTTCAAAGTGGACTTTCTTCCCTCTTTGATTTCTCATGTATGTTCTCAATTGGACTGCTGCATCTTGCTGTTTTATAGGGTCTTTGCCCCTTTACCTTCAGCATAATATAAATAATATAGTCTCTAGTCTTCAATGTACCAAGCAAATATGCAAAAAGTGCCCCATTTTTCTCAGATTTCAAATGAAATATGTATTTAGTTTAATGCCTTAGAGTTTAAGTAGCTTTCTAGGATTAATATAGCTCCTGCTTTCTATATACATACGTATGTTGATATATATACGTATATATACATATTAGTTAAGTGTGTTTTATTTATGCTAAAAACTAACCCATATATTTATTATATATATGTATGTAGAGTTATGGCACCTAAACTGGTTTTATTCATTATGGCAAAAACTACAATTTTTTTTATTAAATTTAAAATACATAATCATTATCTTTAAGTTTTTTTTGGGTCCCTTAATATTTCGTTCACAGTCACCACAAAAGCAAATCGAGATTTCGATCACTGTGAAACTACATCATTTTGAAATTGGCGCCAATGTGTTTGACTTAGACGCTCGCCGCGCTTTTTATTGTTATTGTGCTCTGTGGGGTTAAACATTTCGAATGCATTAGGCTATCATTGTCAACAGTCTGGCAGCACTATTCTTTTGCTATTTTTAGCATTCGCAATGGCAATCGTCTGCGAATCAAATCACTGAGTGCTTAGAGCAGAAGGTGACTCTGAAGTCCGCTTGGGCTCCTTCAAGGGATTCTCGGAAAAGCACTCTGCTGATGCTGATTTTGCTGATGCTTATCTCTTGGACCATAGCAACTAAGTGCTGTGTCTACGCAAATCTGAATCGGCATTTCAAATGCGCGCGTTAGTTGAATTACGAATCGAATCTGCAACACAATACAATTCCAGATAACTTGAGCAATGTGGCAACCTTGTTAATTTCGCTATCAATCAAATATGACAGTACGCGCTGCACAGCAAGCACAGCCAACTTTAAGTTCTTCCTATTTTGATCTCTCACGTGTGCGTTTGTGGCCATCTTGTGTTCGTGCAGTTTTAATTTGTATTTTTTTGTCTTGTGCTTTCAAAAAGACCAAAAAAATAGAACAATGTCCGAACGTAGCAGCTCCAGCTCTGAATACTACGATTTTACTGAAGACGAAGGCGAATACGATGCCAGCGAATCCAGGGGAATTGATATACCAAACACCTTGGCAGCACGTGAGCGCCCATTGATGGCAGCCAACTGCAGCCAGTTTGTGGTGGCGCATACCAATTTGGAGGTTATGCCGGTACGCAAATGGGAGGAGATTCTATTGCTGGAACGCATCCGCACGGCCATGTATACGTTGGGCTTAAGTAAGCTGCTGCCCCTGCAGAGCTATGCCTGGCCGCATTTGTCTGGGGGTCAGGATCGTGGAGCCGTGATTGTGAGTGCCGCACGTAGCGGACGCACGCTCAGCTACATACCGCCGCTGTGCCAGGAGGTGTGCAACTTTATGAACGAGAAGCTTGCGGAGGAAAAACCCTATCTAGATCTAGATGGAGCCGTCGCAGTGATACTTGTTTCGGAACTACAGCGGCTGCAGCACGTTGTCCAACTGTGCAAGGCATTCTTAGCTATCAATAGTTCGCGCAAGAAGGCGACCAAAATATCGCTTACCCTCACAGTACCCTCGTCCGAGGACATGAATTTCTGGGAATGCCTGCTCAATTGCACTGGCGTTCTAGTGGCCACTCCGGCACAGTTCACTTGGATTCGGACCACAGAGTACGGGAAAATCGTGCAGTTTTCGAATCTAAGATTTGTCGTGTATGATGACATAGATCTTATGGATCAGGAACAAATAGAGCAGGCTCACCGGCATGTGTTGGCCATCAAGACCAGCACCAGTCGCCGTCCCCAGCTTGTCATCACCTCGCAAGCATTCGATAAAACCATGCTGAACAAAGTGGTTGCCCTGAATCGCCATCCCCTGCTCCTATTTGGCGACATCTTGGAGGCGGCCCTCTATGGTGGCGCTCGCATACGCATAGCCTTGACTCCTGGTTCAGCCAAGGTGGCGAAACTGCTCAAAGTACTCCAGGCGCATCCGCCCACTGAACTGCGCACTCTGATCTACTGTCAGGATGATAAGGAGATGGGCACACTGGTGGAACAGTTGGAAACCGCAGGTTATTCATGTCTGGCGTATTTTCAAACTGCTGACTTGGAGATGCAGGAGCTGGTGCTTGGCTGGCAGAAGAAATTCCAAGGCGAGATCCTGCTCTGCACTGACGATTGCCCGAAGCTGGACATCAGGAACGCGCACAGCCTCATACACTACAGCGCCGGTGCCACCTGGAGCAAGTTTAGTATGCGCCACCTGGCCATCGCCGACAACATGAAGAATATGATGATCAAGCCAAAGGAGGAGCAGCCGCCACAACCATCACTGCTCTCGCTGGTGCTGTTGGACGAAAGCAATCATAGCCAGCTGCCCCGCCTAGTCGACTTCCTGCAGATGCATCAGACCGTCGATGAGGATGTGGTACAACTGGCTCGACGCATACGCGGTGAGATTAAGCTGGCCAAACCGTTGAAGCCCAAAATGTGCGTGCAGCTGCTAACCCTGGGCCGCTGCTATGAGCCTGTCTGCGAGTATCACCATGAGATCGCGGACATAGATCGCCTGCCCGCCTCGGGAGTGTCCGTCACTGGCGACATCAAGTTCCAATTGTTAAAGATTCACTCGCCCAGCCACTACACTGTCCGCCTGTTGGAGCACATGTCGCCGAACGGCACTTGGAAGTCGATGACGCCTTATTTCCCACTCGTCTTCAATCTCCAGCTGCAACATGCAACTGCCAAGAAGACGATGCAATATTGGCCACCCGTTGTCGGAGACATCTGCAGCCACCGCATATCTGGCATCTATGAGCGGGTCCGTGTGATCAGTGTGCCCTTTATTAAGTACCCAAATCTCGTCAATAGAAAACTGAAAGTGCAGGTCCAGGGCATGGACATATACACCCAACAGTTTGTGGCCGAATGCAAGAATCTGTTTATATGCCCCAAAGAAAGCCGCGATCTTCCTCAACTGGCCATGGATCTGCACATCCTGGGCATGGTCCCATATACGGGTGAGCGCAGCTGGGCCCCGGAGGATACCCAGACGGTGGAGAACTGGCTTAAGGCTGCTGCACCCAATCACTTCCTGCAAGCAGCTGTCCACTTCTCGATGGCGCACACGATCTTTGCGCGGGAAGTGACTGTTGTTGGCTACCAAAATAAGCCGAAGGTATTCGATCGCCACCTGGTCATGACTCGCCGACTTATCAAAGAGAAGATAGGCAAAAAGGATGTCCAGGTTATCGGAAGGATCATGAGGTTCTTTGCGGAGCACATTAAGCAACCCTATAGGGGTTCCTCCGGTGACACCTCCGACGACAAGCAGGTGCAGGAGAAGCAGAAGCCGGCAGAGGCAAAGTTAGTGCAGAAAAAATATGATGATCTAGTGAATACGCTGGCAAAGACGAAACTGGCAAGAGAGCCAGCAAAGCAAGGCCATATCGATCCGCCTAAGCCGCCAGAGTTTAAAACTCTAATTGATGGCTTTAACTACAATGTCCGCCAAGCGTTCAAGCAAAATCAGGAGCAAGCGGCCAAGTTGTTGGAGAAATCGAAGGAGAAATCCCCCGATGAATGGGGTGTAGATGAAGATGTACACGCGAGTAGCAGCCACCCCATTGTGGGTCTCCATCAAAGCATGCAGAAGTGTTTGGCATTGGATAAGCTCGAAGAAATGAAAGATGGCGGCAAAAAGTATAAACCCTATGGGGCAGCCAACAAGTCCGAGGCCACCACTACTAGTGGAACTGATTCTCGATGCTTCTCCACAACTCAAAAGTGGGCCAAGGACGACTTTGAGTTGAGCGCGAAATCGACAGCCCCAGCTTTACCACTCTGCGAGCATCACAAGAACGTGAAGTTTCCCGAGGTGACCTACTATGCCACTCAGCGTAGCCTGGAGCTTCAGGTTATTCTGCCCGAGGACAAGATGCCCTATGAAGCGTACTGCCGTGATGCCTGCGTATCCTTCTGGACTCTGCCATATGCCAGCCCCACCAAAGTTGGCTACCATTTCTGCCTGGATCTGAAGGCTCTCTACGGCCGTCTCACCCATTGCATGCAGGGCCGTACCGTGTATCTGAGCATCCGCAAGCTTAGCGAGTTTTATGAGCCGCCGAATTTTAAGGCTTATAGCTTCATGAAGCCAAAACATGAGATAACTGACCAACTGGACGACGAGCGTCGTAAAACTAGGCACCGTTTAAGGGCCATTGTGGCCCCAAAGTGGGGGAACAAGGAGAAGGAGGAGGGCAACTTCAGTGGCAGCAAATGGTGGCCGCCCAAATCTCATGAGAATGCTGATCATCTTCACGTTGACCCTCGGATCACCAGTGATTTGGTCGATAACTGTGATGACTACTTTAGTGTGTTTAACGATTAGGATGACGATGAATGAGGATGATCTCAGGAATTTCGAACCTCTTCAAGCCACATAACATCAACATAACCCCATAAAAGCTCAGCAAGTTCACCACGGACCAAAGCCTTCAACCTCATCAAGCAACCCCAATGTTTTCATACACATGTTAACCCAGAAAATATTCGCAAATTCGTTATGTTTCCATCTGGACGGGCATTCCAACATTTACATCTGATATGACAATAATATAGTATTTACACACATTAGATGTATCGACTCAATAACCATATCATCCTTTCGTTATATATAAAATTATTACTACAATGTAATGACGTCACCTCACTTGAATAATCTTACTTACGTATTTACATATACGAATATGTATAAGTATAAACATTATATCGATTTGAATCTGAATAAATATAACGAAAGATGAACAGCTTTGGGTTGTTTCTGCGGTCCTACAGATGGTATTTGCTGCAAAACACTATGAACATGTCGAGTCAACCGTAATATTTCCAGCCGACATTGGATTTGCAACACTTTCATTAACAGTTGTCAGGCCATTAACCACATTCAGGTCCGCCACTGCGCGATATTAAGTGAATTGCTGTGCATATGGGGTTGCTCCCTAAGCAGTCTGTGGCTCTCTCTATTTCGGTTCGTATCCGAGCAGCATAAACACGCCCACTGGCTTCATTGGATTCAGATCGGATTACTATAGTAGGCAGCGAGGTCCTTTTTACCCCAAGGCACACACGAGGGTTAGCGCTTACCTGAACAACCCTGCTCTCTTTCCATTTCTCTCGGTTTCTCTTACTCTCACTCTCTGTACACCATCAAACCAATGCAACAACAATTCTATTTGGGCACAAAAATAGAGCCTTTGGCCATTGTTTACTTATTTTTTTTTTGCAACAAGGCGGCGGAATGCAACAACAACAATTATTTTAACAGAGTTTTGAATAAGATTTCGGTTTTGGTTTTGGTTCAAGTTGAAATCCCTCTCAGGTTCAGCTATCCTTTAGGTTTCATTTAGGAGGCTGCGATATTGTTGCTTGACCGCGCAAATCGCAGTCAGCTGATGCAGTACCAGTTCCCCTTCCCGTGGCCGTCTAACTATCGGCTACGATTACGCTGCAATCTCGACAATCGTAAACGTAATTATACTAGCCAACACTTACCCATAAAGTAACCATCTAAATGCTAGGGCATATAGCCCACCCCCTCCCCCATACACATACCCAAAATTTTATAAAGCCACAAAGTGCCAAACGACGACGATCTTTCAAAGTGGACATTTAAGGGAAATTTGATTTCGCCTGCATCTTGCCGTTTTATAGGGTCTAACTAACCCAATAATATTTGTTATATGAGGTGTGTAGAGTTATGGCCCCTAAACTGATTTTATTCAGTGGGGCAAAAAATTCAATTTTGTTTATTAAATTTAAAATTGTTGTGGCCGTTGGCGTCGAGGATATCGGTAGCTGTCATCGATAAGGCAGGCCGACGGGCTGATTAGGTGTTGGGTAACGGGAATATAAGTGCAATTTTTTAAGTTCGGACCAATGTAACTTGGAACGCATGAGCCGAAAATTGCAACGGTTCCTAGTTTGGGGCAATGGCGAAACAGTAGTTGGTGTGGTGTGGTTGGCTGTCAGCGAGTGCGGTTATCTGTTCGGGGTATATATATATATTTAAAGATATATTTCGATTGTGTAGTGAAGGCAATAAATAAACGAAATACGAACTAAATCATAAATAAATCAGTGCAAGAACGGCCAGAGGAGGCCGACACAAGAGGATACAGTAGTTCACATAGGGCTTTTCTTTGTGTTCCTATATGTATGCAGGCCTCACCTTGCCAGCGAAGTTCCTCGCCACGTTTTCACGGATTTCTTGGACGTTCTTGGATTTCTTGGAATTACCGGATTTGTGTCTGATTTTCCGGACATTCATTTTTATTGACCACGTTATTCTTAAGTTTTCTTTGGGGCCCTTAATATTTCGTTAACAGTCACCACAGAAGCAATATGTGACTTCGATCACTGTGAAACCACATCATTTTCAAATTCGCGCCAATGTGTTTGTCTGGGGGAGGGGGGTCTAGGCTATCATTGTCAACAGTCTGGCAACACTATTCATAATAGCATTCGCAACTGCAGCAAAAACGAATAACAATTTTATCATGGTCAAGCCAGACGGAGTCCAGCGTGTCATCGTCTGCAAATCAAATCATTGAGAGCTTCGAGCACAAGGTGACTCTGAAGTTCATTTGGGCTCCTTCAAGGGACTCGGAAAAAGCACGCTGCTGATGCTGATATCGCTGCACAGCAAGCGCAGCCAACTTCAAGTTCTTTCTATTTGGATTGCGCAAGTGTGTGTTTCTGTTTCTCTTTGCGCTCGTGCTGTTTTATTTTTTTCTTGTGTTTTAAAAAAGAGAAAAAAAGCAACAATGTCCGAAATTAGCAGCTCCAGCTCTTTTTACGGCGAATTTACTGAAGACGAAGGCGAATACGATACCGACGAATCCAGCGAAATTGATATGCCAAACACCTTGGAAGATATTGCTAAGGCAGCACGTGAGCGCCCATTGATGGCAGCCAACTGCAGCCAGTTTGTGGTGGCGCATACCAATTTGGAGGTTATGCCGGTACGCAAATGGGAGGAGATTGTATTCCTGCCACACATCCGCACGGCCATGCTTACGTTGGGCTTAAATAATCTGCTACGCCTGCAGAGCTATGCCTGGCCGCATTTGTCTGGGGGTCAGGATCGTGGAGCCGTGATTGTGAGTGCCGCACGTAGCGGACGCACGCTCAGCTACATACCGCCGCTGTGCCAGGACGTGTGCAACTTTATGAACGAGAAGCTTGCGGAGGAAAAACGCTCTATAGATCTAGAGGGAGCCGTCGCTGTGATACTTGTTTCGGAAGTACAGCGGCTGCAGCACGTTGTCCAACTGTGCAAGGCATTCTTAGCGATCAATAATTGCCGCAAGAAAGAGATTAAAATAACGCTTACCCTCACAGTACCCTCGTCCGAGGACCTGAATTTCTGGGACCGCCTGCTCAATTGCACTGGCGTTCTAGTGGCCACTCCGGCACAGTTCGCTTGGATTCGGACCACAGAGTACGGCAAACTTGTGAAATTTTCGAATCTAAGATTTGTCGTGTATGATGACATAGATCTTATGGATCAGGAACAAATAGAGCAGGCTCACCGGCATGTGTTGGCCATCAAGACCAGCGACAGTCGCCGTCCCCAGCTTGTCATCACCTCGCAAGCATTCGATAAAACCATGCTGGACAAAGTGGTTGCCCTGAATCGCCATCCCCTGCTCCTATTTGGCGACATCTTGGAGGCGGCCCTCTATGGTGGCGCTCGCATACGCATAGCCTTGACTCCTGGTCCAGCCAAGGTGACGAAACTGCTCAAAGTTCTCCAGGAGCATCCGCCCACTGAACTGCGCACTCTGATCTACTGTCAGGATGATAAGGAGATGGGCACACTGGTGGAACAGTTGGAAACCGCAGGTTATTCATGTCTGGCGTATTTTCAAACTGCTGACTTGGAGATGCAGGAGCTGGTGCTTGGCTGGCAGAAGAAATTCCAAGGCAAGATCCTGCTCTGCACTGACGATTGCCCGGAGCTGGACATAAGGAACGCGCACAGCCTCATACACTACAGCGCCGGTGCCACCTGGAGCAAGTTTAGAATGCGCCACCTGGCCATCGCCGACAACATGAAGAATATGATGATCAAGCCAAAGGAGGAGCATCCGCCGCAACCATCACTGCTCTCGCTGGTGCTGTTGGACGAAAGCAATCATAGCCAGCTGCCCCGTCTAGTCGACTTCCTGCAGATGCATCAGACCGTCGATGAGGACGTGGTACAGCTGGCTCGACGCATACGCGGTGAGATTAAGCTGGCCAAACCGTTGAAGCCCAAAATGTGCGTGCAGCTGTTAAGCCTGGGTCGCTGCTATGATCCTGTCTGCGAGTATCGCCATCATATCGCGGACATAGATCGCCTGCCCGTATCGGGCGTGTCCTTCAGTGGCGACATCAAGTTCCAACTGATGAAGATTCACTCGCCCAGCCACTATACTATCCGCCTGTTGGAGCACATGTCGCCGAACGGCACTTGGAAGTCGATGACGCCTTATTTCCAACTGGTCTTCAATCTCCAGCTGCAACATGCAATTGCCAAGAATACGATGCAATATTGGCCACCCGTTGTCGGAGACATCTGCAGCCACCGCAAGATGTGTGGCATCTATGAGCGGGTCCGTGTGATCAGTGTGCCCTTGATTAAGTACCCAAATCTCTTCAACAGTAAACTGGAAGTGCAGGTCCAGGGCATGGACATAGACACCCAACAGTTTGTGGCCGAGTGCGAGAATCTGTTTATATGCCCCAAAGAATGCCGCGATCTTCCTCAACTGGCCATGGATCTGCACATTCTGGGCATGGTCCCATATACGGGTGAGCGCAGCTGGGCCCCGGAGGATACCCAGACGGTGGAGAACTGGCTTAAGGCTGCTGCACCCAAGCACTTCCTGCAGGCAGCGGTCCACTTCTCCATGGCGCACACGATCTTTACGCGGGAAGTGACTGTTGTTGACTACCAAAATAAGCCGAAGGTATTCGATCGCCACCTCGTCATGACTCGCCGACTTATCAAAGAGAAGATAGGCAAAAAGGATGTCCAGGTCATCGGAAGGATCACGAAGTTCTTTGCGGAGCAGATTAAGCAACCCTATAGGGGTTCCTCCGGTGACACCACCGACGATAAGCAGGTGCAGGAGAAGCAGAAGCAGGAAGAGACCGAGTTAGTGCAGAAAGAGTATGATGATCTAGTGAATACACTGGCAAAGACGAAACTGGCAAAAGAGCCAGCAAAGCAAGGCAATGTCAATCCGCCTAAGCCGCCAGAGTTTAAAACTCTAATTGATGGCCTTAACTACAATGTCCCCCAAGCGTTCAAGCAAAATCAGGAGCAAGCGGCCAAGTTGGAGAAATCGAAGGAGAAATCCCCTGATGAAGGGGGTGTAGATGAAGATGTACATGCGAGTAGCAGCCACCCCATTGTGGGTCTCCATCAAAGCACGCAGAAGTGTTTGGCATTGGATAAGCTCGAAGAAATGAAAGATGGCGGCAAAAAGTATAAACCCTATGGGGCAGCCAACAAGTCCGAGGCCACCACTACTAGTGGAACTGATTCTCGATGCTTCTCCACAACTCAAAAGTGGGCCAAGGACGACTTTGAGTTGAGCGCGAAATCGACAGCCCCAGCTTTACCACTCTGCGAGCATCACAAGAACGTGAAGTTTCCCGAGGTGACCTACTATGCCACTCAGCGTAGCCTGGAGCTTCAGGTTATTCTGCCCGAGGACAAGATGCCCTATGAAGCGTACTGCCGTGATGCCTGCGTATCCTTCTGGACTCTACCATATGCCAGCCCCACCAAAGTTGCCTACCATTTCTGCCTGGATTTGAAGGCTCTCTACGGCCGCCTCACCCATTGCATGCAGGGCCGTACCGTGTATCTGAGCATCCGCAAACTTAGCGAGTTTTATGAGCCGCCGAATTTTAAGGCCTATAGCTTCATGAAACCAAAAAATGAGATAACTGACCAACTTGAGGAAGAGCGTCTTAAAGTTAGGCACCGTTTAAGGGCCATTGTGGCCCCAAAGTGGGGGAACAAGGAGAAGGAGGAGGGCAACTTCAGTGGCAGCAAATGGGGGCCGCCCAAACCTGATGAGGATGTTGATCATCTTCACGTTGACCCTCGGATCACCAGTGATTTGGTCGATAACTGTGATGACTACTTTAGTGTGTTTAACGATTAGGATGACGATGAATGAGGATGATCTCAGCAATTTCGAACCTCTTCAAGCCACATAACATCAACATAACCCCACAAAAGCTCAACAATTTCACCACGGACCAAAGCGTTCAACCTCATCAAGCAACCCCAATGTTTTCATACACATGTTAACCCAGAAAATATTCGCAAATTCGTTATGTTACCATCTGGACGGGCATTCCAACATTTACATCTGATATGACAATAATATAGTATTTACACACATACATCTAGTATAGACTCAATAACCATATCATCCTTTCGTTATATATAAAATTATTACTACAATGTAATGACGTCACCTCACTTGAATAATCTTACTTACGTATTTACATATACGAATATGTATAAGTATAAACATTATATCGATTTGAATCTGAATAAATATAACGAAAGATGAACAGCTTTGGGTTGTTTCTGCGGTCCTACAGATGGTAGGACTGCTGCAAAACACTATGAACATGTCGAGTCAACCGTAATATTTCCAGCCGACATTGGATTTGCAACACTTTCATTAACAGTTGTCAGGCCATTAACCACATTCAGGTCCGCCACTGCGCGATATTAAGTGAATTGCTGTGCATATGGGGTTGCTCCCTAAGCAGTCTGTGGCTCTCTCTATTTCGGTTCGTATCCGAGCAGCATAAACACGCCCACTGGCTTCATTGGATTCAGATCGGATTACTATAGTAGGCAGCGAGGTCCTTTTTACCCCAAGGCACACACGAGGGTTAGCGTTTAGCTGAACAACCCTGCTCTCTTTCCATTTCTCTCGGTTTCTCTTACTCTCACTCTCTGTACACCATCAAACCAATGCAACAACAATTCTATTTGGGCACAAAAATAGAGCCTTTGGCCATTGTTTACTTATTTTTTTTTTGCAACAAGGCGGCGGAATGCAACAACAACAATTATTTTAACAGAGTTTTGAATAAGATTTCGGTTTTGGTTTTGGTTCAAGTTGAAATCCCTCTCAGGTTCAGCTATCCTTTAGGTTTCATTTAGGAGGCTGCTGCCGCTCGCCCTCCTCTCCATCATCAAGATACATAGGGGGGTCTTCATGGTCCAGCGACAGCTTTGCCGTGATGCAGTGCGGCGGTGGCGTTGGGGCCATCGCTGGCAGCAGCAGAAACTCGTTGAAGAGAAAGTCTGCGTCCATGGACTGCGTTTTGCCGTGATAGCCGCGCACAATACCCCGCTTGGGCGGCTCTATGAAACGCTCCTTGACAATCAGGGCGCCTGGATGTGGTGGTGGTATGGGTGAGCCCGAGCTGATGGAGCCCGAAGGTGAAGCCAGGGAGCAGCAGGCGGACAAAGCATTAGGCAGCCTTCCAACGCCGCCACAACCACCGCCATGATGAGCTGGTGAATTCGTGACGGAGGAGGGTGGTCCAGTTGTGGGCGCCACTCCACCAGTACAGCCCGAGCCGGAGCCGGAGTCGCTGCCTTTGAGATTGATGCAGCTCTGAGTGTGCGAGGCATTCGCATAGTCATCTGTAGTCTGGGTGGGGGCGCCCCGCTTCAGCGTGTTACTTTCGAACGGAAAGTTGGAGTTCGAGGTGGACTGCGTGAGATTCTCGAACTTACGCAGCCGGGCATCCTGGCGCAACTGCTGGGCAGCCGCCGGCAGATTGATGGAGGCATGCAAAGCATTGGCATTGTCCTTGCCATCGCCGACAGACTCGAACATGCTGATCTGCTTCTGCATGCGCGGCGAGACCGGATCGTGGGCACGACGCGGACTCGGACTGGGACGCACATGCTCCGGCGAGGCATGCGTCACATGGACAGGCAAAGCGAAACCAAATGTGGGATCATCGCTGGCCAACTCAGGCGGTCCCACCTGGGCATGGGTGGGACAGCAATAGCATACCTCCAGTTTGGGCTCCTCCAATGGAGGCTGCTCACCACCACCATCGGCTGGTAGAGATGGCGTTGTGGCTGCCGACAGTGTGGCATCCTCATCCTCGTCAAAGCCCTAAGATCAATAGCAATGACATAAATGATTAGATGGATTAGATGGATGATTCCACTCACATCCATGGACAATGTCATGGAACCCTTATTGGCCACCATGCTCAGATCCAGATCCATGCCAAAGCTAACGGGCGTCAGGCAAGAGCTACCACTGCCACCAGCGGCGCCCTCGGCCGGATCATCGCAGACGCTTAAGAAGATGCCTCCACCAACAGCGGCGCCGCCTCCCACCACGTTGGCGGCCAACTGCAAAGTATCTTGATTCATTGGCTCAAATGTGGGTAGACTTTCCTCCTCCTCCTCTTCGACATCTACTTTAATATCCATACTGTTTTGGAGAGCAAAACCGATAGGGATTCTTTAGTTGGCAAATAAATATGTGGACAGACGCGACTCAGTTGTTCATGGTGCTTCAAGGCAGACGTTAGGCTTGGCTGGCCGGGCAGAGCGCTTGCTTTGTTTCTGGGTCGCCACAAAGTCTCCTTTATCACACATATGACAACGGCTTCCAGGTGTCCTACACTCACCTGGTCACCTTATAGTGCTGTTGCTGGTTGTCCTCCTCCTCCTCATCCTCCTCGTCCTTGGCTGCCGGGAGCAGCAGATCTTCCTGTTCCTCTTCAGGCATCTGCTGCTGATGTTGCTGCCAAACTTATTTGTTTCCCATTTGTGGTGTGTGTGTATGTGTATGAGCGTGTGTGTGTGTTGTTTTGTGTTTTTATCGAATTGTTAGTTTTTGGTTTTCACAGAAAATTCAATTCACGTGCAATTTTCAAAGTGAGCGAGAGAGAGAAAGAGAGAGGAAGAGAAATGTGCATAACACGCATCAGAGAGACACACAGAAAAGCTGCTTAAGCTTTTTTGCAAGTGTTCAAATAGAGAAAGAGTGAGAAAAGGAAAAGTAAAAGAACGGCAATAAAACCACAAAGATGTAACGGTTATAGCAAAAACAGACAGTAAGAGTGAGCGAGATAGAGATCAGATATAACAGATAACAAGAGAGCTCAGTGCGTGTGTGACAGTTACAGTTACAGTTACATGCCAAATCGATAGGACCGATAGAAAAGTCGTTATCGATCTTGCTTATGCATAAAGAAATTTATTTACAATTCAAATTCAAATTTTATTTGCTCGCAAAAACGCAAAAAATCATTGGCTAAATTAATAAAAAATTATATATATTATATATACGTATGTATATATACAAATATAGATAAATATAATATAGATAAAGAAAGAGCAACTGCCTTGCTTTCAATCCACTGCAAAAAATAAAGAAATCAAATATAAAATATATAAAAATTGCATTGCAAAAAATGTTTGTGAAGGAAATTACAGCAATTAAGCAAGTATGTATAAATATTGGAGGAATTAGGAATGATTATGATGACATCTTCTGTTCCTATCAAGAGCCAGGAATGCTAAAGAGCAAAACACATATTGGATTTGCGCACGCCAATATCCAATTATGCCCACGGTAAGGCCTTGCTTTGCCTGCCCACTTGCAGCCGCGTAAATGGCCATTTTTCCATCCAAGAACAAGAAAGGAAGGCTAACTTCTTGCAACCGAAGCTTATATACCCTTGTAGATTTGGTTGATGTTCGGTCAGCATACGTGGAGGCTTCTAAGACTGACATTTACCAAAATTGGTTCAATTTGGGTTATTCCGAAACAGTCGGTTAAATGGGAGCTATATGATATATGCGTCCAATCTGGATCAACTTTGGTCAGCAGACGTGGAGGCTTCCAAGTCTGACATTCACAAAAATTGCTTCGATTTGGATAAAAAATAATCAATTTTGCTGTACTAAGAGTTAATTCTGAATCGGTCGGTTATATGGGAGCTATATGATATATGGGTCCGATCTAAAAGTTTTTGACAAATGAACAGCTTACAGCAGAAGTCTATGGTTAAAATTTCGAAGTGATAGCTCTAAAACTGAGAGGCTAGTTAGTCGTTACTAATATATGCTATATGGCGATTCAATCTGCTTGATTTTAACGTACATATAACGAAAATTCATGGGGCAGGCAATCCATAGGTCACATGTTGCGACCGGAGCAACGGTTCTTCTTCTATCATAACTGTCGACTTCAGTTTGCCTACGCTCAGCGTTTCACAGGGAATCTTGATATTTTCTCTTGCTTTTCTGAACAGCCAGGCGAAGCTAAAGCGGGTCGCTAGGAATCTCTTTTTACTCTTATAACTTCCCATAACTTCTGGGAAATATAAAATATATTTTACTTAAATTTGAAACCAAAACGATACAAAAAAAAAACTGTATATACATAGATCGAAAAAGTGGGGCGTGTGAGAGAAGCTAAGGCATGCTCGCATGCGCTGGATTCGGATTCATGTTCGCCACTTTGGGCCATGGCCCGAGGCCGTCTTGTGCTTCGACTTACGCTGTTTCTTGGATGTCGTCGCCGGCGTCGGCTTCGTCGTTGGACATAAGGTTGTACTAGAGCTCGGATCGTCGCATACAGGCTGCTCCTCCGGCGTGTTGTTGTTGCTGGTAGGGGGCTCTCCTTCGCCTGCCGTGGCCATGGCAATTGTTGAGCTCGACTCACTGCCACCGTGAGAATGATAGGAAATGGTGGCGGTGTTGCGCATTGCGGCCGCCGCTGCTGCTGCCGCCGCCGCCGTTGAGGCCGCATCCTGTTGAGTGGTCAGGGTTAGCGAAGAGACGGCCGCAATGCCGCTGGCGGACTGATCGAGGGTGCGCGGCGGCGATCCAGTAGGCGTCTTAAAGATCTGAGCCAAAATCATGTCCTGAAGAAAGATGTCCAGCTTGCGCAGCGACAAAGCATTATGCAGCGTCTCCAATGGTCGTATGGGCGGCACATCGCCGAAGCCTTATATGGGGCATGGCATTTGGATTTCGAGAGATTTTGGGAGGAAGAACAACATCATAAGATATTCGATGAATTCGATTGATTTGCTTATAAGAGTTTCAAGCAGGCAGGTGGTGGCTAAGGCACGTTTTCAAATCTTCCCGATAAACTTGGGTTTAGTAGGAGGTGACTTTATCGAGAAGATGTGATAACGTACCTAAGTAGCAGGGGGTAGACTACGAAAGGGGAGTGAGTGTTGGAGTTCGAGTAGTTTAAACGGTAGAGAGGGAGAGAAAGAGATCAGAGTATATCAACGTGTACGTAGGTCGTAGTCTAGTTTAACCCGTGTGTAGGATATATTTGTGAATATTATTTACATACGAAAGTATTCATGTACAAAGCTACTACCTATGCAAACCGGTTCAAAAGTTGGTTCAAACAGATACGACATCCAATGCGATATATATAGAATTTTGGAAAGTTCGCCTTAGCGGCTCGAAACGGTTTGCATAATGGAAAAAGTTGAGACAGACGAAATTTCTAGGTGGTGCTGCATAGTACATAACCTTATCGAGTGGGTGCTAAATTAGTGACGAGCTATAGCGATAGATATCGATTAGAATTCACATTTACACAGCAACTATCGTTTCTTAATTGATTGGTATATATGCATATATACATGTGAACACACTCGTATAGATATTGACATTCGTACGGCACAAAGAGTACCAGTGCCGGAGAGAGCCAGGAGAGCGATGACGAACCTATGCAGGTGTTATATAAATTAATCGTACTTATCGATAAATATTGTGGTGTGTATATAACTCCATTAAGTGTGCAAGACATCCCTGTGGAGTCAATTGGATTATCTTCTATTCTTTGTACATGATATATAGTACTTATATATAGTTTTAGCTGATATTTTGATCGTATGTATATCGTATAAAATGCATTTCATTAGAATGTTTTTAGGAACTCTTAGATCATTTTTAACCATTCTAAGATTTCATCAAAGTCCATCCTATATTCTAGCCTAACAAACATACATAATAGTTACTCGTTTTGAATGCTTTTGGGTAAGTTTAGGTGATTAGGGATCTTAGTCTTTGGGTTGGTACTATTATTTATAAAAACAAGAAACAAACAAAACTTACGCTTACTTAAAAACAAAAATAAAACGAAACAAAATAATAATAATAATAATAATAATAATAATAATAGAGACCTGCTAGAATGCATTCATTATTGACCATCCATTAATGTACAGCAAGTAATATTTAATTTCCATGAATACGTTTAGCAAGTGGGAGAGTTCTCATATAATATTCATTCACAAATGAATGGTCTTACTTAGTAGGCAAGCAGCGAAACGGTTGTTTAATTTGTAAGCAGGATACACCATCCATTCATACTTATTGTATACAACATTCACTGATCATTCATACCCATTGTATATACAACATTCACCAACCATTCATACTCATTGTATACACAACATTCACCAACCATTCATAGTCATTGTATACACAACATTCACCAACCATTCGTACTATTGTATAATGTTCTCAGAATTCATTTGTTATTATTGTTATAGTCATGACCAATCGTTTAGCACTTTTTGGATGCATTCATGCGGTACTCTATATATATAATCATTAACCAACGGGAACTTTTGTACTCACCGGACGATGATACCGGTATCATATCGCGCAGATTCGGGGCCGATGAGCTGCCGCTTATAACCGCCGTACTGAAAAGGCTATTCGCGCTGGTGGCCATCTTTTTGCTAAAACCACCGAAACCCAACATTTTCATATAGGACATCTGGCCGGCAATACTGTGTCTTTGGCGACGCGACGATGTTGTGGACGAATTGGCCGATGATACCGATGCCGATACCGATACCGAAACGTTGCTATCTGTGACGATGGACGGATACGGGTAGGGCATGGTAGTGGTACATATGTGTGGTTGTGGCGGTGGTTGTGGCGGTGGTTGTGGTGTGGGTGTGGGTGTGTATATGGACATGGTTGTCATTGTCGTTGTCGTTGGTATAGGTGGTGCGTCAGTAGAGGAAGGATCGATTGATTTGAATTGGTTAGTAAAAGGTTGATTAGAAGACATTGTTGTATTTGTATTTGTTGCTGTTGTTGGACTTGGAATTGGTATTGGTGCGGTTGTTGTTGGAGTTGGAGTTGTTGGGGAATTAGACAAAGCTGTGACTGTTGTTCTAGTTGTTGTTGTTGTTGCCGTGACTGTGACTGTGGTTGTGGCTGTGACTATTAAACTGGGTATTGACATGATCGTGCTGCTGCTGCTGTTGCTGCTGGTGGTGGACGCCACATGCTCATCAATGGTCTCGAAGCAGCAGACAAAGCAAGTCGGTGACTGCGGCGGCGGCGGCGGAACAGCTGGGATGAGTATTGTTTGGTTCGGAGCAGCAGTTGGCATCACAGCGAAGCGAAATGGGTTCTCCTGAAGGGAGACGGGCGCTGTCGACGGCATGGATAGCTGACCGCACGAATGACTCGTTAGCTTTCGCTGCTGTCGCCGCCACTGCTCGTCCATGTCCTTGCAGAGCTTCAAGGTGGAGGCGGTGAGTGTGTTATTCGCATACCGCAAGGAAGCCACCAAATGGTGACCAGCATCACTGCGGCCGAAAGGTGCGCTCATAAGTACCGCCGGTGCTGAGCTCGAGAGCTGAAAGTCATCATCAAAACTGGAACCACCAACGGCGCTGGTCGTGGCTATCGCCGGTTGAGCCGGCGCTGCTGCCAGGTCCATCAAACTCTTGGCATGCTTGTGACCGTGTCCCTGCGGAGCCATTGGCAAGGCGGTGCTGCTGCAGTTGCAGCTGAGGGGCCGCTCATTGGTGGCCAGCGGTGAGATTTGTGGGAGGCCCGCATAGTCCGGCTCGTCGCCAAGGCTCTCCATGCGCCGCATGGTCGACACATGCAGCCGCTTGTGGCCCAAAGGGCCGCACTGCGGCGTGCCGGGAGTCAATGAGAAGTCAATGTCCGACAGCGGCAGCTCATTGGTGGACGAATCAATCTTGAAGAACGACAAGCGATCGGTGACGCGTATCTGAAAGGCGGTGCTGCCGCCAGTGGAAACCACAACAGCTCCAACCGCCGATCCACCCATTCTTGCTGCTGCTGCTGCTGCTTCTTGACCAGGACCAGAACCAGGACCAAGACCAGTACCAGGACCTGAGATGCCCACACGAGCATGGGCTATCTCGCCAAAGTTGGCCACCAGCACTGTGTTTGCGGGTGTTTTGGGGGTAAAGATGCAAGTCGTGTCATGTGTGTGTGTGAGTGAGTATGTGTGTGCGTGTGTGTGTGTGAGTGCAAACAAAATGAAAAACTCATTAGCCAATGAAGAATAAAGAAAGAAAAACTCATCAATGTAAAGAATAATCGAACAAGAAAATGTAACTACAAAGCATTTTCTATCGGCCGCATGCCGAAGTCTTCCTTAAGGGGAGTGTCCATTGCCAGGATTCATTTCTGTGATTTGTATTATTGAAATTAGAAAACAATGAGCTGAAAATTTCGGCTCGGTTTACAGCGGATAAAGTCGGATATAAAAAAAATCGAACCAAGTGCACTTCGAAGGACCTGGTTTACAGCCTTGGTTTGCTTCGATATTGAAGATCATATATCGATTTGTATATATATATATATATATATCGGTAAGAAGCTTAGAAGCAGAAGGAAGCTCACGCCACAATAGATATGGATATGGATAAGCAATTTCAATGACTGTTTATAGACTTTTATCGATCGATCGATATACTAATCTATCGATAACCGATTACAAAACATGGCAAGGACATCATTACCTCCCCCAAGAGAGAGCGCAGCGGCAATGCATTGACCAGCGGCGGCAGCAAATTTCAAAAATAATTCAACAGCAGGCAAAAAAAATCAAAAAACTTGTTAGGATTTAAGAGAGAGAGAGAGAGAGAGCTTTGTGTGTAAGTGTGTGTGTGTATGCGTGTGTGTGCAGAGGGGGTTAGGGTTTGTTTCTCTGGGATTTTGGTATGGTGGTGGGACGCGCGCAACAAACAACAAACAGCAATCAACAAACAACAACAACTTTTAACGTTCAGAAAACACGAGACAGAGACATAAATAAAGAAGGCCCAAACTTCAATGGTGGCTGAGGGGGTTGGAAAGGTGGGGTTTGCGGGGTGGGGGAGTGGAGAACCAACAACTAAGATTTCGATTTTGGAACTCATCGAGTTTTCTTTGCTTTTGTCTCGGCATGCATGTGTAACAACAACAGAGACAGAGAGACAGAGAGATAAAGACACAAGGGACAAAGACAGCCAGCGACAGACAGAGATAGTTATATATGTACAAAAAAGAGCTAGATATAGTAGCTATAGATAATTGGATGTGTTGTGCTATGTTGTTTAGAGAGCAAGGCGAGAGTTATTTGTCCAAACACAAACACACAACCGTCAAAGAGCGCTCGCCGCAACGCAAATCGATCCGATCCCTCCAGCAGTTGAAGAGTCACGAACTTCTAAGCCATAGATAAAGTATATTAGTAGATCCTCACTTGCTTAGATGTTAATTAGAAGAGAATGTGAAAATTTCATGGGCACCTTGCCGTTCGATGTCAAACATTTGAAGAGAGGCAAAGAGAAGTTGAGCGTCTACTAATGTATTTTGTCTATCTTTGTGGTCTGTTTTCGAGCGTTGTAGTCTCGCTGGGTTCGTTCCTCCTCAACTGCTGACCAGGATCAATATCATGGCTAGATTGCGCGCATGCGTGCCTGCGTGAATGAGTGTTTCGCGTGTCGTGTCATGCGTGTGTTATACCGTTAGCAGCATTGCCAAGTACACGGGATTCCGCGGCCAGATGATGCTCATTGATTTTCATTTATCGCCAGTTTCACACACACACATGCACCCACACACACACACAGTCATACCTACAGATGTGTGTGTGTGTGTGCGTGCATGAGCGGGCCATACATAATCCATAGTTATGTATGATCATATAAAAATTTACTCTCAATAAAAGGCGAAAAATGATAACCAAAAATGTTGGGGCACAGTTCGAGTGAGAGAGACAGGAGAGAGAGAGAGAGAGAGATATTGTTTCTGTGTTCCTCTTTTCTTCTTATTTTTTCTTATCGTTTTTTTTTATCACTTAATTTACATCATTTAAGAATTTGGCATAAAGTTTAATAAAAAATGAACTGAAAAATATGAAAAATAAACTCTTTGTTGGGGGCGGGAGGGGAGGCACTCGCAAGGTTAGAGAGGGGGTATTGTGCGTGCGTGTGTGTGTGTGTGTGTGAGTGTTAGAAAACGAGCATAGATATTCAAGAGAAAATAGAATGAAAAGTGCACGCAAGAGAGAGAGAGATAGAGAGCTTCTTTCTTTTCGGGGAATCGCATGCAAGGACGAAAAAATAAAACAAAAAAAACAAGGGAAAATACAAGGATCACAGTCGGACCAGCCGATGCTTACACAATACCCTTTGCAGAAATGTATGAGTGTGGACAACATCTATTATGATATAGTAGACCACCGATCCAGATACAGATTTTGTCAGACATTTAACCTCAATATAGCTAGGCAGCTTAAGAATAACCTTTTTGCAGATCAGAATTGTCTAGGATAGTAGACAGTAGATACAAGACGACTTAGCTACTGAGTCTTCATTCCGGAACAATCAGTTATATGGAAGCTATATGATATAGTTGTCTATTCTGGAGGAATTTTAAACTTAACAAAAGAATCATCTGGTTGCTCTGTAGCTCTTCTGAGATCTCGGGGTTTAAACAAACGGCCACACAGACGAACGGACATAGCTATATCGAATCGCCTTGTCATGCTGATCAAGAAAGTATGTATATACTTTATAAAGTCGGAAACACTTCCTTCTGTTGTGCGTTGCAAACTTTATAACAAAATGAATATACATTAACCCTTTTTTTGCGAATGGTATAAAAATCGGATCAAAAATAAAATATACCAGGAATGACAAGGTCTAAAAAAAGCAATGTGACATCATCAAAGGATCGAAGTATCAAAGGATCTGGATTCGGTTTCGGATTCTTTGGTCCTCACATACATAATTACGTACAAATATACATATATCCCGCAGATGTGGAGAAAGAAGAGGTTGTGGCGGTGGTGTGGTGGTGTGTTAGTTTTACAGCCAATTGATCTGTGATCGATCAGTGATCAGCCAATGGGTTAGGTTACGCAACAATCCAACTAAACATATAAAATTATCAATCGAAAGTATCGAAAAAGGAGCGCAAATTCAAGTTCAAAATCAACAACAGAACAAGTTTGAAAATGGAAAAATCACAAAACTAAGCCATTGCCATCTGCGATCTCGGCAGCAAGCTTTGCTATTATCCCCAACAGAGGGCGCCGCCGCTCCGCAGGGGCGCCCTCTCATACATACCCGGCTCCTTGCAGCCGCTGCCCGAGGTGGGTCGCTGCTCGAAGCTGCGCGAGCGCGGCTCACAGTCCGGACTGATGGCCCGCATGTCGGGACTGATGGGTCGCAGCTGTGACTGCTGGCTGAGCTGATTTTGCTGCTGCTGGCTGGCCAGCTCCTCGTTGAGACGCTTGGCCAGATCCATGGCCTCGTGGCCGCTGACCGTGTGATGGGAGCCAATAGGTATGGGCTTCGATTTGTATTGCTTAGAACGCAGCTCGAGGCGATTGAAGCCGTAGTTGCCGCTGCT
The DNA here is from genome assembly GCA_037043425.1 of Hirtodrosophila duncani. Lineage (NCBI taxonomy): Eukaryota > Metazoa > Arthropoda > Insecta > Diptera > Drosophilidae > Hirtodrosophila > Hirtodrosophila duncani. Next base: position 3,380,481 of record JBAMBM010000704.1, on the reverse strand, counting down.
GCTTGCTGAGCCTGGAGATGTGCGAGGATTTGTTAGCAGCGAGCACTATGGTGGAGAACAGAGAAGTGAAGATGAGAGGGTTTCCTACTTATATATATATATATATAAATGAATGTCTTTTGCGGGCGCCTAAACTATTAGACCGATCGCCAAGTAATTTTTACAGAAGACATACTAATTTTAACAAGGGAAAGGAACACATTACTCACCCTCTTCCTGGACTGCTGCTCATCGTTGGAGTTGGAATCGTTCTCCTCTTCGATGCGGGAGGGATTGGATTCCTCGGACGACTGCAGGCTAACATTGCAGGCATTGTCGCCATGGGAGTGCGGTCGGAAGCCCGGGCCGGGCGGCAGATTCTTTTGCACACAACAATTAACGCCCGGACTGAAGTGCAACTCCACATGGAAGCGCTCCTCGGAGGTGGGATCCTTGGTGGGATCCTCGTACAGCATGATGACAATCTGCGACATGTAGTTCAGCTCTGAGACCATGGAAATGTAGTCCATGGCGCGTCGCCACTGTTCATCGGTAACGACATTGAGCAAGCCGCCGTAACGGAGGACAGTGAGCAGCGAATGGACATGCGACTCGCTGGTGAAGTACAACCGGGTGCGCACATGCCGCTGCGGACTGGCCACCCCGTGGCTGTAGTGGGGATTCAGGCGGTTCATGAACTCATCCTCAATCTCATCGATGTTGCGCTGCAGATCGCCCTTGATCTTGCGCAACAGCGGCGAGCAAATGCCTTGGCCAATGGCCAGCTTCTCCTGCGGCGTAAGGCCGTACTCCTGCGGTATGACTATGTCCGCCAGGTTCTTGGCGTAGATATACAGTTCCTCGGCCTGGTCGTATTGCAGCGTGTGCTGGTTGTGCTGAAGATCGTACTTAATGCAATCGTAGATGTCCGGTATCTTTGAGATGTCGAACAGCTTCGACTTGGTGCTAAAGTCCTTCTCGATCTTCTCCCAGCGACAGCGCATCAGGTCCCACGTCTCGCCATGATACAAAATGGCATCCTTTGTCTTCGGATCGTCCTTCTTAATGCTGATGATGTGCAGGAGTTCGCGTATCAGCAAAAGCACATGCTGGCAACACTCCACCGGATTCTTCACAAAATCCAAAGCCTGACTGATCGATTTGCTGTTGCACGGATTGATTAGCTCGCGATCCTCCTTGTTGAACTCGCGATCGTTCTGCATAAGCTCGTGCAGGCGGCCCTTGGCACTACGAATACACGGAGAAAGTTATACAGAACCAAAAACACTTCATAAAAACCATACGATGCGTCATCATATCATAGTACTTTTTTGAATGAATGAATGAAAGATGAATGAATGAAAGATTTATTAGACCTGCAAGATAACGGTTTTCTTCAAAAGGAAGAGCGGTCTCACTAGTTGAGCATATCAGGCGAAGGACCAAAAAGAGAACCAAAGAAAATCGAAGAGCGAAAGGCCACCCATCATGAAATATTTGTTGGTCGTTACGCATCGTATCGTTTTTATCGGGTTTTTTTTGCGCGAAAAGCCATTTTGGGAGAAACGCCAGCAACAATCGATCAACCCGTCGATCACTTACAGATTCTGATACTTGCTCGAATCGCAATCATTGTCGAGCAAACCATTGGTATTGGCACTCTTCACCATTTGCACCAGTATGGGCGTCAGTTCACCCTCCAAGGCCAACAGACCCTTGGCAAAGGCGGCCGCTGTCATCTGAACGCGTCCCTCATCCGAAGCGTAGATCTTCAAATCATGACGGAAGGTTGAATGGAGACTGCAAAACGGAAAACACCCAGATTAATTTTCACTGTCGTTGCCATTTTCTCTTCCAGTCTCTCACTTACCGCAATAGACCCAATCCCTGGGTGCCCGAGTAATCGGATCGCCCTTGGCCTCCAGGATACATGCAGCGAAATATACGTCCCAGTTCTTCGGCTTGAATGCGTCCAGCGGGCGTTAGCTCGCCGCCCCACTTGAGTATCAAGACGAGCGATGGCTCCACCGGCGTCTCAGTCGGTATGACTGTAAACAATCGAAAGAAAGTGAGGTTAAAGGGAATGAGAATGGTCGAGTGTCTTGCCTGGGCTCTTACCATCGTCAGAGCTTGAGCCACGCGGTCTACCTTTAGGCTGGTATTTCATTTGCACCTTGCGATTGATGCCCGAGAAATGGCCGTACATTTCCAGCACGTTCTTCAGCTGCTCCAACTTGCTCTCCTTCTCTTCGATTTCCGCATGGGCCTTGGTGTGAATTTCGGAGAGCAGGAATCGTGCTATATCCAGGATCTCCTGCAGCTGCTTGGGTCGCTTCAGCTTCACATGGCCCAACTTGTAGCCATCGTATTTCTCAAAGATCTCAAAGAACCTAGACAACAAAAGAGAGAGCAAAAGATGTGGTGCTATAGCATATCCCGACTATAGATATTGGGAGCATACTCACTTGGGATGCCTCACTTCCACTTTCATCTTCTGCTTGGGCGTACGATCGCCATGTCGGATGACAGCCACCACGCAACGCAGCTCCATCATTTTGCCAAATGTGGTTGGGACAATGGGCGGATCGTCTAACTGGAAGGGCACCGACCAGGGTATATGCAGCGTTGGCGTCAGTTCGCGCAGGATCATGTTGCCCAGGATCTTGGCACAGTCGTCGTAATACTTATTCGAGTTCTTCACGAAACTGAAGCCATTCACATCGCACACATAGCTCTTGCCATTGGCACGAAGCAGATCGAAGCCGCATACGGTCTGCTTGAAGGCCAGGCACACCTTGCGCGAGATGAGCTTCTCGGAGTGATTGAGGATCACCGGATAGCGGATCTCCTTGCCCTCACTATCGCGCTCCACCTTGCCATCGAGGGCCGGACTCTTGCGCGCCTCGGCATGGGCATAATCGGGTCCAACGGTGTAGACCTTCACATCGGTACCTGAAAAGTACACTAAGTTGTAAAGGTGATGCTGGGATTCAGTGCGTTCGACTGGCGGCCTGTTTGTGGGGCAGCAAATGAGCGGCGAGCGAGACGCAAGACAAATGTGGAAATGAGATAATCGAGTTTTGGAGCGCGGGAGCTTTAGGGGAATTGTGCAGTGCTGTGGAGTTTGCAGCTAATTTTATAACTAAAAGCAGTCTTAACTGATCAAATCTAGTCGGAAGAGCAAGAGAGCAGGAGATATAGAAAGATAGTGAAAGAGAGTAGTGCATACCATCGGTGGGCATAAAGTCCTCGTAAATGAACGAGCCCGTCTTGCGTACCCGCGACTCGGGCGAGTAGACGCTGCTACGGCTGCCAATTTTGCGAAACAAACGCTGGCTTCCACCGCCCGCCGATGTGGGATAATAGATGTAGATGTTGTGATCCTCGGCAGAAACGGGTTTCTCCACAAATGGCTTATTAAATGTAATGCCATTAACCTCCACATGATCCTCCGATTCAATGAGCTCGTGATCTGCAAAGAACATAATCTAAATTTAAGTTCCTTTCGCCATTTTCCAATTCCAATTGGAGCTGAGCAAGCAAAATCAAAATTCAGTCGTTCAAGCATGGATGTAAGTGGAAGGGAGACAACCGAGATGAAGAATTTGAAAAGCTCTGCATATTTTCTTTGGATTTTCTTCTACAAAGCTTTTCATCTTCAGCTCTGTGATCGTCTAGACCTTGTTAGCCTAAGAAAAGCTTGATAGACCTTGCTAGCTTCATTCTGAGTAATGAGTGTGGTGCAAGCTTACGTTTTGGATCCGGAGAATCTCTGTCCAAGACCGCATAGCGTGGTATCTCAATGCCCTCCTTCTCCAGTATGGCATAGACGCGTCGCCTGTCCTGTATGTCATATTGCATGTGCAGATTGTTCAGCACAAAGGGATTCCTCAGCTGCGCATACTCAATAGCTTTTTCCAGCGGAAAACCCTTCGAGTGGAACGACACCAGGCAATCGCAGGTGGGCCAATTCTGTACCGGCTCCTTGAGTATGACGTTCTCCTCAAAGGTCACCAGCTTGATGAACTCAAATTCACCCAGACGCGTTAGTATCTCCTTCATGGGCTTCGATTGGGTCTTCTTGGCCATTGCACAGATGCCAACCACCACCTGTTTCGAAGTGCTCGACGAGGTGCTCGTGTCCGAGTCCATGCCGTCATTGCTGTCCCCGAAGTCGGTGTCCCCCTTTAAATTAAAGAATCGAGCATGAATTGTGGCTGCCAATTTTCGTGTACGCCGCAGCATTCTTGCAGGACAATAACGGTAGAACAACAACAATAACGGTAAAATATGTAATAGTAAATACATCAACGACAAGTTGACAAAACTTTCGCAACACAAAACGATAGCAAGCCGAGGAGCTATTCATATATTGCCAGCTAGCCTTCTCTGTCTCTGTTTTCCTCAGGTTTCGCCCGATTCGTTCTCTGTTTTTATATTTTGTTTCTAGTAATAAATGTTAAACCCAGGTTACTAGGGTCTCATCAGCAGGTATCGGGTGCAGACTATGGTTATTGCATATGTGCTGGGGGGTTTAATATGTTTCGTTTGATACGTCCGTCACTTTCTGCATAAGGAAAATTGATTTCGGTAAATGAGCATATCATTTTTCCACGAAGTCTCACAGTCGAGTGTGTGTTAACGCGGCACCTATATAAAAAACAAATTCCCAGTGGAATCGCGAACACGAATTTAAAGTTGGAGTGGAATGAAATGCTTGTTACTTTTCAAAACGATTCGGAAAATGGGACCTGAATAAAGAAACTACAGATTTGACTAATAAGAATCATCTAAAGGTGTTCGTTCTTTTATACCCTTGCAGAGGGTTTTATAATCTTTTGTCACGATATTTGTAACGCATAGAATATATATATTCTGGACCAGCATCAACAGCCGAGTCGATATAGCCTTGTCTGTCTGTTTGTCTGTCTGCAAGCCAAGCAGCGTTATTTGCGCTGGCCATGTACTCTGTCTCTCTCACTCACAAGCAGATTTCTTTGAATGCGAATGTGTTGTATGTGTATGTATTTACATGTATATGAACGTTTTCTGTGTTTGTATATCAGATTGCACGCACAAAATATTTGAACGTAATTCAAAAGAAGATTGCTTCGCTGCATATTTCTAACTGAAATCTAACAGAAATCCAAAGTTTGTTTTACAGCGCAGTGTACAGTGACAGTGGTCGGATGAGTACTGCGAATGTGTAACAGCCTGTGGCCTATGACTGCAGAACCTATTCCATATCAAATGAGGTATTTCTCTAGCTCTCTCTCTCATTCGCGGGAAAGGTTTCCCTTCAAAGCAGCTGACAAACCGGTTCAAAGCGGGGGGATCCATAAAAATCATCATAAAAATCGTCCACTAAACGTTTCAATTAGCGACCAGCCTTCGCTAGTTATTAGCGTTCGGCGCTCCCCCACCCCTCAACTGTTCCGTCTCTCCCACATCGCAGCATACATACATTCAAACACTCATCGCAATAGCAAAACTCATCGCTATCCTCATCACTGGCCAGATCGGAGCGCTGTCCATAATCCTCATAATCGCTAACGTTGAATGGTCCGTATTCGCCATCATCATCATCTTCATCCTTTTCACCTTTCACCAGGCATGGCTGCTGCTGCTGCTGCTCCTGCGAACCGCTGCCGTCGCCTGGCTCGGCGCTTCTGCTACGGCGATGCTGCTGCAGCCGTTTCCGTAACTGTCGTTGCCGGAAGTCACGGCGTTTACGCAAACGCCGTCGTGTATGAATATCCGTTTCCGTTTCTAGGCTATGCCGCCGTCGACCAGTGGCACCGGCATTTGTCGATGGTAAGCCATTTGTCGATAAATCAGCTCCATCGCCTTCACCCGTGACCACCAGCGCTTCTTGCGTTTGGTCAGCAGCCGCCGCAGCTTCGGCTTCCTGTTTCTTTTTCTTGTGACGCTGATGACGCGAACGGAGTTTCTTTAGACGCCACCAATCTTTGAACCAGGTCCACTCCATAGCTAAACACTACGTGCCTTTGGCCCTTAACTACTCGCACGAACGAATTGAAAACAAATATATAAATGAGAAAAATAACCAAATTGCGACGCGATCCGCGCGATCCGTGCCGCAGCACAGCCACAGCTTACTGACACGTAAGGTGGGTCGGCCGTAAGGGAGCGGAAAATCGACTAGCGGCCTTCTCTTAAAGTCAAATCAACACCTCCCCCCACCCACGCCCGCCATCAACATATTAATTAAGGGAAGCATTCCTCCCCGTTACATGTTTGTGTGATCTCTCTCTCTCTTTCTCTCTCTCTGTGTAGCTATCTGTTTTGTTGTCGCCCCCCTACCTATCTATAGCCATTGTCGTCTGCCTACTTAAGTCGACTTAGTGCGAGTGTTAATGAGCCACAACAATAGAGCTTGATAAGCTTGATACACAGCGAATTGTTGAGCAAAGGCAAACTCTTTACGGCCGACCATCTCAAGGTGGGACACACACCAGCTCTAATTCTCTATTGACATTGGCGAGGGTATGGGGGGAGGGTCAACCAACTGACGCAAAACAATTGATTGTGTCAAGCTTTAGCTTGTTGAAAAAAGCTTCGCTCTACCGATATGGGGAGTGGGAGAGTGTGCGAGTGAGAACTCGAAATAGAGTACGTGTAATTAATAAGAGCGCTTAAATAGAGTTGACCAAATAGCTGGTGGTACTACTGACATAGCGATGCCGGCGTGACTTTGATCGTGAGGCAGCGAACCATAATGTGTGAGTTTGAGAGAGCATTGGCTGCTGGAAGAATAAAGAAAATTATAGACATTTTTGTGGCTTATCTGAAAGTCATTTTTAGAAATTGCTCGATTTATATACTCGTACTCTAGTAGAGTAAACGATGTATTCGTGCAAGGCAAAATGAAGCGTCTCCCCATAAAATGTATATATTCTTGATCAGCATCAACAGCCGCCTTGATCTAGCCATGTCCGTCCGTATAACACCTAGACCTCAGAGACCATAAGAGCTAGAGTTACCAAATTTCGTATGTAGACTCCCATCGTAGCTTTACACTGGTCAGATTGATCTGACTTGATCCCTCTCAAACCCCCACAAATCGATAAAAAAAAAAACGTGTTCTATAAAAACACCTACATCTCGGAGACTATAAGATAAAAATAAAAACCTTATATCACCCACAAATTTTAACCCATTTAGTTGCAACTCAGTTTATATGCAGTTGCCTATACATAAGCACATGAACTACCAATTTGCCAAATTTCGTTAAGATCGGAAAATAATTGCAGGGAATATAAATTGCAAAAATTTGATCCACAATAAAAGAAACATATCCACACTTGATATTCATATCATATAAATTTCAAATTGCCCGCCCAATCAGCTGAAAAGTATGCCATACATTTAGCTGATGTCGATTCTGGTCCCAAAATTGGCTTACCACAAATATTTCACTTTCTTTGTGCAGAAATCTGAATAAAACACCGATTTAACCGATAGCACCGCCGTATCCTTCTGCTGCTGGAGGCCAACTAATAAATCTATGTAATATTGAAAACGCAAACGCAGTGATATTTTGCTTTTTTTTTTGGGGGCAAAAACGATAAACAAAGCAAACACAACGGCAACGTATAAACAAATAACGAGACAAAGATAATAATCATTAAAGGTCAACAAATGGAAATGGCAATTAATTAAAATGTGTTCGTAGAGCAAACAAAAAGTCATCGGGCAAGAAAAAGAAAACAAAAAAAAAAATAACCAAAAGCAAAAGCAAGAGTAACAAACACAAACGCAAACGTCATAACGGTATTTCAATAATAAGTTCTTCACCGCATAGGAAAACGATGAGGAGCGCGGCTCCAATGGCAGCTCATGAACGGTTGTCTCTGCAGGAGGAGGAGGAGAAAAAGAGATAAAGAAAAGATACACACGATCATGTGATTACACACACACACACACACACAGGACACACATGCATACACACACACACACACACACACACAGAGAGACGCACCACCCAAATTTGGGGTTGAGCTGACATGCGCCAGCCAGCAGTTGCGTTTTGCATTTCCCGTCTTTCGCTCCCGCTGCTCTCCTGTTGATGTTGCTGCAATTGCGGTTGCATCTGTTGTTGACGGCTCTGTTGCTGCGGCGGCGGCGTTTTGTTGTTGCCTGAGTCTACGGCTCCAACCACGACGTAGCATCCTTCTGCTGTGGCTACTTCTGTTGTTGTAATTATGGCTAACCCCGCCACCACCGAATTTGTCCAAACTGTTGCCCATTCTGTTGTGATTTAACTTATCGTTGGTTAAGAAATGTACATAGTTTTTTCTTTCAACTTACGCACGAGTGAGTGTGAGAGAGAGAGAGAGAGAGAGAGAGAGTCAGAGGGACAAGGCAAGAGGAAGAGCTTTTCATACCCTTGCAGAGGATATACCTTATAATATTTGAAGGAAACAAAGTTCTTGGTTCAGCACGATATGCCCAATGGAAACCCCACGACCATCTGTTGATATAAGAACAATTCTTAAATCTATTGGAACTGAAATGTTCCTCATCAGATTCTTCTCCAGGAAGCTGAAGATATGTGAAAATCGGCTAGAATGGACAACTGCATCATATTATAGTCTTTTGGAAGTCTCTACATACGATGCCCATAATTGATCCGGACAGAAAGTAACAGTTGGTATGGAAAACTTTTCCGTTTTAGACCAATTAGAACAAAAATTGGTAAATATGTGTGCGTTTTAGAAGCTTCAATATAATATATATAATAATATCTGCCATAGAACCAAACTATATATATGAAATCTTATCTTAAGAACTAGCTTTATTTATCGAAATTACGATTAATTTCCATAATTTCCATTCTTTCCTTTCTGCAAGGGTATCTAAACTTCGGCCTAACCGAAATCAGCCTTCGCTTCCTCTTCCTTTCTGGTTTGGCATTGACATTGGTATATTATTTGAGTTTCAAGTCAGCTGTTGAGTAGAGCAGCAAAACAGTAAACGAAGAAGAACAGGAGAACAGAAGCAGAGAGGCAAGCTGCAGCATCGAAACGGTTTCAAAAAAGAAATGTGTCTATTGATTTTCCTTTCGATTTTTCGTGAGCCACAAACATAATTGGTTAGTCAAAAATTTGTTAATTATATAAAACATAAATTACGCATCATTTTTCATACATTGCCATCGTGACCCAAATAGAAGCCGACGCGATGTTGCTGCTGATGCATATGCTGCACTGCCGTCCCCGTTGACGTATGCTGCTGTTGTTGTTGGTGGTGGTGGTGCTGCTGCTGCTGCGGCTGATTGTGGTGGGCGGCAGCGCTGCTTTGCTGCGTAGATTGACGCAGGTCCTGGTAGCCAGACTCTAGCTCTGTATATGACATGTTTGCTTTTGTTGTGGCTGTGGCTGCGGGGGGGTGTTGCGTGTTAGTTCAGCATGTGTGGGGTTAGAGGCACAAAACAACGACAAGAAAACAGCGTAGGGCGATGCGATGCGTGTCCGCGTCTCTCTCTGCTGACCTTACAACATTACATTTCTTCTTCACATGTGACGACGTCACAGGAAATTGAGCAACTCTCACTCACACGCACGCACACAGCAGGCAAGCCACTTGCGTGTTGGGGCAAATTTATTTTGAATAAATTTCAATTTTTACACTGGCCTCTCTATGATTGTTCTTTAGCAAACTCAACCACAACAACAACAACAAGTCTTCAAAGTGTTTGTTGTTGCGAGGCTTTGGCCTTCGATTTTTTTCTTGCCTTCTTGTCACTTTGGCACTGGCACAAACACACTTCTTGTTCTCTTTGCGCGTGCAGCGCTATGTGATGATATACTTGATCACTCTTTTAACACATCTGTCAGTCGCGTTTATTATATTCAATTAACATTTGAAAAATCAAAACCGAAATTAAATTTCAAGAGAAATATACAACAATTTTTGCTAGTACTGCTTGTATTTTTTGCACACGTCCGTGCGCAGCGCAATTTTCTTGTGTTTTGAGTTTTGCTGGTGAGAGCTTTCAGCTGGCTAAGAAAGCTTGGCGGCAAAACAGCTTTGCACGAACAACTGCAGCCGCGCGCTCTGCATTGCTTGAGAGTGTAAGCAGAACAGCTGTTCGTTTTCTTTTTGGCGGGAACTTTAAAATGTAAGGCAACACTTCCACTCCAGTGGGAAGGGACATTCCTGTAAGCAATTTAAAATTTCAATTAAAAATAAATAAAACACTTAAAATTTATATTTTTCAAACATATTTAATTATTTTAAAAGAGAAAATATTTAGTAGTGCTTAAAAAACACGCATAAAATTCTTTGATTATAAAAAACATCATTTTCAAATAGTGTTTCCCCCCCAAGGCAACTTTGGGAATGCCCCTACCCATCGATAACCGATATATTTGGTCCCCCGCTTGAAGTATGAATAAAAACTGATGGTGTCCATCTGCACCTTCCCCCCCTTCCAGGCTCCTTCTAGTGTCGCTGCTTAAGATGCATGGCCATTAGCTTGCTCTTGATGCGTTTCCGATCCCTGGCAATGATCTCCATGCGCTCCTTGATGCTGGTTTGGAAGAAAATCAAATGCAGTGTACGGCTAGCCGAGCAGAGCTATGCAAGGACAAGGACATGGATTTAGACATAGGATTATTTCAGTGAAAGATTTGACGCTCACCTGCTGCAATAGTCGCACCTTTAGACGTACATTGGCTGGCTCCTCATGCGTTTGCTCCTGGCTACCGCCATGGTTTTCCATATGCAAATTCAACACAAATATCAACGTATCCCTTATGGTCTGGACCAGGCGCTGCACTTGCTCTGTGCGAAACAGGCGACGCACTAGGAATCCTCGAACGCCAGCATTCAAAAGTGTCGCGGCACGCTCACGCTCTTGTTCTAGCTAGAGAGAGGATGGATTGATAAAGAGAGAGAGAACGAGAGAGTGTGTAGTTTGTGTCGTGTGTGTGTGGGTGTGTGTATATGTTTAGTTGCAGTTACTGCTAACACTTGTGTGGGTTAGTAAAGCTTTCCGTTTTATTATTGCATTTTTGGATTTGCATTTGGAGCTTGCAATTCGTTGTGTGGCGAATGATGGCCAAAGGCACTTTATATAATTTGTCTGCACAGAATATTTTCGGTTAATTTTGCACATTCAATTTTATTGCCTGCGCTGCACATGAAGGAGGGGGAGGAGAAGCAAAAAGATAGATAAGATGCAATGACCGTTAGAGAGGCAGCAAAATAGAGAGAGAGAGAGATTTGATTTGTAGAGCTTTATAGGCTTCAATGGTAAAACTAACACTGACTGCTCCTATAAAGCTCTCAGGAATCAGAAGAGCGTGGGCGGAAAATGAACAACGGGATCTTTCTACTTACAGTTGGTCGATTGGGCGAGATGGGTCGACGTGTTCTGAATGCTTGCCGCTGCTGCTGAGATTGGTTCTGCAGACGATTGGGCGACCCCATTGACTGTGGCTGCTGGTGTTGACCATTGGCATTACGATATCTCATGGGGCTCGACAGGCTACGCTTGCCCGCAGCCGGTGGTGTCTTGTTGTTAAATCTGGCAAGCACATTTCTACCTCCCACAGGACTATTGGTTTTGGACGTGCCCTGGCGTCTCTCTGGCGACTGGTGGACCGGCCTACCACCAATCCCACCACGGCTGCTAGAAGTCAGTGAGTTTTGGTTTCGCGGTGGCGTCGTCGATAGCAAAGGCTGCGGCTCTGAATTGTAGCCCGAATAATCCGAACTGGGCGTCGCAAACAGCCGCTTCCGCGCCGAACTGGTCAATGGGGGCGAACCCCAGCTGTAGTCATCCAGCTCCGTGTAATGCTGCTGGCGGGGTGTGGTGTCCAGTGAGGTGTTCGCCACACTGCTGGCGAGCGAAGACCTTGGCACATCCGGTATGCTGATGCTTGTGGGCGAGGAGTTTGGCATTGTGCTGGTGGTCGGGGAGCGTGGCAGAGCAGCTGTGCTGGTGGTCGACAATCTCAACCGCAATGGATTCAGGTCTCCAGTGCTGGTTTGCTCCGATATGCACCTCACTGCCGGCGGCGCTGAAGCACTTGGCTCCTGAACATAGCTGGCCACATTGATCTCAGCGCAGATCTGATCGATGAGAAATTTCTGCTGGCGATCGAACTCCTCCTGCATGCGACGCTGCTCCTGGCTCTGATACGCCACTAATTGCTGGAAGCGATCACGGTGAGCGCTCTTGATGTCGTGTAGCATCTGGCGCTTGGCCTGCGCCAGTTTCTCTCGATCCTGATCTCTTGGAGAGCCCGCTGCCTCCCGCAAAGTGCGTTCCAGTAGCAATTCCATCTGCCGCTGGACGGAGTTGCTTGTATGGGAGGAGGACGAGGAGCTGTAGCTCGGATTGCGCTGTACCTGCTTGGCCTTCGATTCCACTGTGTGGCGGCACAGATGCTCCAGGTTGGGGCTAATCTTTAGAGCATCCGGCGGCGGCGCAGATGGGATATGCTGTCTGCGCTGCATATGCTCCACCAAGGCGGGCGAAGGCTCATCCAGCGTAAAGGAACGCGAACGCGGCAGGACCTGATCCGCCACATCTTCCGCCTGCTGCTGTTGCGGTGTCTCAGCCTGGGCCACCAAAGCAGGACTCGTGCTGGAGCGAGCTATTCGCTTATCCTGGCCCTGCCAAACTACTGTAGCCGGGCTCTGGCTTGTGAGTCCTGCTGCTCCTAGGCCCGTTTTCTCAAATTGCAGTATTTTGCTGGTGATCCTATTCGACTTGCGGGGGCTGTTGCTACTGGGCGTGGGCGGATCCACAAAGATAGAAGGTATGGGCATAGTCATGGCCTGGCCCGCCTCCGTTTCCAGTTTCAAGGTCTGTGGTCGAGGCCTGGTGCTGTCGTAGATGAAAATCTCCGTTTGATGCAGCTGCTGCGGCACTCGGACTTCGCTCTGCTTCATGCTGCAGGCCTGGTCTGTGTCTGGCCCTGGCGGCTGTTCAGCTCCAACTGCTGAGCCCGTGGTGGCACTGGCGGCCATATTGTACTGGGATTCCAGCCTTACGACCAGCTGGCGCAACTGTTCTATGTCTTGTCTACGTGTGTCAGACATCTGGCGTAGGCGGAAGAGAGTCAAGCTTCAGTGGCGGCACACCCATGTAGATATAGTCCCCTCTACTCACCAACGGTGGCAATATGGCCTGACCATCCAGCCGGAACTGTGAGCGATAGCTGTCGCTGCCGGCGCTGCCACTGAAACTGGGGCTGGGCGCCGTTCTTGTGGTCGGTGGCGTTGGTGTCGATGTTGCTGTCGTTGTGGATGTACCATTGCCATCATGCCGCTGCTCTGTGGCTGCACGCAGCTGCTCCATCGCCAATCTGTGAAGGAAACAAGGCAGCATAATAATCAAAGCTGAATTTCCATGTCTCCACACACCCACACTTACCGAGCTTGCTCCATGGCCATTGTTTATCTAGTGTAAGTTGACAACCAAGTTCACAGCCCCATCCGCCGCTCGCCAAAGGATACCACAATAAAATAAAATTAACTGCACAACTAAACGACTGAATTGAAACAAAAACATTTGTTGTGAGTGTGTTGCTATGACAGCGCCACAAGGCCTGCTGAGGCAGCCAGATGGAAAAGGCAACAAAAGCTCTGGAGCAGCACGAACGAACACATCAATAAAATGAAGTGATAAACAATAATTTAATAATTGGTTTTGGTTTGTTTGGCGTCGCTGCGCGGTGATGCGGCACTGCCAGCTTGTTGAACATTTTCAAAATTTCATTTACCGATGCATCGAGTTGGCAGCACTGCGCAAGACAACGATATATCGATATATTTGATGGCAGCGATAGTAGAGTGGCCAGACTGCATCAGACTTGGTGTGAATTACTCATGTTTGGCTCACTGCTTGACACAACTGTGCAAACGCTAACGTTCAGCGACGAACTGAAGGTAAGCAAAATATAAACATTAACGTAATGTTCAGAGTTTATTATAAGTCCCTGAATTAGCTTACACGGTTTTATCCGGATCGGGTGGCTCTAAGATGTACGAGTAAAGAATACTGTTTCTATATTATCTATTTCGTTTTATATTTATTTTTACTATGGTTAAAATGTCGGGGTCTGCTATCAATTCCCAACGGAGTTGGAAAGGTTTCATGATTTGAAATACATCCATGTGCTTTGCGCCTGCAACTCTTTTTTACTCAGATGCTGCTGCATTTTGTTTGTTTGTTTTCCGTTTAATATTGCCGCTCTTTGCTAGAATTTTGCAATTGCAAAGTTTTCAGCACCAACTAAGCGCGTGTTTGCCATCAAAATCAAAATGCATTAGTGAGTGGCGCCACCATAGAGGTGCTTACAATATCGCATACTGTGTTCAACTATCGATATTTATCATAATTGTTACGATATTGTTCTTTGCCAGGGCTGGGGGCTATTGGTGTTTTTAACGATAGTTGATTTAAACGATATATGTGGAGAGTTGCCAGACTGGGCAAGTTGCCGCCATAATTAATTTACATATTTGTATTTTCAATTCAATTTTATTTAAATCAGGTGGTCTAGTTGCTTACATTATCACATTTTTTAGCTTTAATTTATGGCTTAACCACTTAAGTTAAAAGGGGTCAGAGAAGAACCCGCCGCAAAGGAAATAGAAAGCTTGCACATACACAAACAAACACAATTGCCATAGAAATTATGCGCTTAACTGTTAATTAACCGGTAATTGTTCTTTGAAAAGGCTTTGTTGTAGCCAAATATAATTAAAAATGCAGGCGGTGTAGGTGAGACGTGCAACCACTAACAACAATCGTTTCGTTTCTGCCTTAGCTGCATACCTGTTTGTGTTGGGGATCAATAAATTGTCAAAAGACTAAAGGCAAACCCAATGCATAAAATGTTTCATCCATTTCGTAACTTTGAAGCGCTGCTGTTGTTATTCGCATATCATCATCATTATATCCATAACCAAAAGCAAGAGTTGCATTTGTTGACAACCTTGAATTAACAAATCTTTAGCTCCAGGCTAAGTTAAATCACTAAATCAGGTCTCCCAACTTCAGTAGAGAGTTGCCACATGTTTCGATTTGTTGGCAAGCAAGTTTTTGTTTTTTTTTTTTGCTAATTGCAAGAGTCACCCAGCTAGTGCAAGGGGCAGGGGGAGGCGGATGGATGATGGAGAGGGGGGCATAGTTAAATGGCATGGGCCAACGACGAGCAGAAGATATACATAATTTAACATAAATATCATGAGCTGTCTGTGTAACTGTGGCCCCCGTCTGGCTAACAGATACGACATCGTGGACGTTTTTCTATGGAATTTCTATATATAAATCTGCACATCGTTTGCACACAAATTAGCTAATTTACACTTTAAATTACTCTTAGACTTAGAATTCCGGCTGAACGCGCGCGCGTCACATTTTCAACCGAGAGTAAAAGTTTTAAACAAAATTACGGCTAGTTGCCGGCTGGCGTTTAACTCAAGGACAACATCTTATTTGTTTTAAGATAATTTAGCATATAGATGGCTATATTATGTACACACTTATGCACATATATACGTGTGTATGTGTATACTGTCAAATTGTGGCATATTCCAGTTGGCACAGTTCCAGTTCCAGTCCTGATCCGGGGGGCCCATAACCTGCTCTTCAAGGCCTGCGCCTGCGAAAGGCAAGGCTCACTTAACACTGGATGTGGATCTCCTCTGTCTCCGATCATTATTTGGGAGACTTGGGGATTTTGAAAGGTTTGGCTCATTTGTCGTTAAAAAACACATTTGCATGCACACTGAGTTTTAATTGTCTTTCTTTATTTTTGTGTGTGCTTTTCGAATTTTTGGGCCACATTCACGCATAAAAAATACCAACAGTCCTACACGGCTGTGTTTATACCATACACAAAATGGTATATGAATTTTGTCAGGCAGTTTGCAACGCACAGAAGGAAGCCTTTCTGAGAGTATAAAGTACATATATCCTTGATCAGCATGACAAGGGGAATCGATATAAGCATATCCGTCTGCTCGTCCGTCCGTCTGTCCATCCGTCCGTCTGTTTCAACACAAGAAACTCAGAAGTCTTAAAAGCTACAGAGCTGAAATTTTAGCCAGAAGCTTCTTTTGTCTGTACATTGGTTATGTTGGAGTTTCATGCTGATCGGACAACTATATCATATAGCTACCATATAACCGATTGTTCCGGAATAAACACTTAGTGGCATAACTTTGCTGTTTTTCATCCAAATCTAAACAAATTCGGTTTGTATCCATTTGAGGGGGCACCACGTCCGCTGGCCTGATCTGATTAAGATCGGGCAACTATATCATATAGCTACCATACAACCGATTGTTCCGGAATGAATCTTTAGGAACATAACTTTTCCATCCTAATCAAACCATATTCGGTTTGTATCCATTTGAGGCGGCACCACGTTCACTGGTCTGATCTGATTAAGATCGGGCAACTATATCATATAGCTACCATATAACCGATTGTTCCGGAATGAACACTTAGTGGCATAACTTTGCTGTTTTTCATCCAAATCTAAACAAATTCGGTTTGTATCCATTTGAGGGGGCACCACGTCCGCTGGCCTGATCTGATTAAGATCGGACAACTATATCATATAGCTACCATATAACCGATTGTTCCGGAATGAACATAACTTTGCTGTTTTTCATCCAAATCTAAACAAATTCGGTTTGTATCCCTTGTGTCTACTGTAGCCACCTGGCCTGCGACCAGATTTCATCTAGATCGGCTATATATTTACAATGTGAATGGTATACAAAACTTCGGCAGGCCGAAGCTAGCCTTTCTTTCTTGTTTTATACACATTTATGTAAATATACATACATATATGTACTTTAATGCAGTGATCGATACATGTATATATATATATATATATAAGCTATACATATACATAATAGAGGTGTGCAGGTGATACAACATGTTGTCACGATCATTCGCTTCTTTGTAAATTTCCAGCCAATTCGAAACCGGATTTCCAATTTCCTAGTTAGCAAAGAATTTCAAGACAAAACTGAATTTCTGAATTCTTATTTCCCTGTTTTGCTGTTTTCCTGCTATTCTACTTCAGCAGCTAAATGAGAGGCGCAGCTGATTAGCAAGATAAACATCTAACATAACCTTAAGGAAGGTTCACTGTGCTATAGAAATGAGATCCGGTCTTCCTCCCTGCATAAACCAATTGAAAGATCATTCCTCTCACCTTCATACCGTTCAACAATTCACGCACGATAACGCATAAACTCACGACTCACGAGCCAGCTCTGAAACATGCTCAACTCGTTACAAGCTTCGCCTTTCTTTGTAGCTGCTGAAGCTGACTCTGAAGTTGGCTCTGGCTCCCCAGGCCACCTCAACCCCCCCCACAAAGCTTTGGTCGCCCCCATCCAATATTAAAGTTGACGTCGCTGCGCTTCGGCTTCAGCTTCAGCTGGATCGCTGGTGGCCCGGTAAAAAGTCTTGAAAAGTGCGCCTCTTTGGCTTGCCGATGTTAGTTTAAGTTTAACCATCATCGCCAACTCTTGAGTCGCGGCGAGCTGTAAAAATCTTGTTTTTTTCATATTTTTTTTTCACACAAGAAAAGGATTGTGCTTTGTTAATTAACAACAACAAAACTTGAATATCTGTAATATATAAATTCAACAAAATGAAATTATTTACATGTGCCATTGCGTTGACGCTTTGTGTGGCGGTGACAAGTGAGTGTTCCTGTTCTCCTAGAGTGTAGAGTCTTTCCTATTCCTGTTCGTCTAGAGTGTAGAGACTTTGGGAGAGTTTTTTGAACTTCTTCCTGTTCTCCTAGAGTGAAGAGTCTTTCCTGTTCCTGTTCGTTCAGAGTCTAGAGATTTTGGGAGAGTTTTTTGAACTTCTTCCTGTTCTCCTAGAGTGTAGAGTCTTTCCTGTTCCTGTTCGTCTAGAGTGTAAAGACTTTGGGAGACTTTTCTGAACTTCTTCCTGTTCTCCTAGAGTGAAGAGTCTTTCCTGTTCCTGTTCGTCTAGAGTGTAGAGACTTTGGGAGAGTTTTCTGAACTTCTTCCTTGTCTCCTAGAGTGTAGAGTCTTTCCTGTTCCTGTTCGTTCAGAGTCTAGAGATTTTGGGAGAGTTTTTTGAACTTCTTCCTGTTCTCCTAGAGTGAAGAGTCTTTCCTGTTCCTGCTCGTCTAGAGTGTAGAGATTTTGGGAGAGTTTTCTGAACTTAAGCTTTGCTTGAAGATCTTCAAATTCCTTTTTTTTACTCAATTGTTCAATTGTAGAGTTTCAATTGTTTGTAGAGTTTGAATTCAAAGATGAATTTAAAAAAACAGTAAGATTCTGTATTAGATTTTACAAAAATTGCTTCTATGATGATCACTAAAGTGTAGAGATTTGGAGTTTGTAGAGTAGAGATGAAGAGTTTTGAAATAATAGCTCGTTCTGCGCTGACAGCAAATAGAACTTAATGATAGGACACATTTTAAGACATATATCTGATTAGTTTGAGCTATTGTCGGCTTAAATATTATTTGAGTGTAGAGTTAATGCTTTAAGAAATTTTGGAGAGTTTACATTTTAGTGCTCATTTTCATACGAAAATCTTATAAAATACAAATTTGTAAACTGTTTTGGCCTCCAAAACATTTGACTGTGTGTAGAGTTTTCCTTTTGTAGACTTGTCATTTTAAAAACTGATGAAACTTCAAAATTTCAATGATAAATAAGCATCTAAAGCCTTTTTTTTAAAGACCTAAGCTAGAGTTTCTCTTTGTAGACTTCTTTGTAGACATTTTTGAAGGCCTCATCTGCAGCGTTTAGTAGCTTATCAATGGGCGTATCTTTACTGTACTGTCTAATAATTACTTTCAGTTTTGCTTTTCTGTTTGCTTAACAAAAATCGCAACTTCTCGAGTTGCTAATTAAGTTGACATTGACATCAAAATTGTTTGAATCAACGATGGGAAAAATGATTTATTACGAAATTTCAAAAATATCGAAAGCCCTCGAACTCCAAAAAGACAAATTTGAAATGCAAATGCAGACAGCAGAGACAACTTGATGGTCAGCAAATCTTGGGCTCATGACCTGTTGAAGAAAATAAGCTAATTCAGCAACCAATTTAGCTCCTGATATAACCTGCTTAATGATCAGTGGGTGAACCTCCATTCTCATTCCTTGGAATCGCTAACTTAGCGAGGTGCAGCGTCTTTTAAGATCTGACCAAGTCGGGAAACCCAAGAAATCTATGAAACTAACATGCTCAAACATCTAGCAAAACCTCAAGCCGTGTTCAGGGGCGTAGACCTGGGAGTGGGACACCCTCTTCAAAATGCACCTTTGACCTTTTTTCTTTCTGTCTGCAGAAGTTTTTTTTTTATTGAATTTGCATTTTGTTTAACATTTAATGTTGTTGGGCTTGTCTATGTCGAGTGGGCAAACAGGTATGATCAGTGCCAGGAGGGCCACTTGGAGCAAGGCGGGGCGGCTTAAGGTAGGTGTGCGGAGGGGGGCTATGACTACGACAAAAACCGGCTGTGGGTTTTGAACGAGTCAAGTCAAGCCCAAAAGCAAAGCAAAAAAAAAAGTGACTGATCATGATTATGCAACTGTTGCAATTGCTCAGAGCAATCCATCCTCTTACCACTCAGCTACCGCTCTCTCCCCTCTTCGATAGCCATCGATAGCTGTTATACTTTTTGGGTTCCAAATAGGAAGCGACGTGGTGAAAGTGAAAACTAAATATGAAATATATGTAGCAAGTTTAATGAACTTTTCCTTCCCTCCCCTCCCCTCCCGTCCCCTTTCCAACCTACAGCGGCTGCCACAAGCTCTAGTTTTGAGTGCCCGAAACCGGATGGCCAATTCGCCGATGAGATTCAGTGCGATAAGTATTACGAGTGCCATGATGGTGTGGCCAAGGCGAAGCTCTGTGACGATGGCCTTGTCTTCGATCCCCTGAATCGTAAGATCAACAAATGTGACCAGCCCTTCAATGTGGACTGCGAGGATCGCACAGAGTTGCGTAAGTATCCACCATGGATCCCTCTTTGAAGCTCTATCAAAGTCAATATGAATGCTTTGTTTACAGAGGAGCCAAAGGCCACAAAATACTGCCCCAGGAAGAATGGTTTCTTTGCCCATCCGGAGGCGAGCGTGTGCAATATTTTCTACAATTGCATCAATGGCGATGCCCTGGAAATGAAGTGTACTGTGGGTCTGCATTTCGATGAATACTCTGGAACTTGTGTGTGGCCGGATACGGCCAAGCGTGAGGGCTGCGAGGATTTGGAGAGTGAGTAGCTAGCTTTGGCCACGCTCCTTCGATTGTTCCCATCTAACATCTCTTCTACGTTTCTCACAGAAAAATCAGAGACTGGCTTTGCTTGCCCCAAGGATCAGCCCAAGACCGATGTGCGCGGCCAGGTGGTGACCCATCCCAAGTACCCGCATCCCACAGACTGCCAGAAGTTCTATGTGTGCCTGAACGGCGAGGATCCGCGTGATCTGGGCTGCCAGTTGGGTGAGGTGTACAACGACTTGACCGAGATGTGCGATGCACCCGAGAATGTGCCCGGCTGCGAGGATTGGTACAAGGACACCGATGACAAGAAGGAGTAACTGAGTTAGCCGAAGCGCCACAGGCGTGCCACCCGCCGATAGCGATAGCTAACGCCACGCCAGTCTCCTGTCCCCAGCCCCCAGTAAAAGCCCAAGTGTGCCCACCGCCCCGCCCATGGCAAGCAGCGCCTTGTAGTCAGTCACTTTACTTAATATGATATGATATGATATGATATGTACTTAATGAATAGTTTCTAGCCCTATTCCTATAGAGCACTTAGCATCTAAAACACACCCACAAACTAGAGCCACTTCTTCCTCTTCCATACTGAAACTGAAACTATCAAAACGCATCTCATTCTATCTATAACTATGTTTTCCTATTCCTAGTCTTACTCTTACTCTAACTCTTTCTCTCTGTCTCTTAAAATCTAACTGTATTTTACTCTGTGAACTCTCCTCTTATTTACATTTTACTTTATATTTAGCTGTACTTCAGGGTATCTAGCTATAGAGCCACACCTATGCAAGCCTACCTTCTAAACATTGTCTGACTGAATGATGTATTTGAGTGGCTCTCTAACTAGATGCTCAATGACTATCCTTATTCTGTTCTATTCCTCCTTCGTCTTTCCCATCTGCCCAAAGCTTTAAACATCTTTGTGTATATATTTCCTGCTCTCTACCGATTTCATTTAATTATAAAGCCAACAAACAACTACTACAAACAAACTACAAAATAAAAACTGTATTTCTTTTTAACTAACTTGAACTTGAACTCTATCTATCTATCTTTCGATCTCTTCTGATCTATCCATATCATAATGCTTTACAAACTGCTTGAATCTTTAAGAACTACCCATCTTCTTTCTTCTTGATTTCACAATTATACTTTAGTCTAGCTGGATCCTAATGGATCTTTATAGATGTGCATATCTCTCAGGTCTTGGTATTTCCACACTTAATGATTTCTTAATCTTTCATAGAAATTTTCATCTCTTTATAAAAATTCTACTCTTTGAAATAAGTTTTCTCCTCATTTAACGTGGTTTCCTAAGTTTCTTAAAAATGTCTTCTCTTTTCAACATGGTTTCTCAAGTTTTTCTAAAATTTATCATCTTTGAAAGTTTTCATCTTTGAACAAGTTATCATCTTATACAAATTCTTCTGTTTTAACAGAATTTCCATTAACTTTCATAAAATTTCTTCTCTTTTAAACAAGATTTTCTAAAATTTATCATCTTTGAACATGATTTCCTAAAAGTTTTCGTCTTTGTACAAGTTCTTATTGTACAAATTCTTCTCTTTTTCATGTTTCCATAAATTTTCATCAAAATTCTTCTTGTCTTTCTTTCCAAGTATTTCTAAAATTCATCATCTTTAAACATGATATAATACTAGATTTGATCTTTGAACAAGTTATCTTCTTATACAAAATCCTTTTTTTTTTGTAACAAAATTCCATAAATTTTCATAGAAATTCTTCACTTCTTCAAGTTTTCTAAGAATTCTTCTCTTTTAAACATGATTTCCCCAAGTGTTTTTTTTGAATTTATAAACGTTGAATAGGATTTCCTGAGAATTCTTCGCTTTTTAACTTGATTAGCCAAGTTTTTCAAGAAATTTATAAGCTTTGAATAGGATTTCATAAAAATGTTCCTCATTTAAACATGATTTTTGAAGTTTTTCTAGAATTTATCAACTTTGAATGGGATTTGCTAAACAAATTTTCCTCTTCTAAGCACGATTTCTTGAGTTTTTTGTTTGAAAATTCTTCCTATTTCAAATTTCTCTAACATTTTTCAACTATAAACATAATTTTCTAAAATTTTCCCCGTCTTCTTATGTATATAAAATCTCCAAGCGTTGTCACACATTTCCTATAACTTTTTGTAACTATAGAGCAGGACTTTCTTAGAATCTATTCCTCTCTGGTTTCTCTCCTTACCACCTTCTTTCCCCAGAATACTTTATGTTAAACATTTCTTTTAGGGTTTTTGGGTTTCATCGTTAAAATCTTTATAAGAAGGCTTACATTTTTCCTATGGTTCGAAGAAATACTAAACTGTGTATGTCTATCTTGAGGCTCATTTCTTATGTGTTTCCTAAATCTATGTTTCTCTAATTGCTTTCCTGTTTCTTTAGTTTCTGTTTCTTTAGTTCTTTAGTCTGTCTTCAGATGTTTCTATATATATTCTATATATGATATAGTTTTCTTCTCTAAACTATAGATCTTTACATCTTTACAACTTTCCTTAACACTTTAGCTTGCTTTTTTAATTCCCTAAATAGTTTTTACTTAATATCTTGGATCTTTCAAAATCGTACTTCATTCTTTCTTGACTTTTTCATTTATGCATTTCAATAGTCTTCGGTTTTTCTCAACTATTTCAGTTTTTCTTTTTAATCTGCATATTTTCCTGTTTCTTTTTGAGATGAATGTGATGAATATTCTAACTGTTTCACATTGGGCTCTACTTTTTACCATGTTTTGGCAGCCTGACATAAGATGGAGTTGTTAAGCAGCCAGATGTTCTGATGATGGACTCTTTCAGGTCCCGAAATAGTCTGAAAAGTCAGTCAAGTCTTCGGAATCTTCAGAATCTTTCAACTTTCTTCTTATTCTTGTTGAAAATCTATAAGTTATCATCATCTCATCTTTTTTCTTCCTATTCTTCCTCTTCTGCTTTTTTCTTGTCTATAAATCTTTTGAGTTTCCTTAACTTTTATGGATTTCTCTTATCTTATCTGAAAACCTGTTTTATAATTCCTTTTCATCAGAAATCTATATCTTGCTTTCCTAAGAAAATCCAAGAATTTCTCTTAACGAATTCTTTTCCTCTTTAAATCTCTCATATAACATCATTTTTCTACCATAATACATATCATATATGTACCCAAAACATATATATCTTAAGATCCTGAACCAGACTGAAAAGAAAACGTAACTTTGTCTTTAATGAGATAAATTTTAAATAGACAAAAATGATAATAATAAATGGAAAGATGATTTTCATATTTCGAAGGTAAAAGGTAAACTAAAAAAAACAAAACATTGTTAAGAAAACTTTCAAATAAATCAACGAATTTCGTAATAAAACAAATTCAAACAAAGCACAAAATATCTTACTTTTCTACACACACACCTCCTTCTCTTTCCACACGCAACCACTGTAACTTAGGGGAGAGGGGTAGGGCAGGTAAATGATCCATTAACCCTTTGCCTTAGCGTCTGCGCTAATTGCATTTGGCTCAAACAGCGCAACAACAACAACAACAACAACATCAGGCAACAGCTTTTTACTTTTTAAGGTTATGCAATCTCTCTTCAGCGCCAAGAGTTTTGCAATCCGTTAACAATGTAACGGTAATCGGCAGCGGCAGCGGCGTACGAAATGAACAAACGAGATTCACAAAGCTGAAAAGCTTAAGCGGGCGCGCGCATGTGCTCAAAGCTCAAGCTTTTGACTCTAAACTATACCCTTTCAGAGGGATAGGGTATGATGAATTTGCCTGTGGAGGCACATATATTATATATATATCCTTGATCAGCATGATCCGAGCGAACTACTTTCACAGTTTTGAAAGATTTTCAGGTGAAATAGAAGCATGGAATGTGTGAAATCGTCCAGATCAGACCAGAAGCAGAACCGTTTTATAAGATAATCAAATATGTTCCAGATCAAGCTACAATATGATATAGCTGCCATAGAACCGACCCTATGACCCCTACCGACCCTGGAAAACCTTGTTTGCTACAAAATTCGGCTTACATATTTGCATAGCTTCATACTGCTTGGCGTTTCGTGAAAGTTTGTCATCGTAGCAAACATTTCGTTCAAGACTAAATCAAAAAAACGAATGCTAAACAGCTTAATTTGGCAGACAAAGGTGACACACATACATACAATGTACTGACAGGCCGTCGCTGCCCAAAAGCACTAAAAGAAAGAGAGAGAGAGAGAGGAAGAAAAGAAGGAACTGTTCACTTCGCCTCCTCTCCAGCTTCTCTCACGCGTCCTCCATCCTACATCAGTGGCTAGTGCTGGTTTTAAACGAGCGTAAGCTAAGGATTCATGCTCTCTCTTCTCTCTTTCAAAAATCTGTCCCTTCCGCAGCCTCTCCCACGCCTCCTCCATCCTGATAGAGCTTTCTGCAATGCGGAATCGGCCACGTAAACCAAAGCATTTCTGTCTCCTTCTCTTTCTCTAAATAACGCACTATCAAACGGACTTCCATTGATTTTTTGGAACGTTCAAGTCTTAGGCAAAGATGAAAATGAATGCAAATGCCTACGCAAGGGTATGCAGCCGTCGATTCAAACCAATCTAAGCCTTGCTCTCTCTGGTCTGTTTGCATTTTGCCTTTTACTTTCAATTCATTTACCAATTCCAATTCCACACGTTTTGCATTTGTGACAACATAGCAAGCTCTCCCTCCTCTCTCCCTACTTCTCTTAACCACCCTCACCCACAGGCATAACCGCCGCCCCCAATTCGAATTTCAAATGAAAAGCTTTGGTTTTTTGTGGGACTCGAAACTTTTTTGGTTTCGATGGGGGCTTTCTGCTTCTTCTTCTTCGTCTTCTTGAAGCGCGGTATAAATCTTTCAGTTGAGTTTGGATCGCGTAACAGTTAAAACGCGTCGTGCCCCAAGCAGCGGAAGTTAGTTCCATTCAAATAACTGTTTTTGTATTTTTTTTTTGCGTAAATTTATATATATATATATATTTTTTTTTGGTTTTCGATTTCAAAAGCAAAAGAACAGAATCAAACATCATGCAACAAGTCTTTGTACTTGGTCTGATCTTGGGCTGTGCGGTTTCTGGTAAGTAGGAACCCCCATACTAAGTGTTCCAAGTGTGGCCCTGACTAGGTCCCTCCCCCTTCACCATTAATATCCATGTCCAAATTGGAGTCTAAGTGTGTGCTTGGGCTTGAGCTTTTACTTTCAAAAATTCCACATATTTGCAATCACTTTAAGGTGACCACCAGCCCCTCCCCTAAACACCTTCTCAACTCTACCGCCAGGCACCTCTTTTGTTCTTGTCCACACACACAAAAAGCCAGTTTTGATCGAAGGCTAAAACTAAGACCAAAGTTTACTTTTGCTGCTCCAATTAACCGAACGCGCCGTAGCTTAACCCTGAGCTCTAGCTCATTTAGCATGCAGATCACGAACCACACAGAGATAGATCACTTTTGCTTTTCTTAACTGTGACTCTGTGACTCACGAATACGGCCAACATTACCGTTGTAGCGGTAAATGGTGCGCTGCCTGGTACTTGAGGCATAAATCTTCTATTAAGAATGCTTAACAAAAGGTATTTATAAGACATTTAGTAGAAACAAGATGAAAAACAAAAGGCCAAACAACTGACGCCAGTCTCAGTCTCAGGCTCAGCCAAAAGCTGGGCTTGTCAAACCAGTTGATAATTAATATTAAGCACACACATTATAATGATCTAGATCTAGACCTGACTTCTACATACAACTTCAGCTTCAGCTTCAGCCAACTGTACAACTGTACAAGTTTTCGATTCTTTTTGGTTTTCAAATGATTGTAAGAAGTGTTAGATCTGGGTTTGTGGTGATTTCGAAATGCATCTTCACAGCTGGTAAGAAATTTTAGGACATTTTGGTATTCACATTCCAAAACAGTTTTCCTTTAAGTTTTATATTCCTAAGGTAAATTATGTTTTATATGTGTTTCTCAAACTGCAGTTACTGGCCAGAAGCAGTCAGTGCTAAGATACCCATTGAAAAAGGCTGAATAGAACCTATACTATACCTATTCCTATATACCTATACTCTACCTATACAAATACTCTGTACTCTCACATGTGAGCCTAAAGCAATGCTCTACCTGTCATATACCAATCCCTAGGAAGTTCAATTGTCCATTTTTGAGCAAGCTGAGTCATTTAGTTTGAGTTTGTCAGCCCTGGAAAACAGATAATCTTGGAAATTTTAAAAAAGGTGAAAAAAATTACTTCAAAGAAGTGCTTGGCTATGATTTCGACCTAGAACAAACTTCTATATGGAGAAACTTGACAACATTTATAAGGTTTTCAACTGTAACAAAAACTTTCAACTTTTTAACCAAAAATGTAGGAAAATGTAAGAGAAATAAAATGTTTGGGCGAAAAACCTGATCTCTTATTCCAAAAGTCTTTCATTCCAAGCTATATTATCAAACTATTATTATAGTTTTGATTTAATAAGGATATTAAAAACTCGAAACGAAATTTGGAACAGCATTGCAAACCCTAAAATCTCCAAGGAAACCTAATCTCGTTAGTTCTCTGAGTTTTTGAGTTTCTTTCATCTGCTTAAGAAACCCAGGGGCTCTTTTCCAATAGAATGCTGTCTCCAAATGGAAAACCTTATATAAGAAATCCGTTTTCAAATCAAAACATAAGCAAAAATATATCCAAAGATCAGCTAAAAATATTTTATGCAATTTCAATTTCAAAACATTTCCTTTAACAAAAAATTTCCCGCAAAGAGATTATTGACAACTTTTTCGATGAAAAGAAATTACCGGAAATGTCTATGGCGACATATTTAAATACAACTCGCATGCTCAAGAGAGCGGAGTGTGTAAAGAGGAAGAGGGGGAGGTCAACAGTTTTCAGTTTCGAGACCAAATCAAAGCAAATCCAAATCCAACAACCTGTTGTTGTCGCTGCCGTTTCGGTGGTTTCGGTTACATCATACGAAGATGCGCGAAGCTCTCCTCTTACACAGCGCGGCGGTGTCACTTGCACTTACACTTACCCACACACACACACACACGCACAGCATAGACCAAACCAGTTGGTGTCAGCAAAGGAAGGAAGGAAGGAAGTGATGAAACGGCTCTGGCGCACATGGCTGCATTTCAAGTTTTTGTTTTTAGTTTCTTTTTGAATAATTGACGTTGATGACACTTACTTCGCTTCCCCCCGTGCCTCTTGCTCTTGCCTTGTCATTGTTGAATTTGTCAATATTGCAGCTCAGGCTTTGGCTGTGGGCTCACCCGAGTGCCCGGAGAAGTATGGCGTGCAGGCGTATGCCCACACTGAGAACTGTGATCAGTTCTTCCTCTGCACCAACGGCACTCTGACGCTGGAGACCTGCGAGAATGGCCTGCTGTTCGATGGCAAGGGAGCTGTCCACAATCACTGCAACTACAATTGGGCGGTGGACTGCAAGGGACGCCAGTGGGATCGTAAGTGGTGATTGAAACCTCTAAGTTTTGGGCTACATATTCAATAATCCCACACAGCCACACCCATTTCCACACCCGGCTGTGAATATCAGTTTGGTCTGTATGCCGTATCGAAGGACTGCTCCACCACCTACATCAAATGCGCCCATGGTGAGCCGCATGAGCAGGATTGTGATGCCGGTTTGGCCTACGATGATCGCATCCATGGCTGCAATTGGCCGGATCAGCTGCTCGACCACTGTAATCCCGAAGGTAGGGTTTGAGAAAGAGCCCTTCACATCACTTCACTTGACCCTCACTGCTCTTCCGTTTCATTGCAGCTGTTGTGGGTTTCAAGTGTCCCACCAAAGTGGATCCTAATTCGGTGGCTGCTCGCTTCTGGCCCTTCCCACGCTTCCCCGTGCAGGGTGATTGCCATCGCCTGATCACCTGCGTCGAGGGTTATCCACGTCTCATTAGCTGCGGTGAGGATAAGGTGTTCGATGAGCATACGCTCACCTGCGAGGAGCCCGAATATGCCAACGGCAGTTGCGCCAACTATGGCAAGTAGAGCCCTGCCACCCGCAGAGCATCTAGAATGTGGACGGACGGTTGGTTGTGGTTGGATCGGGTTGGATACCGAACTCTCTCTCCCTCACCCTGTATATAATCAAGTATAAGTACTACCAAGTTGAGGCAAACGGATGCGAGTGCAAGACTCCATCACCTTTGAATGATTTTTGAAATACTTTTGTGCCCGCATTTGTAACTGCCGCTTCGTTTCTACTGCACCTTCTGTATTCGCATTTCTGCCGCACCCTTTGTAAAGCCCCTCCACTAGCATCAATAAAATGTTGCAATAATATATTATATATGATCAATTTGTAAACTATATATATATATATAAATTTTTTTGTTTGCAATAAAGTTAATAATTATTTATTGTAAATACATGTTGTTTGGCTTTTGAAATGCAAGCGTTATGAGCCGATATGTGGTGCTTGCTCGGCGATAGTAGCCAAAAACAGTGCTGGTCGCCGATTAAAGCAGTGTTGGAGTAGGAGTATGCCATGAATTAAAGGGCGCCAAGTTTCAATTGAACTTACTTGCAACACTGAACGTTAATCAAAATAAGTATGGACAATAACGATAGCATGGCAAAGCGAGTGAGCCAAACGTTGAGTAGTCGATAGTATTCCAATGGAAGCAATTTTAATTCAAATAAAATAATAATATTACATATTAACTTTTATGGATTTTATTAGAAAATTGTTATTAAATAATTAATGAAGTTTCATAATACTTGATCATGTAGTAGAGTTGCCCAGAATTATTATTATTGGATTGTAATTGTAGTTGATTGTTCTGAACTATCGATGAGAATTATTCGATGGCTTTGGCTTGAAAATTCATCATCGATTGGAGCTAGTAGTTTTAAACTATCGATGAATTGATAGTGCGGAATGTTTTTGTCCACTGTTGTTTATAAACGCGCTTAATTGATTGTGCATTTGTCGCGGCGCTTGTTTTTTTTCTGTTATTTTCTTACGTGCGGCTGCATTTCTTTGTTGGTATTGTGATCAGTGATTCAATGCATTCGGTGGTTTAGAAATAAACGAACAAAAAATAGTGCCTTTGTTGCTGTTGTTGTTGCGCTCCGACTGGCTTGCGAATTTTACCTTTATGGCCAAATTTTAATCTTATCGAAACATCAATACAATCGCGCGGGGCACGGGTAGGAGTATGAGTAGAGGCAGCGCTAAGTAATAAACGTTAGGTTTCCCGTTTAGTTTCGGTTTCTGGACGGAGCCGGATCATTGTAACCCAACACAGAAGGCAAAATACAGCCAGAGGAGCGAGCAGAAGCAGCTGCAGAATTCTCTAAAACCGCAAAAGAAATATAATAGCGGCTTTTCATATATATATAGAATCTAATTATATATTAAAAAGGAATAAAGTAAAACCATGCCTGTGAAAACGTCGAATGCGTCACGGCAGCAGCAGAGCCAAACGCCCGCCCAGCAACTGCAGCAGCAGCACCAACGGGATGTGGAGAATGGTCTATATCCCAACATACCGCCCGAACGCCGTACGCCACCTTCGCGACCACAGACGCTGCGCCAGGACACCATAGACATGGAGGAGGTGCCCTTGAATGAACATAATAGACAACAGGAGCCGGAGGATAGACGCAAAATGCGTGAAATATTTGACAAGGTAACAGCAACCGATGGCCTCTCCTACGGGTGAAAGTTGAGGCTGAAGCTAAATATATAGTTGCAACTGAATCATCCATTCCAACCACTCCTCTTGGCTGCTGCTTGAATGTCAATGTCATGGACAATATACCATATATATCCATCAGTTGCCTCTACTTATATACATACTGAGGAGCTTCCTCTGTCTGATCTTATCATTAGTGTACGTCACCACCACACCTTGCTTTGGCAGCAGATGTGTGTTGTTGACTGCTATCATACAATATTTGCTTGTCCATCATATTCTCGCTCCTCCTCAACCTATTTCAAACGTTTCGCGTGTTCTATTAGTTTTGCGACAACTTTCAAATGCTCTCTCTCTTGAAGCAAGCCTACTAACACTTTGTTAGGCTGAAGGTCAATGCTTGCAAACACACACTCAGGCTCTCTTTGTCTTTGCCCCTTAAACATAATCAATTAATGCATTCCGTTATAGTTTCTCATATCGCTTTGTGAGTGAGTGTATGTAAAGCTTCGCCTAGGCAGAGTTCTCAACTAAGCCTTCGTGTAAATCTAATCGCAAAGAAAAAGAGAGAGCGATTTGGAAGAGTGTGTGTGTGTGTATGTATGTACAAAAACCGGTTATAAAATGTATTGCAGTTTTGTTCTTGTAATTCTTACGGCGGCGGGGCATTAGTGAGTTGTTAGTCATTCCCTGTTTACCCCTCGCCCTCGCCTTTGCCGCCATTGTTATTGTTGTTCATTATCGTGTCGATGCTTAATTTCTGTCAGATAATTAACATTTTGAAAGTTCTTGGTGTGATTTTTTCTTGCTTGATTTTTGCCAACGCCAGCAACATTTCACCACAACATATTTAAGACTGTCCAGCCCCCGCACCTGCCCTGCTATCATTGGTCCGCTGCCTTAGCAACTGACAATACAAATAACAGCAAAAAACAATCTTACATTTTATTTGTTTAACTGGTTTATGGTTTGATTTTTTGGTTTCTGAACAAATATAATAAGCATCAGCAAATCCAGTCCTGGAATCTCTATTTCAAGCGGAATTGAAATCTAACAAAGCTTTTGCATTGTTTGGCTGCTAATGAGAGAGAGAGAGAGAGAGGGGAGCTGAGGGAACTTAAGGGAAATAGAAATGTCTATGCAATAATTTCATGGAATTCCATTGAGTTTGTACAGCCGCCGCACTCCGCCTCCTCCTCCTTTTTAGCTACTGTGGCTTGGCGTCGGGGGCTTCATAATCTTATCGTCTTGACCCAAACATTTGAAGGCAAGGCAAATCTCTATGCCACTAACAAATGATATAACCATTAAACGTGAACATATTGGTTGCGAGGGGGTGTTCTGATTACTCATTAAGGGGTAGAGATTGGGCTTTACTATATTACTTAGCTGGAAGCGTACACGAGCATTTGAATAAGAAGCAGAGTTGAGGGTCTATATATAGTTGGTCTATGATGTCAAAATGGGACTGATCTCTGGGCTCTCTGGCCATTAGCCAGATTCATACCAAGGAAATACATGGCCGCTCTCACTTCCTTAGAATCTCTCTCAGCGAATCATGTCACAGCTGCGTTCCTGTTACTTATGCCACAGGCCAACTGTAAATCAAGAACAGGGAATGCAACACTAAGAAAGATGGGAAACCTAAACCGTTCAAGTTGAGGAACTGCAACAATTTAAGTTGATTAACAAACCAACAATACACTGAGAATGGTATTAAAACCCGACATAGACAACTCTTTGATCTAATTGCCTATACATCAAGGCACAGGTCAAACCATAAGAGCTTAAATTTACACATATATTAGATTATATCGAGTACTACGAAACCATTTTGCTAAAATTGAGGTCAAAATTCGTATGTTCCTACGCAGCTTCTTTGGGAAAAGTAAATTCTTTGAGCATATCTGAAGATGTACCAAAAATAATGTATGGTATATGAGCTTCGGCTAGCTGACGTTGTTGGCAATTCTCTTGTTTTCTTTTGTCAATTGTTTGGGCCTTATTAGTCATATTTCCAATGTATATGTATGTACATTATATGTGATGTACGTACATGTTCGTATG
Organism: Hirtodrosophila duncani; assembly: GCA_037043425.1. Taxonomy (NCBI): domain Eukaryota; kingdom Metazoa; phylum Arthropoda; class Insecta; order Diptera; family Drosophilidae; genus Hirtodrosophila; species Hirtodrosophila duncani. The sequence goes on along the minus strand of JBAMBM010000704.1, from coordinate 3,348,477 downwards.
CACTCGCTTAATCATCATATATCGATATGGGTAAGATATATATATATATATATATATACGCTTAACTCCATTCATTCAGCTCACCAATTTTACCCATAAATGTTGCATGGATATGGCTCAATGACTTCTGTAAACATGCATGTTGTTGTTGCCATTCTTTTTGTTGTTGTTGTTGTTGTTGCTATTCTAGTTTAGCCGATTTGGTCATATTGCTACTTTAGGCCCTTATATGGTCAGGTATGTGTTTGGATTTGGTGTTCACAATTCGCTGATTTTCGCTGCATTTGGCCATGTGTTGTACAATCAAACAACTGCGGCAAGTTGGAAGCTAGAGATGTGGCGATCCAATTAGGTGAATGCAATGGTCGATCACCGATCAATATAATGACTAATTTTAGTGGTCCATGATCCATCAGAATATATAGGGAGCCTTCCTAAAGCATTCCTATTCTGTTCTTAAAGTTTCAAAGGCCATTGAAGGTGAGCGAGCGAGTCTACATATATTTCCTTTATGAAGCGGCGCCGCTCGGCCGCTTGGGCCATACAGAACGTACTGTGCATTGCACGTCAACGTCTCGTTCTCGCCCTCACGACTCACGATCACTCCACTCTAATCGCCCCACTCTAACCAAAAGCAGTGGCCCCCTTTTCCCACAAACACAAACCTCCCGCTCAAAGTCTATGGAATAGCCTTGTTTATTTTAGTTGATTTTGGAATTTTGATTGTCTGGCCGGTTGGTCTTCCTGGTTCGCACTATTGCTGAAGTTGTGGTTGAGATCTCGTCGACACTTTCTCCGTCACCCTAGTGGTGGAACACACGAACCGGTCGTCGTCTTGCGCTTCACCCGACGTGTAGAACTTCTAGCCAGCTGTGATTGAGCTGGTGGCTTGTCTTCCTCATCAGACGGCTCATCCACATCCAGCCACATCACGTCCCGCTCCTTTTTCATCAGCTTCTTGAGCAAGTAACGCCGCCGCGACTCTGGTCGTAGCCACAGGTAAGTCGGCTGTGGGCTGATCACCTGACGTATTAGCTCCGACCACGAGGGTATTGGCGGCTGGGGGCGTCCTTTGCGCACTGCTTCCCGTTTGGCTCGGGCATTCTCCGACAGCTGGCTGGTTATGATGTTGACAAAAATGCAGATGGCCGCCATGCCGAGGTACAGGGCGATGACAGTACCATGGCCCGCTGAATTGTCCAGGCTCTCATCGTCTTCGGCATCTCCGTCGTCACAGCAATCGCATGGGTCCTGGTCCAGCCGGCTGCCGAATCCGAGCCAGGTCCACTGCTTGCTCGCCACTGCATAGGGTTGCATGATGTGATGCGCTAGGGGGGAGAGATTACACACCGACACAAGAATACAATGAAAGAAATTGAAAATTTTGTACGGAGAAATCCGTTTGAGCTACGGAACTGGAAATGTTTTGAATACAAAAGGAAAGTGAGAGACTGGGGCGGTCCGAAACTTTGAGTCCTGGTCCAAAGCCTGCTGAGTTGAAAAAACATCAATTGGCAAATAACAGATGTTAGGTTTCGCTGGTCAAACAAAGCGCTGCTTTGCTTCTGGGTTCGCCACAAACTCTCCTTCATCAGTGACCTTTACAACTTATTGATATTCGGCCAAAAGTAATCTCTATTAGAACAGGATCTTTCTAATACTCTCTTTTCTCTCCCATTTGCAGCACGATTCGGACAGAGATGGCCTGATCGGCGTACACGAACTGAAGGAACTCATCTCGGATGGCTATTGCCGCGATATACCCGCCTACATAGCCGAGCAAATCCTGCGCCGCAGCGATCTGGACAACAATGGGCATTTGGACTTTGAGGAGTTCTATACGATGTCGCTGCACCACAAGTGGATGGTGCGCAATCTGCTGGCCAGATATTGCCGCTATGTGGTGCCGCCGCCCAAGCCGCTGGAGGGCGATGAGCCGGATGGTGCCTATGAGAAGCAAATGTCCATCTGCCCGCCACCGCTGACCATGGTGATCTTTTCGATCATCGAGATTATTATGTTTCTGGTGGATGTCATATACTTTCAGTGAGTGGAACTCCTTTTATAATGAATCCAGTTGTGTAACTTGCTCCTCCCTTCACAGAGATGATCCCAATCACAATCAGCGCATAGGAGAAAGCACCAATGGACCAGCGGCCACCTTGTTCATCTATAATCCGTACAAGCGTTACGAAGCGTGGCGCTTTGTTAGCTACATGTTCGTCCATGTGGGCATTATGCATCTGATGATGAACCTCATCATACAGATCTTTCTGGGCATTGCCCTGGAGCTGGTGCATCATTGGTGGCGCGTGGCCTTGGTTTATTTGGCCGGCGTCTTGGCCGGCTCCATGGGCACCTCGCTGACCAGTCCACGCATCTTTCTGGCTGGTGCATCCGGTGGTGTCTATGCCCTAATCACTGCACACATAGCCACCATTATAATGGTAAGTGGAGATGAAGATGCGGCAACGCCCCTCGGCCGTTTGTTAACCCTGATCCTGTTCTCTGATCTCGTTGCAGAACTACTCGGAAATGGAGTATGCCATTGTGCAGCTGCTGGCGTTCCTTGTGTTCTGCTTCACCGATCTGGGCACCTCCATATATCGTCACCTCACCGACCAGCACGACCAGATTGGCTATGTGGCGCATCTGTCCGGCGCCGTGGCCGGCCTACTGGTGGGCATCGGTGTGTTGCGCAATTTGGAGGTGCGTCGCTGGGAGCGCATACTCTGGTGGATAGCGGTCATTGTCTACGTTGCCCTCATGACCACCGGTATCATTGTGCACATCTTTGTGCCCGACTATTTCCCCAAGCCCGAATACAACTAAGGCACAGGGGAGGGGGAACAAGAGGGGATCCGACCAAAACAACAAAACAACGCACATTGCCTTAGCCATAGATTACATATATATATCCAATCCATGTCCAAAGTGCACTTTTGCATGAAATTTGCAATTTCGCAAATTGATAGCAACGATATCGATAGATTAAGTATCGTTTGGCGCCCCCGCTATGAACGATCGATATACATCGTAACAGTTTTGACAAGGCTTTATATTTTGCTAACAAAAGTTTTTACAAAGTATTTATTATGCATATACACACAAACACCCACACATGCAGACAGCATTGTAATTTTAAGACAAAACAGTTTTTTTTTTGTATCCCAAATGGAAGCAAAGCAGTAAACTTCGTAGATCTTGGTATTTTTTTTATGTAGATTCTGCAAATACATATTTTTCTTTAGTTAAGCCCAATATTAGTTAAGTTTGGACATAAGGCAAAGTTTTGTTATATATAAATAAATATATATATATATATACTGTGTACTTATAACATATAAATGAGCTCTACTTTTATACCGACATATATACATATTTATATTTTTATTAAATGTATTTTACTTGAAACAAAAAGCTGCATTTGCATTTGAATTTCTTCTATTTCATTTCAACACATATCGATATTGCCTATCGATATAATTATATGCTCATTCAGCAGCACATAACGGACACTCAAATGCGAATCGACATCATGATGTCGCTGCGTTGTCTTTTGTGATATTCAGGCAGAGCCATTTGTCCGGCAACTCAAAGTAGTTCTCCGGCGGATGGGGCGTATACTGTTCGCAGTAGGGCACATGCCAGCAGTTGCTTTTGTCCTTCGCCACCTGGTGGGCACTGAGACGGTAACGCAGCGGCTCCTTGACTATAATCTGACCCGTCTGAGTTTGGGTGACGAGTGAATATTGATGCTCTTGCTGCCAGCGGCGGAAGATGGCCTTCAGTTCGGGGCCCAGCAGATAGGCATGGCTGCGCATCAGATCGCGCGAAAAGAAGTCCGTATCCTGGCCGCTGCGTAGAGTGGCATAAAGCAGAAAAGGATCATCCTGGGAGCTATAATGTTTTAGCAGAATTAGTTAGGTCTGGCTTTATGGTGTCTTTGTCTTTCGCTTACAGATTGTTGGTGAGAAAGAGTCGCGCATTGTTCTGGACATACTGCATCGAGTTCTTGGACCAATTGAGCATGTGCTGGCGCCCCAGGACAAGCACACGCTTGCGCTGCTCTCGAAAGTAACGCACCACGGCGGCCAGCAGCCTGGCCAGCTGCTGCGGCGGTTTCTTGGCACCCGTGGAGTAGGCCACATTCAGGCCATCGATCACACAATCATAGGGCGCCGTCTGTTCCACATAGCGCCTGAAGCGTTCCACCTCTTGGGGAGTGGACTTTTGAAACACATCGTTCCTAATCAGAACCTTCTCAAGAAACGATTCGCGTAGCTGGGCAAACTGTTGGTCAGTGATGGCCACATGCTGCAGATGGTTGCCGCAGGCGGAACACTTGCCCAAGCGATCGATGCGGGTGTCCTTGACCGTCAGCTGCTGGGGAAGCTGCTCGGCCAGTCGGTGCAGCCTCTCGGCTACTTTGCCACTGATGTGTATGTCATGACGCTCAAGGAATTGCAATAGCCGCTCCAGTTGCTCCATCTGTCCAGCGCCAGGCGCATTCTCCTGTGCCAGTTGATCCATTTGAGCCAAGTACACCTCACACTTTGGCAGTTTGCGTGCCTGTAGCATTTCCTCAAGTAGCTGCCAGGCCAGCTGCTGATCCTTTTCACCCTGCTCCGAAAATGCCTTCGCCGCCAGGGCACTGTAGGCCGTCACACTGGGCGTGCTGGTCAGCTTCATCATCTCCAGCACAGGCAGCGCTCGCTGCCAGTGCTTGCCACTGGTAGCCACCAGGCCATGGATCACATTCTCACAGCTGGTGCTGTCCAGGGTTTCGTTTTGAGCCTGCAGCGTCTCACAGATCTGCAAGATTTCGGCCTGCTCTTCTTTGCTCAGCGGCGGCCGACTGTGATAGGCGGCATTATAGATGCGCAACAAGCGCCCTAAAGTGGCCGCATTGGGTTCAATGCCCTGCGCACGCAGATACTCCAAATAGTTCTTGGCCAGCGGTAGCTGCCTTGGTGTACTGCAGACGCCCAGAATGACGGTGTCCACATTATGGCCATTGATGTGCTTGTAGCTATCGATGAGGGACTGCCTTACCTGCTGCCATTCGGCGGCGTTCAGTTCGCTACGCTGTTCAAAATAAGTGGCCTTTAGCTGCTCCAGCTGATCCGGCGGCAAGATGCCCGGCTGTGGACGCCGCTTGTGCTGACCGGCCAGCCAGCGGAGCAGCTGTAGACGCTGTGGCCAGGCGTTGTGACTGAGCCATGCGCGAGAACGCAAATTGCTCAACATTTTATTTTACAGTTAATGTTTTCTGTTATGGTTATGGCATAAGCCGCATTTTTGGGAGTTGAAATTGGTACAAATATCGTAAACAAAACGACTATCGATAGCAACAGATGGTAGCACGGTAGAAATATCGCATCATCGACAGTTATTAATCGCATAGCTATCGCATACAATGAGCTATCGAACGAATTCGAACTATCGATATCTCCGCTGAGCAAAAAACAGCTGGGACTGGAGATTGTGTTGTTGTGTTGTGCTTTCACAACTACGCAATTGCTTGCAAATAAAAACACTAGTAACTTTTAAGCAATTGGCACGTGCAGTTCAAACCCCTTTCGCCTGGAAGCAACACGGTCATCTATAACTGCGACCGTAACCGTCTAAAACCCTCAAGTACGCCAAAACACACTATGTGGATGTAAAATGAACGCATTGCGCAACATCTTTACATCGCGCACTTTGAACTATCTGCGCCAGAATGGGCAGAATGCCATCCTCAATGCCACCCAACCCCAGCCGTCGGCTGTGGATGCTGCACCGCTCACCGAGGCGGACAAAGCGCTGAGCACCGAGGCCAAGCCGCGACCAGCGCCGCTGTCCATACCACGCTCCATCCTCGACGCCTGTCATTTTACGTCCAAGCCGTTTGACTTCACCAACAAGGGAGCAGCACCCAAGCCCACTGGTTCGCTATCGCCCACCACCTTGAAGCGCTTCCGCCGTATGCAGCGTCGCATGGAGCTGGTATACCGCTGCAATCTGTGTAATACGCGCAACACCAAGACCATCAGCGAGGAGGCCTACTACAGCGGCGTGGTAATACTCCAATGCGATGGCTGTGCCGTGGATCATCTGATCAAGGACAATCTGGGATTGTTTACAAAGCAGGAGAATGAGAGCACGACAACCAGTCAGGACATTGAGCAATTGCTATTGCGGCGCCACGAACGCGTGCGGATTATAAAGGTCAACGAACATGGCGAACTCATCTAGGAGCTGGAAGTGATCTAGTCAAGAGCCAGGACAGCTATGCAGTGACATTGTGTCCTCCAAAGGTCTCTCTCTTTCTACCAGAACCAAGAAGACAGAAGACAACACAACAACCCAACACAACCTCAAAGCAAATGGAAACTTAAACTCACTGTTTCGGTTTTTTTTTTATTGTACAGAATATATATAGTATATATATGTATGTTTGTTGTATGTATGAGAGCCCGCCGATAAGGGGCTAAATATAAATATGAAATGTTGTCCAAAGCGGTCCCCTGATGGATGAGGATCGTTGGTGATTCATTGCAAACGAAAATCGCTTATGATATCTATATATATAAATCTCTGAGTGACCTTCAACGCACAGGTCAAACGGCAATATATAGGAGACTGAAAATTTCAGACAAGTTACAGTTTATGGCAGAGGCGCACAATTTCGACTGCAAAAGGTTTAAAATCAACGTCAAAGTTCGTATGAGCATTTGAATGAAATTCAAAATCGAGGTCAAAGTTGATATAAAAGTTTATATTAGTTCTTTTTTAGTATTTTATTAAAGAAGAACCTGTTTTGCCAAGTTTCGAAGTCAAAATCGACGTCAAAGTTCGTTTGAATATGTGAATAAAATTCAAAATCGGGGTCAAACTTCGTGTGAAAATTTTAATTAGTCATTTTTTAGTAATTTTTTTAAAGAAAAGGTTGTTTTGCCAAGCTTCGACTGCAAATGGTTCAAAATCGAACTCAAACTTGGCATGAAAATTTAAATGAAATGCCTAAACGAGGTCAAAGTTCTTTTAAATTAGTAATTTTTATTATTTTTTAAAAGAAGAGGTCAAGTTTTGACTGCAAGTTGTTATGAATATTTGAGTAAACTTGATAAACGAGGTCAAAGTTCTCATGAAAATTTATAATTAGCAATTTTTAGTATGTTTCTCTTAAGAAAAAGCTGTTTTGCCAAAATTAGTATTTTTTTGAATGAAAGAACAAAAGTTGGCAGTCAGAGATACATTAGACAAGGCGAAGAATGACTCCACAGCCCTTTAATAGTGTCTAGACAAGTAATCTTGTTACAATATAGATATGGCTAAGGGGGGGCTATAACTATGGTTCTTTCCTAAGTCTAATCTTATCTATGTTTTTAGACGACGGACGTTGATAAATTTGTTTGCCAGCAAATCAAAATATCTCGTCTTCTATATACATATATCTATATCTATACATTTCGTATATGCAAATCTACATATACCTGGTACAGTGGAGCTTAACTAAAATGGCCAGCAGATAGCCCTCATCTTAGAGATCGAAATCAGTTTGATGGCCGCCAATGGTCCTGCGGCGTCGCTTGCTGCTGATAACCTGCGTGGCCGGGTTGAAGACAGTGTCCAGGCTGCCGTTCAGCTGCGCCTGTCGCTTCAGTTCGCGCTCCACAAAGCGCCCAAAGCTTTCGTGCAGGCTGGCGCCAGTGCCGCTGTCGCTGGGACTTAGCGTGGGCGTCTTGGGTCGCTTGAACAGGCTTTGGGTTTGGCGGGCCAACGACACCTTTGAGCCGCTTAGGAAGCTTTCGCCGCCAGAAGTGTTCTGGCGATCCTGACAGCGCTGGGCATACTCAATGAATTGATTCAACTGCTGGAGACGCTCCTTCTCAAAGGTGATCTGCTGGCGCAGGCCAGTCTCCATCTTCAGATAGCCGTCCAGCTGACGCTTTTGCTGCGCCATGTGGCCCATCATCGTGTGAAAGTGACGATAGTAATGTATACGCTGATCGGCCTGGAATTTGCTGATCTTCTTGTACAGCGTGAGATAATGCTCTGGATCTTCAAAGTAGCTGGCCACCATGCTGGGCATGCTGGATGTAATCGCCAGGCCATGCAGCGGCATTGTGCACCCGGGCACGGGGCAGGTGGAGGACTGCCGCAGATGCTGTTTGGCGGCCTTGGCAAAGCAATTGCCGCACAGCACATGGTGGCAACGAGTCAACTGGAATGGCAGCGAAGGCTCCGATCTGTGGCGACGCGAGCAAGCGTTGCAGTGCACCTCGAACATTTTCGACATGTTGCAAATGTTTTTGTTTGTTTGTTTTCCCGATTTGTTATTGTTTTTGTTGTTTTTCCGCAATTCGCAATTGAGACGCTGTGAAAGTTTGACAGAAAACAAGATGGCGCTCGTCTGACTGTTAAAGGATTAAGGGTATTCGCGTAATTGTTTATGTGAAATATACGGCATATTCAGATATTGTTTTGTTACAGATTTTGGTGCAGTTATCCGATTTTTTTGGAATATCTGTTGGTAAGGCCATTTCAAATGAAATCCCAAAAGTCCCCATCGATCCCAATTCCCTTGTTTTGCGTTTGAGTTACGAATGGACGCTTTTCTTGCATTCTCCACATGAAATATCGATTCAACTTCGATAGCGATAACTAAATTTAACATATCGTTTCGCATGTCATACTTTCCGGTCTTCGTCTTCAAAATAATTGCTAAAAATAACTTTTTTTGTTGCCCCAAGAACAATTACTTGAAGCAAATTCCGTCGGACATGGACATAGACACTGTCTCCGTAAAAATAGAGCCTCAGGATGATGACGTAGAGCAGTGTGGCCTGCCAATGGATCACTTTCAGCATGATTACGATATTGGCCCTGTGAAAGTAGCAGGCGAAAAGGAAGACATAAAGGAAGAAAAAGAAGAGGAGTGGTGCATGCCAATGGATCACTCTCAGCATGAATGCCAGCTTCACTCGGTCATTGATATTGGCCCTGTGAAAATAGAAGGGGAAGAGGATGAAAAGGGAGAACGGAAGCCAGAGTCAACGCAACGATCCAAAGTTGGGGAAACAATGGCAAATGATAATATTAAGGCTTCTTCCAAAAGGAGGTCTAACAGGCGCAGGCAAACCAAGGGACTATCCTACAATTGCCAAGAATGTCCACAATCATTTTTGTATGCGTCTCATCTCATAATTCACATCCGAACTCACACCGGTGAACGACCATTCAAATGCCAACACTGTCCAAAAGCATTCACACGGAAAAGCGTTCTCAATGATCACATTCTAATTCACACCGGTGAACGACCATTCAAATGCCAGCACTGTCCAAAAGCATTCACACGGAACAGCGTTCTCACGAACCACATCCGAACTCACACCGGAGAACGGCCGTTTAAATGCCAAGTTTGTGCAAAAGGCTTTACAGAGAAAGGCAATCTCCAGAGACACATCCAAACTCACACCGCTGGGGGTCGGTCGATGTCGATTAAATTTGAAGATGGTCAAGCAGCATTGGACTTTCAACGGGTGCGAAAGAACGGCAATAAGCCGCCCATTAGTCATATTTAAGAAAAAAAATGTCACATTTAAGCGATTTCTCTCGAAGTTCTGATTATACTAACGGTATGTTGTCTATGCTATTACAGACTTGGCTTATTTTGTTGACTAAGAAATTTTAAGAAAGTTGGTAATTTTGTATGCAGGGTAGCCTTAGCCATTGACAAGCTCTGTAGATAGAGATAAAGGGGGCCATGACAGTGTCCAATGCTAACTTTCCCCTTCCCCTTCCATGAGTCGGCATTAACCATTATCATGCTGAATGTACATGTACCATATCTTATCTAACCTATTAGTAATGCCTTCAAATGATACGATGTCGAATCTATTTAAAGAATACATAAGCCATTATAATATTGTTGTCGTGATAACAATTTCAAAGTTACACTTAAATCTACAAACGGGGAACTGTCACAATATTCTCTACAGATTTCCAATATAGATCGTTTGTAAGTCCCTTGAAATATCCATAGATTAAATAATTTTCTTTGAATTTACCTAGAATGAATAACTGTAAAAGTGTTAGTCTTCATTGCCTTGTTTGCTTGACTCTCATTTCAAATACAAGAGAGAGCGGGCTGCAGACAGACAGCTGCGACTAAGTTTAGCCGTTTCCCTTCAACTAGAATAACTGTAAAAGTGTTAGCGTGCCTTCACTGTCTTTACACTTGTCGTGCTTGCTTGGCTCTCATTTCAAATACAAGAGAGAGCGGGCTCTAGACAGACAGCTGCGACTAAGCTTAGCCGTTTCCCTTCAACTAGAATAACTGTAAAAGTGTTAGAGTGCCTTCACTGTCTTTACACTTCTCTTGCCTGCTTGGCGCTCATTTCAAATACAAGAGAGAGCGGGCTCTAGAGTACTGCGACTAGCTGTAAATCAAATTCAAAATGAAACACTTGCTTATTTGTTCTTGCTTTGGTTTTCTTTTGCTTTTATTATTTTTTTTTTTTTTGAATGTTTTACAATGATTTTTGTTTTTTTTTTTATGACACACGAATCCATATCAATATATTTTTATTTCTCATAACAATGCATAATAATAGCATGGATGTGGATCGATCTCCAATGCTCTATAAAGTTTCTGTTTCTGTCAGCATCATTTTGTGCTCCAATTTGTCAATATTTTATATTTAGTTTGTTTTGTATACATAAGCAAAAACTGCTTACATTTTGGACAAAATTTTTCTTTTGGTTGATAGCTGCTCAGGGGGTTGGATATCAATTTAACATATATTATTATTTATATAAATTTTTAATTGTTGAATTTTTACAAAAAAAACTTGTATGTTTTGCTTTGCATTTAAGCTAAGTTTATATAAAAAAAACAAGAAAGAAAGGCTAGCGTCGGCTTGCCGAAGCTTATATACCATTCACATTGTAGATATATAACCGATTTAGATCAAATCTGGTCGGTGGGCGTGGGACTACAAGACGAATTTGTTTTAATATGGGTGAAAAACAGAGAAGTTAAACTACTAAGTGTTCATTCTGGAATAATTGGTTATATGGTAGCTATATGATATAGTTGTCCGATCTTGATCAGAACAGGCCAGCAGACTAAGGGTCCCCTTGAATGGATACAAACCGAGTTTGATGAGATTTTGATGATTATGATTGTGAACAATCAGTTATATGGTAGCTAGCTATATGATATAGGTTTCCGATCTGGATAAAACTCGAATAGAACCAGCTTGAAGACAAAGGAAGCATATGTAGCTCTTAATACTTCTGTAATCCTTGCGTTGAAACAGACGGACATGGTCATATCGATTCCCCTTGTCATGCTGATCAAGAATATCTATACTATATAAACTCCTAAGCGCTTCCTTTAAAATTCCTGACTATATGAATATACCTTTTTGTGAATGGTATAAAAATATCATATGGTGCTTGGCTTTTAAGCTAACAATCTTTAGGTATGTGCGGTAATATAAATTTTGTTATAAAAGGTTAAAAAAGTGAAGGCGCCGAAGGGAGGTAAACGTATTTTGCGTTTCTTGTTCTATTCAAACGATGTGAGCCAAAAACGCAAAAGCTACAAATGTCATGGCATAAGAAAGAGAGAGTATATATACTCATATAGCTGCAAAAGAGTATTACATACACACACACATATATATGTATATATATATATAAGGATTTTTATGTAATATGTATAGTTTACAGTTAGGTCTGCACGAATAAATAACAATTTGTTTAGAAACTTGTAAATGTGAAAAATATTTTAGTTTGTGTTTAGGTTTTTATGCGCTTATTTGTGTCTTTTTGGCTTTTATGTTTTTTGAAACACTCCGAGTTGCAGCAGATCAAGTTTAATATCAGAATTTCTGTCGCACATGTACATAAATATGTAAACATATATATATATATAGGGTACTTACATTTATACGTGTGCGTATGTATATTAGATCGTTTAAGCCAATGACCACTGCGTTATATAGTTTGTGCGTGCTATGGTACGTTATGTACATACATATCTCAATCAAAGCAATTACATATTGGTTGCATTGTGCATCATGCTTATGTATACATATATGTACAAGTGTTGTTAACAATAACAGAGAGAAAACAAGTAAGAACGCCATAGTCGATAGTCCGACTATAAGATACTCGTACTCAGCATATATTTGATATTTCACACACTCAAATGTATGCAACACTTCTTTGATTTTGCTAAATCGACTCGGCTGTTGATGCCGATCAAGTATATATATACTTCATGGGGACGGAGACGCTTCATCTTCTAGAGTATCGAGTATAATTAATGAACAAACCATAAACTGAACATCACGCACTTGTTTACACTTGCAATTGCTACGCAGTGGCATATAAACACACTCCCACACACGCACACATGTATATGCATACGTTTATATATATACACACACACACATATGTATATAAATATATATATATAGTTAATGTTAAATTTTTGTAAATATACACATATAGCAAATAGATAGTACAATAGATACACAGGCTGTGTGGTTTAGTTTTAGTGAACAAATATCGATTAAGAGGCTGCAACAGCAAACGATAGTATCGCGCGAGAGAGGTGAATGGCAAAGATGTGTGTGGGTGGGTGTGTGTGTGTGTGTGTATCGATAACAGTGTTCGACATATATTCAGCGTTGCAGCCCCAACTATCAACAAAAGCAGCGCGGCGGCAATAATTTGAACGAGCGGGGCGAGCGTTACTACTACTCATGCCTTACGCCGCATATGGACAGGAACGTACTGAAGTTGTGCAGACTGCACGCCGGCAGCACCGTATAGACAATGCTGGCCGTATCCTGGCACTTGTGGCGAAAATCGTTTAGCGCCTGCAGCAGCACATCTGTGCCAGGCGCCGAGTTCACCTGATAGAACAGCTTCAGATGTATGGCCGGCACGGCTTTGGGCGGCAGCAGCGACTGTACGGGCGGCGGGTGATCCCCAGAGCCGGAGCCGGGCGGAGTCTGTGGTGGTGGCGGCGTTGCGGCCAGCTCCTGCCGGTGCGTCTGCTGCTGCCTGGCAATGGGATAGTCCTTGAGCAAGCGATTCACAACGTAGGTGAGTATCTCGTCCATATGCTCCGCACTGACGCCCTGAGCCAGCCGGCAGTGGTTGCCCAAAATATCATCGCTGAGCTGCGTCAATTGGGTGGTGGATGAGGCCAAACCGGTGGACACATAGCAGACAATGGCCGCACAGTTATTCTCATAGTTCCAGCGCCGGCGTATGGAAATGGTATAGTCGCTGACCGAGCAGCCAGTCTCCTCATCTGCAGTCAGGGGATTCAAAGATTAGAATCTAGCGGGGATTTGGAATTGCAATATGGGAATACTTACAATCGAAGCGGTCGTTGTGGGTGTGTGCCCACACCTGCCACTCGACCAGAGCCTCGCGTGGCAACGCCGGCAGCACAATATAGTCCATGATGGCATTGGTGGTGCGACGCTCCCACTGTCGGCGCGCCTCCCCAATGAAGGCCGGATGGGTGACAAAGCAGATGCCGTGCACCACATCCCGCAGCTGACCCTGGGCATTCATCGCCTTGGCAATCCGACTGATGTGGCGCAGGGTTAGCTTACACTGGGGCCGGATGCCGCCCTCAATGATTGTCATGCTGCCCGGCACGAGAGCGATCTGGCCAGAGATGTAGGTGATGTCGCCAATCTTTAGGGCAGAGGGGGTCTTAGTTGCTGGCGGAAACCAAGTCGGCGACACTCACCCTTGTGGACTGACTGTAGGGTCCAATGTTGGCTGGCGCCCAATGGGAGATGCCCTGCACATGCATGGTGCTCCGTTTGCCATTGAAAAACATCAGCTCCTCGCTGCTATCCCTGTCCCTGTCTCTGTCCTCGGATGAGCTGGCGGCGGCGGCCGCCGCATGGCGATAGGCAATGGCCTCCAGGACCACATGGCAATCATCCGGCAGTGGACATTCAACGCAAACCCGCGTCGGCGGATTGTGGAAGCCAAAGAACTGCAGATATATGCGATTGAGAGCCGAGTACTCGGCTATGGAGCGCACATAAAGCGTTATATAGCACAGATCTTGCAGCTCATAGCCATTGCTAGAGCACAGCTCGCGCAGTGTCTCCAAGGAAAGCTGCATGCCCTGCTCCATGCTCTCCGCACAGCCTGGAGTGATGCAAGAGATTAAGACAGATTGAAAGACGGGAAGATAGCCGAAACGTGTTGACTTTAACCCAGATTCGAACTCGAAATTTCAATTCCGAATCCAGGATAAAAGTGTCGAATGAACCAAGTATGAAACAGGATTGCTTTCAGAACAGATTCCACTTTTGTCTCAAATCAATCAATGTAGGCTTACCCTGTATGCCCGCCAGCCACATCCAACCCTTGGCATTTATGGCCGCTCTGGCCTGATTGGCGAGTGGACGGAATTCGCGCTCATACTTCATGGGACTCGGCGGCTGAGTCATGATGAGGCCGGGTGCCAGAGGCGGTGGATTGCAGGCCGTCGTGCTCAGCCCAAGCGAGGAGATGGCCAGCGACAGCGAGCCGCATACGGCGGCCGTGCTGCTGCCCAATGGCTGCGAGCTGCCGCCGTAGCTGCCCGATTGACCGGAGCCACCCGCTGCCAATAGCAAGAGCGAGGCGCTGCTGGCTGATGCCGAGGCCGAGTTGCCACTGGCACCTGGCATGGGCATCGGCATGGGCTCGTCGACGCTGGCGCTCTTCGTGACAATGGGTATGGGCGAAGACGAGGTGGTGGCCAAGTGCCGGCCGAAGGAGTTGCTCCGCGAGATCAGCTCATTCTGGCTGAGCGATTCGCGCAGTCGCGTCTCCTTCTCGATGAGCTCCAGCTCCGTTTCGCTAAAGTCCGGATCGCTCAAATCGCTGTACGTGGACTCATTGAGATCGCTGATGTAGTCCAAGGATTTCTTCACAAACACCACATCGCCAGCGGCGCTCGGCTCCTTCGGCTGCAGCGTTAGTTTGGTGAAGTTAATATAGCCCACCGGACAGATAGGATCCGCACTGCTGATGATCGTCTGGATGTCCTCCACGACAATGCGCTGCTTGAACAGCGGACAGTCCAGGGTGAAGGTCTCATACTCCCCTCCCTCTCCGCACACATTCAGGCCGTACTTGTCGCGCATCTTCAGGAGATGTGTTTGTATCTCGCGCAGCGATTTGCCCAAATGGCGATCCGGCACCAGGCCCAAGGCGGCCACCTGCAAACATGACAATGGAGGAGTCAATGGTGTCCAATAACATAAAGCCACCTTTTACTACGCACCTTAATGATAATCGCATGCACCTGACAGTCGATCATTTCCTGCAGCAGTTCAGTCTGATCTCTCCTCCACAGGTAGGCCAAGGATATCAGGTTGAGGCGGCTGCATACATTCTCCACGCGCACACGCTGATAGTCGGACAATATGGCGCCAACGGCCACAGCCTCCACATGTAGTTCATGCTGAAAGAAGCAAAGATAAATGGAATGAAGATGAAGACAAGAGAGAGAGGAAGAATAACTTCGGTCTAGCCGAAGTTTACTATAAATCCTTGTAGTAGCACGAACCCGATCAAATTTGGTCTACTGAACGCCCAGCATTACTTCTCGGCATATTCGTGGATAGCAAGGGAAGACCTATCCGTTTCGTTCAAATGCTTTGAACATACAAACATATATTCTGTGCCAAGAAAAGTGAGTGAGAGAGAGAGAGAGAGAGAGAGCGAGAAACAGTTTTGATACCCTCTTATATATATACTAGCATATATTGAAGAATGAAGGGTTAATATTTGTGAGAAACCTCAAATTATCGATGATTGTCAACGGATGAGAGACAGTCGTGCAAGAAAAACAACAAGAAAATCACTTAAACAGCACAACAACAACAACACAAACGAAGGCATTGTGTGTTTGTGTGTGTTTGAGCTCTCTGTAAATAGAGCATTTATATATTTGTTCGGCTGTTCCGAATCTTGGACCTTTAAAGGTCCCTCGGCGTTCATTTTGGCGAATAAACAAACAGACAGACAAGAACATATGAACGTTTAATTATGCCCTGTTGCAAACATCCGTACAAATTCAATATACACTTCACTTTACATTTGCGAAGAAACAAAAAGTGAGCCCGTACATACATATGTACATTCATACATATTATCGCCATGGCGTAGTAATAGGTAATCAGCCATAAGTCATAAAAATCGTTCCATTTCGTAATTTGCTCCAAAATCTTATCTCGGCTCTTGGTAGCCCCGACCTCGCGCATTGGGAACGTGCAAGTTTCATTCAAAATAATAATCATTAGCAAATTAATTTGCAAAGTAAGCCATACACACACACACACACACACACGTGTTCACATACATATATATATTTGTTTATTTAGCACTTTTTGCATTTGATTTCACACAATTTTTAATTGATCAGCGATTATGATAGCCAAGAGGGTGCACTGGAAGTGCCTCAGTTGTGAAGCAATCGTATTGAAATTTTCAGCATAGACTTCTGCTTTCTGCTGTAAGCTGCGGATGTGTTGAAATCGTGATGATCGGACGACTATATCTTATAGCTGCCATATAAACGATCGATTTATAGCGAACTCTAAACGAAATTGCTGACCAAATATGATCTGGATTAGGCAAGCTATATCATACATAGAAACAACTGCGTTCTTCATATACTAACTGATCGCCATGCTCTACTGTTTGCCCAATACGCATCACACAAGCTATATCATATAGCTTCTAGAGAAACAGCTCTATGGTATTGGCCGTTCTCCATATGCAAACTATGGCATCACGTTGCTCTACTGTTTCCGCAATACGCATTTCAAGCAAGCCATTTTCCTTGGTTCACATTTCCAGAATTCACCAGAGGCACGAGGGGTTTCTCTCGGTTAAAACAATATGTTGCCCTTGTTTAGATCATTTGAAATCCAATACTTAATGATTGGTTGAGTCTGTATGTGTGTGGTCATATTATGGCATAGTTGTTTACAAGGTTTCCAATTGCCATTTGTTTACTCAAAGTTTTCTATGGCCAATTTCTAATTGAAACACCCCGACAATTGACATTCACGCGCTCACCTTGCATGTCTCCAATAGACTGTAGAGATCCTCGACTTCATCATCATCTGTGGGCACATACTGTTTGCCCGTCTGTGTGCTCTTGCCCTTGGTCTCGCGACGATAGAGGGGCAGGCCCATGGCGCTGGCCAATATCTCAATGCCCATATGTCCAACAGTCTGGTACATGAAGCTATCCAGTTCATCTGAGAATAATGATATAATATTAATGTTATTGATAAGGAAAGTTACGGATTTTACACTTAAAAAATCGTATATATCTTAAAAATATTCAAATGTTCCCATGAATCTTACTCTCTCCGAGATCTAGGTGTTCATACGGATGGACAGACGGAAAGATCTTTACCAAATTTTAACTACAAGTGGATCAAAATCCCGGTCAAAGGTTGTATGGAGGCAACAAAAGTAAACACTGTAGATTAAACCACACTCTGGTGCTGCTGACTTGCTTTAAAGTTGAAGATTTGTGACTGGGAAGCAGGGTTTAGGCTTTGGGAGAATTGTAAACCCGCAAAGCAAGTGAATTCAGTCAATCTTAGAATTTCCATGGATTAACATGCTCTGGAGCACAAATGAAGCTCGCTTTGGTTAAGTTCCACAGATTTCGCCAGATTTCGGGGCAGCCAAATTCCTGATCTCACAGTGATTCTTACTGCAGTTCCTTCCATTTCACTGATCTGATGGGTTTGGACAACATTGGATACTCACCTCGATCCTTGGGATGTAAATTAGCCAAAGCAACAATCTCGTGTCCCTCGGCGACACACTGCATCATATTATAGCAGCTATCCTTGCCGCCGCTAACCATGGCCACCACGCGCATCTTGCTTGTTTATATAGTTGTTCTTGTTGTTGTTGTGTTTTTGGTATGATTTGTTTTGTCTTTGTTTGCTTTTGCTTTTTGGCTCGTTAGTTGAAGTGCAACGGCAACGAGGTGGAGGATGAGGCTGATGACAACGTCGACGGCCTAATCATTTGGTCTGATGCCGCTGCTGCTGCTTCTGCTTGTTGTTGTTGACTAGACTTATTATTATCCACTGCGACACCGCCACCCACACACACACACACCTTCAGTTCCACAGTTCCAATGCCAGTTCCAGGTGGACGACGCGCGTCTTCTCATTAACACAGTGAGCGGCTGTTGCTGTTATTGTTGTTGAGTCAAGCTGTAAAGAGCAAATTAAAGCGTCTTGTTAGATGATGTTGTTCCTAAAGAGCATGGGGGGAGGGGACGGACGGACGCTATGGGCAATCAAATTATGCGCAACTTAATCAAAGGCAACGCAAATGCACTTTGGCAGATGCGGCCGACAAGAAACCACAACAAAAACAACAATCGGGCAAGGGCAAGAGAGCGAGCGAGAGAGGAATGACAGCTGCTGTGTAGCAGAGACTAACGGTAAAAGGTAAACACAACATGCACGCATACGCGCAAACACACACACATGCGAGGCAGCACAGCAGTAGCCGGAGCCTGGGACTGTAATTGCATTACAAAGAAGCAGCACAGCAGCGCCCAGCAGGAGCCTGAAGCAAGCAATAAAGGACCAAGGACTTGGCTACGGCAAATGGCGTTGTATGTGTCTTATTGGACATGATCTGGCTGTGTGCTGCTGTGGAACTTTAGTTTTTCTCTCGCTTAATTCAAATGAGCCCGAAGGTCAAACACACACACACATACAAAGGCACTCAAACTTATACGCATCGCATATTTTTGTAGTGTTGCCGCCGCCCGTGTTTGTTGTTGTTCTTTATCTTAAAGCAAAACGTTAAATTTAATACTCACGCACACACCGAGAGGGAGAGAGAGACACATATAAACACACCTACTAATTTATAAATAAAACAAATTAGCAACGCCGGCAGACAGACGGACAGACACACTGACACTTGACTATTTGAGCGATAAATAGATACGATAGTGCGTGCCATTCGAAAACAATAACATACACACACACCCACACATTCGCTAGCCTAAGGACAATACATATGTATATTTATTTCATATATATATGTGTGTGTCAAAAAAAAAAAAGTAATAAAATGTGAGTTTGACCCAAATACGCTTCGTGCTGACCGCCCCCGCTCAGCCGCTGGCAAATGAATGGGGCGCCTGTATGCCGCTCGCTATAAAATATAAACGGCCCCACATTTACAATCGGTTTTCAAAACACACACTCAACCATAGCCCGGCCCCGTTGAAAAGCTGGCCTAAAGCTTAAACTCACTGCACGACAATGCTTACACTCGGCTTCAGGATACCAAAGGCGCACAACACATGAAGACAGAAGCAGGGGCAGTAGGCAGCATGTTAACTTCGTATCGAATATATCGAAGTATCGATATGTGAAGGAAAAGAAACACGGGTTGCGATATTATCATATCTATCGATATGGGCAGGAAAAAAAACCGGTGGGTGATACTATCATATCTATGGAAAGACGCAGTAAAACGAAACTGCAACTTGTTAACTATCGTATCGTACCGATGTTTCGTATATCGTTTGCTGTGTTGCCTGCATCGATATATGTATTGATTATTGCCTGCATCAGCTGTCATTGTGTTGTCTTATCGATATTGATTGTTTTGCTGTCGCTGCTGCCGTTGGCGTTGGCATTTATATATTATTTTACATTTCCTCTTCCGCAAATTCAAACAGAGAAATCCCTTTCAACATGAATCAACTGCAACCGCAGAGCAAACAATACAATCTGACTCATTATCAGCAGCGCTACAACTGGGACTGTGGCTTGTCCTGCATTATCATGATATTGTCGACGGCGCAGAGTGAACAGCTGTTGAACAATTTCGAAGCCATATGCAAGGAGGAGGGTTTCGGGTCCAGCACCTGGACCATTGATCTATGTTATATGCTACATCGCTATAATGTGCGTCACGAGTACTTCACCCAGACCCTGGGCATCGATCCCAACTATGCGCAGCACTCATACTACTCGAAAATCATCGACAAGGACGAAAAGCGCGTGACTAGAAGATTTAGGGAGGCCAAGGCTCATGGCCTGCGCGTGGAACAGCGCACTGTGGATATGGAGGTGATACTGCGCCACTTGGCACGCCATGGTCCAATCATACTCCTGACCAACGCCTCCCTGTTGACCTGTGAAATATGCAAACGCAATGTGCTGGAAAAGTTCGGGTGAGTAGGATTAGGCAAAGGCAGCGCAGATGGATACTCAATGAGTGACTGAATTTGCATTCAACAAGTTGTTTTCCCATGTTCACACACCACCGACGCAGCTATGCGGGCCACTATGTGGTGCTTTGTGGTTACGATATGGAAACGAGAAAGCTATTCTATCACAATCCGGAAGTGCACGATGGACGTACGTATATTATGAGAGGCTTTACGATTTCTTTGCCCGATTTGATTGTTAAACATTTCCAGACATATGCCGCTGCCTGTTTGAATCCATGGATACGGCACGCCGAGCGTATGGCACCGATGAGGATATCATATTCATTTATGAACAGACGCCGCCAGCCAAGTAGAGACCTGATGAGGCCTGTGTATGGATGGGATATGGAATGAAATGAGCCATAGCCAGTGCTACAGCAATATAGAACAAGGAACAGTACCTGCCCAGCAGCTGGGAAACGCATTTGTGATATTAATACGTTGTGATGATTCGAGATTTGCATATGGACATGAATGGACATGGATTGGATATGGCTATAGGTTATTATAACACACAAACACACACCCATACATTCAGGCCCGATTTCTCAGAATCTTTGATTCAACAATTTCTTAGCTCGTCGTAGCTTATCTCCCACATAGGTTGCCTGCCAATTTCATAGAAATCTACCTACTTTATAGAGTTGCCTTTCTACATTTTAGTTGACAACCCTGTGTATTTTCAATATCCGACTTTAGATTCTTGCTCAACATCTTCAAGTACGCCTAAGTTACAAATTTTATAGGATTTAATTTGTTTTATAGCCTTAATTTTCTACATTTGTGGTGACAACCCTGCATTTTGTTCAAAATTCTAATTAAGATTCCTACTCAAAAGCTGCAAGTACGCTTAATTTGCGAATTTCATAAAAATCTACCTACTTAATAGAGTTGCGTCTCTATATATTGGGTGACAACCCTGTGTATTTTCAATATCCGACTTTAGATTCTGGCTGAAGATCTTCAAGTACGCCTAAGTTGCAAATTTGATAAGCATTAATTTGCTTTGTAGATTGAGTTTTCCACATTTGGGGTGACAACCCTTCATTTTGTTTAAAATTCTACTTAAGATTCGTGCTGAAGAGCTCCAAGTATGCCTAAGTCGTGAATTTCAGTAAAATCTGCCTACTTAATAGAGTTGCCTTTCTATATTTTGGGTGACAACCCTGTGTATTTTCAATATCTGACTGCGGATTCGTGTTTAACGGTTCAAAGCGCTCTCTTAGTAATGTTTTTGATAGATCCAAAGTGCAAAGAAGTATAGGGTTGTCGCTTACTCAAGATTCGAACTGAGCACTATAGAGACAATGAAGTAGAGCGATGGTTTAGTATTTGGGTAATATAGAACTCTAAATGACAGCTCAATGGGGTCCTTGACAAGCTACGAAAGATAATCAGTGATTTATTCTTGCTGAGAATCCAAAAGAAGAAAGAGAGAGAGAGAGAGAGAGAGCGAGAAATCGGGCCCCTAACCTTGAAACGTTCCAACTGTAGTTGTGTAGCTGTAATTCGCTTTTATTTTTGGTTTTGTAAACAACGTATATAGTATATATATGTATATCTGTAATAGTATGTAGATACCGTTACTCGTTATGCATTTTGTCGCTTGCATTTAAGTTAACTTTCGACAACTTTGACAACAAATTGAGTTAATCGTAATATATAAATATTTAACGTACATTTAGTTATTGTATTTTAGGCTTAGTTGCAGTTGGTCCCCCAAAATAAAACATAACAGGAAACCCAAAATCGAAATTCATCGCCTCATCGCATCATCGGCTCATTGTAGAATCTACAGTTGGGTCTGTGCAACTACTGGCGCTTGTTTGGGCTCTGCTTCGCCTCCGGTGTGGTGCAGCTGTTTGATGAGCAACTGCAGCTTAATGTGCGGCGCCTCCACCGGCAATATGATGCGACCCTCCTTATCCAGATACTTGGCATACGGCTGCTCACGGTACACTTCGAAGCCATGGGTGCGCAAGATCTTTTGCGAAAATATGCCCGTGGCATCAGCCTTGAGCAGACGGAACCCGGATTGGCGGGCCACCAGTTCGGCCCGTCGCACCAGCTCCTTGGCAATGCCCTGGCCACGATATTGGGCATCCACCGACAGTATGCGCACATCGAAGATGCTGTCCACCTTGTAGTGGGCAAACAAATCCACCTGCAAGTTGTGCCTGTACAGCAGCTCGAAGATCTTCTTGAAGTTGGCGTCCTTGCTCTGCTGCAACTGGTCCAGGGCCAAGGCGGTGTCGCCCGGTCGCAGCACACCGTTGAGTATGACGCCCGCAATATGACCGCTGTGAACATCCACGGCCATGAGGCTCAGTTGATCCGCCAGCGTTTCGAGACTGTGGTGCTCAAGCTCAATGTTGCCGGCGCCATGCTGGCACAGACCGGCGGCCTTGTTCAGCGGCTCATCCGCAAAGAAGCTGCGCTGCAAATGTCCAATGACCGGTTTGTAATCCTCGACAGCAATCAGTTTGTACTCCATGGCGTTTAACTGGACGTAGCAAAGGTAGGACGGATGCAGCTAATCTTACAGGAGAGATAGAGGTGGAATAAGAATATATATATATATATAGAGCAGTGAAGGTGAAGTTTTATGCTAATATTACTCATACGACATGTGGGCCATGTAGGATATGGATGGCTGATGTCACATGCCGCCGCAGCAGCAGCAGCAATTAATGCGTATGCAAATTTTAATTGAATCCGGACAACATGACGGATGCGTAATAAACTTTTAAAACCTCTGCAAGACCACGTTTAATGTGTTAAAATTGTACGGATTTAGTATCATGACATCATCTGCAGCAGCAGCAGCTGCATATGCATATGTATGTTTGCAAGTAAGAATATATATATATATATAAATATATTCATATATAATCCGGACAACATGACGTATGCGTAATCAAGTTTTGAAACCTCTGCAAAACCAGGTTTAATGTTAGGATTGTTAGGATTTAGAATCACGCCATCATCTCCAGCAGCTGCATATGCACATGTATATACATCTATATATATATAAATTAGTATATATATATCCTTGACTGACTTATTGGGAAACAAAGTATATAAGAACAGCGTCTCCAAACTCTGCAATTTTCACAAAAGTTTGAGTTTATCAAGGCGGAGTTAGTTTTGTCAAACTCATATCGAAATTGGCTCAATATCAAGGTCAAAGTTAGTATGGAAATGCATTTCTTTGATGACCTTAAGACATGCTATGAATTTTATGCATTTACCTCCTTTATACTATGCAATTCGTAACATATGCGTAACAAATAAATGCAACGAGGCAACAACAATGCCGCTCAAGTCACAAAAAACGTTTTCGTATTCCATTTCCTTGGTTAAGTACCAAAGGTACCCAGGCAATGCTGTAGAAAATTCCTCTGATATACCAACTATGTCCTGACTGACTCACTAATTGGCTATTAACGCTTAGGCTAAACTGTAAGAGCTAGGAAAATTACAATATCTTAGAAGTCAGAGTTCATGGTGCTCTCTAAGGACATTTTTGGAAATTCCATCTAGAAGTGAGTCGAAACTAATCTTATTTAGACTTATTTGCTTGGATTGACTGACTCACTGATTGAGCAGCAACCCTCAGGTCAAACTGTAAGAGTCAGGAGGCTGAAAGTCTTATAAAAGTTAGAGTACATAGCACCTTTTCTTGGAAATTAAAACCAGAAGTTGGTAAGATTTTGACTTGTAATTCTTTATCCCGTTCGGGTCAAACGGCAATAGCTAGGAGACTGAAATTTTTTTACAGTTGATGTCTTAAACAAGCAAAATCAGGCCAAAATCGAGGTAAAAGTGGGTGTGGAAATGGAAATTAGTAATTTTTAAGAGCTCTTTCATTTAAACGAAACTTTCTGTGCTGTTTGAATGTGTCTACGTTATTGAAATCACTAAGACATGATGAAACTGGTTGGTTTATATCAAAAGTATCTAGAATAATGGATTGTAAATGCCTTCTCTGTGGCTTCTCTATGGCCAATTGCATTTGTCTATGAAGAAGGTGTGCAGCTAGGAAGTGCTTACATTTGCCATGCGAGTCACACACACACCCTAACACTCAGTTAGACAAGCACGTACACAGACACACACACGCTTACATAGGATAAAGCTATTAAGGCTATTAGCAAGCGCATTATCCTTTTACACGCATATCCTGGCAGGCATTGAGACATTTATATTTTAGTATCAGCATTTATGCAACAATTTGCTTAACTATGAACTCACTTGACGGTTTTTTTCAACAGTTTTGCTACTGTTGATTACTGGAATCCGTTTCCTCTCGCAGCAGGAGGAGCAACAGTGTCTGAACAGGAGCTGAACAGGAGCTGAAGTTTGAACAAAAAATAAATGTGTAACCTACTTACGGGCGCAGCTAAATGCGAACTGAGGGAACGCGAACTCAACGCAGCGCAGGCAACAGGGCCAGAACAAAGCCAGAAGCAGAAGCCGCCAGCAGAAGCAGCAGCAGCAGCCGCAGCATCCCAGCTTCACACGCACACACACACACACACACACACGCTCATACAGTCCTCTATATACGTATGTATGTATCCCTACTAAGTGAAGTGCGAGCTTGCAAAAAAAAAAAAACTAGACAGTGGCGTCGTTGCTTAATAGGAATGGCGGCCGGGATAAATTCAAGCCCAAAAATGTGTGTTTATCCTGGTTTGGGAGATGAAATTTGCAAATGGAATTTTGTTAGCGACATCTCTTGTGGTCCGATCTTTATGATTTCTACATATACTTTAGAATGTTTCCTTACTTCCTGCTCTGCCATGTCCATGTCCTTGGCATTTTGGGGGCGCGTCGTCAGCAATTGTGCGTGTGCGTGTGCGTGTGTGTAAGTGATTGCCTGGCCCTGACTTATGGCAAATGCCAATGTAAAAGACGAGAGCAAAGCACGAGAGTTACATCGCTCCCTCATCCACTTTCCGCCAGCCCTACACCGAGCACAACTCTCAACATAGCCAAAGCGCCGCCAACTGTTGATTCCACTTTGACAGACAGCCTCTATGTGTGTGTGTGTGTGTGCGTGCGTGCGTGCTTGTGACAGGCTAAATGAGGTTATGTCCGTATACATATATAAACCAATTTTTCGACTTTTCCTGCTTTCAACTCAACGCCCAATGGCTGGGGGCGTCTCTGTGTCCATCACAAAAGCCAGTCATGTGCTTGGAATGCACGAGGGTATGTCAAGGAGTCAGACAAATGTATGTGTGTGTATATGGGGAGTCATCAGGGGTCCCTTTCGCTAACTCTTGGAAGTTGGAGACTCCTTCAAAATGATGTTTTTGGTTAAATCAGTAAGTTACTGGGGGCCAACTGGCGCCACTAGGCAACCACAGCTGGTCTAGATCAAAATTTATTTGCTGTTTGATCAGATTTTGTAAGTAAGGCCAAGGGGCGCTGCCGCCTACATCAGCATAAGCATCAGCTTGATAGAATTCGTCGTCAACTTCGTCTTTAGTTTCGTGCCCCGCTTTCATTCTGATTGCAGGCAGCCTATATATAGCAAGTGCCAAGAACTTTTTGATCTACCCTCCCGTGTATGTATGTATGTGCACATAAATTGCTTGCCTGTGTGAGTCTATGCATGCGTACACTCTTACGCCTATGTGTGTCTGTAATTGTAAAGTACGAGTACACACTTATATAGCCTTAATCATTGTTGAAGAACACAGGGTGTTCCCCCAAATGCATTAAGCCTGAACTGGGTGACCCTTGAATGCCCTTGATCAAGACCAATTGAAAAGGAGAGAGAAAGAAGGAGAGGGCCCGAAGCTTACCAATGCACACTTGCAGAAAGCTTTGGTCAGACTAAGTAATCCTTCATTAGCGCCATCTATTGCAAACGCTCAGCTTATATTTATCATTAGCGCCATCTATGTTATGTTCTGCGTACTGATACAAAAGGTTTGCCGCCTCTGTTCCCCCCTGTGAGATCGTGCAAACATCCTTATCTTCCATTTCCTCTGTGCGGCCTTTTTTGATTCCCTCGATTCACCGATCCCTCTGACATAGCTCTTTGCCAAATGAGTTCCCTACGAAGCCCCCTGCGACGCCCCCCGTTACAGTAGGCATCAGCCTATTCATTAGTTTAATTAATATTTTGTCTAACATTTAACTGCCGCTGTGTCGTCGATGAGTCGTGTCCACGTGTCTCTCTGACCATTGTTGTTCGCCATCCATTGTCACAATAACACAAATTTTGGGCACATGACGCCCCAGAAGAAGACCGAATATTCAAATTGCGTGACCGTGCTCGAACGAGACCGAGACCGAGCAGCAGCAAACCCGACCCCACCACACCCCAAATGTCTGTCGGGGGTCAACACAAAGGTATTTCAAAGTCAGTGTCGTTCCGTATTGTTGTGCGTGCGCGTGTCTCCAAATATCTGCGAGTATATATATATATATATATCTATATCTATATAATTCCACTGTTGTTTCTGGCATTTTTTGTGCGTGATGCCAAAACTGTGGCGCCGGCCATCAGCTTCAATTGAAATCAATTTTGATTTCAAATCGGATTTCCCTTCTGTTTTCAATCTAACGGTCAAAGCAGAGAGAATTGGCAGCACTGACACAATTAAACAGACCCTTTGGCCTAGGGCTGAGAGCGTGACAGATGTCGTGAGCGAGAGAGGGGGACATATATAGCTGTCATATAACCGATTGTTTCTGTTTTTCGTCCAAATCAAACCAGATTTCATCTAGATCGGTTATATATATACAATCTGAATGGTATATAGGCTTCGGCAAGTCGAAGCTAGCCTTCCTTGCTTGTCTATTGTCTATCTTTCATGTTGCCTTTGCACATATCTTTACTATCAAATTGCCACTCACGCTCTCACGCGCTCAATTCAAACCGAAACCGCTTAGGCAAGCCGTTGACAGGTGGCGCCCCCGTTTTGGATGTGTGTGTGCGTTCGTGTGCGTGTGTGAAACAGCTGATGATGAGATGTTGTGTTTGATTTTTGGCCCAACGGCCGCTTCATATTTTGTCAACGTCGCCGTAGTCGCTCCCACAGTCCACATTCGTCGTCTGTCGTCGCATCAGCATCAGCATCAGCTCCTGCTGCTCTCTATCTCTGTGCTCTGCGTTCCACCTTCAGTGTTCTGAGCTCTCCGTTTATTTCTGTATTTTCGCGGCATATGTAGAATATATATAAATATATAGTTAATATTTTGTTGTTATTTATAGTTTGTAGTTGGCGTTGTGTGACTTGTTATTGCGAGTGTTGTTGGTGTTGTAAGGTTGTTGTAAAAAAGCCTGGTTAACAAAATTACAGGAGAAGTATGGCCGCCAAAGATCGCCTGCCCATATTTCCATCGCGTGGGTAAGAGTCCCTCTCCCTCTCTCTCTCACAGGTTTCAAGGTATCTCATCCAATCCAAAACTGTCTTGCACAGGGCACAGACATTGATGAAATCCCGTTTGGCTGGGGCAACCAAGGGTCATGGCTTGTTGAAGAAGAAGGCCGATGCCTTGCAGATGCGTTTTCGCCTCATCCTGGCCAAGATCATTGAGGTGAAGCCTGCTCTAAGACTCAACCAACTCTCTCTCACACTGTCTCTCTTTACCCATGGCAGACCAAGAGTCTAATGGGTCAGGTGATGAAGGAGGCAGCCTTCTCGCTGGCGGAGGTCAAATTCACCACCGGCGACATCAATCAGATCGTCTTGCAGAATGTGACCCGGGCACAGATCAAGATACGCACCAAACGGGATAATGTGGCGGGCGTAACGCTGCCCGTCTTTGAGCCCTATCAGGATGGCGTCGATACCTATGAGCTGGCTGGCCTGGCACGTGGTGGCCAGCAGCTGGCCAAGCTGAAGAAGAACTATCAGAGCGCTGTGCGTCTCCTAGTGGAGCTGGCCTCGCTACAGACCTCATTTGTCACCCTTGACGATGTCATCAAGGTGACCAATCGGCGGGTGAATGCCATTGAGCATGGTGAGCTAAAGCCTGACAAATAATCCGATCTAATCTAATGAAATCTTCTCCTGGTCCTTCGCTGCAGTGATCATACCGCGCATCAATCTCACCATAGAGTACATCATTAGCGAACTGGATGAATTGGAGCGCGAGGAGTTCTATCGCTTGAAGAAGATCCAGGATAAGAAACGTGAGGCTCGCAAATTTGCCGACAAAAAACGCGAGGAGCTGCGTCGCCAGGGCTACAGCCTGGATGAGCAGCAGGTCCAGAATATACTCGAAGAGGATGGCGATGATGATTTGCTCTTCTAACCCAGCTACACCTCCAACTCAACCACCTCAACCACCAAGCGCAACTACCTCCACTTTTTGATCATGATCATAATGATCCATGATCTTGATTATGTTAATCTTCAACTACTTTTTTTTTGTTTTCTGTTTCGTCTCCCCTCATTTCTCTAGCTGTGCTCCTCCTTCAGCGTGATCTTGTTCTTGTTAAATCGAAAAGATAAAAATTTAATTAATTTGCCAATTATTGTTGTTGTTGTTGTCTTTTCTATATTTCATTGCGCGCAAATATTTTAATGACCCTCCCTCCACATCAAACATGTGTCACTTAGCCATATAGACACGAGGTACATCCATGAAATGCTACAAGCTATAAAAACCAGCCAAATATGGCAGCCAGCTAGTGACGCAAGCAGCTAATGGCATTGGACTTTTGGTGAACCAAACCATAAGCATAACAATTATCATTATAATGGGCAAACATATAATATATATGTATCTGTATTGGAGGATTGCATGAATGCGCTTGAAACGACGGTCAAAGCAGGCGTGCTCAAAAAGTGAACTGAGTGAAGTCGATGGCGAGGCCGCATGAGTTCCTTAAGAAGAGGAACGAAGGCGAATGAAAGGGAATGTGAGTTTGTTTCGAATCAATTCGAGTTCGTTTCGAACAAACATAGTTAACTAATATGTCATTACTTTCGGTCTCATCCTCTCTTTGCGCCATCGCTGTTATAACACTCAAATTGCCTTACAAAATGTAAAGCGAAGACAGCTAAAGATAAGGATTAGACATATGGTTTCGTAATAATTCGCATCTGAAACTATATTTTGCTAACAAATCCTTCAGTAAGACTTTGTATTGTTGCAGGATTGTTTGCCATTCTTTCCCTGCGTCATGAAAAAAAGGTTAAATGTGAAGAGCATTGAAACATGAGAGCATAAGAAACATTGTATATATAGTTTGTCTATGAAAGAATCATTCATCAGAAATCAAATGATGCTTCATACTATACTCATTCCAAGACAAACGAATACTTTTACTAGTCGAAACTAAAAGTATTTGCACCATACTCATTCGTATACAATTGGTGCCTTTGGGATATGGTGTGCAACGGATACATATACTCGCGAGTGTCCCTTCGACACCCGAATGTGTGATAGAAAGAGATTGAAAGCTAATCTATCTGTATGCTCTTTAGATAAGATAAATGGACCACTGACCCCCCCACTGGTGGTAAGGTAAAAAAGGAGGCAGACAATTAAGCTGGCTATCTCTTTCTATATCGCACGTTGATATGGACTCTCACAATGATTTCCCTCTCTTCGGGACACGGGCCGTGGTATACAGATTTGTAGTCTCCTTCTCCACCAATCCTGCCGATTGGATACTGTGGCAAGTAGTCATTTGCAATGATGTTTGGCCAACAGTGAATGTAGTCATTTACAGTTCTCTGATATAAACTCTAACGATCCTATCTATGTTCAAATGCTCGCAGATTTTGCAGACATCTGGGTATCTGCTTTCGTCACTAGCCTTGCTATGGGGCACAAGTTTATCAATTTCTCTATATACGGCTTAAACGAGAGTATCATTATAAATATTATACAAGCTCATGGGTAACCGCAATACAGTAGCAATATAGTAGCGCATTGTCTCGTCTTTCAACTTGATCTTGAACTCAATTATGCAAATGTCCCACCCCCAACCCATAACACAGACAAACACACTTGCATTGTTTTATACACATATAAAATTATATTGTGTTTATTCATATTTCCATTTTGGTTTTGCTTTTGATACCATTTAGCATTAGCTTTAGCTGCTTACACATGTAATAGTTTGCCATTGACCAGTGTGTTGATAATTCTAGTTTTAGTTTGCTTCGCCTTTTCTTTGATATTATATGTGAATCCATATAGTGGCCGTATATTCATGTCGATCGGTTTCAGTTTTCATCAAGCTGCCAAATGTCGTCTGGTGTAGATGGAAATCGTTTTCGAATACGATTATGACAACCGATGTCAGATGTGAATTGATCAGTATAGTATCTATGTATCTATAGCATTATATATAGATACATTTTAGTCTTATCTTAGACATAGACATTGCACTTAGTAGTAATTTTTAATAATACGAACGCACACACAACATAAGTCATTGTTTTAAATATAGATAACATTTTGATCATTTGCAGATATATACATCTATATAGATATATATATTGATTTCCCAAAATCACCCATAAACCCCAAATATATAGAATATTCTAGCTTAAAAAGTGCAACCACATGAGCCTGAAAGTGTTGAGCAATGAAACTTGTCCCGCTCTTTACATATGAGCCAATGACTCAGCAAGTGGCCCATTTTGCTGCACTGGAATTGCCTTGGGACCTTGAACTAATGTAAATTCCTTGAATTTCTACTTAATGAAGTTTAAGTTTCATACAAATTGTTTATTAAAATCTATATTATTACTGAATATTGAAAGAAATGCATTCATTATATGCATTAGAGGTCTGCTTGGCTCCACTGTGGAAACTAATTTGTATGAACGGGAGTGATGTTGAAATTCTGTGAAGTGTTCCTGCATTGCCATTCATTCAGCTTCATGCCTCTTCATTAGAATGCTGTGCGACTAAGCAAGCAACTTCACTCAATTCATTTTGCTTTGAACGTCGTTTTGAACCCCTGCCTGCAGACCTCTAATGTAGACAAGTATAAAAGCCTTCGTATTGCAATGCTGGCTAAGTAGCTTATCGGCTTATAAATGCTATGAAACGATCGTTTCAATGTTAAAGATTGGATCCATTATATTACCAAGCTGGTTTAACACTTAGTAAGAAATTTCGGAGTTAATTTTTTCATTTCACTTCACCTTAAAACTGAAGTTTTGTTCAGTTAAGTTTCCTTCAGATGATTTCAAAGTTTCTCTTCAAAGTTTCCAAAAAAAAACAATTCCTTCTTATACAATGAATAAATCTAATAGTTAGTTTTCCATATTTAATATTAAGCTCTTTCCCAAAAAAAAAATAAAAAAAATTCATGCTTCTTATTTCATTAATAGTTTTTGGTTTTCCATATTTAACATTAAGCTCTCCAAAAAAAAAAAAAAAATTAAAAAAAATGCATGCTTCTTATTTAGTTATTAAATCTAATAGTTGGTTTTACATTCTTAATATTACGCTCTCTCAAAAAAAAAAAAAAAAAAAAAAACATCTTCTTATTCATTAAAAACTTTCTTCATTCTCATCCTCATGATCAGCTTAGAGTTTAGTTAGGTATTTTTAGTACAGTTGCGCGCGCTTAAGAGCTAAGCTGTAGCTATATTTAATTGATAGACACTTAGAGAGAAAGAGAGAAGCTTAAACACACACCGAGATACAAAGAAAGAGAGACAGCGAAAGGGTGTAAGAGCTTGTGGGAGAGTAAGCTTAATAGACGAGACTACGACCTTAGGCGCTTTAAGCTTTAGGCGTTTGCTTAGCTGCGGCTGCTGTGGCGGCGGTGGCTGCTGCTGCTGCTGCTGATGCGGACGTTGCAGGCAATGTCATCTGTGACGTCACAAATATTTGCTGCGGCATTTGAGCTCTGGGCATCACACATTTGTTCTGCAAATGACAAGGAGAGAAGAACAACAAGAAAAGCGAGAGAGACAGAGAGAGAGAGAGAGAGCAGGAAAGAGACAGTGGTAAGAAGGCAGCAAAGATCAGCGAGAGCAAATGAAAGCAAAATATAAATATTGCAGAGAGAAAGAGAAAAGAGAGCGAAATTGAGAGAGAGAGAGAGAGAGAGAGACAAAGAGAAGAAACATAAACAAAATGTAAAAGTTTATATTTACTTAATGTTTTCTTTGATTGTGTTTTTGAATATTTTGATTAAAAATTTTTATAATTGTTAATTGAGAAAAGTTGTGGTGGCAAACAAAGCACAGCAGAGTATGTGTATATGTGTACGAGGTGTTTTCAGAAAGTAAGGAGACTTGTTGTTGTATTGGTACACATGTCCCAAGCATGTTCACAGTTTGAGGTACCTAGCATGCTTAGTTTGTTTTTGACAGATAAAAAGTTTAGACATATTTTGTTGTGCTCGGCGATGTTCTAGTCTGATCTAAATAAAAAATTTGTTTACAAGTGGTACAAAGTCTTTCAAGATGGGCGACGAAACTCGCTCTGGACGCCTCATTAACAAAACATGAAGAACAGAAGATATCCTCCGTCGATTTACCAAAAGAGAAGTTGCTGAGAATGTTGGCATATCAGTTGGCTCGTGTCAATATATTTTTTCGAATGTTTTGGGCATCAGACGTGTGTCAACGAAGTTTGTTCCGAAACTTTAGAAGAATCTCGCATGAGCATCACTCAGGAGCTCTTGAATGATGTCAATGATGACCCTGGTAGCATATCAGGCAACGAATCATAGCTACACAGTTATGACGTTGAAACCAAAGCCCAATGGTCCCAAAGGAAGCACACCGGAGAGCAGAAAAACTACGTCTAACCTTTATATCTGCCAAAAAACAAACTAAGTATGCTATGTACTTGAAAGTCACCTTACTTTGAAGCAGACCTCGTATATGAATTGTTTGTTAAAGTGGTGTTAACTGCAGTAGATGTGTTTTCAGTGTGGTTCTTCAGTGTGACCGAACTATGGGTGTGGGGAAAGCAGAGCAAGAGCAAGAGCAAGAGCAAGAGGAGAATGGACTAAAAAGACTAAAAAACAATAGGATCTTGTAAAGGGGTTGGAAATGGATAGCAAAAAAACAATAACGCACAAATGTATCCGACAATGTACATACTCTATCTTCCAATGGATTTTATAAACTAGCTATATATATAATATATGAAGTGAATGTTTTTAAGCTTGAGGTGAAGATCATTGGATATTTATTAAGCCAATATACTCCGTCTTCAGGGCAAATATTTAACACGTCTGCTCCATATGGCGTGGAGTTGTCAACTATATATAATATAAAGAAGAGAACAAATTATATCAAATATACATACTAAGGTGTAAATATCAGCCATAAGAGCTATGATTATGGCTTGGGCTGGTCAATCAGTCGGTGAGGACGAAGACTTATATATATGTACCAGAGACCTGAAACTTGCGATTGCTTATGCATCACCACGCGATCCTTAAACAAAAGGTGTATGCCTCTGCCGTTCAACCAATGTTATGTGCCTGTGTCTGTAGATCTTGTCATTTCAACGAAGCCCTTAATTTTGCAAAACACTTAGGCAGTTAGCTGCCAGGCAGTCGCTACCGAAAAGTGAGGAAAGGAGGAGAAAAAGCTTTGCACTTTGCTTACAATCGTTTCTCCTAGTTCATTCAGCCTTTGGACGACACAAAATTGTCACTGATTTCCAATGCTTTGGGTTTCGCTGATCGAGTGCTGGCTGATGTTTTACGCTAAAGCTAAAGCGAGTGCTTAATGTAGGCGTTCGCTGAACTCAAGAGTGGAAGTGTTGTTCATTCCGGACGATTTCTATAGTTCAAAGGCTAAAACAATATCTATAGATACTTGATGATTACAATCCTAATGTTATTTGAATGAAACTTAGAGAATATATATATATATGTATGTTCTATGAACTTGATAAGAAGGCTATGTTATATGTTAGATGTGGTTGCCTTTTTTTCAAACACTTTGGTCACACTGAATATAACTGATTCCAGTACAAGTGTGAGCTGTAATATAGTGCAATATGCGGTTGGCGTCGATGGATGAGATGCCTGTGCAGCTGTACATATCGATATCGATTGAAACTGGTTGGGTAAGTATTGGTTAAGATAAGTTATATATATATATATATATATATGTCTATATAGTATGTGATCAGCTAAAGATGAGCTGTATGTAAGGTGGAAAAGCAGGCATCAGCAGCATAAGCATGGGACGGCGATGAGCAGGCATCCGCGGGCAACTGTACCTCTTTGCCTTCCGACACTCGCCATGCAAGAGATCGAGACGGAACCACAACGCAGCACAGCTGTTTGTGCCTGCCCACGACTATCACTGTGGTGCAGTGGAACCATCCACATATCTATCTATTTTTCAACTACTAACTGGAAGGGGTGTGGGGGTGCTGGTGTTGGTTGGGTTTTAGTTTATTCTTGATTATACGGTATGTATGTGGTAATATCTACGGCTACGGCTAAGGCTATTCGCTAGATATGGCTACGTCTACGATTTCATCTAATGCTCTGACAACTCAAATACAACTGACTCAGGTGGTACGGATGACGCTGGCGGTACTCTAAGTACCTTTTGACCGCGAAAGCACAGGGTGATCATCCAGTTCGAGCTATGAGCGGTGGTGGCAGTGCCCGCCGTCCGTATGCGTGTAGCTCTTGCAGAGACACCGGCGTCTTCGGGCTCTGGTGATGTTCGCGGTGCGGCACTGCGTCGTGTACTGCCAATGGCAGCGTTGTTGTTGTTGTTGTTGCTCCAGCGCTGCAAGAGGCGTTGTCGTTGCTGCGGCTCGTGGGTGATGACAATGCTGGCGCTGCTGGCCTTGCGTCCATTGAGGCGTCTGTTGGGTGGCGAAACGCTGCAGAGAATGCAGAGTGGGAGAGAGAGAGAGGATGGTTGTGTTAGTTGTAGCGTTGGCGAGCAAGTACTAGCGAGTGAGTACTGACGAGCAATTACTAGCGAGCAAGTGCTAGCGAGTAAATTTGGTTCATCACAAATTTTCATCCAACTTAGAAGGGAACTTTAAAATATGGACTTACCGCTTGCCCGAAGTGGGTAGCATATCGCCTGGCTGCTGCAGTGCATCGGTATCCGGTGCCGTATTGTAAGCGCCCGAGTACATAGAGGCGCGTTTGGGCACCCATTCGCTATGGCCGTGCACAGACATCCATACGGATAGGCTCTTCAGTAGCACCGCACGCACCTGCAAGCAACACAAAGTTAGCCCTGCCTGAAGTCAATTGAATCAATCATCGACTCACCTCGCCATTGAGGAAACAGTAAATGAGCGCTATGAAGAAACCCTGGAAGGAGGTGAGAAAATGCGTGCCATAGGACCATACTGCGAAATTGGTTGTCGTCTTCAGAGAGGGCACCAGGTGTAGGAGATTCGTGATGCCCAGCAGCGGTAGCAGGACAATGGCGGCCCGCACCGCCTTGCGCGCCTGCTCAATCTCGCTGGCCTGGGATTGGCGTAGCTTCACCACCAGCACGCGTATGATGTTCACCAGAAAGCAAAAGTTCAGCTGAAGGACATGCAATTAGAACTTGCAACATTCGAAAAGAAGAGACCCGATTTGACTCACCAGTATGACGGTTAAGCGAGGACCCTCCAGTATCCAATAGTAGGGCGTCAGATTATAGTTCCACAGGCAGTCGTCCCAGCCCATGTAGATGACAGTACACTGCACCCACACGGTGGTCATCATGGCCGGCATGCCCCAGCCCAGCAGAGTGAAGAACTTGAGCGGAAAGCTGCCCTGGAACACCGCCACTGTGACCATGTTGTGCAAGTAGAGGCCCTCGATGAACATCCACATGAACATGGCGGTGCGCGCGTACTCAAGCAGTACATACGATCCCTCACACAGATATGGCTGCAATAGATAGATGCTCATTATCCCCATACAGAGAGATGGAGAAGGTGATTCTCACCGTATTCTCAATGGCCGATTGACTTGTATTCGCTGCCGTCTCTGTGCTGCCGCGACGAAATTGATCTAAGTAGAGGATCAGTCGCACAATCACCTGCAGCACCATGGCAATGAACAGGTTCTTGTGTATCTTGGTGCGATTGTTGCGCAGCGAACGGAACGTGTAGAAGATCACCAGCGAGATGATCAGCGCCAACAGCGACAGGCAGAGTCCGACTATTTCCAGAGTGCGTGTGCGTCTTGCAATGTCTATATAGAGCTGTGGGAAGAGTCGAGGGGTTACCATGCTGGATGCCTGGATGAGGCTCACACTTACATCCATATCCTTGGTGCCCATTTCTTGCATCAGACGTATGACTTCGGGCTTGAAGCAAGGCCCATAATCGGTCCAACCGGCTGGATTGGGCTCGGTAGCATTCGGCCGACTGCCCCAATGGCCATCCAGCTCGCATTTTCGATTCGCAAATTCTAGAAATGGAATGAAATTATATAGATATATTAAATTATCTAGGTATATATATAGCTATCAGCCAGATACCAGAGCATTAGCCAGCCATCAGCCAGCTTTTAGCCAGCTACCAGAGTCTGCAACCAGAGCCTGCTAGCAGAGTCAGCTATCAGAGCCTGCTACCAGGGTCAGCTTTCAGAGTGAGCTACCAGAGTCAGCTGCCAGAGTCACCTACCAGAGTTAGCTACCAGAGTCATCTACCAGAGTTAGCTACCAGAGTTTGCGCTACCAGAGTTAGCTACCAGAGTCAGCTACCAGAGTCAGCTCTCAGAGTTAGCTCCCAGAGTTGGCGCTACTAGAGTCAGCTACCAGAGTCAACCATTAGTGTCAGCTATAAATATATATCGTCACTGCAAATAGTTGCCCCCGGCCTGTGGTTCTGAGCCATAA
Organism: Hirtodrosophila duncani; assembly: GCA_037043425.1. Classification (NCBI taxonomy): domain Eukaryota; kingdom Metazoa; phylum Arthropoda; class Insecta; order Diptera; family Drosophilidae; genus Hirtodrosophila; species Hirtodrosophila duncani. Next base: position 3,311,382 of record JBAMBM010000704.1, on the reverse strand, counting down.
GCCATGGCTTATCTAAAAATAGCTGATTCTAACCAAGAAACAAGAGTTCTTTCGATTGATTTCAATTAACGAGGCGACGACGCAAGGCAAATGGACGCGACGACAGGCGACAGGCCTCAACCATCAGACGGGCAACAGGCGGGCATCAGGCATCATTGTTGTCAATGACAGCTAACAATGTCGAGCTGTGCTCGCTTTCGTCCTGACTGTAATTGTAATTATGCCAAGCGAATGAGATGAATGTTTAGTTACAGCCCGCGTTAGTTGGGAGAGCCTTGAAAGACGGGGGTGGCTAAAGGAAAGTAAAGGTCCGTTGCCAGCGGCTATGTAAAACGAGGCCAGAGCATGTTGTGGTTCCTGTCCTGTTTGCTGTTGCTTCTGTTCCTGTTCTTGTTCTTCTTGTTGTTGTTGATTAAATATTTAGCATCACATTGCCCTTAACTGGCTGATTGTCTGCTTCGTTTAATAGGGAATGATGATGATGAGAATGTTGCTGCGGGCCTCCGGGAAAGGGAACACGAGCTGGGCCTTCGGACTCGCAACAGGCTTAATGCTAGGCAACGCTTAAGCATGTCTTGGCCTTCACTTAAGGCAATCAGGCCAACGTTTGGCGGGCAGCCATTAGTAGGTTATTCCATATTTGGGCTCCCTTTAACACACCCCTTTAAGTATGCAACACAATTAAAACTGCATAAGGGTACACGCCCCCTCTTAAAACCTTCTGCCTCAGTCCCTGGCCCAGTTCTGAATGAATGACCTAAATTGTAAGAGCTTTTGTTTTGCATTTCGAGTAAACAAACCTGTCCTCCTTACCCCTTAGCCCTTACCCGCTCGCCCTCTTGCCATTTGCCAGTCTCATTTAACGCATATTAAATGAAAAATGTGAGGGCGGCGTCCATTACGTGGCCATTGGTTGCCATTGCGATTGCATTTACCATTGCCTTTCTGAATTTCTGAGCCAACTGAACGCAATTGCTGTTAATTATAGTTTTACGATCGAACCACTTAGCTCTGCAATTAGATTGCCATATTGAGTGCAGCTTATGGCCTCATAGGATACTTTTTTAATATTCCTTGCAACTCAATTCATTCGTCCTTGCCTGCTTCTTGTGCTTCTGGGCGTATCTTTGACAAATTCAAGCAAACACCAATTAGTGCTATACCATTCACAGGGAACGTATATTCATTTTGTGATGTAGCTTGAGATCTGTTTATGCATTTTCGGTGGTAATCTTATCCTAGATATATAAAGTTCTAATTTCACGATGCTTTGTAGGCGATGAACTCCGAAATTACTTGGCAAATCTTTTCAATGGCTTTCAAACTCAAACTTAATAAGAAATTAAGGATACCTTCGGCTTGCCGAAGCTTATATACCATTCACATAGTAAATATATAACCGATCTAGATCAAATCTGGTCGGTGGGCTTAGGGCTACATGGGATACAAGACGAATTTGTTTTAAATTTTGTGAAAATTAGAAAAGTTCATTCTGGATCAATGGGAACTTTGTGAAATGCTAATTTCAGCATACCCCACATCTTCTTCCTAATATATATGCCCCTCCATAGTGGAGTCTACTTTACTTACTGCGTGAATCGACTCCATGAAAACCGGCTGGACAATTCATGTGCGCCAAAACTCCAGCTGGCGTGGGTGGCCAACACATAACCGAGTCCCAGGTCCAGTTGCAATACAGACCTGCAATTGTTCGATAGAGAAAGGTAGATAGAATGAAAGGGAGAGGGAGAGAGAGAGACCCTTAAATGCTGCTTTAGTTGCTAATTAAACAAGCAATTGCGCTTGAGGCTACACAAAACAATGCTCAGAGAACGCAAACGAGCGGAAGCAGAAAATGCAAAGGAGCTCTACCATGGCTGCAGGCAGGCTAGCCTCTCTGTCTGCATCCTGCTCTCATAACTGAGATGATGAAAAGGTGAACACAATGTGCAGAAAGTCAACTGTGTCAACGGTGTTTCAGATACCTGCAAGTTGAGATTGCTTGAAGGACCAAATTTTATGGACATAACATGGACTACATTTTAGTGAACTATTTCTTAGATTTTAGCTTAAGTTTTTTCCAGTGTAGCTGCGAATTACTAGCTTTTAGGCAGTCGCTGCCCGAAAGGGGACTTTGCTTGCTAGCCGCCTCTCCCTCGCTTTCACCCTAAGTGATCGCTTTGTTGACTGACGTTAACGGGCGTTCACTGAACTCAAGAGGAAACTATGATTTTGCAGGTCGCTGGTGTGAACCAGTGCACATGCAAGATCTAAGTAAAAGCCAGCTGTTATTGGCATCGACAGCCCATGCTTTAGGTTTAATTTTACGGATTATTCCTGCTTAAGATTCAAATGGATGTATTCATGGATTCTGTTGATTGAATTCTCCATCGGAGCTGCTAATTGAGCTTGGCTTGATGTCTGCGTCGGCCTTGGATGGGGCTGTGCCGGCTGCTTTGCCTTCTTTCCAAGCTCCAGCTACAGCTCCAGCTCCTCCCGTTGCTGCTGCTTTAAGGGCGGCAGGCATTTTCAGCCACATATCCGGCCGTAGCATCAGCGTCGTTTTAGAAAAGCAGTGCAGGGGCCTAGAGGGCTCTGCAACCAAAGCCGCTGCTGGCACATCCTGTGTATGCACAGCCACATCCTGTTGTGGAGGACTTGCTTCGGCGGCAAAGAGATGCGGCTCCTCGAAGAAGTCGCCCATCAATTTTGGTGGCAGCACATGCACAGGCTGTAAGGGCGGCGGCACCAGAGCCACAGCCATGGGCTGCTCCTTAGGCCGAATGGGCTGGTCAATGCGGTGGGCGCTGACACGCACCGCCATGACATAACCGCCACGGCCGCGTTCCCTCTTTAGAGCCACATTCATGATGACCTTCAGCATGTTGAGAGTTTTTGGGATTTAGAACTGTTCCGTTTGGCTTGAATGATGAATGATTTGACTGATAGATTTTGGTCTTAACGTTGTGCCGGGAGAGCTGTCGAAGTCTAGTCGTTGAGACTAAAATGTGAACTAAATGTTGTGGAGATATAGATTTAGATATAATCGGAATCGATGAGTGACAGCCCAAGCTAAGGAAGGTGGAGATGACAAGGGGGTTTCAAGCAGAGAAGAGGCTCAACTATTTTAGAATGCGCGCACTTGAGAGGTAGCTTCATGGTGGCCTTGTAGTCTTGTAGTAGCCTCTCTCATTTGTGTCATCTTAGCAGGTAACGTCAGTGCCAGACACAGCATCCGAATGCGAATATATACATAATCTACTGACCCATCCAGGCGTCTGCTTATCCCCCCACTCACCTGCCGGCTGGGGCGTATAGTTGGCAAATAAGGCCGAGCAATTCTCAGCATTGGTGACAGCGCTCGAGGCAAGCGTTATATTCCAGTTCCAGGTACTGATGTTAGGCGTCACCACATCCAGATCGCCAGCTGCTGCTGCTGCTGCTGCTGTGGCTGTGGCTGCAATCTCTGTGGCATTGGCTGCTACTGCATCGATGATATGCGAGTATCCAAGTGTCTGGGCCTCGGCTCCCACTGATGAGACGGTGGTTGTTATAGTAGAGCTCGTGGGTGTGAAACTGTGGCCATCTGCTTGGAGTGGCATGGATGCTGTTGCGGCTAAGGTTGCCGTTGTCGCTGCTGATGCAATGGCTGCGGATGTATGCTGCGTTAGGTGTGTGGTGATGCGCTGGACAATGCCACTGCCGGCATTGTAGATGGACGCTGGCAGATGTGTCATGGTTATGGATATAACCGCATAACTGTAAGAGAAAGGATGTAGATAAGTTTGTGGTGTGACAGGAGGACAGGACATGCGAGGGCATAAATATATAACCAGGACTGCAAGGACAAAACTTTTATATGAAAATCATTAAGAAACACGCAGCTCGGACACGTGGTACATGGTGGCTCGCTTCGTTTACGGAAATAAAGTCCACTCAGGCGACACGCTATAGCTTACATTGGCATTCTGTCGCCCGAGTTATTGATAAAGACACACTCCCACTAACGGTACTGAGGGCTAAAGATACTTTTCTTCTCGCCATTCGATTCTTTCCGATAATCAGAACGGACGCACCACCTCTTTCTCTCCTTGCAGTTTCCAATGAATCGATAACGCAGAATAAAACAATTGCAGATATGGCCCTAAGTTGAGCATTTATTTGCCAATCCCCAAGCAGATGAACTGACTGACAATATGGCTTAGTCTATTATCTGCGCATGAATGTGTCCATATCTATATGTGTGAGCATTTGAGTCCATCTTAATTGAATAGTTATTGAATAGAACAAAGCAATGTTGAAGACAATGGCAATTTATACAGATTATATAGCATTATAGTTTCCATAAACTGTCATTAGATTTTCCCTACCCCAATAGATTAGTTGGGCTTTATAGATATTGAACTCATTGACATTGCTCTTCCAATTAAAAGGTGCAGATTGTCTTGAATGTTCAAGTGAATTTATGCTAACAGAATGCTATGAAGGTGGGACCACCATTTTCTCTTCAGACTCTATCACAGTGTGTACAGTAGTGAGCCATGTAGGACCATTATTATCTCTTCAGACTCTATCACAGTGTGTACAGTAGTGAGCCATGTAGGACCATTATTATCTCTTCAGACTCTATCACAGTGTGTACAGTAGTGAGCCATGTAGGACCATTATTTTCTCTTCAAACTCTATCACAGTGTGTAACATAACATAACTGCTATATATCATTGGTAAATGATCCAGCAAGGAGGCGTCCTGAAGCCAAAGCTGAAGGCTTGAAGTCTCAGTTAATGCTGAGAAACATCACATCTTTGGCTAAGTCAAAACATTTCAGCCTCACACTTAAGAACTGTCAGAAAATCCACACCAAACGGTGACATATAGCCATCAGTATTTTTTTCTCTTTGGCAAATTCAATCTCAGTCGCTTAAATTACAATGCTCTGGCTTTAACAATCGATGAATTGAAGCTCGCTAAATGCTGCTCCTTTGCAGGCACTTATTTCTTACACCGCCCCGCCTCAATTCGCGTAGATGTTCATTAGAAGCAATTAACACAATGGCCCTGGTAACTGTTGGCATCATTAAATCAATTAAACATAGTAAGCATACGACGTGTTGGCCAGGTCCTAGCAGCGTTTGGAAGCCAGATGGAAGCACATGGCAGGTGTGTGTGTGTTGGTGTGTAGCTAGGAACCCGAAACCTGCATTCTGCACATATTCACCTTCTTTCTAGGACTCACTCTCGTAGGCATTCCCTAGGCCAACTCAAACAGCAGTCCAAGCTGTATGCTGACTTTCTATATTTAATATATATCTAAGCCGACGTACTTTCGTGTTATATATTCTGTTCATATATATCGATCAAATTGAGGTTATTATAGTTGGAACAAAGAAAGCGAAAAGTTGAATTCAGTTCTTATTTGAGGTTATGTTATATTGGAAATTTCAACAAGGCTCATCAACTCTTTTCCACCAAGGCTAAGCTGCCTTTTCACTGGCATATGTCAAGCCCACGCGTTGTAACCACAATTGACCCATTCAACTTATACTGCAACTCCCACATTGCACGCACTCACTCGGTATCGGTTATATTGCCATATTCATTGGCCGATGACTCTGTCCCAGGCTTATGGATTTGTGGATGCAGAAGGTGCTGCCTCCATGCCAAACACTCGCTTTGATTTTGCATGCAAATGAATAAATGCGATGGCGATGCGATGCCATTAGTAACAGCTGCTGCGCTAAGCCTACACCCCCCACCCACCCACTTGGCAACTGCTGACCCCCTTTGTCGCTGCTAACCTCACTTTGCTGTCGGGCTTAGCTTATCAATTAGTGCCCGGGCCCGATTTAGCGCCATCTCGTAATTAAGCCAACTAAGCGCAAAATCCAAGCAGCCACTTGAGTAAGGACCAGGCAGGACTTGTTGTAATTGTGCATGTGTGTGTGTGTGTGTGTGTGCCCTCAAAAGTCAAATCAACAGACAGCAATCGCAATCAGCCGACATCGCACAGTGTGACTGAGACTTGGCAAAGGATGCGGTTGGGCGCGGTTGCATCCAACTATTTGGGTCAGTTGGCAGCAGCAGCAGCAGCAGCATCAGCAGACGTCCAATGTCAGTTGGCCAAAGGAAATTCTTAAAGGAATTCATTAAATTGTTAACTGCAAGTCTTCATTGATGGCCAGATTGAGTTGAAGGCTATCAGCTGGTCAGGCGAGGATTAGAAAATGTGGGTGATGGTCTGCCATCTGAGTGAGCAACCGCAGCATTGCATTAATGGAAATCCAATTGCAGAGCAGCAGCAGTAGCAGCATCTGCGTTACATCATCTCTGTCTCAATCTTAAGCATCTCAAGCAGCTAACCAGCTGGGGCAGGGAGGACTTATCCCTGGTATCACCTGGTATATGTTTTTTTTTTTGTTGTCACCTCAAAACCTTTGCTGCTTGGTTAAAACAGAGTTTGGATTTTGGGGCACCCCTTGAAGCTGTAATGAGTGGCAAGAGAAACAGCTCAGGCAGGGCGGCGTTTTCGGAGAACCTTGTTGTCCTCTCACTCTCCTTGCGGGTTTGCTCTGCTGCTATGGCTGTAGGGCAGTAAAATTGTGGCTCAATTCGAAATAAGACCAAAAAAGTCATTCTCATGAGACCAAACGATTCTAAAAGTGAGACCCAACGGTTGCCGGAAGAAGACCATTGAGCTTCGGATATGATACCAAAGGGTTCTTAAAAGTATCCCGAAAAGATGTTTTCAGCTTCCTGAGATTCTTAAGTGTTCTTCAAATGATACCAAAACGTTATTGAAATCGAACACACATAGTTCACGGTATAAGAACCGACTTGCCGGACTATTTGCGAACGAATGAATCTTGGTTTTGTACTCAATTATGTAGTTTTGTATCCTCAGAGCACCCTCACTGACTTTTGGTTCACATACCCAATAAACTAGTGCAGCTAAGCATACTCCCATCTTGGTCTTGGTTTTGGTTTCATCTGCATGTGCCTGCTCTTGAGGACCCCCAAGGCTTTTGGTCTCAAGGCTGACAGCAGGCCTGGTCTTGGTCTGCTGCATAGTAAATGAATAGCCAATAACTCGCTCTCTTCCTCTCTAATACACACACACACACGCACACATACACATACACCTGTACCAGATCAATGGCGCAACAACAGCTGGCGCCAGAGCATCCATATGGTTTTTGTTCATAATCTATATGACAGACAGCTTGTCTGACTTTGGTTGCTCTGGACACCGACCATGTTGTAACCTTAGCCCTGTACCTCATTATGCAATGCCTTTAGCTGCGACTTCAACGACGACTGCTGCTGTGTTGTGTAATTTCAATGCCAGATTGCCAGTTTATAAATATTTCAACATATATCAATACCAAGGAGAGGCACTATCAATGCAGAGAGCCACACACAGTCACAGTTGATGGGGGTCACAATATGCCAGGATTACTTTCAACTTTATAATGAACTAGCGCCACGCTCTGGCTCTTCCACTAAAACAAACGAATATCCAATTCCAATTTAAGCTTGTGCTTAAAATCGCTTCAAAATGACAGCATATTAGTACCGCAAGTAACTCTGTAATGGCTACATGAACTCGCTTCACCGTCAACACATTTAAGGCTATACTCAATATTTGACTCACTCGTAGAAATATGTCCTAATGCAAATCAAATCAATAGATTTGTTACACTCTTCCATATTTGGCTCACTCGTAAAGTTTTGTCAGCTCTATCAAAGCTTCTCAAAGCCTTCTCAAAGTTGCTTTATAACCTTAGTTTTAAGCTGAAACCTTAGCTTTACATTATAACCAGATTTACTTTATGCTTCGACAGTATCCCCATCAGGTGAAAGTCTACCAGTCTAGTCTAAAAATCTGGCCAGGCTATATATAGTCTCCCCTTCTTGACTGCCCTTGTCTGCTTTCAGACGTCGCTGAACTGCAAGACAAACTGAATTTCAATCAAAGTCAAACGCACCAACAGATGCACAGCCCGCCGGGTTGTATTGCTGCTATGGCCATTGCTTACCCCTAACCCTAACCCTAGCCCTGACCCCCCCACTGCCTTGACAATGGCAGACAAGTCAGCGTTTGTATGCGCCTTGGCTTTCGTTTTCATCCGGTTGCCGCTGGTCTATATAGTATCCCGTGCTAGGAGTAAAACCCAAATAGCAGCCGCAGTTCTTCTCTCCATCTCCATCTCTGTCTCAGTCGCTAGGCTCTCCGGTTGACGTCCTCTCTAACCCCACAGATTCACTTTATTTTTCGGGCAAGCTGCCAAAATAATTTCGTAACGCTCGTTTTGGCTGCTCGTTATTGAAGTTGTTGTTGCTGCCTTGTTGTTGTTGTTGTTGTCCTGTGTGTCTGTGTTGTATCGTTTATTTGGCTGGCTTGGCTTGGCTTGCTGCGCCTCACCGCGCTTTGCCCCGCTTCGCCAAGCAATTATTACTTAGTTTCAAATGACAGCCGCAGCCGCAGACACAGCAGGAGTGGCTGAAACCTAGGCAAGGCGAAGCCTTCATACCCTTGCTTTAAACATATACTAGATAAATACTAGCATAAGTTTTCTAAATTATAACAAACATCCAGAACACAGCATTAGAATAGTCAGAAAGTCAGAAAATACTAAAATATATCAAGCCAGAAATGTTAATAGCGAAACTTGTCAAAATGTAAGAAACAAAAACAAGAAAGGAAGGCTAGCTCAAAATACTAGTTTAAAAAAATACCAGAAAATACTAGAAAAGTTATAAAGGCACCGCAACCATTCAGTTGATCCAATTTACTATAAGCATCTAAGATATATTCTGGATATATCAACTTTGTTGCCCTACAAATGTCTCCTTAAAGTTGTGATACCCCACACTGCCCTATTCGGGGCATACACAAATACACACACAGATATCCTGCATACACTTATAATGAGCATCCTAAATGCGTTTTGTACTTCGAGTGGATTATACATATATATACAATTATGCATAATTATGTTATTATATGTCCGTCATTCTATGCCTGTTGTCATTGCCATTGTCCTCAAACGATATGTACCTTGTAGCTGTCAGCACAGTCAGTCAGTCAGTCAGTCAGTCAGTTAGCCATCTATCTGGATGAGATGTCTACTGTTCATATTCCAGGTATATCTGTTGCTATTACTTGGAGCGTTCATGAATATTCAGCTCATTGCATAATGGACGACTATTCACACACCATCAACTCAATCTCCATTTGAAAGCCCATTCACAATCGCTCACACAATTCACTGGGGCTGGGACTGGGACTGGGGCTGGAGCTGGGGCTGGGCCAATCAAATACAGTTACAATCTACATAGTCTAAATGGCCTGGCACATTCACAATGGGCAGCAGCCCCAACATAACACAAAACACAACACAGCACAATTGACGGAGCAACAACTCTTGTGTTTGGGCTGCCCTACAAGTGCCCCAACCCAAGTCAGAGTCTGAGTTTGATCAAAAGAAAAGCTTAAGACTTGTTATACAATTTTGAGCACAAACTGTGTAAATCAATTCCACGAAGCAACATTGACCAGTTGCATAAGCCACAGGGCGAGAGTATGTTAAGAAGTTGCCACAGATTGGGCTTCTCTTAAAGTACAAGGATTATCTTTGCTGCAATATGAAGCCACAAAGACAAAGGCAAACGACAAGGGAAAGTATTTATAGAGGACAGATATATCCTCTTTCAATCAGAAACTTGCAACTTATTAACCTACCCCAGCTATAACAACCAGAACAATGTTAACAACAATAACAATAACAAATGTCTAGTAATTTCCCAGTCTTAGATGTGACTTCAAGCAGAACATATGAGGACCTGCCCCCTCACCCACTCGCACACACACGCCCCCTCCCATGCATTATGTGATGCTGATATATGTACATATAAAGCCATTGTTATTGTTGTTGTTCTTCAGGCCTTGAGGTGGTCGTGTGTTAACAACAAGAACAACAGCAACAACGACAGCAACAATTACAATTGATTTGCGTAACGTTTTTGCGTATGAGAGAGCGATGGCGGACGGCGACAAAAGTGTGCGGAAATTTGTGCAAATTGTTGCAAAATGCAAAAAAGCAAAACAGAAACAAACAGCAAACACATACACACAAGTGTGATAAGTGTGCCAACACGTTTATGCCGTTGCTTAACACATGATCTTCAGCGTGAAATTGTGTCATCAATGTGAGTTAAGCAGCGTTTAATTGCCGCCGTCTAGTGTTTACTTTGAATGTTTGGCATGCCACAGCCTGTAAACATTTTCAACATAACTGCAGAGTTACATAGCCATAGCATAGCCATAGCATAGCCATAGCATAGCCATAGCATAGCCATAGCATAGCCATAGCATAGCCATAGCATAGCCATAGCATAGCCATAGCATAGCCATAGCATAGCCATAGCATAGCCATAGCATAGCCATAGCATAGCCATAGCATAGCCATAGCATAGCCATAGCATAGCCATAGCATAGCCATAGCATAGCCATAGCATAGCCATAGCATAGCCATAGCATAGCCATAGCATAGCCATAGCATAGCCATAGCATAGCCATAGCATAGCCATAGCATAGCCATAGCATAGCCATAGCATAGCCATAGCATAGCCATAGCATAGCCATAGCATAGCCATAGCATAGCCATAGCATAGCCATAGCATAGCCATAGCATAGCCATAGCATAGCCATAGCATAGCCATAGCATAGCCATAGCATAGCCATAGCATAGCCATAGCATAGCCATAGCATAGCCATAGCATAGCCATAGCATAGCCATAGCATAGCCATAGCATAGCCATAGCATAGCCATAGCATAGCCATAGCATAGCCATAGCATAGCCATAGCATAGCCATAGCATAGCCATAGCATAGCCATAGCAAGCCATAGCATAGCCATAGCATAGCCATAGCATAGCCATAGCATAGCCATAGCATAGCCATAGCATAGCCATAGCATAGCCATAGCATAGCCATAGCATAGCCATAGCATAGCCATAGCATAGCTATAGCATAGCCATAGCATAGCCATAGCATAGCCATAGCATAGCCATAGCATAGCCATAGCATAGCCATAGCATAGCCATAGCATAGCCATAGCATAGCCATAGCATAGCCATAGCATAGCCATAGCATAGCCATAGCATAGCCATAGCATAGCCATAGCATAGCCATAGCATAGATAATAAACATTCCCATCTACCAGAAGGAAGTTTTCTTAGCTCTCAAAAAGGATATATTATATATATTCTCTTTTCCATAAGAATGTTTTCCCACTTCGCAAACGACACTTTTCTATCCTTTAAGTCATAAAAAGCTACTTCTCCCTTCTAAATGTTAGATGATTCAAAAATGTTTGCAGTGCATCCCATCAAATCACAGAAGCACACACACACACACACCCCCAGAAGCACTTACTTAGGTGCATTCCCTCGTTTAATGCATTTTTCATAGCATACAAAGCGGCGCAAAGTCGACAGGCGTCGTCGTTAATGACACGTGGAGCTTGGCTGATGGCATTGCATTTGAGGCGCACATTTACACCTTCAGTGAAGATGCAATGCATCATAATTGATAGCCCAGCTTAGTTGGCCAAGATTTATGATCAAAAGTGTACCGAAAATTTGAAATAAGCCAGCTGGAATTTGGTACGAAGTTGCCATAAATTTCTCAATAATTTCCAAAGACTTTAAATTTTAAATGCTAAATTTTAAAGTTTCCTCAAAATCAGAAGTCTGACAACTGCAGAAAGTGCCGGATTAAGTTTTGTATTCTGACGTTCCCATTGCAAGATTGAGAATTCAATCAACATTTGGCAGCTTATAAAATCGACACGAACAGGACATGACGGCAAATGCATGTTGAATGCAACTGCAAACCGTTATAAATGTTAATGGGAAATGCCAAGCCAAGCCAAGCCACACGCACAGTCAAAAGCACCAGCACCAGCACCAGTAGCAGGACCATCCCAACCGCCCACCAATCTCCATGGCCAGTTAAGCCAAACATAACTGACAGCAGGCTACAGCTAAACTGCTGGCCAGGATAGTTGAGGGGCCGAAAGAGATTACATGTATTTGTTTACCTTGCTGGCGCTTAAGCTGGTTCAACACTTGACAGCGGCTGTCAAAATGGCCAACGCGACATTGGCGCACATGTAAAATTGTAATGCAATCCGGCTTACAGATGAGCAAAGGGCTTACAACTGCCGCTGCAATGGGGGATTTGGTGAGTGTGAGCTGTGGCTATACGCTATATGCTGAATGCATCATTGATTAGTTAAGTGCATATAAACCAAATCCAGTGAACATTTTCCCATTGAATATGCCCAATCAACTGATTGGTGGTGATCAAAGTCTGCGGAGAGAAGTCTGTGTTAAATATTCCAAATGTTATATGGGTCTCCACTGTTAAGATAACAGCGGTTTCAAACGCAAGCTGCCACTTACACAGTTGTCCTTTGGCTAATTTGTATATACTGAAATTTAATAAGAAAAGTTTGTTTTATGAAAAGTTTTGCAATGAAAAGAGTTCTGTGGTGCTTGTATTAGGTGTGGAAATTGTGTGCTTGTAAGGGCGTAGAGCCTGTTGTCTCTGTTGCTGTGTAAGTTATTAACTTGACCCAATGCCAAATCTTGTGAATAAACCTCTCAACTTTGGGGCTAGCAAACATATATAAACCCTAGGCTTCTGTACTTACATCAGTAAGGAGAAGGTCAAGAGCAATATTCCAGCGTAGAAAAACAATATGTATATCGATTGCCGGTAACCGTAGATAGGTGTAAAAAATCTAAATCTTTTTGGAAACATTTTACAAAGTGCTTCTATTGGCCTGGGGAAAAGATATATAATAGTATCAATATACAGAGATTTCGGTATATCACGATATATTTAGTTATCGATATATGTATATTGATTTGTTGAACTATCAATATCTGTACTTTGATATATTGAGTTATCGATATAGATATGCTGAGTTACTCTTAAGAGTGTATCGATACCTTGAATTATCGATAACTTTACTTTGATATATTGAGTTATCGATATAGATATGCTGAGTTAGTCTTATAAGTGTAGCAATACCTTGAATTATCGAGATCTGTACTTTGATATATTGACTTATTGATATAGATATGTTGAGTTATTCTTATGAGTATATCGATACCTTAAATTATCGATATCCGTACTTTGGTATATTGAGTTATCGATATAGATATGCTCAAATGTTCTTTGAAGTATATCAATACCTTGAGTTATCGATACACATATATCGATATATTAAGATATCTTCCTATCTACATAGAGATATCAAAATCGAGTATCTATTGGTATGTATGCTATTGATAGGTATCCTTCTTTGGCCCTTCCTGATTCTGGTTACACTTAAACATACAAAAATTCTTTGGATCCGCTAAGATTTACATTGTTTAAACGGTAAAACATAACATTTGCAGCTCAGCATTATAATTTGTTCGCTGAAAACAGCGTTTAAATAACATTCGCCTGGCTCTAATTATGAGGAAATGTTCTGTAAATGCCAAACAAGGGCGCCAAGAGGCACAGCCAGAGCCCTGCTATATAGCTACTGTTCAGCTTACAAGCTCACTTTGCATACATTTCCATATGTGCTTGTGTGTGTGGAATGCCTGCACAAGCGAGCACTAAGTGGCCACTACGCCTCCGCCTGCCTGCCACGCAGTGACCCCCAAATGCACGCAAACACAAACAAACAACCACGAGCAACAGCAGCATTCGACATGGTAATGGTCCAGGTCCCTCGGTTGCATCTTTAAGCGGCTTGAACAAAAAGCATAGCATACTTTAGCGCGCATTCGTTTTGTGGCAATCCGCGCGCGTTGGTTTCAGCTGCCGCTGCTGCTGCTGCAGTTTGTTTTTGGGGTTTCCTCTGAACGCTTCAACTGTGCTGTGTTGCGACTATCATGTTGGTTTAAGGCGGTTGCTGACGGTTTTGTTGGTCAGCCAAAGTTATTTCCATTTCGCAGCGGAGTATTATGCATATGTATGCATGTACTCTATATGTGCAGATGTCATATATGCAGTTGCCATCGTTTTCCGTTTCAGAGTTCGTATTTCAATGAGACACATGACCGTTCGGAGAGGCCAGGAACTGATGCATTTAAGCCACTGATTTTAAAGCTTGGGAATATCTTCTTATAACATACTTTTTTGACCACCCCAAAGATACGTTAGGGTATCTTAGCTTGGACTTGAACACACTTAGCTATGCTCGCCTGGGCTTGGGTTGCTGTTGCTGTTGATGTTGTTGTTGTTGCTGCAGTTTTTTGCGCGCATTGTTTTGGTTTATTGTTGGCCCTGGACTTCCGCTTCCTCTGCCGTTTCTCTGCCAGTATATGCGAGTGCGTGCGGGTGTCTGTGTGAGGCATCCAAATATCAACCTGTGCGCACCGAAAGCGGACAGAAGAACTGTTATTGACTAACGGCAAACGCCAGCAGTTTGCATTCGTCCTTTGCCTGCCTGCCTGTCTGCGGGCGAGCCTTAATTAAAATTTACATGCAGCTCATTAGAGACGGACCTGGCCGTCTCCTTGTCTCCTTGTCCATCATGTCAATATGACCGCCTAATTAGCAGCGAATAGCAACTGTAACTGTCAACTGCCAATTGGGACTTCCTTCCATAACAACAACAACAACAAGAACCATAACTGAATGCATCACATTGGTGTCGCATTCGGCCGATAGCTTGAAAAAGGATCAAAAATGTGTCTACGGAGTAGGGAAATGGACTGCCTGTGGAAGTGGAAGTCTCTCTCGGCTGCTGCAGCTGCCACAACGCATCGACATTTTCACAATGATGGAAGGATGGCAAACAAATCAGCGACCACATGGCGTATGTTTAATAATATTAAGCCTGTCCAAGGCTGCACTGAAATAGAGGACACTAATTGCATTTATTCATAATTTCTGTTGTTGTTGATGACATGTGTTATTGATGTTGTTGTGGTTCTTGCAAATACAATCAAATTTGTAATTTTATGTTAATGAAATCAGCGTCCAATATATAGTCCATCTGTGTATCCATAGATATGTGCATTTATGTGATTGTCTGTGTGTTTTGTGGTTTTCGGCGCGTGTATCCGTTCATGCGTCATGTGGCATCTAACGGTCTCCAAGTTGGTTCTTGGCTTTGCATGCCTTCTATTGACGAGGCGTTGAGTTTTTCTTTTAAAATTGGGCGCTTGAGGGCTTCCTTGTCTCTGCGGCACCTGAAGCACCTGCAGTGTTCTTAGCTAAGGTTATCAGGTCCCCAAACGTGGTCAAATCAGTATTCTTGGCTGCAGTGAACTGCTTGATTCAGCTCACATATCGGGACTCCATCAGCTTATTCTCTTCTAGCAAAGTTTTTCTTGAGAGGCTTCAACTGTATGTTGTGCAGACATCACTGGACCTTTTCATGACTTCACAAGGATAAGCTCAACCAGTGAATTTTGCTTAATATCAATTTAGCCAAATTTATCTCCAATGCCCCGCCCCTCAAGCAGCTATCTCTGCAAATATTTGCCTAACCATTTGCTTGGATTTTAAAATTTAACAGCCATCTTAGCAGTGCCTCAAGCAGCTCTTTACGCTCAAGCCTCTCGCGCTTAGTCACACAAGTGAGCTCTGTTAACGCACTTATCGATCGCAAGTATCGATAAAGTAATCAGAGCAGCGAGAGCGAGTGCTGTGGATCAGCTGTATCATTTTTCATAAGTCTGAGCTAAAATGTTTAACCAATTGGTAGAAATATTAGATTTGAGTGTTTTGTGTTTGCAGTTGATAATGAAAGTGTAGAGCAGTGAAGTGCATTGCATTCAAGTGTCTTGCGTTTGCAGTTGATAGTGAAAGCGTAAGGCAGCGAAGTGTGTGTGTTTTAATGAGATTTCGGGCAGCTGCAAATGGCTGCCGCCGGCAATTAAATGTGGCTAATAAAGCGAATTATCAAAGTTAGTGCAAATTAGATGAATGCAGGCATGGTGTCTGCGTGTGTTTATTAAACAAAACTAGTGAACTTTTCTTTGTTTTTGTTTCGCAGCAATGCAGACCCACGCGAAGCATGTGATCCTGCCTGCGCGAGTGGCTAAAAATATCGCGTTGGAAATATCGCGGCAACTGGTTGAAAATATCGTGTAGAAATATTGCAAAGTATATTTTGCGATAGAATGTTTTTGTTTTTGTGTGAATTTGAATCTGTTATGAATTATTTGAATCTGCATATTATTAACATAGCATGAGCTTAACATACTAAGTTGGAGGCGCCCTTAACGAAGATGTTTAAACACTGTAAAGCTTGTCCAAATTCAACAGCGTCAACGTCAGGTGAGTTTTGAGGTTTTTTTTTTTCTCATAAATGAACTTGGCTTTCCCCACTCCTCCCCATCTCAATTACAAATATTAAAAGCTCACAAGTCAATTCAAAATTGAATAAAAGAGCAACACACATAAATGTAAAATGGGGAAACTGCTAAACTTCTAGTTAATTGGCCAATTAACAACAACAAAAGGGGCTTCCTTTATATTTTCTTTGCTTACGGAATTCCCCCCGAGTGGTTACAAAAGGAGCGTTTACATAGGGGTTTAGGTTTGCTGGACTTGCTGTAAGCTTACTCAAAGGACAACAACGAACGACCCCAACAACAAGTGGCAAGTGCTTCTCATAGCTAGCTTTTGGGGGGAAATGAAAATGCGAACGCCCACATATCTAATGTTCCCTGTGAGAGAGTGTGTGTGTATGTGTGTGTGAATTTTTCTGCTCGCAGCTATAAAAAGGGCTTTGTTTCAGAATTTTGCTATGCCAGCAAATGACTTTCAAATATCTGAGCATATTCATCGTTTCAGTCAATGTCCATTTCGTTCACAAAGACTTCATTTTGTTCATTTTAGAGTTTCCATTGAAGAAAGTTCGACCATCAGCTACTTCGTTTCGTTAAGTTCGTAAAGAGTTTACAACTGCATTGACAAAATGATCAAGCAATATTCGCTCTCTCTCGGTTATATATGGTAGCTATATGATATAGTTGTCCGATCCGGATAAAACTCAAACTTAACCAGCGTGCAGGCAAAAGAAGCCTCTGGTGGAACTTTCAGCTCTGTAGCTTTTAAGACTTCAGAGATCTTTGTGTTGTAACAGACGGATGGACAGACGGACGGACCTTTTTCTTCTTCTTCCTCCCTATTAACCTTCAGCACATCGATAGTTAGATAATTCTTATGCGAATTAAAGCTTTATTTCGGATTGTAATGAATTGTATATATATTTATATATCTCAATGTACGAAGGTGAAGTTGGGCTTTTGAGCTGGCGGCTAATCAATGTAATGGACGAAACATTGTCGACTGCCTCTCGCTTGGAGTGGCTTAAACAATGGTCGGCTCCGGTCTCGTTTTTCTGCTGTGCCTGCAATTTTGCACGGAAAAACAAAGACTCAGGCTCAGGCTGAGGCTGAGACTCGCCTTGCAAATATCAGACAACGTTAAGAGGACACGACGCCCACGCATAGCAGACATGATGCTGCCTGCCTCAGAGATGTGATGGCTTTTGGGGTAGCGGCATTTTCTTATTATTATGTATTATTGTTGTTATTATTGTTGGCTTTGTTTTCCCCTCACCAGCCCCGCCATTCCGCTCGGGACTGTCGCAAGGGAAGTCGAAAACTGTTGCATTGTTTCGCTTGGCGTCGAAAACAAAGCCGCAGCCTCAACCTCAGACTAAGTCTTAGCATCTCTCTTTCTCTCCCTCTCTCTCTCTCTCTCTCTCTCTCTCTGAGTATAGCCACGTTTTTTTGCTGTTCATTGTTCACAAACATTATGAACGGGATCAGTGTGGGGGGGACTGTGGCTTGCGGGTTGACTGCGGCAATGAAATGTTATACCACACACAGTGTCCGGACAGCTATGAAATCGTCTTTGGAGGTTTGAGTTAAATAGCGAAAACTCACGGAGGTATAATTTTTTTTTAATGGCAACCGAACTTTGCCCTTTGGAGATATATAACATAACAGAAGACGGCTGATTGACCCTATGGAGGTCTATAAGGTGCAGAACAGACAGTTGAAGCCTGAGCCTGACCAACTTGAAGCATGAAAACACACACACGCGCCGAAAACCACAAAACACACAGACAATCACATAAATGCACACATCTATGGATACACAGATGGACTATATATTGGACGCTGATTTCATTATCATAAAATTACAAATTTGATTGTATTTGCAAGAACCACAACAACATCAATAACACATGTCATCAACAACAACAGAAATTATGAATAAATGCAATTAGTGTCCTCTATTTCAGTGCAGCCTTGGACAGGCTTAATATTATTAATCATACGCCATGTGGTCGCTGATTTGTTTGCCATCCTTCCATCATTGTGCAACTGGCGATGCGTTGTGGCAGCTGCAGCAGCCGAGACAGACTTCCACTTCCACACGCAGTCCATTTCCCTACTCCGTAGACACCTTTTTGTTCCTTTTTCAAGCTATCGGTCGAATGCGACACCAATGTGATGCATTCAGTTATGATTCTTGTTGTTGTTGTTATGCAAGGAAGTCCCAATTGGCAGTTGACAGTTGCATTTGCTATTCGCTGCTAATTAGGCGGTCATATTGACATAGACAAGGAGACAAGGAGACGGCCAGGTCCGTGTCTAATGAGCTGCATGTAAATTTTAATTAAGGCTCGCCCGCAGACAGGCAGACAGGCAGGCAGGCAAAGGACGAACGCAAACTGCTGGCGTTTGTCGCAATTACTGTCAGATAAACGAAAGAGGAAGCAGAAGCGCAGATCCAAAAATAAACCAAAAGAATCTTCTCGGAAAACAGCAATAACAAACAACATCTACCCAAGCCCAGTCGAGCATAACTAGATAGGATTAAGCCGAAGCTTTGATACTCCAATGTACATTTTAGGGGAGTTCCAAAGAAGCCATAGCTTATCCATAATGAATTTAAAGAAATTACAGATTGTTTCGAGGATTCCCCAATATTCCATTTGCCACAATTCTCACTGCCAAAAATGCTTTCTCGCCACCTTGACGTTGCTCAATCTGACCGATCTACTTGTTCTTAATATAGCTAACCCATAGAATATTTTATATAAACTTTTCTCCTCGGAGCCCTTGAGCTAGCCTCCTCTGAGCTTTGGCCAATTGGCCATTGCCGTTGCCGATTCAACTTCAAGCTTCAAGTGCGCGTCAAATTGTTTTCAGCTAGCCGCTCTTAAAGTTTCCCAACTGGCCGAGTTGTGGCCAAGTGCTGTTTTGACTGACCAACCGGGGTCGGATCGCCGCTCTGGCCAGAGTTGGACACAGTTGTTGGCTGCCACTTTTCTCGCCTCACTTTTGAGTTGTTGCCGTTGCCCTGCTTTCGATGGCAAAAGTTTGTAATTATTATTTGAATGTCTATCGTGTTTGCCAGAGTGCGGCTGCAAAAATGCGTTGCCTTGCAGCAGAAGGCAGAAGGCAATCCCACAAATCCACCCACTGTCGTGTCCTTGCCAGGCTCATCCTCAGCCTGGCGGCCCAAATCGCCAAAAGGCAATGCTGGCTGTTACTTTTTTGCGGCTTTCTCTTTTATGCGGATTTAGCTGCTCACTTGCTGAGCCTTGGCTGTACACTGAGAGGAAAAGGTGGGGAATTACATTTTCGAAATTTCAAAAAAATATACATAACATAGAGAGAGAAAGAGAAAGAAACAGAAACACACACACACAAACAAACAAACAGGCAAACTATTAACTGCCAAATGATGCTTCGTTTATCTACCGCAACTCCCTGGCTACCATAGTGCGTCGTTGCCCAACAACTGCGGCCCCACATCTCCCGCAGCGCGCTGACTTTTGCCTGCCTGCATCATTTTTGGCCTTAGCTGGCTGGAGGTCAGTTAAAGTTAAAGCCAAAAATAGAAATAGCTGAACAAATTCATTGATTTGGTTACGCATTGTCATAACTCAGCAGGTTGCCAATACTTCCCCCCTCACTGGGTTTCTCCAAGTGTTCACTTTCGTCGCTCGCCGCCACTTTCCCTTTTGTGTGTGTGTGTGTGTGTGTGTGAACTGAATCGTCTATCTGTGCCATCAGAATTCCGAGCTGACCTTGCGCATTGCTTTATTAAAAATAGAGGATGCCCTTCCCATGCTGCACCCACAACCCACAACCCCTCCCGTTGTGTCCCTGCAGCCCTGGCTAATGTTATGCAAGCTTGACATAGAAGGAGTAGGCTAGAGGTCTGGGCTATGCATCTGTAGCTGCATCTGGTTGTGGTTCCAAATCTGAAATTGAAACTGGGCCTCCTTAAATGCCCTCCTCATCTCGCCTGCCATTCGACCAAGGCTTTGCCTCTTTTCTCTGCATTTCTTTTTGTTGATTTTATTTATATATATTTTTCACGGTCTTTGCTTTGTTTGACTTTTGCCATCTCTCCTGCACGCATTTAATTAACTTTCTTTGCTTCGCCGCAATATTTAGCATTTTTTATTCTATAGAAAATGTGCTCAAATTGCATTAATATTAGACGACATTCTTAGGCGACTGCCGGTTGGTAGCAGCAGTAGCTGCCTCATGCCAGGGGCGTCGAAATTGTGTGAAGAAAGAGGGGGACTTTTTCATTGGCTATAAGAATCACAATGATATCTCCTAGAGATCTTAGGGGTGGAAGAATTTGCAGTGCCACCATCCCTTTCTAGTGACCCCGACGTGCTTGATGCAAGCCAAGTGCGAATTCGTAAAGTTCTTTGCTGACAAAACCGCAACGTGCAAGGACGTTCTTCTAATGTTCAAGCATATACACATAAGTCATGGTAATATCAACCTAATTGTTCCACCCCTCGATGCATTAGCGAATCGCTTAGCTTCCAGGGTTAGCTCCCTTACCCTCCCCGGCAGCGAACCAGTGCAAACCGAAATGAAGAGCCGTTGACATCAGATGCAGTCGTGTGTGTGTGTGTGTGTGTGTGTGTTAAGGCGGGTGGGAGGGGTGGAAGCGTTTTGTGTGCTGTCATGTGGCATGTGCCACATCATCTGCCACATGGGTGTATGCAAATTTTTTCCGCCTCGAGTTAAGTGAAATTAGCGGCGCGTGGAGGGATGCCGGCCGCACATTGCACTTTAACCCACAATTTAAGTTTTCTTCAAAGTTCAAGTTCTACGTGAGCTGCCAAGCCAAACCTAATGAGCTATGACTGAAGACTATAAGCCTGCCTGAAGACTATAGAGACCATAAAACCAGGAACATAATAGAACAAACTTTTCCACAACTAATCATCTTGCAGTCGGCAGCTTAGTTCCAAGTTCCAGTTGTGGATTTGTGGAGTGCAATTAGCATCAAGAACAAGAATGTGCAGGAATAGAAGCGATGATGATGATGATGAAGGCGATGTAAGTACAACAATTAGTTGACTCCGACTGCTTTACTTTCTACCAGGGCTGCCACAATGTTTAAAGGTTTAAGATTGAATGTTGAGCAAGCTGCGTCATTTAACTTGGGCATTGACAGTCAATGAAAGCTGAAAGCCTGGTGAAGTTTGAGGTAAATAGGAGAAATTTAAGTTTATGGGAATTTCAATAGTTAGGAAGGCCATAAAACATCGATAGAATCCATTTAAAAGTATTGATTGATCGCAAAATGATATTGTAGGCACCTCAAATGACACCTCAAGACAAGTAACGGGCGTTAAAAGCTGCGACTTCAAACCAGAATGTTCTCTGGACTTAGGATCCTGTTTAGAAACCCAAAGAAAATGCTTGATTGGAAGACAATGAAGTTGCAATGAAGAGATCAAAACGGAAACCCAGGCATGAAGAAGAATCTTGAAAGAAGCTGTTAGGATCTGAAGAGAATGGAGTTCCAATGAAGAGATCAAAACGGAAACCCAGGCATGAAGAAGAATCTTGAAAGAAGCTGTTAGGATCTGAAGAGAATGGTGTTCCAATGAAGAGATCAAAACGGAAACCCAGGCATGAAGAAGAATCTTGAAAGAATCTGTTAGGATCTGAAGATAATGGTGTTCCAATGAAGAGATCAACAGGGAAAAAATCTTGAGAGAATCTGTTATTTAGATGGAGAAATCGCTAAACGAAATATGTATACCAAGCTAAGAGAAGACCCTTTGATTCCTACTGAAAGAGAAACTATGCTTTGTTTGAAGGAATAGCTGTACATTTGTTATAGCCACAATTTGGGGAGCACTTGCCTTCCTCCACACTCATCTTGTAAGGAAAGAAGAGAGCAATTTCAAGGACAACCCCACACAGCTTCCTGCACTAAGCTTAACTTAAGCTGATGGCAGTCCTTGAGCAGATTAGGAACAGGCGGTGGCCCATCGCCCGTTGTCATTGGTAATGCCAGTGTGTGCATATTAATTTCGATGCCTTCATTGCATTAGCTGATTGGTAGAGATGCATTAACATAGTTACAGTTTACAGTTAGGGTCCCGTTGCAGTTGCAGTTCTCACTTCAGAGTTGCATAGCTCGGCATTGCACATTTTGCAGCACGGGCGTCGATTCAATTACACAAGTGTTAGGGTTAAGTGCTCCTCCGGCACTCGAACGAACACCCAAACACCACACCACACCACACCACACCACACCCATCATCATCATCATCGCAGTGGCACACAGTGGCGCACAGTGGCACAGTACCCTCCCGGCTGGAGGATGTGCTTCGGGCTTAAGTATTTAATTAGCAGCCAGTGCAGCAAATAGCAGCAGGCTTAACTTGAGCCGCAGTGCTTGCATTTGCTTTTGCGTTTGTGTTTCCTTTTCCTTTTCCTCTTTGGGCTGTGCTCTGGTGGCGCCTCTAATCATTTAGGTTTAAATGTATTTGAATCAGCTTTAGATTGTCTGCCGACTGCTGGCTGCCTCTTGTCATGCCCCTCCGCCACACTGGAATTGCCATTAGAATGAGGCCAACAACAAATACTCTCACATACTTGGGCGACTGCAGGCGATAAGGCACATCAGGCAACCACAGCAGCTTATACAAAAACGCAGAGGCTGTGCGCACACAAAAAGCAAAGGAACTCGAGACCTGCAGCTTGCGATTGAAAATGCCTTGCATTCAACCAAAGTTATATGACTGTGTCTGCGAATCCGAAGTGTATTCGTCTGTGTTTTCTGTTGTCAAAATGCTGAAGGCAAACGCTTTTGAGTTCATGCTTACACAGACACTGAGACAGGTAGCTGCCAGGCGGCAAATAAGTATAGGAGGAGAAAATGCTGTATCTTTGCTTACACTCCGCCTCTATCAAGCGTCCATTCTGATTGAGCCTTAGGACAGCATGAAATGCCTACTGGCATCAAAGAAACTCTTCTCAGAAAACTACGATCGAATGCTGGCGAAAGCGAATGCAGTTCTCTAGCATAGCTCAGCTCAGCGGATGGCAAAGCAACTGCATTGGTTAGAATGAGAAAGCTGATAAGCATGCAAGCGCGGCCTAAATCTGGCTGTGTGTATTTGTATGGGTATCCTTGTGCCTGCCGGCGTACACCAAACTATGCGCAATGCCAACCATGTCACATATGAGCCACAATATCGTTGGCCCTCTTGCGCACCGCTCCACTCTTCTCTTCTTCGACTTAGCCCCAGCTGAATCGTCTTAGCCGCCTGCTCAACATGCTCAGAAACGGTCTGTCCTGGCTGTGTGTCCTCCTTCACATGCCGTGTGTGTGCAACTGTCCTTTGCCGTCTTGCTCTCATTGTTGGCCTCCGGCTGCAGCTGCAGCGGCGTGCCCAAAAAGATATGCTACACTAATGTGTTACATGTACACTGGACGGTGTGTACGTGTGTGTGTGTGTGTGTGGGATGTGTTGGTTGCAGCAAAAATCAATAGAAAAAAATGGAAAACAACACAAAATCAAAACGAAATGAAATGCATTACATAAATAGCGCAAAGGCACAAACAGCACAAACATCACATCACAAACAGGACATCAGGACATGAGGCAGACAGACATAAACTGTCTCTTTAGCGTTTCAGAATATACAAATTGTTAGCTTTTTCGACAGTTGCTGAAATAATAATGATATATAAAAAGCGGGGCTTAAACTCAGTCAACCAAATTTCCATTGCAATAGAGATGAACGTTTTTTCAATGCTGAAGCCAACTTATAGATTAGATAAACTGAATTCCTAGAAAAAGCAAGGGCTATGTTGAACGATTTCCGGAGAATTGCTTGACAGGGATATCATAAATTTCGCACAATTTGGTAAAAGGAACGATTTCCATTGAGAGATCCTTAATCAGATCAGTGTTGAAGTAGGAAGCAGAGCAGCCAAATGGATCTTGTTGAGCCAAAGTGCTTGATGAAGAGATTGCGATCGATCGACGTCGAGATTGCCGGCGTCAACTTGTGGAAAGCTTTTGTCACAGTGACATCTTCTTCTCATTACAAAGTCTTTAAGATATCCAGCCAATGGCGCGTACCCAGAGGGGGTTAGGGGGTCTCTTGTCTTCCTTCTATAACACGAAATTCAGTGTTATTGCCCCTTGGACAAAGTTCTGTGATTGTGGGTGAAAATTTTACTTTTGCAATTAGAATGTCGCCGAACGTTCATCAACAAATCTATCGATCCACGCTTTCAGCCCACAAATTTTCGGCCAGTGTAGGATTTGGCATGACACTAAAGCTGAAACACACACACACACACACACACACACACACACGTACACTGCCAATGGCGGCATGTCAAACGTCGTTTTAAGTCGCAAATAATTCAAGAATCATCATCATCGTCATCAACCTGATTATCACACATTTGGTATAGCCTTTGGCACAGCCTCTCTCTGTCTCTCTTTCGTCTCTCTGCATGTGCATGTGTGCGTGTGCTAAGCCGATTTTGTTTATCAGCTGACACAATGGACAGCAACAACTGCAACAATAAGTGAATTAAAAGTCAATATCTTTGACATAACGCTTGAGCGGAGTCAATCCGGATATCATCATCGCACTTTGAACTGTCGCAGAAATTGCAGACGGGATATGGTATAGCATTGCTCTTCATATGGGCCTCCGAAATTCCCGTAGGAATCAAATTTCAACAAGATAGTTTTAACCAGTGTGACCAGATTAGATAGAATTGAATAAGTTCACAAGTGTTGCACTTATGTTAAATGAAAGATGTAAAAAGTATAACGTGTCTCAATATCTCCATATCTCACTGATAGCAATCATGTTTAACTGGAAATCCTCCAGACAATCGATTCCTGATAAACATTGATTGAGTTCACTTAAAACTGTCTCTGAGAGTGTTTCGAAAACTATGCTTAGCTGTAGTATATTTGTTGCACTTGCTATGCTCGCTCCCGTCCCGCAATGGCAATCCCTCCCCCATGTAGAAATGAGAAAAAGTTCTAGTTAGGATTTTCATTGAAAATCAGTAATGAAGTACTTCGAAGTAAGTGATTATAGGCATGATGACTCTGATGATGATCATCATCATAATCATTAAACATCTTCGACTGACGTCAATGCCTTGCACTACATTTCACGAATGCGCCAGAAGCCAACCAACCCATCCTCCACCCATGTGCTGTGCCCCTGTCGTTCGTTTGGATATTAACTTTTGCAGCACTCGAGTTTTTATTTTTAGTTAGCCTGCCCCGTTTTTCATAAACAAAACAAATAAGGCTGACTGTTGCTATAGTAGGAAAGTGTACGACAGCATGACACCCTGTATTCAGTGAAGGAATCAATCTTACAACAAATTCACATAGTAAAGTTGAACTCCTAGTCCAAATTCTAGCTGGAAATTCCTGTAAGTGAACCCTTATGAAATTATACTGTGTCATACAATTTCATACAAATGGTCATATGGTGCGGTCCTGTAACCAATGTACTCCTGCTTCCACTTGGAAACAGGGCATCGCACTAAATGCAAAAGCGGGGGCAAAAAAGTCCAAACCAAACGCAGCGGTATAATTGATTTATTGTTTCAACAATATGCCAATAACTACCAGGGGCAGGGGCAGTGGCAGTGGCAGGCCTCTACCCGGGTGATATTGAACAGTGTTTGCTTCGATTGCATGGGATTGGATGGTTGTCCCCCTTCCCCTCTCCTGTGTCAGAGTTGGTGTTAAATGCCAAGCAGCAGCTGACAGGAAGAGCTGAAAGTGTGAAGTCGAAGTTTGGATACACAGGTCAGGCCAAAGCAAGACGGAAATGGAAATGTAAGGATCCCTAGGTAGGTAGGTAGGTAGCTAAACTTAACCTATCTTAACGTAAAAGCGTGAACGTAAAACATTGTAGCGTTTAGTAGAATTACGTAACGTAACGGTAGGTAAATGAACGTAATGTAACGTTGCGTAACAACCTAACGTAAATCAACGCAACGTAACATAACGTTACGTAAGAACCTAATGTAAATTAAAGTAACGTAAGGAACATAACCTAACCTAACCTAACCTAACCAAACCTAACCTAACCTAACCTAACCTAACCTAACCAAACTTGGTATGTAGACTCCCCCTGTGAGGGCGTCGGATGACGCTCCCGCCCAAAATTGTCTCTATAAGTGGCTTATAGGCAAATAACCCAACATTTTAAGGCCAATCTTATCACACACGTCTTTGTCATCGCTATCTACAGTACATATGCGACCTATGTGGCAATAAGTTTACAGACACCCTTTGTTTTTTCTGGTCATAATATTGAACAGCATTTTCATGTTTGTGTGCTTTTCGTTGTGTTTTTCCATGCCATTCAGAAAATTACATATTTGCTTAACAATGAAGTTTGCAACGAATAGTAAAAGGTACAGATAACATTGGCGCATACTAAGGATCCGTCTTTACCACATTCCAACTGCAAGTGGGTTAAAGTCAAGATCAACGGAGGCAAGCGGTACACTAAGGAGAATCACACTCTGGAAGCTGTCTTTGCTTTAGAGTTGCAGGTTTGTGAGTTGGATTACAAAGTTTGATGTTTATCAAACATGATCCCAGGCAACGCAATGTGAATGGTATATTTGCTTCGGCTAGCCAAACTGTGTGTTCCTTTCCCGTTTTTCGTTATGCTTTGACAGGCGCTTGTAAAAAATTGAGTTGTTATTGAAATTGCGAGCAAAAATAAACGGATTGACAATATTTATAAATGCACATATACCATACATATATATAACTATATATATATATATATACATATATATATTTATGCACTCGCACGCGTGTTACAGCGAATTGGAATTGAAATCAAAGAAAAAACTGATGTCGGCCATGGCGTGGCCGTGACGGCATTGCAATTGCGCGCATACACAAGATGAGATTAAGAAGAATTATATGTGATTGCTCTGGCCCCGCTCTTTAGATGAAATCCAATTAAAAGGGCTTAAACATATCGCATAATAAGCATAATCTAGGCAAACAGTATAAAGAGGGGCAGAGGTGCAGGTGCAGGTGCAGGTGCAACCTTGACGAATTTATAGTTCGCGTTTTTCCTACTAAATAAACTCATTAATTGCTGGCGAAGTATAAGAATATGAGAGAGGGTGGGAGAGTGAAAGTGTGTTCTCCTTTGATTTGTTGATTTGCTGAGGCTCATTAAAAATTCTGCACACAGAACAGCCGTTTTGTCTGAATGGACAGACGGCAGGACAGACGGACGGAGGCCGTATTCAAATAGACAAACTCACTCTAAATATTTACATAGAAAATATTCTAAAAAATCTTGTGTAAAAAAGTCAAACACAGCACTAGACTAGACGATGCCTGCAGACTAACCTCAATTTGAGATAATCCATATAAAGGGTGTTCCGCAATTTATGCCAGATTTGTATGGCCAATGAATATTAGAGACGGAATAAGGGGATATATTGAATTTGGCGCTCAGAAAATGCACAGCTTCTCATTGTTTGCTGCAGTTTTCCAGCTCTCTGCTTTATTGAAGCAGTTCATCTTAAAAAGTTTGGATATGATTATGTTATGTCACCTTGTGACTGTTATTCCGAAGAATATCTCTTTTTTATACAATTTTTGTTCTTACAAACTAGGGGGCTGTGTATATATGCTAATAAAGTTTTTATGTTTATGGGTCTCTTACTAATAACAAACTCTATAGTCGATATTCCGACTATTCAACCCACTCAAAAGTATAAAACACTTTGTGATAGGACTAATGCGCTTCTATGACAATTGCTTAGGCCTTAGACTGAAGTGATACAAGGGCTGTACCCGGGACCATGCCAAACTGCCAAGCAACTGTCGTGTACTGTTGGTTGAACTTCTAGATTCTCTATCTGCCCTCGTCCCCTTTCTCTTTCTTGAGACCTTCTTCAGACTCAAACTTAGCGATAATTGATTCGCAATATCGGCTATAGCAATCGATGCTAGTCGCAATAATCGATACTACATCGATACTCCTACCAAAACCTGCTTCAATCCTACAATAATTATAAAAATTCACTTGCTTTAACTTATATATGTATAGAGACCAAAACGGAGAGCCTAAACTGAAGGCAGGACGCAAGGCTTAAGTCCTTAAATTGCCGGATATGGCTATGTAGAACAGACTGTCAACAAGACTCTGCCCATTCAATTCATTAACTGCACAATCACTCAATATGATGCGGCCTGCCTCTGGCCAAATGGCCATTATTCTTTGAGGTTTCATCTGTTAATTGTTGAATATATGCATATTGTCCTTTACTGTCCTGTCAATTTGCATCAAGTGCGGTTAATTAATATCAGAATCACACACAATCAATGAAGATGAAAGTCTTTATAATATCTGATGCCGAAATTGAACACAAATTACACAGAATTGTAGCCACAGAAAGCAGTTGATTAAATCTGGATAGAAACCTGAAAACACATTCCACATTCACATTTCCATATTACGCATACGACACGTTGTGGCTGGTATGAAATTTTTGTTAAACGCCTATGATTATCATTTTCATGACTGAATGCGGTTCTGTTTCTCTTCAACAAAAACAACAACAACAACAGCAATAACACAAACACATTTGACACAATTACCACACGCAACACAGAGTGTCAGCCCCAGCAACAACAACAACAACGGCATCTTTTGTAAGTGCGAAACACTTGAGGAGCAAAAAGACTACGACAACGTTGGCAAACAAGCACTAAGTTTCTTTGTCTGTGTTGTTTGTGTGTGCGTATCTATGTGAATGGCAGTGTGTCGTGCTCTGTGTCTGGCCAGCAGCAGCAGCAGCAGCAGCATCTTGTGGTTGCAACTTGCTGCAACTATTCTATGCATTTCATACCTCATTACGGGTGCGTTAATAAAACCAAAGTTGCCACAAACTGCCGCCGCCTCGGCTGTGCCTCTGAATGCTGCCGCCACCTTTTGTGTTTTGCGGTTCTACTTATTTCTTTCATTTTCGCACTCAATTTACTGTCATCTGGCAGATCTTTCTTTTTCTCTCCTTCTCTCTGGAAGTTCATTAGAAACTGGAGAGTATGACAGGTGAAGCAAGAGCAGCTGTTGTTGGGAAAAGTTAAGAGGACTTCGCTTACAATTATTGCTAGGAATTCAGGATCTTAAGGAGAGAGAGAGAGTAAGAGAGAGAATCACAGTAGACTTCAATGTTGATAAAATGTAAGAACGAAATCTGGACATGTGTTTTGACTCCTTCTATACTTTCGTTCAATCAAAGCTAAATATATAGGTCTGATAGTTCGATTGTATCTGTTGATGACAGCCAGAGACCTGTAGAAACACACTCTACTCTTGAGTTGAGGGGGAACTTCGTTTTCTTCGAAACTCAAAGCATATAAAGACAGCCCTAATTTCGTGTCATCAAAAGGCTTGATTAGGATGAACAGCTTCTTCACCTCTTTTCATTAATTTGCGTTTTTACTGGCTGCAACTGCCTGTGTACGAGGTCAGCTTCGCTAAAATGACAAGATGTCTCTGATGACAGCTAACATTTACTAGCTACTCATTGCCCATTATCCTGGTAAATGTAGATAGACTAGGGATCACAACTATATACTGATTATCATCTGAACAGACTAAGTCTAAGTCGTCTAAGTCATAAACTAGTTCATATCATATCTCTGACTTCTTGGCCTTGATGAGCAAATTGAATAGACTCTTTTTCTTAAGCTTAGGGCTAAATATAAGTATAATGTGAGTAGGAAAGAGAGAGAGAGAGAGAGAGAGAGAGCGAAAAGAGGAGAAAGGGACAGCAATGGAAAAAGCGTATAAACACTTCAAGTCAGCAGCACTTTTGGACAATGCTAACGAGCTCGAAACACTCACACACACACACAGATACGGAGAGCTCAGCTTGCTGGAAATATAAATACCAAAATGGGGCGTCTTGTTGAGTATAGAAGAGCAGCCCACTGCCGCTTGCCCCTGGCCCACACACCTGCTGCTGCTGTTGCACATGTGTAACAACTTTTGTCAACAAGAAGTTTTGTGCCTGGCCCCCCCTATATCCCACATTCCCCCCTCACAGCTGCATCGTAAGAAACCTTTGGCTATATCGAAAAGTAGTTATGCCTGCTTGAAGCCAACCATATATATATATATTTTTTTTTGCATTTTTCTTCCTTTTTTTGGCCATTTATATTACGAAATGTTTACAATGCTCTCGCAGCACAATGGACTTTTTCTAAATCAAAATATTTTATAAGCCAAGCGGACATTAAATATATGAAATATGACATTGCATGTAAATATTTGTAATTTGCTGTACGTACGCCTCGGATTGCATCCGTACCCGGGGGATATGATTGTTTGTGAGCATAGTTCATGGTAGAGGGAGATGGGGCGGGAAGGGAAGGGGAGGGGAGGGCTTTCCAAGAAACAGCATGATGCACTTTGATATATGTGCACTATTCTCTATATCCCTCTTTGTGTTGTGAATTATTATTGCTGCATTTTTCTATATAAATATTTGAACAAGTCGAAAATCTACGCAATTCCTTAAGTTCATTCAATAATCATGATGATGATGATGATGATGTAGTTGATGATGCTAATAATGAAGTGATTTTGAATTGAAAATATTGAGAAATAAAGTCCAATATAAAAGTAAAACAGCGCTAAACTTCTCACAGCAACAAATTCTCAGAAAACCAAAATCAACCGAAAAGTTCAGAAAAATTGTAAAGAAAACAACACAAGGCAGGTCGAATTGAAAATAGATGTGTGTCAGAGAATTGCAGCGATGAATGGCAACTACTAGTCAGCTACTGGTGTATGCTTGTGCTTGTGGAGGTGTTGGATGGAGTAAACAGCGGTGTGAGTAGTTGAGTGAGTATTGCAGTTGTTTAAGTGCCAATAAAAGTAAGAGTGGTCTTGCTTCTGCCAGGCAAAGCACTTATCTATTAAGCACTGTCTTGAGTCGCGATTTACATATGTATGTATGCATGTATGTATATAAGGTGCTTCTTTACAAAACGCTCTCGCACTTATTCCGCTGCTTATTCCTTAACATAGCTCTCTTCGCTTACGAAGTCAGTATGTAATTGCGCCAGCAAAATGAGAGAACGGTCTCTAGCTCAGTACTAGTTGCCTGAGCTGAGTAGCTGCATATTTAGTAGTGATGCGAGAACCGGTAGAATAGTAGTCGTGAAATTAGGCACTCTTGCAGTTCTGATATATGTATATATGAACTATATATAACCATGTAGCACATAAGGTTTTCCATGCTTTGAAAATAAGCAAGCGAGTCGTTTTGGTTTTCCGTTTCCCCATTACATTTTACAACTTTTGCTACAGCGCCCCACGGCCCTTTCAGTGGAAGAAGAATTCTTTTGAGCCTGGGTTCCAGGCTTAAGAAACCCCCATGGCCTTGTGTCGTTGCGGGGCCACTTAAACGTCAATGTCCAGTATAATATCAGAACAACTTAAAACAAAAACACTTTTATGAATTGATTTATTCTATTGATTACGTTAAGAATAACACTGAAATCGATCGTTGCCATAGTAGTTATATATTAAAATCATATATAGTTTGCTGATCAGCTTCCAACTTCACTTTTAATCAAAAATCGCCAGATTCCCATAGGAATTTAAGAAAATGTATCAAAAAATTATGATCAGTAAGTTTGCAATGCACAGAAGCAATCGTTTCCGACTGTATAAAGTATATATATTCTCAATCAGCATGGCAAGGGGACTCGATATAACCGTGTTCGTCCGCCGGCT
The DNA here is from genome assembly GCA_037043425.1 of Hirtodrosophila duncani. Taxonomy (NCBI): domain Eukaryota; kingdom Metazoa; phylum Arthropoda; class Insecta; order Diptera; family Drosophilidae; genus Hirtodrosophila; species Hirtodrosophila duncani. Next base: position 3,279,216 of record JBAMBM010000704.1, on the reverse strand, counting down.
GTTTCAACACAAAGATCACAAAAGTCATCGACGCTACGGAGCTGAAATTTTTCCCAGATGCTTCTTTTGTCTGCATGCTGGTTAAGTTTAAGTTTTATCCAGATCGGACAACTATATCATATCAACTTCCATATAACCGATTCTTCCGGAATGAACACTTAAGAGCATAACTTTTCTGTTCTTTATTTAAATCTAACCAAATTCGGGTTGCGTTCACCTGAGGAGACCCAACATCCGCTTGTCTGATCTGATCAAGATCGGAGAGCTATATCATATAGCTACCATATAACCGATTGTTCCGAAATGAGCACTTAGGAGCATAACTTTTCTGTTTCTTTTTCCAAATCAACACGCTTAATGAAAGATAATAAAATAGATAATTTATGACCATTAGATTAGCAAAAGGAATATTCACTTGGAGGATCTTCCTGGAATTTACAAAATAGCTCTTATATCTCTTATCTTATCGCTCTTCTTTTAATAAATACGAGCACAATTGAAAAGCAATCAGCGTTTTTAACTCACTATAAAAAATAGGTTCACTTTTTTAAAGCAATTATGAAATTTAAGTTCGAAAATTATTGTCAAAGAAATGGCTTAAATGTGTGTAATCTCTATAATGCTTTCGATATAATTGTCTTAAGATATTATATGCATACTTTCGATCTTGAAACTTACCCCGCAAAGCCAAAGTGTTAAGTTGAGAGTGTGCTTCTTCGTCTTCTTCTTCTGCCTCTGCTTCTGCTCCTCGAGTTGGTTTTTTCAAATGCTTTTCGAAATTTCTTTAGTTTTCTTGAGATTTATGCGACGGTTTTTCTTTGATTTCCTCGTACTTTGTAATATTTTCTAATTTGCAGCTGATTTTTCAAATTAACCAAACAACAACAACAATAACAAATAACACTAAAAAAAAAATGACGAACAACAACATCAACAAGACGAACTTTAGTGCGCGATTCGAAATTTGCCGGCGAACAGAACTGTGCCGGAAATGTTTTATGTTGTGTTTTGATGCTGCCCCAAAACTTTGGCCGCCTGTTGTTGTTGTTGGTATGTTGGACTTAGACTTGGACTTGGACTGTCTGCTATGGAGAGCTTCTACTGGTACTGTTGGGTTCTGCTGTTGCTGTTGCTGCTGCCGTTGGTATTGGTGTTAGTTGCTGAAGCGTGCGAGGCGCGCGCCACGAATGCCAAAGCCGTTATGACAGAATCTTGTAAGCATCTGAGCAACTTATCCTGCTGCTATTTGCTGCCGCTGCCGATGCCGCCTCTGTTGCGGCTGTTGTCGACGCTGACGAACGTCCCAATACGAAACGAAGTGTAACGAACACGCACAGTGCCTCGGCTCGGCTCAGCGTAGCTGCAGTGTGTGTGTGCATGTGTGTGTGTGCGTGTGTGTGTGTGTGTGTGTGTGTGTGTGTGTGTGTGTGTGTGTGTGTGTGTGTGTGTTTATATATGGGTGTATTGGTTTATGCAGAATGCAACTGTAGGCGTTTACCGGCCAAATGTGACAACTAAGCGGCACACACGTACACTGTGTGTGTGTTGTGAGTGTGCATGTGTGTGTTGTGAGTGTGCATGTGTGTGTTGTGAGTGTGCATGTGTGTGGGAACGCCAAAAAAAAAACAACAAGTAAGACGTCTATAGTCGATATGCCGACTGTAAGATACTCGTACTCAGCATTTATACACTCAAAAAGTATGCAACATTTTCTTTTTTTAGGGTGGCGGGGGGTGGCGTTTTTGTCTACAATTATTATCCGATCTTAATGAAATTTAAAAAAATTGTAGATTATATGCTTATGCATCTACAAACCGAGTTTTAACTGTGGGAGATATAAAGCTTGTATCGATTTGCGGGGGCGAGAGGGGGCGCTGCAAAATTGTAAAACAAACTTGATCTGGCGTTTTATAAAGCGAGTCTACATACCTAAATTGGTGACTCTAGCTCTTATAGTCTCCGGTATCTAGGTGTTCATACGGACGGACAGACCGACACGGCTAGACCGACTCGGCTGTTGATGCTGATCAAGAATGTATATACTTTTTATTGTCGGCGACGCTTCCTTTTGCCTGTTACATACACTTGCACGAAAACAATATACTCGTTTACTCTACTAGAGTACGGGTATAAAAACGCCAGCGGAATATAGTTTTTATACCCTTGCAGGGGGTATTATAATGTTGTCACGACATTTGTCACGCATCTCCGATATATATTTCTGATCAGTATGACAAATCGAGTCGATAACTTTTACTGCTCATATGTTGAAATCGCTGCACTATATATGTAGCTCCCATATAACCGACCGATACAGAATGAGCCCTTACTTTTTTGCTTTTTATCAGAATTGAACAAAATTTAGTATGTGACAATCTTAGAAGTCTTCACGAGTGCTGACCAAAGTTCAACCGGATCGGACAACTATACCAACCTCCTCTTAGTACCATAACATTTTTGTTTGTTATCCAAATTGAACCAAATTTGGTCCGCTGGCCAAATTTCATGCAGATCAAGCAGTTCCAACAAAAAGCTGCCATAGAATGGCCTTGATCGCAGTACAAATAGTATTGAATTGGCTTGAGCTGTGTGTGAGAGACAGAGAGGGAATGCTTGGTTAGCTTACGCTCAGAATCAAAACAGCAGAACGCCGTCGCTCTCACTCACAAAGCAAAACTGATACGGCATCGGCTGTATGTGTGCATTTTTGTAAGGATATTTGACCACATTTGATCCGGATCGGTCTTACTAAGTTATCCTTCCCTATAAAATCTCAGATTTCTGCAAGGGTATATAGACTTCGGTTACACGAAGTTAATGTTTCTCGCTTGTTACTGTTTCTATTCATATTGTTGTTGGAGTGCAAGAAGACAGCAAGAAGCAATGTAAAAGTGAAAATGAATTTCCTTTACCGGCAACACACTGACACATATACCCAGACACTCGCACACACTCACACACATTCACCCATTTGTCAAATGGTAAATAAAAATGAAAACAGCAAAAACTTAAACTGCAAATCAAAACAAGTGAAACGAACCGAAGCGAGCAACAATGCCCTTCAGCATCCCTTCAGATTTTGAACAATGCGAATCATAAATGCTCTCTCTATTTACACACACACACACACATATGTATCTACATGCATACTTTTGAGCATAATAAGAGAGCAAAAGCAACAAGTTGCTGATGAAATTTCAACTTAAACTGCAGACGAATAGAAAATAGAAATAGAAATAGAATATATATTCTCACTTTTCGCATTACAAGGATATATTCCTATTTGTTTTCATTTGATGAGACAAGAAACGGGCGTAGGTGTCAGTGTATAACAGGTTGGAGACGGCGTATTCGATTCCATAAAGTACTTATATTGATGTAGACGCTCCTCTGTCTATACCCGTAATTGCAGAGCAAAGACTATATTGTATGTAAAAGGCAACGAAAAGCTTTACCGAACCCTTAATAAAGTGTGTTAGGCTTAAAGGCAGTCACTTTCCACTCAACCGGCCGAGGTACGCTGTCGCATAAGGTGTGACACAAGACGCCAAAATGGAACAGAAAAGCTCTGGCTCGCTCACTCACTTTTGTCTTTCTTTCTGTTTCTCTCTGTCTTTTCTTTTGTCAGCCTCTCTCTTCTCTTGTATTTTCTTCTCTTCTCTCCCTCAAGCATCCCGCATCCCGTACACTGAACACATTCCACTCACCTGCACGTAGTGCTACCTGCTAAAGTCGATCCCTCGACCATCTATATCTAGGGTATGCTTTTTGCACTTGCATTTCAGTGCTGACTTCAAGTGGCCCCCACCAAACTTTAAACCCCGTCAAACCCTTGCCCACACCCTTAAGAGCAGGGAGGAGGCATGGCATGTGCGTTATTCCTGTTGTTCCTTCAGCTCCTGCTGTTCCCGTTGTGGCTCATCGAGCACGTGACTTGGGCTGTCGCACTGCATCATGAATGAGTTTGTAAAATGACTGAATGCGTATGTTGAGTCTAACTGTCTACGTCTGTTTATGAACAGTTGGGCATTATTACACTGAGAGAATATATGTACATATCTATATATAGTTCCAGATGTAAATCCCTGCTTCGGTAAAACACTTGGAGCAAAGTGAGACTCCGAATGGAAAGATCTAATTTTACAATAGAATGTGGTTGGCTAAGATGCGAATGAGAGTAACTCATGTAACGTTACGTTACGATCATACTTTTCGGTTAGCAAAGAAGCATATTCTATATATTTTACGCTATATGGGATTAGGACTGAGGTTGTATTTTCATATTTGAACTGAATCAGAGCGAAAGTGAAGAATTTCTCTCCGTGTTCTGTGTAGACATCCATGTGACTTACAGCCATGCATTGGTGTGCGTGTGTGTCTATATATATATATGATATCTACATATATATATATATATAGCCTATAGTCAAACTTGGGCGCACTTCAATTCCCTGTCATGAGCATAACAAAGTGCCGCGCTGCTTTTGAACGGGACGGACGGGCGCCTACGCCAACAGCGTTGAGTATGACGATTCCAGAGCGGACGACATTTGCGCTGTCAGCACAGCACTCTGCCTTAGTCACGTTTCGCAGGCAGAGTGTTTCCATTCTAATCCAGTCCTCCTCATCTTCATACCCAATGCAATTCTTGAGCTGACGAGGCGGCCTATTATTGCTTTGTGTACATTTACCTGTGTTTGTCCCTCCGTTTGTCCATTCGTTTCGTCATTCTTATCCATGAATGCAATGCAAACTTAAAAGTGAAAGGGCGAAAGAGAAAGGCAGCGAGAATGAGAGAGAGGGAGTGCGATTCAGAGGTGAACTCTAGGCAAATGTCCATCAAATGCTCTGCCAGACCTTAAACATATTTGCTCGCTCGCGACCCAGAGCCAAGTGTATGTCAGTTGTGCCTACGCAGGCATCACCAAAGCCTGCACCTAGAGACCCGTGGTGGGGTCACAGCTGGTTCCAATTGAAACAAAGTGTGCCCCCGTTGCCTGGGCGGTGTTTAATTATAGCCGATGGGGTCAAACAATAGCTGAATGGACGATTGCCGTTGGTCCTCTGCATGTTACCCTTTGACTGTGCCAAAGCCTGGGTCCCTGCAGGCATTACCCTTGCCCATTTCACAGTTTAACTGGCCAACTTGACGTATACGTAATGCGGTCAAAGGACACACACACACACATACACTTACACACATACCATACTCACAGGTAGAAGTAGAGCATCATGATGACGTTTGGTGCGGAGGTTTTATGCAACGCTACGATAAAAAAGCTACAAGAGTTGGAAAAAAATGGAATTTGGAACTAGAAACTAGAAACCAACATAGTGCCAGAGCCTGAATCTCGGCTGGGATGGGCTGCTTATGCAAATACAACATACATATTTATCATATAGGTGGGTGTAATTGTGTGTGTTTCCTGGTATTAGAAGGGACAAAGGGTTGAATATGCGGAGAAAAGGGTTGAAAGCGAGAGAGAGTGAGAGAGAGAGAGAGAGAGAGAATATTACCAGGAATCGTTCTATTGATCTAAAAGTTCAATAAACTACGCTAACCCAGTTTTCAAATGGTAACAAAAGGCACAAGTTTAACCGATTTTTAGAGATCTTTCTTCTTCTAAAAATGGTTAGTTAATAGGAATAAGGCTGATTGTTTGTATTAGAAGTACGTCGGGTAGCTGAACATTTACTACTGGAGTCAAAGGTTCAACATGGTCGCTTTAGTAGCAAAAAAAGAAGGCACAAATCTGTATGTAAATAGTAAGAGCATAATGCTTTCCCACCAAAGCGCTCCAAGTTTTCAATGGCAAATATTCTACGGCTTTCTTTTTCAACGAAGCGCGTCCTTTATGAGTTTCAATTGAGTACAAAAATTTAGTTGAGCCAAGGTTCGAACCATAAACCAAAGGTTAGCGAGCTCAAAACTCCAAATTGTCGAACTGTAATCCAAACACTAAAGCCGGCAAATGTATGGGCCCTGGATGTAAGGGTATATATAGGCTCGGCTTGATCGCAGCTAGCTTCCTTCAATTCAAATTTTAGCATATAGATTATGATTAAGTCGGTGAGATAAGACCTAAACTAACTATATAGTTTGTTTATGTTGTTGTTGTTATTGTTATTGCACATATTTCTACCTGATCTACACTACACATTCCGGCGAGAGATCGAGCGATCGAGCGAGAGATCAAGCCCCCTTGAATGACGACCGGCAACTGGCAGCTGTTTGGCGCTTTAGGTTTAGCTTTTGCCCAGACAAGCTCAAGTCGCAGTTGCAGTATGAAAACAACAACAGCTTACAGCATCAACAACAACAACAACAACAACAACAACAGCAGCAGCAGCAGCAGCAACACTGATAAGATTTGGCATTAATAACATATCTAAGAGATAAGATAATTGCTTGGACATAATATTATTATTAGAAATAAAAATCCCCAAGTCTAGAAATACAACAACAACAACAACAACAACAAAAGTCAAACAAATAATAACATTGAAAGTTTTTAACAACAACAACGACAATAACAACAACATAATCCACATAAGACTTACATACATATCTATATATATATATATATACTTTACCTATGTAGAGATTATATAACTTGCTCTCTTGTCTCTGGGCATAAATTACAGTCAAATGTCAACTGAGACTGAGCTAAAATTAAATAAATAGCTCTACAACAAACAACAAACAACAACAACAACAACAACAGCTACAGGTGTAGCTTGCTTTGAGGACTGCGACTTGAGAATCACTCTTCCAACTGGGTATGTTGACACCTAAACTAATAAATGTTGAATGTTGCACCCATCCTGAAGTACTTAACGTCAATTCTGCCGAAATATGATGATGAATTCAATATTCCAGTGACCCCGACATGATTGCTCCACTTCTTTGCTCATTTGGGTATAGAGTAAGAGTGTCAAATGTAATGGTAAATGTAAGTGCATTACAATTGCAGCTGAGTGCAGCGGAAAAGCCCCTACCTTCAGCTTCTGTTTCAACTTGAGCTAAAGCAAAAGCGAAAGCCGTAACATCCAGTCGCATCGCATTGTTCAACTTGCAATCTGAGCAAAATTTACGCTCGAGTCTATCTGCTCTTTCCATTTGTTGCACCAACGCCTTTTGCATATTCAATGGCATTATAATAAACAGTTGCTGACTTTCTTCATCCGCGTCCCTCCGCGTCCTTTCATCTATTGACAGTCGCGCACCTGACATACAATTTGCTTAACAGTTCCTTTTCATTTCTTTGTCACTTTGTTAGCTCTCTGCTTTCCCTCTCCCTCTCCCTTTCCCCTTCGCTTTCCCATTCCCTTTCGCTTGTTGTTTTGTAATTTTAAGTGGCTGCCAACAGCAACTGAAGACACTCACCGCTCCGCCCAGCTCAGCTCAAGCCTAACCCAGCTGGTTCTGGCCCTATCGAAGCAGTGCATTTGCATAACTTTCAACGGTTTTCGGGACGCATTCCACGTCCAGCCTTGTGTGTGTGTGTGCCCCAAGCTTTCATTAGCGCCATGTCCATCAGCTGGACTTCCGCTGCCAGTATTTGTCCTGGCTGCAGACATCCCGTTTCCTGCCTGTCCCTTCTTCGCTTTCGTCCTCTCAAAAAGAAAACAAAATAGAAAAAACTATAAAAAAAACAAGTTGTGCAAATGAAGCGTTAAATTGACTCAATGCAGCAGCCAAGGACACAGGATGTAAGAGTAAATGGAAGAGGAAGTGGAAGTGCAAGTGAAGGTGGACATGGCGGAAGCTGGAAGGTGGCAACAGATGCCACTCAATTATACTGGCTGTGGCTGTGGCAGCTACCCAGATTGCAGTTTGCTGATTGCCAAGGCCCACGGAATTCATCGCGCAAAAGGCAGCAGCAGAGCAGGACTCCGCTTTGGCCCCTCTGGACTCAGCCCTAGTTACTGAATGCTGTTTTTGAATGCCGTTTTAATGCTTAATTGATGCTTATCGGCAGCTTGTAAGGCCATAAAGGTCAGCAGTTACGCAGGACAAGGGACGAGGGAGGATTATATAACGCTTATCAAGCTGTGCTCAGCTGTGGCAAAAAGTGAGAATGGCAAAGACTGAAACGATTAATCGCATAGATAAGGTGAAAACGGATAGACGGAGGAAGAATCCTCGCTTTATATTCGATTTAAGTGAGCAGTAATCAGTCCCCGAACACTATTAGAATGGACGCGTGGGAGAAACTGTGGAAATGCAAGAAGGGCAGATACTGCACGCTGGTTAAATTCGAGTTTCATCCAGATCGGACAACTATATCATATACCTCCCATATAACCGATTGTTCCGGAATGAACACTTAGTAGTATAACTTTTCTGTTTTTCTTTCAAATCAAATCAAACTCGGTTTGTATCCATTTGAATAAGCCCCAAGTCCACTGGCCTGATCTGATCAAGATCGGACAACTATATCATACAGCTCCCATATAACCGATTGTTTCGGAATAAACATAACTTTTCAGTTTTTCATCCAAATCAAACCCAATTCGGTTTGTATCCGTTTGAAGACGCCCCACAAACATTGGCTTAATCTGATCAAGATCGGACAACTATATAATACAGCTCCCATATAACCGATTGTTCCGGAATGAGCACTTGGTAGCATAACTTTTCTGTTTTTCATCAAAATCAAACGAATTCGTCTTGTATCCCGCGTCTACACTCTATCCCACCGACCAGATTTGATCTAGATCGGTTATATATGTATCTATAATGTGAATGGTATATAAGTTTCTGTAAACCGAAGCTAGCCTGCTTTTTTTGTTGTTTTTTGAATTTTTCTTGAGAATTTCAACGGCAGTTTAGGTAAATGATAGTTTGTCACCTGTATTAGTTAAATAAAGTTATCGATAATTTTATCGAAAAGTTGCCAATTTCTTTTCTGTCTCCGAAAATTTAGTTCCTAACGACTTAAGCCGTTGGCAGTTGGCTAGCTCAGTTGAATCCTGATGAGCAAAAGCCATTTCCTGTTTGCCTCAGACAATGTTCTTGGAATTGAAATTGGCTTTGTGTTGAATGTCCTAGTTGCGGTTAAATCTCATTCCCATTTCGATTCCCCTCAGCAGCATAGCTGTGCCTATCCAACACTTTCTCATCAGTGACCGCAAGCCAACAGGTGCAATTTGCCTCGAATGTGTTGCTCGTTTTGTAAACAGGCCAAGCAAACATGAATGTGAAATATTGCTGTGCAGTGGCGCCACCTGTCGAACATCCCGCTGCTGCACACCTCCCCCTTTTGCACTCCGCAGCTGTCATGGGCAGAGCTCTCTCAATTGATGATGATTTGTGCTGTAGAGCAACAAGTTTTTTCAGGCGTTCCCAGATTTCAGGCGAGAACGAGTGTATTTTAAGCGAAATGTGTTTGGCAGCGACTGGGTCACCGGTCATTGGTGTGGGGCGTCGATCTTCCGTGTTTCCTTCCACAGCCACATGACTTTCCTTTACGACTTTCTGTCAGTTTTTCAGTTTGCTGGCAACGTTTGGCAACGATTTGTGTTTAGATTGAAAACAATTTGTTTATTGCTTCGCTTTGCTAATATTCGGATATTCATTCTTGTTGCCATTTTTTGTTTACACTCGGAATTTTATTAGCACGGCGTAAAAATAGCAATGTGTTCTTCAAACACAAACACTAACACGGTAGCCGTTTATAGACAAAAAGGCCAAGAAGCCGCCCCGAGCCAATTGACAAATTCAAAGGCAAAACGGCGGCAAAGATGCCTACAGACAGGCTTTGGGTCAGATAAGACGTCTCAACCTCCCCCTTTGGACAATCTATCTATTTATTTGTTTACCTTTTGATTGCGTTTTAATTACTTTGCAGCAGCAGCAAATAACAAATAGCAGAAACAACAATAAATAGCAAAAAAGTACAAGAAGGAAGAGTAATTTTTTATGCAGGCGAAGCATTGATACCCTTACAGAAATTGGTTTTAGAACACGATTAGGAAATTTGTTATCATTGAGTCTGATTTAGGGTGAAGCAGCTGATCTTAGCTATGCCTTGAGAGAGCTATGAATGTGAGCAATACAAGTTTGTGTGTGCGTACAAAAGAGAGATTAACATTTTGATATGTTGATACTGTAAACCTCTCTCTTGTACACACACTTTACCATGTATTTTTTAACACATATATGTGTATTCTTGCACATTTCGTCTTGTGCGGCCGCTGCTCAGAACATTGAAATCAGTTGCAGAAGAGAACACAGTTGTCTTTTAATTTCCACAAAATGAATTCCGACAACGATGTCTCTTTGTGGCTCAAGAGTTGTATACTTTATGGTCTCCTAAGATGCTTCCTTGCATGCATTACAAATGACATGACAAACCCATAATACCCCATTGAAAGGGTATGCATAATAAGAGCAACAAAAGCATAAACAACAAATTTATTTAGCCCCCAAACGCTGTCCAGTGCCAATGCCAGCCCTGCCCTTAGCTGCTCGGCGAGGCGTTTGCCAAGTAAATCTTCACAGCTTTCTTTGTTGGCATTTGTTGTTGTTATTGTTGTTGCTGTTGTTGCTGTTACTAACAGCTTGCCAACAGCCAACAGTGCCGCCTGACGCCTGCCGCCTGCCGCCGCCACCGCCTGTTGTTCTAGTTGTTGCCTCTTTTGTGTTTTTTTGGCTTTGATTAGCGATATTTCCGCCAACATAGCTAACAACAATAGAAGCAGCTTTTTATTAACAACATTTAGCTAATTTTATATATGTTTATTTTATATACTTCGACATCTCTCATATGGCATATGAGGTTCATTTGTTTTATGAAGTTTGTTGAGAAGAAATTGCCAGGAAATGTCAGGGAAATGTTAGAAAAACAAACAGTTTAAGATCTTTGTCATCGATCTATGATTATCTATGAACTCTTCTCATACATAGAGAATTAGCCTAGAAAATGGGTTTCCAAAGAAGTTTCAGCGTATGACATCTTTTATTTATGATCATTATGAGATCGGTTGAACTCTGTCCGCTTCTTTTCACTTTGCTTATCAACGACTTTCCACAGGAACTCATTCTCATTCTCTCGTACTTATGTTTCTGCCTCACACTTTTGGTTGTAAGATAGCATTCCCAACAATAGGTCCTTTGATCGAATCTATAACTTGGCATCTACGTTCATTTGGTCCCAAAATTGAATTTTGATTGTCGTTTGTATCGATTGCCATCTCTACCTCATTCTAGTACTTGATCCCTAAATTGAAGCTTATTTTCGTATCAATAACAACAGCAGCAGCAGCAGCAGCAGCAGCAATAATAATCAAATCAAATACCGTCAAGCAAAGGATGCTGAAATATCATAAGGCCTACGCTAGCCTTTCCTGCCCTTTGCCATTTGCTATCCTATTCAGGTCCCACCCAAACTGACCAACAGCTCGCAAATTTAATTGTTGTGAAAATAATTTATTGCTCATTTTCCAGCTTCAACGCTCGACAAAGTTTTCAGTGACGCGCGTGTGTGTACACTCAGAAAATAAATCGAAGATTCCAAGCTTGCGAAGAAATGCTGTCAAAAGTCAATTAAGAATGACAAATTTTTGTTCGTCCTTTAATTCCTGGTTCAAGTATAAAGTTTCAAGCCCATGAAATACAGTCCACACAAACGAAGACATGTACAACACAGTCTGCAGTTGAGAATTGCTTTTGCTTGATCCAAATACAAATCATTTTTTAAGTATTTCAGACTTGATTAAAGATATCCATACTTATTGTACCTTAAAGAATAGCTAAGTATAAAAATTCTAGATTTCATAAAGCTGATACAAAGTAACTAAAGTTTCCTGATGCATTCTTGTATCCCAAACTTCTCTTAAGTAAAAAACACACCAAGTTTTCGAAAAATTCTAGATAATGTGTTTTTCCAAGTGTAGAGCCCCTTTTGGGTGGCAGCGCCTAAGCAGTGGCTGGCTTGACGGAGCACCGAGCGGACACAAAGCTCTATACAAAACCTAGCCCGTGTTTAGGCTTTGATTTAATTAAACTAAAAGCACACGAAACATAACAAAACCCAACACACACAGAGCACGCAGCACAGAACACAAACTACGCTGAACACTCTAAACCGTGGAGCTGAAAAGTCAAGGATTTGCATTGAGTATGGAGGCAGACCAACCAACCTTTGGCTGAAGTTGAACGAAAATAGAAGACAACAAAACATAAGATCAAAGTCAACATTGAAAATTGCACAACAATCAAAATCGAATTGTTATGAAACTTGCCAAGCAATTCAATCAATCTGTGTCCCACGCGTGGGCCTAGGCAAAGTGTGAGGCATGGAAAAATCGGTTTGCAAGGCTGAAAACATGATATCTGCAACCAGTGTGCAGTGTGAGTTTCGACCCAAATCGAATTATTGATGCTGCAAAATGTCGCATATAATGATGCATATTTACATACGCAGGTCACGTTCAGGCATTGAGCTTAAGCTTTGCTCTGCTCCAAGTGAAACACGGGACGGACTGCTCCACTTGGGCCCCACTTGCCACACTTGCCACAACAGCTAAAAATAACTAAATTGCTTTGAATTATTTAAGTGCAACAGTTAGTTTGGTATAGCACAAAATGATGAGGGTTTTTCCATGATGCAACATGTTGCAGCCTTTAAGTGATACACGTGACTGACACTAAAAGATGCAGAAACAGTTGTAGAAACAGTAGTAATAGTCACAGTTGCAGTTGAAGTGGCTTAAGACAAATATTGAACAAAATTGAGGAAGCCCATGGAGCTTATATTAATCCATGTGGACTCAGATGACGACGATCCAATTGTGGACTTCTTTTCTTTTCTTTTCTTTTCTTTTCTTTTCTTTTCTTTTCTTTTCTTTTCTTTTCTTTTCTTTTCTTTTCTTCTCGTCTTCTCGTCTCGTCTCGTCTCGTCTCGTCTCGTCTCGTCTCGTCTCGTCTCGTCTCGTCTCGTCTCGTCTCGTCTCGTCTCGTCTCGTCTCGTCTCGTCTCGTCTCGTCTCGTCTCGTCTCGTCTCGTCTCGTCTCGTCTCGTCTCGTCTCGTCTCGTCTCGTCTCGTCTCGTCTCGTCTCGTCTCGTCTCGTCTCGTCTCGTCTCGTCTCGTCTCGTCTCGTCTCGTCTCGTCTCGTCTCGTCTCGTCTCGTCTCGCTCTCGCTCTCTTCTCGTCACGTTTCGGATCTTCTATTCTTTTTTATTTCTCTTTAAATTCTTCATCTTTGCCACTATTTGCCACTCTTAGCCATAAAATTTGTGTCATGTGTGTTCAACTCATATGGCTGCCCGGCCTGAGAGCTATTAAGAATAGACGTATTCAAAAGGACCCCTTCTTTTCCTTAGGAAGAGGGAGACTGCAATTGTTCGTGTGTGTGTGTGTATATATAAGTAGGAGCTTATGCACCACGTGCGGGCGACGCCTAATTCTTGATAAGAGTGCCTGCTGGACTTCTGGTGCTGCTGGCAAAGAATCTTTTTGTATGGACTTGCATAAGAACATCTTACTAAATGAATAAGTCGTTTATGCATCTATCCTATTACAGCATTTAAGAGTGTTACGTGTGCGTATGTGTATTCACTTATATTTATATATATATACATATATATATATTATACCTGTATCAAATTCCAAGATGTTTGCTACGTTTACGTCACATTTACGTGCTTATGCAATGAGCATTGCAAGAAGCCAGAGGGCCCACAGTTCCAAGAACAAATTAGGGAGCACTAAGTAAAGGCAGCGTTTCTGTGTCATCCAAATCAAATTAAAGGAGGCTTGAGTTGCTATACCTCCTATATCCTATATCTATGTGTATTGCTATAAATCGATATTTATATATACTTATCTATAAATGTAGGTTTTTTTTACAGCGACACATGGCTCTTGAACTTCCCCTAGCCGATATTAGTATACTGAAGAATGATTCCAAAACATAAAGATCTATGAATTGTCTTTGTAAACGACATATATCGATATATCGCCTTGTGAAGAAACCGATATCTAGCTCTTCACCTTTTTTGGACTGATGTTAGTTGATTTAATCAAGAAAGGAAGGCAAGCTTCGACTTGCCGAAGTTTATATACCATTCACATTGTCCTAGATCAAGCCAGGTCGGTGGGCTGCATTGGATACAAGGGATAATCGAATTTGGATGAACAACAGAAAATTTATACTCCTAAGTCTAGCTATATGATATAGTTGTCCGAGCTGGATGAATCTAAAACTTAGCCAGCCTGCAGATATAAGGAGAATCTGGTGAAAATTTCAGATCTGTAGCTCTTAAGACTTCTAAAATCTCGTGGTTGAAACACACACACAGACGAACAGACAGATGGACATAGCTATGTCGAATCCCCTCATCATGCTGATCAAGAATATGTACCCTTTATATAATCGGAAATGCTTTCTTCTGTGCGTTTTTTCATTCTGCTTTGTCTGCTAAATGCGCAGTTGCATTTTTTTGCTTTTGCGTCGTAGCCAAAGAGCCCTCGGAGCTCTGGGAGCGAGTAGTTGCACACCAATCCTGATCTGATCTCACCATCAAGGTCGCAGCTTCTTTGTTCAAAGCTGGCTTCAGCCTTGGCAAATTTATAACCAATATCTAGGTAAAAAGGTTTTGCTACCTGGCATCCTCCTATATAGCCACTGCATCACCACCCCCCTCTCACAGTTACCAAGGAGAATATATGAATTTATGAAAGCTGTCAATCTTTTGACTTTGTCAAAGTTTTTCTGTAACTAAACTTTTAGCGTTGTCTTGGCTAAAAGCTCAGTGTAAGCTCACACTTTAGTTATACAGCGGCTCTCCAACTGTAAACAACTAAAGCTTTTCAACACAGTGCGCTTTGCTTAACAGCTGGAAAAGTTCAACTCGAATGTTAACATAGCCGAGAATTGTGTTCAAGTTTTCACAGTTTTCCATTTGCCAATTCAATTGGCATTCCAAATCTCGCTCGTTCGCCGTCTTTGGCGTCACACGGTTTATGCTGCTGCTGTTTTTGCTCCGTCGATAACCCGCAGGGACCCCAAATTCAAGCTGACAGATTGCCCAAAAAGAAAAGAAAGAATAAAAAATCACATTCGCTTTTTAATTTCATTCATTATATATTGCATATATATGTCTATAAAGACGTATATTAATTGCATATACTTAGGTATAATTAAGTCGACAGATAAGCTATGTGGATCCTCAATGACGACCCCTCACAGTATATAACCGAACCGTGATGTCTAACGATTATACTCTGTATATAGCAGGTCCATCTTCCATCTATCATCTATATATGTGTACAAATATATAGTGGAACGCGTGTACAATTGGGCAGACTGACCCAAATAGTGTTTGTGGGGCCCCATTGATATGTCGGGCCACAGCCATAGCCAAATCCGAATCCAAAACCAAATTAGATTCAGATAGTCGCCAAGTCGAGCTCTCTTAATTGATTGTACGTATTTTTAGAATAAGTATCAAGCTTCCGCTGATTTTGCAACGGACTCAAAACGAATTTCTGATTTCACATACAGATTTCGAAGACATTTTTCAATTTCAATCTTAATCCTTGAATGTGCCTGGGTCCTGGTCAGAATGAAAGTTTCCTCCATATAACACAAAGCGGCCATTGGTCGGCTGTCTTGGGGCGTGTCGGACGTTTGGCGCATGCGTATCCTGATGTCCGCCCTCCCCGCGCCACTGCTAACACGAGGGCGCCAATGAGAAGGCCGCTTGCTGTGGGTGGCTTGCGGGCGTTGTTGAATTTTGGGCATGGGCATTGGCTTCCTTCGAAGATTTGTTTTGCTGTTGGGAAACACAGAAATTGTAGTCTAAATTTTTATAAAAAGCAAATTGCATCGAAATACATAGCTTGCTTTCGGCCAGTGAACATTCAACTGGTTGCTGCTGCCTCTTTTACGCTTCGTTCACTAAAGTGCTGCTGTGCCAAAGGGACAGACAGGGTCTCATCGCGGTCTTAGGGCTAGGCCCAAAAACAACATCTTGATCCCTTGAAGTGCCTCGATATGGCATAACTATACTCTTAAGACAAATGAGACAGCGAGGAGGGTATAAGGCTTTTTATAAAGATGTGGATCATGAACACTGGCGATCACCGGATCGATGGAGAGGGAACGAGAGAAAGGGAGATCGATGGAGTGAGAGCGAAAGAAAGGGACATCGATAGAGAAAGAGCGAAAGAAGGGGAGATAAATGGAGAGAGAGCTAGAGAAAGGAAGATCGATAGAGCGACAAAAAGAGAAAGAAGAGCGAAAAAGAGAAAAACAGAGAGAGAGCGAAAAAAACAAAAAGAGATACGGAGAGAACTAAAACACAACCCAACAGCAAAGCGAACCAAGAGAAAAGATTTGTCCCCTTCGCCTCGTCCCAAGCTGTTCTTGGCGACCCATTCATGTGGTCGGCAACTGGTTACTGCCATGTTTGATTCAAGAGCGAAGATGATAGTCTCCCACTTTCTCTTTCTCTCTGTCTTTCTTTATCTCTTTTGAGCTTTCAAGTTTTCGGCAATGAAGAAAGTCAATGCAAATGTGGCGTTTGCTGAACTCAAGAGTAAAACGGTGATTTTACTCTCATCTGATACAGAAGAAAGCTGGAGGCATGCAGGGTATCTGCAAGTCGCGTATGCCGTTGACTTAGCAGTTTATGTGCCCCATGTTTTCTTCGCTTTTTTTTTGGTGTGAAATGCAAACATAACGCAGTCGCTGATGAATGTGTACAGGGTAATATTGCCGGTATAGGGAGACGGATAGGGGGGCAAGGGGTACGGGGTACGGGATGAGGTAGCTCAAGCAGTGGCTGCTAAAGCAATGTACATACATACATTTTATGTAAATACATACATAGGTCCAACTTATGGACAGAGCGCGGCGCCATCTGTTGGCCGCAATAAATGTTTGCTCTTCATTAAGCGTTACATTTTGCAGTTGTTGTTGTGTTGTTGCCTCATTCAAGCCATCATTTCATATCAGCTGACCTACAAGAGCAAAATAAGAACTGTGATAAAGCCGCTGTGGGGCAACACTTCTTTGCCTCGCCAATTTGCCACAGAGCCACATCGAGAGAGGCAGAAGAAGAAGAAGATTATTAAAAACTTAATGCATGCAGAAGATGTCCCCTTCTCCTGCAGACTCGCCATCTCTGTGCAAGCCAAGGCTTTGCCTGGCATCCTGTTGCCCCAAAAAGTAAACAACAGTCGGAGAACCAGGGAGAGCGAGAAATGCTGGCGATCTGCATCTGCGATAAACCTTTGATGCGACGACACCCACGCAGCGAGAGAGCGCGGGAGTGGGACGGGACGGGACGGGAAGGATAGAAGTGAGAGACAGCCAGCAGAGCAGCAGCAGCTTAAGACATGCAACAGGCTTGCTTTGTTGCCAATTGCACTTTCAACAACAGGAACAACAACAAGACTAACAACACTAACAACATTGCCAACATTGCAAATGCTTTAAGAGCTTCGCACAGTGGGCCGCATACGCTTTTGTTGTGAGTTAAACGATTTTTTTCTACTATTCGAAGTAAGTAAACTCATGCTGAAACAACGGCTGTAAGAACTTTTCAGAACAACAAATTTTATTGAATCTAGGATCGGGATATACATATTTCCATTTCCTCCAGAGATTATCTCCAGCGAGTGATCATATGACATCGGTTCTATTCAACGATCTGCTTAAAACTGAAAAAGGAATAGAGGGGGGTCCAAATTTTAAAACAAACTTGATCTGACGCCTCACCAAGCAAGTCTACATACCAAATTTGGTTCCGAGATCTAGGTGTTCATACGGACGGACAGATGGACATGGCTTGATTGACTCGGCTGTTGATCCCGATCAAGAATATATACACTGGGGGTCGGTTGCTCTCATACAATGTACTCGTTTACTCTACTAGAGTACGAGTATAATGAATGTGTGTCTGTATCTCTGTCCTTTATAGCCGATCGGCATGAAAGTTTTACTGAATACTAATAGGGAACAAGGAATGGTCAAGGGCTATATATAGTTTTGGCAAAATGGGCACCGCCTCCTTATATATGCGATATTGAAAATTCATCATATCTTTGCACCTATTTGGCTGATTGGGTCTTTGGACCGTTTCCGTCTGGTATATCGATGGACATATGTCGATAACCCAATATATGGATATATTTTATCGACGCACAACTACAAAAACAGATCAACAGGAGGAGGCGGACTAGCTTGTCATCTCTATAAGGTAGAAGCATGGCCAAACACCAACTAGCATTTATAACTCTGCCCTTTATGCACAAAACTCTCCATAGTGATGTTGGTTGGGGATACTTGGGCTGCACTGCTTCTCCTCCTCCACCTCCGCCTCCTCCTCCCATAACTGCTGCTGCTGCGCCGCGTCTCGTCTTCGAGTTTGTTTGAACGTTGCTAGAGTCGCGGCCGCCTTCGGCTTGCACCCGAGTAGCTGGCGTCTCGTGTATATGTGCTATGTGCTTGCTTGCGTTTACTTGAGCATTTGCTGGCTTCGGCTGCTTCTTTAGCCGCAGCCGCTTCGATTGGCACCGTCCTCCACATTCGGTTGCGCGCCGTTGTACGAGACGGTCGCACACTTTTCGGTGCGTCTTCGCCTTCGCCTTCGCCTTGTGGTGGTGCGCCTGGTGGTGGTGGTGCCTTGTGCCTGTTTGACGGATATCTCTCAGGCATTTGTGTGCCACCGAAATTCATATCCTACATTTTTTTTAAAGTGTTTTGCAAAAAGTGTCTTCAATTTTTTTTTTGATAACGCCAGGATAAACCTAAAAGTGGTCGCGGCGTAGGATCTATTCGAATATGTTGTTGTTTTTGTTGTCAAAGTTAAAGAAACTAAAAAGGGAACGAACCTACAAACCCAAAAGTGACCAAAATCAAACTTAAACTCACAAAAACCTTAAAAATGAAACTGAAAACTCTGCAAAAAAAGAAAAAAAGAAAAAGACAGCTGAAATTTGATGAAATTCCTAAAGTTTCCGCAGCTTCTAATGTTATTTCTGCTCTTCTTCCCCTCCATATTTCTTGCTTTTGACAACATGGACACTTTCTGAAGAATTCTCTTCTCGTGCGCGCGTGTGTTGTTCAGCTTCATGTACTTCACTTTATTTCAATTATGAGATTTCTTTTTTTATTTTTGTTAATTTTTTTGTTTTTTCGGACCCTTTTTTTCATCCGGATCCCAGGCGGCTTTAGGTTTCGCTGATACGAATAGTCTGTGTGATTCTTGTTTTCTTTTTGCCAACCTTGGCGTTTATTTGTCGTGCTTTTGTTTCTCTTTTTTGTTGATTTCAAATTGGAAACATTTTTACAGTGCCATAAACATCGTAATCGTAACACCACCCGCACTTTAAGTGTTTGTTGTGTTCCATTATCTTACCGCCTAAGAGATCATCGTATCGAATATAACCGTATAGCTGCCTAAAAAAGAAAACAACGACACAAAACATAATCGAAAACATAAGAAGAAAACCACAACTAAAACATGGGATCGCCCGGATCCCATTTGACCAATGCAAGCAGACGCCACATAACGCTGCTGTGGCGCCTCTTAGCTTTGGCTCTGCTGCTCAATGTCTGCCACATAACGCCGATCAATGCCAAGGTGAGTAGTTTGTCTAGAGATCACTGGGAACACATGTATATGATCTGAGGCAGAACATGACATAGATGTGTGCAAAAGATGGGATGGGGGAAACACACTTAACATGTGTTCTATGGGACTATGGCTTGCTTTGACATTGACCTTAAGCCAGCTGAAGCCATTCAAATTTTTAGAGTTATTTCTATTATCTGTTCCAAATGAAACCTTTGAATCAACCTGAAATTCCTTTCAATGACTTTCCTTTGTAAACTCCTAAAACTAGATATGAATACTTTCCTCGATTATATATGTTTGTTTATCCAAATTGCTTCTAGTTGTTGTCCTTACTCTTTGCTCCTTTTGTTAGAGATTCTTCAAGACTTTGCCTAGAAATTCGCAGCATATTTTAGCAAAGGCGTAGTCAAAGGGGGGCTAGTAATTTAGTAAAAAATTGATCCTCGAACAGGCTTGAATAACCTACCCCTACGCCCCTTCCCTACCTTTGCTTAAAGTTGGCTACGCTCTTGCATTCTTCGTGAAATGTGATAGTTTTGGATCTTACTGAAGATGGTTTCTTATCATTATACAGTCTTAGTATGAACTTTCGTGCTTTTTGTTGAACTTCTTCAGTGGTAAACTTCGCGGCATAGACCTAGTGCCAGGTAAACATGAGAAATATAGTAAGGCTTGCAGTTTCATGTTGAAAGAAGCAAATTCTTGTTGTTCAGTTATCATTGAACATTGTATCTAATGCCCTTCCTCAGTCGCATAGACCTAAAGCCAGCTTAACATGAGAAATATAGTAAGACTTGCAGTTTCATGTTGAAAATTTAAGACCACAAAGTCTTAAAATCAAGTGAACCTCTTTGGATATATTCTTGGGAGTTATTCTTAAAATATTATTATCGAAATCATCTTTCTCTGAAATCCAAACTTCATCAAACTCTGTATGTGCTTTCCATTCCAAGTATATAAAATCAAGTGAATCTCTTTGGATATACTCTTGTATCTCACTGAAGATCGTTTCTTATCATTAGAGAGTCTCAGAATCAAGTGTCTTAGAATCAAGTGAATCTCTTTAGTTATCCTTAACTTATTAGGGAACAAATTCGAAATCATCTTTCAACTGGGAATATGTCTAACCTTATGGCACCATAATCTCTTAAATCCAAACTTCATCAACATCTGTATGTGCTTTCTTCTTCTTCTGAAGAAATATATAGAAGCTTTTGCATTCCGCGTGCACTCTATTTGCAGTCCAAGCCAAAAAAGCTTTTAAGAAAAGCTATGAAACTCTAAATCCTAATCTAAATTAAAGATTTACTCCCATTATATCATGGATATTAGCCAAATTATACATAATGGAAGTCTGTAGCATGAGCAAAGTCCATCAACATTCTAGAAATAAAATCATCAGGATGTGTTGTCCATTGTCCCTTGTTCATTGAAGATTTCTTTCATTCGTTATCAACTAGCTGAGAGTTCAGAGCAAGCTTCTGGTGCGTCGACCGATGGACACCGGATATTGTTTTTGTTGTTGTTGACAATTTGACAATTTGACAATTTTTAATTAAAATAAATAATATGAAATATCAATAAAATATATGTCTTGCCCCTGAACTGGGAATACTTCGCTGTACATAGATTGAGCCGCAGCAGCAGCAGCAGCAGCAGCAGAGCTGTTGTGCCCCAGGTTATCGCATCTATTTTTTTGGACATTATTGATGTTGATGCTGCTGTTGTTGGTTGGCTCTGGGCAATTATACAATTATGTATAGCAAGCAGCAGCCCCGCCTGATATGGCCTAAGCTCATTCACATTCATATTCACATTCGTCTCATTCTCATTTCTATTAATTCCAAGTTTGTCCATATCTCTGTCACCTACATATGTTTCATTATGATGAGCTAATCGTCGATAGCCTTATCAGCTTGTTAATGACATGTACGTAACCCATATCCCATAGACCGTATACCCTAGACCGTAGACCATAGATGTATATATGGTGCCTACTAGACCATATACATTTACCATAGAGAGAGAAGTGTCGTTCGAGCGATTTGTTATAGCTGTCTTTATACCCTATGCAGGGGAGGATCTTATGATTTTCTTATGATATTTGTAAGGCCTGGAATCATCATCTCACTCGCTCAGTATGAAAACTTTAGTAATTTTCATGTGTGAACACTTTATCAGAATTTCAATTTCTATAACTATATCTTCATCTTCAGATTCGTTTGGCTTCCTTCACGTTCAGTGTTGGATTTTTGCCATTTAACTAACTTTGAGGCCAAGAGACTACTTGTCAGAGTAGGTGAATCTATAGAGAAACGAGGGCTTTCTACTGCAGTAAGCTATAATGTTCAAATTGGCCAAATCGGATCGCTGCCACAGAACTGACTTCAAAAGGCACTTTTTTGTTGGCCAACTCTAATCAATTTCTCTCTATATCATATAGATTCAATGTGGATCTACTTACCATATCATATGACTGACAACCAACCGACGCTTTCGGACTGAAATTGTATCAAATTTAATATCTGAGAAAAGGAAATTGGTTCAGCATGTCCAAAACCAAGATTTTCGTTCACAATAATACGTAACCGAGCACTAGTGGACTGAGCTGAGTAGCTGCATATTTGATAGTGGCGAAATGAGGCACTCTTTCAGTACTCTGGTGCCTTAATTCCGTTTTTCCTTTACCATAAAAGATGGGCTCGATTGAAGAACGCGCCTTTCATCTCATTTCTCGAAATTGTATGTGGATTCTGGGCTCATTTCAATAATGTTTTGGTATCATTTTAAGATCTCCTTGTTGGTCTGATAGAGAGGAAGTTTTGAGCTCATTTTTAGAACATTTTAGTCTCATTTTTAGTACAGTTTCAACTGTTGATGTGGAAAATGTTCGCTGCTTATTGCAGAAATTCAATCTAAGTTACTTATGAAAGTAACTCTTCTGGCTTAGACGTCTCTGCAAGGGTATTCAAGCTTCGACTTTCTTGCTTTCCTTTTTGCAAATGATATAATTTCTTAAATTAACATTCAACAAATTAACAAATGTTGTTTCTTGATTGACTTCACGTTGCTGCTTGATTGTCAACCTGCCGTTTTCACACTCACACACACACGCACACACACACATACACAATACAGGGTGCTCTGTTTAACTGTGACTCCTCTAGTTCTTGTTCTTCTGCGTGTTTTTTATCACATCGGAAGTTGCGTAAATTTAGGTCGATCCGTATGTCCATACCATGTTACACCCACACCCCTTTCCCTTTCCCATCTACAGTTGTTATTTCTGGTTGAGTTCTTATCACGCACAGAGAGTGGAACAGCGGTGCTGTGGTGCAGTCTGAAAAATCTCTGCTGGCAAGTTCCCACTTTTACTCCGATTCAGAAAATTGTAATGAGGCCACTCTGACAAATCATTGGCGGTGATAAGCTCAATATGCTGTTTTTCCCCTTTCTGCTGACCCAACTGACCCATGCGTCGTATACTTGACAGAATTGCACATTACGCAGACGACTATTGGCTAGGCAATAATTAATTAATTCCCAGTATTTCGGAAAGCAGCAGCAAGCTCATGTGTTAGTGGGAGGGAGACAGAAATATTCGTATTCTAGCTGGCTGGCGTAAATTCTAAAACTGAAGTAAAACGTATATGCTCCTTCTGACGACCGATATCAAAAAAACTTTGGTTACTGCATATATAATAGTCAAACTTATAAGTGGTTTTAATTACACACTGATATCTTGATATAGTTTTTTGCGATTTGCGGGGGCAGGAGGTTTTGCCCTTCAGTGCACACAAAGTACGGCTGGCTGTGTGTACGCGGCCTTAGACTAGAGTGATAGCAAAGGCTGTTCCTGGACCATGCCAAACTGCCAAGCAGCTGGCGTGTACTGTTGGTTGAACTTCTAGATCCTCTCTCTGCCCTCCCCACACACACACACACACACACACACACACACACAGAACTTGTCAGTTATCTGTCAGTGCAACTGTCAAAATATTTGCTTAGCAAATTCAAAATCAAAAAGTCCAAATCAATTTTATAAACTTAACCCTCTCACTCTTTCCCCTTCCTTCTACAGCTTCCATCCATTTGCCTGGCTGTCTTCGGGTGGCCGTTCTTCTTCTTCTTCTTCTCGCATTCTTCTCCTTCTGATGCTGCTGTTGCTTCGTCTGTTCTTCTGTTCAACTGTTTAATGCCCTTTTGCTTCAGCTTTCAACCTTTGGGTTATATATCTTCCGAATTGTTTGTTTGTTCAACATATGGACACAAGATGTTGCTGTGCGTTTTGTCGACATCAAATAGTGATTCGCTTTTTATTATATATATATATACATGTATATATTTTGTTTATCATATCATATGCAAATTTTTCATGGGAATTGGCTGAAAATCACAGTGAGTTTGAGTTTGAGATGGCAAATCTCAGGCCATAATCCAAAGGGAATCTCACATCGAGCGATCGATCTCTAAAGAGGAGGCCCATGCACTTACCTACATAGTTGCTGGTGTTTTCCAAACACTAGAGCAGCTCTCAAGTTCATACCCGCAGCACCTTCAAATCACATCTCCCTCCTACTCCTCCCCACCGCTGACTGGCACACTTAGACCCCAAAGAGAGAGAGCTAGAAATACTCGATGATAAACAAATATTAGCTGGACAGTGTGTGTGTGTGCGTGTGTGCGTAAGTGTGTTGAAGTGTGTAGACAAACCAACACACAGCCAATGATAATGCACAGTGTTGGCTTTTGTCAATTAGCCTGGCCGAGGCGCTTCCGCCTTGTGACGTGTGTTGTGTTTTGTTGTGCTGTTGCAACCCAAACAAACGGAGCCAACTTTCAAGGGAATGCCGCAATTAGTCATCCACTTGCCCTTTGGCAATGCTCTATAGGCCTGAAACTCACTGGCAATATGCATATGTCTATGTATCGGAGAGAGTCTAGGATATGATATATATATATATATATATATATATATATATGCTGTGTTGGACCTTCTTTTGTCTTGGTTCACTGAAGACCATCTCCTACACAGCATATTTTAGTCGCTGAAACCCCAGAGACATTCACAGCATTCCTAACATGCTGTTGCTCTTCTTCGTGCAGACTTTTAGCGCCCCAAAAAACAAAAGAAACTTACAAGAAGGGCAACATACGCCCAGCTGGCCGTTGTCCAACAAACGACAACGACGTCGTCGCCTGCGCACATTTTGTAATAGCCCAAAGTAAGAGAGACACACACAGCTGTGTGCTGCACTGCAGCCGATGGTAGGACGTGGAGGTGTAGGAACCGAACTGTTAGCCAACAGGCTATGAAGCAAACGCCTAAAAATAGCCATATGGGGGATGGGGCAGCACAAGACGGCAGACAGAAGATAACAACAACAAACCGAACAACGTCAAACTTTGTGTAAATAAAGCATAAAGTGAAGAAAGAAGATCGCCAAAGATGGCTGTGAGAGAGTAGAGAGTAGGGTCATGTCCTGTACTTATGTGCAATCTGCATGAAATGCTATGAAATTAAAGTTGATCATTTGAAAGTGATGATTTGATAAGGTTTCTAGTATCCCCCCCTATGTATCGTATAATGAAATTACAGTCAGAAACGTGGGTTGTCATTGAAGTAGTCATTGGCGTCTATGAATGGATCATGGTGAAATTTCAACTGTTTCTATGATAATACCATTCACAAAATGGTGTATTAAAGTTGTAACAGGAAGCTTGCAACGCACAGAAGGAAGCGTTTATATATTCTTGATCAGTATGACAATTACAATCGATATAACCATGTCCGTCTGTCCGACTATCCGCCCGTCTGTTTCAACACAAAGATCTCAGAAGTCTTAAAAGCTACAGAGTTGAAATTCTTACCAGATGCTTTTTTTTTGTCTGCAAGCAGGTTAAGTTTGAGTTTTATGAAGACCGGACAACTATATCATATAGCTTCCATACAACCGATTGTTCCGGAATGAACACTTCGTGGCATAACTTTTCTGTTTTTCATCCCAATCAAACCAAATTCATTTGAGGAGGCCCTAAAGTCCGCTGGCCTGATCTGGTCAAGATATTTCTTTCTGATATTTAGAGAAACCACAGTCAAGAAAACAAACTAGTGACGTGTATGGATGGATTCAAGAAATATTTTGTATCCCTATCAGGAAAGGACGAGATACACAGCAGAAACCACAGCTGAAAAAGTGGATTGCCATTGAATCAGTGGCGCGTATGAATGGATCAATGAAATACCTATTGTCCCTATCAGATACTGTGAGAAATTACACTAAAAGAAACATTGGCTCAATTCAACTCAAGCCACATATGGTGAAAATTAGCAATATTCAAGAGATTTGGCCCCCGGTGGCCTACAAAATTGAAGAAGATCCTTTTCAGATAAAGTCTGACGAGCAATGTTAAACTTTACCATAAAACCGATACCTAATTTGAGGTAGAAATAGATATGGGCACACCCTAGTTTTGTTTTCTTCAGTTCCCCTCCCCCCCTGCTGAGTGCGCTGAGTCGCTTGTTTGATGAGAGTCGATATAAAAATGTATGGGCCATATTGCAATGAAATGTGAAAACAATGTACATAAACACATGTTGGCTCTAATGGCCTCAGACTAAACACCCTGCGACAACAATGTTGTTACAATGTACAAAACGTCTGTGTCAGCCATATACATGTACACACACACAAATATATATATATATATATATATAAATATGTATTTATTTAAAGTGTAAACCGATTTTTCATTGACTCCATCGCCTGCTGCTGCTGCTGCTGTTGTTGTTGTTGTTGTTGTTTTGGTTTTCCTCCTCTTGCTACCATAAGTTGCTAGTTTTTTGTAATCCAATATTTGCCAGACACACACACACATACATACACACACTCACACACACATACCGACACATATAATTAATAATTGTTTGGCTTTTGCATTGCGTAAATGTTGAAAATAGAAAAGCAAAATACAAAATGAGCAATGAGATGAAACAAAAAGAAGGAAAACAAAACTATTTAAAACTGTCGCAATTTGCCTGCTGAGTTATTGTTATTGCAAAATGCAAGGAATGTCCAATGTCTGACTAAGTGACACTGGGTGAAGGAGACGTAGACAGCGACTGAAACTATGGGTCTATGGACATAGAGATAGATCATGATGATGACGATGACGATGATGATGATGTGCATGGTGGTGTCATGCGTTGCTTTGGTGCATGGTGTTGTGTGGGTGTTGCCCATTCAATCGTCCGCCAGACAGCCGCAGCAGCAGCAGCAGCTAACGATGTAATTAACTTGCCTGGCACCTATGCTATGTCATCTCAGCCCATCTAGTCAATCAGCCAACCAGCCTCATATGTAAAAACACAATAACGAAATTGTTGAGCATGCCTCACATGGATGCGTTGTAGATTGTCTCTTACCTACTGGACATACCCTAACTCTTGCCTACAGAGTAAGGTCAGCTGATCCTGATTTTCATACTGAAGACCAAGTGAAGAAAATGCATTGAGAGGGGGCTAAATTGTGGTCAGATGACTTCAGTCGCCCAACGGCTGAAACTTATTGAAAATGCAACTGCATATCTCAAAATGAGCAAGAAGCATTTGTCTTCACTTTTGTATTCTAATTTTGTCACGGTATTTGTAAAGCATAGAAGGAAACATCTCCGCCCCCATAAAGCCCCATAAAAGTTTATATTCATAATAAGCATGACAAGCCGAGTCGATACAGCCATGTCCGCCTGTCTGTCCGTCTGTTTCTATGAGAACTAGTCTCTCAGTTTTGCTTCGCTGCTTATTGCCACAGCTGAAGGAAACGCGTGTTAGACTACTAAGTTTTCTTACCTTTTTGATAGCTCAGCAAGGGTATATGAGGTTTGGGTAACCGAAGTTAGCCATTCTCTTGTTTTGCCTACAAATTTGCCCGCTCTGTTCAATAGTTGAACAGATGTCAATTCCTGTTGTATAGAACCCAGGTGCCATTCGTTACGAAAGCTACACAGAACTCGCTAAGCAAGTACAACAAGTATAGTTAAGAGTTGTGTATGTCCCCCGATTCCCCAAAGGTTTGATATGAAATTTTTTAAAAAAGGAAATAAAGAAATAGTAAAATCAACTTGAGGTTCTCTATAAGTTGAACCATACGAACGAGAACCAAATGGATTATGAATTGCTGATTGAGATCGTTTCTACAACAACTTTAACTAAGAGTAGTTCCTCCATATCACCTTCATACCCTTTCCCTTTGTAGGGTACATTTTCATGCGAATCTCGTAAAAGCACACACATAAATGTCGTACATAGCCAAAGCTCATAAAACCAACCACAAATAAAGTCTAGAAAAGAAAAATAAAAAATATTTATTTACTGTGGAAATTTACATAAATGCGAGATTTTCTGGCCAAACAATGTTTTTAAATTGCATTTAATTTGCAAATTTCAACAAATTGTTTTATGGCAAAGCGTAACAATTTTCTGTTTCTGTTGGGGCGTATTTAGTTTTTGGTTTTTCGTTTTTGTTTTTGTTTTTGTTTTCGTTTTTGCACTTGTTGATTGGTTTTCGGGGCTTGGGACCTGAGACATCATGGCCTGGCCGATCCTAAGCGGAATACAACTGCTTGGTATGCCATATGTGGCTCGTTTATAACATCAGAACACTAAAACTTAGACCCCAACCCCCCCAACCCCAATCCCACCCCATATCCATATGCATAATGATGAGTCTGAGGTTGTTAGTTTGTGAAAATTGAACTCAAACTGGTTATAGTTTTTGGCTAAAGCTTAGATTCCAGTTTCGATTTCGACTTCGATTTGATCGCAATCCAAGAGCATGACAAATCAGCAGGCCGAAGATGCATATGTATATGTATATCATTTGAAATATTGCTTTAGTAGGATTTTCCAACAAAATTTGCTAAATGTTTTTGCCAGAAATATTGCTAAACTATCACCAAATGTTCGGCAAACTGTTGCCAAAGTATAATATTTGTCAAAATCTCACACCAATGTCACTAAATGTTTGCCAAAGTCTTGAAAAGTAGAATTTTACAAAGAACTGCGACTGAATGTTTACCAAAAATATATCTCAACTATCACCAAATGTTCGCCAAAGTGTTGCCGAAGTTGAATGTTTGCCAGAATGCCACTAAATGTTTGCCAAAGTATTGAAAAAGTAAAATTTGAAACCGGAATTTGCTTAATGTATTCCAAAGTTTTGTTCAAGTATCCCTAAATGTTTGCAAAAGTATTGCCAAAATCTCACACTGTCACTAAATGTTCGCCAAAACTTCAATTCCAACAATGTCACTTATCTAATTATTGTCCAAGTATAAATTTATATAGAAATTCTTTGAATATCTGAAGTGTCACTAAATGTTCGCCAAAGTGTCATTAAGGCTACGCTGAGGCTTGACTAAAGATTATAAAACAAAACCCATTTCAAAGTCATCTTTGTTAAAGCTACACAAGGCGAGCTTTCAAGCTGGAGGACCTCTGGGTCAAGGCTCGATTGATACTCAGCTAAATTCAATGCCAGATCTTTGTTCCATTTGACACTTGGATGACGCAGTGTGGCTTCAATAGCTGTCAATTGTCCTACCACCAGCTCTGGACTGGGCTGGGCTGGGCTGGGCGGGATTTCGGCAACTGGGTTGCGCATGACATCAGCGGCGTCAGCTGCCAAAGTTGTGAATTGTGCCCAATTTATTATAATCGTTGCATAAATCTTAAACGCTTTTTTCGGGGGGAAATTAAAAAATGCCAACGCCTGTCGATCGGATCTCAACAAATTGAACTGAACTGCCATGCTCTGGAGCTGGAGCTGATCAGCATCGTCATCTGTGTCTGCCTGCCTGTGCGATGCCAATGGTGTTGCATCATCTTGGAACTGAAGCTGACTGTCAGGGGCAGCTGGAGCGTGACGATGTCAATGCTGCTGCTGCTGCTGCTGCTGATATGAATATATGCCTCAAATTTAAGCACAAATTCAAAAATGATTTCAAAATCTACATAAAAATGTTAAGAGACATAACAGCTGCCTCCGAAGAAAACAAATTCAATGGAAATTCTTAAATTTGAATTAATTGATGAAGATGAAGATGAGCTCGGTTGAAGCGACGCCTCTTTCTGCTGGGCGTTAATTGGAAGCCAAGTGCTGCTGTTTATTCTGTTTCTGTTTGTATAGGAAGATCATAAATTGTACAATAAAGCAATAGGTATTTCCACACAGTTCAGTTGTTATTGTGTTTGGATGAGCTTTGAAGAACAGGAATTTGATTTCATCATTTGACGCTTTGCTCCTTTCATTGGCTGACGAATAATGCACGGCATTAGCTAGGAGAGTGTAAGTTTAACCTGATCTTAATCAGCATGACAAGCCGAGGGAACATGAACAAGACACTGAAGATTTCGCCGCCTTTATTTTGCTAGTCATTTCATAAACTTTCAATTGCTTAACAACATCTTGAGGACATCCATGATATGTTTAATCTCCACTTTAGGGCGGAGTATTGCCAGACCCAACCAACTCATTTCTAGTCGCTTCATAGCCCAAGCCAATTAATTAGTAAACAAATCATTAAGAAGCAATAACAACAACAGCAATAACAACAACAACAGCAATCAAATCAAATGCATAATTATGCTAATTGCCAATTCATTAACTTGGTATTGCATATATTTATGTTTTAATCAAATGAATATCAAATAAGTAGTTTGCCCAAAGGTCTTTTGTTTTGGTTTGTTGAAATATTTTCTACGGACGACCAAACATTCAGACGAAATTTTCAGTCAATTAAACGCAAATGTTTTGATAGCCATCTAAAGGCTGTGCCAAAGTATTGTCATACGTTTATAGCTAGATCAAGACCACATTATATATAGTGTTTAAGGATCATGGTTTTTTTTTGTATATCAGAGATGGGCAACTGTCGAAAAGTCTATCTCTTGGGTTAGGAATAGAATCAATGCAAAATGCCTGAGTTCGCTGAACTCAAAAGTAAAGTGTGATTGTGCAGGTCTCTACTGAGTATTCTTGTTGTAAATGAACACGTGTTTGCAACAAGATGGTGCCATATATCAGGCTAACACAACTAAATTTCTAAGGTAATTCCAGACAGTTCGAATTCTAAAAAATCTTGAGTATTTTCTATCAAAGTGAAGACAAGACGACTTTGGTGGAGTTTTGGGACCAGCCCTTTTATATATATCTTTTTATATATCATATATATGTATATATAGGTGACATATAGATATATAGATGTATGGGTGGGGTATATGACATAGCTATAGTTCGAAACAAAAGCGCATAGTTTTGAGCACTGCCTGTGTTCATACAATTGCAGATAAGATATCGACATATATAGAACTCTGCTGGCATAGTTTTCAGTTTAATGTTGCTATTTGTTGTTATTGTTGTTGTTGTCATGCTCCAATGTTGTTGCCAAGTTGATAAGAATTGACTTTAACTGACTGATAAGAAAGCCTGGCCAGCACCAGCAGTAGCGGCACCTCATTAGTGACTGTCAAACTGTACGTTATCGTTTTCGTTCTCGAATGTTGCATGTTTGCCCATTTAACACTTATTTGTGATAGTTGCAAACTTCGAGAAGAGTTGGTTTGTTAAAGAAGCTTGTATATGAAAAGCATTGTGTTAACTTAACATTAAGTAACATGAGAGAGCTAGGCTTGCGAATAAGGTAATTGAGAAATGAATTTACAAATTAGCCTAAAAACTAAGAGAACTCTAGCAGCCACTCAGCTAGAGTAAGCTATAGAGTAAACGAGATGGGCAGAAGCAAGATTGAAGTCAAAAGAGTAAAGATTGGTCAGGAGAATGCCGTTGCTACAAAATAGAATCAGCCTTTGGAAAGCGGAAGAGGATAGCAGATACGCTGCGCGAAGACAAAGTGAACTAGACTTTTATAATGAAAGAAGAAGAACCCCACCTCATCTTAATAATGTACATATATTGAGCATGGATTGGGCCCATGGCTGACATCCAATAGAGATCATCTTCCTCATATACCTATATTGAGAGTGGATTGGTTGTGTTCAACTGCTGACTTGCATAGAGATCATCATCATCTGGTGGAAGCGGCATGGATATTCAACAGGAATCCTGACAGTTTCCCAAATGAGGTGTTTCTCTCTCTCTATTTCTATTTCCTGTGCTGCTTTTCCATTATTATTTTTATGTCGCTCACATTTGTGGCTGGCCTCTTGCCATATTAATATGTGTGTTACCTAACCTTTCTATGCTATTTTGTTTTTGTTTCTTTTGGTCAACCGGTTTGGGCTTATTAAGCGTTTAATGACGGCCGGCGCACAAGCACAGAGTCGTCTACACTTTATTATGATTCTTTTAATTTTCTGTTTCAGTTTTGTTTTCGTAGTTTTTAGTCGCAGGTTGGAACTAGTTGCCTTATCAGTTAGCATTTAAATGAAATGAAAACCTTTGGTCGAAAGCACAACACACACACACACACACACACACACACACATAGATACAAAGATCACACATGTCTGGCTTTAATATGTTTCCACACTTTGAGCTGGAGTTTGAGTAAGCTCACAAATATGCAGTCGGATATTATTCGTATCATCTTTAACACACGGTGTCATGTAATGCCCAGCCCAGGCCAGACCATCCCAGACCAGCCCAGCCAAGCCAAGCCAACGACATTTGCTGAGACAACATGAGTTATATCGCCTGATACTTACAATTTCTTTTTTTTTTTATTCTTCATCAGCATTAAGTGGCGACTTATGTCTATGATTTCGAACTCATGTGAAGTACTCGAGTGTGCAGGTTCATTAGCTTTTCGGCTGGGTTTTCTTTTTGGGTTTCTGTTTCTGCTGTTGCTGAGGCAAACAGCCATCAGCTGTTCTGTGTAAGCTGTTGTAAGTGAACCCTACCTATGGCCCCCGCCTTAGTACTCTGAATTGAAATTGAGAATCTACCAGACTGGTGTTGAAATTATAGCTATTGAGGAGGTGCCCAAACCTGAGCTGATTCATTCATATGGCATTCTGCCAGACCATCCACAACAGCCACTTGGTAAAGCTTAAGGCAACAGAATATAGAAAACTTGCTCTTATAGTTTGGGGCTATGCGTTGTTTCCCCAAATTAGTTGTCAGTTTGTCCTGAATAGTGTGCTGTTACATAGGGAGAAGCTTCTCAAGTTTGATTCAACATAAAAATTGAGCTTTAACCGATTTAACTACATCGGCGTTTCCTCACTCCCTTCACATCGAGCTTGCTAAAATAAAAAACATTTATCTTTAATAGATCGATGTCTGCTTTGTGCTTATTCCTGTGTTAATCATGGGCTGATGTTTGCTCAAATCTGCTCTCCTCCACTAGACTTTTAGTACATTTGTAGAACTAGTTTCATCGCCATCTGATTTATCAAAAGATTTATGCATTAATAATTCAATTAACGATTACTTTTCTCTCTCTCTCTTTCCCTCTCCCCAGGTATGTGTCTACCCATCTATAGCTATCTATCTGTATCTACATATCATCTACATAACCAATAGTTCGGGTTTGTGTTTCTTTGTATTTGCCTTTTGGGTTTGATTTTGTGGCTTTCGGGTAAGTTAAACAGACAGCTTGACGCTTGCCTTTGGCTGTATTTTGGCTACTTCTTGCTTAAACAAGACTTGTGTCAACCCTCGCCCCCTATATCTATCTATATATCTGGCCATATTTGAAAGCCAATTGCCGCCGCCGATTCACTAAATGAGCCCATTAGCTGTCAAAAGTCAAATATTTGCCACTGTCACAACCGCTTGGCTTTTGGCCAAAAACTCAACTCAAACTTGATTTATTTCCTGAGTGTGTGTTTGTGTGTGTGTGTGTGTGTGTGTGTGTGTCAGTTGTTGTTGTTGTTCCTGAAATAATAATAAAACGTGCGGCCAAAAACCAAAAGAAGATAAACTTTGGCCAAGCCGAGCCAAGCATTTTGGGCTTATCGTTTCTTCGAAAGCCCGAAAAGGCAACAACAACAACTAAGTAGCTTGACCTTGAAGCGCGTGTCGCTGGACGCTACAGGTAGATGAAGAAGGAAAGAGGAAGACAGAGAGAGAGGGAGAGTGAGAGAGTGGGAGAGCCAGTGTCAGTAAGCTTTCGCTGAAAGTAGCCAAGTTTTGGTTTAAGACGATCATTAGCTTAGCCTTAGAAGTCTATAGAGTCCTACCACAACGAAGGAAGCGGCCTCCCACAGGATTAGGAGTAGGAGACAAAGCAGATCAGTCTTATAGAGATTCCACATGCAACAGATGAAATGAAATTAACCCACAAAATTAGTTGAAATGGGTTGACTTGACCAATCCAGGACTTGAATTAGGATCGAACTAGGTTTGAATTCTGAAAGAATTGGTTATATAATAGCTCTATTATATAATTCTCCAATGCAGACTACTCCTCTGATATCTCAGGGTTGACACACTCTAAACTTGGCCTTATCAACTCTCCCCCTCTCATGTAGATATATAGAGATATATATATCATATAAGTATATGCATTTCCACACCTTCCTTTTATTACCACGATCTGCATTCGACATATTTATGCAGCGTAGAAAAAGTCACGTTCATCACATTTGCTCTCATTTCCCATTTGCAATTGAGTCGTTCAAAGTTTATATAATTTATTCACAAATTATAGGTTATATTGTACAGATGTGCTGATAAAGCTTATGACTCCTTAAATGAACTCCTCTACCCTGTCCAAAAGTGGTTGAGAGTGTGTACGCACTTGATGGAAATGTGAATGACTACATTTACTTCCGATCAATTAAGAGTAGTCAAACAAATGACTACTTTAGAATTATGTACATCGTGTGACTACTAGTAATTGCAGTGAGCGTTTGTGAGATTACGAATAAAGAAAGAAAGACAGAGAGAGAGAGGGAGAGAGCGAACGATTGAGGGAGAGTGCTCTCATATAAAAATTCAATGTTGTCGAAGCTGATTTCGTCTATCTGTCTTTCTGCAAGGATGTGGCTTTTGTCGCAGAGCAAGCTTGGTTAGATTTTTTTAGGAGTTCATTCCGGAACAATTAGTTATATGGGAGCTATACGATATAGTTGTCCAATCTGGATAAAACTCGAACTTACACAGCGTGTGGAAGCATCTGGTAGAAATTTCAGCTTCAGAATTTCAGACTTCTGAGCTCTTAGTATTGAAAGAGACGGACGGACAGCCGGACAGACAGACATGGTTATATAGATTCCCCTTCCCATGCTGATCAAGAATGATATAGATCGCTAGAAATGCGGATGAATTTCAATGAAAGCTGCCCTTGGATTGATTGCAATCTTCACAAGTTATTCTTACTTTCTTCTATAGAAATCACAGATCCCAAGATCCCATAGGGCAACTCTCAGCCGACTACTCTCCACTGCAGTAACTGCACTTTGAGGAATACTGCATTTCAGGTGTTTGTTGTCTTTAATATTATGATGATTATAATAATAATAATAATAATGATGATGATGATGATGATGATGATGATGTTGTTGCTTTTGGCCTCCGGCAATACTAGGTAGATGCCCTGGTATGCATTTGAAGCTGCCTTTTGTTGACATCGTGCAGCTTACGCTAATGCAGTTCAAGTGTTGCTGGAAACGTTGAAGAGATACAGATACAGACACAGATACAGATACTCGTAGACGTCAACATTACACACGTATGAGTGTGTGTGTGTGTGTGCGTGTGTGTGTGTACATCGCGGTTTGCCATTCGCCATGTGGTGTTTGTGTTTGTCCCTTCGACGACGTTGTTTCGCGGTGTTCACATGGCCATACAGATAGTTGTTGGGCTTATAGATGTATGCGAATCTTATGGCAGCCAACGACAAATGCTTTCGTTTGCTAAAAATAACAAAAGAAATTCAATGAAAATCTGACAAAGTGACTTGCTGCTTCTATCGATGATCAGTTAGTTACTTCACAGATTCTCTTGGAGATTTAAATTGAAAATGAAATGTTGAATTGAAAGTGTAATGGCAGCCAAACAATGTGAACAAGAATTTAACGTTTTGACACATTATGATAGAAAAAAATGCATTTAGAGAAAGTCGAAATTCAGTCAGATCGCCCTAAAAGGGGAGTATACATACCAAATTTGTTAACTCTTATAATCTCCGAGATCTAGGTGTTCATACGGACGGACGGACAGATGGACATGACTAAATCGACTCGGCTGTTGATGCTGATCAAGAATGTACATACCTTATGTTGTCTGAGACGCTTCCTTTTGTCCATTGCATACACTTGCACGAATACAATATGCCCGCTTCCTCTACTAGACTACGAGTATAAAAACTGTAAGAAAAATGTTCTTGAAATTTGAAAGATATCATATCAGATCACCGAACACCTTCTCTAAAGTCACTCCGCAGGAGTTCTCTCCTGATATTATGACTGATATTTGCAATTCACACCAAATTCTAATCAAGTCCCACAGCTAAATAGATACTGAGCTAGTTCATGCCCTGTAAACATGGCTGGATATTGTTTCCATTACACTTTCTGGCGCAATGTGCAGCAATGCGAGGCGATGGCGATGGCGATGCCGGTGACCCAGTAGAGGCCCAAGTCAGACCCAGCCTAAGCGGCAGAAAATCATCAACAAGCGGTTTTAAGAAGTAACAGTCTCACCCCCCCACCAACCTTCTCTTACTGCTGCAATATGTCTAGCCTAAAGAAGAAGAGAGGAGAGAGGGAGGGAGACAAGAAACAAAAGACTGCACTGTGACAATGACAAGGAGTTGATTTCTCAACTGCGACGCGGCGACTGAGAGGCTCGACATGATGTGGCAAGATGGGCGGGGCGGGGGCATGGCACAGTAATTACGTTTACTTGTTGTCAGCCCGTTGACGTTGTTCTTGTTGTTGTTGTTGTTGTTGTTTTGCATTGTGTGTAGGTGTAATACCTTTAATAAGCAGGATGACGTTGCACTTGACAATAACAACAACAACAACAACAACACAGCAACAGCAATACGAAACTGCAGAGGGTTCATATTAGGGTAAGGGAGCAGGGAGCAGGGACTCAAGAACGGTTGCCTTTGTTCAGCACTTGAGCTAGTTCGCGGTTGTATAGGTGCAGGTGTGGGTGTACCCTTTTCCACTCTTCCACCCCTTTGCCAGAGAGCAAGCGAGAGAGAGAGAGAGACCACAGTGAGAAGATCAAGTTAGCAACCAAAGCCTTTGCCTTTGCTGCCATAATGAGGCTCATTCTGTGGCAGTCAAACTCCCCCCCCCCACCGCATCATGTCTCACATACACATTATCAAGTCTAGTTTTTGGTTAACACACACAATCACAACAATAACAACAATAACAACAACAATAACAACAATAACCATGTATTGTGGATTGCCAGTGCCTTTGCCTTGCCCCTAGGCTCTGAGGGTTTAGACTCAGGCTGTGGCTCTGGCTCTGGCTCTGGCTCTGACTCTGAATCTGGCAACGTGCTTTGCATGTCCCGCCACAAACTGTAGCCGCGCCCACTTGGTGCCCCAAACACGTCGCACTGAAACTACACTCAGAAAAATATGTAGAAAATTGACAAATTTCAAGCAAAAGAACATGTGGAATGAATGGAATGGTAGAAATTTCAGCTCGGTAGCTTTTAAGACTTCTGAGATCTTTGTGTTGAAACAGACGGACGGACGGACAAACGGACAGACGCACATGATTATATCGTTTCCCCTTGTCATGCTGATCAAGAGCGAAAACGCTTCCTTCTATGCCTTGCAAACTTCCTGACAAAATTAATATTTTGTGAATGTAAACTTTCGATATTCCTCAGTCACTTTGACCTCCATCTTGCAGAACAAGGAAACTTTCAGTGTTGATATTCAGACTCGGGGTCTTGAATTATCTCAATGTTCTCAAATTTCTCTCAGTGTAACTGCCTTTGGCTGTGCCTTTAGGCCACAAGCGTTTGTTTTATAGCCTAAACCGCAATATAAATTAAAAGACACGTCTGCGTCTGTCCATTTGTCCAGTTGTCCACTGTCGATGTCCAGTGGCACGCTCTTTGCATATGATTCCCAGATATACATATATATATATATATATGTATATAGATATAAATTATATCCATCTAGATTCAACGCGGCATGCTTACATTTGATTGATTCTTTGAGTTAATTTTATGGGCAACTTTTTGCGCGATGAGGTAATGGCTCTGCCTCGAATGGACTCGACTACCTGGACTTATGTCGATAAGCGATAAGCGCTCCATGGCTGCTGCTAGTGGTGGCTCTGGAGTCTTGGCGCGTCTTCGTGTCGTCGGCCTCGACTGCGTCAATATTTATTTTGTTGATATGAGTATATGGCTAGAGGAGGATAACAGCCAGGCAAACGGGGGAGCGCTGGGGGCGGGAATGACCTAAAAAAAAAAACTATCCTAGTGTTGCAGTTGAAATCTTGGGCAAGCCAACAATAACTGTCAACATCTTAAGTATGATCGATGGTTGTCTTTGGTTTGCATATGGCTGAACTGAAGTTTGGGCATGGATGGGGAACGGTGGCTGCTGAGCTGAATCTTGACCTTAACCTAAAGCTGTCCTGTCCAGTCCTTAATGAATGAATACCTATATCAGATTACCCATAAGAGATGTTATCCACTTGAATTGGGGAACTCACATCAGCACTTAGCGCCCAGTTCACCTATTGGACTTGGAGCTCGCTCATAAGGAAGTTGTTGAAAATGAAATGCTACAAAAACCACAGAGCAGCTAAAGGTTATTAAACAATATCTGAATTGTACTTTGAGTGGTCTATAAACACATACATATATGTGTACATAGTCCAGTCTTAACTCAGTTAATTAAGTTTAAAGTTGGAAGACAGGGCAGACACACACACACACACACACACACATAAAAATACCTGTAAAAAGCAACTGAACTGTCAAGCAGCACTCCAGGCACATTGGTACGAAGATGTCCTTCAAAATGTTGTAGTAGAAATACTCATTGAAGGTACTTCTTGCCATGAACATGAAAACCCTTTTTGAAATGACTTGCAAAAGCTCATCGTGCGTGAGCTTTTTGAAAGCTTTGACTGCTTTAATAAAGAAGTTATTAGGTTCCTAGTCAAGGCGATGGTCACCAAATTTTCAATTGGAAGCATTACAACAACATCTACAACAAAAACTATCTTGGATGTCGCACGCTACACCAAATGGGCGAGCGTTTGCGACCCCATAAAGTATATATATTCTTGATCAGCATCAATAGCCGAATCGATCTAGCCATATCCGTCTGTCCATCCGTATGAACACCTAGATCTCGGAGACCATAAGAGCTAGGGTCACCAAATTGGGCCCCAATTTTCATTCATATGTGGGTTAAATTTTCTTAAACGGCTTCTTAATTTTAATCATTAATATGAAATAGAATTTGTGTGAGAACATGTTTCCACAAAGTTTCATAAGTATCTAATATCTATGGCAATTGCACCACTGTGCAGCGACATCTTGACGACTACAACATATGTAGTTGACAGCAGCGAGTGTGTCTGTGTGTTTGTGTCACAGTCACCAGTCACAGTCACAGTCAGCAATCACAGTCGCCAGTCACATTCACATTCACACTGACGCTGACTGACCTACAGCAGCGTCGTCATCATCATAATCATCATCATGTTGAACGTCGCGTCGTCGTCTGTGCGTGCCTAATGAGTTGTTGCTGTTGCTGTTGGTGTTGTGTGTAAACCATAGAAATATTATAAACATAAACTGAAATACAAAGTCTGAAATTTAGTGAGTGGCCTGTAACATATTACATGGCCCACTTAGAGATTGGATGTGGATGCTGCCGGCTGGCCGGCCGGATCTGGGATGGCACAGTGAGTCCAGCCCCTAAGAGTTTTCATGGAAAGTATCCAAACTGTGAAGGCGCATTTAGACTGCTTTTCTTGTGAAAGGAAAGGCAAGCCGTATACAAAGTCATTCAAGAACGATTTGGGATCATTTCAATAACGTCTTCTTATTATTTTAACCGTTTGGTTTATTTACGAACCGTTTGGTCTCATTTTGAGAATCTTTTGGTCTCATTTCGAGAATCTTTTGGTCTCATTTCGAGAACCTTTTTCTTAAGAAGAACATGCTTCAAATTCAAGAATTCCCTTTTTGTCTTAGTGTGCTCGCTCAATGATCGACAGCCGCCTGAGATGGTGTGTATCACCAAGGATATATTCAAGCAAGCCCTAATGGGTTGCTTTCTTTGCTAAAAGTGGCTCTATAGCTAGATACTTTACTTGCAGAAGCGTCAATTGTTGGTTTCCTTGCAAAGTGTGGCTCTATAGCCAGATACTGTCCCTAAGATAGAGTAAATCTCACATATGTACGACCTTGTGCTTTGAGCTTTTATATCAGCGGAGCATGTTCCACTGTAGCACAGACTGTGTGTGTTTGTGTGTGTGTCTCCAGTGCATTCGCATGTGGCTTTGGCTAGGGGTATGGGCATATAGGTAAAGGCTGGAAGGCAGTTAGGTAGGTAGGTAGGTGAGCAGGTAGCCAGGCACGGCTTAAAAACAAATTGCACAAATTAAACACGCTTCATGCAACCGGCTACAGCGTCGACAGCAGCGGCGTTTGAAGACGCACGCCGGCGGCCAATGCTGAGCTGACATTTGGTAGATTTGCATTCAGCCAGCGCCTCCAAGCGCCGCAGCTGCTTGAGTCGCTTTGAAACGCTCCTCCAAACTAACTGTAAGCGCGCCAAATGCCAAAGCCACCAACGCTTTTGTAGCCTGTGGCGCCGTCTTCCTAGACTCTGCAGTTGATGTTTTATATAGCCATATAATTTTGCTGTTAACATCTTGATAGCTGGCCGATTTGTGTGTGCGTGTGTGTCTATGTGTGTTTGATTAATGTTGGCCAAATTTCGGGTTATGCTTCACTGAGGCTGATGATAATGATCGTTAGATCCGCTAAGCACCACAAAGATCACAAATGATCAGCTACAGCTACAGCTACAGCTACAGCATCATCATCATCATCATTGTAATGATCATGACTGGCGGCTGTCTGTGCCTCTGCAACAAATTGTGGTGCACTTAAGCTGTACACAGCATTATAGATGTATATATAGTTGAATGATTTATGCAGCAGGAACCCCAACACCACAGCAACGCCATGGACATTGCCTTCGACCAGAGTAGGTGATATCATTTTTTGTTTCTTAGTTGTTTTTTTTTTTTTTTGGCTCACCAAACTGACAATATGACATCATCAGTCACGAGAATGCAACTGTAGTTGTGGTTGGTTGGTTTTGTTGCTTAGGTGTTTGTTTCGAGTGTTTTGTTGGATGTTTTACTGCCTACTTGCCCCCGTACATCATAGAATATGTTATTGAGCTTACCCTCTAGTAGAGAGGTTTCTCAGCGACACTTTCTACAGACATTGATTACAATTATGCTTACATTGGCATGCATATGGTAGGCATCCTGCTTGCTTTGTAAGCATGAAAGTGTGCAGTTAAGAGAACATTCTGGGGAACATTCACATGCAAGCTTAGAGATTGCTGTTTGTTTTTCCAACTCCTGGATAAAGTTGGGTTTAGTTGTTTAGACAATCAAGTTATCGGGCAGATAGCGAGTTGATCAATATCTTGTTGAGTAGATGACCCTCTTGATAAGCTTATACATGAGTAACTTCTTGTGTGTCCTGTTAGAAGCTTCTTCCAGGGATGCTAATTCAGGCTCTCCAAGCTATCTCATTCTCGTCCCTGAAATGGCATATTAGATGGTTCCAGGAATGGTTCGCAGCATTAAAGGGACCTTGGTAGTAGTAGTATGTGGCATTAACAACCCTACTGGGTCTCTGCCTGATGCACGGTTTGCCTCCACGCACTTCTGTTTTACGTGCGTCTCTTTCAATTGCTCTTCCAACGCATCCAACTACCGCATCGAGTACTTTCCGATCTGGAGTTTCTTCATCCAGACGTACGACCCAGACAGGGAAGTCTCGTAGTGTTCATTCGCCTGATCACATCAAGCTCATACATCGAATACGATTGATATCGCCAAAGAACATTAACGGACCTTAGATTCATCAGAAGTTGCACAAGGAGGTCAACCATGATTACCTTAAGTGTGACCAGCTCCGAATTGTTACTTCCTTTAAAGATCTCAGCACAAGACAAAGTGTTTGATGAAATACAGCCACGGTGATTCCAAGCACGTATATGGCATTGTCACAGCTGGCGATTCAGCTTTAATTCTAAGCAGCTTGCAACCTTGAATCGAGGGTATGCCCTGAGTCGTGCTGTTATCCTACTGTAGTTGTTGTTGTTGTTGTTTTTTGTTGTTGTTTTGCTAATGACATAGATTTTAGCCAAGTGATATTTATATTCGCCAGCGTCAGAAACCCACGAAATGGGGCGTACACAAAGTTGTCAGTCAGAGCTTCAGAGTGTCAGCTCCGCCATACATCAATATTAATCAGTGCGGTGGGGCGGGGGAAGTGAAGTGAAGTGAAGTGAGTATTAGTAGGTGCTCTTTGACCACACAATTCTGTAGAATTGCTTTTTAACCATAATTCAGGTGTTACAGTCACGCTTTTTGGTTTTTGTTTTGTCACCAACTCCTCCTAGAAAAACAGATAATCCATAGACCATCATCGACCCAGACCCATTGACGACGGAGCAGCAGCGTTGACATTTGTCACTGACATACTCAGCTGCAATATGTAAAATGTGGATTCATGCTTCTCATGGTTGTGCATTTGTCACTCCTCACTGTGTCAGCCAGAAGCCAGGGCATTATGAATAATGCATAACAAACTGAACGGTGTGGTTACACTTAACACTTGATTAAGTTTCCATTAGCTGCAAGATATTCTTGAATTGTTTTAATAGATATTTTTAGCAGCTGATTTACAATGCAAATCTCCTTGCGGTCTATCTAAATATTTGTAATTGTAGATAAATCGCTTTGCTTGCATAATTGTGAATGTAAATATTGTCAGTGGAGTCACGGCGCTGCTTAGTCAGCGACTAGATCTGAGTGCGTCCTTTAGATGGTTGAAAACATTGCTCCCAAGAGAACTGAAACTTGTGATGACAAACGCTGCCCGATAACACAGAGAGGGGGAGAGCTCTTCTCATCCTATCTTAATCGGCAACTGATTACTGCTGGTTTGAGTAGTCGAGAGTAAAGGGAGAATTCCTCTGTCCCTCTCAAATTAAGAGCTGGCTAAAGGTCAATGACGTAGACGTTGATGGCAAACGCTGCCCGAGAACACAGATAGAGAGATGAAGAAGAATCTTTCCCCATTGCCTCCTCTAGCTCTTCCCATACTTCTATTGTAATCGGCAACTGATTACTGATGGTTTGAGTAGTCGAGAGTAAAGGGAGAATTCCTCTGTCCCTCTCAAATTAAGAGCTGGCTAAAGGTCAATGACGTAGTCGTTGATGGCAAACG
Organism: Hirtodrosophila duncani; assembly: GCA_037043425.1. Taxonomy (NCBI): domain Eukaryota; kingdom Metazoa; phylum Arthropoda; class Insecta; order Diptera; family Drosophilidae; genus Hirtodrosophila; species Hirtodrosophila duncani. Next base: position 3,236,166 of record JBAMBM010000704.1, on the reverse strand, counting down.
CTGCCCGAGAACACAGATAGAGAGATGAAGAAGAATCTTTCCCCATTGCCTCCTCTAGCTCTTCCCATACTTCTATTGTAATCGGCAACTGATTACTGCTGGTTTGAGTAGTCGAGAGTAAAGGGAGAATTCCTCTGTCCCTCTCAAATTAAGAGCTGGCTAAAGGTCAATGACGTAGTCGTTGATGACAAACGCTGCCCGAGAACACAGATAGAGAGATGAAGAAGAATCTTTCCCCATTGCCTCCTCTAGCTCTTCCCATACTTCTATTGTAATCGGCAACTGATTACTGCTGGTTTGAGTAGTCGAGTGTAAAGAGAGAACTCATCTGTCCCTCTCAAATTAAGAGCGTCGACGTTGACGAATATAAGTGCAAAATGTCTGGAGTTCCCTGAACTCAAGAGTAAACGGTGACAGGTGGCCAATGTTTACACTATTCTTCATTCAATTTCCATTTGTTAATGACTCTGATTATGCTCTTTCTTACTCAACCACACCGTGCTATGCGATATAAGACCCCTTATGAACCTTATGAACTCTAAGCTTAGACGCTAAACAAGAGTGCACCGCTGGCTGTTGTCGCTGTTGCTGTGGTTACAAGGTCGCTTGTCTGGCATCCAGCCTTCTGTGGGGGTTGAAGAAGAGTTTAAAAGGTCAGATTGCAAATTTGCACTGTAACCAAACAACAATATATATATATGTATATATATATATATATATATATCTACTACTCTTACCTGTAACAAAACTTGCCAAAGTTTAGACATAGACAAATTAAAACTGAAACACACGTGGCCGCAAAAGTACTCGCTCCTTCTCCTTCTTCTCATCCTTCTGTTTCGTCCGCCAGACTTTTAACAGCAAACTTTTTTGGGTTCACATAGTTGTAGATGTTGTTATTGTTGTTGTTGTTGGTCAAATAAATTGTAAGCTATCTTTAGTTAAGTGGAGTGAGGCGGGCGGGCGGGTGAGCGGTAAGCAACAGGAAGCCAAAAATGTCGAGCCTGGCTGACGCGTGGTCTGAATGGTCGGACTGTCTGACACGATGTTTAACTGAACTGTGAGCATCCCGTCTAATTGAGCTCAGATTTCAGTCAGTTCTAGTTCTAGCTTTTCTAGGTTTGCGCTCTCTCTCTCTCTCTCTCTCTCTACATAGTCTCAATTATGTTGGCAGCGGGGATGTGAGAGAGCTACATTCAGAGAAATGGAATTGGAAATAACTAGAACTTGTGTTAGACCTTCTTTAGTTTGGATTTAGTATTCCAAATCGACATTGATCATAGCCTAGTATATGGTTGTAGGCCAGAGAGTTGGCAGCGTCCCTCGGTCGGTTGGGCGGGAGGCAGTTGCTTTGATACTGTGTCTCGGATAACTTGCCCCATGACAAACGGCAATGGCTAGGAGGCTGCAATTATCATCCAAGTTTAAGCTAATAGCCTAGGCGCACACTAAGGACCCGTTTATACAAAATATCCAACTGCAAGTTGATCAAAACAAGAGGTTAAAGTTTGTATGTTTTAAATGCTCAACACGAATCACACTCTGGCGGCTGTCTTTGAAGATTCGTGTTACAAAGTTTGATAAATTTATTGTGTTTGTGACTTGAACTTAGCTTTTGATAGCTTCAAAAGCAGCCTTTGCCCATGCTCTGCCAAAAGAGAACCCGGACAAGGCCGGCTAAAGTTGCTAATTAAATTTGAAGTGCTCCTTGGGGTTTCTGTGAGTGTAGAGATGGTTCTTCTTCCTGTGGTCCAGTGCTAAGTTTAGAAGTTTTGGTTTAATTTAAAGACTTCTACAGCTGCTGTTGCAGCCATCCTCCTCCTCCCCCACCCCCTCCCCTCTCTCACCATGCTGCTGTAAGAAAGTGGGAACTACGCGGTTTCATCTTCCGTTTCAGTCGCAGCTGCTCAGCTCATTAACAAGGCAAAGTCAAAAGACCGCAGCATATTCTTTATCAATCTGAAACCCTTAGCACAAATTTCCCGAATGAAGGCTATTAATTAATATTCATTCAATAAATTTAATCAATAACAACAACAGCAACAACAACAACAGCAACAACAACAACAACAACGAGGACAACGAGAACAAGAACAAGCATAGATAAAGTTGGACACTGAGGCAAAGTCATTGGCAGGGCGCAATGGCAACAACGCGCTTTTTAGGCCGCTTATCAGTTTGCCAGTCGGCAAGAGGCGGCTGCCTATAAATAACAGCAATTACAGCAACAATAGCAACAACATAAATATATAACAATAATAATAAAAAAACGCACATTACAACAACAACAGCAACAACAACAAGGAGGAGAGTAGCAACAGCAACAGCAGCAGCAGCAACAGCAAATTGCGTAAATGCTTTTTATAGAAGTTCAAGTCATTGAATTTTCACTTCCTCAAAAGAACTCGTCGAATTTTATAGAACCGAACGTCGTTTGGCCAAACAAACAACAACAACAGCAACAACACTTTGATAATCAGTAAAAGCAACAACAACAGCAGCAACAGCTAAAATATGAAATAAACCAAAGGCCAAACATCAAATTGAGGCCAGACTGCTGCTGTGGATGTTTGATGAAGATGACGATGACGATGTAGAGCCTCCAGCAGGAGTAGGAGAGTGGGCAGTGGGCATTTGTAGGGCTGATGATGTTAGCTTTCATGTAGCCTTAGGCAACAATTCATTTTCTATTTAAAACAAACAGAACAACAACAACAACGAAACACATCAAATTGACAATCAATTTCTAAATATTTGGACAAACGATCATCTGGAGCTTTTGGCATAAAGAAGAGGGAACACTCTACTGGTCCCTAATTGAACTTGAGATACATAAATATGGAAGCAATTGAAGATGTTCCAATAGTTGAACATAGACACAATAAATCATATTTGGATTGGTTAGGAAACTATAAGGTTGAATTTAAAGCAGGCAAAGTGTTTATGTTGCTGCTAAGGTAATGCTTTCTTCTAAGTGCGGTTTTCGTACTGTACTTTCTTATGATTATGATTCTTATGGGGTCTCTATGTGGATTGACATCACAGTTGAATCTCACTGATGATCACTTAAGATCCCTAGAAGACTAAAGAGTAGATGATCTTTGCCTTCTCCTACTCTCTGAAGTGCCAGAATCATCTGTCTATATATCCGAAAATGTTGTGAGAAGCATATGGAAATCTGTTGTCAAAGTTTTGGCAAAGTTTCGCCAGGCAAACCTACACATGTCTAACAAAAACAGTTTGAAATTCTGAATCCCAAACCACACAGGCAGACAATGTTTCAGTTTTCAGTCTAATGACATCATAATGAAACCATATGAGTTATGGTTATGTCTTCTAAGAATCAAAGAACCACAATGTGAACGTCCTCAGGCAGAGTTCTAGAAATTTGAACATGTTTCAGCTGACTCACTTGGGATTGAGAGAGACAGACCTATGCAGGATGATGCAAAGACTATCCAGACCTGCAGCAGTTCTAGAAATTAGAACATGTTTGAGATGAGTCACTTGGGATCAAGAGAGACAGACCTGTGCAGGATGATGCAGAGGCTATTGTAAACATTTGCTGAAGTCAATTCTTGGAAGCTGAATGCGTTCCGATTCATCATGTCATTATTGTTAGAGATTGTACATGATCTTCCATGATAAGATTTCTCTTATATATGGCATCATATGTATCATATGTATCTACTCAGTTGCCTCAAGGGATGCCCTCTTCTCCCACATAACTGTTGCATATCTTTCGGCGCCTTGTGATTCAGCTACTTGAAATCATTTAACAAAATAGCCAAACACCTGAAAATGCAAATCCAAATGCAACATTAGCAGCCAGGAATGTTAGAATGTTAGCAGGGGGAGAGAAACAACTATGCAGTGTAAGAGAGGAGAGTCAAGACAAAAATATGCCTTCGTTGCCTGTGTGGGGTCTTGGTCATAAATGTGTTTAACCTGAAAGCATGAAGTAGGGGTACACAGAACTAAAGGAGTGATGAAGAGATAGGGGGAGGCCAATCGGGGGGAGGCATTACAGAAAACATAAAAACCACAGCAGAACGTAAAAACTGAAGGCCTCGCGAATGAGATTATTACAAAATATGCGCGAAAAGAAAAACGGCAACACATGAACAAAGGCAAAAACGCACGCCACATAAAACATCACAACACATAAAAGTTAGCGCCAATAACAATAATCATTGTATGATTGTGTGCGGCCAAATACCAGGAAACAATTCATAAACAACAACAACAACAACAGCAATACGAGAATCATAACCAGAAACATTTTAGGCATCGAACAGAGCGAAGACCTCCTACATATGCCGCATTCAAATTCAACTTCAATTCGACTCGACTTTTCCAGTGCCCAAGCTATACGAGGGTTACTATTTATATATCAGGAATCTGGCAACACTAATATCAACAGCTTAAATCTGGAAGCATCATAATAAACTCACAACGTTTTGATGTAGAAGTGCTGAAAGACTTGAAGCTTCAAAAACCATGTTTTGGAGGTGTCTAAAGCGGAATGGAAGACTACTTGCTATTCCCGAAATATAAATAGTATTCCTCGCAACTCTCCCTGTTGCTCTATTTCCCTCTGGCACTCTTCTCTACTATGCAAATATGAGTACTTTGTATGTGCTTTGAAATTTGATTACACTTTTGAAATTCTCATTACGCAATGTCTATTAATGTTTAATATCAAATATGCACAACATGTTCGAATTTGCTTCAACATTAATTGTGGTCTTTGATCTTGTTATGGAACATAGAGCTTTATTTTTGCCTTTGATCTATACATTCTTAGCCCTTTATTATGTTGAATTTCTATAAGGGGAATGACTTTGCGTTTTGGGACTGTACTTTGCAGTTTTTTCGCTTTGGCTTTGAAGAACTCTGAGATATGGATGTTCAGGTTAAGACAGACAGATGGACATGGTTACTTAGACTGCTCTTCCACATACTGCTCAAGAATCGTTGTGATCCGTCTCCTGATATCGTAGACGCTTACTTATATCCAACTAGCTAATATATAATGCATCGCTACGCCTCCTATATGTAATTTTGTGTGTTATATAGATTCGTTGATCTCAATCTGATCATTATTTACATATATCGATATATCAATATATCTAAATATATCAATATCGCAATATATCAATATCTCAATATAACAAACAATAACAAAATATCGATGTTTCACACCTTCCCCCTAACCGATATTAGTATACTGTTAACAATTTCATGACAATTTCATCGTACTCTGTACATGTTCAATGCAATTCCAAACTATAGGGTATTCCAGCTTCTTGTCCAGATCATTTTTGGTTTTCTTTCCACATCATTTTCTTTTTTTTATTATCTCACATTTGCCATTTCCCAGAAACACAACGAACTCGAGTTGGAATCGCACAAGTTTTTATTAGGCTTTGCATGTTTTGGCCATTTATGCACAACACAAACGACACAAGACACTTTTCTCCAATTTCTGGCTAATTATAAGTTAATTACTCGGCCATTAATTACCGCGCACTCTGCCTCTCGTTTGCACAACACAGGCAGCACAGGGTCAAAGTTCAGGGGGTTCAGAAGCATCCAAGTACCGAGTACCTTTCCTTGATCGAAAGCAGTTGAACTTCCTTTTTGCCAGGCTCAATTACAAATTGGTTGTCGCTTACTGCTGCCACGCCTACTCCTGTGGGGGAGCGGTGGGGGAGGAGCCCATTGTGTTGCTAATGTAGACAAATGACAATGCTGCCACCTGGCGGTTGCACGGCCATCAACATCATCATGGTAGGAGCTCATTTTGTGGGCGGCACGTAACGTCTAAGTGCCACAAATTACGCACGCAAATTGGCCAAAGCAGCATCAAGGACTCTCGTGTCACTTTGACTACCATCTGCATATATCAGCATCTATATCTTATATATATACTATATATACTATATAGCTTTTTTTATATGAGACAATAGTGACGCAAGTGACTTCCGTGTTTGACAATTTAGCTTGCAGCTGGACTTAGCTTGAAGAGATTGAAGGATGAGGTTGGGTTTTGGAGGCAAACTTGTGTGACCTATATAACTTTTGTGGGGAAGGGCTGTGTGTCCCAGAAGAAGCCACTTTCAGCTTTTAAGACTCTTAGAAGTTTTAGGTGTGTGCAAGTACTTGATCATCTTGAAAGCCAAGTCTCGATTGAGCCATGTTCTTCTCTTCTACTAACTGTTTCTAGGCCAACTACTCTCTCAGTTTTAAAGCTATTCAGCTGAAATTTTCACTACTTTCGGCTGCCTTTCTCCAGTGATCTGGTAATATGTCCAAGTTATCAAAATCCATCAAGTAAATATGATCTGGAACTGCTAGATTTTGGTGTTGATCGCTGCTTTGGAGTAACTTTCCCATAGATTTATCTAGATTTTGTTGATTTCATTCGCCTCTCACACATGCCTCACGAATCACAATCCTTGCCTAGCTTGAAATTCTGGCTATTTTTAGCCAAATAGCTGACAGCACTATTATAACCATCATGCTTATAGTTGAGAGGGCTTGCGGTTGAGCGGGGGTGTGCTCCGCCACAGGAAGCCCGCAAATTTTTTGGAGCCATTAAACGCGGCTTAGTATATCAAAAACTGTGGACCAGCAGCAGCAGCAACTTCACCCTATGATTGCCTAGCTTGGTTTTCCCAGCCTCCCCCGCATCCACCCCCCTCATCACTCCTGGTTGAGTCCTTCACTGCCTTGAGACGTGTTAAGGGGCGAACGTTGTACTAGCTCAAGTTTGCACCCGCGCGCTGCCACGCTGACAACTTAATATGAGGCACGAACCAAGTGACACCCAGCCGGGCCAACACGCGCCAGCCAAAGCCTCCTCCATCCACCACATCCACCCTCCCCCTCCCGGATACTACAGCTCGACAGTTGGTCGCTGTTTGGTGGCGGCCGAAAGCAAACCATACCAAACCAAAGCAAAACCACAGCACGTCAAAAAGTCAGCCGACAACTTAAAGGCGTTAATGGTCGTTTGTTTTATGAGAAATTGCCAAAACGTGAGCTGCATAGACAAGTGGCAGCAACAACAACAGCAACAACAGCAACAACAATGGCAACACTGTGTCCAAGTCGGTGCAAGTTGTAAAAATGTGCGGCTTGAAGAGAAGACTTTGTCTGCTAAAACATCAAAGCGCCAGGATCAACAGTCGGCGGTCGTGCTGGCATTTTCCATATGCGCAGGACAAAAGGCAGGAAACTACACTAACAGCAGGACCAGCAGCAGCAGCACGTGCTCCACACAAACCTGAGCTGAAGCAACATTTAAATGAGTTGAAGAAGCATAAAAAACCCTTGAAACAATGACATACTTGTCCAACATCATGATGTTGCCTGACATATATGCAGCCGATGTATCTGTGTGTACCTTTATCTGTTTGAACTTTGTATCTGTGACTTTTACTCCCTTCAACTCGGGTTGCATTGTCTGTCTGTTTGTTTTGTGTGTGCCTTCAGTCTCTGGGTTAGTTGTTGCATTTGTCGAGCCATTGAGTGTGATTCGTATGGCATTCAAATCCTCCCTCCCTACACTGAGCAAAATAGGTAGAGTAAAGTTTGCTATAGGAACGTTTTCTTAAAGATACCATGGTAGACAGATTTCGATTCAATTTGGTTAGTTTTAATATGCATTTAACATTGATTATGTCCACAATAAACAGTGCTTTTAAGAAGCCCAAGAGAAAAGCTACAATTGGTCCTAGAAGGCCTCTTTCTTCGATAGATTCCATATACCTAAAGAAAGCACAGACGGAGGGAAGGGAATACAGCCCTTTAGCATTTAGTCCACACCAGACATTAACGCGCAGTGGCTCTGCTTAAAGGAAACCCAAACGATGGGCTTCCATTGGTGCTACAATTTTTATATCTTTGATAGATTTAAAACCTTAAGGAATCATAGACAGATGTGGATGATTATCACATCCTACATGGCCACAAATCCATCTCAGTCTTTTACCCTTTGGCTCCTCGCTGGATCATTGCCAACATTAAACCTAAATCATGACTGTTCGTGCTTCATCCACCCTCCTGGCAGTCGCAGTCAAAACAAGCCCCCCTCTGGCTAAGCTAAACCCTTTTGCAGCCAGAAAGGAAATGAAAGGTGTGCCAAGTGACATGATTATGATGTGTGAGATATATTTTATATATATATATATATATGAATGCACAGATTAGACAAATGGAAATGGAAATGAAATATTCTAAACACAAAAGCCAATGAAAGCCGATGAACTGATAGCATGAAGAACTGTTGAACTGATGAAAAAAACTAATGCAACTATTAAAGTGACCTTAATGGCAGCTTTATACTGTATACACTGGGAAAAAGAGTTCTTTAATTGGGTACAGATACTTTTTGCGTCTGTGAAATAGACGTTCTGCCAGATAAAATCTGACATTTTCATTGGGAAGTTTGGTCACTTGAAATGTTTAGCTTGACCAAAAGATGGCATTATATCTATTAGATAAAGGTCTGATGGATCACTTCTCTTTCATTTCCTGGAGGTGATTTGAGGACTTCAGCAGAGTCATCTGTAATCCCATCTTGCAAATCCAAATCATCTTCAACGAGCTCTGAATTCCAGGAACATTCTGTAGTGAACGAAAACCCTGACCCATCCACTCTCATCTCAGTTGATTCTTGGAATCTCTGGTTCGACGTAATTAAATCAAAACAATTGCCAAATGTGCCGCCTGGAATGCAATTTCAACTAATCTAAATATTTCCTGCTGCGAGACTACGAACTGGTGGGATTGGGATTGGAACTGGGATATGGTTGCTGATCTTTGCCTTATGAAAATGGAAATGTCTGCTGCAGTGAGAGTGCGGGGCATAAGTCAATTTTTGCTGTTGCATGTCTCAGTGCCAGTTGCAAAGTTGCAAATCTCAATGATAATCCCCCTCATAGATTCCACCAGCAGACATGCAGCTGCTCCAGCTGTTGCGGTTGCACTTGGCTTAATGATGATTGACGCAATCAACGCTCAGCACTTAATCGCCTAATCTTTTTGGAGGTCTGCCGCAACCAGAGACACAGCTAGAGATGCAGCTAGAGATGCAGCTAGAGCCGCTGTCCCCACCTCCACCAGGTTACAGATGCAGTCTATGCACTTAGTCCACTAAGTCCGGCGCGTCAATTGTTTTGCACTTGCTCCAAAGACCCAAATACTTATAGTTGGATCTTCTGTCTAATATCAAACGCCTCCGCAATCAGAATTGGAATCAGAGCGCTGGAGAGGGTAGGTGACTCTGGGTTGGGTTGCTAACCAACCAAAGCATAGCCCATAGACCCACATGGCGTATGTGAAATATTTATGTGTTTGTGGAGGGAAAGGATAGAAAGGAAAAAGCATTTTACCGCCAATTACCTTGACGTTAGTTTTTAATCAAATTTGCACAAATGTATTACACTTCCCTTAACACCAGCCCCACCCCGTCTCTCTCCTTTCCTCTCCTCTCCTCACCTCTGTTTGTTATAATTGTGGGGCCAACAAAAAGTTTGTGCACGTCGTCGCCTGCATCGTCGTCGTCGTCGCATGTGTTTGTCTAATTTCTGTGTTGGACTGTGAAAACTGCAGCGTTGTGGAGCATATATGCAGCTTGTGTGTCACGAGGGTCAATCAAGAAGTATGTGAGAAATGGTTTTTGAAGGTTTCCTGGTGGAGGTAATGACACTTAGAGGCCTAAACTGAGCACTTTTGCTTGTGTGCTTTGTCTGCTTCTAGAAGAACATATTCTCTTGATTGATTTTCTAGTCTAAATACGAGGGCTGTTTGATAAGTTAGTAGTATTTTTGAATCAAAAATACATGCTTTTCATTTCTTCAGCGAAGGAGCTGAAAATCATTGCCAAAAACTTCTCTGGGGTGATCTCAGGGCTTCCTCTATGGCAGAGAGTCATCAGGAGATGCAAATATTCATAGAAAATGTAAATTCGCCAGATTCAGCCAGGCGATAGACTTCAATTCACCGATTTAAGCAAATCTTTCAATAGGTTTTATCAACAATTATCGATAAATTTCATTTGATAAAGTCTTCTCTGAGCCCTGAATCAATACAAACCACCTCGTGACCTTTGAACTTGATGTTGTAGAGTCAACAGACTACAACTTGAAAGGGCATGATAGAAAGATCTTCACTTTCTTCTCCCCTTTGCAAGCCTTCCCTCAGCAAGGACACATGCACGGCGTGCATACTGTTGTTGTTGCTTCAAATCTTTTATACTATTTGGTGAGCTCGTTCGCGACTGGTGGACTTCTTGTGTGGTGGATCTTGTAGATGAATTGGTTTAGAAACGCCATCATCAATCCACTTTCGTTGTCTGCAAATACATGAGCAAGCTGTCCATGTTGTTCTGACTCGAAGACTGAAGAATGTTTCTCGATTTGTTAATGGTGGACTCGGGTGGAATTTCCACTGAATCTTAAGAAGTAATCCAGATTTGATGCTTCCATGCTGAAGCTGATAGCCACGCCTGCGCTCTGCCCTCCACTGGCAGTCTACAATCAGTCAGTCCAACAGTCAGACAATCGGGCAATCAGTCAATGAATCAGGGAGTCAGTGAATTCTAGGCGTCAGCCAGTCAACAACTTTGTCTTTCTCTTTCCCCTTTTTTTTAGTGGTTTTTGGCCATCGATTTTGTTCTGTGTGTGTGTGTGTGTGGTATTATTATGCCTTGGAAATTTTTGTCTGATGAAAATAAATTGCCAGCACACATGTGTGCAAAATTTATGGCAGAGGAGCAGGACCAGGACCAGGCATAATCCTGTGTGTGTGTGTGTGTGCAATTTGTGTGGCAGGAAATGAGCCAAAGCGAAAATCATTGTCTGTGCCACACCGAAATGCCAATTTTTTGGCTCTCCTCCTCCCATCTCTCTCTCTCTCTGTCTCTATGCGGGTTCAACGTTCTCTTAGTCAGACTTTAGACATTGCTTCTGGATGCATTGTGGCGACACCTGCAACTGCAGCCGCGGTGGCGACCTTGATGACTTTCTCGTCTGACCCAGTTGCTGCTTGGAGGCAGAATCAGAGGCGGCAGCAACAAGTCTGTTGGCCAAAAGAACACAAGGCCAACAAATCATAAATCAAACAGCGCCTACCACATACCCCTTCCCTTCCCCCCTCCCTCACGCGCTGTCTCTCAATCTCTTGCGTTTTCTCAAGTGGTTCAAGGACACACATTCATCGCCACTGCATTTGGTATTCAGATTGGCACGAACTAAAATATTTGGCTTTGCTCTTTTGTTATTGCTGTTGATTGTTTGCGTTCTACATGTCGTATGCGTAATATACTCTAATTATAATTCATATTGTGCGTGCACACACACAGTTTGCTCTCGCTGTCGCTGGCCCTGTCGTTATTCATGTTGATGTTGATGTTTATTCCACAAATGCAACTGCAAAATAAATAGTTCAAGCAATTAATTTACAGCTTTGGCTACTAAAAAGCAACAACAACAACAACAACAATAATATAAACAATTTCCACCACAAAAACTATTTAGTGCAAGAATTTGTAGAGCAAGCATGCCACACACTGTGATGCTGCTGCTGGCTGGAATTTGATATAACATTTATATGAATCTGTTTAATTTGAACCCAATTAAATGTTTTTCTTTTCGGAATTTGTAAAAGTTTTGCACAGCGCAACAATGTTCATAGACCAGAGACCTGCAGAATCACACTCTATATTTCGGCAAGCTTTCTTTTCTGGTTCTTCACCAAACCTAAGGCTGGCATACAATTCTCTAAAAGTTCTTAAGGACAATTTGTGAATCTAGTTAAAGATAAGGTTAGCCATATGGTCTTGTAATAGCTTTGTATCTGAAATGATCTTTTGCTAACAAATCATTCAGTAAAAGAGCCGTATTAGAGCGAGTGTAATATAGTATGGCTGCTTAGAGGCTCAATGAGGAACCACGCACAGGTCAAACGGCAATAGCTACGATGCTGAAACTATCACGCATCTTCGACTTTATAGCGTAGTTGAACACTAAGTATCTGTTTTTACTAAATTCCAACTGCAAGTGTGTTAAAATCTAGGTTAAAGCTTGTATGGAGGCAAGAGGCACACAAACACCATCAAAGTTTGAACAATTAAGACAAATCGCACTCTGGCGGCTGTCTAGTAGAGTCAGCATACACCACTTATATACACCACTGATATATCCTCGAACTACAACAATAGCAGCAAAACCCTAAACGATATCAACGCTGTGAAACGTGACGCAGGCAACACAGGCAAACAACAACAACACAAACCACTAGCCTTTGCCACCAAAAGTCCACCCAATGTGCCCCTCTGCCGCACCTGTCGAATGCTACAGAATATACATATGTATATGTTTACGTATTTTGAGGCAAACAATGTCACAGACACATCGTAGACCAGACCACAAACAAATGAAACAAATGAATGAAACAAGCTACAAGTTACAACGAGACGACGAGACGAGACGACAATGCGAGCAAAGGCAAAAGCAAAATCGCTGCAAAAGTTTGTTCAACATTTTTCCTTCTTTTCGTCAGAAATTGTGAGTAGGAGGATGAGCAAAAGGAAATCTCTCCTCTCACTTCCCATACACCTATCGATTGCCATCCCATGCAACTATCAGTTCCTAATTGTTTAAAACAAATGAAAACCTAAACAAAGCAAGGAAGAATAGCTTCGACCTGTACTCTCCGTCGAAGGGTTCACTACTTCTATGAGAAAAGTGCCGCGATTTCCTTCAAGTTGGATATGATACACTTGGTTGAAATGGTCCCGATTGAATTTTGATTTAATAAAGCCAGTCGAAAGTGCTTGAGTCGTAGCAGAATGTGGAAAGAGGGAAGATTCATCATTCTCCTGTCAGCGTCTACACTCAGTTTCAGATGAGAAGCTGGTAACTAACCCAGTTGTGACCAGTCAAGTATCCCCACCACGAGGCATAGACATTATCTGTTTAGGTTACCCAAAAGTTTGGCTTGACCAAGTCCAAACAGTTTTTCCCAGTGTCGTAGTTCCAGAGCTCTGAAGTTTTCTGTGAGTAAAGCTTGACCAATGCCATGCTGTTACCACAGAGCATTTCTGGCGAGTTCATCTGCAGATTTGTTGCCTGAAAGGAGCTTCTTTCCAGAAAAGCAACAAAGTGTGAAGGACTTTGAGGCGGTCTTTGACTTCCTCTTTGACTTTGACTCTTTGCCCCTTTTGGTCTTTGAAATGAACTGACGAGATTGAGCTAAGAGTTGTCGAACTTTACCTTTAAATGAAATATGAACTGAGATTACATAATTTCAAACCGATAATAATTTTGGCGATATTTCATTGGTATTATATGAATTAGGCAATGATTGTTCCTTTCTTCGAAGGATATGTCTGATGCCTTGTAAACTTTCATACAACTTTCATAACAAAGAGCCTTGGTGCCTTGGCAAGAATATCTTACTTACGTCGGCTGGTTTAGGTTCGCTTTTTGTTTTATGCTTTTTTGTCTTCTTTGCTCCAATATCGAATAGCGGTGAACGTATCGTTGCGTTATCTATGCACTGCGATAAGAGGATGCCACTGCCTCTGCTGATGTTCAGTTTTCAGTTGGGTTTTTGTTGTTGTTGTTGTTGTTGTTGATGTTGATGTTGTTGTGTTAGTCGTTGTTATTGTTGTATGCACATTTGACCCAATTCCAGGCCTTTCACACATTTCTGATTTTGATTTCCCGTGCTATATAGAGTTCTATATATAGAATACGATATTATGGTGGAGACAGCGAACGCTCCAAACGAACTTTTGATACACTTTCTATAGAGGGGACATACAGTTTTGCATTTGCAATGGCATCCGAAAGAGCCACCGTTGATTTACAGCACTTGTTGATCTATCCATCTGACTAGGTCTGTGGTGTCCATGCCTTCTGGGTTAACAAAGCTCTTCAACCACGTCAGTCAGTCAGTTGGTTATCATTCTGTTCACAAAATTTATGACCTGTCTGCCGAAGAGCTATGGAGATAGACAAAAGTTAAACGAAAACCAGCAGAGATAAAGGCTATCCCTATTTACCTGATATATAAATATAAAGTTGGTAGATTCGTTAGCATCAAATTTGTGTGAAGTTTAGTTCAATTTTGATCCTTCCTGCCCAAAGAAAGTTATGTCCACAGAATCACAGCGAGGGCTGTAAGTCTATCACAGTTTGGCATTTCACAGTTTGACAGCCACAATGACTCTCTGTCTTAAAGGCGGCAGTCATTCAAAAGCAGGGCAAATAAAAGCCGCTGACCACACTCAGTGCTGTGCTGTCTTTTGTTGTCTTTTTAATGGGTTAATTGTGCCTAAATCACATTATTGATATGTTCGACAGTTGATAAACAATTTGTCAGACCGCAGGCAAACTCTAACTGTAACAAAAAAGCACAACAACGCAGCATAGTGACAAAGTCAAAGCAAAAATTTTGGAAGCAAGCGCAAGCAAACGTCATGCTTGCATTTACAGGCCAAATTTCACACACACACACAATCACACAGTCACTCACAATTTCTCTCCCACAGTCGCAGCAGTCATGAGAGAGCTCTGCATCGCAAGCTTCTCACGCTGTTAAGTTTTTAACATTGCTCTGTGGTTAGCATAGATGCAGTGCTGTGGTTGAAAAGCTGTAAAAGTCTGAACAGTGCTTCTCAAACTTTCAAGTGCGAATGCACCTGCCTTAGCCGTGTGTACAACCTCAGAGTTAAGCTCTTTTACAGTTATACAGTTGAAATAGAAAGCTTTTCTCATTCTCATTGCCTTTATTATTGCACTTGCAGCAAATCAACAGTTTGGCGGACGACGATGATGAGTTCTTTGTGGCCGACGATGCTAGCTCCAAGAATGCCTTGCTGTTCAGCGACGTAGATGAATTGCTGGCAGAGGAGGCGCCGGTTGCTGAGCAGCAGCTGGCACCTGAGGAGGAAGCTGCTGCTAATGAAGGCGGTTGGCTGAGCCGTGGCATACATCGCGTGCGTCGGGAATTGAATCGTCTGCTTGGCAGAAGCGAGTCCCAGACCAAGCCCAAGATGCAGCCCCGTGAGCGACGCACTGCCCAGGATCGTCAGCGTGCACGCGTCCAGGAGGCCAGGCAACTGCGTGAGGCGCAGAAGCGGGAACGTCGCGAACGCCAGCTGTTGCAGAAGCAGCTCAAGTCGAAGCCAGCGGCAGTGGGCAGCATTTACAATCGTGCCACCGATCCGCACAAGCGCGCCATGAGCGGCGCCGATTACGATGAATTGGAGGGATCCGGCGCAGAGCCAGACGAGGAGACGGCCACCTGTAAGTACCTGTAAGGGGGAGAATGCAAAAGTATGGAATTTAAAGTTCGTTTCTTCATATTTTACAAAGTTCGAACGCTGTTCACCGTCATGGAACCCTACACTGACGACTTTGATAATCATCAAAGCGATGCATTTGTAAATCTTAATAAGCAACTGGAGGATGGTCTGCGCAGTCTGCTGCATATCACCGATGCCGCTGATGACGTTGACACTGATCTGCGCAGCACGCTCTTGCGCGTTGAGTAAGTTTCTCCTGGCGTCTAAGTAGGAGATCGCAGATTAACATAACCCCATTTCTGCCTATAGCCGCACAAAGGATTCGTTCAGGATTCACGTCACTGTTCAGCTGGAGATACCCACTCGCGTAAGGGACTTTGAGACTTTGCTCAACAACCAACTGCAATCATACAACGCCATTGGAGATCTGGGTGCCTTGGCCGATGACCATTTCTATTACCGTTCAGTGCATGGTAAGTGTTAAGCCCCAATCCCCCACGCCATCCGACACTCAGGAAAACTTTAAGACAAACAAGACAAAAACAACGATGCTTCAGAATTAGAAATTCGCCTTAGATAGAAAATTGTTTGCTTACAAGAGTTGAAGCTCAGTCAATCGACTTTTGTATGAGAGGAGAAATGGGAGGATAACAAGAAACAAAGCTGGTTTGAGGCGATCATAAAGAGAAGACTACTCTGTCCATGGTTCAAGTTCAAGGCAACGACGAAAATAAATGCAGGATAAAGGCTGTTTGTGCAGTTCTCTTAAGCCTTACCAAGTTCTTAGCAATCCCAAATAACTGAACAAATTATTGAAAAAGCTTAGCCCTAGCTTATGAGTCTATATATATATATATATATCTCATCTGTGGTAGTAACCAGGGCAGATTTTTTAGATAACGCTCGAAAAACTTCAAAGCTCATCCACTTTTAGTGAAGGAAATCTAATCCCAAAAGTCTGCCAAGCTTTGTAAACCAATGAAAGAAAGGAAGCTGTTCTTTAAGAATGAGAGAGAGAGAAGAGAGGATGAGCTCAGCTTTGAAGTTTACAGGATCCAGCTTAAAGCTTAAAAGCTTTGGTAGGTCGCAACAGCTGTTGTTAGAAGGATGAAAGAGAGAGAGAGAGAGCGCGCGAGCTTAGCTTTGAGTCAAAAGCGGGCAACTTTCATAAAGTGAATAAATATGAATAAAAAAGTGACATGAGTAAGGTATTTTTTCTTAAGGCGAATTTCTAAAGAAGCACGTTTGTTTTTCTGAGTGTACGCCCGGTGTTGTAGGCTGCTGTTGGATGCCATAGCTATAGAAATGTCAACTGTCCACGTGGTGTTCGTAGTAGATTTGTAACTGCGGCTGCTGAAACACCCACAAACCTGGTTGACCCAGGCAGCAGCTGGTGACCGTAGTTGTAGCTATAGTAGTATATATATATATATATATACACTGTTGAATTCTAAACCCAATCCAATCCTCCTACTTAAACCTGAACCTTGAACCTAACTGTCATGCACACGCACCAAACACCATAAACACAGTACACATTGAATGCTTAAACCAAATGCAAATGCCATTCAAAAAATTCAGCTAACGATCCCCTTGAGCCGACTGTTACCGATGAGCCAGGCGAAGAACCAGCACCAGAACCAGAACCAGAACCTCAACCAACACCGGAAACAACGACAACTGGGCGCACGGATCACTGGCCAGGCCGAGAGCCATGCACAGAACACTTCGTGTGTGACAACTTAAATCTGGCTCCTTGCGAATCGCTGTGCGATGGCATCAACAACTGTGGCGATAATTCCGATGAGAAGAATTGTCCTCGGCCCACCGAAATTGTGCCGGATACGACGGGTTGGTTATTCCCTTGCACGCCGCACACATTTTATCGCGACACCAACACCCACCACCTACAAAGTCTATAACACTCATCATTCAGAAGCAGAAATCCGAAGCCATCCAAGCATCCCAGTGTCTGTAGTCCATCCTCATCGTAGCTAACTGTATCTGTAGATCATGCCATCCACGATTAAGCCCATTGCCAAATCGCCAAACCATGCGATCAGTTATAGTCGCTATGGTGCAGGTTGATATCTCAGAAGTTCTACCATTTTTACACTTTTATAATATCATAATGGAATTTCTATAATCTATGATCCTTAATTGATTGATCCTTAATTGATCTATGAGCCACAGATCCTTAATTGGATTTAGATCGGGAGTTAAGGCCGAGCAGTGTAACAGCGAAATGTTGTGAGAGTCGAAGTGCGACATTGTATGCCGTGCAACGTGAATAGAAGCGTTATCCTGCTGACATATCCAACTGTCGCCATGGAATTCTTTTGCAAACGCTATCAACTGATCTTCCAGCAATTCCACATATGTTTGGGCCTTCATACGTCCTGTTAAAAAACAAATTGCAGAGCACTAAAAGCTGTCCTAAGCCAAGTTAGCCTTCTGTTTAGTACCATGCCCAGGTACTTGGCTGTAGGGCTGCTTGGAATTGTTGTTCCGTCAAGCTGCACCGTTGCATGTGTGAAGCCTTGATGCTTTAGGGACATATGCTACATCAACGGAAAGTTATTGAAGCGTAGATTATCGTTTGAATCCAATAACTCTTATTTGTGATCCCTGCTATGGAGATCATAACTCTGAGAGCGGAAAAGACAATGCTGCATAAGAACGAATAGAGACAGAATCATTGAGCTCGTTTTGCCAAAGAGCGAAAGTTCACTGTTTCTGAAAGCATCTTAGTGTTTTAGGGGAGTAAACTGTTACAGCACATGATAGCCCAGATAAAGAGAGCGAGCTTCCACTCCGCTAAGACTCTCATTTATGTATGCGCAGTGTACTGATTGAGGCCGTGTCTTTATTCATACATCTCCTATATCTTCACGTTCTGTATATCACTCGCCTTGTGTTTGTCCAACCATATGTTTGTCTCTTTCTCCTCCTCATTCTCTCTTTCTGTCTCTTTGTGTGTTTCACCATATTGTTGAATGTGCGGTTTGAAAGTGTTATTTGTGCCTTGCTAACCTTAAGATTTTGTTTGAATGATATCAAATGATCCGACTGCTAATTCCTTGTACCTCTCAAAAACACAAAAACACAAACACACACACATACATACACATACACAAACACACAAACACAATTACATTAATCCAGAATCCGAAACGAATCCTGATGATCAACTGAACATAAACTTTCCCACTGACGAAATCATCGAAGGTTCTGGCCACGGCGACAAGGGTATTGTGATCGGCGCCGACATTACGTGTCGTGGAGACGCCACCTTTACGTGCCACAAGAGCGGCCAGCGCATCTGCGATGATTTCAAATGCGATGGCACAAGCGACTGTCCCGACGGCGAGGATGAACTGGACTGTGAGATCGAAGAACCAGACTTTGGACACACTACGGGTAATGAGCACCAAAGCCACGCCATACTCTCATTCACCCCCCTCTCTCTCTCTCTCTCTCACTTTCTCTCGCTCGCTGAAGTTCTCTCACGAGTTCATGCTCTTATACGAAGTGCTGAAAAATGTTAACCACAGCCGTGGAGCTACTAACTGAATCTCATCTAAGATCCGCCCTTCGCTTTTCATTTTACAAGAATTTGATTATGTTAACCGTTATTTATTCTATATATATTTTGCTTTGCTTTCTTTTTGCGTTGCGCTTTTTGGCGGGGCCTTGTTTAGTTTGCAATGAAGAAGAGTTCAAGTGCGACACGGATCGCTGCCTGCCGCTGTATCTGCGCTGCGATGGCGAACACCAGTGCCGCGATCAGACCGATGAGGCAGGCTGCCCAACACAAACACCACCCACAGCCGAACCAGAGCCAGAGCCCCAACCAGAATTCGATGACCGCAGTGATCCAGTAGCGCCTCGTGGTGAGTTTTACTTTAAATTTTTACGTTATTTTTCCTAATTTTATGATTTGGCGGATTCGATTTGATTTGATTTGGAGTCGATGCGAACGGGGGGCACTCTCATACACACATATGCGTTATTCGCGCTGATCTCATTAATGGCAATGAGCCAGGGCCATGTTCCCGTTCCCCACATGCCATTTCGATGCTTCAAAGCGAACACGCATTCTCAGTTTTGGCGATTCGTTGAGCATGAAGAACAAGAACAAGAACAAGAACCAGCACAATGCGCGGAGGCAATAAACGAATTGTTCAAAAGGAATGGAATTGTTCAAATATCATTTACCTCAGGCCGCATCAGACTCCAGTTCGCGGCATCGACACCATCTCAGAGTGAAAATATGCATTTTATTTTTGAAAATATTTGTTCTCTATTTCCTCGCCTTGCAACGTGCAACGTGCACTATGGCCTGTGGCTGTTCCTCGCAGCTCTTTGAACTTGTGGATGTTCAGCTTGTTGCCGTTCTGCATGTGATATTGGGATCATGTTCTGCCGATTTCACATTTCCTGTCTATGCTCCAGAAAATGCTCGAAACAACACATTTTTTGGTTTAGGAAGAAAACTGTGTGAAAACGAAAGATATGGAAAAACTTGTTCGGTTTTGCGGTTGGGAGATGGGGAAAATACTTCTTTGAACTGATTTGCGATTGTGAATGTCTCGGTAAAATTGATATTTGAGCATTCTGCGAAATGCTCTTTTACGTTTTTTTCTACAATTATTATCCGATCTTAACGACATTTGGAAAGTCGGTAGAATTGGAAATCTACATACCAAATTTGGTAACCCTAGCTTTTATAGTCTCCGAGATCTAATTGTTCATATGGACAGACAGACAGGCATGGCTAGTCGATCTGACCCTGGCTGTTGATGCTGATCAGGAATATATATACTTTATAAGATCTCTTAGGGTTTGGGCGGGCAGCTTTTAGTGCTTGAGGAAACTCTGCAATTTGTTTTTTAACAGGATGTAAGAAGGCCCAAACATATGTGGAATTGCTGGAAGGAGGACAGTTTCATCTTCAAGTATGTGTTTTTGTATGTATGTGTGTGTCATTCATGTGTATGTGTGTCATTCAACGGATTTAAACGGCTGTGAGAACTTCTAAATTTCTTTGGACAAGGCTGGGTACGCCCTTGGCTTCGCTTACGAATATGCCAGCCCTATAAACCCTGACCCTAGACAGATATGTAGCCTGAACGTGTCAGTTTGCTTTGGTTTTATAAAGATAATGTTCTAGCCGGCTCGTGGTCAACTCGATTTTCAATGAAAGAAGAAAATCTGCTAGCAAAATTATATCATGCTCAGATTTTCATAGCAAACAAAGCAAGGTTCTGACATACTTTTTCCTAAATTGTGCAAATATTGGCACAGGTTGACCCTGAACTGGTGCCCTCACTGCGACTCCCACTCCCACTCCAACTTCAAGACCGCGGCCGCCAGTGGGAGCCAGCATCGCTGTGTGTGTGTGAATTACCAGAAATATATTCATAGTCGTTCGCGAACCACAAAAAGTGAAATTACAAACCAAGCAAACGCCCACGCAGGCTTAATGAAACGAACCAGGGAAGCAGGGAGGAGTGCTGTGGAGGATTGCTGGATGAATGGATGGAAACCCACAACCCACCACCAACACCAGCGTCGAAATGGCAACCGCAGTTTCTCAATTCTAAAACCAAAATACGCACAACAAAAAAAAACGGGATACTTGTATAAAAAGATGTTTTATAGACGCTGGGTTGATTTGGGGCCTGTTCCCTGTCCCCGTTCTCGTCCTCGTCCTGGTCCTGGTCCTGAGCTAGGACCCTGGTTGCACAGTGTGCCAAAAAAAATCGTAACAACAAAAACAATTTGCAACAGATTAAAATTACCCCTAAGCGTATTATAAACTTAAATAATCCGCTTGCAAGTGCAGCCCAGCCCAGCCACCTCAGCCCAACCCCCTTAACCCCGAAAATGCCATATGCCACTTGCCACTTGCCCTGCCCGGCGGGTTTAACTGTGTGTCTTCTGTGTGCTGCGAGCGGTGCGGTGCGTTGCGTTGCGTTGCTTTTTGTGTCGTTTTCGTTTGACTTTTTTGCGTTGTCTTTTGGCTCTTTTGGGCGGGGGCGGGGCAGGCGTTGCTGCCTTTACTACTCGGGGGCGTGTTAAGTGCTGTCAACGAGATTAAATGCAATGTCAGAGTTTGCAAAAAAAAAAATAAATAGATATATATACACACGCACACACAGACGCATATACAAACGCAGCGTTGTGTCCCCAAAAAGTTGTGTCCTTGTAAATTTAATGAATTTTCGACACTTACACTTTGACTTGCCTGAAGTGAAGCACAAGAACTGGAGTCGGGAGTCAATGATGCAGCCCGAGCAGGGCCATTTGTTAGCTTTATATTGATTATAGGTTAGGTTTGCCTTAGCTAAGCTGGAGCTTACGTAACACCGTGTAGATTGTCAAACATAAGGACAGACTAGCTGTTTGACAGATAATGAGAGAGAGAGAGACAAAATGAGAGAGAGAAAATGAGAGAGAGTCACTCAACTAGAATTGTAAGCATTCAAACAATGTTATGTGCTTGTGTCTGCGTATCCGAAGTGTATGCCTCGTCTGTTCAACGAAGCAGGAAATTTCTGTAGTCAAAGTGAACTTGAATACACAGGCAGGTAGCTGCCAGGCAGTTGCTGCCCGAAAACACAAACTGAAGGAAGGAGGAGAAGAAGCTGTCTTATTCGCTTACACCCCCCCGCCTCTGCCACGCCTGTGTGCATTGAGTGAGAAAAGTTGACTGACTGAAATTTGACCGACAGATCATGTACTCGCACTTAGCAGGCTAATTGCAGTTCAAGTGTGCAGAAGAATTGTGAGATTGAGTGTTTTTCTACAGTTTGTGGAAAAGTAACCAAAAATGCCAAAACAACTGATGCTGTTAGGAACGGAATCGTTCCTTCTATTGCAATGTGAAATTTGAAACTGGGCAAAGCAAAGCGTCGTCGCCGAAAGTGCGTCATATGCTTGGCTGCGCTGGACCCGAAACAGTGGTTTGGGGATGTACGTGTGGGTTGTGGATGGACGCTGCTGCACTTGAGTTGCGTTAAATTTTAATTATTATATAAACATAAGCATGCACACACACACACATATATATATATATATATATATACATATAGATGTACACACCCAACTACACCCGGCACACACATGTTTGCCCATTTTGTAATTTCGTATTCCGACAAAAGTTGCCATTTGTTATATTTCCACTTTGGCCTGTTTTGGGTTCTCTTTTTTCGCCTAAGTATGTATGCCCCTCTGCCCAGTGGGGTATTATAACTTTGTAATCAACTTTCTATTATATGTTTCAATCTAATATTGTTCAGGAACAGCATGATATAGCTGAGATCAAATGTTAAGAATCCAACGCAGGGTTGCATGGGTTTTTTGTCAGCTATCAGAAATCTTTGTAGTATTTTCTATGCCTTCAAAACTAAGGCTAGCATAAAGTTCTCTTAACGAATATATGTGAATCTGGGTAAAGTTAAGGTTAGACATATGGTTTTGTAATAGCTTTGTATCTGAAAAGATCTTTTGCTAACAAATCCTTCAGTAAAAGTGCCGTATTAGAGCGAGAGTAATATAGAATCGCTGCTTTGAGGCTCAATGAGGAACCACGCACAGGTCAAACGGGAATAGCTAAGATGCTGAAACTTTCACACATCTTCGACTTTATAACGTAGTTCAACACTAAGCATCTGTTTTTACTAAATTCCAACTATAAATGAAACTTAATCGAGGTTAAAGGTTACATGAAGGCAACACACACACAAATGTCACTCTGTGGTGGCTGTCTTTACCTTAAAGTTGCCATTGCATAAGTTAAATGAGTATTTCCAGCTAATTGGTTGACTTTTACTGGTTTCCCCATATATATATATATATATATATTATATTGGATTATTAGGCTAAAGCTAGATGATTTCTGTTCAAATTTGTGCAGTTCCTCGGAGTTTTGGAAGAGTAGTTCTATCTACTTCATTGCCATTCTTTAGCTATTACAGTGAAAGCTTGCCCTTTCTTCAACTCATATCTCTGAAATAGAGCTTAAACAGTGAAAGCTTTCCCTATTCTTCAACACTCTATGTCAGAGATCTAGAGAAAGGGTATGCGTGCTTCGTCGTGCTTTAGTGTTTTTCATATAATTTTTTATTGTGGCTTTTGATTTTCCAGCATTTGTGTTTGCATTGTTTGGCGCTGTTTGTCTGTGGTTGCTGCGGTTGCATTTTTTTCGGTTCTTCTTCTTCTTCTTGTTGTTGGTGTTTTTTGTTGTTTTTAGTTGATTAAATATATATCTAGACTTTGTTGTTGTTGTTATTATATCTGTGGCACATAATTGGCCAGGCATCGATTTGGCAAGCAAAACTAAGGCAAAAACTTGCACTTTTCCAACGCAAAACTCAAAGAGATATGCATACTTCCACTCCTTAGCCTCCCCCCGTCGACAGCGACGGTCAATTAGCAAAGCTAGTATTTACCCCTACCCTCCCCGCCAACTCACCCCCTGATCTCTTAACCACCAAACCTTCCACCTACATATGCAAATTGAATTTAGCCAAGCAACAATTTTCTTTTCACACTTTTTGGACCAAAAAACAAAAGGAGAATGAGGGAAAGGAAAAGGCAAACGGCGACAATGAAAACAAAGCAAAAATGTTGTTAAAATCATAAAAATCATAACAACAGCAAACAATGTAAGCACACACACCCCCCCACACAACCCCAAGGGAGCAATGCATGTCTGATGAAGTTGTGAGTCTTCGCTGGCTCAGATGTGTGTCTGTGTGTGTGTTTGTGTTAAAGTGTGAAAAGCAAAAGTGAAAAGTGTGCTTCCGTTTAGTTGTGGCTGCCGCCGTAGTCTAATTCCAACCACCCCCCCCACCTCCAGATTTGGTTTTGGTCAACTTAAAGGCAGCCCCTTGGCAAGCCTTTGGCGCAGGCGTGCTTTTTACTCTAACAGCGCGAGTTCGGCAGCATGTTGCCAACTGTTTGCAGCCGACGAACACCTTTGGCAACATGTTGCCAGGTCAAGCAAACTTCTGGTTGGCTGTCAGCGTTCAAGCGTTAGCCGACTGGTGGCCCCCCCGCCCCCACACACACCCTCACACACAAATCATCGCTGCAATCAGAATTAGCCAAACGTTAGCCGAGCCGAAGACAAAGACGAACCGAAGCGAACCAAACCGAACGAAACATTTAGCTGTGCGCCTTCGCCTTCGCTTGCCATTTGGCGCCTCCTCAAATGTTGTTGGGGCTATGAGGGGGGGTCCCTGCCTAAAGCTTGAATCGCAGTCGCTTTCGTTCGCTTTTGCATTTCGCCGTCGTCGTCTTTGCCTTTGCCTTCGAGTGGCGCTTCGTGTGCTGCCAGCGGCGCCGTGCCTTTGCTATCATATTGCTCAGCTCGGTTCAGTTCAGTTCAGCTCAGTTTTGTTCAGTTCAAGTTGGACCGTTTGCGTGTGCGTTACGTTGTTATTTGGCGCGTGTGCAACTCCTCCACTCCGAACACAATTCAGACACAGAGTCGCAGAGCAGTTTTTCAAAATTTTTGTCTTAAAAATTTCCAAATTTTTTGAAAATATTTCAATTAATATTTCTAAAGTTTTTTTTTTGCCGTTGTGTGTTTGTGTTCTGGTGTTACGAATATCTAACACCAGACTCTGCCAGAGTACGTTATCTATCGTTCCTTTTTCCTTAAACAAATATATATATATATTTTTTTGGAATTTTTTTAAATGTGAATTCCATTGTGCAGCTTTTGGAGTGTGTGTTTTTTTTTTGGTTTACAATTCCAGTGCGGTGTTGAGGGTGTGTCTCTCTTCCTTTGCCCTGAAGGGGCTGTGATCGGGCGAAACTATAGATATATGAAATCCTTTTTAAGCCTTTGCAACTAGAGTGTTCCTTAACATGTCCTTTCTTATTCAGATTTCGCAAATCCCAAGTTTTCAAATGCTATTTTCAGCCTGAGTTCTAAATTATAACCCTTAAACATACAATGTCCTGTTCCGGATCAACCTCAAATTCCGAATTTGAATTAGGTTTAGGTATTCAGGTCGTAAGATCCTGATCTCTTGTTGTTCTCTTCTCAAATCTTTACTCTTTCCTTTGTAACAAAATACCAATACAGATTATCACGTCAAATTTAAATGTAATTTTTCTTTTTGGCAAGCTCGAGGTTCACATGAAATATTTTTAGTCAAGTTTGTATGAAGGAAAGGAAGCTATATACAAGTGCTCCCTCTTCATCCTAAGCGTTATTGAAAGTGAGAAAATGTGTCGTTTGGGCTCTGTTTCGGGCTCTTTGTTCACAATCCTAAAGCTAGATATATAATTATATTTAAGATTCCATAATTTATATTCCAAAAATCTTAATTTTCGTCTTCAAAAAGTGAAGAATCATAAAATGTGAAGCTATTTGCATTTGCATTATTCTAAAATTCTAAAATTCTAAATTCTAAAATCTCCAAATCAACCAAAAACTGGCTATATTTTTGATGATATTTCAACACTAGAAAAACTCTTATTCTGTGATTTCTTCCCAGTTTCTGATATAATAATTGTTCATGTTCATTTGCCAAATCGTTTTTGTCTCCAGAACATTTTGAATTATATATAGAATTCTTAAGATTATAAAATTCCTCAAGAACTTCGTTCTTTAAATAAACCAAAAATATAATTTTGCTTGAATTTTAAATTCATAAATTATAATAATTCTAAAAATTCTGAAATAAATATAGTCTTCGTCTTGAAATCAATCAGAATGCAGTTGTAATGTCAATTAATAAATCCGAAAGGATTCATCAAATTTTCGGAAATCTCTTCTCAGCAATCCCTAGTTGTGGGTAAAAATATTCTACGTGATTCAGAAATTTTAGTTTGTTTTAAAGTCTATTTCTGACAAGAAGGCTCGATCTCCGTACTTCCGAATGTATGAAAATCTAGGACTTAGAATCTATATATATTTGCAACGCCCACTTTTTAGGGTGGCCCTCATACAAACTTACCACTTTTGATTTTCATTGAAATTTAACTAAATTTATGTGTCATAGCATTTATGTGTCATAGGTTTATGTGTCATAGCAAGTATCTACCTCAACTGACCAATTTTTAGCCGGATCGGGCAACTATTTCATAAAGCCCTGCTAGACCCGATTTTTTCGGAATGAGCACAAAATATTTGTTTTTCATCCAAATCGAATTAAATTTGGTTTGTATTAATATTAGAAGGCCCCACGTCCGTTGACCAAATCTTATTTAGATCGGGCAACTATATCATATAGTCCTGATAGACTCGATTTTTTCGGAGTGAACACAAAATGTATGTTTTTCATCCGAATCGCACCAAATTTGGCTTATATTCATTTTAAGAGACCCCACGTCGATTGACCAAATTTTATTCCGATCCGCCAACTATATCATATAGCAATACCAAATTTCGGGTTTATGTGTTCTAGAAGCATTTACCTCAACTGACGAAATGTGATCAGGATCGAACAACTATATAATATAGATCCAATTTTTTCGGAATGAGCACGAAACGTTTGTTTTCCAACGAAATCGTAAATTTGGTTTATATACATTGTAGGAGGTTCCAAGACTTTTAACCAAATTTTACGAAGATCGAACAACTATATCATATAGTCCTCATAGATCCGATTTTTTCGGAATGAGCACAAAATGTTTGTTTTTCAACCAAATCGTACCAAATTTGGTTTATATGGCATAGACATATCTACCTCAACTGACCAAATTTAATCCGGATCGGGCAACTATATCATATAGCTCTGATAGGTCCGATTCTTCCGGAATAAGCACAAAATGGTTGTTATTCTTTCAAATCGAATTTGATTATATTCACTTTAGGAGGCCCTTCCGTCTGATCGGACAACTATCTCATATAGCCCCCATCTAACCGCTGTACAAATAGTACCAGGGCCGAAATGACGAAATGGGGATGCATTGTGCGTTAGCAAGATCTCTGGAAGCACTCTGATTTACAACTTTGTAGATCTTCGTGTTTTGCGTTTGCAATAAATATTTGCTCTTATAATTCATTGTCTGGTTACTCTCTTGTTGTTGTTGTTGTTGTTGCGGTTTGGTTGATGGTTAGATGTTGCATATCCGTTGTTGTTGTTGTTGTTGTTGTCGTGTGTTGTGTCTCTTGCTGTGCCGTCGCCTGGCTTTTGATTCTGTCTGTGGTCGCCTTAGACCTGGAAATCTGGGCATGGGCAGTAAATCTCTATCAAAGAGGCACAAGCGTCAGCCTAAGTGATCCGCAGAGCAAATAAATCTTAAGGCCGAGCACATAGCCTGACACTGATCACAGCGATTGAAAGATAGATCGCAGGATAGATAGGTAGATAGATAGATGCTTGGCTCGATCTTAGACCAGAAATAGCCGCCGGCAGCAGTCGTAGGCGTAGGTGGAGCTGACAAATCGTTACATTTCCCAGCGGAGCAAGCCAACAGGAAGGGGAGCGGGCGCGCCTGGACAAAAATAACAAAGCCAAATATGGCGTTGAGCAAACTATTTCGGGATTGCATTGTTTAGAGAGACAACAGAGAGAGAGAGAGAGAGAGTGAGGAGAGCGAGTGCAGCCGAGCCCTAAACGGAATTCAAATTTGTGTTTTGTATGGGAATCCAAGTGACAGCTGTCCAACTGTTGTTGTGGCCAAAGCAATTTGCAAGGTTTGCATGTTTTTTTTTGCCTCTGCTGCTTATGGAAGATCGTCTTACGAGTGCGAGCACCCCGGCAACGTTGCACTTTTTTACCTTTCAATCATTTTTGTCGCTGCAACCAAATCGAGCCCAAAATATTGAGTTGAGAAGCTTTTCCTAGAGAGTCTTCAGTGAAAGATGGCTTTTGAAGTAGCAATAACGCACAGCTCAAACAGGAATAGGTAGGAGGCTGAAATTCTCACAATAAGGATTCATCTTTCACAAATTCCAGTTCCAAATTTGATTTAAAATTTCAATTAGTGAGAGTATCTCTCTATCAGCTATGCTCGACTCCAGCTGCTGCTGCTGTTGCTGCTGCTTTGGCTGATCTAACTTATTTTCTTAGCACATTGTTTGTTGTTTCTTCTTTTGGCCAGCAAGCATACATTGCTCCAGTTCTTATTGAGCAAAGCATTAGCTTAGTAGTCAGTCGCCTTTGCCCTCTGTCTCTCTCTCTCTCTCTCTCACTCTCTCACACACTCTCTTTTGTTGCTGTTTGCTGCCTCATTAATTTTAATGACTTTTAATATGCAGAGGAGATGCAATAACACACACAGTTAGCTGCCTGGCTGGATGCAGTAGATGCATGGATTATGGTCGAGTGTATTCCTTCAGCCGCTGCTTAGTGGGTGGCTCAAAATAACTTAATCGCAATTTGTGTTTTAATGAGTGTTTAGCGCTCTTCACTCTTCAGTCTTCGCCTTCGTTTGCCTGAACACAAAATATGCAGACAAATGAGCAGTAGAAATGCTTTTAGATCGACTTGGATATACCCTGGAAATAGTTTGCCGAGGTTTTTCAGATGAAAATTTTTATGAAAATGTTGAGACATCTGCTGAAGATTTGGTATATGGCTTAAGAACTGTCTAAAGTTGAGCTTCTTAGTTGTTAAACTCGTAAATATATCTGGGAAATTTATAGAAATTTCAACTTAGTTAAAATCTTGATATAGCTGAACATAAGTTAGACCAACATCTCTAGATTACTCAACGGACGTATGAGAACTAACAAAATAACTTTTGCTATAGAGTGAATTGTTGTCCGACGGACTTCTAATGCAATTGTTGGCAGTAAGACAGAGAGATAGAGTGAGTAAGAGAGAGAAATAGAGAGAGTAAGACAGAGAGTTAGATCATCGTCACATCACATTTCCTATGAAAGTTTTTGTCTTTCGAACCAGGAAAGTTAGATCCAGCCACTTCATTCTAGAAAACTTAAGAAACTTTTCGAGTAGATGAGATTTACCTATGAATGTTTGCAGAGGAATACAGTTTTCCCTTAAACCCTTAAACAAAGTCCAAACCGGAACCGAGCAATGCCGGGTAAACCAACTTCTCAGCCTTCATATCATAATGTTAAATACATGCTTGACCTGGACTCCTTGCTTTGCCCTGACAGTTGATGGTAAACGATCAGCTGTTGCCACCATTGCATAGCCTTAAGTGTTTCCAGGGTAGTCTCTATAGTATGAATGGCTCCTGCTCACCCTCATAATTCATATTTTAGTCTAAAGCTTGGAATCTAAACTTCACATATAATCAGGCGGCTGCATTGATGCCGCGCCAGTTTGGGTGAAAAGATATCCCATTCATATAAAGGCTGCAGCTCTAACTGGAGGATGGGAGTTGTTCATCAACTCATTAGTGAGAGCTGAACTGTGGCCAGGTTATATTGTTGTTGTTGTTGTTGTTGTGTTGTGCACCCACTGATAGAGCTATCTGGCCATTGTGCTGCTGCAGTGCGTCCAATTATTATGCGTAACATGCTGTTGGGTAACCCAAAACTTGGCCAGCCGTTTTTTGTGCTGCTGCTGGCGGCGGCCACTTACAGTCTCAAACTAAAAGCATTCCTTTAATGTTAAGTTAATTGAAACATGGCAAACAGCAACAGCAGCAACAACAACAACAAACAGCAGCAGCAGCAGCAACAACAACAACAACATCAACGTTATAATAATTTAAAAATGCAGGCAGTTTGCCAAACAGTCGTCGACGCTCGCGCTCGTGAAGCCGCATAAACTACAAAGCTTTTACGCGCGTATCTCACAGATACCGATAGGCCAAGACACATACCATACGTCCCCCCTCCTTCTCTAACTCCGTCTGTATCCATGCTCAGCACAACACACACTTGAGTATATAGCCATATCATATATATATATATATAGATATATAGTTATTCGCATTCGCGCAAAAAGCCAACCTTTCACGTCATCATCCATCGAGCATCCATCGATCCATCTATCGAAGCATTTGGTAGCATTTCGCACTCTCGATTTTGGCCACAGTTTCCACGCTAATGGCCAATGGATGTGGACTGACTTTCTGGCTGTGGTTTCAGTTTAGAGACATCCAGAGCTCCAGCCACATGGCCCCATCCAACCGAACGGCTAATTGTTAGTTTTTCTCTTCAGGATTGTGTGGTAATTTTTTAGTAGTGCGGTGGCGGAGAGGGGGGAACAAATAAATAGCGGGGAACAGGCGACACTGTCTGACATTCTGGCACATTTCAAGCTCAAGTTCATTATAATTACGCGTGCAGTACAGCGCTCTGGCTGGCTTGCTTTACTTTGCCATGTAAATTTATTCCACAAATCGCGTTTTTTTTTTTTGCAAATTTTGCACAAATTTGTTCCAGCGTGTGAAAACACATGAACAAGAAGGGGGGGAACTTGTCCGAATCGAACATGAATTCATCAGATATTTGTGTAAACAATTTTGGTTTGGCAAAGTGTTGATTTCTATATTTTTCGATCTTCAAGATTAAGTGAAGGATTTGGAGCATGTGTAAGGACAGAATGATCATAATCCTATATAGGTGGCTGATTGTGGGGGTTCTCACGGTGTTCAGAATGGCATAAGATATGTCCAACTCCGTTGAATTCTTGGCCTACTTGCATAATCTTATGAGTTTCAAACAGGCTCTTGTTGGAAACACGTATTGTCTAGCCTATAAGCGGGCTCGCAATGAACCAGTTCTTAAATGGCCTTTCCCCTCTCATGCAGGCTCGCAAAGAACCAGTTCTTGAATGGATATTCCTCTGTTACACACTCCTAATGTAGTTGAACCTGAACCGAACCCAAATTTTCAGCTTGGTTCAAAAGCTTAACAGATTGCTTGTATATTTAGAGCTTTATAGGAACTTTGGCATCCTTAGAGCTTGAGCTTTCTAGATATGCTTAGTTGGACCCTAAAATGCTGGAAAACTTTGATCGGTAAAGTGGATATGGGTATATGTTTTGCTCTTCCTCTCAGAGTTTTACCAGTTCGCGAACATGGAACTAAAGTTCAGAGAGCTTAAGCCTCAAGTGTGTGAAGCTTTAATCCCCTTATAGATGGCATTCAGTTCCTTTCTATTAGCTTATTATACCAGTCACGCACAGAAAGATGCGTTTCCGACTATATAAAGTATATATATTTTTGATCAGCATGACAAGGGGAATCGATATAACCATGTCCTTGTCCTTCTTTCTCTAAACATGGTCAGTTGGCAGGCTTGTGGTCTATTTGATCAAGTGTTGTCACCCCGTTTAGGTAACCGCGAAGTTTGGAAATTGAAATAAGACGCAAACTCAAGCAAGAATTCTCTCAACATTAACATTCTTTCCTTTGAAATTTTGTTACAAACCCAAACATACATTTGTATCTCTCTGACGTCTGCTCCTTTTTAGCAGCTACTGCTTGTGTGGCATTGCGCCCTTCCCTCTCTCCTCACCCACCATCTATGCTTGAAAAGATCACAATAAGAGAAATATGTTAAAATTGATGTGCGGCCCCTTTTTTTTGTTGTTTGTTTGTTTGTTTGCCAACAATTGAATGCTGATGAGTTCGCTTGAAGTGGAACTAGAGCTGAGAAGACGATGATGATGCCTGATGCTGATGCTGAGAAGGGGAGGAGGCATATAGTCGTAGCATTATTTAAAATTAAGCCACATTTAATGTGGATGCCACCATAGTTGCTTCTGCTGCTCGTTCTTTCCACTTTTGTCACTTGTTTTGCTCTGGGTTTTCCTTCTTTTCAGTTTTTTTTTTTCTCCTTTTTTCAGCTTAGAGACAAAGGCGGAAGTGTGTCCAACGCGAACTTTCAGAGCGACCCGACCTCCGCTTCGTTCGGCCTCTTCATTGCTTTCATTATTTGTAACGGAAACGTTTGTTCAAGTATGCCCAGTGGTGGCCAGGACACCAACATCATCTTCCTGGCTCTTGTTCGCCCGACAGTTGTTACTTTGTCAACACGTTTGCTGCGTTCTTGCGTTAGACTTAGTTGTTGCCAGTGTTATCTATCGTGTTAGATTCTTGATAGATTTGATTCAGGTTTGAGAGAAAATATCATCAGAGTGTCTCAACATCCTTGGTAAACTGATTCCTCAGTAAGGCCTCCCTACTCAGTGTGCCTCTATAGTTAGATGTTAGAGTTCCTTCTCTCTTCTTAAAGGTCTATCAGCGTGCTGACAGATGTGAAAAGTTCTGCTTAGTAAAGGTCACAGATGAAACCACACACACACACAGCGTGTGATTGTGTCGCCCTGACATCATATATCGGTGATTTTTACTATCGATGTTGTTGATTGCAAATTTCATGCCCAGCGCTGGTGCAAAGAGTAGATGAATCTCCCTTCCCTTTATCAAGGAGCTGTGAAAGTGTATTCAAACTTCGGTCCACATCCAATGTCACATTCTGTGTGTCCTTCCCGCTTGTATTGTTTGTATGTTGTCTGTTGTGTTGTCGTTTGTCTGCTGGGTGTTAATGCGTCGTTGAGCGTTGACTTTGGCCACGGAAGCGATGTCCTCTCTCCCCCACCCACCCTCTCTCGCTTTCTACAAGCGGGCAACTGTTTGGCCTGCTGTGATTTTTATGCTCGAGATTTAGAGACACCCGCTGGTTGGGCTGACCGCCATTTGTTTAGCATATCTTTAGCTTTTGCTCGACAATTGCTCGACAAAACCAGGCACACTCCAAAAGCTGCTCCTGCTGCTACTCCTGCATCTCTGTGGCATCTTTAAGCTTAACACTCACTCACATGCGCCTTCCCAAGAACAGCATTGATATCCGCATACGTAAGCCCAGTCGAAACCGCGCAGTCGAACAGCACGACGACCGCGAGCCGCCGCTATGGCACGGCTCATGCAGCGGCCTCTCCTGGCTGCCCTTTGGCTACTCTGTGCTCTGATGGCGGCATACCAGTGGCGTCCCATTGAAGCTCGTGGCACTGCCGCTTGGGGTAAGTGTGTTATCGTGTTATCGATAATATGTGTGTGTCTCTATATATATATATACATCTATATAAGTGTGCAGCGATGGCTTGACCCTCGCCTTCTAATCAATGTTTATGCGCTTTCGACAATTCATTTCAATCAATGGAGCAGTGCTATATATGTGGTATATATATGGGGGTATATATATCAATGGCATCGACATCGGCATCCACATTTAATTGCTGCTCAATTGCAAAGTGACAAACAGTCAATGAATGCAACAGTTGGGCACGCACATTGCCAACACACTGCTCGACGACAGTGTTCTGACACAAGGATGAGATATGGGAAAAGAAACTTTGGATGGGCAAAGGGAATGTTAACGTTTCGTAGATGTACTACGGATCAACACGCAGCAGACGAGAAAAGGAGGAGCAGAAGACGTTACCTATGCTTTTCCTCAGGCTATTTTGAAATTCTTCGAATGATGCAGAACATAAATGATTCAAGATTCGGAAATTTTTTCAATTCTTCGAATGATACAGAACATAAATGATTCAAGATTCAAATTTGTTGTTTTCCCAGCTCAAAATCAGTACAAATACTTCTTCAATAGACTGTGAAAGACATTATTGATTCATTGATGATAATGAAGACGATGCTGGTACTGCTGCTGATGATGATGATGCACAGATTGGAAGTGATGACGGCAAATGCAGCTGCAGTTGCAGCTGGGCTCAGGTCGCAGTGGCAGCGCAGTGCTCTCTATCTGTGCTTTGTCTTTGGTACGAGTATCTGCATCTGTTGCATCTCTAGCTATAGCTATAGCTATAGCTATACTTGTATCTGTATCTGTATCTGTGGCTGTTGTTGAACAAATCTAGGCTAATTGTTTGTCGCTTTTGTAATAATGATGCCAGCGACCAATTAATTTGCACAAACATCTTAATTTAGAAATAAGACACACACACACACACACACATACACAAGCACACCCAAACAGCACTTGAAAAAAGCTCTAAAGCGCCTCTAACCGTATCGTGGACTTTATCTATCTTTGACTTTATCTATGCCCTCAAGCATTGCTCGGGTTTTTGGTTGCAGTTTCTTCTTCCATCCGCAAACACACTTCCATATATATATGCATATTCAGATATACACAGATATACATATATGTATGTACCCCGCATATTTTCAATTGTAATGCCAGAAATATGAGTAAGATACACACAAGCAAACACGAAAGCGCATTAGAAATGGGAATGGGAATGGGATGAGGAATGGGACGAGGAATGGAATGGGGTATATGAATATGTGAATATCTAGATCTTAATGCTTGCTTAGCTCATTGCGAAATGCCTGCAAAATTAATGATGAATAATGTATATAACTGATGTAATATATAGAAGTATACGTAATACAATAACAGATGCCTTTAGAATATAGCACAGATGAGATATTATTATGATCATGGGATGGCAGACTGAAGCCAACTGATCCAGGAGTCTAAGCTTTATCATGTGAAGATTTTTGTTAAAATTTAGAACTTCACCGCTTCGAAGGAAGCATGGAAAGTGATTCAAGTAATCCTTGATATGATCAACTGCCTTTACATGATCAACATCGGGCAATTATATTATATAGCTTCCATATAACCGATTGTTCTGGAATGAATACTTAGTAGCATAACTTTTCTGTTTTTCATCCACAAATTCATCTTGTATCCACTGCATCGGTTATATATATATATACAATGCGTCCCTATGTCCCTCCTCCTTCACCTGCTCTTCTAGGACATTCGCACTAACCAGAACTAGGACATTTTTGTATTATTTACCAAATTGGTTTTACTTTAAACAGCAAGCCGTTTGACTGAGTCGCTTGCCCGCCCGCTCGTTCGCTCCTCTCTTTCGCCTTCACCCCGACAATAAAACTCATTGACAACAACACACAAAGCAACATTATGGCATTGGGGGAGGGGGAGGGGGTGTTATAGCGGTACAATGTCTAAGGCCTGGCCCTGAAATCTCAAGTTCTTTTCAAGCCCTGTTTGTTTGTTCTTCTTGTCGTCGCACATTTACAATGTGCCCAAAAACTCACACACACACACACACACACACAGATACAGTTTGACAGTCACAGGCGAGTGCGTGTCAACAACAGTGACGTGACGGTGCAACTGTAAATAGAAATAGAAATAGAAATAGAAATGCACTTCAGAATCGCAATTCGCATTGCCATTAATTGTTCGTGTTCTGCTGCCGCTGTTGCTACCGCCGCTGCCCCATGGAAGCTTACACAGAGCTTACATCAGCGCATGAGCATTCAGCTTGCCACAACAATGTCATGCCAAATACCCCTCCTCTACACCCCCCGCCAGGCCAAACCAGCAGCAGCATTTATTTACTTAGACAGAGGCAGAGGCAAAGGCAGAGGCAGGGGCAGGGGCAGGGCATTGCCAGGGGGCTGGCTGGCAAGGTGAGGCCAGTCAAGGCAGCCTTAGAGTTGAGTTCTGCCAGAAGAGATCTCATTTCGCTTCTCATTTAATTTCAGCTCGTTTCGTCGTTTCACTTTACTTTAACGTTTCTTTCGGCTCTGTGTTGTGGGTTTCTCTTCAGGAAGCGCTTGAGGCAGGCAACCAGAAAACTTGCTTATGGATGTGGATGTGTGTGTGTGTGTGTGGGCGATGGGTTGCCAGATGCTTTTGTACTAAAAATAAACATTGCCTAAAGCCACCCTCTGCCCCCCTCCGCTCTTTTTGCATTCTTCTTTTCTAGAAACTGCTGCAATCGCAAAGTAAATAGAACTAAGTCTATGAATAATGCTCATACAAATATCAGCAGTAGCGGAGTTATTAAATAATTTTATGAAGTCATTCGTGATGTCAACGACTAGAAAAGACGGCTAGGTAACAGTCCAGGCATGTACAAAGTGTCCGTCTCATCATCGCCAGCAGCAGGCTCTGGCCGAAGGTTCCAAATGCAACTCGAAATATCCGCCAGAATCAGTATGTCTTTGTAGAGTAGATGAGGCCATTTTGATAAAGTTATATGAGCAGTTGGACTGACTGACTGATGGTCAACGCACAGCTCAAACGGAAATAGGTAGGATTCTGATGCATTCTATCTATGCAAAGAAGGCTTTTTGAAAAATTCAAACTGAAAGTGGGTCAAAATTGAAGTCAAAGGATGATGATCAAGTAGTTCCAGCTTTGTTTTGATCTTGGCTTCTTCTTCTTAGATTTCACGATTTGAGAGGATTGTCAAGATCGCTCTAGCAAAGCAACCCTAAATTTGATGATGCCTGAACAAGTTTACTCTCGAAGAGGAAGAGTCCAGATTGCATTTCTGATTACACAACATTGCTGTTTGGCAAACGCTTTGGCCAAACTGACATGCCCCGTTGGAGAGAGAGAGAGAGAGAGAGTGTGTGTGTATTTGAGAGTTTGCGGAATTTTTGCTTGTTTGTTTATTTGTTTGTTTGCTAGTTTGTTGTTGCTGCTGCTGCTGATGCTGTCGTTGCATTTAAGAGCAGCTAGAATTACACATGGACACACACACACACACACACACACATACATTGAAAAGAAGCCAAGGATGGTAAATATGTATATATATAAATATATATCGCCCACAATGCCGTTAAAAGTTTTCAATTCCAATTCTCAGCTACCAGTTATGTTTTGTTATTCTTCTAAATAATCTATTGTTTTTCTTTTTTGTTGTTTTTCTGCATTTCTTATTTGTTTGTTAACTTTTTACAACCCTCTCCTCAACACACCACTTCTCACCATTTCACTCCACTCCCCTCCTATTCATTGTGTTTGCCTTTAGACAAGTTTGAAGCACTTTTTTATATGGCTGGATCAGTTGAGTTGACTCTAGGTTGGCCTTGTTTATATATACAGATTTTGTAATAGGAAGTAAACTTTGTT
The DNA here is from genome assembly GCA_037043425.1 of Hirtodrosophila duncani. Taxonomy (NCBI): domain Eukaryota; kingdom Metazoa; phylum Arthropoda; class Insecta; order Diptera; family Drosophilidae; genus Hirtodrosophila; species Hirtodrosophila duncani. The sequence goes on along the minus strand of JBAMBM010000704.1, from coordinate 3,199,020 downwards.
TGATAAGCTGTCCAAATAGCTGTTCATATATATACTATATAGGCTTATCTCCATAGCCTGTGTTGGGTTCCCCCCAAAACACTCTCAAATCAAACGAAGTTCGCCTTCGCTGATCGAGTTCTGCCCGGCAGACATCGTCTCCCTGGTGCGTGCAGTGCCTCCACGACCCTCTCTCTACATTGCATTATAGAATTTAAATCCTTCAGTGATTGTGACTGTGACGCTGCTGGCCGCCTCCTCCTCCTCCTCCTTCTCCTACCCATCCGCCTCCTCCTCGTCTCATGTGTAATTTGATGCTTGATGTCATTAACAAAAATGTCAGAATGTCTAAATGCCATTGGGCATGACCCATACAGCTTTCCCTTCTGCTGCCTCTCGGCACCCTTCACTCAACACCATCCACCCCCACCCCCCCGCTGCAGCCCCCAGCTTGGCTCTCAACATGTAATTTGCTTGTTGAGCGCGTGCCGTACGAAAGATGTGCAAAAAAAAGTAGCTAGACTCTGACTCTGATTCTGTCTCAGTTCAGTTTCACAGTTCCAGTTCACAGCAGAAAATTGAGCATGTTTGCTGTGGTGGAGGGCAATGCAGGAGGGGTGCAGTCGGTAAAGCCAAGAGCTGATTATACAAAAGTTTTGCAATGACGACGACAAACAACGAGATTTGATATTGTATTTTGTGCCAAAAGCAACAAAAACCTGTGCGAAAAAAAGGCTAAAAAATGTTTCAACAAAGAAAAGCTGTCTGCCTACTGAGTTCATCGAATTATGGATACACTACTGAAGATTCTAGGCAGAAGATATATAACTATATCTATAAAATGTAGATGTAGATATAGAACTATAATTCTATAATTCAAAGCCATCCGACACATTTACAATTTGGGTACTTTTCCCGGCCTGAAATGGGTTTCTGAGTACCTCGAAACGATTGTTTCCCTGTGTAGCTAACTCTCTCACTCTTCATCAACTTAGCCTCTCCATACATTGCCTGGCTTAGCTGATATACCCTCGCTCGTCTAGGGTATAACACGGAAATATTAGAAAATAAGCAAATCGGAAGGAAAGCAAAGGCGTATCACAACATAGGCGACAACAACACTGTTGCCATTTCTATAGCAAAGAAAAAAAAAGAAACTGGATGGCGGCCTGCAATGGAATGGATTTGGTTGGGTTTCGGTGTGGGTGGGATTGGAGTCTGGTGTTTGGTGGCCAAGGGGAAGGGAAGGGGAAGGGGGGAGTATGGCGTTTAGACTTTTGAAGACTGAAGTCTAAAGGCAATGGTGCTATGGTGTTCCATATAATGTTTAGCTGATTAAATACGTGACTTAATCCAATTGTGGCATTTGCTTTCAGTGTTTGACAAGTTCATTTTTGTTGTTGTTTGTTTGCTTGTTGTTTGCTTGTTGTTGTTGCTGTAGTCGGTGTCTGCTACTGCTGCTGCCGCAGAGAGTTAAAGTTGGACATTTTTGCATGTAAATTTAATGCAGTTTGCAATTGCAAATCCATTAACAACATTTCCATTTCGATAATTCAACATTTGATTGGCTTATTTATATCCCAAAGGGTTGGGTTGGACCTCGGTCTATGCTTCTGTCTTCACTGTTGTAGCTGATCTTGAGCTTGACTTCGATTACAATGTTGCTTGCAATTGATTCAACTGATTCAAAGCTTGAATTATGGCCATGATTTGTAGAGTGAGGGCAGTAGAGGGCGGCAGTTTGCCACACTTCAGCCTAAGCTAAGCTGAGCTCAGCTTTTTGACAGCGCCGCATAATTAATCGCATATCAATGAGACAAACTGAGCCACAACCACAGCCAAGGCACACTTAGAGGTTAAAGTGATCTTTAGATTGGGAATCTATGAAAGACAGCTCGTCTGATGCTGAAAATTTGCCTAGATATCAGATTTGACCTTCAAGTGATTATAAGCTGTGAATGAACCTTTCATTTCATCTCTCAATTTCATCTCACTATATTTGACAACTGTACAAAAATTATACCAAAAACAACAAAAAAATTGAAGCTAGGCTGACTTTACAGCTGACAACAGACGGCATAAGGAGAGCCATTGTAGCCGTTCTAGCTCAATTTGAGAATTCTTGATATGATACAGAATAGTTTCTCATAGATAGCTGCTGCTTTTGAAGATTTCTCCTACAAGTTATAGTAGCAAATGCCTTCAGCATGAACTGAACGCTTTAAGCATCTTAATGCAAATGCAATGCAACATTCTCATCGGAGATTCTTCTTAGAAACTGCAAAGTTTCCTTCTCCATATATATTATTTTTTCCAAGTGCATCCAGGTGAGTTTGTGTTTTCATTGCGATGGCAGTATATTTATCTTTGGGTTATTTTATGCAAATATTGTTGGACTGGCTGACTGACTGACTGGTTGACTGGCAGAGGGACTGCATCTGAGGCTAAGGCTGAGGCTGAGTGGGAACTGAGACTGAAGCTGAGTGACTTGTATGACAGCACAGTGACAGCGACAACAGCAGCAACAACAACAGCAACAGCACATTCAGCGAGCGAGCGACTGGCAATGGCAATGGCTTGACAAATGGCAACACAAAATGTGTATTTATGAGCACAATGCAGACAGTTAGCGATATCCGATACCTGATGCCGCATAAAGTAGCACACACATACACACACATACACAGAGATACACAGATACAAAGATACAAAGATTCATAGATACAGATGCAGATGCATTGCGCTGCGTTTTGGTTTCTCTTTTGATTTCAATTTCATAATGCAGCAAAATATAATAAATGTTGAGATTCTCAGGCAAATTGTTGAATAAATTTCAAAGTCACAGAGACAACTGATGATGGGAGATCCTGGCTGGTCTTGAAATTGTGCTTAGAGATGGCCAAAGCTTCAATGAATTGAGTCCGACGGACTTCTAAAACTTCAAATTTCTTCAGTTTTATGAAAATTTTTACATATTTTCCGATGCCCAAACGATGCATTTGAAACTTAGTTACCCACCAAACATTCACACATTTGCAGTATTTTGAAGGGGCCCCGCAATGGCACCAAGCCCCTGGTCCTGCGCTAAAAGCTTCCGAAAGCCAACCAACCGAGGGCGCTGCCGCATGAAGAGATGCAAGGCAAAAAGCGCCCTCACTTTCAATGAAAGAAAATTCTATGCAAAAGCAAACTATTTGTGGCCAATTTTTCATAATCATCACCATCATTATCATAATCATAATCATTATATGAGACATGCCCAGTCAGTCCCAGTCCGTCCCATCTTCCCCCCTCCACTAAACCCATTCCAAACATTTGTCACCATAATTCACATTTTGCATTCACTTCACACGTGCCTAATGGGCCTCTGCCTTGGCCCCTGCCCGTCATCGCTGGCATTCCAACACAAACTGAAATTATAGGGTATGCCACAGGCCTGACATTTATAGCCACTGCTGCACCCATGGCAACTGCATGCACATTCACATCCACATCCCTGTCCTCTCCCAGTCCCTCAAGCTAACTGGGTTACTCTGCCAACGAAATGTGCAAGCGAGGTGGGAAAAAGAGGAGAAGAAGCCGAGCCAGAGTGTGCCTCTTTGTTTGTCATAATCGTATATTTATCACTATTCCACCCTCCCTCCCTCGCTCACTCGCTCCCTCCCTCCCTATGTGTTTGGCATGACTATGCCTTTAAGCAACCGCTGCCCATCGCTGAACGTCTTCCCGCTCAGCTGATGGCTGTCTAAATTACGTCAAGAATTTTAATCGAGCGTCAACGATAAACGGAACACGCCACCAACAACAACAACAGCAACAGCAGCAGCAGCGATCGAGCTGAGATATTCCATAGATGCTTTTCTCTTATAGATGTCAGGCATTCCATACACTGAGCAAAACAGATAGAGCAACTGCATTAGCTAGCATGAGCAGGCAATAGAGAGATTTAGAGAGATTTAGAGAAGTGACTTTGTTAACCGATTTCCCTTCCATTACTCTTCTCTCTTCCATACTTTACGTTACTCTGTTGTCTCTTTTCGATCTGTCTTCTAACTCTACTCCTTCACCTTTCTCTATGTCATCTGTCTGGCTTCTTCATCTATAGCTTATTTATTGCGTCCACAATCATCTAGGATTCTTCGCTTAGTTCTCTTTTTCAACTCTTCTTTTTCTTTTCTCAATCACTGATTGTGCCTTGATCTTCCCTGTATTCCAAAGTATATATCTCCGAAATGTTGGCAACATTTTCTCCCAGTGTACAAATTGTGACTACGGTCAGGCCAGGCGAGCGATTTGTAATTGCAATTGCAGGCGGCGGCGGCAGCATTGGCTTCAGCAACAGCAGATTCGGCAACTGCAACTTGACATCATCGCCTGGCAGCTGGGCAGCACTAGGAGGTGAGGTGTCAGGAGAAGGCTACAGCTGATGCTGATGCTGATGCTGATGCAGTTGCTCTCTGCTGATGCCATAAGCTATAAGCTGTTGATGCTGTCGATTTGGTCAACCCAGCATTAGCATTAGCATCAGCATCAGCATCAGCATTCGCATAAGCAATGGTTGGGGTTGGGGTTGGGGTTGGATATGTGAGCAGGCCACAAAAGTGCCGCCGCCTTTGGTGTGAGTAGGGGGGAGGGAGGGAGACTATAAAAATCTGAATGAATTTCAACACAAAAATGTTTTGCACAATAATTTGCATGGATTTGCGTGGTTGGTTCGTAGACATCCCCAGCCCAGCCGAACAGAACAGCTGAGCGGCTGAGCTCAACGGCTGCTTAAATGCCAAATGAGTGAATGAATCAGGGAATGGATTGGAATGGAATGGAATGACTATGACTGACTGAATGAATGAATGAATGCATGGATGCCATGCTACTATAGATAGATGTGGATGTGTTGTGGGGTCAAATTTGATGGGCAATACAAGCGGTGCTGCTCCATTTGCTTTAGTGGAGTTTGCCGGCGAAACAGGCAAATGAATTGCAATTGTGGATCGCAAAATGCAAATCACGCAGGCCATAATATGCCCAATCCAGGCACAGTTATAGCCACACAGAGACACATAGAAACACACAGACAGATACAGATACACATACGAATGCAAGCTGCAATGAAATCAAAGCAACCGAAACAGGGCACAATTTCAATTGACTTTCGTTTTGTTGATGAATTTCAATGCGACTTGAAATAGTTATTACAGTTAGAGCTGGAATGGAAATGGGCCATCCTGGAGCCTGTGCGCTAAGAGGGAGGGTGATGAACTAGAGAGATAACAGCACGACTGGCGATAGTTGCCCTTTGAAGTGCAAATATTTGTGTGCTTTCTCTTTGAATTTTGGCAGGATGCAAACGAACTCTTTCTACTTAGATCATATAAAATATATGTAGAGCATCTTAGAATCAAAATGAGTAGATGTAGCAGGTCAAAAGAGCAGCTTTTCCTACCCCATCAAGTATATATTTTCTGGAACAGGATAAATAGAGCTGTTTTACCTGTTTCGTATCTGTTTCCCTTGTGACTTTTCTTTCTTTTCTTTAGGTTTCCCTGCAAAATGCAATTGAACATTCCTTCTTTGTAGCTAAACGTTGCTCTGCCGCTTGCTCACTACGTAAATTCCTCTCTCTCTTCTCTTTCTGTGCTCATTTAGGCTGTGAAGGTGCAGAATGCGATCGACGTGCTTGTATAGAAACATTCATGCCTTTACCTAAGCGTTGCTCTGCCGTTTGCCTACTACGAATTTCACTCTCTCCGCTTTCTATGCACTGTTTATCGCTGATCGCTGATTTAGATTCTCTGTCCACCCATTCATCTGTCTATATATACACCTGCTGCTTGGAGACTATCAAATGTGTTATCTACACTCTTGCCTTGTAGAAACGCAGTTGAAGGTCACTGCTATCTGCGTCATTTGGCTATGCTCGTAGGCTGATAGCATTTTGCAAATCCCACCAGCTGTGTTATATGACCATATGCATCATCTTCATATGTATCAGATGGAGTATAAGATGGTATATAAGATGCAGCCTCTTTTGCTGACCAGTTTCAAATTTTTACTTCAGCAAAGTATGAGTGCAAATGTATGTAACAGGCAGAGGGAACAAGTATAAAGTATATATATTCTTGATCAGTATAAGCAGCCGAGTCGATCTAGCCATGTTCGTCTGTCCGTCTGAAACCCTAGATTTCGGAGACTATAAAAGCTAGAGTTACCAAATTCGGTATGTGGACTCGAGTGTACTTTCGAGTGTATCGAATGCTGAGTACGAGTATCTTATAGTCGGAATAACGACTATAGCGTTCTTACTTGTTTTCAAATGCAACTGTGAATCATATTCAACATATCATCCACAATCAATTCCATTGATTGAATGATTCATATGAATGAGGCTGCCTTGGCATAGCACATCTACAAGAATTATTATGGTTTGCCCTCACACTGCGTTGATATTTGCGTACGAAACGTCACTTATGATGTAATTAATTGCTATGAAATAATGTTCGCATGATTCATTATGATGCACTTTAAATGTAAATTTAGTCAATCATCCGGAGTGGCATTGGCTTAGAGTATTCTGAGGTAAATGTTTCGGGTGTCATCGCCGTATAATTTGAGTTGCGCGTTGCGTGCTGCTTGTGACGTCGTGTGTGTGTCTGCGCTTCGCTTTCGTTCACAATGATTAATGACAATTTATGTATATATTTTGGACTGGCCGTGTCTTTCTCTGCAACCACCGACCAACCCTCACTTCACCCCCATTACCCCTCACTCTCGCTGGCCCGATAACATTTAATTGCCCTGCGATATATCAGAAGATAGCACAGACGGCGCCGGGTGCATTGCAGTACACCAGCAACAGCAGCAGCAACAACACTTTCAAGTTGGTTAAATATTCAAATGAATGTCTCATATATGTATGTATGCATGTATGTATGTATGTATATACATTAATTTCATTAAAATTTCATCTACATTTGCATTTACATTTATTGCAATTGCAACTCAGTCTCAGGCTCGACTTCAAGTCCAAACGTCATCATAAACCATACAGGAAATCACGCATACGCTCTGTGTGCCCTGCTGCCGCTGCCATTGTGTATTTATACTTTTAGCCAATTTCCATCTACGCTGCCATTAATTGTTGTTGGCTTTGGCAGGCCACAGTCGGCGAATTGTCTCTGCCCCGCCGCTGCCAACCGCAAAAGTATTTAAGAAAGTTGCCAGGAAAAAAAACCACAAAAACAACAACGAAACGTCGCCGCTTCGTTTTGCATTTCGTTAGGTTTTTGGGGTTTTGTTTCAGTTCCAGCTCCTGCTTCTTACTGCTGCTTCCACTGGTGACTCCTCTTGGTGTGGTGTTTAGTGCCTGGCACACGCTGCCACTTTTACTTTGTCAAAAAGGAGGCGCGACAGCAACTGCCAGAGCAAAGGCGGTAACGTCAACAACAACAATTGCAACCAGAAAGGAAGGCAAGCCGAAGCATATATACCATTCATATTGTGGATATATATGAACGATCTAGATCAAATCTAGACAAACAGAAAAGTTATGCTCCAAAGAGCTCATACAATCGCTTGTATGGGAACTATATGATATAGTTGACCGATCTGGATAAAACTCGAACTTGACCAGCATGCAGACAAAAGAAGCATGTGGTAAAATTTCAGCTCTGTAGCTGTTAAGACTTCTGAAATCTTTGTGTTGAAACAGACGGTCGGACAGACGGACATGGTTATATCGACTCCCCTTGTCATGTTGATCAACAATTTATATACCTTATATAGTCGGAAACGCTTCCTTTTATGCGTTGCAAACTTCTTGACCAAATCAATATGCCATCTTGTGAATGGTATAAGCAGAACCATATTTGCTTAACAATTTGCTGTTGCCTGGGGGCTTTGCGGTCTCAGAAGAGAGCACAAACAATGAGCCATAGCAAACCCCGCACACAGATCTCGTTGAGCTTGCTCTTTGAAGACCAAAAACTATTGCCTACTTTTAGGCTGAAGCTAATTGAACCCAAGACTTGACTTGTTCAGCAAATGAATGTTATACTCGTACTCTATAGAGGAAACGACTATATAGTTTATGTGTAGATGTATGTTACAATCAAACAAGGAAGCGGAAGTATATATATTCCTGATCAGCATCAACAGCTGAGACAATCTAGCCCTTTTTGGTCTGCATTGGCAATTAGATCTGAGAGACTATAACAGGTAGAGTTACCAAATTTGGTATGTAGACACAATTAGAGTGGCGTCAGATGAAGTTTGCTTTACATTTTTTTCATGCCCCTCTCCCGACCCCCTTTCTGTGTGCACGCGCCCTTCGATCAGTGTAAACTCAATTGATTTCTCCCCACAATTTCTATTTGGTGGATTTGGTTAGACAGCCGCCAGCTGCAATTGTAAGGCAGGCTTTGCTGCACTCTTTCATGTGGCTACTTTTTCCTTGCCCCCCCCCCCCCCCCAACTTTGTGTAACCCCTCCCCAACTAGCAGCTGGGGAACATTTTGTTCACAATGATAAATTTATTTAATTTGCCATAAATTGCTGAAGTAACTAAGACGACGCACGCAATCAAGCAAACCCAAGCCAAACCGCAGCAACACCCCTTGCAACAAGCACAAACCAAACCACCATCCCCCCCCCACTCTCTCTCCTACTCCTACCCCTGCGCTACGAACAAGTTTATGCAAAACAAGCCACAAAAATTAACGTTTGTCACATTGCGCATGGAATGCGACAAATCAGTGAATAAAACTTTTTTCCAACAACTGACAGAAGGACAGGAGAAGCAGCAGCAGGAAGAGTCGGAGGAGGCCAATGAGCGGATGTGTGTGTGTGTTTGCAGGGGGTACAGCAGGTGGAAGTGGAAGACAAAGGCGCACACATGCCAAAAAGTATAAAAACAATTTTCATCGATTTTGCAAACAGCAAGGTGGTGAGTAGAGAGACCCGGGGGAGGCTTGAGGAAAGAGAGACAGCGGATAGCCCAACAAGTTGTTGACTATGAAACTTTCGCGGCAGTTTCCTCTACTTGTCCCCGTTGCCCCTGTTGTCGTCACCACTTTTGCACGCTTATTTATGCGACTTTTTCATTGTGTGTTTATCGAGGGGAATCCGCCGCAAAATGCCAAAAAATAGAAGGGAGAGAGCAACAGAAACAGAAACAGAGGCAGAGGGAGAGATGTAGTAAGAAAATGGTTGAGTAGCGATGGGGGGGTAATGGGTTAAAGTTGAGTGGTTCATCCTGAGCTTAAGCAAACAGAGTCACATGCAAAGGCGCACTTAAAACTGCAGACGCCACATAATTGTCGCCCAGCTAGGAATGATGTTGCCGCTGCCGCTGCCAGGGCTGCTTCTACTGCAGCAAGCTGTAAACACTGCTGCTGCTGCTGCTCCCCCTTCCCCCTCACTATATGGCTGTCACTGCTCCAACTGTCTGTCCTATTGTCCGTCCGTCTGTCTGACAACTGTCACTGCTTTTTGACACGGTTTGGTTTTCTGCAGCGCATCAGCAAAGTTGACAAGGACAAGGCACAGGATAACCCACCCAACAGCAGGAGGCAGCATGAAGCGTATGCAACCAGGCCAACCTTTGACTACGAAGGAGAACCCAACCGAACCGCTAGCTAATGACTCGTTAAATAACGCGCTGCATTACACGCCTGAGGATGAGACAACAGGGGGGGTGGCACTGGTCGAGTATGTAGATGAATGTGTTTGAACATGTGTGTGCCCATGTGTGTGAGTGTGTGTGTGTGTGCATATTCATGAGGCCTAGCTTCGTGTTAAGCTGCCATTTTGATGCCATGTTGCTTGCCAAATGTTTACATAGCCCAAAAGGCTAAAGCAGGCAAAGACACATACACCCACACACACACGCGCACTTGAATGACAATGAGTGTGTTACGAATAACGAATATGAATATGAATACACGACTATCAATCAATCAATCAATCAGTCAAGCCGCGGCAAACTGAGCCACAAAACTGCAGCTGCTTGAGTTGAGTTGATTTTGGAGATGCTTTTCTCAAGCAAGGCAAGGCTTGACATGCATTTGACACAGTGTAGGTGGAAGAGAGGGAGAGATAGAGAAGAGATGGAGGTACAGACTGCGAGACAGCTGGGAAGTGAGATCCTTAAAGACTCTTAAACATACGTTTAGGCATTTCAATTATTACCGTTTCACAATTTACTTCTAGCACAAGCGAGTCCTCTCGAACCTCTGCCGTTTCCGTTCCACACCATGATATGAAGGGCTTAATGGGCGGATTTTACAACTGGTTTACTTCTCTCACAAAGGGTCCTCTCTAGCTCGTGATTCAGTTAAACCAACATAAGAGCTAGCACTTTCCTGATCTTTAGATCACATGTTCTCAAGGCTGTTCCATAGTTCCGTCAAGCAATGAAAGCAAGAGCAACCCGATCTTCACCTCTCGTAGGAAATCTGAACTGAACTTGCAACTTCCCATTAAACTAAGCTGATCAAGTCGCTGGTCGCTTGACTCGAGAGTAAAGTGTGCTTTACAGGTCTCGGCTTACACGTGTTGTTTACAGTTATTTCTAGTAATTTAAGCACTCCAAAACTGAAGCAATCAACTATTAATGGAAGCCAATATTCATATTTGCCTGATCAAAATTTGAGGCACAAACACTTAACTCTCCCTTCTACCTAACTATTACCCATGTCTGCTTAATTTCCGTTTAAATCACACACACACAAACACACACTGCTGGGCAATTAAGCATATTACAAATTACGCATACGACATGTGTATGGAAGATCTAATAGATCTGACAGACAATCAGGCAGAGCAGAGCAGACAAACAGACATTGCAGTATCTTTTTGGATATGTCTGTCTGTCTTCCTGGCAACCCCCTCTCTACCCCACTCCCTCCCTTTCACCCACTAATGCCACAAGTTCACCTGAGCTGCCAGCGGAAATCGATTAGGCATAGAAAAACGCAACGCAACGCAACGCCAGGCAATGAAGGGTTTTTATGGTCTCTAGTTTTTGGGGGCTTAATTAAAGCCAAGTTAAGCGATAGTTCAGAGGGCTGGCACGGGTTAAGGGAGCCAAGGGCCGCCTAATAACGCTTTTGCATGGCAATTTGACAATTTGTCTACTTGTTGTCATTGGAGAGCAAAAAAATTATGCTTGTGCTGGCTTTAAAGTTGACAAAAAGCGAATTTGGGTGGCTGCTTGGCAAAGGTGATGATGTGGGGCGTGTCCTGTTGTGCACTTTGCTTGGCATAAAGCGAGTTAATGATTCGTTGAGTGGATGAGAAAATGAGTGCAGATGATGGTGATGATGATGATGATGATGACGATGATGGCAAAAGCAGCATCAGCATCAGCATCTAGCAAGAGCTGGAGATGTGTAGCAAGATGGAGCCACGCTAACGAGCAATAATCAAATCAAAATACATTTCATTATCAATGTGCTGCTAAAAATGCTTTTAAACGAGCAACAACAACACATTGTGTATTGACACATCCGCTGCTGCTGCTGCTGCCTTTTACTTGAACTGCTAATACTCTAACGAAAGGTTAGCCACAACTCTGTAGATTTTAGCAAGTGCTGCGATTCTGCTAATATCTACAGCTTTCATCATTCCTTTCGAATAGTATCTCCTGAGAGTTGAGAAAAGTATCTGCTACTGAGAGATGATGGAAGATGGCAGACTAGAAATCTATCTGCCGTTGAAAATGTGTATAACAATAAAGAATTTGCTAGTCTGTTTTGAATCCTTAGCCACATATCAAAGAGAATCCTTTCAGCAACTTCAACTTCATTTAAGAAACGTTTGCCTTAGGACCTACAACAAGTTTATTCTGAGCATCTCATAGCTTAGGTGAAACTTTTTACTATATAATTCTTGATATATCGGAATATATGGCGAATAGGAAGAGTATATAATATTCGTCATGTGGCTGCTGTCCTTATTCTTCTTTGTGCCGCAAAGTGAAAATTTGCTTAACCCCTCATAACAGGACTCACCACACCTGAGGCTCCCCACACTTTGGCCTTTTTGGCAGCCGCCTCTATTGTCAGTTGAGTCATTTTTAACCCCTCTCCACCATCTTTAACCCCCTCTGCTGCCGCTTCAACACTTGTTTGTTTGCGGTTTGGCTTGGACACTTTTGCGTTTTCCCTGGCTTTCTCTGTTTTCCCTGACTGCCTGGCTGCCTGCCTGATGTTCTGGCGTATCAATTATCGACTCGAATTTAGCCCAAACGCAGCCAAGTTGAGTTGCTCCCCCATGGCTTTGCCTTTGGCTTGGCCAATATTTTTTTCATGTTGCATACTTTCAGGCGCCGCTTCAAGTTCAAGTGCAAAAGACAATGGCGAAGCGAGCAACACCTTGGCCACCTGCTGTTATCGCTGCTGTTGCATTGTGGTTGGCTCCCATTTCAAGAGATTGAATCAGAGATAGAGAAAGAGAAAGAGAGAGGGAGAGGGCAAGGGAGACAGCATCAACTCGCGGGTAATTCCACACGCAAAGGCATTTCCTGCATTCGACACTGGCCAAGATGCAGCCAAGGAACAATTCCAACCGGACGTAACACAGAGCACTGCTGACCTTACTTTACCTTAGCTTGCCCTTCTACACTCCCACTTCAGCTCAGCATTGCTTCACCTTTATCAAAAGCTGTTTTCGACTGCCAGATTATACATAAATGCGGCATGTAATTTGTTTATTTTCCTCACATTCAGCGAGCTGGCAACGGCTTAGGATCAGACACACACACATACACACACAAACACAGGTCTGGACAGAACATAATTGGAGCTTTGGAGTGGGAACGAGAACGGGAATAGCAATGGCAACTTGGTTATACTCTGGCAGAAGAGCAAGCCAGGATCTGCCTTTGATGGATTCTATTTGGGCGCTATGTAGAGCCTGGGAGAAGACAAAGGGACAATTTGATCTCCTCTTTCTCTCTCTCTCTCTCTCTCTCTCTCTCTCTCTCTCTCTTTCTCTCTCTCTACCTGTGTGTCTTCGGGCCGCCACTGCCCGGCAGTACATTGTATGCCTGTTTGTCCTCATTTGCAATTGCTTTTTGCAGATTCTGCCAGGATAATTGTGCCAGGAGTGTACAGTGTGTACAGAGCATGTGAGATTTTCCCAGATTCTATGGAAACTATATATCTCTAGTATAGGAAACAGATGGTACAATCAAGTGAATGTATATTCATAACTGGATAAATGCATCCCACGTACACTTTCTTGATCTCTAGACACAGCATACTCTGTTATCCTATATCAAATGAAGGGTATCTCTTCCATAGCTTTGTCTGTACCAAACCATTGCCTGCTGCTGCTCCTGCTAATGCTACTGCTACTGCTGGCCAGGACATTGGATTGGCAGCTGCTGGCTAAATTTTTGGCACCTTAAGCTCAAGCTGAAGCTAACCCATCATCCTGTGTGCTTGTGTTTGTGTCATTATTGAATCTTTAATGTCAATAAGAAGCAGCATGAGAATTCGTTATGCCATGTTATAGTTTTTGGCAAACCCATTGTCTGTCTGTCTTCCTCGTGTGTGTCTGCTCTTTGCCTACCTCAATGAAATTGTCAAAACAGCAGGATGGGCCCAATCCTTCGGTGGAAATTGCCGGCCCCGAAAACCCAGACATGCCACACACACAAGAAATAATGCAAAAAGAAACCGTTAAAACCGATTTCGTGTTGAAAATTGCACACACAAAACTTTGCCGATTTGGCCAAGTTGTTAAAGTTGGCAGTTGGCTGCAGTCTTAACGGCTGCGACGACAATTGTTGAGAAGGCTTTGAGGTGGTTTGAGGATTGTTGATTTATGCCTGCCACCAGGCCAGGCCAATGGCCTCGCCAGCGCCAGCGCCAGCGCGCACCTGTCAAAGCCTAGGCCAAAGCCTTATGACAATTCCATTAATTAAATGTCCCAAAAAAATATACACAAAAGACAACAGAGAGAGGAGGAAGAAATATGACTAGGAGGAGGAGGAGAAGAAGGAGGTGGAGGTGCCATCAGCACATGCAATTGAACATTTTTTTTTGGGTATTTTAATTGTAAATTTTCTGTTGCTAATTGTTGGTGGGAGCAAACAGCTTAAGGCGGCAGCAGCAACAGCAGCAACAGCAGGGGCAGCAGGAGCAGGAGCAGGATCTGAAGCATCTCCAGCTTAAAGTTGGCTCGTCTTTCAGCTCTGTTCCTCTGATTTCACAGCCCACTTGAAGCTGGGCAAAGCCTTTGGCCTGGACTTTGCTTTTAATTAGCCTTGGCAATAGATGTTAACTTCGCCATGTTGTTGTTGTTGTTGTTGTTGTTGTTGTACTCGCGTCTTGTTGTAATCAAATCCGCGTTGCTGTGCTTTGTCACTTTTTGTATTGCATACTTTTGAGCACGCCAGGGCGGACATTTTTGGAAAAATATTTGTGAAAATGCTTAAGTTAAGGCAGCTACAATTGTTGTTGTTGTTGTTGTTGTTGCTCGTGTTGTTGCTGCTGTTGTATGAAATATAAGGCGGCATGTCCAATGAGTAGAAAGAGCAGCGATGAAAAAAAAAAGGGTTCAAAAGGCACACAAACATGCACAGGAAGCTGTGGCTAACGATGCTGACACGCTTTGGCTTTGCCTTTGCCTTGTCAGGCTTATCAACTTAGAAACACACACACACACATACACAACCATAATACACACAGACAGACAGACACAGAGACAGAGAGACAGCAAACAAAACACCTAACAAACTTTTGCTTTCAAGTTGACGCCTGACAGAGCTCCAGCTCTCGATGAATTCGGTACACGGCCGTAGCAGAGTACGAGCCAGAGCCAGAGCCAGAGCGGGAAATGCTTGTTAAACTGCATCCGGTTTGACATTCTAATTGCAGGCAGAGGAACACCAGGAGCTGAGCTGTGTGATGGGATGAGTTGAGTTGAGATGAGGCAAGGCTTAGGCTTAGACCTGCCCAAAAATAACTCAATATCTCTCATATATTTATGTATGAATTTCTATATTTAGTCTCAACTCCATGCCATATTTGACTGTGTGATAACAATTCTATTAGTTCAATGAAACTATACTGGCAACTTCATCCGGCATTGCTTGGGTTCTCTTTTTGTTACTACCACAACCAAAATGTTCCAGGCGAAGAGCTATTCTGTATGTTTGAACTACTATCGCCATATATGTTGATGAAACTCTCAAATTGCCTCAAAAGTTGTAAAGCAGACAGCCACCAGAGGACGATTTCCTGTTGCTGAATCTGGGCCCATTCCTATGATGTTTACATATGGGAATTCCACTCGCCTCTTTAAAGAAGAAAAGAAGGCTAGCTTCGGCTTCCTGACACTTCCTGCCTCCATACAACTTTTAACCTCGATTTTAAACCACTTGTAGCTGGAATTTGATAAATATGGTTTGCCATTTGTTGTAACTTTTATGAAACTTTCAGCCACCTAGCTGTGGCCGTTTGGCCTGTGCGTTGCCTAGAAGTTCCTATTTAAAATCCATTTTCTTTCCTTCGATCTCTTGCAGAATGCCAGCCAAATCAGTTTAGATGCCGCAATGGTGATTGCATCGATGCCGATAGACGTTGTGACCATAGGCCGGACTGTTCCGAGGGCGAGGATGAGGGCGAAGATTGCCGTAAGTATTCTTTGACTAGGATCAATTGCAATCCTTATACACGTACACCGGACACACTCTCTCTCACACACACGCACACACACACACTGTAACTGATATCTACTACTTATGCCTAAGTACACACACAATTTTGAGTACAACTTATATATAAGACTTTATATATACAAACTTGATCCGCAGCAAATGCTCGTAGTTAGTAAGGCTATCCATAAGCTTAGCGCTGTGATCTAGAGCTTTCAGTTTAAGAACTAAAACTAACTATAACTATAATGATGGCAGCTAACTAACTAACTTAACCGCCCTCCACTAACATGTGAAATGTCTCTCTCTCTCTCGTTGTCCCCCCACAAAAACGAATGCATGTCCTGGTGGGCCACCATCTCCTAACAATCTAACTAACCACCGTACATCGTATAACGTATATCGTGTATACCGATACTAACCAGCAGCAGACGCCTGTGGCGCCATGGAGTACCAGTGCCGCGATGGCACACGCTGCATCAGCATAAGCCAACAGTGCGATGGCCGCGCCGACTGCAGCGATGCCGACGATGAGGAGCACTGCGATGGAAGTGAGTATCAACATCAGTCATCGGATATCGCAAATCGACCAAGGCGGCGACAAAGACATATGCTCATTAACTCATCTCTCTGTGTCTCTCTCTCTCTCTCTCCCTCTTACTATTATTCTTGTCTGCCTTTTGAATCTGTCCGTTTCTTTACCTTTGTGGCTTAGTTGTGCCCAAACTGCGTTATACTTGCCCCAAGGGCAAGTTCACCTGTCGCGATCTCAGCTGTATATCGATAGTGCATCGTTGCGATGGCCGTGCCGACTGTCCGAACGATCGCTCCGATGAGGAGGGCTGTCGTATGTTTTGCCTTCATCTTGACCCAGTCCGTCCGTCTATATCTCTTCTTCTCCTTCTCTGTCCATCTGCTCTTGTCCCCTCTATTCATTCCCAAAACTGGACGCAGCCTGTCTATATGACAAATGGCAGTGCGATGATGGCACCTGCATTGCCAAGGAGCTGCTCTGTAATGGTAATATCGATTGCCCCGAGGATATATCCGATGAGCGCTACTGTGATGGTGAGTGTAACAGTGTTAGAAAGTTGAAATCTTCTCAGGCTAGATCCGAAAATAGAGCTCCAGGTGCAGGTGTCTATCTGTCTGGGGCAGGTAAGTGTCCACCGAAACACTGCACAACACCACAAAGCCTTCCGTTTCTTTTCGATTTTGTTTGATTTTTGTGCAACACAAACACTTTCTTGATACACTATATCCGAATGATAAGCTTAGACCAGGGATGGGCACACACATACTAGCACGAAAATTTCAAAGCTGCATATGTGAGTGTAGGCACAGAACTGAACTAAAGCTCAACACGATTTTATGCATATGCATGGTATCCCACGGGGTAAACTTTTTGAAAGTTGCCCATCTCTGGCATAGACTGATTCGATCTGGTCAAACCTTCTTCCCAATTGGCCCTCTTATACCCCTTCCTCAACACCCAGACCCATTCACATTCACCAACCAACCACGCATACCCACTGTGTCACACTCTTTCACACACTCAATCCAACGCCGTGTCGCTCAGGTGGCTTCGGTTTCGATGGCGATGGCGATAATCGTTGTAAGTACGATGAGTTCCTCTGCGGGAACGGTGAGTGCATACCGATGCGTCAGGTGTGCGATAATATCTACGATTGTGACGATTATACGGACGAGCAAAGCTGCGGTAAGTCCCTGTGTGGTCTAGTGTCGTCCTGAATCGTTACGACCATCGTCTGTGTCCTGTTCTAATGTCTTTCAATGTCTACAAAAAACCATGACCTTATAATATATATCAATCTCTGTCTCTGCTTCCTGTGCAATCTATATTTATGGGTTATTCTTTTGGTGTTTGTTTCTAACTTCCCTTGTGTAACTAATGCCCTAAATCTATTGTGGTGATGGCCTGACTGGTTGGTGGTCTTTAGACTTTCTATATAGAGACCCCAACCGCCGATCTCTCTCTCTCTCTCTGTCTCTTTGAATCTTCGTGGCCTTTCTCTAGCATCTACTGCTTGTTTCTACAAACTTTTCGATAGTTAATCGAATTTGCTTCTTGCCTCTTCCGACTCGCATCCGATCTATGTGTGTCTCTCTCTCTTTCTATGTGTTTTGGCAACTGTATAAGAAATTTTGATTTTATTTAACAATTTGCATTTTATTTTTCTTTTTCCCCCCCCCAAAAAAAAAAAACGATAAATTGTATCAACAAAACCTTTGTGGTTGTGGTTATCGAATGTTTGAATCCAAAAACAAATATCAAAATTAATCGATTAATTGCACGGAACAATGAAACAACTTCAACTCCATCAAATTGGCCCATATTTGCGAAATTTGCATGCAAAAAACAATCCCTGCGATATATATATACATCGGTATATCGATATCGAAACAAAATCCGACCTGACCTGACCTGACCTTAACCCCCGGGTTTGCATGCGGTACGCGTCTCTTGCCCCAACATAATCAACTTTAACCCCACGTTAACCCACAAAAACCAACGATCGGATCGGATCAGATATCAACGATTTGAACAACGGAATCAGCAGTGAGGATACCGTCGATCAGGATGGCATCATTCGTAACTATGCCGATCACCGTCGGCGACGTCCGCCACCCCAAATTGGCGGAAATGCCCTGCATGAGCTTGATGTACAGGACTATGCGGTATACCATCCGACGGGTGTGTACGAGAAGGCCAATGCGGTGAATCCCTGCGCAGCCAATCAGTTCCGTTGCTCGGACACCAATGTCTGCATACCGCTGCATCTGCGCTGCGACGGTTACTACCACTGCAACGATCTCAGCGACGAGCGGAACTGCGAGCAGTATGAGCGTCCAACAACCACCAGACGGCCGATACCCACAACCCGGGCGCCCTGGTGGCGTGTGACGGCATCGCCAGCTACGCTGGCGCGTCGCACCACCGAGGGTGCACCGCCACTACCAACAGCGGCGCCAACGATAATAACAACCACCACCACCACCACCACCACCACTAACCCAATTACAATAACAACAGCCCGAAGCAGTGCAGCGAGTAGGTTTTTATGCAAATCTCTTCCACACACTCAAACACACACACACACGCTCTTAGAGTGACTATTGCTCGCTCTCTCGCTCTCCACATGTTTCGCTGATTTAAGTATATATTATATGTAGCATACTTTTTGGTGCTGGTTCTCGTTAATTAAAGGATGGGTCGCACTCAATTAGTTAGTCCATCGCTCGAATGAGAATGCATGAATCCAACAACAGCAACAACAACAACAACAACAACCGAAAGTGCATGCCATGTTTGAAACATTGAAACTTACTTAAGCCACACACACACACACACACACACGCAGACACACACACTTACACACACGCACTGCTAGTTATAGTTTAAACGTTTAATTTAGCCTTAAAAATATTACGTTCTTTTATAAGCCATTAGTGACACTCAGAAAAAAACTTTAGAAGGAAGAACTGTGGCCTAAGGCTTAGAAATTTTACCACAGGGAACTCTCTCTGTCTCTTTCTCTCTCTTTCCTGAGAGTTAGATTAGTGTGAACCCTGCTGATAGTTTGATTTCCATAGAAACCATGATATGAAAAGTGAAGCCAGATAGAAGAGGTAGTCCTAGAAGGCCTCATATATCCTGACCAATGGATAATGCCCAGGTCAAACTGTAATAGCTAGGTGGCTGAAATGTTCACACAAGTTAGAGTTAAATGGCGTAGGCGCACACTAAGCAACCGTCTTTATGAAATACCAACTGCAAGTGGTTCAAACGTGTGGAGGCAAGCATCTCACTAACGCCATCTATGTTTGAAAACTTAAGTGAGATCACACTCTGGTTGCTGCCTTTGCTTTAAAATGGCAGGTTTGTGACTTGTGGCTTGATAAAGATATGGATTTGTTCCTTGGAGTTAACTCTACAAGGGGGTGAGGACATAACTTCACCGTTTTCAAACGTCATAATTTCAAAACAAATTTTCATAATATCACTTATCAATGATCAGCCCAAACGGTAAGAGCTATGAGACAGCAAAATGCTCACAATGCAGACTTTAGTTGGCCTAGGTGAACACTAAGAAGCTGTTTTAGAAAAATGTGTATGGCAATGTAAGAAAACTCCTTCATTATATATCAAAGATGAAAGTTCATAGTTGGGCAAACTTCTGACTTCGGATGTTTTTCTCTGAGTGTACCATTTTAGCGTTGCGTTCGCTTTCATTTCACACGACTCACACTCACTTACATTCAACATTATTTGATTTCTTTCCTCTCTCTTTCCGTTTCCGTTTCCCGTTACGTTGTGCGCTGTGCTATTATTTTTCTATGTGACTTTGTTGTCTCTCTGACAATCTGACAATCATCAAACACCATCAACACACACCCACACACACACACACACCAAATCACATTTAGCCAACTTATCATCATCAACATCATTATATCCATACCCATCATCGCCATCGTCACCGGGAGTGCCCTCCTCCACATCCTTGCCAAGCAATTGCCTCGAAAACATTGAATTCGCGTGCCACAATCGCGATTGCATTCCAATTGAGAGCGTCTGCGATGGCATCCCCGACTGTGGCCAGCACGAGGATGAGGACTATGTCCTGTGCAATTGCAGTGCCGACAAGGTAAGCACTGTGGCGCTCTCTCGCTCGCACCTACATACACATGACATTTACATACATCACATTGCATACATGTTACATCAATTGACATCAACAAACAGTACAAATGCCTGCGAGGCGGCGGCTGTATACCGAAAACTCAGGTCTGCGATGGCAAATCTCAGTGTCGCGATGGCAGCGATGAGAGTGCATGCCGTAAGTACATTTGTCTCATTCTCTCTCTCTCTCACACACACACACTCTTTCTAACCATCAAACACGCTGCCTGTCCCCCTTTGTATCTATATCTCTCTCTTTTACTCACTCAGAGTATCTAAGTATATATGTATATCCATCTCTTTCTTACATTTGCGGCAATTAGACTAAGTTCTTTTTTTTTTCTTTTTTTTTTTGATTTCTTGTCTATCTTAATTTGCTGTAAATTTTTATAACATATTAGAGTATAATTATTGATTTCCTTTGACTTGAATTCATATTTATGCTTTCTATTATTTAGAATCTAGTATTTTTATGGTATTTTATTAGTTGCATTTGAAACAAATTGAATCAGGCCTTTACTTTTGATTGGTTTCTTGCGAAATGGTGGCAGCAGAAGCCTGGATTAAACTAATACAGAAGAGTATCTGACGATAGAGCCACTCTTGGGCTAAAGGCTCAAGGCCATGGCTATAATTAGCCAGCAAATATGCAAGAAATCAGAAAGATATGGTCATCTCACCACATAGATGTGCCTGTATTCATGCTCTGGCTGGTTTCTGCAGTAAGTGTGGCTCTATAGCTAGATACTCTCTTAATTTCCATCCAAATCCAATCAAACATCATTCTATCTCTAGCTTAAATCTCTAATAATTCACTCATTTGATTTTGTCTAACTTAGATCTTAGATTACGATGCACTGCTCGCCCCTCCCCTATCCCCTTTAAGACAAAGTAGCCAACATTTGTAGCTAACTGTACTTCTCTCTCTCTCTCTCTCTTTTCTTTCTTTTTCATTTCTAAACATGATCCTTATATGATTTTTCTTATACCGCTCCGCTGCTCTTTTGTGTACAAATGTTGTCTCTCTCTCTCTCTCTGAAACTCTCTGAACTGAATTGAACTGAACTACTGCCTGCGTTTGTTCGTTCTGCCCTGCTACAACAACCACAACCACATCACCAACAACATGAACACCACATCAAATCTGCTTTGATCTGCTCAACATTCTGCTCTGCTCTGCTCATATAATCGCATCACGAATTCACGCCCCTATATGAACACAGACTTCCATGCCAAATTCAACAAGAGCCGACCCAGCGTCGAGTGCCTGAGCTTTCAGTATCAATGCGGCGACGGCAGCTGCATATCCGGCTATAAGCGTTGCAACGGCATCACCGACTGCGCCGACGGTGCCGACGAGTACAACTGTCTGATCAATTACGACGATGCCAACTATGGTACTAATCGATAAGCGATATAACACAGAAATAACAAAAACCACACATAAATTATCGAACTGAACAAACGATATATATGAATCGATAGTTGCACAAAGCATATACGAGTTGTACCAATACATTATCTCCTTTTCTTTTTCATCTTTTCATGCAACACACACACACACACACACACACACACACACACTTCACACACTCTTACACCCGCACACACACACACACAGACACCGACTCAAACAACAATCCATTGAATGAGTGTGATCTGCTTGAATTTGAGTGTGATTATGGCCTATGTCTGCCGTTAGAGAAGAAATGCGATGGCTACAAGGACTGTGAAGATGAGACCGATGAGCTCGATTGCCCAGCATTTACAGGTAAACAGCAATACACACACACACACACACATCTACACATACACACGCACTAGCTATTCTGCTACAAAACACAAATCGACACAAAAATCATCTCACATTCATCTCACGCAGAGCATTGCCTAGATAATGAGTTCGAATGCGACGATTATTGCATACCGCGCGATCAGCTGTGCAACGGCATTGTCAACTGCAATGATGGCAACGATGAGCGCAACTGTACCTTTTGTCGCGAGGGCGCCTATCTGTAAGCGATGATGCTACCTCCATATCCATTCCGAGTGGCCTTTAATATGAAACATCTCTTCTACATCTCTTCATTCTCTTCTCTGCTGATGCACCACCAACACACACTGCACACACCGCACGCACGCACCCATGCACACCACACACATGTTCATCGACCATTAACCGTTATCCATCGATATGCATTCAACCGATATTCATCGACATGACCATCATCATCATCATCATCTCAGCTGTAACACTGGCGAATGCATTGCCGCAAAGCTGCAATGTAATGGCCAGATTGACTGCTCCGATGGCAGCGATGAGCGCCAATGTGGTAAGATTGTGATGCCCAAAACGCAACTGTACCTCCCCCACGGGTGTGATCTAATCGCTTCTTAACGTAACTTACACTTAAAACTCCAATTCAACCTCTACTTACCCCTAACTAATATGCATGCATAACTCTTGTAGCCGAAAAGTAGAGTTCTTTCCCAACTCTTAGTTGTGGTGTTACTTCCATACCTTCCCCTTTGGGTACACCTGCACGGCCGGGGAATCTGTTTAAGTTACATTTGTACAAGAAATCTTTGAGTGCCTCTCGTTTGGTTCTACATAGTGTTTACAGCCAATCACCATTGTCTTTTGTGTTTCAAGTGAGCGGCTGTCCGCACCATCAGATTGCCTGCAATGGCACCTGCATCGATCGGTCCATAGTGCTTTGCGATGAGAAAATTGATTGTGATGACGGCATCGATGAGCGCGATTGTCCTGGTAACGAAAACAATAAAACTATTGTGCAACTGTACTTATTTGCAAAGCACGTATCCCACTCTCTCTCTCTCTGACTCTCTCGTTCTTTCGTTCTCTTCCTCTCCCGCTTTGTCTCCTTGACGAGGACAACTAAAGTTTCCTGAAACCGCGCAGTTGTATTTCACACTTGTTTCCCCAAAGTATGATCAAACCATACTCTCCACTCTCCCTTCTCCACTCCAGACTAGAAGTATCTAACTATGGAGCCACACCTATGATGTTCTCAGCAGTAGTGATACACATACTTCATGGTAGTTGAACAACGACCTTGCTTTGTGGCTCTATGGCAAGATGCTCGAGTTGATTGGGATACCATGCTTAAGATTGGCAGCCGACCCAACCTTGTGACCCAAAACCATGAAAGAAAGACCAAAGATGGCGGCAAGCGTAGCTACATTGTGTGATCGTTATGCTCGACAATACTCGGAAGTGAGTTGCAAGACATATTCACTCGCTTTCATACGCAGGATCGTTTGCTCTAACGATACATTTTTCACAGAGATGAGCTGAACTAACTGAAAATTGTAGCCCTTCTGGTCTTTCTTTCATGACACAAAGCCACGCTTTCTGGCGTTTTGTGTATCTCCCTCTCTCCCCCTCTCTCTCTCTCTCACTTACACACTCTCTTTCTTTCTGTTTAATAATGCCATTGCCCATTTACTTATACATTTTCGTTTGTTATTCTTGTTGTTCTTTTATTTTGTTAAATTTACATGCTCAACACATACATACACACATACAACAAAGACACACACTTGACACACCACACACACAACACACACACACTCGATGGAGTGTGTCGCTCGTTTCAATGGCAATGTGATAATTTCGAGTGCATTCATCGTGATTCTCTCTGCGATGATAAATCGGACTGCTCCGATAATTCGGATGAGTTGCCGCTTAATTGCATAGGAAGTGGTAAAAAAAACTCACACATACATATCATAGTTAGAGTGACCAGACCATACCTAAGTTATGGTTTAAGTATGTATTTAATTCTTGCTAGAAATAAGTTAGACCTAAGTGAGACCTACGAAATGATGGTAGCAGAAGAACAGGGCAAGAGTCCTGAACAGGTTTGTATAAGTCAGAGCTTGCTTTAACATGATTATAACAATTATAATACCATATGCTATATATACTATGATAAGTGTGAATACCTCTCTTATGTATATCCTGTGCCGTCTTGCACACTTCATCTTCTTATCAATCTCTCTCTCTCTCTCTCTCTCTCTCTCTATCTATCTCTCTTCTTGTTGTGTCAAAACCAATCACCATTAACCTCACACCATCCACATCCACAACCACATCCACATCCCATCCCACAACTCAATGTAAATCCGCATCCCACGGCCTACTCCCCCTGTCCCTCGCTCCCTTCATTTCACACATAGCCACCACACGCCACACCGCCGCCGACTGCAGCCCGGAGCAGTTCTTCTGCGACGATTACTGCTTCGATCGTAACATCCGCTGCAATGGTCATTACGACTGTACCGATCGCAGCGACGAGCATGATTGCCATTTGCAGCAGCATCATCCACGCCCACCTACGTCCACGTCCTCACACACATTGTATCAGCATCAGCATCCGCATCTGCCCTGCCCGCAGCACGCATGTCCCAGTGGCAAATGCTACACGGAGAGCGAACGCTGCGATGGCCGTCGTCATTGCGAGGATGGCGCCGATGAGGCTAACTGTAAGTTCTAACTGTGAATCCACATATATCATATCGTATCGTATTGGGATATGCTAAGGCAGCTATTCGTGGGGGAGAATGCGGCAGGGTATGTGGTGTGAAAGCATGAAAACTAACCAATGCAGATAGGTCTTTAGCTTTAAGATCGATCAAGTAGGAGGCCTAGAAGGACCTCTAGCCAAAGGAACGGAGCTCCAGCTAGACAGGCACATCAACACATCTACACTCAGAAAATATTGCATCTAGATCATAGAAATTCGTCCTAGATGTATGTATAGAAATAATTGGAAATTATATATCTATGAAGACTGATTTGGTGATTTCTGGAAGATTTGAAGTCCAAAAGGGCAGCGCTCCATATTGTAAACCAGTGGTGGTCACGTAATGGCTCGAATTGCTCTTTTGCAATTTCAATTGTATATGTCATCTGCGACCCTATAAAGTAAATATATTCTTGATCAGCATGACAATCCGAGTCGGTACAGCCATGTCCGTCTATCAGAGTGTTTCTATGCGAACTATTTTCTCAGTTTTACACAGACTTCTTTTTGCTCTAAGCTGCTCATTTGTCAAAATCGTGAAGATCGGACCATTATATTATATAGCTACCATATAACCGATTGTTCCGAAATAAACACTTGGGAGCTTAACTTTTCTGTTTTTCATCCAAATCAAACCAAATTCGTCTTGTATCCACTGTAGCCCCACGTCCATACGACAGATTTGATCTAAATCGGTAACTATATATAGAATGTGAATGGTATATAACCTTCGGCAAGCCGAACTTAGCTTTCCTCTCCTGTTTTTTCATCCAAATTGAACCAAATTTGGTCAGTTTTGTAAGCTTCGTTTAGCCGAAGTAAGCCTTTCTGTCATGTTGTTATAGATGGTTGTTCTAGGCGAATTTCTACATATCAACGGCTCAATATTTTCTGACTGTACTCAAATTGTTCCATTTGGAAATGGACTATACCTAGTATATAGTAATTATATAGTAACTATTATACTTTAAAGGACTTGAGTCCAAGTCTGAGTTTTCGGCACAGTAAAAGTAATCTCCTACACGGCTTTTTGGCAGCACCCACACAGGCATCTTGAATCTGTATATGAATGTGCTCCATGTTGTTTTACTTTTCAGTTGCTATAAGCTATATACACATACGTATATATATATACTTATATATATCTGATCTGATTTCCATGCGAAAATTCAATTTCTATTATATCTATCTATATATTTTTGTACAACTTTCTCTCTCACCTTTTACCTTTTGTTTTGCAATGTTTATATGCACAACAACAACAACAACTACTACTACTACAACAACAACAACAACAACAACTAATATATATATATATTAACAATGCCTTTATATATATATATATATGTAGGCACTCAGTGCAAGGATAATGAATTTTTATGTTACGATCGCCAGTTTTGTATAAATTCAACACAGCACTGCGATGGCTTCTACGACTGCAAAGACTTTTCCGATGAACAGAATTGCATTGGTTAATAAAACAACAACAATTTCAACTACAACAGCAACAAGTTTTACTTTCAATTGAATATTGAACTTTGACTTGCGTTCCTGTGTTGCGTTACGTTACATTTCATTTCCGATATTTAAGTTTAGTTTGTAGTTAAAGTAGTTTACTTTTGTGTATCCTTTTAGGTTTGCTTTTAAGATCATTGGCATGCTAACGCTTCTTATTCTAATTCTTATTCTTAGTCTTAGTCTTAGTCTTAGTCTTAGTCAACCTTAGCTGTAGTCAATGTGACGTTATTCCAATCCGGAAAGTTGAACCACATGTGTATGCACTGTTGTTGATTTTACTTTCATTACTTTCATTCGACTTTTGTTCTGGATTTATAGCCTTATAGCTTTCAACTCCTCCTACTCCTACTCCCAGTGGTCATCGACTTTTACCAATGGTGTGTCTAATCCTTACCATTTTCTTAATTGCCAGGCTGCTCCGCCAATCAATTCCAGTGCCACAATGGTGACTGTGTGCCACAGTCGGCCACCTGCGATGGCTATGCCCACTGCCGAGATGGTTCCGACGAGCTGGAGTGCGCCGACTCATCGGAATGCCTGGCCAGCCAGTTCCGCTGCCGGAACGGCCAGTGTGTGAGCGCCGTTGCCCGCTGCAATGGTCAGACAGACTGCAGGGATAGCTCCGATGAGCAGAATTGCGGTAAGTAAAGAACGGTAGATGGCCTGAACCAACTGCCTGAACTTCAGGCAGTCTGAAGAAAAAACGTTCTTGAATTAAGATTTTCTCAAAGCTTGCTTGAATTTTGAGTACTTTTTTTCTTGATTCAAGTACGAAATTCTTGATTAAGCTCATCAAATCATCAATCAATCAATCAATCCATCAATCAATCAATTAGCTAGCAACAGCGTTAGCAGCAGCCCCTCCGGCAGCAGCCTGACGACCACCACGCAGGCACCCCTGCGTATTATCTGCCCCTCCAGCACATTCCGCTGCGAGAACGGGCCTTGCATAACGCTGGGGATGCGTTGCAATGGCGTCGTCGACTGTCCGTACGATGCCAGCGATGAGCTGGACTGCGGCCCCGTCAGCAATGAGATCGATCGTAAGTCATGTGAGAGTGTAACCAGACCAGGTGGCAGCGAAGGAGAACCCAAACCACAGCACAACCAACTACTACTACTTACTCCTACTACTGCAACATTTTGTACTCCTCCAGACTTTGCTACTAATGTTGTAGATGGGAATGGGTGCTATGGCTAATAATTATCACAGATACATCTAACTAACCCATAACCCATAACTCCCGAAACATTTTCCTATATACAGCTGATCTCTAATCTCTTCAACTCCTTCATTCGCAGCCAACGAACCAACGAATCCGGGATCTCGCAACCAATTGAATCTCAAAACCTATCCAGATAGCCAAATCATTAAAGAACGTAAGTACACGGAGCATCCAGCCCCAGCTCAAGCTCAAGCTCAAAGGCATATCCTTGCAAAACACAGTTGGACATTGCAAGAATATGTCTCTGTTGCCCAATCTTCGGAGGGCGTCGAAGAATCTCGCTTTTGTTTTCGTTTTAAGTTCTAAGTTTCTAAGCAATCTACATTATGTTCTTACCAATACTTTTAACGCTTATGACATAACCTATAAATAAATACTACCTGCAGGATATATTAGGGAGGGTAAGTTTGAGCTAACTAAACACTCTTAACTATAACTATGCAACACAACGTATTATATAGACGCACACACACACACACACACACACACATTCGTAGGATCAGATCACACCGTGCTGCACTTGCAAAAAGCACCAAGAGAACATCAAATTGGCTCGGCAAGGCGTTGTATATTGTGTCGAAATTGGTTAGGCAGCACTGCTAGACCCTCTTCGCCACCACCAAATCCTTGCCCCTCACAATGGTTGTATGAAATCCAAATTCCAGCTCCAGCTCTAGATTTAGTTTGATCTGCTTGAAAATGTTAACCCAAATAACTTGGCCTGGTTACTAATTTGGTTTTGTGTTGTGTTGAAAGGTCGCGAGGTCATCTTCCGCTGTCGGGATGAAGGTCCGGCACGCGCCAAGGTTAGGTGGACTCGTCCCGGCGGACGGCCACTGCCAGCCGGCTTCTCCGATAAAAGTGGACGTCTGGAAATACCCAACATTCGCGTAAGTCACAACTCAAGGTCATCGATCATCGATCGTCATCGATTCAACATCTAATTTTTTCCAGGTGGAGGACGCTGGCATTTATGTATGCGAGGCTGTGGGCTATCCCAGCTATGTTGAAGGTCAACAGGTCACCGTTAATCTGGATGTCGAACGCTGTAAGTATGGCCACTATAGTGTCATCTGCCAATTTACATTATTTCTGCTGCTCTACGCCTCAACCCCCCATGCAGCTTGGGGTGAACACAAGTACGAGGAGCTCAAATCCAATCGCATAAAATACGGCACGGTGCCGCACATTGACCTCGAATTCTTTGGTCTAGGTAAAAGCACTGGCCTCATGCCAAGACCCAACCAAGGAACTCTACTCACTGAACTAATCTATTTTCTAATCCCGTCCCTTTTGTTTTGCTGCTTGAATGCGTCTGGCAATCTCCGGTAAGCGGTTATTTGCCCCACCAGACCCTCAGTCGTTCTCTCTCTCTCTCTCTATCTCTCTATCTCTCGCTGGTTACTCATTTCGTTTTGGATTTTTGGTTTCTTCGACAGTTAACTATAATGACTATGAACGTCCGCCCTCAGCGTGCAGCGAATACCAGGCCACCTGCATGAACGGCGACTGCATTGACAAGTCGCAGATCTGCGACGGAGAGGCCCATTGCTCGGATGGCTCCGATGAGCACAGCTGCAGTATGGGACGTAAGTGTCAACCGAATCAGTTCCTTTGCAACAACTCCAAGTGTGTGGAGCGCACGTGGCGCTGCGATGGCGAGGACGACTGTGGCGACAACTCCGATGAGCAGACCTGCGATCCAGAGCCGAGTGGCTCTCCATGTTCGTACAGCGACTTCCAGTGCCGCAGTGGACACTGCATACCCAAGAGCTTTCAATGTGACGATGTGACCGATTGTGTTGACGGAACCGATGAAATTGGTTGCAGTGAGTAGTGTGAGGAACAGCCACCCCTTCGCACCGCTAACCCATCTCCTTTTATAGGAAAGCCCGTGCCCATACGTCCACCACCTCCTGTACAATCCCTGCATGAGGGACAGGCTCTCAATCTGACCTGTGTGGCCGATGGCCAGCCCGTGCCAACGATTGTGTGGCGCCTGAACTGGGGCCATGTCCCGGACAAGTGCACCTCGAAGAGCTACGGTGGCACCGGCACCCTATACTGCCCCGACATGATGCACCAGGACAGCGGCGCCTACTCGTGCGAGATAATCAACACGAAGGGCACACACTTCGTCACTCCGGACACCATTGTGACTGTCACCCAGGTTCAGCACGAGTACTGTGCAGCTGGTTTCTTCAACATGCTCGCCCGCTCCAGCGATGAGTGCATTAAGTGCTTCTGCTTCGGCGTGTCGAGCTCCTGCGCCAGCGCCAACCTCTACACATACGCCCTTAATCCTCCCATTGTAACCAGACGCGTTGTCACCGTGGAGCTAAGTCCCTACCGCCAGATTGTGATTCGTGAGAAGGACAACCGAGGATTGATAACTCTCCACCATGGCGTACAGTTCCGCGCCTCCGATGTGTCGATCAGCGGAAGGGAATCCCCCTACTTGGCACTGCCGAACGAATGGTTGGGTAACCAGCTCCGATCCTACGGCGGCAATCTCAGCTACGAACTGAACTATGTTGGCAACGGACGGCCCGTCTCCGGTCCGGATGTGATCATCACTAGTAATAACACGACCCTCACCTACCGGCTGCGCACTCAGCCAAATCTGGTGAACAAGGTGCGCATACCCTTCCTGCCCGGCGGCTGGCAGAAGCCCGACGGTCGCAGGGCCACACGCGAGGAGATTATGATGGTTCTAGTCAAGCTGGACCACATTTTGATACGTCTGGCCTATATTGATTCTGTTGAGCGTGAAGTGGAGGTGGTCAACGTTTCCCTGGACTCGGCAGGGACCTCCGACAGGGGTCTGGGCAGCGCCTCGCTGGTTGAGAAATGCAACTGCCCGCCTGGCTACACCGGTGACTCCTGTGAGGAGTGTGCCCTCGGCTTCATTCGTGAACCAGGCGGTCCCTGGCTGGGACACTGTGTGCCCTACACTCCCGAGCCCTGTCCCGCTGGCAAATATCTGGATCCCCGTCGCGACAACACCTGCTCTCCCTGCCCCTGCCCGCACAGTGGCAGTAACAACTTTGCCAGTGGCTGCCAAGCAAGTCCCGATGGAGACGTAATTTGCGATTGCTACGAGGGCTACGTGGGGCGTCGCTGCGAGCACTGTGCGGCCGGCTACCAAGGCAACCCGCTGGTCCCAGGCGGCAGCTGTCACAAGACACCCGAGTCCACCTGCAACGCGGAGGGCACCTACAATGCCCAGAGCGATGGCAGCTGTCACTGCAAGGATTTGGTTATTGGCGACCGCTGCGACAGCTGTGCGCCCAAGAGCTTCTACCTGAACTCCTTCACCTACACCGGTTGCATCGAGTGCTTCTGCAGTGGCCTTGGGGTGGACTGCAGCAGCAGCTCCTGGTACCGAGATGAGGTGAGCAGCAGCTTTGGACGCTCGCGTGCTCCCCACGGCTTCGATTTGGTGCGCGACTATACGCGCCCCAACCCACAACCCGTGGCATTTGAGACCGACCTCAATCAGATTACCTTCAGCGCCAGCTCGGAGAACAGCGCTGATACGCTTTACTGGAGCCTCCCGGCACCATATCTGGGCAACAAGCTGACCGCCTATGGTGGCCGCCTCAACTACACGCTCAGCTACAGTCCCCTGCCGGGTGGACAGATGTCGCGCAACAGTGCACCCGATGTGGTCATCAAGAGCAGCGAGGATGTCACCCTCATCCACTACCGCAAGTCGCCAGTCAGCCCCAGCACCTCCAACTCCTATACTGTACCTATCATTGAGAGCGCCTGGCAGCGCACCGATGGCCAGTTGGCCAACCGCGGGCATCTGCTGATGGCCCTAAGCAGCATCAAGGCCATCTACATCAAGGCCACATACACGACCAGCACCAAAGGCAGCACACTGAAGCAGGTTACCCTCGATACGGCCACCGCCACGAACCTGGGCACCCAGCGCGCCTACGAGGTGGAGGAGTGTCGCTGCCCAGTGGGATACATTGGACTCTCTTGCGAGCGCTGCGCGCCCGGCTTCAAGCGTAACCCCGAAGAGGGTCTCTATCTGGGTCTCTGCGAGCCCTGCGACTGCAACGGTCATTCATCACAATGTGATGCCGAGACGGGCGTATGCCTGGTAAGTGATTCACCCAAATTCCAGGGGCTTCAAGAGCTCCGGAGTGCGATGTTAATGATTCCATCACTCTGATTCTTCCTCCGCAGAACTGCTCTGACAACACTGAAGGCGAGAGTTGTGAACGCTGCGTCGGCGGATACGCGGGCGATGCCACCAGTGGCACACCCTACGACTGCCAGCCGGACAATAGTGTTCCATTGCCGCCCAGGCCCGAACCAGAGCCGGGATCGAATACGGAGGAGTGCGACCATTGGTGCAACGCCGATGGTAGGGTGAGCTGTCGCGACGGCTACTGTCACTGCAAGCCGAACGTAATTGGCAACCGCTGTGACCAGTGTCGCCCCGGCACGTACGGACTCGCGGCCTTCCATCCGGATGGCTGCAAGGAATGCTTCTGCTCCGGCCAGACAACGCAGTGCACCTCGGCGTCGCTGTACCGCCAGTTGATACCCGTTGACTTCTTGGCGAATGCACCTTTGATCACCGACGCGGATGGCCAAACCCTGGACACTGAGAACCTTGAGAATGATGTGCTCAGCAACACCTTCATCTATTCGCATCCGTCTTACTTACCAAAGTACTGGAGCCTGCGCGGCAGTGTGCTGGGCAACCAGCTGCACTCTTACGGCGGCCAGCTGCAGTACAAGCTCACCGTGGAGTCATACGGCGACTATCAGGAGGGCAACGATGTCATACTCATTGGCAATGGAGTGAAGTTGCTGTGGTCGCGCCACCCCCACGAGGCCGACCAGAATGAGTACAAGGTGCGCCTGCACGAGGACGAACAGTGGCAGCGGCTGGATCGCGGACGCGCTGTGCCTGCTACCCGTAACGATTTTATGAGCGTGCTGACGAACCTCGAGCATATACTGATACGCGCCACCCCCATGATACCAACCACACGCACCGCCATAAGCGACGTCATCCTTGAGTCGGCCGTGGAGCAGCCCACGCCGGGCGCACGTCATGCCCTGGATATCGAGCTCTGCCAGTGCCCACCCGCCTACACGGGCAACTCGTGTGAGAACTGCGCCCCCATGCACTATCGCGACGAGAGCGGACAATGCCGGGCGTGTCCCTGCCAAGCGCAGAATAGTGAAAGCTGCTTCTTGGCCAGCAGCGGCTATGTCGAGTGCCAGTGCAAGACACGCTTCACCGGTGACCGGTGCCAGGATATTGGTGAGTAAATGCTGATTCCGATTCCATTTCGGGCTCACATATATACTAGGTGTGTCCAAAAAGTAAGCAGACTTTTCAAGTTTTTTTGGCAGCGTACGATTCATCGATTGTTTCTGTTGTGTTGGTACACGCGTTGGTACAATAGCACACTTAGTTTGTTTTTGACAGATTAAAAGGTTATACGTATTTTGTTGTTCGGTCTTGGCTCTCCTGGGTGCTTCCATTGGGACGATTGCGCTTTGGTTTCGACGTCATAACTATATACCCATGATTTTTATCTGGCAAAAACAAACTAAGCATGTTATGTATTTGAAACTGTGAACATAAGTTTGGGACATGCGTGCCAACACAACGGTAATCGAATCGTACGTTGTCCGCGAAACGAAAGGTCTCCTTTGAACACACCTCGTGTTTACACACACAGATACAGATACAGATAAAAGATACAGGTACAGAGGCGCATACTCGGATAATGATCGATGTTATCCAGCCATCAGCCACAAGCTGTTGCTCCCCGTAATCCGTAATCCATAACCCTTTCCCCAGAATCAAGGCAATTGGATCATAAATGTATCTGTGCCTTTGTTATCCTTCCATCATTTGCCTTAGCCCCAGAACTAACCGAATATCGAGAATCAGATCCCTCCTCTACTGACTGCTGACTCTGCCTCCCTCTGCCACCTCTCTGCCCTGTATACAGAACATTTACCTACTACACTTATGCCCATAAAACTATTTTCTATACATAATTACTTTTTTTCTATTTTCTACTTTTCTTTGACTTTGTCTTCTTGTTTTTTTCCACCACAACAAACGAAAATTGATCCTGAATGTGAATCATCCAAAATCAAACAACAAACAAACAAACAAACAAACATTCAACTCCAATTTCCAATTCGAATTCCCATCCAATCCACATTCTAGACAAATCTCTCATTATCGAAGAACCGCCCCAGATAAGCGATATAATCGGGGGATTCTGTTGCAATGGCTTTCGTTTCGATATTGCGCCCAACGAGACAATCTCGTACAATGACCCCATGCCGATATATAATGGCGAAAGATTCATAGGAAATATTACGAAACTGCACGACGGCTGCCGCTTGCGAGGTTCGGGTTCGCTACCAGACAACCAAAATATCAATCAAACCATCCACATTCAATCGATCAACCAACCAACCAACCAATCAATCAATCAATCAATCCATCAAACCATCAAACCATCGACAACAGCAGATTTCTAAATACGCACCAGTATAGAGCACCACCACACTCACACACACACACACACACTCTATGTTCACACTTAGCGAAAGAACAAACCTAACGTTAGCTCTCTCTCTTTTTCTCTCTCTCTCTCTCACACACACACACATTTTCTCTGTGTATCTCTGTGCTCTCGAAAACAAAGGTATGAGAGCACACCTGAGAGAAATTGAAGCTTTCAAATTTGATACTCGTAGTAATGGGTTAGAATCCATCCTATATACTCGTACTCGTTATAGATTTATATATGTGTAGTAGTACTCGCTCCTTTTTGTGTAGTCTCTACCTCGCTGTCTCTTTGTCTCACACACTTCTCGCATATGCGTTTGTATATCTGCTTCACTCTCACTTACTCAGTTCTTGTATGTAGCTGCTTGTATCTCGCTGTGACTCTCTCACTCGCTCTCACTGCCTGCCCCTTCGTGTGTGTTACGGTAGCTGAGAGCGAGAGCTGGCTCAGTCTTTCAGGCTTAGCCCTATATATAAAGTATTCGTTTGTATATGTGTGACCCCCCCCCCCCTGCAATCCTTCCACCTACCATTTATCCACCAACTAGTAGGAAACCTACTCGTTAATTGTTGATTTGTGTTTACTGTACAGTGTTTACTCGTATCTGTTTGGGTTTGCTTAATGCACGGCTCGGGGAATGCGAAAGGTTAAGGACTCGTTGTCTGTCACTCGTTCGCATCAGAGTGAATGACCTGCGCCTAAGACCAACCTTCAAATTTTCTGAGCTTTGGTTTAACAAAAAACAAAAAGCAATAACTCTATCTCTGTCTTTATCTGTTTAGCCATCCACCTCTCCACTCCCCCCCGTTGTTTCTTTGTTATCCTAGATGACTTTCGTCACCTACCCGCTCTCCCTCACACACTCTCTCTCTGTCTCTCTGCTACTCGTTCAACTTGGACTGAAAGCCTAACAACTAATAGTCAAATCTGTCGTCGTTCCCATATGTTACCATGTATCTCCTCCTCCTCTCTCACTCTACAGCCACATGGCTGAGTATAACCAAAAAACAAGAAAAGAGAACCCCCCGACTAGATCCATCTTCAATCCTTAAAAGTCGTTTCTGGTAACGTTTCTGTTATTAAACCGCAACCTTGTCACTAACACTCTGTATAAAAACTGACCTGTCGGCTTGGTTAAGGCCTAACTAATCGCATTGATTGCTATTGCTTTACATCAACCAGACTCGGGATCCATAGAGCCACCAACTCCGGATGTACCCGATGTGCGCACTCAGATAATTGTGTCGATAGCCAAACCGGAGATAGCGATAATACCAGTGGGAGGATCATTGACGCTGACCTGCAGCGGTCGCATGACTTGGAATAATGTAAGTGCTGGCATTACTTTCTTAAGTAATCTCACTCACATATCTATTCGTATGCCTCTCTCTATCTTCCTATTTTATCTAGGATCCTGTGCTGGTTAGCTGGTATAAGCTCAACAGTCGCATGCCCACCGATAAGGAGATCGAGGGCGGTGTCCTGCATCTGTTTAATTTGCAAATTACCGATTCCGGCGTTTACATCTGTCGGGCTGTCAACAATATGACCAATCACGTCTTTGAGGATAAGGTCTCCATTACTATAACGGGTAAGTGTTGAACTGGATCCATCTATATATGTGGCTCCACACACCCGCTTTGAGCTCTTAGCTAATCTCTGAATCCAATTACCTCATATGCGGCAAGGATATGCCAAAGAAATGTTGGCCCGCTATGGTAGATATTCTGCACGGTCATGTCAAGTGATAATCCAATATGCTTATCTCACTCTCACTCTCTCTCCCTCTCTCTATCTCTCTGTGATCTTTTGAACCGCAGAGTTATCTCAACAATCGCCCGCCCAGATCGTCAACCTGCCGCCCTATGTCACCTTCGAGGAGTATCAGACCAACGAAATCAACTGCGAGGTGGAAGGCAATCCTACACCCGTGGTCACCTGGACGCGTGTCGATGGCCAAGTCGATGGACATTCGCGCACCGAACACACCCGCCTCATTTTCGACTCACCGCGGAAATCGGATGAGGGTCGCTACCGCTGCCAGGCCTCGAACAGCCTCAACCGGGACGAGAAGTACGTCCAACTGTATGTGCGCGGCAGCACTCCGCAGCCACAGCCACATCGCGAGCGCGTCTACATCCAGCCGGAGGAGTACAACGGTGTATCCGGCGATACAGTGCACCTCACCTGCCAGTCGACCAGCGGCACCAATCTGCAGTACGATTGGTTACGCGATCTCGATAGCTCTCCATTGTCCCAGCAGCATCATCGAAACCTCATTGTCAGCGGCAACGTGCTAGAGATACGTGACGCCACCGCTCGCGACTCGGGCGTCTACACGTGCGTGGGCACCGATCAGCGCACCCACCGCAACTACACGGCGGATGTGTCCGTCTACATTGAGCAGCGTCAGCCGACAATCGTGGGCGATAGGTGGGCTAAGGAAATATTATCAACCCAATGGGATCTGCTCAACTGATCTACGTTCTCTCTTTCTCTCTCGTTAGACCTGTGATTGTACGTCTGA
Source organism: Hirtodrosophila duncani (assembly GCA_037043425.1). Taxonomy (NCBI): domain Eukaryota; kingdom Metazoa; phylum Arthropoda; class Insecta; order Diptera; family Drosophilidae; genus Hirtodrosophila; species Hirtodrosophila duncani. Next base: position 3,162,285 of record JBAMBM010000704.1, on the reverse strand, counting down.
AAGACCACAATATAATCCAGCAAGGCGAAGATTTTAGCATCCAATGCGAGGCCAGCGGCACCCCACATCCAAACATTAAGTGGACCAAAATGCACGAACAGTTGGCCTCCAATACCCACGTAACCGGCAATGTGCTCCGCATCACCAATGCCAGGCCCGAAAATCGCGGCTTTTACATCTGCATAGCCGAAAATTTCCACGGCACCGATCAGTCCAGCACGAATATTGATGTTGAACGTAAGTCGGGCGGGTTCACGGCTCCACGTTGCCCTGAAAGTATCTATAATGAACTGAGCGAGCCAAATGGCGCTTGTCAACACTGTCCATTTGAGGCTGGCTCACTGGGTACACTCAGAAAAACAAGTATTCCTTCAATTGGGGAGTCATTTTTCGGAAAGACGAGGCGTGTTCAAAAAGTAAGGTGCCCTGTCACTCCAACAAAATACGTCTAACCTCTTTATCTGGCAAAAACAAACTAAGTATGCTATGTACTTGAAACTGTGAACATATGAAACTTGAAAAGTCTCCTTACTTTTGGTACACACCTCGTATTTGAAATGATATTCCAAAAGATTCGATGGAAAACTTTGAGATTCCTCGCAATTGGAGGATTAACAGTGTGTTTGTTCCCCTTAGCTAATGCATCTTTCTGCTCTATTTCTCTCTGGTGCTGCCACAAACAAACCCTTGACATCGGTTACGTAATTTGTTGCAATATATCATATATATATTATTATATATCACAATATATATCCATATAACACTCCCATTCCCATATTCAAAATCCAAAGTGCACAAGAATGGAGTCGGTAATAAGACAGCTCCGCACAGTCTGATCCTAATACTAATCTGTACCACCACCATCATTTACTTGCTTGCAGCTCGGGAGCCGCCGAGCGTTGACATATCCCCGATGGCGCCACAAACGTACCAAGTCGGCGGACAGGGCATGCTCTACTGCACTGCCACTGGCATCCCACCGCCGACGGTGCAGTGGCGCCGCATTGACAATGAACCGCTATCGCCGCGACACCAGGAGCAGGCCGCTGGATACATACTGTGAGTATCGTTTTACCACACCCCCCATGTTTCTATATCTACATCCTCACCACACTGTGTCCACCACCCCCTTAGAATCGACGACATTCAAATTAAGGACGCCGGCGATTACGAGTGCGTGGCTGAGAACTCTGTAGGCCGAGCCACTGGCATAGTCACATTGCGCGTGATTGAGCAACCGATAGTCGTGATTGAACCAGACATCTCGCTGGTACGACACACCGAAGGTGACGAGGTGCGCATCACCTGTATGGCGAGCGGCTATCCCAACCCGTCCGTGCAGTGGATACGCGAGGGTGACGCGGAGACCCAACTGTCCGGAGGTGAGCGCGTACTCGGCCAGAACACAGCCTATCTGAATATCTACCGCGTGAGCCAGGCTGATGCCGGCAGTTACATATGCAAGGCGACCAATGAGGCCGGCACCGACGAGCGCCCCATACGCATCGATGTCCAGCCCAAACGTGGTGACATCGGGGACTGTGAGTGTTGACATTGCTTCGTGTTTGCACACAGGTTTCTCTATATACCTCTCCACCCATTGCAGTTGATGGTGATGTGGATCATGTGCCGTATCGCCCACCTTATTACCCCGGCGAACGAACACCTCCCCCACAGCCGAAGCCGGACCAGCGCCCGTCCTACGCCATCGACGGCGATGAGAATCAAAAGTTTACCGTCCCCATTGGGGATAATATCACAATCACCTGCGATATGGAACCCCATCTGAACACACAATGGGATCGCACCGATAGACGGCCTCTGCCCGCCAATGCCTACGTGCATCAGAACAGTCTGCACATCGTCTCTGTGACGGAGGAAAATCTGGGCGAATACCAATGCAATGGCTACGATAACCGCCAAAATTTGGTAGCCCATGTGGTGCGCGAACTGGTGTTGCTGCCAGTGCCACAGATCACCTTCTATCCAAATATACCGCTCCAGGTGGAGGCCCACCGTAACGTTGACATCTACTGCCAGGTGACCAATGCCAGACCCGAGGATGTGCACTGGGCCACTGACAACAATCGACCACTGCCCAGGTACCACACGGCCGCTTGCCATTGTCCTATGTAAACATGTCAAATCTGCTTCTTTTTCTCTCTCTCGCACACACAATTGCAGCACCGTACACATCGAAGGCCAATATCTGCGCTTCACTGCCATAACTCCGGCCGATGCCGGCGGCTATCGGTGCACGGCCACCAACGAGTACGGCAACACAAGCAAAACTGCCCAGGTGATAGTGAATAATCCCATCTACTATCAGCCACTGCCACAGACGGAAGTTCAGCAGCGCCGCGAAGGCGAATCCATTCAGATGCGTTGCAGCGCGACAACGCAGCACGGCGAGCAAGGCAACATTCAGGTGAGGGGAGGAGCAAATGAAACCTTTGAAATGAATGAATGAAACCTCAAACTCATTTCGTTCTATTTCGTTTCAGTTCACCTGGTATCGCGAGGATAGACGTGCGTTGCCGAACGGCGCGGACCCCTATAAACAGGTGCTCATCCTCAATTCTTTGCGCACCGACGATGCTGGGCGTTACATCTGCGACTCCTACGACGAGATTTCCGGGCAGCGTTTGCCACAGATCTCCGTCGATTTGCGTGTACAGCGTGAGTAGATTTGACCCAACTCAGCCCTCCCCACACTCCACACAACACACCCCTGCCCCCCGCCATCTTGGTTATGTCAGGTCAGATGTCAGATGTGAGGTTCAACTATGCGAGACAGCAAAACACAAACACACTTATCTCTTATCTCACGAACACACACACACACAAACACACACACACCTATCTGTAGTCCATGAATATATGAAATCAAATCAAATGAAATCAAACGATCCTGGAATATATCAAATGTTGGGTCCCGGATATAATATCACATCTGAAGCAGATGAATTAGGTTACACACAGACACAAACACACACACAGACAGATGGACAGACACAATCTGCCCCTTACACACTCAGAAGTTGTTAAACTTAAAGAAAAAAGCAAAAGCAGATTGAAAGTTTGTTCGCTCGCTCGCTGATTTAACTTATTTCTTATCAATATATACAATAATGAATCAAATCCACTGTATATCTATCACTGTAAATCTATATATGTACTCTGTATAACCTTAACTAAAAAGCACACGCCAAACGCAAAATACACGAAACTCCGAGAACCCTGTAAATATGCGAACAGATAAAAAGTAATGCTTAAGAATTATACACACTCTACTCAACACTCTCGCCCTCTCTCTCTCTCTCTCTCTCTCTCTCTGTCACTCTCTCAAACAACGGTCTGGGGCTCACGCACAAACACACACACACATGCTGTATATATGAAAACCAGATGAGACCTAAGCTCGATCAGCAACATTTGTATAAAACTGTAATCTCGCTACCTACCTCTCGGCCTTTGTGAAACAAGAAACTGCCATCAATTACTCTTTATTTGAAATTGTAATCAACTTAGATCGGTGAAGGCATATTGTAATTTACTACAACAACACAACAATCGGAGCTATAACATCTTGTACAGTCATGCCCAAAAGTAACACAACACGAAACACAAATGCAAATGCAAATCAAAACTCTGAACTCCAAACTTCCCAACTACCAAATTCAGTTGTGTGTAAATATATATCCAAAAGCTACAGCTAATGCTTGACCGATTTTTTTTATAACCTCTCTACCCAAAACCCCTCTCCGAATTCCCTTATTTCCCACCACTCCACCCCCTTCCTCTACTCACTCACACACACACACACAAACACACACATGAAAAACAGCCAATTTTTGGAGAAATTAATAATTTTAAGCGTATGACGAAAATGTTGAAGCAAATTGGAATTGAAACTATTTGCATCTAAATTGTAAGCTCAAAACTGAAATGGAAATGAAAATGAAAAAAATTGCTGAAACAGACATTTCTAATACATACTTATATCTAATAATTTCTAATACAAAACAAAACTTACTTACCTAAACAATATCAATATCAAATATCATACATTATAAGACTCCCTGCAATGAAAAGAAAAATAAACAAAAAAAAAAATAAATAAAATATATAACAATATATACCTGTATATATACGGATTTATATCTATATATATACTGGTATGTATATTAACATACATTTTACACAACAAAACAAACTGTTACATATTCTTTTTATTTTGCTGACGTTTTTCTCTAGATGCTTTGTGTAAGAAAAAATGTTACAAAAGTTAGATTAGAATTGTCTATCCGTCCGTATGGTTTATGAAATTAATACTCAAATATATAACATGGCTGGTGCATGCATCTGTAAACACAAATTACAGGAGAGTACTCGATAATAGCTCAACAGCTTAAGATAGTTTCCAACTCAAACGATAGTTAACAGCTTATAACAGCTTATCGACGTGAAGGTTAGTCCATCTTAAACCATAACATGTGTAGTTCGAGTTTAGGGACCTCAGTTTAGTTTACTTTAGCTTAAGACTATCTTATGGAAATTGTATGAGAACTTCAAGGTAGAGCTTTAGGTGCACTTAGACCTACCAGATTTGCTAAATTAGCACAAATATATTAGAGATGCCCCCGCTACTATGTGAACAATTTTAAGGCTAGCACAGTTATATTTCATCAGCAACACAGACAGGCCTCAATTTTACTGTACTTTTACTTTACACTTCAACTATATATTATGAATTCCTTTGCTTCTATAGTAGTCCAGCAGTCATAAAGCTAGCTTTAGTTTATTCCAGTTCCGATGTTGATTTTGGTTTAAGCTTTTACGTTCACATAAGTAAATTCACAGCCACAACTCTTCTCAATCATAAGGCTAACTGGAAGGAGTATAGTTTAGTATGTCATAACATCAAGGCAGCACTTTGCTATATCTTGTCTAACTTCCAACACAGAGCATCTACAACTCTAGTGGCTGTCGGGCATGCCCGACTGCAGCATTTTTCGCTAGCGTTTTTGGTTCATTTTGGTGTTGGTGTCTTGGTGTCGGTGTCAATGTGATCAATTCAGGCTCTACTTCTTATTTCTGCATCTCTATCTATATCTGTATCTGTATCTATCTATATATATATCTTATATTTGTATTAATACTTATTTTACTTGTGTTTATATGTTTGGATGTTTTGGTTGTTATTTAATCTAATTCAACTTAACTTTTGATCCCCCCTTTCCCCCTTCACCATGTGTTGCTCTTATAACAAACACATATGAGACATGTGTGAGCTTGGCTCAATCTCAAAATGTTTTGTTTGTGTTTTTTCTCGTGTTTTTTCTTCATACTAAAGAAAAAAAACCAAATGCACTGCACAAATACTTAGCATCCTCGTTATGAACCATCCCGCTCTCTAGCTTCATATTGGAGTGGAGCCCTGCATGAGTGCACTTGAAGTATGCAAAATCAAATCAAATTTGTTGGAAAATCTTGTCGAATTTCAAAGCAACGTTAATAGCTATAATATATGGATTTGGCCTTTGGTATTCTAAACATCAGAATGGATATGGATATGGATTAAACACCAAAGACACGTCTCTAAGATGGAATGCATGAAGACAATCCAGATCTGTGTGGATGTATTTAGTCTTGGGTTACGCAACAGACGACTGTCATATGCGATCATAATCTGAAGAAACTATGCCAGATTACACAGAGAGTGTTGAAGGAGGAGCACAAGAGGGTCTTCCCTACATCTTACCAGCAGCTCCATCCTCCACTATGACAATCGATAAGCGCAATATGTGGTGTCAATGGTGATCAGATACCTCTGGCAGAAGCAGAACCACCCTGGCTTTTATTGGCACTCAAACTACTGCAATAGTTACTCCACAACTCACACCACTATCCACTCAAACACCGCCACAAGCACCGTATATATGGCAGTAGTTGCGGTTCAACTGCTCTCTGGCTGGAATGCATACTTGCAGGGCTCTCTCTCTCTCTCTCTCCCTTTCGCTCTCACTCTTTGTGTTTCCCCTCTCTTAAAATGTATGACCCCCCTTCCTCTTTTTCCACAGTTGCACCCCTGCACCTGCACCCATGCACTCGTTAAACGGCGGAATGCCTCTCGTTACAAAATTTCTGCATTTGTTGGCACTTTAGTTGAAACATTTCATTTGTAAATAATACTTTTATTTGCACAGCTGCGTGCAGCCTGAATGTTTTTTTAATTTAGTTTTCGTTTTTAATTTTGATAATGAAATTTCATTGCTTTTGACCATGATAAGTGAAAATCAGTGCAAAGAATTGGCAAGAAAACGAAGAAAATTAGACGTTAACTCAAATGTCTCTTTCAAAATTACAACAAATTACTCTCAATTGCTTAGCCAAAGGAATTAATCGATAACTATCGATAACTGATATAATCAGGATGAGCACCAACAACAACAGCAACAGCAACAATGATAGCCAGCAGCAGCAGCAGCATTAAAGAATTCTTCTAAAGCCAACCCGAAAAACATACAAATATTTATTGTGATTATTTTACATTGCTCTCTTTCTTTACGGCTTTTTCTCTTTCTTTCTCTCTTTCTCTGTTCTCTCTCTCTCTTACATGTGCGCTTGTGCAAAAACTCAAACAAACATACATATCTATATCCTGAAATAATATTTATATATATATATATAATATGTTTCTCTTTTGTTTTGTTTTTTGAAACCAAAACCAAAACCAAAAACCAACAAAACACACAAACAAATCAAATCAAATCGAATCGAATTGAAAACCAACCTATATCTGCACACACATATATATAAATATCTATATGCCTATATATATATATATAACACATACCATCTGCGATCTTCAAACAACACACGAATCAACCTGCAACAAACAACTTCAACAACATGCAACTCTTCGACTGCAACCTGCAACCTGCAACCACGAACCATGCACGATCTTTCTCTCGAATCGACCTGTGTATATATACATATACATAATATATATATATATATATATATATGTCTATATCTATATATCAATAGACAATAAGTACAATCTGTATAGGGGAGGCCACAGCATCAAAGAGCCCTGCATGTTTTACGTGATCTGCGTCGTAGGTGGGTCACCGCCGGTCACTCTCATTAAACCTCTTCTACCTTAATTTTACAGCCATCATTTTGCTATTTTTGCAATTTATATAATATTATTATTTTTTCTTTGGATCTTTATCATTTACGATTTAACCTAATTGTAATTACGTTTATTATTTCTGTTTTCATATTTTTGGTTATATATTTTTTATCTAATTTAATTCTGTTTTTTTTTTTTTAATATAAAAATGTAAGTCAAAATATTTACAACTAAAACAAAAACCTGTTGAAAATTTTTACTATAATTTCTACGATAATGCCTAACCCGAATGTAGTTGTGTATATATATATATAGCTTGGAACCTCTATTAACTGCTCCACGTCCTATAATAGATTCAAGATTTCCAGACTCTTACGTTTAGAGATGGTATTGGAAACCCCATCCTGTCCCTCTTCTTTGTCCGCAACACAACAATTTCCTCCTGCACGTCTGAATTTCATCAAATCCCTTTCAAATCCCTTTCCCCAAAGTAATACATCCCACTCCAACCTCCAATTGCTCATCTAGTTGATCATCCATAAGCCAACTGCATGTTTTTCATTGGTTTGGTTTAACAGCGCGTATACGCAATGTGCGGCGCCCCTCATGTTTGGGTGCGTAGCTGCTAGATAATTGGTATACTAACCCCCCCTGTGGGCTTGGGCATAAGTGTGTGTTTCGATAGGCTCTCTCTCATCTATATATATATATATGATACCTATACTATATTGTACTTTTACCAACCCTGGCGTCGACAACACTCCTATACCTATACCTGTACCGTGTCACGGGCAAATCAGATTTCAAGAGCGGTAAACTTGCGTCCAGCGTCAACAAACAGCTGGCCACGTCTGCGCGTCCTGCTCCAAGCCTGCCCTATGCCTGCCAGCCGGCGGATTTTAAGTGTGTGTCACATCCGCATACCTGCATCAAGCAGCATATGGTGTGCGATGGCATCTACGACTGTACGGATCACTCCGACGAGTTCAATTGCACGCGCGAATATGGTGCAGTCACAGCAGGGGGTGGGGTAACAGGAGCAGGCACATCTTTGGGTCCGGGCAAACGCTGGAAGAAGAGTCATAGTCATGGTCATGGTCATGACCATGGTGAGAAGCAAAAGCGGAAGCAGCAACAAGAACAACAACAACTGAATGATGAACGGCAGCAGGATAAGGACGACAATCGACAGCAACATGCTAAATGGCCCCAAAAGCGACACATTACCCAGCTGAGCCGCAGCTTCGGTTGGTTTTTTTAGTTTTCTCCTTCATTCTATCACTACTTTCGTACTCTGTCTCTTTCACTCTCTTTCACATTCGATCTATCTTCTTCTTTTCTTTGATATTTTGTCTACACCGCTTTATGTCTCTCACTTCTTTCACACTTGCACTCAGAACAAATTATGCCTAGAAATTCAACAAAAAATATTGCTAAAATGAAAAAAAAAAACAGATTCATTACTTTTCATGGATTTATAAGTTTTGGCACATAATTTGTAGAAGAGTGTACTACACTATACAACATCTTCTTAATCTTTTAGTCTTTACTTTCATCTCCATAACTCTGGCTCTAGCTATATCTCTATACTTTAACTCTGTATCTGTATCTATATCTGTAACCATGAAAGAAGCCCCAGAGATAGTGAAATGCGCAGCTCTGCTATATGATCGTGTCGTCAGTCGCTTACACACGCACGATCGTTTACTGTCTGCTTCCGCTATCTTTTGGTATTTCTTTTATGATCGCTGCATCTATCTATGGCTTTCTCTAACTCTGCGGTAAAGAAAAACAAGAAACAGCACGATAAAAGCAGAACACCACCGCTCAAACGCCGCCACAAAGGTAACACGCGCACCACCAACAACCTCTCTCAAGCGCAACCTCAAGCAGGAGTAGCAGCAAAACCGAAACCGAGCACCGAACACCGCTTTTTGGGTTTTCACTTAAACTCTGCCCGCCCACGCTCTCTGACAAACAACCACACACACACCCTGTTTGTCTCTCTCTCGCTCTCTCTATCACTCTCCTAACGGTAGGCACAGCGATAACGATAACCAAAACAAACCGTAGTGATCAACGCTGGCTGCTGTATCGATAACAACAAATGGGCGCCGATTAAACAGGGTTGCTGGGTTTTTGGTAGAAAACGCATGTGGGTATGCTTATATGTATATATGTATGTTAATATTAGGTGTATGTATGTATGCATTGAGCTGTGACTAACAAACCTCCTCTCAGTTCAATTCAATTTGTGAAGCCAAGTGAATATGCCTGCAGTTTCCAGTTCCAAAGACAAAAGATCAGAAACCAGATCAACTACAGGCATATTCAAAAATCGATGAACAAAACATATCTTGTAAATAACACACACACACACACGCATACGCATGTCTCGAAAACAACCACAAGAAACCAAAACTTTCGAAAGACGATCAAAAGCAAAATTATATCGAAAATCTGTACCATTGATCTATGTAAATTGTTATATCCGCAAATGTACTTAATACTCGTATGTATTGCAATGAGGGTTAAAAATAGCAATAGGGGTGAAATTCTATAGCTACAGAGGGTGAGCATCCATGTGTGGTGCGTAAAGATGGGCATTTGAAAGTGCTGAGTCATTCGCTCATATGTCATGTGCTTGAAGATGGGCATTTTAAGATGCTGAGTATGACTACATCATCTTTAATCTTCATTTTGATAGCATTCCTTCATATGTATAAATCTTTATGCAGTTTCAAATGATCATCTTCAAGCATCTACCGCTCTCTGTACCCGAAATATTGCTATCCTATACTCATTGTTATATATATAGAGCCATATCTTTGTATTATCTATTCATATGTGCTCTAAAACTCGAACCCAACGAAACATGAACATGAGAAATTGCAATTTAACTTGGGTTTCATAGTGTAACACTTACACACTTTTATGTAGAAGAAGAAAACAAAATTATGAACAAAAGAAAGTGTGAACAATCTGAACGAATCCGAACCCCCCACCCCCACGCCACTGCCATTTGTAACTCCCATTCGTAAAATGTAACTATAATGTATTGATGTTTGAAGGATCGATTAGTTACCAGCATTTGATGTGTAGCTAGAATCCATATGCAGTTTACAGTTGTTTATATTACATCACCTCTGTCTCTCTCTCCACGCACCAGTATCTCTCTCTCTCTCTCTCTCTCTCTCTGTCTGACTACATCTCTCTTCGTAACTGTATGCCTAACTATGTACTTGTATTTAGGAATCCAAAATTAAAAAAAGAAAATTACCATTTAAAACTAAACACGATGTGGAAGCGAATGATAGAAGTCTGCATGGCTATGATAAATTCTTCAAGTCAATTGATGACTTTCCCATGACAATCGATAATCGATTACATTTCAAATGAAGAAAGAATTTGTCCAATCGCCACACACATATCGCTCGTGAAATATCGTTTAACTTGATGTTGAAATCGACACATGTTTTGACTCGTATTATGCTAACTGTATTTTCTCTTTGTGTATTTTCTTGCTATCTTACTCCGTTATATCATTCCACACACATACAATTACACACACACACACACACACACACACTACACACGCACACATACACGCCCACACATGCACCTGTTTGTCATCTCAAAAAACCCAATTGTGAATTGTCGCCAATTGTGAACGTTATGCCGAACATCCTGATCTCATCATCGTCGTCCTGGTCTGGGTCTGGTTATTGTCCCTCCTGTTGCTTACTGTACTCGTATGTGTGTCGTCTGCCCCGTTGATGGTGTTCCAGCTGGTGGTCTAGCTCCAACACCTGAGCCTGTACCGCGCTATCCAGCGTACTTGCCGCCAGCCGAAGTAACTCCCGCCCCGGAGGAGCCAGAGCCGGCCAGCAGGCCACGCGACTACAGCCTGAAACTGGATCAGCAATCGTCGAAACTGCGCCTTGGCGAATCCACCGAAGTCGAATGCTTTGCCTCTGACAACAGCTACACGGATGTGGTATGGGAACGCTCCGATGGCGCACCCCTGTCGCCAAACATTCAGGTTCTTAGCACACCTTCATTCAGTCGTCCTGGACAATTTCTAGCCTCTTTCCCATTTACAGCAAGTGGGCAACCGATTGGTCATCGCCCAGGTCACCGCCGCGGATGCCGGCCAGTATGTCTGCAAATGCAAGACGGACGAGGGCGATCTCTATACGACTAGCTATGAGCTGGCCATCGAGGAGGAGCCGCATGAGCTGAAGCTGTCCAAGATTGTGCATGCCCAGGTTGGCACCGGGGCCCAGTTGAATTGCGGCGCTGACGAGAGCCGACGGCCGAGCCACCGATGGTCGCGCCAATATGGACAGCTGCAACCCAATCAGGATATACTGACCGTAAGCCAATGACCTAATCTGTTTGTTCCACCTCTACAATCTTCCTTCTGCTTTTCCTCTAGAACATGCTGTCGCTGCGGGAGGTTCAGGCCAACGACGCCGGCAGCTACATCTGCACGGCTTTCTACAACGACGGCGAGACCGTGGACTATCCGAGCATTCTGGTTGTCACCGGAGCCATACCGCACTTCCACAACGCGGGCAACACCACCAGCTATATGAGCTTCCCCACGCTGCCCGAGTCCTCGTTTAGGTTCAATTTTGAGATCACCTTCCGGCCGGAGTCCGGCGATGGACTGCTGCTCTTCAACGGACAGACGCGCGGCTCCGGCGACTACATTGCCCTGTCGCTGAAGGATCGGTATGCGGAGTTCCACTTCGACTTTGGCGGCAAACCGATGGTGGTGCGCGCCGAGGAGCCGCTGGAGCTGAACGAGTGGCACACGGTGCGCGTGCACCGCTCCCGTCGCGACGGCTACATGCAACTAGACGAGCAGCACCCGGTGGCCTTCCCGACACTATCGCAAACGCCACCGCTGGACCTTATCGAAGACCTGTACATTGGCGGCGTGCCCAACTGGGATCTGCTGCGCGCCGAGGCGACCAGCCAGCATATTGGTTTCGCCGGCTGCATCAGCCGCCTCACCCTGCAGGGCCGCACCATTGAGCTAATGAAGGAGGCCAAGTTCAAGGAGGGTGTCACCAGCTGCAAGCCCTGCGCGCACAGCCCCTGTGCCAACAGCGGCATCTGCCTGGAGACCCAAACGGAGCTGGCCTACACCTGTGTCTGCCAGCAGGGCTGGACCGGACGCAACTGCGCCGTCGCTGGCACCCAGTGCACACCCGGCGTCTGTGGAGCCGGCCGCTGTGAGAACACCGATCTGGACATGGAGTGCCTGTGCCCCCTCAACCGCACCGGCGATCGCTGCCAGTACATCGAGCATCTTAACGAGCATAGCCTGAATTTCAAGCGCAACAGCTACGCGGCTTACAAGTGAGTGTGGAAATATTATTCGACAAGATATGTGGGTCATCCATATTCTTTCCATTCCCCCTCAGAACTCCTCACGTCTCGCGCATCAACATTACCTTGGCGGTGCGTCCGTCGAGCCTGCGGGATTCGGTGCTGCTGTATGTGGCCGAGTCGCAGCTGCCCAGCGGCGACTATGTGGCCCTGGTGCTGCGCGACGGTCATGTGGAGCTGATCATCAACACGGCCGCCAGGCTGAAGCCCGTGGTGGTGCGTTCTCCCGAGCCGCTGGCCCTGCAAAGATGGACTCGCGTGGAGCTGCTGCGTCGCCAGGGTGAGAGTATATTGCGCGTGGGCAGCGGCGCCGAGCAGCGGGCCAAGGCCTCGGGCACCCCTCGAGCCCTGTCGCTGAAGACGCCGCTCTATGTGGGCGGCTACGATCGAGCCACGGTGAAGATCAATCGGGATGTGAACATCACGGAGGGCTTCGACGGCTGCATCTCGCAGCTGTACGAAATGCAGCGGCCCATCCAGCTCCTGGCCGACATAGTCGATGCGGCGAATGTGCAGAACTGCGGCGAGCTGAACGAGATTGGGGACAGCGATGCCGACGGCGATGGCAATGAAAATGCGGAAGAGCCCGTGGCCCCGGCTGCGGCCAAGCCCACAGAGGAAATGCAGCCAATGGTATTGCCTCCCTGTGCCAGTGAACCCTGCGAGAATGGCGGCACCTGCACGGAGGTAGAGAACTCTTCAGTCTGTAGCTGCCCATTGGGCTACACCGGCAAGCACTGCGAGGACCGTAAGTCTTTGAGGTCTCCTTTCATACACCATTTATCCTTCACCCTCCCCGTCTTCCTTTGCAGATATCCAAGTGGGCTTCAGTGCCTCGTTCCACGGCGACGGCTACCTGGAGATCGATCGCGATCAGTTTGATCCCAACATCGAACAGCATTACACCACCGCCGCCATGGTCTTCACCACCAACAAGCCCAATGGCCTGCTGCTTTGGTGGGGCCAGCCCGCCGGCGAGGAGTACACGGGCCAGGACTTCATAGCCCTGGCCGTTGTCGATGGCTATGTGGAGTATTCCATGCGCCTGGACGGTGAGGAGGGAATCATACGCAACATTGAACAGCGCGTCGATGATGGCGAACGACACATAGTGATAGCGAAGCGCGTGGACAACACTGCCATACTGGAGGTGGACCGCCTCTCGCACTCCGGCGAGACCCGTCCCACCCACAAGAAGGAGATCAGGCTGCCAGGCAATGTGTTCATAGGTAATATTCTTTTTTTGATATCTATTTTATAGGGGAACGTTGACGTACACAGTGCAGTACGTTCAAGTGACCCAGGCTAAAAGCCGGCGGGAAACCCAGGCTAAAAGCCGGTGGGAAAGGGTCGCTGCCGCAACTGTTGGCGATTCCAAGGAGAAAGAGAATGTATTATTAATAATCCTTCATCTGCTTCGGTTTTCCAGGTGGCATTCCGGACATTTCCCAGTTCACGGGTAAACGATACATGCACAATTTGGACGGCTGCATCCACGTGGCTGAGGGCGAGAAGGTGGGCCAAATCAATCTGGGCAAGGCGGCCATCAGTGGTGTCAATGTGGATACGTGTTCGGCGTAAGTATACCAACTCTGTCTCCCTCTCTCTCTCTCTCTATGTCTCTCTGCGTATATGCATGCGGCTCTCTGGCGAAAATTAGTAACTGGTGCGATCTCTCTGGTCTCGTCTATCACGAGTTCGATGCGAGCGACAAACGCTACGACCCGAGCTTCTTCGATGAGTTCGACCAACCGCCGCCGGTGCACATCATCTATCCGCGGCCCAACTTCAACCAGCTGCAACGTGGCGCTGGCCGTGCCCATCATTGTCGCCCAGGTGGCGCCATCACATTGGCCACCATATTGGCAATCAGCTTGCTCAGACTGCTGCCAGCTAAGCCCAGCTAAGCGAGCTTTCGTGTTGGTCAAGGGTTAAGGGTCTGCCACAGGGCTTAAAGCCCAAAACCGGAACCGGTTATCGATATCGATGTTGAAATTATCGTGCCATATCATTGCAAAATATCATGTTAGCTCTATACCAAGTATAACCACACACACACACACACACATATATATATATATATATATATATATATACATATATATAGGAGATAGATAATCCCCTTAGATATATCATTTTTTTTATAGCCAAGTTGTTAAACATTCGATGTGTTGTGTTGGGAAGAGAAGGATCATCATGGACTGGAGTTCCTCTAGTTGAATTGTTCACGTTTTTTAAACTAAAGCTCAGGGCGTACCAAGGTCATGGGCAGATAACAAGCACTACTTTACCTATACAAATAACTATAATGATAATGGATAATGGAGGAAGTTTTGTTTTTTTTTTGAGTCTAAAAACTTATAGATAGCTATGAACTACGAAGATAGAAAATGGAAGAGGGAAAAAGAGAGGAATGTGACCAACAACTACATATACATATATATCCGTACTTATAACCCCCGATGTAGTACCCCTTTATGCAAGCGAGTTCTCTTCGAAATGAGGCAAAGTCTGAAGTCGTCAAAGCCATACTAAATGCTGCTGATCAGCAAGATGAGAGTATCTAAAGGAGCTAAATCCAATTGAAATCGACACATATACATATACATAATCGTACATATAATTATAATTATGATTGTTAATGAATATCAAAGATATATATACGTTAATTGTACCCTAAAACAAAATGCTAGAACGTACATCAGTTGCCCCCGCACAAAGAAAAGGACATCAAGCTTAATTCTCTGAAAATGAGATCTATTCGAGTTGAGTTCTAACCGCCCCTGTGTTATATCCAACCTTCGGTAACTAACACTATTTACCGCCCAAAACCACTAGCAAGGCTTTTCACTGTGCCCGCTACTGCTGCATTACAAGTAGATAGCGGCTTCCATGTAGAGGAGTCAATCGCCATCTACTTATAATGCAGTGGTGGCGATTGACCTCAACACATGGAATTTGATATCTACAGATAGACGAAGGGAGTTTAGTTCAAGAGATCACCTTATTCTGGCAGAGCAATGTCTTTTACATTCAAACCACTGCACTGGCATTCTAAGAAGAATCAGAGAGTGAAGTTAACAAACGGAGAATCAACTAAAGGTCTTCGTAGACAAGGCATCAGCTGCTGAGCAGCAAGTGCACTTTACACACACACTCTCAATACTGCTTGAGGCCAAGGAAATCAAATTTGATTTGGTAAACCGGGTGAATCAGGCATCAACACAGATATCTCTGCATGCTGATATCTCGTTTACGAAGGCCTGCAGAATCAGTTGATAGAGAGATCTCATAGATCTTAGGCAGACTTGGGATGAACAGATGTAGATGAGAGGATGGTGAACCCTCGAATTCATCGACTGACTGACTGCGTCTTAAAGCCTAATTAGAAATAGGAGGAGCTTGAATTTGCCTTTCTTTTACAGCGCATAAGTCACATCGGCTTCCCTTTCAAGTTTTCTTTTTCTTCTTATTTGCACAAACTATTTTCAGGTCTTTAATTTATTCTTATGATGATTTCAATTTTATTGAATTGTTTATTTTACTTTTATGTGTGTTCTTATTGGTTTCTATTTATTTACAAATTTCCTTTGATTTATAATTTCTTTACTTTGCGAACTTATTTTTTGTTTTTGTAGCAATGACGATGTCTCGGGCGGCACCGAACCACCACTTGCTTGATTTTCAGTTCGCATTGAAAAACAACAACAGCGCGAGACGCTGCCCTTAAGCCGCCAACCAAATTAGCTTATTCTTCTCCTTTTTGTTTTAATAAAACAAAAAAATATAAATAAATTTATATGTATATTTTTTTGTGTGTTAAAATAAGCGAATTGGGAACAGTGGAAGCAGCGAAAAAAAGGAGCGACGACGATGGCAAAAACAGTTTCCTTCAGTTTTCTTTTACAACTAAACTAAACAAAACAAAACTATTAAGCTAACAACAAATGCAACACACAAACACACATGCAAAATGTTCAACTAACTAAATAATAATTCATAATTTTAAGCAAAGGCCATAGAAAGTGAGATGCACACACACACACACACACACACACACACACGACGAAAATGATATTGAAAATGAGAAGAGAAATTTGCATTAACCTAAAGCTAAGCCTTAGCCTTAACATATAAGCATTAACATATAAAAACATATAGAAGTTTAAGGCCAACAACAACAACAACAACAGCAACTATCAACCATTGGGGAATTAAGTGTTAATGTCAACACCAAAACAACAACAACAACAACACATACTAGCCAACCCCACAAAAACAAAGGAAAGCTTAATAACTTATAATTTCCTCCTTTATAAAATTCTTGCTCTTATTATTCTTGTCTTCTCTGTTTGTGTATTGAAAAGCAAATTAAGAAAACCCAGTGTACAGTTATGTGCCGTTAATTTTCAGTTTTCAATTTAAAGAATATATATATATTTATATATATATCTAAATAGCTAACACTAAACACAACACAAAACGAACATGAACATGAAAACTTATGAATATGAAATGCAACTGTTAAGTGGATTATGAAATATATTAAATAAAAAATATATATATAAAAATTCTTAAAAACAAAATTATACAAAAATCAAACAACCAATTGGCACGTGCTTTTATTTTTGTGGCATTTGGTGAGGGAGGGGAAGTGCAACAGCAACGCAATGACAACAACTGCAACGCATGCTACACACAACAGCATCAGCAGCAGCAGCAGCAGCAGCTTTCAGCCTGCACTATGGGCACCAAAACTGACTTTTCTATGAAAAAACAAGAATTCCGATTGCAGAAACTTATATACCATTCACATTGTAAACCGATCTATATAACCGACCTAGATAAAATCTGGATCAAGAATGCCTATTGCCGCAGCTGAAGGAAATACGTTTTAGACTACTAAGTTTTTTTACCTTTTTGATAGTTCAGCAAATGAATATACATTTTAAGACATCCGACGTCTGTTAACCAAATTTTAATCAGATCGGCCAACTATATAATATAGCCCCCATAGGACTGACTTTCTCGGAATGAACACTCAGTAGAGGCAATGTCTTTGCTTTTCATTGAAATCAATCGAAAATCGATTTGTAACCATTTTAAGGGGGCTCCAAGTCCCTTGACCGAATTTGAGTAAGATCGGTCTGCTATATGATATAACAGTGATCCAGGTAGAGGCTACTTAACTGTCGAGTAAGCTCGTCCTTGCCTTTAGTTAAGTTCAAGGAAACGCAGCAATCTCTGCTTTAGTTTTTAATTGTGTCAATTGTCAGCTGCCTCTTAGCCCAGTCTCGGGTCTCGTCTCGTACTGAACAATTCTCATATATTTTGTATAGCTTCACATATTCTCAAAACCAATAATTTCGTAGAAGTATACAAATTCTAGAAGCAAAAGAAAAACCCGAAACAATGTCGACAACTGCGCGCTCTGATGCTACGGACCTCACACTCGTCGGTCAATTTTCTTACAGGTCCGACGACCAAGCGACTGATCTCGATTTGGAAGATGACTACGACGAGTTGTCTGATCCCCAAGTAAGGCTGGCGGCTATACCCAAAGTTCCGAATCATTTCAAGCACAAGTCTTGTGAGTGAAGCAGAGAGATAACAGCTCCCAGAGTCCTAACACTCCCCACTCTCTGTAGGTAGGGAAAAGTGGGTAAAGTTCATGCCGCACTTGACAACCGAAAACGTTACTCATAGAAAGAGCGCACCTACGGAAGTGGCTTTACAGCGTGCGCTGACCGAGCGGACGTGTACGGATGTCCTTCTGACGGTTGGCACAAAGACGTTTCGCGTTCACTCGATCGTGTTGCGTAGGTTTTGTAAGCTCTTCGAGAAGTGCTGCCAACCGGGCCGTGCGTATAGGCTGCCGGTGGATAAGGTCACAGAGGCCGCTTTCGACATAGCGTACACCTATATGACCTCCCCGACCTGCGTCTGCCCGAGGAGTCAGATGCTTGATCTTTTCATTGCAGCGCACTTCTTGCGCTGCGAGGATTTATTGCACGGCATCTTCGGTTGCTTGGGCAATCCTCGTTACTATTCCGAGCTGGAGGCCTTCAATTGCTTTCTGGAGGCGAAGGAGAGGGGCATTTATCCTATTGCCAGTTTGATGTTGTGTCGCGTGGAAATGTCCTTCTTATTGCTGGTGACCACCGTGGAGTATCTTGACCTGGATGTGGAAAGTTTGTGTATGCTGCTTAAGTCTGACTGTATAGGCGTACAGACTGAGATTGAGGTAAGCATTTGGAGCTGGCGAAAACGCGATCTCATCGTGCCGCATTCCAGGTGTTCTACTCGGCCCTGGTGTGGCTCATGGCCGACTTCGAAAAGCGCAAGCAGTTCATTGCAAGAGTCATGAGCTTTGTGCGCTTCAAGCTGTTTCCGCCATTGTATTTGCTATATTGGGCCCATCACATGCATGCGATTCAGGTGGACCTGGCCGACCGGCTGTGTCCCCTGTTTAGTCTCGCCATGCTCCACCATCAGGAGGTCTACATACGAGCCTTTCGTGCCAAAGACCTGGCGCCACGCGATCGCGTTTGGATAAGAGACTACAAGTGCACCTACCTCAAGTTCTTGGATGGTGAATGCCCCTACGATCTGACCATCGCCCAGTTTGTTGATTACCTGAAGTTCGTGCAGCGTTCGGGCAGCTCGTTCCTTGATCGCATCGTCAAGGTCGAGCATTGGAGCGATCCAGTAGAAGAGGTGAGCGAGACGGATTCTACACCAGGGACTTCAGATACTGATTCAATGGGGACACCAAGAAGCTATTGCTAGTTATTGCTATATTTTTTTTTTTTGCGGAATTATGAATAAAGGGGGGAAGGGGGTGGGGGTGAAACACAATTCCAACATACATTTGTTTTGTTTTCATTATTCGTAGCCTGGTGACTTACTGCCTCTCTACTACTGCTGATTGGAGTCCAGAGAAGCTGCCAGAGGATTCATACAGGCACCGGTCAGATATCAATTTTCATTTATCTGAGTTGACTTGGAGCCAACGCATAAGGATCGCTAAGATGGACACCGTTCTGTTGTGGTAGGTTCTCCAGATGGGGAAATTCTGCACCCATCTGTGTCTAAGATAGTTGAACTGTGTGTTCGCTGTGTGATATGCACGGACTTTCATTCGAAGCAATTCATATGCACAGAATTCAGCCGGGATATAAATATTGTCCTTTGATTTGCCTGGCTCACTGTGACTCTCAAGAGTATCTGACTATAGAGCCACACAGTTGGACATATTACACAGACCAGATTTGATCTAGATCGGTTATATATTTACAATGTGAATGGTATATAAGCTTCGGCAAGCCGAAGCTAGCCCTTCTTTTTTGTTTTTCATAGCCGTTTTTCATAAAGCAAGAAAGACTGAGACTGGGTCAACCTCTAGCTCCAATTATTGGTATTCTACCAAGCTCCAATATTTTGTATATAGAATCCATGCAAAATGAAAATGTAGACTCAATATATTTGAATTTTTGTCGGAAAACCCTTTGCAAAGTGAATTCCTACAGCAAACACAGATCTGCATTACTTTTAAAACTGCATCGCACAGATGAGCCGACGATTCAGCAAATGATTCAGGAGTTTCACAGACTGATCTGAAGGCATTGAAAGCCTTTTGGGACATGCCATTGCCAATGAAATGTTACCGGTATTCAAATTGAGTGCTTAGACAACGACTTCTGGCTAAGTTCAAGTTGTAGATACATTTATGCCCAAGAAATATAAGCCTAAGCACCATGGTGCAGTGTCGCGCGAACGGCAGTTTGTGTATGAGTCTTCGTCTCCGAAGCGACTTCGTTTGCGATGTCGATGCCGATGCCGATGTCGGGCTGGCTGGTTGCTTTTGCTTGCTTTTGGTTGGTTTGCAGCACCATCACCAGCACCAGCACCATCACCATCCCCAGCAGCAGCAGCAGCAACACTTGGTATCGCATCGGTGTTCTCGGTGCTAGCGGTGTCAGTCTCAGTTTCTTACGTGAAGCGACGCTGGCAGGTTGTGTGTGTCGTGTCGTCCGTACCGTCGCGTGTCGCCGCACTTTGCGTATCTTTCGCCTAAACACACGCGCTCCCATTCATTGAATTCTCGACGTCGCATGCGTATTTTTGATTTATTTTTGTGTTTTGTGTGTTTATTTGTGTTTCTTTTTTTTAATGTTGTTTTGTTGTTTTTGACATCAACTAAATATTGTGTGAGTGTCAACTGTCCAATTAAGTAGCTATGGAAGACCATGTGAAATGTGAGGATCAGCTGTCTCACTCAAGTCCTTGGTTAACAGAAATTTCTTAGTCCGTTTTCGGTTTTTTTTTTATCATTTTATTTTTTTACGATTTTCTTTGTGGCGCGAAACTATTTCGGAAATGTGCCGTTGGCAACGGATGTGCAGATCTGGGCCGGCGATCGAGAGAGTTTCAAGCAATTGAATTTAGATGCGAATTCCGTTCTATCACTCTCTACTTTGGGTGTGAAAAAGAAACCTTTAAAGCTGTCATAAAAGAAATACAACTTTTTAACAGATTTAAATTAACATTTGAATTTCAATTTGATGATTTGATTTGATTTGATTTGAAATGGCAAAACCTAATCAATGTCTAATGTGAATTTGCAGTTCCAATCTCAACATTTGGGTGGCTGTGACAGTGTCCTCGGGGCTCTACAATTGCCCACAGGTGAGTTTGCACTTGTCCATATAGCTAGATTTAGATACAAATAGTTATAGATACTTAGTTACACTGCGAACAAAACTTGTGGAAATCTAAAAGATTTGATGAGTTTCTTTCTTAGATATTCTTGAAAGAAGTTTCAATCTTTCTTCAATTCAATCTCTTCTTCATCTCTTCAAAATAAGCCTGGAATTCTTTCGATTCAGATATTTCCGTAATCTCATACTTGATTAACAGACACAAGACGTTCATGGCATATTTTCACTAAGAATTCGCAATTGGTTCCAGCAGCTGGGAAGTGAAGCGAGCTTATGATCTGCGACCACCATGTGGGAGTGTATTACGATTTGGTATCAGAGCGAAATGCGAACTTTTGAACTTGTTCTGAGGCAGCAGGTACAAGACAAAATGTGCATTGAGAGAAATGTGAATATATGCTTATAGTTTTAAGCAAAGGCAGAATGCACACAAAAGAGATAGAAAGAGGCAGAGCGACTTGATAAATCTATACGCTGCTCTTTTGACTGGGAACTTCTTACGACTTTCAAATGAAGTGCAAAACTACAACTCTTATGGTCATTTCTTAAACCAACTCTATTAAAACCTTCTTCTTCTTGATTTCATCACTAAGAAAATCCTCTTAAATTTCTCACAGTGTACATATGCATTGAGCAAGCTAACGGCATTTGCTGCTTATGTTGGCCCGAAAGTAGTTCAGCTGGTCAACAACTTCACGTTCAAATTGTCCATAAAAGACACATCAACTCATACCCATACCCATACCCATACCCATACCCATACCCATACCCATAGCCATAGCCATAGCCATAGCCATACCAATCCCAATCATCAGCCATCATCCATCAGCCAGCAGCAGGCCACATCAAGAGTTAGCTTTGACAATCTGTTGGTCAGTTGAAAGTCTTGGTCTAGCGCATTCGCATTCGCATTTGTTGCCATGTCCTTTTTTGGCTCACTTGGCCCCAGCCCAATTTTGGTGTCTTGTTGCAGTTGTTGCCGTTACATGCTGCACGTTGTGTTGTGGCAGCTACTGGTGCTAGATGAGTTGGCCTGGCCTAGGGGAAACGTAAGACCAAGAGGAATTTCAACCGTCGGAAGTAATTTGAAAATCTGCTCCTGGATTCCAAAATCCCCAACTCAGGCAGTGTTCCATTTGTGGCGCGCACGGCAGCAGCAACAAGTGTCGCACACATCTTCAAATTTAGCTCAGATACAGATGCCACCCAAACGCCGCCGCCACATGCAACAAGTTACAGCTACAACAACTCCTCGAGTCATGCCATTCAGCAGCCTCAACTGTTGATGTTGTTATTGCTATTGTTGTTGTTGTTGTTGTTGCTGTTACCTTTACCTACAACGAAGTCGGCCAAGAAGAAGGTAGAACCAATGCCCTCACCCTCACCCATGTCCAATGTGCCCTCTCTCTGCCGTGTTGATAACATTAATGAACTGTCTACAACTGCGTCGCCGTCGTCGTCGTCGTCGTTGTTGTTGTTGCTGTAGTTGTTGTTGTAGTTGTTGTTGTAGTTGTTGTTGTAGTTGTTGTTGCAGTTGTTGCCGCACAAGAATAGAAACCAACAAAAACACACACACATAGCCAGCGACACAAGTGCATTTTCAGTTGGCAACGCACACTCACAGAGGCACAGGAGCGGACTGATGTCTTCAACTGGTTATGGCAATGGTCACACATATATTTATACCCTACACAAGTAGGGCATGTTTGTGTTGTAATGTGGATGGCCATGCATAGAAGAAAGCCAAGTCAAGAAGGAAGTGGAGGAGAATGTTGAGGTAGGAAAATGGTGGTCGAATTGACTCATAATAAGAAAGGAAGGCTAGCTTATATACCATTCACATTGTATATATATAACCGATCTATGATAGATATGCAATTCCAACTACTGATGAAACACTAGCAAGTTTGTATATGTGTATATCTCAAATCAAAGATCATAATATATATTTTATCAGTAGAAGAATGAATCTATATATTTGATATACCTGCTAACGTTAGCAAAACCAAGACCCAGAGTAGACAAACTTCGGCCAAGCCTAAGGCTTGAACATGGCCAATTATGCCAGGTGCATCGCATTGGGCGCCCAACCTCTCAGGTGAATTCACCCCTGAAGAAAACTGTGATGGTGAGACAGAAACGCACATTTCTTGGCAAAAGGTAAGACGCTGAGAGCACGGAATGCAATGCTGAGACAAAGCGGCAGAGGGACAGCGGTGCAGGGACGCAAGGAGATGAAGATTGCAACAATGTGGCCTGCTGAGTTGTGGCTGACGTTGTTGTTGCTGTTGTTGTTGCTGTTGTTGTTGCCTGGGCCAACATTCATTCCGGCTAACAATAAATCAAAAGGCAGCAAAGCAGAAATATGCAGGGGGAAAAGCCCAGGGCCCAACATATGTATGACTATATATATATATATATATACATATATATAAATATATATATATACACACACATGCATAATAAAAATCAAGGCAAGTGTCGCCTCTACGCTCTGCTCTGCTCTGCTCTGCTCTGCTCTGCTCTGCTCTGCTGTGCTCAGTCTGCTCAGATTCAGATTCAGACAAATCTTCGTCGTCGCTGGCCATCGGAAAGACTAAGGAAGCAGAAGGGCCAGAAGATCGAGCCCGTTTTTCGTTGTTGTTTTTGTTGTTGTTAGAGTTTAGGGTCCAAGAATTGGAATCTGCTTGGGCATGGGCAGTGTTACCTAAAACCCTTTGTATTCGGCTTGCCATTGCCCTTGTTGCTGTTGCTGTTGTTGTTGTTGTTGTTTATGGGATTTCATGATTACTTTCGATTGTTGATGATGCTGAGGCTGTTGCGTCCATTGAGAGGCAGCAGCGGTTCCTCTTAACTGAATAGATCCCAGCCTGAGTCCAAAACAAATAAACATTGCCCAGACACAGAGACAGAGAGAAAGAGAGAGAGAGAGAGAGAGAGAGAGCAGACAGCAGACAGCAGACAAAGCCAGATTCCAAATCCAGATCCAGATCCAGAACCAACAACGAAAACAACAACAATAGCCAAGTCATTCCAAATTCCAGTGCATTTAGTCTCAAACTGAGCTCCTTTTTGGACTCCTAATCGCATAAGCAGCAGACTGGGACTGGGTCTTAGAGAATGGTCATGTCATTGTCAATGGGAATGGGATTGGGAATGGGAACGTCAACGTGAACGTGAATGGGAATGTGAATGAAAAGGTAAAAACTAAATAAAGCAATAAATGATAAATAAATTTTTAAATTACTTTTCAAGTGGCGATCAAGAGAACACTGTTACGAAGTTCTTTTTCTCCCGCTTCAAGTATCATTTGCTTCGTGCTAGATCGGGGCTCCTTATGCAGAGAGAGAAGCTTCCTTGTTTCCGGCAAGGATTGATCGAATATAACATCAAAGTTATGAATGTTGTCTCTGCGAGTGGGCATAAAACAGCTCAGAGGTTTATTCGGGCTCAGTGCTAGATGCTTTTTGAGGGATGCCTTAACAGAATTTGTCAGCTGGCTCTAGGTCTAGTTCTCAGTTCGCGAAGAACGAATCGCGATTCGTATCGCATGTTATGCAGCTGCACCCCTCGGCCGGTTAGGCGGGAGGATGAAGCGCCTAGCCTCGGCTTCGCGCGTAACAAGCCCCGTGGTCCACTTGAACGTACAGCGCATTGTACGTCAACGTCCCGACAAAAGAAGAAAACGATCACATTCCATCTCTTCAGTTGAGAATACAAGGCCTTGAAAGCAGATTTATCAAAGCTAACTGAAATTGTCCCTAAAGCTCGCGCTACAGATTATTATATCCTGATCTCGATCTCTTTAAAAGCTAGGGCCACCAACCTTAAAGGAACCCTACTTATAAGCTATTCATAGTTCATCCACCAAAAGGATTCATTATCCTCAAAAGAAATGCTTCCTTAAAATGCTTCCTAGTTCACACCTCTTGCACCTTTTGGAAACACACAAAACCAAAGTGAAGGCAACAAATGGCAGAGCTTTTGATGGTCAAAGGAAGTTCCCAATTTCGACTGGCATCCCATAACAATTTTTAACCCAAATCCGTGCCGTTAAAGCGACGTATAAAAGATACATTTTCACGCTCTGCGTTGCGTTTCGTTGCGTTGCGCGAACAAAATGATGATTAATGTTGAAAACATAAATTGGATTTGATTTTTGTTTGTTTGCTGCCTTTGGTTCTTTTTTTTTGTTGCGAGCTTGGATTCGTGATTCGTGGCTTCTTATGTGCGCCGTGCCCTCCCCCCTCTGTGACTTGTTTTTTTGCGCTAGGTAGCCGCGGAGGCTGCCGCCGCCTGTTCATTAGCACAGACTAATCATTGGATCAGCCAGGGCAGAGATTGTAGATGAAGATGAAGATCGAGTTGGAGTTGGAGTTGAGCTGAAAGTTAAGGGGCGTGAGCACAGTAGAGAGGGGAATGTAGCAGAACTGTTGCTGCGAACGCGACCCAAAAGCCCAAAGGTGGCAATCAACATGAATGAATGGGAATGAGCGAATGAATGAATGAATGGATGGATGGATGGATGGGGCTGGGGCTGGGGCTTCAATAGGATGGAGGGGAGACTGTGTCAGAGGTATGGGTCGCTGCCACTGCTCGATCTTGTGAATGAGGCAGTAACAACAGCAGCAGCAGCAGCACCAGCAGCAAGAGAGACTGCATGAATGAGTTGTGGCTGTGGATCTCTCTCCTGGTCGTACTCTATCTCTCTATCTTACTCTCTCTTTAGCTATACTTTGAGAGTTATACAAGGTCTTTATAATTGAAGGAAATCTCCATTGATAATCCTGATATCCTATATCATCTCTAAGATTAACCTCTGGCAAACTTCCTTATCTTTCCAAGTAACTCTAAGCCTGAACTTGTCTTGTTGTTTCTCTGCCGGAAGTGTAATTGCTGGCAACGGCACTGAAAACTGGAACCGAACTTTACATTCCTACCTTTGCCATTACCTTTAGCCATTACCTTCATCCTAAGTAGATGCGGCGGCGCGGCCACAAAACGAGCTCTGCTAAAAGAGAAGGAAAAAACAAAACGATGGCGGCGGCGGCGGCGGCGCCTTTGCCCAGCCTCCAACTCTCACACAATCGCAATTCCTCAGACAGACAGAGTTTTTCAGCCTCAAATTATCCAAGAAAACGGAAGCGCATTACAAGCGACGTAATGTGATAGCATAATATGTATGTTTGTTTGTTTGTCTGTTGGCATGAAGATGTACGTGAAAGATGGCCCAAAAAAATGTACAGCGAAAGAAAGAGAGAAAGAAAGAAACTGAGACCCAAAGTCGTCATCAAGATGAAGATCAAGTTGAAGCTGAAGCTGAAGCTGGTTAGGGAAATGGAAATGGAGATGACTATGGGTAGATGAAGGCGTTGTTCCATGCTTAACCTTGAGACGCAGACGTAGACAGCAATGGGTATACACAGAACCCAAAACCCAAGCCCAGACAAGAGCAAATATGAAGACAAGCAAGCACAACAGTAGCACGTACTCTCGTATATAGCTCAACGTTATCGAATCGAGGATATCGGTTAAACGCAACGAGAATGTAAATTGGAATGGGAATATGAATGAGAATGGCTATATACTATGAAGCACGAAGAATGGGGGAATGAGTATGACATTAGGTTAGGCCCTTATCAGCAAAGCGATCGCAATCAGAGCGTCAAGAATGGTAGCTGAACCCGAAAATGAAATACCCAAAAGAATGCCAAGCCAAGCCAAAGCCAGACAGACACAGGAAGTGGGCTATTTGCACTTTCAAACAAGTCATAATTTTCGACAATGAAGCCCAGACGGTGACAGGGATAGGGACAGGCAGACAGAAAGAGAGAGAGAGAGAGAGAGAGAGAGAGAGAGAGAGATAGAGAGAGAAAACATAAACACAGAGACACAAAGGCCGTTACGTGGAACTATGTCTGATGATAAAGTGGCCCGGTCTGTCCTTCGTTTTTCAGACACATCGCCAGAGAGCATTTAATAAACCACAATTTAGTGCTGAAGTTGGAGTTTGACATTGACACAGGAAGGCAGACACATCGGTATCGCCAGCGTCATCATTGTCACGTCATTTAGGTAGCCAGTAGGTAAAAACAGGAGACAGACGGCAGCCTGAACTAGATCTAAGGGAGTGAGGCAGATACACAGAGATGCCAATCTTCAGCCAAGTTTTAGAAATTTATGTGCAATTCGAAAGCGGAAACAATTTGGAACATTCACTTAGTTGCACATCTTAGAACATATTCATCTGGAATAGCCTCTCGCGTAGTCTTCCGAGTAGCCAAAGAACAATTTTCCTCCTCAGCCTAATCGACTAACTCATCTCAATCGCGAATCTTAAGCATCTTCATCTTAAGTAGCCTCTCGCATAGCCTTCCGCTTAGCGAAAGATCAATTTCCCTCCTTGGCCTTTGCCCCTGACTGACTTGTCTCAATCTCGAAACTTAAACTTAAAACTTCTTCATCTTGAGTAGCCTCCCGCGTAGCGTCTTGCATAGCCTCCCGCTTAGCGAAAGATCAATTTCCCTCCTCAGCCTTTGCCTGACTGACTTGTCTCAATCTGAAACTGATGATTAATCAATAGCCAAGTGCGAGCTGCGAGTGTTTCCCCAATTGTTATACAACAACACGAATAGCAATATGATTGAATAATCTCATTATCATCGTAATCATAATCATCATCACATACCAGACGGCAAGCTAATTATCCCCAGCTAGCTAGTGTATCTATGGCCAGCCTCTGTAAGCATGAGAATTGGTTTCTATAGATGGAATCTGTATACCAAAAAAATCTCAATCTCGATCTGAATCGGAATCGGAATCCCAAGTTCCAAACTGAATTCAAGTCAAAACTCATAGTCACAGCACGTAGCTGTCAGCGGCACAGTGACCGCCAGCTGTGAGGCAGCCTCGGACCAAAGGAGGCGGAGCGGAGTGGAGTGGAGTGTAGTGGAGTACACGGCTAACTGGCCGGTGGCCGGTGGCCAATGGCCAATGGAGGAAAGGGGTCAGTTTGTGAACTCAATTAAAATAGCAGACAATATTGCCTGTCGCCGTCTGTCCATCTGTCTGCCTAAATCACATGCAAATATTACCGCCAACAGAGCGAGATAGATACAGAGAGAGATAGAGATACAGAGATCCATTAGAAGATTTACAGATTGTGTGTTCCCATAGCCGTTGCCATTGCAGTATATAACATTTTTCTTGCACGTCTTCTCCGAACGCGATGAGTCCGATGATAATTAAACCTGTGTGTTTGTGTGGAAGCCGGAAAAAAGAAACCAAAGTCCACAAAGGCTAACACAGAGAGAGAGGCTGAGATGGATGAAAGAGACGCTGACGCTGACGGGGATGGAGATGGAGACGGTGTGCTCGTGTAAGCACACGATGAATAGACATTCTTTGCCGTGCGGGGCAATTAGAAAATGAGTTCAAGCGAACGCTCCAAGTTGCTCCAAGCAGCTCCAAGCTGCTCCAAGTCGCCTCATGTCGCGTCGCCTACCATCAAGTCATAGATCAACGTTCTTGATAAGCCGCCGCAGTCGTCACACTCAGAAAAAATTAAGCGAGAAGACGAATGCGAACGTAGCTCAACAAATTGGAAATTCGCCACACCACGAACAGAAAGAGGTCCCCAAACGGTAGCCAACAACCCTGAGGTCTCCTTTAGGGTCCACTGGACATCAGTGATGCGGAGAGCCGTCCTACACCTGTCACGCTTTCAGAGGGCGCCCACCTGGCGCCACATGCCTTGGATGGAGGAGAAACTGAACCTAGACTTTGACTTTAGCTTCGATATATATAGGAAGCTGTTTCTCCTAATTGGCTGACTGATTGGGTATCAACAAACAGGCTAAACTATAATAGCTAGGCGACCACTTAGACAGCATTTTGGAAAAGTTCTACCTAGAAGTGGGTCACGATTGGGATCAAAGTTTGTCTGGATATTCATTTGCAAGCATGTCTAAGCTTCAATGCTGTCACCGAGCGTATTGTTTGGGTATTGGATAGGTGTAGAATTTTGGTTTGACTCTTAAATAGGCTTCCATAGCTGCAAAGCTTATATCGAGATTTCCAATATCTTGAGAAACAAAGAAAATTTATTTCAAGTGCACATCAACAGCAGTTGGAACTGAAGCTGAAGCTGGCTTGTGCAGATCATATGCTAGATCGCGAACTCCATCTTCACTTTCCACTCACTCCACTCCGATCGCCACAAACCACTGACCACTGAATCTACTGCTTCCACTGGCCTAACTGGCTAGCTCGAACTGCGTGAATAGAAAGCAATCGCCAATCGGCCATCGTTAGCCAATAGCCAAGCATATTTTTTTGTTTTTTGTAACTGGCCTGAACCTGAACCTGGACCTGGGCCTGGCTAGCAACTCCCAGCATCATTTGGAAAGCTTTCGCTAGCTGGAAGCTACAGCTCAGCGATTAGCGCAGACCTAATGGTCTGGACTTTAGGCATGAGTATGATATGATGATACGAGTAAGATATGATATATATGTGCTATGCTGGCCATGCTGCAGTTGTTGGTAATAGTCATAGTCGCGCCGGGCCACGGGCAACAGCTGAATTGGCAATAGGCTTGAAATAGGGTTGGAATTCCTTCAGATCATATCGTTTACACCGTTGCCCTTGGGGCCCAGGCCTTGTCAGCATTTTTCACAAAGCATGAATGGTTGTGATGGTTGATGATCAAAGCATTACACTAGACTACCAAATTCAGTTAACGTTAGTTGAAGAGATGTCTTATATAGAATAGACTAGATAACCTCCTATATATATCCTGTGACCCGATGAATACTTAAAGATATATATTTTTCCAAGTTGTTGACCTTCCCCAGGGAAGGTGACAATAGTAGGGTTGTATTCCTTATCCACACCGATATATATCGATGCTTATCAATAGATCGAACATAGCTCTTCAGCCTCCCCTGGCTGATATAAGTATACTGAAAAAAGTGCTTCTAGAACAATGTATCGATATATAAGTCGATAAATTGGTTTTCAAAAGGAATTATATTCACACATCGGCTTGTCCACACACATATATATATTAGAGATCAGTGAATACTGATCGACATTGATCTTGTCAAAACTGGTACACTTACATGTGTGTGTGTGTGTGCGTGTTCAGTCCAAAATCCAATATGCGTTTCTTAATGACAAAACTCGAAAAGTCGGAAACAATTAGCAGAAGTCTTGACCTGGGTTGAAAGTGCCCAAAAGGTCTGCCAGAATGACTGCTGATAATGATGTTGATAATGATGATGATGATGATGATGGTGATGGTGCTCAATGATCGCAATGAGCGATGCCTTGGAATGCAGCAGCTAACCAACTTGCTGCTGCTGGATTCCAAAGAAATAAAACTGGCTAACTGTGGCCGGAACGGAACGGAACGGAAAGGCAAGGAATGGAATGGAAAGGTAAAACAAAGAAAACAATCAATGAAAAGGTTGGCCCTGCTTTACCTCAGTATCTACCTCAGATGTTCCCTTCGCCCCCTTTCTCTCTCTTTCTGTGCTTGTCTGGATCTGTGGTATGCGCTCCAAGGTGAACAGAAGACAACGACAAACGTGACTCCAGCTTTAAGAAGATAAAAACTGAACCCAAAAGCCAGCCAATCATAGCCAAACCAACAGTTCCAACTGTCCAACGGCGTTGTCAGTGGTCCACAGCCAGCTGGAATCATTTCATCGTCTTTTAATAAAGCAGTTAAGACTTTGCCATATCGTCGTTAACGTTCGCCTTCACATTAACCTTCAACTTCATCTGCATCTTCCTTATACTCTTTAAGGCCAGTCGAGCCTTACCATGGGCACATGCTGCTCGGATTGGTTTACTCATATCAAAGAACTATTTCATTTTGTTGTTGAAAGATTGACTGTAGAGTGGAGAGTGGATTCAGACGAAGGATTCCATCCATCAATGATTCACATTCCTAATACAACTCTAAGAAAGTAGGCCTCTGTCAGGGCATTTACAACTTCGTCTTTTACATTTCCACATCATCATCATCATTTACATGACATCTTCTTGTGGGCTGTCAGGTAGCAGGTTGCTGTCGCATCAATTAGCTGGCTACCTGGTCTACCCGGAACCCGCTCTCCGACCTTAAGCCGCTCATAAAATCGCTGCTTCTTGTGGGCGTGAGCGTCGCTGTGACAAACATTTATGAATGAAATGCGTTTATATAGCCCACCCCGCCCCTGTGTCCGTTGCCGTTTTGCCATGAATGGGAAGCTGTGTGTCCCGCAGCTCAGCTTGCAGTGGTTTATGTTGCAACGCCTGAACGCCATTTGGCATTTTATGTGGCAAGAAATTGTAGGGCCATGCTTGAGCTCTTGGTTGGGTGAAACAACCAACTCAACCAATTCAGCCAACTCTTTCAGATCCACTTTCAACTACCACTTCTACGTCAGCCGAGCAAGCCAAGCAATCATCCATTCAGCCATTGATCCATCACATGGTTCAATGCGTTGGCAAAAACAACAGCGACAACAACTGCATTTGACCATAAAAGTCGCCTGCGTATGTGTGTGTATGTGTGGCTGCCAAATTAACTGACAAATAGGCAACAAATTAAAGGTAAAGATGAACCCAACGCCCAACCAATGCATGCCTTGGAAGGGAGAGAAAGGAGTAGATCGATCTTAGTAGCTGGTTCGGCTTGAGAGCACACAGACCTATAATTGCAGCTCTCAGATAGGGGGAAGGTGAGTTTAGAGCAGCAGGGATAGAAACCAACCTATCCCCACTCCACATCCCATGGGAGACTAACCTTAATATACATCCATATACATTCTTCTATACCAGAAAGACGTTCTCCTGCCAGATGTGTCGGAACTAACTAACGAACAGTTTTGCCTTCCTCAATGATCCCAATCCCAACAGAATTTGAGGATCCCAAAGAAAGAAAGAATGAGAATGAAATCTTTTACATCTGCCACAGAGTTCTATGCCCCAAAGAGTTCTATGTACGTGTCTAGGCGGCCTCCCTAAACAACTTTTATAAGATCGTCTGGCTGCCATTGTCAGTGACAGAAGACTTTGTCGCATTTCAAGCAGTTTCTTTTGGGTTTGATTCTCTGCGTTTACGTGATATAAAAACCTTATAGTTCACTACTGATCCAAACCACTGATAAGACGAGGCAAAGGCAATGCCTTCCCCCTTCCCTCACCAACCAACAAACGAACACACCATCTCAGGCATTTAACCATCCATCCATCCGGATGAGTAAATAAATTAAACAAATAAAACAACGAAATATAAATTGGGTTTATTGCATTTCATGTGAAAAACAAACGAGAGTATCGAGCATTGAGCGAGGGGGGGAGGAAAGCAAGAGGAGGGCAGCCAGAGCCCCAGGAAACTAAGACACTAAAGAGGAACAG
The DNA here is from genome assembly GCA_037043425.1 of Hirtodrosophila duncani. Taxonomy (NCBI): domain Eukaryota; kingdom Metazoa; phylum Arthropoda; class Insecta; order Diptera; family Drosophilidae; genus Hirtodrosophila; species Hirtodrosophila duncani. The sequence continues at coordinate 3,129,617 of JBAMBM010000704.1, read as the reverse complement.
TACTTGGACCCCATCCAAATCCATTTTGGGGTCGTTCATCAAACCGCAAAGACAGCAGCAAATCAAATGCATTCACATGCATAGCTAGAGATGTGCGTGAGTCGTGAGAGCAGGCGCACTCACGCTCAAATAATTGGCATCGATCAGTTTTTCAAACATGCAAAACTTTATTTTTCAAGTTATAAAACATATTTCCTCATTTCCACCTCACATAGATACTAGGGAATGTGGCACATTAGCGCCATCTGTAGGCTAAAACACTCAAATTCTAAGGCAAAGTCAGCCACCCCACCCACCCGAGTGTGATTTCTCTTGAGTGTTTAAATAAAGTTGATGTTAGTGTGCCGCTTGCCTCCATACAACCTATGACCTCGCTTATAAACCCAGGTATTTGGTAGTAACGGCTTCTTAGTGTGCACCTATATGATAAGTTCTAACAAGTGTGAAAGATTTCAGCATCTTAGATTGTGCTGGTTGGAACAGTGCGTGGTTCTAAGTCAGTACAAAGAGTTTTATCTATGTAGATATCACTGTAGATGGCCCGTGATTCATGACACGCTCACGCTCTGGTGCTATCGTACACCCTCGTGCCCTCTCCCAGTCGCAGTACTGCGGTGCCTGCTCGGGCGTCACTTGACGCCAGGCGGCTCAATCATTATTCAATCAATCAAGCAATCAGCTAACGTTGTCTGTCTTCAATTGCAGCAATGCCCCCAAAACCAAAACGAAAATGTGTATCATCATCGTCGATTGGGAACTATCATAGACCACCACATTCTGAGCTGAGCTACGGTGGTTTTGGTGGTTTTGGGCGTAGCACTTTACGCACCACTAACTGTGGGAGCTTTGCGGCTGCTTCTGTCACAATTAAATTGCAAAATGCCAATTAATTAAGAGCCCATAACGGTTTTAACCCTTTTTTGGCAGCTGAAGCTCAATGAATTGCCGCGCCCCTCTGCCTCTGCCGCTGTCTCTGTGTGTCCCCTTGCCACGATGTTGTTAATAGACGCGCGACGACTACTTCTCGAGCCGAGACTCTCGATCTAAATTACAAATTTGTCGTAGCACAAAACAAAAACACCAAAATAGATAATATGATCTAATAAAATTGAAAGAGCAGCCGCCCGACAATAAAAACCAGCACGACACGACGCAAATATATTAAAAAACAAAAACAGCAGCAATGACAACAAATACATAAACTAGGCAAACTAGTTGCGGCCTGTGTCGACGCTTGTATGCCCTACACTTAGGGTGATGTGACTAGCAGAATGGACAAAGACTATCTTAACCAGTGGTCGGTTTTTTACACACATAAAACCCGAACCAAGCCGACATGTGAGCTGTTTCAGTCTTGTGAGCGTAAGATAATTGTCATTCGCAGGGCAAATGTAGGGTGAAATTCTTCAAAGAAGCAAGAGAAAAGCTCACCCATGCATTGATAGCCTTGACGAGCACTGATCTAAATCTGAATACAATCACATTTTGGCATTGCGCTTGTGTAGAGTAGAAACAGACGCTCAACAAGTGAGGAATTCGCATTGCCGCAGCCGCATGAAAAGGTTCTCTTGTATGCGTAACAAGTAGGTGGCGATATAAGAGAGAATATGTCCAACCGTGTGGCTCTATAGACAAACCACAAACCAAGAATTTGACATTGGACAGGTCTATAAGATATTTGGATTTCCAGAGAGAGTCTCTCAGTTTCCGTATTAAGAGAATTGGGAGAGTACATTTAAGATTGCGGGATGATCCGGAAATGCCCAAAATGTTCCCAAATTGATGAACAGTTCATGAGATTACTTCCAGTGGCCAAAACTCTTTTTCATACAATTTTCAAGAAGATGAAAAAGCGAAAGACGTTGGATTGGTTGTCAGACCTTGAGCCCGCCAATAGAAAAGTTTCAATATTAAGCTCATAAATTAAACTTTTATATATTCGACATGATAGTGTACAGTCAGATATAAGATATATATATAGAGTCCTAATCAATACATCAGATTTCACAGACAAAGCCGAAAGACTCGCCTGATCTTCGAAAGATAGGGCATATATACTCGTGCTTATAGATATGCGTAGCACAGCACACGACACAACTGAGGCCTGGACCGTATTAAGAGGGGCACAGAGAGAGAGAGAGAGAGAGAGAGAGAAGGAGGGGAATATAAACAGGGATAGACACTGGGTGAGGTAGTGGTATAGATTGTCATATCCACAGTCAGAAATAGACATGGGCATACGCTATGCCGATGACAAGCTACTTTGTGTTGCTTTGTTTTTCTCTTGATAGGAAATGAAAACAAAGTCAACAAAGTCAGAAAATCAACAGAAAAACCAAAGCCAGATTCGCTTCCATCACGGCAAATAGCGATTGATCATCATGGCAAGTTTCAGCATATTGAAACGAACTTGATAGATGAGATGATATGGTAGAGGGAACAGATGGACTGGCAAGGCTTTCTTCTAGTTTTCTATCTGCCTCTCTGTCCTTATTCGTTGCTCATTCAAGGTAAATGTTGCCACCTAGCTTTTGGAATTCACATGTGGTTTCAGCTTTGAAGTGGCTTGAGCACAAAGTCTCTGAAGATGGTTGGTTGGATTGCTGTCCCAATTACCTTGTCCGTCGGACTTCTAATACAATCAACGTTTGTTTCAATCTCTCCCACCTTATTTTTTCCCTTCCGTATGCCAAACCCTCGCCTCATTTTCAAAATCCCTGCAATCTGTAATTACACATGTATATCTGCTCTCCGCCTGCTGCTACTGTTGCTGTTGCTGTTCCTGTTCCCATTGCAATTGCTTGCTGGGATTCCTATTTATATTTGCCCACATCCGCCAGAGTTTCGCTGCCTCAATTGCATTTTTCATAGGAAATCTGCTTGGGCCAAGATGCAGATTGAAATTGAAACTCTTCTTCACATTTCCAGACACAATTCCATATGGCACAGACTCTGCTGAGGCAGCAGAATACACGTGTCTCGTATAGGAAATGTTTCGAACCGACGTCGCACAATGCAAAATGATACGGACGGCCTCTTCACTCCACCCCCCATTCGTGGGCTTCTTCTGGCTCTGCTCTGGGGGATTTGGATCGTAAAGGCTGCAAATGTTAGGGCTGGCTATCAAATTGATATTGCCACTTAATTGCGGCTTAGCGTTGTGGCTGTTGTTGTTGGTGCTGTAAATGCAGCAGACATTGTTGCTTGTAATTGCTTATGACAACAACAACAACAATTGCTTACGCAGATCGACGCGTGCTTAATTGTATAATTAATCTGTAATTTATGAATAACTTTTTTTGACTTGATTTTTATGGCACGTTTCAAGCAGATTGAGTTGTTTGTTCCAACGCATGGATTGTGGATATCCAATTCTGAACATCTGCGTGGCATGTATCAGAGGCGTAGACAGGGGGGTATCTTTAGAGAGCCCTCCTTTCAACTGTTTCCGAATTTCTTTAGTTGAGTTGGCAGGGACAGAACCAAACTTCGCTCTCAGTTGGATTTACTTTGCACTCTACGAAAATTTGATGCCGCTGCCTTTGTGTCTGCGTATCCGAAGTATATGTCTCGTCATTTCAATGAAGCTGGCTTCGAAATCTTGGCATTTTCTGGAAAAGCCTGTCAAAATGCTGAAGGCAAAATGTCGCTAATCGAATACTCAAAGAGAGTAAAGAAGAAGAAGAAACTGTTCTTGTTGCTTCAACCTAATGACATGAACTTTTCACTGGCCTTGTGTTTCGAAGAAAATTCATAAAACTATGCGTCCGCTGATCGAGTTCTTAAGCTATATAACTGAATTCGAAGCCGAATAAGAACTTGAGAAGCTTTTCAAACAACGTCTACAAGAATTCTAATTGTTATTTTTTCTTATATAGAAAGATCGTTTGTTTCTGAGAAGACCATATAGTTATAGTACAGAAATCAGTTGAGTTTCGACTTTAAACCCTTCGAAATTGCCATACGAATAACTCGCAAGGAATTGGATTGGATTGGATTACAGTTGGCTCAGCCAGAAAGGGTTATATGGTTATGGAATGATGAAGCTGCTCGCTGGCGAGCCTCATAAAGCGCACGAATCACACTCAGACACAGCACAGACACGGACACACTCATTGAAGCATGCAGCCGAGGCAAAGTTGTAATAAAAATTGTAAGCCGACACCGAGGCACGTTTCTGGCCAAGGCAACAGCGCCACAACAACAACAACAACAGCAACAGCAACAACAAAAGCAACCAGAGCGATCCAAATGAGTGGGCAGTTTTGAGTTTTCAGTACAATCTTGTGTGCGGCGGCTCTGGTGTTCCGTTCCTGCATTCGCTACTTTGTCTTGGAACCCGCACAAAGAGTTCCCGAAAAAAAGGCTTTCAAAAAAATGTATGCAAAGTATCAAATGTTGGAGAGATACTCTGTTATTTTTGGTGAGGAATTTTTGGGTATATGCAACTGAAGGTAAGGAGATGATGCCACAAGTGACTATGGTGGATCTGCTCTTGGATTCGGATAGGTAGCTTATGTATCTACGAGTGTTGGCTTCTTTCCATAGCAACTACAACTTCAATTGGTCTTGGTATTCGTTTTAAAAAGTTTTCGATTCTTGATTTGAAAGAATGAATGAATGAAAGAGTGAATGAATGACAGAGTGAGGTATTAAGATGGAAAGCCAGCAAAAAGTCAGGTAATCCAAGAAGTTAGCTTTAGATTTAAGTTACACAAAGCAGCCCAAGGGGGGTCTGTCTGTGACTTTGGGTCTAGAAGGGGTGGGGAAGACGTCTGCGCGATGCAAATGTTACAGTTCGTGGGCTAAACAATGACAATGCTGCCTCAGATCTCATCCCACAATTCCTTGGAATGTTAAAAAAGCCATCTCTAACTGATCACAACTTCGTATCTGGTTGAGCTACTCCAAGCTGGTTGACAAAATTAGAAGACTCCGACTCCTGCTGGTCAGATTGAGCGAAACGAAACGAAGCGAAACTAAAACCAAAAGCAAAAGCAAAACCAAAACCAAATGTGGGCCAATCTATAGCCACGTTTTCCACCCGCCATCACCAGTTTGCCTACTCCTCTGCCTTCTGGCCATGCTCCTGCTCTGGTGTCTTCGTCATTTTATGGCCATTTGCCAAGTTGGCGGTAAGAAAAATATGAAAATTAACAGCAGAGTGGCGGCTAAGAGGGCAGGCGGCGGTAAGCAATATGTAGTTGTTGCTGGCAAGGTGTGTGGCAGTCGTTGTTGTTGGTGTTACTTGTGCTGCCTGGGTGTTTGTCGTGCGAAAGACAGATATATATATACATATATATATATATATATTTATAAACAACATGTGGGGCAAGCGCTTGCAGCCAAGCGACACAACGCCTCGGCAATGGGGAGAGGGGATCATGGTGCTTAATCAATGCATATATTCTTAGTCCAAACTGCATTTCCTGTTTGCTGCCAAATTAGTTGATGAATTTCATCCAAATTTGCGTCACCTTCGCTCTGACTGTTCCAGAGGAACCAACCGATCCAAAATGATCAAGATGAGCTGAACCCGATGATAGGAATGATGCTAATGATGAACAGCTAAGCAATGTTACTGCTGCTGTGGTGGCATGGTGGACAGCAACTGCTGGTCATTAGAGCGCCCACATCTTGGCATCCCAGCCGCTCCCAAAGGGCACGCTTAGGCACAAATTCCAGCTACTATTCTGATAAGTGACACAGCTGATGATGATGATGCAGCCGGCATGTTTTCAACGCCTGCGGTGGTTTGGGGCAGCAGGTGACACATGACATGGTTGGGCCAACAAGCAGCTATGAAACATTACCAAATGGAATGCAAGCAGCTGATGAATGTCTTTCATGAATGTCTGCTGTTTGCTACACTTTCAAATTGATGTTGTGCATATATATATATATATAGATGACAGGATGATATAAGCTGACCAGACTGAGTCAAGATGTACTCTCATAGGGTTTACCTATGCGTTAGTTGATCCACAACTCTCTCTTGATCCTGTAGATGACGCATGGGAATTTGCAAGGCCTAAAGGTCGTTATATACCATTCACATTGTCAATATATAACCGATCTTGATCAAATCTGGTCGATGGGCGTGGGGCTGTGTTGTGTTGAAAGAGATCAAAGAGTGTTTTCAAACGTTTTCATTCACTGTAAGGTGAGTGTACACGCAATTTACTGTACATTTCCTTGAAAGATGACTTATCATGGGAAGACAGAGGCTCTAATATCCATCTTATCTTGTCAGACTCATGAAGAATATATATGTAGATATACATACATAAGTGGGGTTCACAAAGAAGTACAGTTTCCCGCACGATCATCATCAACATCATCATCATGATGCCAGACAAAGCTGGCGCAAGGCAGAGACAAAGGCACAAAGCTGACGACACATATTTAAGGCAATGCATATCAAATAAATAACAGCAACAACAACATAAATACTAACAACAACAACAACAATAAAAGATAGCAATCACTGGCAAACATTGTGGACGAACGCCACTGACAGCAATTCCGATTTCAATTCCAATTCCAATTCTGATTCCCATTTCCAAACAAAGCATTTGAAAAATTTATAACATTCATGTAAATGACACTGCCTGTAGAGGCAGAGGGACAGCGAAGGGGAGCAGATGTTCGAGGGGATGAGGTGTGCTTGCTTGTATTCAAAAAGGCAGCGAGGGTAGTCCCAAAAATGGGCAAAAACAGCGCAATGCCAAAAGAAGTCAAAGTCACCAAAGAATGCAACTACGGCAAATGCAAAGTGATGGGGGGGGGGGGGGGAGGATGGGCAGACTAACGTAGGGAGAAGAGTGGAGACAGAGATAGCACAAGAAAAGGCAGGTAGAGTAGAAAAGCAAAATTAAATGAATTAAAAAAAGAAGAAATAAAAAATAAAACTGGAAAAGAAGCTTCAATGCTGCCAGCAAGAGCAACATCAGCAACAGCAGGGTTTGTGGCAAGCGGGTTGGCCGGGGGCTGGCAAAAGCATGTCCCCGTCTCCACTGGCAACGATCATGGTACAACAAACGTTGCAACGCATAAATTTTGGAGCACGTTGTCAGCAGGCAGGCAACAGTTGTTGATATTGCTGTTGTTGTTGCTGCATTTGTAGTTGTTGCTGTTGCTGTTGCCAACTTATTTTGCATGTTGCAAGCGCGTGTCCATGCGGTTGTCGATGAGCCTGGCTTTCACCTAAGGAATGCGAGCAGCAACAACAACAGCAAATTAGCTCAGTTGTCGTTGCCACAGGGCAGGTTTGTTTATTGCTGCTGTTGCTGCTGATGTTGCTCTTGTTGCAGTTATTGTGGCAAGTTGCAAGTGGGCCCTGCAGCTGTAACAGCTGAAGAAATTGCATGCCTGCCACATTAATTATGAAAACGAAACAAAAAGAAAAACAGACAGGAGAATCAAATGTCTGACAGCAGCAGCAGCTGTGAGAACTTTTTTCTAGCTAACGACAGCAATAACAGCAGCAGCAACAGCAACATCAGCATCAACATCAGCAGCGACACATCATCAGCAAACTTTTTAGAGCACGCCCACACTCAACAGCAGCAACAGCAACAACAACAACAATTGCTGACTATTTTTAAAGCTAGCAATGTGTGTGTGTGCAAGACAACTGCAACATGAGTCATCAGCAGCATCACGACAACAACAGCAGCAACAGTTGGTCAACTGGCAGCAACATGTTGCCGCAGGCCGCCCGATTGAACTTTAAAGTATCTCTAAGACACTTGTTGGCAGAGGCAGAGTGTCCTTGACAAAATCCCATTGGCTAAGATTGCATTTGAGGACTCGTCACGCCGAGAGCACAACCAAGGCAGCGATGGGCACTCAGGCGGCTCTGCAGCTGCAACATTCTAAAAGAATCTGTCAGTTCAATGTTGCAGCGTGGCGGCATTTTTGGGTTTTCAAGAATTTCGATGAATTTTCTTAGTCTACTTTTAGTTCAGATTTCCATTTTGGAAATTCTACAAAAATATTTATGAAAAATGACAAATGTCACACGGACATACACACGCTGGCGCTTCAAGTTTGTTATTTGCTGTTGTTGTTGCTTTTATTTGTTCTTGTGTTGTTGTTGTTGTTGTCTTGTCTCGGCGACATTTCAAAATTTTTTGTTAGAAATTATGGTTCAACAACTGCAAAAAGCCGGCAGCCCAGGCAGGGGGGAACTCTCGTACGTGTGGGTGTTCCGAGGCGGGTTGGTGTCTATATTTCCGACTACAACAACAGCAACAACAACAACTAGCAGCAAATCACATAAATTAATTAGAAGCAAATTTATGCACAAACTGGAAATGGAAAATGGAAAGCAAACGTGTCCGCTTTTCCAACAGACCTGAGATGCTTTCAATTAATGGCATTTCCAAAAGGTGTACTAAAGAATCCCTCTCCCCCCCCCCCTCCACCACCACCTCTCTAGCCACCCTGTAAATAGAGAGGCCCTAAAGATGGGGCACTGTGTCTACCCAATGTATTATTATTTATGTTTTTTTGGCATATTTTTTTAGTGAAAAAAAAATCATTTTCAGATATTTATGACATGTTGTCTCCGTTGAACTAGGGAGAGTTGAGTAGTTGGTGGGGTTGGGGGGGGGGAGGGGAGGGGGTCTTGGTTTATGTCTTTTTAAATAGACAAGCAAATGTGGCAAAATGTTGTTGTACGTTGGGGGTCTCAGCCCTCCCTCCCACTAGGGGCATTCGATTAAGACATAATAACATTATGATTTATTGACTAGATTTTGGAATGATGTATATATGCCTTATATATACGATATAGAAGTACTATCTGAATACATTGGAATATATTTTATAAGAACTTAAAAGCTCCTTAACTAACGTTCATGAATTTCGGCACTGTTTATGGCCTGTTTACATATATTTGTTAGCCTCTTTGAATATATATTTCCTCCTTCAATCTGTAAGACGAAGCAGCTTGTGAACTAAAGTCTAGATTTGCGAATTTTTTCTATACTTATTTAAAAAAAAAAGACATTCAATTTGAAGAATATGTTATAATGCTTCGATCTAGGCGATATTGATCAAAAAAGAAGAAGAAGAACACAGGAAGATGTTCACAATTAGCGATAGGTAGTCATCGAATTAGCTTGAAAACTTTTGGATTTCTTCTTCGTCGAATCAAAAGAAGTATCTAACCATAGAGCCACGCTGCGACGAGTGAAATCCCTCAATCAAGGCATGCTTTCTGCTTTTGCCCAGGTATGACTCTATAGTTAGATATCCTTTAGCCCCTGTCTCTTGGCTAACCCCAATCTTGTCTAGTTTTTGTTTATTTTGGGGCTTTTTTGTCCGTTTCCTTTGGCTGCTTTTTGCTTTCGTGTGCTTCGATTTCTGTCACCACCAACCAGCCCCGGCCCATCTCCATCTTCATCTATGTGATGGTATATTTATAGACGGCTGCCTGGCTGCCTGCCTGCCTGCCTCACAATTTATTTGCCGGCAATGCCGAAAGCTGTGCGACGACGGCTTTTCGGTGCCACTTTAGGCCTCAATTATATGAAAATTCATTAAAACGTGTCATCTATTTTCAATAATTATCACACACACACACACACACACACACACACACACAAACACACACACACGCACGCTCTATACACTCAGAGAAAGTAATATAAGGAATTTGTAGTTTATTATCTCAAAGATAAAAGCATTCTTTTGACCCATTCTAAATCATTCGATTTCGCCCTTCCCAAATACAAAACAGAGGAAGCCAATTGGAGAAACTTCCAATCGGTAATCCTTAGCAATATAAAACCAGAGCAGTCCAACAACATCAACCACAAAGTCCCCCACTATCCTCACACTTGGAACACCGTGTTGATCATACCAATTTCAAAACCAAACAAACCTTTAAATGAAATTGGCAGCTTCCTTCCGATATCCCTAATATCTTGTATAAGCAAAACTTATCTGGTTTCTAGACAGAAATAAACTGATCTCCCAAAACCAAGTTGATTTCAGACTGAATCCAAGCACAATCGATGCAATCCTACAAATTCATGGTTACGCGTCTGATGCTCTCTCTCTCTCGACCAAAAACCATGTAACCAATCTTACTGGGGACTGACTGCGAGAGGGCATTGATCGCGTGGGTTTACACGCAGTTCTCGAGCAACTAGAACTAGAACAATGGTGGGTCGGTCCGAAGATTTTCCATGAAGTGAAAGCCTTCCGGGTTCGAGTGCATGATTCCCACTCTAAACTTTTCCAACTGCACAATAGAATCCCACAGGGCGCCCTATTTTCATATATGGACACTAAGTCTCTCGTTAATTGTCCGATCTTGATCATATCAATGCAGTGGACGTGGGGCCTCCTCAAATGGATACAAGCCGAATTTCGTTGGACTCGGAAGAAAAACAGAAAAGTTATGCTCCTAAGTGTTCATTCCGGAGCAATCGGTTATATGATAGCTATGTGATATAGTGTTCCGATCTGAATGAAACTCAAACTTAACCAGCGTGCAAACATACGAAGCATCTAGTAACAATTTCAGCTTTGTAGCATTTAAGACTTCTGAGATCTTTGTGTTGAAACAGGCGGTTATGTCATGGTTATATCGATTCCCCTGGTCATGCTGATCAAGAATACATATACTTTATATAGTCGTTGCAAGCTTGTTGACTAAATTCATATTCCATTTTGTGAATGGTATAACAAAAATAAAATCGTTCGCCGCATCTTCTTTATTCTTACAGTTGGCGGGCTGACAAGAATGCAGTGCTCTCAAACCGCAGAGTGAGAGAGAGCGACACATCTGGGCACTGAGGGAAAAGGAGATTTGGAAAATCTGAAGTGTGACATTGGCAGAAGAAAGCGGTCTTAGCCAAAGGTAAGCTCCAACTGCGACTCCAAATAGCAGCTGAAACCACAACCAGTCTCATAATCCTGGCGGCGCCCACGCATCATGCAATTCCCTGGCTGCGCCGTGGGCGTGGCTTAAAGCGTGGGTGTGGGTTTTCAGTGTGGGCGTCCATAGCCCATAACCCAAGCCCAAGTCCCAAACCCTAAAAGACCACGAACCAACACAATACAAATCGCTTTTACAGGCCCACGCACACTGCAGCTCAAATTTGGAGCTATGTCTCTGGCTCCAACAGGGAACTGTGGATGCCAAACAGGTGGGGCGAAATTCAAAATTAGACGGAGCAGCTCAGCACAGAGAGAGAGCCTGCAAATCCTGTTGGTCATGCCCAAAGGAATGCAGATTTTAGAGTTGCAGTTGGTTTTTTCTTTTTGCAAATTTCTTGAACTCGTTTACATGCGCATGCGAACCCTCCTTATGCCTCTCGCCACAAAGCCAGTGTCCCTTGCTCATGGCGCTTGCAGCAAACAGTGCTCCCCAAGTGTCCGAACAGCCTTACGTCCCGCCCTCAAACCACTGCACAGTGGTTGAAAACTATGAAACCAATGTGAACTTTTAGGTGAGGTCAGATCATCCTAGGGTGGCCACATGATATGAGTTCAGCAGTTCAAAATAAGTCAAGGTCACTTCTAGGTCAGAGGATTAGAAGAGCTCATTCAATTATAGAGTAATTTTCTTTCCTTATTGCATGGCAAACTTCTTAGGAAAATGATGATGAAACTAATTTTTGGTACAGTTAACTAAGTATACTTTACCACTGTGCCTTGCACGCTTGCCTGGGCCTGTTCTAACCCTCACTGCGCTCCTGAGGCAGCAACAGCTTTCGGCTGGTTCCGGTCGAGGCAGAAGACTTTCAGATGCTGCTGATGCTGCTGCTGCTGCTGCTGCTGGTCAAACAGGTTCCATTCTTTAAGAATTTTTGCCATATCAACAGTATAAACGTGTGTGTGTGTCTCTGAGTCTGAATGTGAGTGCATGTGTATCTTCTCTGTACAGTGGAACCCCACAAAAAGGCTGTTAATGGCAAACTAGATGTTCAGACCATCTTAGGCAGTTTTTACTACTTATAGAGCACACTGCTTTTTTGTGATTTTTCTATTGCTCCTTTTCTGCCAGCGACAGCAGCACCAGATGATGATGATGATGATCATGGTGTAGATGATGAAGTTGATGTTGCGTTCAAGTTTTATTGAACTCTGTGTAACAACAACAACAGCAACATCAACAAGTTGTAGCAGGTGTTAGTGTTTTACAAGCTGTTAACTGCCACTGCTAATGGCCAACGCAGATGAGCTTACGGTGATGCCAAGAAGATGCCGTCCAAGTCACAGCTTAAACAGTTCAAAAACAACAAATACAACAACAATCGCCAGTCATAAGTACATACAATAGATACATGTGTATGGTATGTAGGCAGCTTCTCATCCATCCCATCCCACAACCAACAATGGCCACAGCCGCCTCAAAAGAGTCTTCATAGCTTGAGCCATGCGCACACAGAAAGCTCAACGATAGTTTTCAGACTCAGGGAACGGCGAACCCTTTAGAGAGAGAGAGAGACAGAAAGAGAGAGAGAGTGGTCTGTGCCAAGAGAAGAGGGGGAATACAAATGGGATATGCTGAAGAACCGATGACCATGATGACCTTCAAACAATAACAGTCCACTGATTCTCAAACAGAATGTTTTCGTTATACAAGATTGTAGGGAAAAGGCTAACAAACACATATAAAGTGTCATAGAAAGGTGTCGATATTTTCATATATTTTCATGTGTGATCCATTCCATGTTATGGCTTCCACCTGTGTAGCTCTTTTCGATCTCTTATGATATATATATCTCAAATATCCCAAATTTCAAACTCATGCAAATGCGAACCCTCTAGAAGTTCTCATTGCAGTAGCTCGGTGAGCACGAGTGCATGAAGAGAGCGTCGCGAAAATTGAAAAAGAGACGAGGGGGAACACAAATGGGATGTGCTGAAGAACCGATGACTATGAGGAATATGTAATCCATCATCAAACAATAACAGTCCACTGATTCTCAAACAGAATGTTTCTTTATACAATATTGAAGGGAAAAGGCTAACAAACACATATAAAGTGTCATAGAAAACACTAGATATTTTCATATGTGAACTATTCAATTCAACGTACAAGTTAAAGAGTGCTCAATTGTGTGCGCAAGCCCTAGACTATACATGCTCTCAGATATCTCAGACATCAGGGGCTTTAAGTATTTCCCATAACTTTGTCTACGTTTTTGCCTCTTTTTGTAACACGCACAACAACGCATCACATTTCAATTGTCTTGTGGCGTTAGGGTTAGCTCCTCCGCACTTCCCTCCTCCCCTTGGCACTAGCCACCACTAAGACAAGCCTCTACCTCAGCGAGCAACTTCAGTTGATTACACAGCTCCCCGTCCCCGTCCCCGTTCATAACATTTCATTTTCTAACAGTTTTATGCTAATTTTTTGACAGGCAAACAGAAATAGATGATGGACTTAGGGGCAAAGGAAGGGGGGAGAGGGGGTGTCACTGCCATTCACTTGACCCAAAGCACATTAGCATTAACTTCAGCAGCTATTATGATGGTTGTTGTTGTTGTTATTATGGTTGCTCAACAAATTAATGTTGTTTAATTTGACATTTCATTTTGATTAATAACATTTTTTACACTTTTCCCTGCGCCGTTCTCATCCAAATGTTTGATTGCTTTTCCAGCTAAGCCGCTGTGAATTAGAAGTCCGACGAAACTCATTGCAGGGTTCATTGCTAAAACCAATCGTGGTTTCTAGGGAGGAAGGCTAACTTCGGATACCCGAGCCTTATATAACCTTGCAGAACTGTGAAAACGAAAGAAAATGTCGTAGTCTAAAAAGCATTTCCTTCAGCTGTAACAATATGCAGCGAAGCAATCTTCTTTCTAATTACCTTCAGGGTATAATGCGAGGAAATAATGACCTCCAATTTGAGATGAGAGACGCTCTTTTTGTATTTGTCTTCGTTCGAAAGAGTCCATATGTTCTCCTTCACTCAACATGATCTTTAGACAATGTCCAATGTATTCTTCATGACCATTGGTCACCCAAAAGCTCCCGCATTATCTACTCCAGCCAAATGGAGTCATCTGAGTCTTGTAAGTAATTCATTTCTGCCCATTTAGATTCCCAAAAGCGCTTTCATCATTTTCTTTAGATCATTCATCTTTTTATATCTTTGCCCTCATTTATGGCTTCGCTAGCTTCTATTGGCCATGATTTTATTACCCCATTCACAGCCTTTGATCCAGGACCGTGTTCTACACATTCCTGCATCTCACCCGTCGCTATTAATTTACTCGCAGTGGCAGCCTTTGCTCTGGTTGCTCTCCTCTTTTTCATCCTGTTGCTGTTGTTCCTGTTTCTGGTTTTTGCCTGCTGGCGAGGAATGCGCATTAATTTCCAACACACGCAACAACAAGCCGAGGCCGAGGCCGAGGCCGAGGCACAGGCACAGGTCCAGCTCCTATCCTCTGGTCATAGCTTTCAAAGAAAAACCTGCGTCAATTTCGCGCTTTACTTTTGTTGTCAGATGTTTTAAATCAACGTTGCGTTTGGTTGGGATTCGGGTTGCGGGCTAGTATGGGGGGGCTGCCAAGCTGGTTGGGCTCTGTGTAGGCAGTCCGGTTCTTGCGCTCCTTGCGTTAACAAGTGGCGACCAGCTGCATCGGCAGCAGCAGCTGCTGCACGCGCCTGCGCCTGCGCCCAATAATGACTATCAAATGGGAGCCGCGTTGCGATTTATGTGCGTCAAGACAACCCAGGACAGGACAGGACAGGACAGGACGGGACAGGACAGCACGGGACGGGACATACGGTGATGGGGGAATTTGGGGGAATGGGTTCAGGCCAGACACTGACAGACAGACAGAGAGACAGACCCTCAGAGGCATGCAAGGCACACGGGCAGACCGACGACTGGCGACTGGCAACTGGGCGGCCGTTTCTTGGAATTCGGTGCGCGCTTTTGTGTTTGCCATCGTTTAAATTTCAAATCGAGCCAAACTGTCGCAACCCGACCCCGTTCCCTCTTCCTGTCCCCTCCTCTCCGCTCCGCTCCCGGCTGCACTGCCTCGCTCATTGCCATTGCAAGCTCATAATAATGACACGCCATTAACAATCGCGCCGCAGCTGAACCCAAACCTGAAGCTCTTGCTGATGCTGAAGACGAGATTCACACTGACAAAAACAAAATATTAGAAGATATTTCAGGAGACTTCCCAAAGCACAGCCTTAGGGTGGAGTGGATATAATTCCCGGTCTAGCTCCTCATCATCATCCAAACAACCTAAGCAGGAATGGAGGATGCTTACCGAGAAATTGTGTGTATTTCTGGGTATTTTTCTTCATACATTTTTCTTTTCTTTTATAAATTTTGCTAGGAGATGAGATTGGGATAGAGATTGGGAGCGAGATTGGGATCCCGCTGAATTTGGTAGGATTAGTTAAGATCTTGTAAGAACCGGAAAAGCTAAAAGAAGCTTGAAAGCAGGCAGTGTTGCTCTAAGGACATCAGCGCAGCTGGAGTACATAGAATATGATGACTCTTTTGATGAAAGCAAGTGAGATGAGTTCCAGAGATGCCAGATTGTTCATATTATTCCACTTCTGATATCAAAAAATTGGAAGCCTGAGATCATATACCTAGCCAGGCCCATCTCCTATGATCTCAATCCTTCATGACAAGAAATAAGGCAAGTTAGCTCTAATGAACTAGAGTCGGGCAAACATATTCTTTATATAAGAATTCTTGGACATATAGAAAAGTTCTTAAATAACTTGATTCGCCTAGCTCTTATGGCTTGACCTGTGCGTTGTTCACCAACAAATTTTATATAAGCAATGCAAAACCTACCTGGTTTCCCGGCAGAAGAAAAATGTTGGTTTCCAGCAAATTCGTCATTAATTTCTCTGAGTGTAGGCGGTCTCCTTTTGCGCCTGGCTCCAGTTTAAATGGCACTCTGGCCGCAGCTTCCGTTGCCACGCCTCCTCTTTGAGGTACAGTTGTGTACAAGCTGTGTGTTGTGGAACTCCGAAAAGGAGGAGTGTATTTATGGCAAGCCTTCAAGTTGTCTTCCCCATTTCAATGTACTCCAATTCTTGAACATCTCTTCCTTCACAGACTTAATCCAAACATGCCACCACTGGGTGCTCTGGTCCTGCTGCTGCTGCTGACTATGCTCAGCCTTAGCCTTGGCACAGGAACAACCTTGAGCAGTGCCAGCGCCGAGGCCAACGAGTTGGGCGTCTTTTTTGAGCGTGCACCGGAGTCGACGGTGGCGCCCAAGGGTGACGAGGTGGTCTTCGAGTGCGAATTGAATCTTAAACCCGATCGATTGGAGTGGCGCTTTCGGCCGAGCAGCGGCGAGAATCCGAACGCCGACCAGGGACACGGTGCGCCATATCGCTATCTGCAGCCAGCGGCTGGCTACAATGTGACCAGCAGCAATGAGGATCGCACATGGAAGCTGCGCATCTATGTGAGCGCCCAGACGCTGGGCGACTATCAGTGCCTGGCCTGGTATGGGCCCGGGGCTCTGGCCTCCACACCCGCCCGACTCACGCTCGTCTCCATCGCCATTGATAACAGCAATGGCCATGGCAGTCGCCGCCTGATCCGCTGGAGCGTGGCGCCACGAAACTGTGTGCTGCTACGCTGCGGCCCGGTGAGTTCCAATCCGCCGGCCATTTGGAGCTTCTATCGCAACGGGGAGAAGCTGCCACAGTCGGAGCTGCTGCCAGGTGCTGCCGGCGCTCTGGTCCTAAATTCGGTTAGCGCCAAGGATTCGGGCAACTATACATGTGCGGCCACGAATGCTATCACCGGTGTGGAGCTACGCCTGCCGCAGGTGATCGATCTGAGAGTGGACTACACGGACCGCACGGCGCCCTACTTCCTCATCCAGCAGCCCGCCGCCACCCAAGTCGCTGCGCGTCCTGGCGAGACCGTTGTCCTGGAATGCCCTGGCGTTGGTTCGCCGCCCCCTGAGGCCGTGTGGAGCAGTCCCAATGTGGCCAACATCTATCACAATCGCAGCCGGGTTTTGGCCTACGGACTGCAGCTCAACGATGTGCGGCCGGAGGATCAGGGCTCGTACGTGTGCCGTCTGGACAATGGCATAGCACCGGTGTTGGTGCACATGATACAGTTGACTGTGCTGGAGCGGCCGCGCATCCTGCAGGAGCCCCTCGCCACGCTCACCAACGAGGGTCAGCCCCTGGAGCTGCTGTGCCCGGCCACAGGGAATCCCGAGCCAGATATCTATTGGCTGATCAACGGCGAGGACGCCAGCGGGGACAATGAGACGCAGATGGAGGGCCACCGGCTGCGCATACACCAGGTGCAGAAGCGGCATGCGGGCGTGGTGCAATGCTTTGCCAGGAATGTCCTAGGAGAGGTGAGTTGCAGATGGAAACGAATGGAGTGGGTGAAATATCCAGGTCCAATTCTCTCTTTGCAGACCAGTGCTGGCAATATGCTGTGCGTGAATCCGTTGCAAATCAGCGGCGAGGATTACCAGCCGCTGGGCAATGTGCCCATGCGTTCAACTCATGACGCAGCCGGCGGCTCAGCAACCACATCCATGGGATCAGCTGGCGGTGGTTCCAGCTCCGGTTCCCGGAACAAGGGCAAACGCAAATATATGCGCGTGGGTAAGTCCGAACCCTTTTCTTCCTTGTTATCCATCTTCTTCTTCAAACCATTCCTCGGGTCCCCTAAAAAGCATGTGTGTGGCTCCATTTCTGTTGCCATGGGTCACGCCCAGGTCCACTGTATAT
Organism: Hirtodrosophila duncani; assembly: GCA_037043425.1. Lineage (NCBI taxonomy): Eukaryota > Metazoa > Arthropoda > Insecta > Diptera > Drosophilidae > Hirtodrosophila > Hirtodrosophila duncani. Next base: position 3,111,889 of record JBAMBM010000704.1, on the reverse strand, counting down.
TTTGGTGGTGGTGGCGCGACTCAAAAGAGTCCGCCGCCGACGCCGCTTTACAAATATCATATTATAGTATTAAGAGTAGAGTTGCCTTAAGGATTAAACGTATTCGTATTTGTAATCCTAATCCTGGCCAGAAATGGCCATCGCCCACCCGTACGCAACGTATCATCTAGAGGCTACAGCTATGTCCTATGTCTTTTGCCTAATGTCCTGGGTTTAAATATATATATAATCTATATATCTCTATATAATATGGAACGGAAGAGCTCCCAAGATTTAAAACAAAAAAAAAATAAAAATAAAAAAAAAACGGCGATGAAGGATTGGCGCAAACACATTTCCTTTAAAGCGGCAGATGCGTTGTGTCCAAGTGCACATGCAGATCCATGTAATCATCATCCTCCCCCTCCGCCTCGTCCTCCTCGGCATCGCTTATGTCCTCCAGATCTCATGAGCAGCTGCTGGCTTTATGCAGCTGCTCCTCCTCTTTCTGCAGGATGCGTATCTTCATTTTGAGCTCCTCCACGCGCAGGCGATGCACTTCGCGCATATGCTTCAGCTCATCCTGCGCCTTGTTCAGCTCAATCTTCTTCGTTTCGGTGGCCAACTGCTGCTCCTTGCAGCGCAGCTCCGCCTCCTTCACCTTGAAGTAGTTCATGCGCTCCTCGTAGCTATCATTGGCCACACTGGCCGCACTCCCGCTGCCATTCAGGTTAGAGGCTCTGCCAGCAGTGCCCACCGCCACAGCCGCCGCCGAGGTGGCTGGAGCCGGCACGGACACGGAGACGGGCGTGGCGGCTGTGGCCGTAACCGTGGGCAGAGCGCTGAAGGTGAAGGTGGGCGTGCCGCCTGTAAGCTGCATTTTGACCGCCGCCGCTGCAGCGGCTGCCTGCTGCTGCTGTTGTTGCTGCTGTTGTTGTTGCTGCTGCTGCTGTTGCTGGACAACGACGGCCGCCTGCTGCTGCTGGTGATGGGCCACAGCAGCGGCGGCCAACTGCTGATGCTGCGCCGCGGCCAACTGCTGTTGGGCGAGCTGTTGTGCCTGCGCTTGGGCCTGTGCCTGCTGCTGTTGCTGGGCCTGATACTGAGCCAGGGTGATTTGCTGGGGCTTGATCTCGCTGATGATCTGGGGATTGTAGTCGTGCAGCGTGGATATAGTGTGCTGCTGTGCCTGCGAGGGTATCGTGTGGATCTGGGTGGCTAAAAATGAAAGGAGGATTGCCATTAGAATCGCATTGACTTAGAGGATCACGTTGATGGTCGCTACAAACCTGTTGCCTCTGAGGGATGCTTGATCTGCAGTATGATCTCCTCGCGCGGGCGGGCCGTCTTAAAGTGCAGCAGATCGTTGAGGGTCAGCTTATCCGGGCTGATCTGATCCACATTGATCTGATGGGTGCTGAGCATTCCAGCACTGGCGGCGGCCACAGCGGCAGCAGCCACTGACTGCTGCAGCTTCTGCATTTCGGCGGCGGCGGTCTGCTGCTGTTGTTGTTGCTGCTGCTGTTGTTGCTGCTGCTGCTGTGCCTCCGCCTGGGCCTGCTGCTGGGCAGCATCTAGGGGATCCTCGTCCATTTCACTGACATCGTTGCCATCCATTTCAATGTCGTCAAAGGTGTCTGCCTGGGCATTGTGCTCGGAGACATCCGGACTGATCTGATACTCCGGCTCCACCTTGACGCCTTCGTGATGCTGCTGTTGCTGCTGCTGGGAGTGACTGTTGGCGGCGGCCACTACCCCGTTGACCTTGTTGGCATTGGCGGAGCTGCCATCCCGATAGGGATACTGCTTGCGCAGGCTGGAAGAGGACACAGCTTAGTCATCATCTCTCCGGCAACGCCTCCCACACACACACACTTACCGCGAATTCAGCCAGAACTTTTGTATCTGCTTGATGTTCCTCATGGCGCTCACATGCGGATGAGAGTTGAAGTCACGCACAATCTTGTCCCAGGTCTCGCGCACTGAATACTTGTTGCGCTGCTTCTTGCGGTGCTTAATGTCGATGACCTCCTCGTGCAAATGGAACAAGGCGTACAGCACCTCCTTCTCCTCGGCGGTGAAGCGAGGCGTCAGCGTTAGCTGTCCCTTGCCGCCGGCGCCACCGGACACCACCGAGCTGGCCGAGCTGTTGCCAGCGACAACAGAATTGCCAGGGCCGCCACCAGGGCCACCAGTGCCACCCGTGCCATCGCCGTTGACGGTAACGCTTACGGTCGCCTGCTGCACACCCACAGTGACGCTGCCGTTGGCGTTTGTGGCGCCCGCACCTGAATCCCCTACAGCAGCGGACATTTTCTGCTACCTCTACACAAATCCGCGTCTTATTTCTATCTGATTCTCTGGTTGCTTTCTTCCTCCGATTTCTTTGTTTTTGTTTTGTTTTCTTTTTTTGCTTGCGCTGCGGGCTGTTTGTTTATGTCTCCGGCAGAAGTCCGATTTCAACTCGAACCTCGGGAGTCTCTCAAAGCACAAGCACCAAAAATCAATTCCACTCGTTTCACTTATACACACACGCGCACACAACTATGCAGAGCACGCGTGTGTGTGCGTGTGTCACTCGCTGTGAGTCTTTTTTTACTTCGACTTCGTCGTTTTCGTTGTTGTTGTTGTTGCTTGACACCGTCGACGAATTTGGATTGGGATTGTGTTGACTGCCGTGTCTTGCTACCTTATATATATTGCACTTTTTGCACACAGCTTATGGTTTAACCAATTTGGGCTTAAGTATTATTGCACAGCATTTGATTGTTGAACTACAATTTATTTTATATACACGAATACGCGCGCGCTCGGTTCCCACTGGCCGGAGCGAGAGATAGAGACGATTTATTGTTTCTTTTTTCGTTCTGGTTATTTTTATTCAGCAGAGCGAAAATTTATAGCTCAAGCGCTGGCCGATACTCAATGACAATACAATTGAGTGACAAGCATCGATAGAGACCTGCCATACATATATATCGATAGCTAAGCGATATATGTGTGTGCAGGCAGTAGACGATATTTTGCCACTGGTGATATTTCGCAGTGTTTAAGTGTTGGAAAATGTGCATGGCGCAGTAAATTAAAAATTATTATTAAATTTGTTTGGAACTCGAATTAAAGTTGTAATTATTGCAGCCAAAATGCAATATATATATGCACAAATGTAGGTATTAGCATATATAGCGCTATATTACTATAAAAATTATAAAGAAAAGCGTGTGTAAATTGAGAGCGTCCGGCCATTGGAGATCCTATGCTTAATTCAATCTCATTTAATTTTCATATTTTGCAGCCAATATGGTGCCGCCGTCGCGTCCCAATGTCACGCGGCTGTCCGACAACTCAGTCATGCTGCGCTGGAATGTGCCCAGGAACGATGGCCTGCCAATACAGTTCTTCAAGGTGCAATATCGCATGCTTGGCGACAACGCCCGCAAGATTCCCCGCGAAAACTGGCAGACGACCAACGAGAACATACCCTACGGCTATAGCAAGCAGCGAGAGCGTGGACGCGATCGTGATCGGCATGCACATTCCCATGAGCAGCAGCAGCACGAGGGTGTAAAGAACTTCACGTCCTCAGTGACGGGCCTGCGACCTGATCTTAACTATAGATTCCGCGTGGTGGCCGTTTACTCCAACGATGACAACAAGGAGGGCAGCAGCTCGCTCAAGTTCTACCTGCAGCGTGGTGCGGCCAAGTCGAATCTGCCTGTGCCGCAGCTGCATGAGGTGGAACCTTACTCCGAGTCGACTGTCTTACTCCACTGGGCGCTTCAGTCGCCAGCCAATCCGGATATTGATGGTTTCTATGCATACTATAGGCCAGCCGCCTCGGCGGCTGAGTATCTGAAGGCCACAGTGGATGGTGGACAGGCGCGCAGGTTCAAAATAGACATGCTCGAGCCGGGCACAGCGTACGAGTTCAAGTTGCAGTCATTCAATGAAGACGCCGCCTCTGAGTTCAGCGAGATCCGCCAAGGGCGCACTAAGAGTAAGCAGCAGGCCACCAATCCAAACCGAATTTCCACTGCTCAACAAATGCCTTTACCCTTTTGCAGAGTTATCCTCACACTCAAGCACGCCGGCGATGGTGCCCACAGCGTCAGCGAATCCTCAGCAGAATTCCATTTATCCCGTGATTGCAGGCGCTGCTGGCGGTGGCATCTTGCTGCTTATTGCGACCATTGTGGCCTGCCTGTGTGTGCGCCGGCGCAAGAATGCCCAATCCGAGGGTGAGTCTACTTTGGCTGTCCCTTAAGCCCACAGACATATTCACAATGATCTTTTGTCTCTGCAGCTGAGAACAAACCGCAACTGGACCACATCCAGGCTGACTTTGTTACCTCCGCCGTCTTGGGCGTGGCTGGACATCACAAGCAGCCCGGGGGCGATGTACGCCGCCTCAACGGAGTCATCCCACGCATGAACATAACTGCGAATCCGCTGGCCCAGGATGCGGGCGCCGATAAGGTGAGTATCGCTCATGGCATCCTTCCACATTTCTTCCATGATGCGCTTCCACCCCCCCATGTCCACATATCTGGATCTGCATTTTTCCAAAACCTTTTCGCTGGTTGGTTGGTCAAAATTTAAACGTCACCTTGCCGCCGTTTCTTAGGCTTTCTCCTTGGCTCTACTTTCTCCTTCTAATTCTTACTCGGACTGAGAGTCTGAGTCTGTGCTCAGAGAGAACGGCCCTGTGTATACTTGTGTACTCTTTCAAACTCTCAAATGCAACATTTTTATTTAGCAGGCTCGAGGTATATATACATACATCGCTTAGCCTGAAGGAGAATCAACGAACCTCAAGCCTGCTAAATAAGAAAAAACCAAACATTTCCATATCTCTTTCTGTCTGTCTCTCTCTTGCACTGTCGCTTGTCCGGCCTCTTATTTCTCTATCTGATGGGTTATTGCCGCTTCCCTTTTTGCTTCTCTCTCTCTCTCTCTGTCTCTGTTCCTCTGTCTGTGGGTGCTTTGGCGTCGCTATTGTGTTTATCCGCCAAATCTGAGCCAACTGTGGGCATCGCATGTCCCATGTTTTAGAACCGCAACGTTATGGAGCTGCGCTTCATGCCGCCCAATGGCCATGCCGGCGGCAATCCTAGTCCCACTGAAAACATCAGCTCCGACGCCGCCGTTCCTGTTCCCGCTGGTGACAAAGCAGCTAGTGGCGATGGCGATGCAACATGTGGACAAACATGTGGGGCCTCATCCTCCTCGGAGACATTGGAGGCCTGCGATGGGCTTAGCCAGGAGCCGGCGGTGGAGGCACCCATTAAACCGCTGCCGCCGCTGCCCAAGAAACAGATCCAACAGCAGCAGCCGCAAGTAAACGTAAATACCAAGCCAACCCAGTTGAGAACGTTTTGTCCATGCCCCACTGTCCAACATCACCACATAGTTATCCATAACTCCTCCACAATTGAGTGTTGTCTAATATTTGTATCCCTCTCTCTTTCTCCGTCTCCATCCGTCTCTTTCTCTTCAGAGCAAAGCTGGTGTGGTGGCCGCCGCTGCTGCTGCCCTCCATCAGCCGGGTCTGCATCATGCTCAGCCTTACCAGCAACCCAGCACGCCCACCCTGCTCCACAAGCGCCTGGCCCAGGATTATCAGCAACCGCCGCCGGTGCCACCTCATGGCCATCATGGTGGAGCCTATTACCAGCAGCAGCACATGCATCAGCCCACGGCCTCGCCCATGCTCGACCAGCAGCGTCGGACATTGGAGCGCAGTGTGCGTAGCCTCCAGCAGGCGCCCGCCTATGGCCTTCAGGAGGATGGCCTGCCCACGCCGACGCCCACGCGGATACCCTCGTTGCGACGCCAGCGATGCGCCTCCGCCAGCCAGCACAACAGCCATACCAATCTCAACAACAACAACAACCACAACAATAACAATCACCACAGCAGTAACAACAATCACAGTATGCCGCCGCACCATCATCATCCGCAGCATCTGCTGCACCACCACGGCGGTATTGTGGGCATACCCATTGTGCCGGGCAGCCCGCGTGTCCAGCGTTCGCCCATGCCCGCCCGGGCGCTAATTAAGCGGACGCGCCTCGGCAGCCACACGGACAACATCTCGTCGGGAAGCCTAAACAGTATTGAGGTGTGAAGGAGCAGCGACGAAACTAGGAGCCAACTGAGAGGAGCCCCCGCACAAGCCACAGCATAATTAGGATTAAGGTTTTTTTTTCGCTCTCTAGAGGATTAGGAGTAAGCTTAAGTTATACAAGTTAGACTTAGTTTTAGTTTAAAAAGACATTAATCTGAATTCTCTCAGGAGCGAAGGAAGCCGGAGAGCAGCAACAGCTAGAGAGAGAATGACCATACACTGCGCAAAACACACACAGAGTTGAGCAACAGTCGTCGTCGTCTGAATACCATACTATAGTAAGCCCTAGCTTAGACATCAACCGTAGATGTATCCTGTGGCCGTAACCTACGAGTCTATATATAATGTTATTTATTTATCTAGTTTGTAGATAACAGCCCCCGGTCCCCCTCTACCCGCTAGTATACAGCCTTGATTATATCCTGGTTGGGGTGAGTGTGAGAGCCCAACTTTGGGCCTTGGCTTAGCACTAAACTAACCTTAAGATCTGTCCCAACTATTCAATGTTATCTCGCAGTAGTATGTAAACCGTGTAGAATCATGACAAGAATATATATATAAAATATATATATATATATAATATAAACTTGAACCGATGCTGTGTTTTTTTTCCATACTTTTCCATTTTTTTTGCGATTTTATTGATGTTTTTATTGAAATTTTGTCCTTGAGTTAGCCCCAATTGCAGGTGGAATTTATCGCAAGCGGCTGCTTAGTATGCACCTAACTTTCACTATGAGTTTGACTCCTGCAGCAATTTTCATAAGCGAACCCTAATTGAAACTTTCATCTTGATCTGCCCGCAATTGCAGATTAAATTTAACAAAACAACTTCGTAGTGTGCACCTTATTTTCACTGTGAGATTGACGCCTCTTTTTTTTAGTGATTCTTTGTAGCCAGTAAACTCTATAACATTCCCATCAAAACTCACCTTGACTTGCACCCAATTGCAGGTAGAATTTATCGCAAGCGGCTGCTTAGTGTGCACCTCACTTTCACTATGAGTTTGACTCGTGAAGCCACTTTCATAAGCGAACATTCCCAATTGATTGTTGAGTAGATTGGTCTGTTAGCTAGACTTTAGACCAGGCGTACCCAATCCTCGCCTGGTACCCAACCGATCTAAAGGATCTCCCCACACTCGAGAGGGAAACATTCGAAAGGTTTCCTTTATTCTCTAGATTTCTTTTCTCTCTGAAGGCGGTAAAAACTTTGAGCAGGACGTAAATAACATATTCTTAGCCAGATGGAGATTCATTTGGTGTGGTTAGAGATTCAGATTCACCTCCTTCAGAGTCACCTGCGGATTCAACTTCAACTCCACTTTCAGTGACGCTGTCAGACTCATCATCATCAACTTTGACGGGTGGCAGCATCTGCAGCAGCTTCTGCTCGAGCAAGTGCATCATTTGATAGGAGATGACATTCCTTTGGCACTCCATGCGTATTTGCAGCAAACGCGCTTCGCACTCCATCTCCTTCAGGCCCTTTGGCTGTGCGTGCTCCACTTCGGTGGCCATAAGGCTACGGATCTCATCAAAACGCGCACGATAAGCGCCAACATTGCACTCGAACGTGCCATCGGGAGCTGTGTGGGGGAGGCCCCGAGGCAAATGAAGCGTATCGGCTTCCCCCTCATCTCGACCAAGCAATGGCTTAAGGATTTCATCGATAAGATTGCCATGCCAAGGGCAAGCTGGCTGTTTCATTTCAGTTGGATTACCACACCCAGTGTCTTCCATGTGACTCTTCTCGGCTTGCCTCAGACTTCTGAGGCAGTCCAACCGCAACAGCGGCAAGTCCTGCCGCTCAAACTCAACGGCCATGGCCTCAATGAGATTACTTAATGATCGCGCCTCCGTCTCCAGCTCCAGATCGTTGACCAGCTGCATGCGCTGCTGATGCTGCCAGAGGCACAGCAGCTCCTGGTTAATCGACTTGGCATCGTCGAGCAGCTTGGACGCCAGCTGCTCATCCTGCCTGTAGGCCTCGCTTAGGTTTTCCGCCAGCTCAATGGCCAACCGCAGTTCTTGGGCCTGTGAAGAGCGCGGCGATGGTGGCGGCGGAGGTGGAAGCGACTGATGATTTCTTCTTGCTGTTGTTGTGTGCAGCGATTCGAGCTTGCGCTGCTTGCGAACAGCCACATCTCCTCTTCCTACTGCTGCTGCAATGCGTCCTGCAATGGGTGTGCGAAAGGCTCCGGGAGTGGAACACTTATCCTCCGCTGGAGACGGGATTGGCGTGGCCACCGCTTGCTGCTCCACGCTGCCAAACTGCAGCTGCTTGGCACGCTTGATCAACCTGGCCAAAGCCTGATCCATTTCCAGCTTGTCCTGGCGTACACACATTATGGGAGTTTCAGCTGCAGAGTCAAGGTGAAAGTGAAGCCTTACCCGCAGGAGCAGCAGGATTAACACATACTCACTGCCGTAAGAGAGCGTATTCCTAAGATTTTGACTGCTTTGGGGGAGTGTAAAGTATGGCTACCTCTGGCTAAGAGAGAGAGAGTGAGAGAGCCGGAAATGTCTACGAACAAACTTCTCCAAATGAAAAGGAAACTTTTCAACTTCGAAATCCTGGTTAACCTGATGCTTGGATTTGTGAGAGAGTGAGGAATCACCGCACATTTATTCCACTTTAACAATATCATAAGCATATCAAGAAGTTAACAGAGCTCTGTCCGGAGTCCATTTATAATCTGAGATCTATAGTCTCATCTTCTTCTTCCAATTCCAATTGAAATCCTTTAGAACTTCTCGCCCACCGGCTTGATGGTGAGCTCATGAATCTGTACATTGGGTGGCGTTTGGATGCAGTACCATATGGCATCGGCCACATCCTCGGAGCGCAGGAACGGCAAGCTAGCCAGCAGTTCCGGCGAGAGCTTGCTCTTGTCAATGATCTCCGTGTCAACCGCGCCGGGACTAATGCTCTACAAATGGATGGGGGGAGATTGGCATTAGGGAACAGATCACATTCAGATCACATTCCAGTGGCAGCACAACTCACCGTGATCTTAGTCTTGGTGCCCTTGTTTTGGAACTCCTGGCGCAGCACCTCGGTCAAGGCTGTAATGGCATGCTTTGAAGGCGCATACAGGTTAAATTTGAAGCCGGCCACATTGGGCACATGGTGTCCAAGGATACTGTTGACAATCACCACATGGCCATCGTCCACCTTGCGGCGCTGCAGCGATTGGAATGCCTGGCGCGTACACCAACTGACGCCCAGCACATTGGTGTCCAGAATGGCGCGCAGATCGGCCGAGTTGCCCTCATCCACTACATTGATGTGGCGCGCAATGCCTGCATTGTTCACCAGCACATCGGCGCCGCCTAGCGTCGCATCGATCCAGGCGAAGCTATCGATGACCTCCTGCTCAACGCTCACATCACATTTGCGTGGATGGAAGCGCGACGCCTGATCCTCTGGCAGAGATGCCTTCAACTCTTCGAGTCGCTGCTGACGACGCGCCAATCCCACCACGATCAGGCCCCTGGCCACCAGAGTTTTGCAGGTGGCGGCGCCAATGCCCGAACTGGCGCCACTCACAACGGCCACGCGATTCACCCAGCGATCAACCATAGTGGAGATTATGTTCAGGTGTGCAAATGGGGGCTCGTTATCTGTTGTTGTTGTGCTTGGAGTCCACGTCCAAATACTGATCGCTGCTGGCGTATGGGCAAGTCTTTTATATAAGCTCCATATGGATCTCGCAATCTTCATTTCACCATATGCATGACCAAGCACAAAAACCACAAACAATGTCAAAAGTCCAAAAGCTTTCAACAATATCAAGCTTTTGGCAACGGGATCATAGATCTACACTTAGAGCCGGACTAGACTGATAAGCTTCTACATGTTACACCATTCACAGCATGGCATATTCATCCTATCAGGAAGTTAGCAAGTATATCAGGCAGGTTGCAGCTATCCGAACAGTTTTCATATCATATTTGCTAAAGAGGTCACTGATGAGGCGATGTGTGGCTATCCCGGAACACGGGGCTCTGTCTTACCATTGCTCTTGACCCTTAAACCAGCCATTGTCATCCAAACAAAACGTGTATGCACAATTTCAGCTCAATCGGTTGGGGATAACTGTTTATATAGGGTTCGGGGTTGGCGTTGTAAGGCGAGGCAAGTGTTAAGCTAATGTTGACACTATTTGTCAACTAATCGAAGTAGCGATTAGATAAAATTATTATTAAAGTATTTCATTTTATTTACAAAGAACTCGACAAACATAGGTGCTGAGCCTCCTCTACCTCTGCCTCCCACATAATGCTTTCATGAAGCCACATATACTATATGTACACTACGGGGTAATAGTTGCTCCTCCATCTTCGTCACAGTTTCCAGGCCACGAGCACAGAGCAGGTGGCCACCAGTATTGGCCACAGGGGCAGCCTTTGCCTGATGGTTGCCGCCCCGTTCTTGAACAGCGTGTAGTTCAGAGTATTATTCTGCTCTACGACCCAACTGTGATAGTAGGAGACATTTGTGTAGACTCCCGGATAGGCGGGCTTTGCGCAGGAATAACCATAGGAGACAATTCCAGCCAGCTTACCGTTGCACATCAGCGGACCGCCAGAGTCTCCCTGGCAGGCATCGATGCCGCCCAAGGTATAGCCGGCGCAGAGCTGCGATTCGGGCACCGTTGTATAGGCTGCACGGCACAACGCATAGCTGACCAGCGGCACATAGCCCATCTGCAGGTTGTTAACAGGCGAGCCACCCTAGAAGTGTATGGAGATGCAAGTAAAGGATCACCCTTTCCGTAGTTCCAGCTGACTTACGACGACGGTCGAACCCCAACCGGTCACAGCACAACTGGTGCTCGTCGCCAGGACATCTGAATTGAGGGGCAGCGCCCGCACTGTCGCCGAATTCCAGGGTATGTAGCCGTTGATGAACATCAGCGCAATGTCATTCACCAGCGTTCCAATATCAAACTGACTGTGCACGATCAGCTCTTGCACGTAATACCGCTGCGTGTTAGCATCCGAGGTCCTTAGGTATGTGCTGCCCATAACCAGCACAAACTCGTCGGCAGAGCGATACGTGTTCCTGTCCGAGCTGCTAATTAAATGTGAAGGTAAGCTTGGCTAGGATTGACAGTCGCCAACTTACGCGTAACAGCAGTGGGCAGCCGTGGCAATCAAGCGCTGCGAAATGACAATGCCGCCGCAGATGTGTCCACTGCCGTAGCTACGCTTATCTCTCTCCTTCAGACGCACTGAGACCTGGTAAGGGGCCTCGCTAATGGTGATGCTAAAGCCACCCACAACCTTGGGCTCTATCTGGGACAACTGGGTAGAGTTTGTTGTGGCTGGTGGAAGTTGGGGGAGGGATGGAGAGCAGAGAGTAAACAGTTGCTAATTTGAAAGCTAAAGCCACCTGCGATACAGTTCCCGAATCACTTCAATTACATCCCCATGGTACGAGTTAACCTTGTCTATCTATCTTATATATAACAAGTAAGAACGCTAAAGTCGATATTCCGAGTTTACTCTACTAAGTACGAGTGAATGTCTGTCTGTCTGTCCACCTACAACTGGGTCAAAATCGAGGTCAAAGCTGCTATGTATATGGTCCAACCAACAGGTAGAAATACCTTAAGGATAATTCATTAGAAAAATAGCAAGATCGAGGTAAAGATAGATAAATGAGGAACGCCAATGGCTTATCGGTCAAGCTTATATCTTTAATTCATTCTTTAAGATTGTCTGAATAAGTACCAAAAAATACAGCCCGAGCAACGCTGGCTAAGACCTTCCTATTTGAACCATATTGTCTTTGAGCACCGGTTTTTGAACACCCGTTTTGTTTTGGGGAATCACTTATGCTACCAGCTGCCTTCAATATTATAGATAGTAAAACCAGCTTTATATGGAACCACTGGAACCATCTTTATCTTTAGTGCTTCATATCGAACCAAAGCGTTTTACTATCTAATCTATATGAGAGGTGTGTTCAAAAATTAAGAAGATTTTCAATTTGCGCGGGCAACGTACGATTCGATTATCGATTCTTTGTTGTTGTTGTTTTGGAACACATGTCTCGAACATATGTTGAGAGTTTCAAGTACATAGCATACTTAGTTTGTTTTTAACAGATGAAAAGGTTAGGCGTAAATACTTGAAAACTCCATACTTTTTGTACACACCTCATATAGGCATAGTCCAAGAAACTGATTGAAATTGGCAAATCTTAGAATCTCTAAAAATGATCCTATCGTTCGAGAACATTCACGTATCCCACAATTGCAGTAAATTAAATGGGGTTCGTTATGTGCCAGCCCTAGCTTGGCATCACATTTCATCCTGCTACACAAGAATATACATATAATTACCATATCTAATCATGCTGGAAATTAAAGAACTCATTTTGACCTCTGGCGGGGGCCCACCCATTGATCTAAAGCTTTGTTATCAACGCTATCAATGCCAATCGCGACCATGACTCACTTTCATTTCTATTTAGAGCAGACACCGACGCCAACGCCAGCAGGAATAGTGCTATCAACGAGACGCACATTTCTACACCGAACATAGAAAATCTTAGAAATAAATTGTAGGAACAAATTAGCACTAGATCGAGGATCGTTTAAGGATCCTTTAGAGCTTTGTGACGGCCTCAAATGCTTGGCCAAACCGTTTTGAACAGCTTTGCCAATTAAATCGGGGGAATCAACGACCGTTTTACTTTGAACTAGCGACTATAATGAGTCTCGATATACAGCAATCTATAGCTTTATGGCTGAGTATAGGTATAGGTATTTGATATGGCCGGCCCCAAAAGTGACGCTATAAATTTGGGGTTTATCTTATCGACAAGTACGCGCAAATTGAATGTCAGCAAAGCCCAAGCAGTGCCATTTACAACATGGGCTTGAATTCTAACGCCATAAACAAAAGGTAATGTTAAATCAATGTTGAAATCAAGACAAAAATTCACATTTGGTAACTACAGCGTTTGTCTTTTCGTGTGTCATCGAATAGCCACTTAGAATCAGCCAATAACCCACTCAGCTAGCAATGATTGTATGCATTTCGCGAGATTGTTTAGTTTATATGTGCAACGACGTGTAGTCCAAGGACTACTAAACAAAATTTGTGGTACATATATAGGAAACACCAATTAATTAATATTTATTTTTAAGTCATTTATATTATCGAATTCATTTAAGTGACACCAGCCTTGATTTGGCTTGATTTCGTGAATACCTTCGCAATTTCAAATTGAATGAAACTATCGCATTTACTTAGAATACAAACATTGCTTAGCTTGCCTGACAAAAGATATATATCGATATGGCATAAATCAGAGTTTAATATTTTAACAATTAAAAAAATATCGTTTAGGTCGCATGAGATAGAATATATCTATATAAAACAACCAGGGTGACCATTTAAAGTATATTTTAAGCGATAAGTCAAACATCGCTTAGCTCGCCTGAGACTGAAATACAACAATATGACACAAATCATAGTAACCTAATATATCACGATAATACAAATATCGCTTAGCTAGCATGGTCCTGCATTATATCGATATGATACAAACCGGAGTGACCTTATATAGTATATTTTTAACAATAATAGAAAATATATCGATATTATACAAAGCCAGTAAGTTTATAGTATATTTTCATGAAATCAGTATATTTTACTGCATAATTTAGTACCATTTAATGATTTCTTTTTACCGCAGAAATTAGAACTGTCACACTGGAACACAAGCACGTTGCTTTGACGGGCCTTGTAAATAATTGATATTTTCTGTCCGGCTTTCCATTGAGATTTCTCCAAAATGACAACAAAGGGGCGCCCTAAGAAAGCGGCAGCCGCACCCAAACGCTACTTTGAAACAGCAACGGCTGGAGAAGATGATGGAGAAGACGAGGCCAAACCAGTGAAGTTGAAGCGCAAGAATCAACAAAATTTCGTCGGCGACTTCATCAAGATGCGTTCGCAAAAGCCAAAGTCGTCCTCAGCCACACACAATAAAGCACGGCGAAAAGCGAAAGATGAGGTCACGCTCAAGCCGCAGAAACACCAAATTCCCCAGGAGCTGTTGGACAAGTATTCACGTGGCGACAAAGTGGAACGCAAGGGTGTCAAGACCAAACATTTCCAGGCGAAGCAACAGCGCAAGGAAGTCTATCTGGAGTATGCCACAGAGCAGGCGGCGCGCACCGAACTGCTGCTGCAGGAGACGCCCGGCTGCTTGGAGGCCGACGAGGGGGAAGTAACTGCAGGCTATCGTCAGGCGGAGATTGCTGCCAATGTGGACCTGCAGTCGGCAGCAAAGCGTTTTGTCCTCAACCTAGATTTTGGTCCCTACACGATGCGCTACACCAAGAACGGACGACACCTACTGCTTGGTGGGCGGCAGGGCCATGTGGCCGCCTTCGACTGGATTACGAAAAAGCTTCACTGCGAATTCAATGTGATGGAAAGCATTAGCGATGTCCAATGGCTCCACGTGCCAACCATGTACGCGGTGGCCCAAAAGGAGTGGGTCTACCTATACGACAAGCAGGGCACCGAGCTGCACTGCGTCAAGCGCCTGAACCGGGTGAATCGTTTGGACTTTCTACCGTATCATTTCCTGCTTGCCTCCGGCAACAGTGCCGGCTACGCGTCTTGGCTGGACGTCTCCATTGGTGAGCTAGTGGGCAACTTTAACACCGGCCTGGGCGACATCCGGCACATGTGTCACAATCCCAGCAACGGCGTCCTATGCATTGGCGGCGGCAAGGGTGTCGTCTCCATGTGGTCGCCCAAGGTGCGCGAGCCGCTAGCCAAGCTGCTGTGCCACTCGACGGCCATGACGGCCCTGGCCATCGATCCCAGGGGCCAGCACATGGTCACCGCTGGCCTGGATCGCTGCGTCAAGGTGTGGGACATACGCCAGCTGCACGACCAGCCGCTGGCTATCTTCCGCCTCCGTCTGCCTGCCAACCAGCTAGAGGTGTCCCAGCGCGGCATGCTGGCCCTCTCCCAGGGCACCTACCTGGAGACCTATGCGGATCTGCTCTCTGGCGGCGGCACCTCCAATGGCACAAGACTGCCCTATCTCCGCCAGCGCTGCGACGCCATGGTCCACGGCCTGCGCTTCTGCCCCTACGAGGATGTGCTCGGGGTATCCACAGCCAAGGGATTCCAATCGCTGCTGGTGCCCGGCTCTGGCGAGCCCAATTACGATGCCTTGGAAGACAATCCCTTCGAAACGGGCAAGCAGCGTCGCGAGCACGAGGTGCACGCCCTACTTGAGAAGATACCCGCCGAGCTGATCACCCTCGATCCCACTGATATAATCGGCGTGGATGCGCCCACCATGCAGGAGAAAGTGGACGCCAAGCGCCAGCTGTTCCACCTGAAGCCGCCAAAGATTGACATGAAGTCGCGCCGCAAGATGAAGGGTCGCGGCGGCAGCGTCAAAGCGGCGCGCAACAAGCAGATTGTCAAGGATCTGAAGCGGAAGGTGAGTGCGGGGGATGCGGTGAAGCATTGCATAAATGAAACTGTTTTCCTTTGCAGGACTTCAATAAGGATCTGGCGCTGGCCAAGCAGATGGTGATTAACGAGGCAGGCGGAAATGGAGCAGAGATGAAACCGAAACAGAAGCAGCCCAAGGCACCGCGATCCGTGCTGGATCGTTTCAGGCCAAAACAAAAGACTTGACTTGACTTCCGAGTCCCAGTCCAAGGAATTACACATTCGTAAAGCAGTTTCTTGCGCCTGGAATCATCTCACCATCCGATATATAGTTAATTTTTGTACAATTACATTGATTATATCAATAAAAATAGATCGGCATATCGATAAATATCGGTAAATATATGTATATAGATATTTTTATACTCAAATATGTTAGTACATTGTACAAATTTTTATACATATCGATATTAATCTATAAATCAGAGGTTTACGCTGATAACCTTTCGACATGATTAAAACAATCGATATTTACCGATATATCGATTTTTTTACATACAATTACGGCTCTTGATCTTCCTCTTGCCGATATAAGTATATTTTGTACAATTTATTCCACACCGATATATAATTTGCTATTAATCGATAAATCGATTAATCCTGGATGATGATTAGTAAGCTGATGAAATCGATTTCAAAACGAGTTGTCGACATATAAATCAATTTCTTCGTCTGTTCTCAATCTTGGACCCTCACACGGACTTCAAATTCAGTATATATGGCTAGTATATATATATAAACAGATCTACAATTTATACCTATGCATAGGTCATTATATGCTTCAAGTAGCCGCCTGCCTGCGGCTCCAAGGGGGAGGCCGCCTCGAGTTTGCTCAGCGCCATTTCCAGACCGCTCGTGTGTCCCCCATTCCGGGCATGGTAGAACAGGTTGAGGACGCGCTTTTGGTGCTCAAAGTTATCCTTGTGCAGCTGCCCCAAATTTAACACTATTTGCTCAGCGTTGGCCACCAGCTCAAGCAGGAAGGGCCCATTTAGTTGACGCGCCAAAATAGACATCACCCGCAGCGACGTCTCATCCACCGATCTTTTCAGCAGTAACTGCGGCAGATATTTGAAGAAGACGATGAGCTCCTCTCGGATCTCCTGGCAACCGTAGAGTTGCTGTTGCTCCTCCTGGACCATTTGGCAGAAAAGACGCAACATGCGGCCACTGACCACTTCGGGGCACTTGGCATCCAAGTTCAAGTAGGCCTCCACGGTGGCCTTGATCAGCTTGGACAGGGAATTCAATTGGCTCTTTAGCAGGCTTCCGCCATTGTCCAGAATGAGGCACTTCAGTGTGTCCAGCAGGCGCAACTGCACATCTATTTCCAGCGTATTCATTTTGGCCACGAACCCCTGAACAAAGGTCATCAGGCGGGCATAGAGCGCACCACTGCTGGAAGAGGAGTGGGGTATAAATTTGCAGGCCAACTGCACTAAGCTGAAGTTCTGTGTCAGGCAAACGCCTGATTCTGGTCTACCCGCCTGCACATAGAATATATTGTCTACCCGGAACGTATGCAGGAATCTCTTAGCAAAGGTGGAGCGCATCCATTCGCTGATCTCATGAGTTTCGTTGCTCAATTCGAAATCCTGGACAAGCTTCCAGAGTCCGTTTAGGATATCCAGGACCACATTGAGATTGGCGGCGGCATCATCATCAATGACCACAAGGCTGCGATTGTCGCTCTGCCTCTCCCTCTTTGGTGGCGACACATCGGGGCGCACTTCCAGCCAACTGTCCATCATTAGGGGCAGCAGCTGTTCCACGTAGGAGCGCAGATGTGCGCCATCGGTGCTAAGTGGCGACTCATTGATAATGCTGTGGAGATCTCGCGTATCCTGCAGCAGGGGACGAAGCACTCCATAGTATTGTGGCACCTTCTCGTCAAAGTGGATAACACGTGGGAGTCTGGGGCTAATCCTGGCGGTGTTGTGGCGTTGCTGGTGCTGCTGCGTTTGGCCGTCGAAGAGCTTGTGCTTGACCAAAATGGCAATGATCTTCTCAAGGCGGAGGAGAACCTTGGTGCGCCAGGTCATGCTCGTCTGGGTGTGGGCACCCTTGATCAGATGTGTGGTGAGGGTGCGACTGCTGAGCTTGTTGTCGTGTCGCGTCCGCGATATCATATCGATGAAGTGGCTGATTATGGTGTTGGCGCTGCGCTCTGCCAGCAGCTTGGGGTCCACATTGTCCAGCAGCACATCCAGAAGCTGCATCGAGTCCTCCTGTATGCTGGGCTGTACATGGGTCATGGCGCAGCGCAAGAATGTTGAGAGCACGGTGAAGAACGGCGCAATGGCAGTGCTTGGGAGGGCCTTCAACAGAGCCCTCAGCGTTGTGCATGACTCGGTGCGAACGGTGCGCTCTATGTCCAGGGCACCAGAGCCTAGGCCCTGCAGTACACTGTTCAGATGGCCAACCAGATGACGGGCCTCATTCGCCTTAATGGCATCGCGCAATTGCCGGTATGCATCCAGACGCATCTTCAGATTGTGGTGCCGCAGCCGCTGCAGCACATCTTTCAAATTCAGCCGGAACGTGCCGTCCTCAGCCAACGGCACCTCCTTGAGCTGTTCGCGCACCACAATTTTCCGCACCTTAAAATCGGTCTTGGTCACATTGAGGCCCTTGGGCAGCTGGGCGCCCTTGAGTTTCACTTTTGACTTTTCTATACGTAAGTTTTTCTTGTGCTTGCCGCCCATTACGGATTCGTCAAACGGAACTCAATAATTAATAAATAAACAGGTGCTTTTTTATTTTAAAACAATATTTGGGAATACCGATATTTCCAACAATCACGTGTAACAATATCGATATACTTTTACGACTGAGAATCAGTTAGCTCGTGACAGCAACACAAGAGCGATAGTCGCAGTGTGACCGTTTATTTTTGGTATATATATTTGCATGTGCGAAGGCTATTCTTGTGATTGCCAATTTATATTTTAAAACAATATAGTAAAAGACTTAGTATCGACATTTACAACTAACTTATCGATATATTTTCACGGCTATGCGCTTCAAATTTGGGTGCGAATACAAACAGGAAAGAATGCGACAGTCTACAGTTGAATACGCTGCGCCTTGTATAGTAGCTTGTATATTATTGTTCTAATTCGGTCAATTCGGATGTGCGGCCTCCCAAAAAATATACCCGCCGATTTTTGATTGATTTCACTGATTTTCTCCACGGCACATAGATCTCAAATTTGGTTCATTGCTAATAAAAAAACAATGAAAATGAAATAACAAACAAAAAAAAAGAAAGGCTAACTTCGGGAATATGAAGCTTACATACCCTTGCAGATTTGGTTAAAATTCGGGGCTTATGTGAAGGCTTCTCAGGTTGAAACGTTCCGAATTAGGTTCAATTTGGATATCGTGAAATTCCACTTCCACCTCCGAGGAGTCCACTCGATCAGCTTCATGGGGCATGGCTTCAAATTTAAGAATCAGTTTGGGATGCCGGAAAAGCTGTAATGTCTGCAAAGATTACAATTGTATTTACCGGAAATATATAATTTTGGGACCAGACCCACAGAGGGAGGTACTGTTGATAAGGATAGGCACTCACTTCATTGCCATTCATCAGCGAATCCGAGTTGATATACATCGTCAAAGGAGCTGAGCGTCCGTTCAAAGTCTCAATCATGTTGGAACGATGGACGCTTTGAAAATCGACATTAATCAGTTCTATTCTGATCTTAATAACTTGCAAACTTGGACAAAGGGCCACTATATCCCATAGCTTCTGATACTGGCTAAACCTAAAGCCAAGCGAGGAGTAAAATCTGCTAAAACTTAGTTTCATCAAATTCTTGAGCCGCATCAAGGTTACGAGGTTGACATCCAATGTGGTTGAAAAAGTGGCCGCGTATATATGCACGGCCCTCTGATCCACAATCTGCTCGAAAAATTCCATATCTAAGCGCAGTATACGGAGTTTTGGCAAGCACACTATATCGGTTATGTCGATTGGCGCCGAATAAGGTTTCAGTGGTATAAAAACTAGTTCCACTTCCTCCAACTGCATACATGTGCCGACTGTGTCACATAAGCCGCGCATGAGCTCATCCTCCTTGGCCTCTAAAGAAAAAATGAGCAGATGTAAGCTTAGCTTACGCAAGCTGGATTTGTTTCTAGCAACTAATTTCGTAATACGCCGCATTTGCGATGATGGAAGTTCCCAAACTTTTAGTTCTTGCAGTTGTGTCCAATACGTGGTGCGCTTGCGGATGACATTACACGCTAGGCCAATTTGAAGGTGTGTCAGAGCTGGATACATTTTAACTAGCAACTGAATTCCGTGATCGAACAGAAGCGTTTCGCAACTCAGCTTGCGCATATTCGGAAAATGTAGTTTAAAGTTCTTCAAATGTGCCACATTCACTTCTTGCAAATCCATTTCCTCCACTGTTGAACTTACTATGTGTAAGAATTCGCACAGTTCTGCCGCATACGCGTCATACAGGTTCATATTCACCGTGAAACACAATTTCCTTTGCCAAATGTTGGCCAAAAGGGAATTCGCGTGAGACAGCTGCGATGAATCCGTTTTGCTTGCCGCCCACAAAGCAAACTGGACTGCGAGGTCCAAGCGTTGCACGATTTTACTGCAAATACGAATACAAATGGTTTCCATACTTCTTCAACGCGTACTTGTACTTACGCTAAACAGTCCTCAGATATTTTGTCGAAGCAGAAGGACGTCTTCCGCATATCGTCTGCATCTGCTGAGCAAACCGTAAGCTCTCCGGGTTCTGTGTCCGATGCACTCCCGCTTTCAAGCTTAAGACGTTTCGAACGACTGGCTTCCATTGTGGAGACGCAAGAGATTATAGTTATCCTGATCGTGATGCTCAACTTGACTGCGCTTTCCGTTTTTTTATGCCCTCGCGTGCTCAACTAACACTTATGATCAATTCCTTAACAATGAAAAAATAACAGACGCACGAAAATAGCGGCAGAAACCAGGGCCAGTGTCAGGGCTACCTGAAACTATAATATAGTCGTTCCGTTAAGAACGACTTCAATTGAGCGAACCAGTGAACGAATTGAAACAAGCATAGATAAACATGAGGTATTCTATGAAATAAATTTACACGTGAGGTATATCAATCAACAGTTAAAACTCTTCCTAATAAATTAAAAGTTGACACAATATCGAGAAAATAGTATAAATACATTAATGTTTATTCCGCCAGTTGCTGGCAAACGCAAGCCGCCCAATTCATTGTTTAATCGAAATCGAAATCGGAATTGCGAACATTTCAGCGGAATGAGCAGCCCTGAATAAATGAAACATCATAAGCTAAAATTGTGTTCTCTTATTTTTACTCAATTATAAATTTTATAGCAAAAGTTATAAGTTAATGGCATTTAAAAAGAACAAGAAAAAAGTCAAATCACTTTCCTTTACACATTTAAAACCGAGATTACGGTAAATGTATGGTATATTTTAGGCAATGG
This sequence comes from Hirtodrosophila duncani, assembly GCA_037043425.1. Classification (NCBI taxonomy): domain Eukaryota; kingdom Metazoa; phylum Arthropoda; class Insecta; order Diptera; family Drosophilidae; genus Hirtodrosophila; species Hirtodrosophila duncani. The sequence continues at coordinate 3,090,804 of JBAMBM010000704.1, read as the reverse complement.
CATGGTAGTTTTTGGTATATTGCTTGGTATATTCCTGCTGTCAACTTTCAGTCACACTGCTGGTAGGATTTGGCGTAAATTTTCGCATTGAACAGTGCTTTAATTAGTAAAAGTGTTTCGAAAATCGTGCGGAAATCAAGGTAAGTGTACGTCGAAAAAACCGTGAGACGAATACCAAAGAATGCAGTTTCGGTGCCGGCACAGTTTCATATGGGCAACAGAATAATAAATTGTACGGATATTGTGAGGCGTGTGTCTGTCTAGGTCTAGTGGCTCTGGCTCGCTCTCTTGTTTCGTTCGCCGCGATGCAATGTTGCCATACTACGCCAAGCGGACTGTTGCTTGAAACCCAGTTGGAACATGCACTTGGACGAGCGTTTCGCCGTGAATAGGAATAGTGGCGGCCGCATAAACCAACCGATTTTTGTGCGATTTAATAACCAAAATTAATACATAAGACATATTCAGTTATCGTGTATACGGATTATGACCAAACAGAGAAGCAGAAGCAGGCGGCGCTGAGTTGTTCAACCAATTTCGATTCCAATTTCCACAGGGGTTGTCTGGCTAAACTAAAAAAATTTTACTGCTGACGGGTATATCTCGGTGTCTCTTTTTATTTTTTCTCTGAATTTCTTCGCTTCTCATACAACTGTGAGTGAGTGTGAGTGCTTCTTCTTGCTTCTTCTTGCTGCTCGGCACATTTTGTATGGAAGAAGCGCTTGTCAAAATACGCGTACACTTTTTTTCCCCCCCAAATTTGTCGTGTGCTTGAAAATAACAAAAGTCGACTGTGAATTGAAAATCGAAAACGCGGCGGAGACGAAATTCGAACGTAACATAAATAAATCGGAGCGCTAAAGAAAAATAAACCGAGAAATTGTACGGATAAGGCGGCGCCTTCAAATTCCCTTCGGTTTACTGTTTCGTTCGAGTTACGCGTTCGCGCCGCCCCGTTGCACGTTGCTGGCCGTGCTAGCTGGCTCCGCCTCCATCCCCTCCCCGCGGCAATCCTCAACTCGCGTATGGTTTTTCAACAATAGATTCGTTTGCAGCCAATTACGCAAAATAATTCCCTTAATGTACGTAATGAGTTCCCAAGTCTGCTGGATGGGTTGGTGGCGATGTGTTAGCTGGACTTGCTACTGGTGCTGCTGTTGCCTCCGGGAGCAAGTGCATCGGCATCCGCCATACAACCATTTGCAGCGGTTTGTGTGTGTTTGTGTTGTGTCTGATTCCTGGTTATATCTAATGTTGGTGTCTGTGTGTGTGTGTGCCCTTCTCTCCCACAGCAAAATGAGTAGCTCCGAGGAAGTCTCTTGGGTCACCTGGTTCTGCGGACTGCGAGGCAATGAGTTTTTTTGTGAGGTGAGTTCTTCCGATTCCGTGTGTGCGTGTGTGTGTTCCATCTGCTGCTGGCCAAATCGACTTCCTTTACGAGGAGATGCTCCATATACGAGTTGTGGAGGGCAAGTGCAGGCAGTCCTCTGCCTGTGGTTGCCACTGCGGCTGCCAAGATCACAATCACACGAAACACATCCATGATCATGGGTACATCTATCCTCATCCTTGACGCTCCTTTCTTTGAACCAGGTCGACGAGGATTACATACAAGACAAATTCAATTTAACTGGTTTAAATGAGCAGGTGCCCAATTATCGTCAGGCCTTGGACATGATATTGGATCTGGAGCCCGGTAGGTGGTCTCAATTTAGCTAAATCTTGTGGCTTCTCCAAAACCGATTTGCTTTGCTACTTACAATTGCAGAGGACGAGCTCGAGGACAATCCATTGCAATCGGATATGACCGAACAGGCAGCCGAGATGCTGTATGGCCTCATACATGCTAGATATATATTAACAAATCGCGGCATCGCTCAAATGATTGAGAAATATCAAACTGGCGATTTTGGCCACTGTCCTCGTGTCTACTGTGAGAGCCAGCCGATGTTGCCTTTGGGTGTGTATCAACTTGAGTCGATCCGATGTATACACGTATATATATTTCAAATTCCTATTGTCAGGCTTGTCGGACATACCCGGCGAGGCTATGGTGAAGACCTATTGCCCCAAGTGCATTGATGTTTACACACCAAAATCATCGCGCCATCATCACACCGATGGTGCCTATTTCGGCACTGGTTTTCCGCATATGCTCTTTATGGTGCATCCCGAGTATCGCCCCAAGCGTCCTACTAATCAATTTGTTCCACGGTGAGTAGATGCTCCAATTCAATAAGGCTTGGCTTACAATTGAAAGAGGTGGGGGATGCATCAGATCGGGTCGTATTGGATGAACAGATTTGTAGCAGTGGGGCATTGAGCTTCATCGATCAAATCACAAAAAAAGGTCCACTAAGCACATAACACAGAGAAATAATTTCATGTGCTTGATTCAACACAAAATATTTTGAGTCTCCGAACCGCAGTGAACGTAGCTGTTGGCCGCAGAGAACATGAAGCCCGATGTGTGGCCACACAATTGCCTGTGGCAGGGCAGCATTGCGCTTCATTGCGTTCTGAACACTCAAGCCGCAGTTCCTGTGGTGTGAAAATGAGGAATATCATTTGAATCTATTTGCTTTACGTATTCGTGTTTTCTATAGAATCATGTAGAACTGATCTATAATAGTTAAAGTTGGTCTTTAATTTTGTATTTGTACTAATTGTAGTAAGGCTCTAAATTGTTAGCATCAAGTCATGCATATAATTGTCAAGCCTCTCTTGTGGCCACACAAACGTGCAACTGTAAACATATTTGCTTTGTTATTTGTTAGCTGTAAACATGACAGTGGCTGAATCACTGCTCAGAACATTAAATTATATTGTTAAAGAGAACTCAAACGGGGAACGGTCGGTCAAGTTTTGGTAAACACACACTTGCGCAACACTCACATGTATGTGGTTTACCCAAACAAAATCAGCGGTGGGCAGCAAAGTTTCAATCGGAGGAGTACTACAACAACATCTACAACAATAACTATCGTTAACGCGACGAAATCCAACACCATGTGTATGCATTTTGGAGTTGCTTCATTTTGTATTCTGGTGTGTGAGCTTCACCTCACCTGCATAGTTATACTAGTACTCTAGTAGAGTAAACAGGCGCAAGGAAGCCTTACCGACCCCATAAAGTATAGATATTCTTGATCAGCATCAACAGCTAAGTAGATCTAGCCATTTCCGTCTGTCCGTCCGTATGTTTGAACACCTAGATCTCGGAGACTATACGAGCTAGAGTTACCAATCAAGTCAGATCAAGTTTGTTTTAAAAAGTATCGTATAGTCGGAATATCGACTATAGCGTCCTTACTTGTTTTCTATTGTGACTTAGCTAAAGAGCCCTGGGAGCCACTGCCTGCCCATCGCTGATCTAAATGATCGAACAGATGAGAATAGTTGTAAATTATTGAAGATGAAAAAGAAAACTCTGCTAATGAAAACACATGACATATTTCTTATCTTTCTTACTTTTATGTGGCTGTGTCGTTTTCGATCTACGACCATGGATCACGATAACAACAACAACTGCAACTACAACAACTACAACAACAACAACTACAACAAACACCAACCACCAACAGTCTGTATGGCTTTAAAATACACAGCTTAGCTTATCAAATTCAGCTGCAGGCAGCAGCCAATTTTAAAATGCCACTACGAGCGGTAAATTTGAAATAAAATGCTTTTATTCTTCTTTTTTTTACCATATAACACCTTATTTTTATTGACTAAAAAGAAAAGATACCACAAATATCAAGTACTACTAAGCATCTATATATATATTTTTTTTATTTGTTTTTCTCCCCCACACATATATGTCCAACTATCGACACCACACGACCAACCACCAATAAACCAACCAACCACCTCTCCACAACACCACTCCTCTACAAAACCTTGAATAATATCTAATGGTCATCATTATAACTGAACGACAACCCAACCAACCATCAATATTTGTATATATTATATACATACATATATATGCTATATATACACCGCTGTCGAATGTGTATCTGTTGTGTGTTCTTTGTGTTGATCTAAAAACCATAAAACGGTTCCATTAACATCAACCGATCAACAATCAACAATCCAATCAACCGATATTTCATTTGCCTATATGAAATCAACTGATATTCACTCAACCGATATTCCATTAATCGATATCCAATCAACCGATATCCAATCAACCGATATTCCATTAATCGATATGCAATCAACCCATATTCTATTAACCAATATCCAATCAACCGATATCTGCTTCTAGAAAAACTAATTAAGAAACACCCCATATACACACCCACGAAAGCACACACAAACACACACACACACCCAATAACAAACACAAACACACAAACCCAGAAAGAAGCCCATAAACATTGCATATACAACATATAGAGTGTATGTACCACGATATATACGATATACACTAACTACTGATTCAACAACAAGAAGAACATGAATCAAAAAGGCACCATCAGGATCAGGATTAGATACGTATAGTTTCAACCATGGCAACAACGGATGGGCAACAACACAGACAGAGACAGAGCTACATTACCCATCGCAAAAAGGCACACACAAAGACAGAGTGAAAGAGAGAGAGGGAGTGAGTTGAGTGTGAGTAGGAGAGATAGACACACTACTCTGTATTGGGGTTTTGAGCTGATCGTGCGCGCGTCAGGAGCTAATAAATCATGATACAAAAACTATACATACAATTTTTTTTAAAACAAATTTTTAATTGTGTTTTATATATAATTATAAAATAGAATTCGGATGAAAATATACTATTGAAAAAAAAACAACACGTTAAAATTAAGTAGAGCAAAATGTGTTAAAACCAACTAACCAATAACAACAAGAAGAAGAGACGGACTAAGAACCCAGGACTATAAACATCATTTATCGAACCGCTACTGCATTTCCCTGCATTATCAATGTCATCGCGAGCCTCTCATCTTACAAACAGCTTCAAATTAGAGGTCTACCTGAATGCGCTCAAAACGAATTGAGTGAAGTCGTCGAAAGCTTGTAAAAATTCTTAAGAAGAATGAGTGGGAATGAATTTCTAATCTTATCCTCTTTCTTTGCCATCGATCAGGACGGAAAACATGAAACAAAGTGAAAGACTGCAGTTGCATAGGAAATTTCGAAGCGAAGCAATGTGAATTCTTTACGAAGTTCATTCTTTACCCTATCCACTTTCCTTCATTCTCACTTATTTCCACGTGTTGGACGTGTCCACGTCATTCGCAATCATACAAATCTTGCACTCAATTCCGAAACAGCATTCGAATTCAATTCAATTGAGCCTAAATCATACATTTTGAGTGAAAGCCATGCAGACCTCTAATAAACAAACAAATTCATCTGCGGGTCTACCGCAAAACAAACATCGCCGCTAGAGGCTATACGCAGCAGACCCAAAAGCTACAAAACGGATGTTTTGGTGGAGGAGAGACTATTATAAGTTCTCTTCTCCACTGCGGCTGACTTTTGCATCAGTGCGATACAGGATCAGATGGCCTATATCGACGTGCAGTGCATGCAACACACTCTCTTCGCTGGCAAAATCCATCTTAGTCACTGAGCTCTGAACTGCCAATTTCGAATCTAGTGTATCGAACGTTTGAATAAGAAAATAAAGAAGCAAGCTTGGATATATTTCACATAAAAGAAATAGAGAGAAAGAGCGAAAAGGAATCTCTCCAAGCCACACTCAGATTATGCACTAGATTTGATGAAAAATTTCCAGTTTATTCTAATATCATATCAATCAATTGTTAACCAAATGTCAAACCAACAGAAAGAGATTTCTGTGATCTGCATATGGAGAATCAATCCCCACCGCTGCACTACAATTCGTCAGTAGCCAAACCATGTATTCCCCTATTTACCTTGTAGTGCAACGGTGTCGCTTGACCCTCTTCGAAGCATATGCCATTCTGTATTTGCAATTGGACAATACTGGAGGCTGAGGGAGGGTTGGTTTTATGTAGTTTTGTTGTTCTTTTCTTAGATAGTTTTTTAATACAAACATACATACATATAATACATATTTACATCAATTATGATTTGCTAATAATTTTGTTGCTTTCGCTTGTGTGTGTATTTGTAAATGCTAAGTATGCATATATGATATTTATATTGTGTTGTGCCTGTGTGTGTGAGTGGACCGAGTGTGATAAAAGACTGTCTGGTGTTTTAGCGTTCCCCCAATCATTACCAGGGGACGGGATGGTAACAGGGTAACGGAAGGACGGACTGTTGGTCTTTCCTACACTTGTTTGTGTGGGTAGTTATATATATATAATAATATGTACTAATACATACATATACCTAATTACCCATATATAGAATCCCAGAGCCTCAGGCCGCGGTTGAGAATGGCCAGAAAAATGAAGAGCCTCGCACGTTAAAAGAAGACGAAAAAGATGTTCAAGCAATTCAAGAAACACTCAAGAATCAAGAACCAACCAAATAGAAGAAACAGCAGAGCCACTTCTTACACATACACACACACACACACACACAACGCGCGCGGCTCGTAAAGAAAATCAGAGAGATATGAAAGTGATCAGGTTAAGGATAAGGAGAACAGAACAGAGCAGAATACAAAAGATAACATACACTTACAATCACACAGCCATTTCCGTCATCCTTATCCTTCCCCTTCACTTTCATACTAGCTCACACACACATATATACACACACACATACATATAGAGACGTACAGCCATCCACATTCAAGCAAAACGAAACTAAAACTCAAACTCCAACTCAAAACTCTCATCAACCGGATGGTGGAAATGGAGGAACACGAACACAACAGCATAAACGTAGAGTTATTCTTTTGGATAACAAAACTGGGCATTCGCTTACGGATTCGCGATGACTGAAGAAGATGTTCCACCACCATTCCATGGGTTGGTCGCTAGTGTGGCTGTTGTTGCCTGCCATAACCTGAGACACCTGACTACACCTTCCTATCAACATCCACACCTATGAAACCTATTCGAAAAAGCAATACAAACTGGATGAAAGATGAATGCGGAATGAAGATGGCAAAAGAAAACATAAGGAAACCGATACGGAAACGGAAACGGAAACAAGCGGATGCAGACCTAAGCAGATGGCAGCGGCGTTACAAAACACACAACGAAAGTCCCATATATGGGTTTTCCTTTCCCCTCCCCCTTCCCCACTCACATTTCGTACTAGAAACCACACAACCACCCCCTCTTCGTTCCACAAAGATCGACGAGTAACCAATATATATTACATTAGAAGAAGCAGAAGCAAAGAATTGAATCAAGATTATTGCGTTTTTATACATTTGTATTCCATTGTGAGAAACGAGAACTAAATAATAATAATAAAAGCATGTTAAACACACACACACACACAACAACATCATATATATATATAGAAACACAGAAAACGAAACGCACAAAAGGAGACCACAGAACAGTGAAAAGCCAAGTACAATAGCTGAAAACGAATTAGAGACAAATTAGAAATGTTAGCAATCTTCCAAGAAAACAAGAAACAAAAAAAAAAGAAACAGTTTTTGTGTCTTTATTTAAAGTTGAGCTTGAAATCGGAGTATGGAGAGTATATATCATCGAATCCATCACCAACCATCGCTCACCATCCTTTGAAAGCCAAAAGTGACCTGTTTGATTGATTTGACTTTTCAAATTTCAAAAACATAATTTTCATTTGAAATGCTAAGGGCTACGTTTTCACATCTTCCTGTCCCTCCTGTCTTCCTGCCGTTTCACATGTTCATTTTCGTCCTTGCTTCAAACGAAGGCCTCTCGCTTATATGCTCTTCTTACACAGTATAACTTTACACGTCTGCCAAATGTCCTTTTCCAATTGACAAAATGAACTTCCCAATTGATCACTTTGCATGTTAAAATCTCAACAGTAACCAGTGTGACCAGATTAGCATTCACACCAATCAGCTTTTTGTCACACAGCATTGAAAATGCTGCAAACAGTTTAAATAATGTTAAATGGAAGATGTGTAAACCAAGCGTAATCCCTGTGCCAAACCAGCCAGCTGCAGTAGAAGCTGCGAAACAGTGTTAAACATCTATTTTTAGCTGCCTTTTAATACGTTTTATACCATTCACAAGAAAGTATATAATTATTCTTGATCAGCATGATCACATAGCTATATCCGTCCGTTTGTTTAAGACATGAGATTTCAGCTGCAGAGTTGAAATTGTTACCAGCTGCTTTTTTTTTGTTTTGTTGGGGTAAGTTGGGTAAGTTCAGGATCATTTCAATCACACAACTATATCATATAGCTACCATATAACCGATTATTCCGTATTGAACACTTATTGGCATAACTTATCTATTATTCTTACAAATCAAATTAAATTCAGTTTGTATACATTTGGGGAGGCCCCACGTCCGCTGATCTGGTCTGATCAAGATCGGAGAACTATATCATATAGCTACCATATAACCGATTGTTCTGGAGTGAATACTTAGTAGCATAACTTTTCTGTTTTTCATCCAAATCTCAAATTTGGTTTGTATCCCTTACATCCACTGTAGCGGCACGCTCACCGACCAGATTTGATATAGATCGGTTATATAATTACAATGTGAATGGTATATAAGCTTCGTAAAGCCGAAGTTAGCCTTCCTTTCTTTAACAATCGTTGAAGCAACGTTTTCCGGGTAGGGTTGGATTCTTATAAACTTAAAGAAGTGAAGCCGAGCAGGTATGAAAGATAATCTATTTCATCAGATTTTATCATCTCTTTTTAAAACATTTTCACATATCTGGCAAGGATGCCTATCCTCACTTCTTCAACAGTTTTAAAGCTTTGCCCTATTTTGTATTACCAGTGGTAGAGCATAGCTTTAGCTCGAGTTAGCAACCATTCTGAGGGGCATAACGTCACATAACATTTCCATTATGCACTTGAAGAGAAGATGAGATGTGACCAAACTTTAACAAAAAGGGTGTTTCGCTGTAGAAGCGCAACTGTACTCTCCAATGGGTAGGAAAGAAGGCAAGAAGTTTCGTTTCAAGACAGTTAGTTGTTTTTTGTTTTGTTTGTTTTTAAATTCTTTATATATAGACTTATGTTAAGACTAATCTGTGCAAATGTTGGTAAGCGTAGAATACCGTTTAATAAAAAATAATATTTATATATTACGACTTTGTACAACTGAACCTCAATAGTTTTGCATAGGTTTGGAAGTTGTATGTAATATCTAAATCGATATCAATGGTATATCGCACATATGAAATTTGTTTACAATCGATAAATAGTTAACTGATGATCATGATGATGATGATGATGATGAAGTGGAGCTGGAAGTAAAGAGAAGCAGATATAAGAACGATAAACGATAAGGATTTTCAAATAAATATGAAATTGATCTTGAATACAAATGCATGTCTCTCATTTTGGTATTACATACGCATACATACATACACATATTATCCATACATATGTACATATGTCACCACACCTCATATACATAGCCATATACATCCATCCTCCTCTCCCCCCACCATTGAAACAAATATTTCTCCCTAGAAGGAGAGAGGCGCCTACCACTCCAAATGAGAATCGAAATGTTGTCGAATGTCGTCCCGAATGCCTCTCAACGTGTCTCAATTCCATGTGTTCCCAAAGCAAGGCTTTCAGCGTCTACTTTAACGGTTGTCGTTGTACAGTTGCCGTCTATTTACGTATATTCGTTTCGTGTCTTTAATTGTCGTCACTTGATTTTGGTTAAAATTACTTAAATATTTAATTTCTCTATTGCCATGTATAATATTTTTTGTTGTTGGCGAATTAAACAAAACCAGGACTACATTGCACTGTGCCAGGAAATCCTAAGTCGTCCGGATCCGGAGGCCGAAGTAGAATAGTCAGTCGTTGGCTATCCATAACGAGTTGTGTTGGGGTTTTGCTCTCTCTCCATCAACGGAGCGCGTTCTATCGTTCTATCGCCACATACATATATTTGCCATCTCACTCTAACGCACAACGAACGCCGCGCTAACGCTGTAAACCGAGAAAGTAAAGAGCTTTTGCACTGCTTGGCCACCTGCTTGCTGCTTATTAACCCACTTGATTGTCACTGCAACGCCCTAATGTATGCTAAGCTTTTTGTTTTGACTTTCAACCAATTTAAAGTCCCAACAACAAAACTAATGACAAATAAATCATGGAATTATTTCCCATATAAGATGCATAATATTTTGTTTTTCGGCTGGGTTTCGGTTTATATGATATAACACTTCCTCCACCATCTACATATCACACTCATACAAACCTGGTTTTGGATATTACACAGACACACACACACATGTAAACGCTTAACACTATCAGCTGATCGATCGCCTGCACTGTAAACGCTAAAGCACAGCCTTGTCCTTTGCCCTCAAATTACACCAAGTGCGAGTGCGTGAATGAAGCATGATGCGATCATATTGCATAGCAAAAGACAAAACCAACACATACAAACCCTTCTCACTCTGCCTATCTAGACGTGTCTCTTGTACACACACACACACATGCACACTCCATAACACTCTCACACATGTGCACTACAGACAGAGAGAGGACTGCTCTGCAGAGTGTCATAGCAATGAGCATGAGCTATTGAGGGCAGACTGAAGACGCGATCTCAATTATCAATCTGGACTAAAGTTGGTATCGGGGAAACTCAATTCGACACTGTCCTGCCCATCCCAAATAGAATATCAAATTACTTCAAGCCGCATAATGATTAGCCGCCTCTAGGTCCATTGCTTAAGTCCCCGTCAGATGACCAAAATCTGAAGGAGCGAGATGAAAATTTCAGAGAGGAGAAAATATCATTTCAGAATACAAATAAATTCCCAGTAGTTCCACATTTGTTGAAAAACGATAAAGAGTAAGAGATAGCTGAGTGTAGCACGGGGTGTTTGCTATCGAGTGAGAGACAAGAACGAACTCAAAGGAGTGACCGAACGATAGTGACACTGACATTGAGGTAGGTAGAAAGGACTTAGGTCTAAGAGAAGATTTAGTCAGAAATGGGAATCAACACGAGTCAATGTACAATCTTCATCGTGTCATCATCCCTACACATGCATTTCTATGTACATAAAAACCTAAGCACAGTTTTTGCCGTTGTTCTTCTCTCTTGTGTTTTTTTGAAAGATTTTCTGATTTTTACTCTCTTTCATTGTGTCTTCCTTTCTTCTTTTTTGTATCTCTTCTTTATCTCTGTTTGTACTTATTTTTTACTGTGGTGGCAATTCTATATAACTGATCTGTGATGGTGTGGCTTGAAACACTTGCCGCCTCCTCGCCCTCGCCCCCTTGCAGCAACGTGGTCAGCCACCCAAGGACGAAGAGCCTGAGAATAATGCCATCGATACGATTCCAAAGCGCATCTAAAGTAAATAAGAAAACAAAAGTATACAGAAAAAAGGTAGCAGGGATCCACCAACAACAACAACAACAACAGCAACAACAAATCCCCGCCACCCTCCGCTCCACCCCACTTCTCTACCCACAAAAAGTTTGCGAATGCCTGATACTCTTGCAATTTAGGTTTAAATCAACTCACACGAGGACAAAGGCTGGATATCGAAGCAAAGAGAGAGAGAGGCCTACGCTTTGGCCAAGTCCAGAAGGATAGTGCTATTATCTACGATTTCAATCTTACATCCACACACACACATGCACACACACACACATATATATATATATATATATATAGTTAAAGTTTACATACTATCTAGAGTGGCTGCCGGCTTTCCTTGTTCCTTTGTTTCCACCCTCCCCCAAAAAAAACACTACAAAAACCAAACAACAGGAAAACCGGAAGACTCAGAGACGACGACAATGAATCGGAACCGCAACTCGATCAATATATGTGGGAACCTAAACAACCTGATGGTGATGACGATGACAAGCAATGAGCCTGAGCCCCAGGCTATCTTAAGGACATTGAGGATGCAAAAAAGAGGCTCTGCCACATCTCTTTCTATATCTATATCCATCTGCATCATCTGATTTTTGTGGGAGTTTGTGCAAATGATATAATCACAACATAACGTTAGCTTATTTATATAGACAAGTGCATATATGCGAGGTCAGTTCAAAAAGCAAGGAGAAAACTTGAAACTGTGAAAATATGTTCGGGCTATGAGGTCTCCCTACTGTTTGTACACACCTCGCATATATATACATTTATATGAAAACAAAAATGTCGAAGGAAAACCTTAAAAATATTTGATGTATTTTTTTAAAGTATTTAAGATTTATTAAGATTAAAGTATAATGGAGCAACTGATGAGATGAATTTCATGAAATTGTGTCGAACTAGAGTTTGAAATTGGTAGGACAACAAATGGGATTTGCAATTTGAGACAAAGCCGTTACAATAAAGGATAACAAACTAATGATGTAGCTGCAGCTACACAACTGTACAACCATGAGTTTCTCTTCTTGGATCAATGGGATTTCAGCCGGAGAACACCTTCATCTTATACATCACATGCGTAAGTTCGGCAAGCCGTAGCTAGCCTTCCTTTCTTGTTTTCCTCAAATTTCTGCCAGGCGAGTGACTTTCAAGTTTGAAAGTCGCATGGGGCGAAGTCTGGAGAACACGGTTTATGAGCCAACATTTCGTGGATGAGGCAGTTTGACAGTGGAGGTGTAAGCCAGTATGTTGCCATAGTGAGAGACCCCTACTTCTTATCCAAATGGGGCCGTTTTTCAGCCATTCGCCGTCAAATCGGCCCAATATTTCGGCATAGTAGAGCCCTGCGACCCTTTTACCTTTCTACAGGTAGTCGATGTAGATCATAGATGAATCCCAGAAAACGGTGGCCATCACCCTTTATGGGACAATCTTCTCTGAATTTGTCTCACGGCGGTACCCATCGAGCCGACAGCTGTCTCATGTCCAAATTTTCATGCAGGATATGACCCACGCGGTCTTGTGAAATGCCTACCGTCTTAGCGTCAATCGGCGGTCTGCCAGTACGATGTTGGTTACATTATCCTCCGTGGTAGCCGTTTTCAGGGTACTTCAGAGAGAGGCTCATCAAAAATCTACGTTCGACCTTGATGTAGGTGCCGTCTTTACCCAAACTCCAACGCCAGGTGGATTAAAAGCGAGGTCGAAGATGGTAAGACACATACGCCCCGGCGGAATTCAAACCCCGAATCTGAAGCATACTTTTTGGGGCTGACAAAAGCAACAGCTTCAAGTTCAAGGTATCATTAGTTCGTTCCAGGCTTTACTCTTTCCCTCCTCGCATCTCCCCAAATATAAATAACCATTTTGTTTTTTCTATTTTTTTTTCTTTATTTTAATTTTTAAATAAATTATACAATTCTTCATAAAATCGAAGAATCCATTATTATTTTTGTTATCATTTTTTCATAGTTCCATAGAATCATTCTGCTGCATTATCATTGTGTATGCGCTTCGCTCCCCTTCTTCTTCTTCTGTTACATCACTCATTCATCTCGATCTCGCCTTCTTTCTAGCTCTCTTATAACGCTGATCTATGGATTTTGTAATTGATCCGCCCCTCTCCTCTTCTCTCCTCTCTTGGTATTATGGGAATATGGATTCTGACTTAAGTAACAAAATTTACAGTTAAACTCAGTTTTCGCTAAAGGAAGAAGATGATTGATTGATTGGTTGGTTCGCGAGGGGTTTACAAACGGAATGCGGAGCGATGAAACGCCGTAATGATTCTCTTCTCTTCTATCATCAATATTCTCTTTTAAATGGAAAACTATATTGATAAGACAAAAAAAAAAAAACAAACAAAAAATAGGGGGGAAATTTCTAGTTCTGATCGTGTTTTCAGGATGGATAGTTGGTTGTTGTTGTTGCTGTGTTGTGTCCAGGGTGTGACCCAGGGGTTTGTTGTTGTGTTTAATCAGTCTGATTTAACTCTACTACTGTCACCTTCCTTTCCTCTTCTCTTCTCTCTCTCGCTCGCTCGCCCTCTCTGTCGATCTCTCCGCTTACAGCTCATCCTTAAGATCGTCTTCGCTGCCGCCCTCTGGTGGTGGAGCACCGCCTGCACCCTGATAGAGCTTGGCAATCACGGGTTGAACAATGGCCTCGAGATCCTTCTTCTGCTTCTTGTACTCCTCGGGATCGGCATCGGGATTCTGTTCGAGCCACTTGATGGACTCATCGATGGCCGCCTCCAGTTTGGTCTTCTCGTCGTCGCTGAGCTTGGCACCGAGCTTGTCCTTGTCACCGATCTGGTTCTTCAGGCTGTAGGCATACGATTCCAGTTCGTTGCGCGATTCGACGCGCTCCTTGAGCTTCTTGTCTTCATCGGCGAACTTCTCGGCGTCGCGGATCATGCGATCAATGTCCTCGGGCGTAAGGCGGTTCTGGTCGTTGGTGATGACGATCTTTTCCTTGTTGCCGGTGCCCTTGTCCTCGGCGCTGACCTGCAGGATGCCGTTGGCATCGATCTCGAAGGAGACCTCGATCTGGGGAATGCCGCGTGGTGCTGGTGGGATACCGGTCAGATCAAACTTGCCCAGCAAGTGGTTGTCCTTGGTCATGGGACGCTCGCCCTCGTACACCTGGATGGTGACAGTGTGCTGGTTGTCGGAGGCCGTGGAGAACACCTGCGACTTCTTTGTGGGGATGACAGTGTTGCGTGGGATCAGCTTGGTCATCACACCGCCAACGGTTTCAATGCCCATGGTCAGTGGGTTGACGTCCAGAAGAACGATGGCGTCGGTGTCCTGTTCGCCGGAGAGAACGCCGGCCTGCACGGCTGCACCATAGGCGACAGCCTCATCGGGGTTAATGCCACGGGATGGTTCCTTGCCGCCAAAGAAGTCCTTCACCAGCTGCTGCACCTTGGGAATACGAGTTGAACCACCAACAAGCACAATCTCGTGCACGTCCTTCTTGTTCATGTCGGCATCTTCGAGCACCTTCTGTACAGGCTTCAGGGTGGAACGGAACAGATCCAGGTTGAGCTCCTCGAATTTGGCACGGGTCAGAGTCTCAGAGAAGTCGTCACCCTCGAAGAAGGACTCGATCTCGATGCGCACCTGGTGGGAACCAGACAGGGCACGCTTGGCCTTCTCAACCTCACGACGCAGCTTCTGGACGGCGCGGTTGTCCTTGCGAATATCCTTGCCCTTCTTCTTCTTGTACAACTTGATGAAGTGATCCATCACACGCTGGTCAAAGTCCTCACCGCCCAAGTGGGTGTCGCCATTGGTGGCCACCACCTCGAACACGCCGTTATCAATGGTCAGCAGGGAGACATCAAAGGTGCCGCCACCCAAATCGAACACCAGCACGTTCTTCTCGCCCTCTTTCTTGTCCAAGCCATAGGCAATGGCGGCGGCAGTCGGCTCATTGATGATACGCATCACCTGGAGGCCAGCAATCACACCAGCATCCTTGGTGGCCTGGCGCTGGGCATCGTTGAAGTAGGCGGGTACGGTGACAACGGCATGGGTGACCTTCTTGCCCAGATAGGCCTCAGCTGTCTCCTTCATCTTGCCCAGAACCATAGCGGAAATCTCTTCAGGCGCAAAGACCTTGGCGCCCTGCGACGTGTCCACGCTGATGTGGGGCTTCGAATTCTTCTCGACCACCTTGAAGGGGAAGAACTTGATATCGTGCTGGACATTGGTGTCGGACCACTCGCGTCCAATCAGACGCTTGGCATCGAAGACCGTGTTCTCGGGATTGGTGGTCAACTGATTCTTGGCGGCATCGCCAATCAGACGCTCGCCATCGGCGGTGAACGCCACGTACGAGGGAGTAATACGGTTGCCCTGGTCGTTGGCAATGATCTCCACGCGTCCATTCTTGTACACGCCAACGCTAAAGAATCAAAGATGAAGGTTAATCCTCAATCGAGAGAATCTTGGTGACCAACAGCACTTACCATGAGTATGTGGTGCCCAAATCAATGCCAATCACAGTGCCCAGCTCCTTGTCCTTCTCCTTCTTTTCCTCGGCGATGGAGAGGCCCACGAAGGCCGCCACGGCTAATAGTAATATGCATAACCTCATTTTGTAAGCTATTTTCTGTTTCTGTTTTGGCTTTCAGTTAGACCAAAAAAAATAAACTGCAACGAGAAATGAGAGACGTTTGGTTAGGAAATGCAGTTGCAATCAAGAAAAAGAGAGTTGGATAGCAAAAGCTTGGCTTAAGCCAGACACCAGCACGGCCACTCTTTTCTGGACACGTCAACACAATCACCTACACACTCACACAGGCAGACTTAAAAGTACTCGCCGCGTCAACAGGTACCGTTAAGTGTGTGCTACTTGTTAGCCCAAGCAACAATGCTGACACCAAAACCCAAATAAATTTATGACGGCACGGCACACTTTATATATTTATCAGTTTGAAGTGAAGTTAAGTAAAGCATAAAAGTACTAACTACTATTTTCAGTCACACGGACGAACGCACGCACACACACAACTGCTTCTCTGGATGTTTAAGAACTGAATAACTGCTGCTGCTGTGTTGGCTGGCTGTCACTGACATTGACCGACGACGACGCGACGTCTCGAGAGACAGCTTAAGGGGGCCGTTACCGTGTGTATGTGTATGTACATACACACAGGCATGTAAGAATTTTGTATACGTGTATGATTGTTCTGCTGCTCTCTCTCGCTCTTTCTTTTTCTTAGTTCTTGTTGTAAGAAAGCCAGTAGGCGTTAAACGGGTTTTGCTTTTGCCTTTCTTATAATTTGAATACGCAATGTAACAACTACAAATTACAAGAAGACACACACACACACACACACACACTTCCAAAGTACACTTGCAGATGAAGGAGTACCGGTGATGATGGCCCTGGAGAAAGTTTGACAACAAGACATTGTTGTACTTAATTGTACTTGCAGCTTTTGAAACGAATTGCCACAAAGTTAAATATAATTTCTTAGCAAATATATCAATTATTACATACGTATTACTTAAGCTGAGCCGAGCTGCCGACTTTGGAACTGCAAAACTGTTAACTGAAATTCGACTGACGTGTACTTCTGAACAGCGGCTACGGCAAAGCTTAAATCTGCCGGCGCCTGCTGTTATAATGACGTGTACAAAGCTGATTGGAATGACTTGGCTGTGTGTGTGTGTTCGTGCGCTCACACATATACAACCATGCTTATAAAAATGCAGAGACAAAGGGCCAGACAACGAGATAAAGTTAACGCAGGCGCACATCCAGTTGTGTAAATACGCTGAATGAATTTTTGAACACGTATTATTTATTGTTAAGTTCTGCCCAGATTGCTAATATTCTATGAACATTCCAGTTGCCGTGGCTGATGCGCACACACACACACACACATTAACATTAACATACATGACTATGTAAAATTCAATGCGTCGCTGCGACAGCCGCCGTATAAATGTGAATGAACTTTGTTGCTAATTGCTAATAAATTATGTTACGCTAATTTGTAATAACTGATGCCGCTTTGTATTGGTATTCGCATTTGCATTTAAATTATTGGCACACGACCACAGCCAGTGGTCGGTTGTCATGACAGGGCAGCGTCAAAAGCAAAATAGGGTCACACTGAACGTCATCGAAAATTCTTGAATTTCTTCCATATGCCTATGCCGGATGCGGCGAAATATAAGGCTGTAAAGGCCAACGCACTCTAATAATTGCAAATATTGCAATATGCATAGAAAAATGTTAAGGTTACACCGACCGACACGTGCTACAACATTTTTATAATTCTGCTGGCCAACATGGCGACTGCGACTCCGCCGACGCAGCACATTTGCACTTGCCCCAGAACTTTGTCTCTCGCGCCTGGCTGCGCGTATTATATTTTCTTTGACTTCATGATAATGCACTATTTGTTAACTTTATCTACGTTGTTTAACAATATTAAATAATTAATTGATATTTAACTTACACTTAGTGCTCTTTGCTCTCACAAACTAAAGGTTCTGTTCTGACGTGCTAACTGAATGTGACGGCTGTTTTTGCCGGCGCTTTCTCTACACACACACACAGGCACACAATCTACCAGTGTGGGTAAAAACATCGATGGGCGCTATCGATTAACTACAATCGTTGTCTCCTTTAAACATCAACAAGAATATCGCTTATTAAGAATTTAGTTAAATGAATTAAATGAAAACAAAATTTGAAGATCTCATTAAAATAAATAAAAAAAACTGCAATATCATAATCTTGCGTTGGTTAATTAAAAAATCAAAAGGCATTTGTCGATAATTCTATCGATATGCCATGTTCTGCCTGCTCTGCATAGTATTTGCACACACATACACGCCCCCCAATGGCCACGTCAGTGTTAACTTGACAGCACTTAAGTGCTGCAAAACTCTAAATTGAACCGCTAAAGGTTTGTTGTTTGTTTTGCTTTTTAAACAGTACAAAATGTTTGTGTTAATATTTGTTTTGCATACTTACTTAAACTATTTGCTATTTTAAGCACTAGATAATACAGGTATATAGTATATTGTCACTTTGATGTGCTCCTCTTTCTCTGAGTTGGTATTTGTTTTTGTTTTCCTTTTGGCTTTGGTTAGATTAATTGAACTATTCAAGTTGTTTCAGTTTCTCAGTCAGTTACTTTTTTTCTTTTCACATAAAAAAAATGATATAAAATAAATAATCCTAGAGTTGATCACACGTTTGATGGGTATTTTTGTTTATAATCTTTGTTAAGTTTTCAGTTTTGTTTGCGTTCCGACGATTTCTCTCGTGCGTTTTATTGATGTTAATTGTTTTGGTTTGAAATTGAAACTGAATGCGCTCTTCCCGCAACACGGCTATTTATGCGACGGACCGTATTTTTCTCTGACGTGTCGACCACGTCAGTGTTTGTTGCAATTTTGATTGGCTTTTGCTCTATGGGCTCTGGCTCCAGCTGGAAAGTTCGCTCGCTCTCCGTTCAAAACAGAAAGCTTACTTTTGTGTTTGTTATAAACATTCGCCTGTTGTGGTTGTTGCTGTTGTGATAAAGAAAAGCTGACGCATTGTCGTTGCTATACCGATGCATGTGTGTATGTGTGTAAATATGTGATTTATGAATGGAAGGAGGCGTACTTCGAATTTTAGGCTTATGCAAATATGGAGTGCAATTTCGTTAATCGAAATGTCTTTGGCTGTTGAAGTGTTGACGTGGACACTATTGCCATCTATGGGTCACGATCAATGGTACATGTTCATATGTTGGAGGTGGCTATTTTGTAAGAATTTGTCAAGGATCGATCGATCAGAGATCAAATGTACTTTGAAGTGTCATATCATCTATTCGGTTTGAATTGATTTTAGGGTGCAATTACATCATATAGCCCCCATAGAACCGGTCTGCTATATCATATATAGCAGCTTACTAGGAATTCATTAAATATTTAAGAAACTTGTGGAAATTTCTGAATTCGTAAGAAACTTCATATGGCATTTTTTTCGAAAAACCAAAGAAGCCTTTGAAAGTTTATAGATTTTCGAAGAAACTTTTAAAAGATTGTAGAATTTTCTTAAATACGTAAAGAAATACCAAAGCTTTTGGAAGTTTGAAGAATTTCAAAGAAACTTATAAAGCTTATAAAAAACAAAAGGAACTTTAAGAAGATTGTAGAACTTGAAAGAAACTTATGGAAATTTCTAAAATTAGAAAGAAACTTCGGGTAGAGGCTTTTCGAATGCTATAGAAATATTTCAAGAAAACTTCTAAAGATTATAGACATCAGGAAGAACTTCTAGAAGATTGTAAAGCTTGAAAGAAAGTTATGGAAATTTCTAAAATTCGAAAGAACCTTCGGATAGAGTCTTTTCGAATTCTACAGAAGCTTTTGGAGGCTTGAAGAATTTCAAAAGATTCAAAAGAAACTTCTTAAAGATTGTAGAATTGAATAGTCCGCGTCCGAAATGAGGTAGGACAATGTGTGCTGGGTCTTCTGCTAATCTTTTACAAGGAACTACATTTTCGATTTGATCATTTTTATTTTGATTTCGATTGAAAAAAAAACAGACAATTACATTTATAAAGCAGACATAAATTTTACAAACTAATCTCTATTTACAATTCTTTCACTATGTACAAAATGTAAGACGAATTAGAAATTCGGTTAATCCCAATAAATGGATGGCCTCTGTGGTGGTTGGTACTCCTCCCCGTGTTAGGGTTCCGGTCCTTTCCGGTTCGGTTTTGATCTGTGTTTCAGAAGGCACGTTTAGTGCTGCCGATGGCCTCCGCCTCCTAGTCAACCTTTTTCGCCTGCAGCAGAGGAGCGGCGGCGGGGGTGCGCTTACTCCTCGCCTGGTAGGCATCCCGCAGCTGATTGATCACATTGGCGAAGAGTATGGTGCCAAAGAAGACCAGCACCGTGCCGAGCCAATGGTTGAGGGTGAAGGGATTGCGGAAGTAGAGGATGGAGAACAGCAGCGAGACGAACTTTCGCAGCGTCACAACCAGAGTGACAGTGAGGGAGGCACACTCCGTGGTCAGCACATAGACGGCACTGATGCAGATGTACTGCGTGACCACGTTGCACAGCAGATAGAAGAGCATCAGGGGGAAGCGCCACTGGAGGCCAATGGCACTCACCAGCGGCACGGCGACCGTCTCCGAGCTGAAGGCAATGCTGAAGTGCTGAGCTATGTTGCTGGCCATGATCAGGAAGCCGGGCAGGGGGAGCATGTGCGTGTAGAACAGAGCCTCGCTGGGATGCTTGCCGTAGCGCTTGTAGATCACCTCCTGGTAGATGCCCATGTAGGCCGTCACCAGCAGGGCGATGGTGAGCAGGGCAATGCCCACCATCCACCAGAAGAAGTCCGAGTAGGAGGTGTCCACCCGGAGTGAGTGGTGGGTGTTGTCCTTCACATCGCCGCTGGACACCAGCGTGCACAGGACAATGCCCGCTGTTATCATCGCCACGGAGCTGTACTGTCGCAGATTGTAGCGCTTCTTCAGCAGCACAATGCCCATTATCATGTTGGCCATCAGGGAGCCGCTGCGGAAGATCATGTGCAGCGGCATCGGTATGTTGAAGTTGAAGGCATAATTGTTGCACACGTTTGCCCCAAAGAACAGCAGCACCAGCACCGCATAGTCCTTCACCGCTATCTTCGGCCGCACCGTAAAGAACTTCGAGGTGAAGATCAGCCCCTCCAATGCGATGAAGAGGAACTGCGAGAAAGTAATCATATTGCCGGCGCCCGGGTCGATCTGTATGATCAGCTCGAGGAATACCACATTGCTGCAGCAGCCGACAAACACGAAAAGCATGCCCAATATGGCCTTCAAATTGATTCCAGCCATGGCCTGAAAGAGACAGAGAAAGAGAGGGAGAAGGCGTCAGTGGTTGGTTTACACTAAGCAACAAAATATATGGTGATGGAATGGATGATAGTTATTATGGGCATACCAATGAGTATTTGGATGGTAGCTAGATGATATAGTTGTCCGATCTTGATCAGATGAGGTCAGCAGTCGTAGAGCCTACTCAAATGGATACAAGCAGAATTTGATTTGATTTGAATGAAAAACAGAAAAGTTGTTGATTCCGGAACAATCAGTTCGATGGGGCTATCATATAGCTTGTAGTTGCCCGATCTTACGAAAAGGAACAATTTATTGTTTTTAGAATACAGACATTATAGAATTTCAAGATATTATCCACATATAGCTTCCCAGATAAGGCTCTGAAATGCTGCAAAGTTTATGATGAAATTCAAGCGATCGTTTCTATGGGTAACAGTTTTCTTGGTTAGCTTCAAGCTGTTGATATAATGATGTAATGATAGTTCCCTTCCATGTACTACAATGAATCGAATAAATCTCACTGTAACTGATCAACGTTATCTTATCTAGCATTGTCCCTGATCGCTCGCAGTTTCTAGGTATGCCCTTCGTAACGGTGACTTGCTAAATTTCCTGGGCGCCAACGAGAGCTAATACGGAAAATGTACACTCAACGTCTTATCAATAGCTTTTGAGATGGGGATCGGGCGGTGGCTTGAGAATTTCATGTGCAATCGTGAGTATTAATTTTGTAATACAAACTTATAATAGATATATGCTCACCGAAGTTATCTCAGCGTGTGTGTAGCTTCTTAATTGATGTTCTGCTTCTTCTCCTCCTCCTGCTTGCTCTCTTTCTCTCTCTCTCCCTCTCTCTCTCTCAAATAAGGCTTAGCGTAAAAGTGCTATTTTTGGCGAAGATTTAGATAAAGATGTATGAGAATTAATAGCACATGCAGTTATAGATGTCCATGTATGCGTGTGTGCATGTTTAGGTAAGAACCGTCTGACCGAACTCTTACAATCATACACAAACACACACACGTGCATATGCAAATGCTCACTTAAATATCGTTTCATGAATAAAACACAAAAACAACAAGCAAACCTGGTAATGGCAATTAATTTGTTCAACCGTTGCTTGGCAGGTTGTTTGTGACCTTCAATATTGTTGGAACCACTGCCGAGTTCGCGTATCTACACAACACAACCGCATAGAGATAGAGCGAAGGCCTGCTCTTGCTGTCAGCAGCACACTGGCTGTTATTGTCGCTGTTTATAATGATATAAATTGGCTGTTGTTAACAGTAATTGCTAATACTAGCTAGCTACTGTCTTGTTTTATGTTTTGTTCTTTGATAAACATTTATTTGTCTCTGTGCAGTCGCAGTCTAAATCGAAACAGCTGATTCGCGCTGCTGGGTAGGTGTTTGGAATATTTACGGCACTTATCGATCATCGATAGCTGTTGCTAGCGGCCAACGATAGTTGCACATGATATTTTCTCGTGTGCGATATAAGAGTTAAATACTTTCGATATTTATTAAATAATTATTTGAAAGTAAATACCGCGGCAATCAATGGAGTTTTACAAAATTTTTAATAATTTGATGCTTAATTAACAAATTTTAATTTTATTAGTATGCTGAATGGAAATTTATATGTATATTAGCTTAATTATTGATATTTGCAAGTCTGTGCTTTCTCTCTACACTTTTCCGTTAATTTGAATAGTTAACCGTTAGTGTTTGGATTTAAAAAGCACGCGCTTTGTTTTTGACTTGGCCCCGAACGTGTGTAGACTTGCTTCCAGCGCCTGCGCCGCTTATAACAAACGCCTTCACACTGGCCAGCCCACACTCGGCACCTACTACCCGACCACCACCCTTAACAACGCGTGTTTGCATTTCCAACAGGTAGCCAACGTTGACGCTGGCTTCGGCTTCAACTTCGCTGTCGTGCAACAGTCGCCAGCTCCGTCTCCGCCTCCATTGCCATTTCCATAACCATAACCATCTATCCCGCTGTTTATAATGAGACGCTGTGGCGGCTGTTGCTGCTGCTGCTGCGGATGATGATGACATCTTTTTTTTGTGTTTCTGCAACCAAGAAGACTGATCAGTGGCAGGTTTTGGCTACATGCTGGGCCTTGCCATTGTTAAAAGTGGAAGGCTGTGCACGCGCTGAGTAGGTTCTGGTCATTATGAATGAAATGTATTTACTCTTGCGAAAGAGCTTGCGATTGATAGACAGGGCGCTAGAGATTACAGTTGAAACCCCAACGGGGAAGAATCAAATTTGAGGCCAAATATAATCTACATATTTCATTGATTCCCTGATCCAAATGTAATCCTCATCTCAGCTTAAGAACACACAAATCTCAAATATATAATTACAAACAAGGCAACTTTTCCCAATCACATCTCAAGCTTCTTAGCTTCAAGCTGGAGGATTACTTATATATGTATATCTATATGTATGCTTGTATGTGTATAAGTTTGTCTGCATATTTTACATGCTCGCATTTAATAAAGCTAAGAAGCCCAAAAGGTTCTGGTTCTGGTTCTGATTCTGGGGTGAAGGGGAAAAGAAGAAGCGCCTCGGAACATAATAAAAATATGAAAATCAAGTAAAATCATTTTCATTCAAATTCAAATGGCACACCAGAGCATGGCTGGTTGGATGGATGGAGAGCGAGGTCTGGAGGAGGAAGAGAAACAGGTGAAAACCGACAAGGAAAACGAAAACGAGAAGGAAACAGAATCAGCAGCTGAAAACTGATATTCAATTCAATCAGTTTTGCCTCAGGGCCAGAGGAAGAGAAGTGTAGGCAGGGGTTGGGGGTGGTTTTTGTTTTTTGAGGGTGGGGTGTAAATGTGTGTGTGTGTGTGTGTGAGTGTGTAGGGCGCGAGGGAGGCTCGCCTTGGTCTGTGCCAGATTTCGCAGGCAAAAGCTTTTATTTTTATTTTGATTTTGCGGCTGCCTGATGTTTGTTGTTCTTTCTTGGCACCCCTCCTCCCTCTTCATATTCACCTCCCTCACACTTGCCTCACCTATCAACAATTGCTGATGCTGTCTGTGCATGCAAATCACTTAAATCAGAGAAACGTGTCACTGTGTGCTGCGTACTTTTTTGGCAGACCAACGAGACCCATCTATACATTCATCTTGGCCTGCATTTTTGGAAGCACCCTTGAAGCATTATATGTTTATACCTGGCAGACCCCCCACCCAACTGACTCCACTGGCTGACTGCCTACCACCTCCCCCACCCCCCACGGGCTACCATTCACAGCACTGATACTTCTTTTACAATAAATTTCAGCAAATAAATCAAAATGTAACACAAGCCGTGCGGAATTCAGGTGGCGGCAGGTGGCGGCAGGCAATGGACCCTGGGATTTGCCACAGAGAGAGACAGAGAGAGAGAGAGAGAAAGGTAGAGAAAAAGCGAGTGAAAGGGGCTGGGCGAAAAAGTGTGTTTTTGATTTTTGTGAAAAACGTTTGCGTTTTCAAAATACCCTTCAAAGGAAAGAGGCTGTATGACAACTTTGTGTTGAGGAAACGACAGCTGATAGTGAGAATGCTTTGGTCTCATCTTGAAAACCCTTTGGTCTTGTTTAAAGACCCCTTTGGTATCATTTTAACATAAATTTTATTATGTGAATTCGTGGAGCGCTCCTTTAGAATGCCACAATGAAAACTGAACTGCAATATTCTCAATTTAATTTTCAGAACCCTCTTTAAATTCCCCCAAAGAGAATTAGTATAGCGGCCAGCCGCAAGGACATTTTCGGTCTACTTTTTGTGTGTTTTCCCTTGGGGGAAACGGAAATATGTGCATGTGCCGATGCCTGATGCCTTCTGATGTTGAAGGCGTGTGGATGAATGCTGGTCGAAGTCCAAAACCGACAAAGTTTCGTCAGCTGACTGCGGTAAGGATGCGGTGGAGCAGCACAGCCTGCCATTGAAGCTGTAATGGAGTAAGTGAGCGGAGGCCATACTGTTTTCATTGTAGTTTTCTTTTATTTTCCTCTTCTTCTTTTTTTTTTGGCAACCGCTAATTGACTTTTTATGCTGCCGCTGACGTTTAAAGGAAAGATGAAAACTGCAGAAAATAATGATGAAAGTGTTTCGATAAGATTTACGATGCCTTTTGAAAGACAACAGAGTGTTATAGAAGGAGATAAGAAGGTAAGAGACATTACCTAACGCAAGGGCTTAATACATTTCCATAGATTACGCTGTAGGCGAAGACTTCCCTGCTTGTCGTCCAGAAAAAACAGCTCTCAAGCTACAAAATGAGACATAATGAATGCGTTAGGAAGTGCGGACCATTGGTTTCCAGGAACAGGAAGCAATGCCAACTTGTGAATAAGATGTACGAGCCTCCATGTACAGCTCATACAGCCCATCGTTCCATCGAATACGATAGGTACAGAACCAAAGATCTTGTGTAGAATTTTCCTATCGAACACCCCAAGAGCAGCTGCATCTGATTGTGTTACTATCCAGGCCTCAGCACCATATAAGAGCACTGGAAGAATGAGCGTCTTGCAAAGTGATGGATTCGTCTGTCAAGAGATATAGATGCATGGATACAGAGAGAGAGAGAGACCTCTACTGTTCAATTGCCTACTGAGCTCATGGTAGCTCCTGTTGGACAGAACTATCTCCAGGCTGACTTTGTTGTTTTAAATGGCAATTTTATGGCCGAAAACAATATGATAATCATGGCTTAGTTTACGTATTCACCTGACTTGACACCCTGCGACTACATTTGCGATTCCCAGATACTGAAAGAATCCGTAAAGGTTCTCTTGCTCAGCTACATTTGAGCCAAAGCTAGAAGAGCTCAAGGTGTCCCAACCAAAACTAGGTGAGCGTTTTTGTTTGCCATTGTCGCCTTGTAATGGGACCTAAACCCTTCGTCAATTTCGGCTAGAGTTGCGTTTGGTGAATCTAGCCTGCGTGCGTAACAAGCTCTTGTTGAATCAGCGTACTGAAAGAGTGCCTAATTTTGCTACAAATAGTTGCAGTAGCAGAACCACCCTTGCTTTTATTGGCACTCAAACTACCGCAATACTCCCTCAACAACTCACACCACTGCTCACTCAAACACCACCACAAATACCACATATAGCAGAGGTTCACTGGTAGTTGACGTTCAGCGCTGCAGTTCTCTGTCTTGAGCGTCTTCTACGTCACAGTTTCGTTATGCTAAGTAATAAGATGAAACTTGTGTTTGGGGTTCATTTTGTGGAAATTGCTTCAGGTTCGCCAACATTAAACTCATTAGAAAACTTTCACTATAACAAAATATTCACCATATATATATAGATATTTTTTGCATGCAAATGTAAAATTTACTAAACAGTTGGTCCATAACGAAAGGTTGCTAAATCTGATTACGTATACGCAGTGTGGCAACTTCTTCAAGTTCAAGTACGGCCGACTGCTGCCTGCTGCCTGCTGTGTGTGTGCCTTGGTCATTACGCACGTAGCAGTTGTGTGAATGGAAAGCAGTCAACGTCGAGGCACACGCAACACCCCAAAACCCCCCTACCGTCGCTCCCCACCAATCCCCGCTTCAACCATGCCTCGCTGAGCACATAAAAATAAATCAAGTTTTTCTTCATTTCCTTTGCCGTTTCTTTGCCTTTGTGTGTGTTGTGTGTTGTGCTTGTGCTGTGCTTGTGTGTGTGTGTGTGTGTGTGTGTGTTGATGTTGATGTATTGTGCATACAATATGGGCCTTTTAAGATTTTAACTTTATATATATATAGCATACTTATGGCACAGGTAACAAACAAACAAACGACAACATTCCAAAAACTTGACCGCCTTCGCTCGGCTGATTTTTTATGCGATTTTTATGCTAAACTTAAATGAAGTCAAAAAATGGCCCAAAAATAAGAATGTAAATGTATATATGCTACCATTAAAGTTAATCATAAATTTGTTACTCTTGTTGTTGTTGCTGTTGTTGCTGTTGCTGTTGATATTCTACTGCCATTTCAGAATTCAATTGCAAAATGATTTTATTGCCAAAAGCAAAAGGAACGGAACGCCCAGGTAAATGGGCAACGCTCTATGCGAAGCCTCTTTCTCCCTCACGTGTGTGCTACGTGCCACGTTGGGTGTTCATGTTGCAAGTTGCTTGCGGCTTGTTGAATGTTAACTATTCCCACACACACACACACACACCCATGCATACATACATACATGGATAGATATGGCCAATTTCGCAGTTGCAGTCGCAGTCGCAGTTTAGCACAATGTTGCAGATGTGGAATGTTAACGCAGTGTATGCCGTGTGTTGAACGTTATTGTTATAACCCAGATATACCTATATATATATACATAGCACATATTTGAATGTAGAATATTATAACGGAACAAGAGAGACTCTTATTCTGTTGAAGGAACTACATTTTTGCCTTACTTACTCATGCGACCAGGCCAACAGCCATACTTTTGTAGAAGAAAGTAATAGATTCTATTGTCCTTGTTGAGATATAGGTAACAGGTCTAAGCGATACTATAGAGCATATGTATTCTTGATGAGCATCAACAGCCGAGTCTATCTAGCCGTAAGAGTCATTAAATCTCGGAGACTATAAGAGCTAAAGTAAGCAAATTTGGTATGTAGATTTCCCTAGTCTATACGAAGATCAAGTTTCTGCCGTTTTGCGGAATTTCAGCTAGTAAACATGTATAAACGCAGTTGTCATAAAGAAGATAGCTAGCAAACATGTATAAAAGCAGTTGTCACAAAGAATATAGCTAGTAAACTTGTATACCCGCAAGAAATTGCCATCAACAGTGTTGCGCCAAGCAATTTTCGGTGGAAACTGCGCTGCAGCAGAGTTTTCTGTGAAGCCTTTTTTTGTAGCTACGTTAACTTAACATCCAATGGAGTTGCATTAATACTTCACTAAGTTAAAGACTCACAAAACATGCGTCTTGTCAAGAAAATGTTGTCTGAGTACGAGTTTCTTATAGTCGGAATATATATTTTTAGCGTTCTTACTTGTTTTTATATAGAAGTCCGACGGACAACCAAATGTGGGCCACTTAGCACCATGTAACAGCAATTGACATATTGGTTGCTCAGGTTGATTTCTGGTTAGCTACAATCTGCTCTTCATCAGTGACCTTTTAGCACCTTTTATTACTGGCAATTGTTAACTATTTGCTGTATTTTTTCAACTACAGTGGGACTTGCTGATGTTTTTTGTTTATATATAATGAGAAGAATTAAGAGCTTTTAGAGAATTCTAGAATTATATAATGGGCAGCTTCTCAGGAAGATCATCCATGGATCAGCCTATTAGGCAGGGTAACAAATAGTCGTCTTTCTTCAAACTTCTAATATGTCAGCATTGCTATTTGATGTTATTATGATACTGAAATGAGTATTGTGCTCTGGACAGGGACCAGCAGTTGGTGTCCTTCACACACTCACACTCAGATATTGTGCAGCGTTTCCCCCCATCCCGGCCTAGTTTCGACCATTGTATTGACTCATCCACCCGCTGCTCAGTGCCAGGAAATTCCATTATTTTCCCATTATGTGGATTCCTGAAATGCATATGCAGGCCCAAGCATAATGGATGCCATGATGGATCAATTGATGAAGCGTGCTTCGCATCGCTTCACAAATATGCAGAAACAACAATTCGAAAATTACAGCCCAGAGGCGCCGCAGGCAGCAGTTGTAATGGTGGTGGCTGACGTCATCAAAATATGGAATATAAAAAAGAAATGACAGCTGGAACTGTGATAGGAAGCCTGCTATATCTATACCAATCTATATCAGCTATATCAATCTGAACACTTTCAGTCTTTTCTTTAGTTCTTTCTCATCACTCACTCTTCTTTCATTTCCCTTTCTTTTCCTCCTCTCCTTGTTTACTTTTTGCCTTCTTTCTGCTCTCTCAGTCTCAGTGTTTCTTAAGTCTTAGTCAAGAAATTCAATTATGAAAAGCAAACGGACAACGCGATTGCCGTGGTCGTAATAAGGCACTGTACCTTCTTGCAGCAAGTTGCTCTGCTGTTTGCTCTTCCATTTTATTTACTAGTCTCTCATTACCTTCTTCTCTCTGCTCTCTCAGTGTGTCTGAGGTCTTGCTTAAGTAAACAGACAATAGCACATTCTACGCACATTCTATGCTCTGCTGTTTGCTCAATTTGAAAATTAGCTTGTCTTTGTCTTTGTTCCGCTTTCTTCTTCAGTTTCTTTTTTGATTTGATTTTGAATTTCCTGTAACTCCTGCTGACGTTTTGCGGTATCATTGGGACATTGTTTTGATGAAAAGTCATAGAAAAAGGATAATTTGATTTAAAAATCTAAGCAGAATTCACGAAAATCCTCTATTGATCTTGAATTCAACGCGGTAGGGCCGAAAAGAATCCTTAGAACTATCCTTAATCGATATTACTATACTGTATAGCTATCGAAGCGATCGATTCAATAGCTTAGGAGCCAATAAAGGACTAACAAGACACACGGACAGACAGACAAACATTTATCTTTACATAGAAGGATAATTTATCCTGCTGTCTCTTACCTTCTACCTACACGATTCACAACTAAGTAAGGCAACTTTGGAACACTTGGCTGAGCTTTGGCCGGCTGACCCAGCCCCTCCCATCCCAATGTGAGCAGCGAAGCGAAGGATGAATGCTTATTTTCTTGCTGCCACACTTCCGGACCCAAAACGAATGCCCACAGGGCTTAATTGCCATACATGCCTCCATGCATAACTCAATAAGTAATGTCACTAATAACTAACCAGGACCTCGGACACAGCATCGGGCCTCAGACTGCGATTCAGGGGCATCCTAGCATAGCTCTCTTTCTCAACTTATTCGACCAAATCAAGCGTAAACCGTCTGATAAGCCGATAAACAAAACAATTAATTGCATTGTGTGGACACACACCTATCCCCCCCGCCACCCCTCAGGTTCATACCCTCCAGTATTGGTCCACCTAATGACTATTTTATGCACACGACTTGCGTTTGGGGCCTCAAATTTATTATGAGAATATGTGGGATTCCATGTTGGGTTCACTGACTTTGAGGTGTTTTGTTTTTGGGGTGATGAAAGGGTTGCCAGGGGGGGGGAGGTAGGCGACTTGCCTAGCTTAAAGTGTTGAGAGCATATTTTCAAGCAGCATTGTTTTGGGTTATATTTGGGCTGTCTCCTTTGGTTGCCCCCAAGGAATAGCAAAGCAAAGCAAAACAATAACAATGGCAAAACATTTAAGCTGCCTTCAGGATAAGCAAGAAATTGTAATCTTTATGCGACCAGAAATTGAAAAGTGTTCCTCGAAATGCAGAGGAAAAGCAATGCAAAACAGCTTAGCAATAGGAAAACTTAAGGAAATTCAACCAAAATGTGAGACAAGTTGAGAAAAAGCCAGGCGATTCAAGATGAAATGGCTGCGCCTTGCGCGGGCTGACCAAACAGCTGTTCGAGTCGATAAAAATGTTAGTCGAACTCGATTTACTTTTACTTTGCCATAGATATATCGAGATTTCTTTCGATACAAATAACAAACGTCAAGTGTCAAAAACAAATACTCGCTGCTTTCGTTGTCAGATTGAAAGTTTTTGTCAAAAGCAGAAAATATTCTGACTTTGCCAAGGGAACAAGTTAAGCTTTGCTAAAAGATCTGGTAAATATAAAATTACATAAACTTACACAAGAACTTCAGCAACCGCAACCACTTTCCGCCATCTTGAAAAAGCATCATCGAGCATCATCATCCCATCAACCCTTTCCCCAGCAATAACAAAAAATGGACGAAGAGCAGCCATCTGCATCTATGTTGGCAGTGAGCATACTGGATCCTGAGCCACCAATACTGAACGATATCTGGCAGAAGCTGTCAGTGGGTCTCCTTCAGATATTTGAACAAAAGGAATCATTGACCAAAGATGAGCACATGAATTACTATACTTACGCCTACAACTATTGTACCGAAGTGGGTGCCATTCCATGTGGCCGCACAGCGTTCACTGCGACCCAAATGTTGGGTCACAAATTGTACGAACATCTTCAGGTGTTCTTAGAGAGCTACGTCAACCATCTTCTGGACAATCTGCGAACCATAAAGGAAGGGGGAGTCCTACTGGATCACTACGTGCAGCAGTGGAAGGCCTATCAATTGTCCAGCCAGGTTCTTTACCACATCTTCAATTACCTGAATCGTACTTGGTTGAAGCGGCAAAACTACGAAAGCCAGAGCAACATCCATGGGGTATACCACATGGCTCTTTTGACCTGGCAGGATCATCTGTTCAAAAAGCTTAGGAGGCCTTTTACCAGGGCTGTCCTAAAGTCCATTGAACTGGAGCGACGGGGAGAGATTGTAAATCCTTCCCAAATACGTGATTGCATTGCATGCTATGTGGAGTTACATTTCACTGGAGACGACAAGTCCCAACAGAATCTTTCGGTTTACAAAGACCACTTTGAGGGCGAATTCCTTGAAGCCACAGGCCGTTTCTACGAAGAGTATGCAAATGCTTTCCTCAACCAAAATACAGTGAGGGAATATTTGAAGCATGTGGAGAATCGTCTTCTAGAGGAAGAGCTATTGGCTATTGCCTGTATGCATGAATCTACAGTAGATGTCCTGCAAGCCAAATGCGTCCACGTAATGATCGAGAAGCAACTGGGGATCTTGCAAGTCGGATTCAAAAAACTCTTGAAGGACCACAGCAAGGATGACTTGAAGCGTCTTTTCCAGTTGGTTGCTCTGACCAAAAATAAACTGACAGATTTCAAGTCCATACTGGAGACACATATATGGCAAGAGGGTATCGATGCGATCTCCAAATGCGATGCTAACGATGCCAAGATTTATGTCCACAGCCTGCTTGCTGTGCACAACAAGTATAAGGACCTTGTCCTGACGGCATTCGGCAGCGACCCTGGATTTATGATGGCCTTCAACCAGGCGTGCCGCAAGTTCATAAGCTCAAATGTAGACGGGATGCCAAACAAGTCGGCTGAACTTTTGGCAATGTTTTGCAATCTGATGCTCAAGAGATCGTCTAAGAATCCCGACTATAAGAAGATCAAAGATAACCTCAAACAGGCAATGATCCTATTCAAGTTTATTGAGGATAAAGAAGCTTTTCAGGAGTCCTATTCGACATTGCTGGCCATGCGCTTGGTCAGCCACATATCGTTATCGACCAATTTGGAGGCCCAGATTATCTCTAAGCTGAAGGAGAACTGTGGTCCTGACTACACCGTCAAGATGGAGGGCATGCTTAAGGACGTAGGCATCTCTAAGGATTTGAACACACACTTCCAGGATTATTTAATGGAAAAAGAAGTACCTAAGCAGTTTGATTTCGGCGTCAGGGTCCTTGCCAGCGCCTGGTTGCCCTCCTTTCTGGACCAGAAGTTTCTGCTGCCCCCATTGATGGAGGGATTTCAGTGGCTGTATAATGTTTTCTATTGTGAGCGCCATCCCAATCGCAAGCTCAGTTGGTTTCACCATATGTCCATGGGTGAGCTGACCATGCGCGTTGGTCCTGCCCTCTACACCCTGCAGGCCAGCGCCATGCAAATGTCAGTCCTCATGCAATACAACGACCAGCTCAGCTATACAGTGCAACAGTTGGTGGATGTCACACATATCCAGCTTGATCACCTGATTCAGGTCTTGCAAATGCTAATCAAGGCCAAGTTGCTGTCCACCAGCGACAAAAAGAAGTCGCTAACCCCAGAGTCGAATGTTGAGCTAATCCCCAACTATGAAAACAAGAATCGTCGCATTAACATCAAACCGCCGTTGAAGCCGCAGGTAAAACAGGAAAAGAAGTCGGCGAAAGATACCATTGTGGAGGATCGCCAGGTATTGGTGAAGGCGACGATCGTGCGCATTATGAAAATTGGCAAGATATTGAAACACAAACATCTTATAGCCGAGGTGGTGCAACAGCTGTCCCCCCGATTCAAGCCGGATGTGGCAGCTATTAAGAAGTGCATCGGTATACTGATCGACACAGAGTATTTGGAACGAATGGAAGATCAATATGAAACATATAAATATATTGCTTAAGCTTGATGCTTGTTAGAAAATATCTTATATCTTCAACTTATTTAACACTTATTGAAAAAATCAAGTCGACATTCCGCCTATAAGATACTCGTACTCAGCATTTATTTAATATTCGATTCACTGAAAAATATACAACACTTACTGATAAGCCTATGCGACTCGGCTGATGCTGATCAAGAACATATATACTTTTTTGTGGTCGCTTCCTTCTGTGTGTTTACTCTACTAGAGTACTAGTATAGATATCCAATACGGGATGGGGATAATATCTTTTTCTTTGGATACTTTTCCTTCTTTGATTAACACTAGAGGTCCTGCAGTCACTTCTAACCGCTCCTGTACTGTACAGTACCATGCTGTACTCAAATTTGGTGTACTCTTCTCTCGCTGTATAGTGTAAAAGGGTGACAGGACGCATTATTGATAGCCTGATTGATACATTTGGTTCCGTTTCAGTTGGCTAAGGCCGGAATCATCCCCCCCCCCCATTAGTAATTGAAGGCTGCAAATGCATTTGAAACGCTATTTGATAATCCCATCATCATTTACTATACATTACACACCCTAAATATAGCTCAAGCGATACCATTTATTATGATGGAATTCGTAGATTTGCGAGCACAAATTTTAAGGGACACACACATTGCCACTTGGAGGCGTGTGTGTGCCTGTGTGCGTGTGCCCTGAGCAGCCATTAAAGCAGCCACAATTGGTAAGGCATGATGGCCCACATAGCATCGATACGTACATTGGATACTTCCGGCTTGGGTTTTGTACACCACTAACCGATGCCCGTTCCCGTTGCCCGTCGCCATTTTGTGGCGACGATTTGCCTGCATAACAAGCCGCCAATTACGATAGAAATCTAGAAAATGTGCAAAATCGAGCAAAAATTTGTGAATATAACGCGAACAAATTTACATGCAAATCCATTGGCAAGGACGTCGACAGTTATTGAGGAGAAAGGGTCAGAGCGAGGGGCAACCAGACAGCCACAAGGAGCAGCGCCCGAATAGCGACACTAATGCATGTGTCTGTGTGTGCGTATATGTGTGTATATCAACCAACAACAAATTATCTCAATTTAGCATAATATTTGCCGAACTCAACTGAACTGAACTGAACTGCATTGAATCGTCCACAGACGACAGCCAGGCGGCGCACAGTGGTGCAAAAGCATGAAACTGGTGAAATGTTAGTGTAGAGAAAAGAGCGCATATTGTATTCCGTGTAGATGTGTGTTACAGACGAAACGAAGTGTATTCTTGATCAGCATGATAAGGTGGAGTCTGTATTGGAGGTAAATTGAGGGGAAATAACTATAGGAGCTAAGAGTGTGGAGAAGTGAAGAACATTGTAGTCAGAGTCACAATATAACTACTTCCAAAGATCAACTGCTTCCTGTACTCCAAATCTCCTTACTCCGAAAACAAGATTGGGCAACGCTGCTTCTGAAATTGAGGCTGATTACGGATATCTTATAGTCGGAATTTCAATCACACACACACACAAAATCAATTTCATCTACCCATAAATGTGATCAAATCAGCCCCTAAATGATTTCTGATAAGTCCAGATATCCATCTTCACCTTAATAATCCTACAGAGAATCACCATTTGATATCTTTCAAGGCCATGTAAATCCCTCAGATTTCTAGACACTTTTAGACTTCATTAATCTACCAGGTATGTTTTCTTTTTCTTCTTTTGGTGTCAAATAGCCCACTGTGTGCTTGCTGGCGCAAGGAAGGCTGCACAAGTAGCTACAAGACGGCGGGTGGCATGTGAAAGTTATGTCGCCTGGCGGCAACGTTTCATGAGCTAAAAAATTGAATTCCATTCCAAGTTGTATTCGAGGCTGTTGCTATCGCTGGGTGTGGATGTTGTTTCTGCCACTGCTCCTGCTGATGCTGAAGTTGTTCCTTGTTGCTATTGCTGTTGCTGTCTATGGAGCTTGACTTATGGCCCTGGGTTTTTGGAGGCGGCGCGTTCACCTGCTGCTGCTAGCTGTGTGTCTCCATTTCATGGCACGGCTTGGCATGGCACATTGTGCGGCACAAATTCCATGCTGACTTGACTGCAAAATCAGTCAATCTAATGGCGCTTGATTCTGTCTATTCAATATCCTTCCCACACACAGTCGATGTGAATGTCAGAATGTCAGTGGAACGGGCTCCTTTGGACCTGATAGAGAAATTGCCAGCGTGCAAAACTTTTCATTCGCGCTGACATTGAAAAAGTGCGAGGACAACGGCAACGATGGCAACGAAGACTTTGATATGACAATGATGACAATGGTTGCACTGGTTCCAAATGGCTGCAATCATCCCAAATGCTGCAGTTTTCCCACCAATGCCAAGCCAAGGATGCGCCACAGAGAGCTTCTGTTGTCGACAGTCGCATTCGTGAACCATAAATTTAATGCTAATCAAAGCAGGATTCAAGATGTGAAATATCCAGTGGCAGAGGAAATTGCATCGAATGAAAGCCGATGATGTAGGCTGGCATTCTATGGGTATATTGGGCACCCAATGTCATAGAACTATGAGCGAAGAGACAGCGAACCAGAATTGAACCAAACCACATCTTCAGCTGAGTTTGAAAGCCTCTTCAGTAGCTTAGTTAGGTGAATAGTAAGAGCAAAACGTATCTCCATCAATGATCTAAAACTTTTGATTGCAATCGAGCCAAAAAAGGATGCCTCTCCGTTCAATCCATAATATTTGCGTGTGTTTACATATTCAACGTTCAGTTGCCAGCATCAAAATGAAGCTAGCTTCATACTAGGTGAAAGACGTCTTCGTAGAAACGCGAATTGCTTACGGGCGTTCGCTGAATTCAGGAGTACAGCAATGATTTTGCCAGTCTCTGATATTCAACCACCAAAGTGACCCTCTGATCGTGACATGGCCTTCCTTTATGATATTTCATGTTGCTCATTTGCTATGGAATCTTTTGCTTCTTGTCTTTTCAACGGTATCCCAGGATCAATCATTTACTAGAGCCCAGATTCCACCTTTACATTTGCAGGTTTCTGTCTCCGTGTTAGTTGTGATTGGCTGTAAATTGTATGCATTTGCCGAAGCTTGGTGTGTGTCCTTGGTGCCTGCCTGGTCGACTGGTCAGAGGAAAGCTTATTGCTTTCAATTAGAAGGAACAGCTGCTATATACATATATATATATATATATACATATATATATATATTTTTTTTGGGCGAAATTGAAATGGAAATCGTTGCCAAAACTAAATACGAATGAACGTTGCAAATTGTGTTTGTCCTTGGAACGGGATGACACAACCTGGCTAAGCTTTCACTTACAGTTTAACAGTTTTGCTGGGCGTTCGTTCGCTTTTTTTCACCCGTTTTTTCCGTTTAACTTTTTTTCAATTTACTAACGGAAATCCCTACCAGGCGCAGGCAGTAATGCGCATTCAATCAACTGCTCCTAACTTTGTTGCAGGACCGACGGCAGTGGGAGAGCATTAAATTTATGTGTCAATAAATATCAAAAAGAGCAAAAGGCAAACGCCAAGTCATTGGCTTTACGTGCAGGGAAGAGAGTGAGCAAGAGAGGGCCGGAGAGCGGAGGAGAGAAGAGGGAAAGGCATGGTTGTGGTCCAGTGCTGGGCTTTCGATAGAGGGCGAAACTAATACTTATTAGCCGGCGCGTTTAAGACTATTAAACCCGGCAAGGTTGCGGGTGCGGTTCACTTGATGTCCTGACCAGAACAGTAGCTGGAGCAGGAGCAGAAGCAGGAGTAGGAAGAGGACCAGTGGCAGTGGCAGTTCGCTCAGCACACTGCCGTCCAACTCACATGCCCATAAATCAGGCAGCTGACATGAGACACAATCATCTACCACCTCCAACTCGCCTTTAGATTTGGTTCCTGAAGCCGCACAAGCGGCGGCGGCAGCGAGGCGGACAACAATTGAGCGCTTTATTGCCTGGACTTCAGATTAATGAAACGTCCTGGGCAAGTACAGGCCATACATCTGCAGTGACTTTTAATTACACGCCAGCCGTCCCTAGAGCATATTGAACGTTCCACGTAAGTGCTATAGGGCGACAAATTGTAGAAGAGTTCACAAATCTATCAATGTTCAGACAGAGGAACAACGCACAGATCAAATAAGCATAGTTAGGATGTTGCAACTTAACCCTATGGATCGATCTTTGCCAATTTCCAACTGTACGTGATGTAAAATCAAGGTCTCAATCAAATATAAACTTTCTAAGTGGGAACCTTTGTTGTTTTTCAACCAAATCGTAGCAAATTTGCTCTGAATCTCCTGTGCGCTGAAAAAAGTATTCCAGATCGGACTACTATGTAGAATATAAACGTATATACGATTTGAATGGCATATTAGATTCGCTGCAATACGTAGAAGAGGGAGCATCTGACTCGCAGTCGTTCAGGAAGCACTAAGGAACATCGCATCATCTTCAAGCCGAGGCTCTCAGGCATACATCCACTGCCAGAGTCACGCAGCCACACAGATACTAAGCCTAATCCTCTTCTGGCAGCCAAAGCATCTGTCGAATGCTTTCGCTGAGTCTCAGGCCCTGCGACTTCATAATTTGGCCTCTGCTTGTGTGTGTGAGTGCGCGTGTGTGTGTATGATGTCAGTCACAATTAATCAGCCAATATGTAGAACAAAACGCCCAAGCGCCAGTTCCACCATTCTCAGCATAAATCTCAGCCTTTAGACTCAGCAAAGGCCGAAACAACGCTGCGTATGAGTAATGTGCTTAAGGCAGAGTGTGAGTGAGAGACGCAGTGAGAACTGCCGCAGTCGTTTGCCATCATTAATAATACTTTTCAGTTTCTGAGACATACAGATATATGTAAATACATACATATATATGCATATATATACATCGTACGTTCCTAACAAATGGTCAGAAGGCTCAAAACAACAAAATTGCAATTAATCAAAATGTTGATAGAAATCTGCCAGAGAGTTAGTTGTTCGTCTACACAAAGGCAGACCAAAGGGCAGCAGAGTTGTATGTGGAGTGTGTGAGTTCCATCGCTTAACCAGCTTTTAAACCATCCATCCATATATCCATTTAATATGAGAAAGAGAGAGAAAGAAAAGGAGTGAGAATATGATCTGTTGCCAAGAGCCACAGCAAATCAGCAAAGGTTCAGGCACGCGGTTCATAGAACAAGACCAAAGCTTTCTCAAAATGAGGCCAATGGACTTTTTGAGTTGACCAAAAACGTTCAAGAAAACAGATCAAAAGCACGTTCTGAAATCAAGCACAATGTTCATGGTATTAGATTAGACGGATCTATCCGTTCAGATCAAAGTACATTCTGAAATCAAGCACAATGTTCATGGTATTAGATTATACGGATCTATGCGTTCCATTGAGAACGATTGAGCTTGATGTTGTACAGAAGCACCAAGCCAGAAGTAAGTCTCTAAATCAGAGATGGGCAACTTTCAAAATTGTAGTCCGAGGGATAGAAATTAAAAAGAAACGCTTTACTCCGGCTCTTTGCCCTCATACTACGCATCGAGGCACTACATCTTGGAGTTCTCTGCCTACGCAGCCTTGAAATTTTGTATTAGCATTGAAGGAAATCAACATTGATCAATGACTAAGAAGGTTTTCAAGAGCATTTATGGAAAGCTATTTGTGAAAATGCTTCATCTTAAGTAATTTAATTTAACTAAATTTCCCAGGGACTTGCTCTTTAACCATTTCTGGGCTCATTCAATAGCAGCGTCTAGGCACAGGCGACCTAGAATATGTAGACTATGTTATCATGTTTTAAGCTTGAGCTGGGTATAACATAAGCATAAATATAACAAACAAGACCTTAAGGCTTACACAATACACACACACACACACACACACACACACACACACTTGTCTGAGGGTGTAAGGTCTCAGTACTGTCCCACCCATCTGTCCATCTCTACGCCTACCTTGTTTTTGTCTTGGGTCTGGGTCTGGGTTTGGGCAACAAGTGAAAATCCATTTGTTAAAGGAAATCGTGCAAAAAGCTTAAATGCAAAGCTTAAACATAAGTAGCAAACGAACAGACACACACACTTACACAAACATACATCTACATATGTGGAACAACATGCCTCTATCTCTCTTCCTCTCTAAATGAAGCTCCTGTCTGCCTGCCGTCGTTTGCCTTTTTTGTGCCTGGCGCCTGGCGCCTGGTCCTGGTCTTGGTCCTGGTCTTAGCTTTTAACGTGTTTTACCTACCGTTACGTTTCTTCGACGACGACGTCCTTCTTGTTCTTCTCTTATTTTGTGTACATAAAATGAGCAGCTTCCCAAAGTGTCTATGTGTGTGTGTTTCTGTGTCTGTGTGTGTGTATGAGGTTCGTCTCCCTTGGGTAATTCTTATGCCCTTCAGAGAAAGGATATTACAGTATAATTGGCGCCTATGCCTAAGCTGGCATGCTGGGTCCTCACTGACTGATTGGGGGAACTACGCGTAAGCCACACCATAAGAGCTAGAAGGCCGCTATATACAAGTTAGATTTGATCACGCTGATGGGACTGCCCGTAATGTATTAGAAGTCCATAGGAGTTTGTGATTGATGCAGCTGCTTACTATATAATGACGAAGGTGCGCACTAAGAAGTCATTTTGGAAAACTCTAACTGCAATTCGCTCAAATTTCGGGCATATAATTTGTATGGAAATGGCTTTACTTGGAAGATTATAGAAGAATGAGGTGAATTTCTACGACTACTGCAGAAAAACTACTATGGAAATACTGTAGCAATGTGAAGGGTATGAAAACTTCGGTCATATCCTTGAGCTCTTCCTTGCTTTCTGCTTTGTATTTAAAATATATGACCAAGAAATTTTCAAACATTACTTTTTAATTTTATTTCATTTCGTATTATATATTTTTTTTGCCTTTTTTCTTGCCACAAAGCAATTTGCCTTTGGCTGGGCAAAAAAAAACGAAAGGGTTACCAAAATGAGAAAATGGTGGAGGGATGGAGTACTGGTGGGAGGGTGTGTGGGTGTGTGGGGCTGGTGGCGCACTTGAATTTATGTTGGCCTTCGTTGAGGCTCAAAAGGCGAATGGGAAAATGCACAAACTGCTGATGGCAGGCGCAGGGAGATTGGTGCATTTAGCAGTCAGCAATCAGGATACGGGACTCAAGACTCAGGATTTGGGACTTAGGATACATGATGTGCTACTTACACGGATGAACCAGCGAGATAAGCTGAAAGTTGAGACTTTCATAGTTGAATACCTTTGATGAACTCAGACATGGCGTGTCCTGCTTAAGCAGGTTGAAGGCCTAAAACTGGGGGCAAGCAAAGAAGGGTTTGCTATGGACAATGGCTAGAGACTGGCGAGGATAGTATTACTTCCTGTGTAGAGATTAGAAGATTCGATGAATAATCATATATATATTATTGGTCAGCACGATAAGGGCAATCTATATAACCATGTCCGTCTCTCCGTTATTCTGTTTCAACAGAAAGATATCAGAAGTCCTCTAAGCTACTGAGCTGACATTTTAACCAGATGCTTCTATTTTCTGCACGCAGCTTAAGTTCGAGTTTCATCATCGGACAGATTGGACAACTATATCATATAGCTCCCATAACCTTATTGAATACACTTATTTCCTTAGTAATCTACTAAGTTGGCTGTGCTTTGAAACTTCAACCTAGGCTTCGTCTAGCTTCAACTGGCAGTGGGATTTGTGTTCATTACCTATTTTAGTTTCGTCCCGAACACATCTCCAAAATATTTTAACCCTTTTCGATTTTAACTAAAACCGACAAATTCTTGGAAAACTTATAACACTTTCTCCACGCATACAATGGATCGTGTAAGTGATTTTAGCTACCTGTGGGAGGCCAATGGACCCATCTTGATGGCGGGTGCCCTAGTCAAGCGTGCCCTCTGGGACAACCTGATGCCGTGGCAAGCCATGCAACAATGCAGCGGCAACATGCGTTCATTCATAAACAACGGAGTTGGTCGTCGCAATCAATTGATCGTTGGTGGAGTGGCTGCTGCCGGGGTGCTGCTCATCGCTGGAATTGGCTGGCTGAAGAAGACGCCCCATCAGGAGGCCACGCGTGGGATGACAAAGTCTAGCCTCGAATGCCACAAGGCAAACTCAAAGAGTGCGCTGCTAGTTGAGGTGATGGCCATGCTAGATGGCGGCCAGTTCGGTAACACTCAGGTGCAGGTGCAGGTGCTGGATCAGGTGCTGGATGAGGTGCTGAAGAACCGCGGAGTGAACATGCAGCAGACACCAGATACAGTGCGTCGCCAGTAGGGCTCAGAGCTGCACAGGTCACGGGTCATGTGGCCAATCGATTTCAAAATTATCAGAATATTTTAAGAATTTAATTTATTGGAAAGATAAGTTTTGAAGCCTACTTTGAGAACAGATGCAATGGGATTTGAGAATTCAGAGAACAGATTGGAGCAATTGTGATGGTGAGGCAATTCCAATTTAATGAACTTAGTCAACCCAATTATATTTCGAGCAGCAGGACCAAGAAGAAGTCCATCGATGGGCAAGCTTAATCCACTTCATGACAAGGTTGCCAATGGCAGACGAGAGGGCATCTTCCTTATCTGCATACTGATGTCTTTGACTGTCCTGGTCTTGCCTATTGCCTATCTGTGAATTCTGGGGAGTCAGCAGAGGGTAGACATCGACTTCTGGAGAAACATCAGACTCGAGTGTTTGGGCCGTCTTTATCCAAGCTGGAAACCTTTTGCTGAATCAACGACTCAGAGGACTGCATAACAATGATCGATCTGGCTTACTTGTGTAACAAGTTTCGATAGTTTATTCACTCTCAAGCTCAAAACTTCAAAATTGTCATTTGTTTTAGAGATAAATATATTTGTTAGAGCAATATTGTTGTTGGATCTTTAGGATGAGTGTAGTGTAGGAAGCTTCTCAGCTTCTAGCATTTAAGAAGCAAAGAGGGTTATTGTCGTGTGGGTGTAACTGCCAGACAGAGCCTTGGTGCAAATTCAAATGAATGGATCAGCTTTTGACCCAACAATGTTAAAAAATTCATAGATGCATCAAAACAGTTCAGGAATACTCACTGGTGGCGCGTCTCTATGAACTTCTATCCTTTTGTCACATTCAAAAGGATACATTTGTCTCTTCGTCTTGATCGGTTCACTGGAAGAGGTGAAAGCGATTGGGGTGATTCAATCTGGCATCTTTCTGCTGTTTGGTTAGACGATTTGACTGCAAACGGCACCGGATTTGGAGGGGCGACACGAAAGTCCTATGTTGTGGTCACCTTACCGGGCCGCCAGATATCTGAATTTTGCAACTTTATCAAAACTAAATCGCCGTCCGCGTATTTTGGATGTTCGATAACAGTGGTGCGACGGGTAGACATCATGATTGTGGCCTGGTTGTTGTTCTCTCTGGTAGTTACACCTACACAACAGTAATCCTATTTGCTTCTTAAATGCTTGGGACTAAGAAGCTTCCTACACTAAACTCATCCCCTACAGTTAACACATAAGGGTCAAATAACAATTTTCCTCTAACAAATATATTTATCTCTAAAACAAATGACAATTTTGAAGTTTTGAGCTTGAGAGTGAATAAACTACAGAAACGTGTTACACAAGTAAGTCAGATCGATCATTGTTATGCAGTCCTCTGAGTCGTTGATTCAGCAAAAGGTTTCCAGCTTGGATAAAGACGGCCCAAACACTCGAGTCTGATGTTTCTCCAGAAGT
Organism: Hirtodrosophila duncani; assembly: GCA_037043425.1. Classification (NCBI taxonomy): domain Eukaryota; kingdom Metazoa; phylum Arthropoda; class Insecta; order Diptera; family Drosophilidae; genus Hirtodrosophila; species Hirtodrosophila duncani. The sequence continues at coordinate 3,047,676 of JBAMBM010000704.1, read as the reverse complement.
CGATGTCTACCCTCTGCTGACTCCCCAGAATTCACAGATAGGCAATAGGCAAGACCAGGACAGTCAAAGACATCAGTATGCAGATAAGGAAGATGCCCTCTCGTCTGCCATTGGCAACCTTGTCATGAAGTGGATTAAGCTTGCCCATCGATGGACTTCTTCTTGGTCCTGCTGCTCGAAATATAATTGGGTTGACTAAGTTCATTAAATTGGAATTGCCTCACCATCACAATTGCTCCAATCTGTTCTCTGAATTCTCAAATCCCATTGCATCTGTTCTCAAAGTAGGCTTCAAAACTTATCTTTCCAAAAATTAAATTCTTAAAATATTCTGATAATTTTGAAATCGATTGGCCACATGACCCGTGACCTGTTTAGCTCTGAGCCCTACTGGCGACGCACTGTATCTGGTGTCTGCTGCATGTGCACTCCGCGGTTCTTCAGCACCTCATCCAGCACCTGATCCAGCACCTGCACCTGCACCTGAGTGTTGCCGAACTGGCCGCCATCTAGCATGGCCATCACCTCAACAAGCAGCGCACTCTTTGAGTTTGCCTTGTGGCATTCGAGGCTAGACTTTGTCATCCCACGCGTGGCCTCCTGATCGGGCGTCTTCTTCAGCCAGCCAATTCCAGCGATGAGCAGCACCCCGGCAGCAGCCACTCCACCAACGATCAATTGACTGCGACGACCAACTCCGTTGTTTATGAATGAGCGCATGTTGCCGCTGCATTGTTGCATGGCTTGCCACGGCATCAGGTTGTCCCAGAGGGCACGCTTGACTAGGGCACCCGCCATCAAGATGGGTCCATTGGCCTCCCACAGGTAGCTAAAATCACTTACACGATCCATTGTATGTGTGGAGAAAGTGTTATAAGTTTTCCAAGAATTTGTCGGTTTTAGTTAAAATCGAAAAGGGTTAAAATATTTTGGAGATGTGTTCGGGACGAAACTAAAATAGGTAATGAACACAAATCCCACTGCCAGTTGAAGCTAGACGAAGCCTAGGTTGAAGTTTCAAAGCACAGCCAGCTTAGTAGTACACTGTAGCACCATACCACCATAGGGGAGATATTTGAAAGCGATATGCCAGATCACACGCATCGGATGACGGCACAAAATTCGCACTTTTTTTGTATACCAGATGTCAGGTCAGGATGAAACAAAATGTGTAGTTGCTCAGGCTATAATAAGACCTAGGTGTCCCTTTTTATGGTTACCACATGTGCAGATCGTAAACATACGATTTTTATTACCACATATACACATTAGCTTTAAGCCACCCCTCGATCTTAAGGACAAATATTGCATAAAAGCAGACGTTTTTGGAATAGAAGTTTAGTACCGGCTTAGTCAAATAATTATTCTAAATATTTCAATAGTTATTGGATGACTTAATTCATTAAGCAATTTACTCATGTTTATGCATAATCGCAGAATATAAAGCAAATTGTAGGAGTACACTGAACACAAGACAAAACTCGGGTCTGGCCTGATAACAATGCAAAATTCCAAATGACCAACTGAAATTTAGTAATCAATAGTTTGCCCAATCGTCCAATGTACACGCGCTTGAAGAAGTTATCGCCAGCCGTAAGGCGAGTACATATACATCTATATATATATATATATCTACAGTATTATGATAATATGAGTCGATGAGTCGAAAACAATGCCTTATCAAATCCAAATCTTAGGCAACTTCATTTGTTGTTATAGTTCTTAGATTTAAGTACAGCAAATTTCCAAAGTTTTCTTTAGACAGATCTGCACAGAAATCTATATATAACAAGATAGGAAGGCTAGCTTCGACTTGCCGAAGCTTATACACCATTCACATTGTAAATATATAGCCGATCTAGATGAAATTTGGTTGTGGATGCCAGGGATACAAGACGAATTTCTATATCGACTCTATTTGTCGTGCTGATCAGGAATATATATACTTTATATAGTCGGGAACGCTTTCTTCTGTGCATTGCAAACTTCCTACAAAATTAATATACCATGAATGTACTTCTGTCCTTTATAGGCGCCTAAACTATTGGACCAATCTATATGAACTGTTTACTGTACACTAATACGGACCAGAGGTAGGTCAAAGGCTTTATATGGACGGAAAAATGAAAAATGGGCGTGTCACCGCCTCCTCTTATAGGCGATAATAACAAATTGTCATATGTTTGCACCTATTAAGCCGATTGATATGAATATCGGTACATTTAGTTATCGATATATTGAGTTATCGTTATATAGAGTTATCGTTCTTGCTTTGGGCAGGGGATGGTTGAGCTATATATTGGTTTGAATATCGATATATTGCATTATCGATATATTATCGTTATAGTTATCGAAGTTATAGTTATCGAATGTGTATTTGCATGCTTAATATTCGAATTATCGATTATGTTTATCGATATATTAAGTTGTCGCTAATGATTTTCGTTCAATTTAGTTATTGATCGTTCAATTTTTCGTTCAATTTAGTTATTGTTTAGAGTTTAGATGGATGTACATCGATATCTTCAGTTATCGATACATGTATTTTCATATTTTTCTATCTTTATAAAGATATCTATAGACAAATATAGACTGATATCATAGCACAACAGACATAGATCAACAGGAGGAGGCGTATCATAATGTCACCCATCTGATGTTTGTGTCAACTATACCCTGAGACTTTTCTCTCAGTGTGGCCATAATGGTATTACCGAAAAATGTCGTACCCTAATACGATTCAGATCCAGTCCGCCTGGTGATAAGATTAGCCGGGTCCGAGCACACGGTTGCACGATCTACAAAGGTATAAAACGGCGCCGCACCGGAATGGAACACCACAGTTTCTGCAGTCTCAGCTCTAGCTATAGTTATGGCCAGCTATGGTGGCGATGCCTGGTGGCGTTTGGCCTGTGCCGTTGCCCTGCTGATGGGCCTGAGTCAGCAGGTTGGTCAGCGTTCGGACCTTGGCCCTGGCATGGTCAAGAGCTAATGGCTTGATAAGTGTACTTAATTGGCAATTAGCAGAGCCGGACACTTGAAAACCACTCCAGGAACACTCATGTAATATCCATTGCTTTGCCTTTGCAGGCGGCTATCGTTGGCAATGCCGATCCCGGTTTCTACACTGCCGGCGTGGTGGAGTTCCGACCATCGGGATGGGCAAATAACATGCGGGCCTATGTGGAGATCATCGGCTCGGTGAATGCCAGCGAAGTGGATATCATTGTCTTTCCAGAGGCCACTCTAAATACTCTAAGTACGCCCAGTTTTGTACCCGAGCCGGATGAGGGGATTGCACCCTGCCTGGACGATCCGAATGCCACCGTTTATCATGAGTTCCTCGTTAGCATCTCGTGTGCCGCTCGCAATGCGAGCAAATACGTCGTGATCAATTTCACGGAGCAGAAGCTGTGCGAGAATGCCACCGTAGATCCGCGACCCTGCTCCAGCACGGGCCACAATCTGTTCAACACCAATGTGGTGTTCGATCGCCAGGGCGTGGTGATCTCCCGTTATCGCAAGGTGCATTTGTACGGCGAGCCGAGGAATAGCACCTACGAGCCGGAGCTGATTACCTTCGATACCGACTTTAATGTGACGTTTGGGCATTTCGTGTGCTTCGACATTATGTTCTATCAGCCGGCCCATCAGCTAGTCGAGGAGCGGGGTATACGCGACTTTGTCTATCCCACCATGTGGTTCTCGCAGCTGCCATTCCTCACCGGCGTACAGTTCCAGCAGGCGTGGGCCTACGCCAACGATGTCAATCTCTTGGCAGCTGGCGCCAGCGATCCTCTCGTGGGCAGCACTGGCACGGGCATCTATCACGGTCGTGAGGGTACTATTACGAGCGTAATGAATGTGGGTCTCGGCGAGCGTCGCATCTACGTGGCCCGGGTGCCCAAGTTCAACAGCAATGTCCGCAGGAAACGCCGCTCCGCTGCCAAGTCCCGGTCGAAGCGACTGAGCGTCTCTGTTCCAGAGTTTACCATGAAGCGTGACTACTTGGAGAACTATGAGACGGAGGTGTTGGAGCTATCGGAGGATCAGCCGGGCTCTGTGAGTAGGAGCGTGTGCTACGGCGAGTTCTGTTGCCACTTCGACATTGCCTGGCGGCCACTGGAAGGCTCCAACCGGAGCAGCAGCTACTACAGCTACCGCCTGGGCGCCTATAATGGCTGGCGCAATGAGCAGAATGTGGAAGCCAACTATGTGCGCAACTGTGGTCTGTTCTCCTGTCGCGGTCCCCACATCAATGACTGTGGTCGGCTTTTGGCAGACCGGCCACAGGAACTGGATCAGCAGGCGCGTGTGGCCTTCACCAATCTGGTGATCGAGGCCAGCTTTCCAGAGTCAAAAGAATTCCTCTTGCTCCCGGACAGCCTGCTGGACAATCTGCTGCCACTGGAGCCGGTTCAGTTTGAGTGGACACAGCAGACGCCGGCAGGCTATCAGCATGAGGTGCGCTTCGCCCTTAACGAATCCTTGGAGATCAGCAATCTACTGACCTTCGCCATCTATGGCAATTACTATGACAATGACTGCACCTATGGTGCTGGCACACCCGACCAGGACGCGCTGTGTGGCTATCGTGGTGGCACAGCCTCGCTTAGCCAGGCAGGCGTGGGCATCCTGATCATGCTTCTCATGACTCTGTTACTCCTCCAAATAGCTTAAGAGCAGGCAAATAAATGAAAATGTTAGTCTGGAGAGCTTTTCACGAATCATTGTCAACTTTTAGGCAGGCCTGAAAAATTATGCAGCTCGACTCTGGTGAGCATGTTCGTTTGTTGGTTAATCACGCGATAAGCAAGCCATATATTTAGCGTAAACATTGCCCAGCCAGAGGGGACTAGAGCGGTAAGCGGCAGCGATTTTGCGATTAGATTTAACTTCAGTAGACTACTGCACTATGGGGCCAATGACCTTATTTTGCGGGATTAATTTGTCAATTCAAGATTTAGCAAGATTTTTCAGACCAACTTTTATAGTTACCTCTAGGATAGCTATATTATATGCCCACCCGATCTAGTCAATATTGATATATATATTGTGGATGACAACAAAAAGAAAGAGTGAGTGGAAAAATTCAGCGTAAGGGCTTTTAAGCTTTGCGTCTAACAAGCTTTGATATATTATAAAATAAGAAGAAAGCGGAGGGAACTCCTCAGAGTATCTAAAAAGTATAATGTACAAAGAATCTGTAGAGCATCTACAGAGTATCCACATAGTATCTGAAAAGTGAAAGTGAAAAGTATGCACAAAGTATCTACTGAGTATCTAAAAAGTATATGTATTGTATCTACAATGTACATACAGAATATCAAGGTATTATCCACAGAATATCAGCAAAGTATCTACAGAGTATCTCCACAGAATCTATGGAGAATATAAAAATGATCAGCAGACTATCAACAATGTATCTACAAATTATCTTGATAGTATCAAATAAGTATCTATAAAAAATCTAAAAATTATCTACAGAGTACCAACAAAGTATCCAAAAAGTAAGTAAAGAGTATCTGAAAAGTATCTACAATGTATCTACCGAATATCTTAAAATGATCTTCAGAGTATCAACAAATTATATACAGAGTATATAAAAAACTATCTACAGAGTATTAACAATTATCCACTTAGTATCTACAGAGTATCAACAGAATATCTTAATATTATCTACAAAGTATCTATAGAGTATATACAAAGTATCTAAAGAGTATCCACAAAGTATTTGTAGAGTATATGTATATGTAGAGTATCTAAGAAGTATCTACAGAGTATCTAAAAAGTATCTACAAAGTATCTGTGGAGCATCTAAAAGGTATCTACAGAGTATCTGAAAAGTATCTACAAAGTATCCACACAGTATCTACAAAGTATCTGTAGAGCATCTAAAAAGTATCTACCGAGTATCTGAAAAGTATCTACAAAGTATTTGTGCACCATCTAAAAAGTATCTGCACAGTATCAACAGAATATCTAAATACTATCTACAAAGTATCTACAAAGTATATGTAGAGCATCTAAGAAGTATCTACAGAGTATCTAAAAAGTGTCTACAAAGTATCTATTACTATTATCTACAGAGTATCTACAAAGTAGCCACACAGTATCTATAAAGTATCTACAAAGTATATGTAGAGCATCTAAGAAGTATCTACAGAGTATCTAAAAAGTATCTACAATGTATCCACACAGAATCTACAGAATGTCTATTTAGACGGTTGGATTAGTTTTATCAGATTTTGGCCAGTCAAAGTGACCATTTGTCCCATTGTTCATCGTCAAACCCACACATTGATAGGGGCCATCGGTCACCGGCCACAGCAGACGCCGCAAAAAGATCGAGTTAGCAGTTTGCTGCCGACTGCTGCGGAGCCAAACACTGTGTCATGTCTAGCTGCTCGCCGTGGGGTCTCCTCTGTGTGCTGCTTTGCGCCTCGGCGCTGCATCGGGCTGCCGCCGAAGTCACAGGCACAGATAGAGATGCAGATACATTTGCGTCCACCTATTATACAGCCGGCGTGGTGGAGTTTCGGCCGTCGGTGAGTGGCGCCACTTCGGCCCAGCTGCTGGAGGAGCACCTGTCTGCATATTTGGAGCTGATAGCCTTAGCCAATGGCACTGCGGATATTCTGGTCTTTCCCGAGGCCACGCTGAACAATGTTTTGCAGTTGACAGCGGTGCCGCCGCCAAATACTGCCCACAGTCTGTGTGCGCCGGAGACGCCAGGAGCGCTAGCAGGAGTGGCACCGTTCCTCATCAAGCTGGCCTGTGCCGCCAGCCAGGCCAGAAGCTATTTGGTGGTGAATGTCAAGGAGCGGGAGGACCAACCCGATGGCAGCTATCGCATGTTCAACACCAATGTGGTGTTCGATCGAAGCGGGGCCATTGTGTCACGCTATCGCAAGTGGAATCTGTACTTGGAGTCGCCAACCAGCCGCCCCGACGAGCCGGAGTTTGCCATCTTTGAGACGGACTTCAATGTGACCTTTGGACACTTCATTTGCTTCGACATGCTCTTCTACACGCCCGCCCAAGAGCTGGTGGAGCGGTTTGGTGTGCGCGATGTGATTGTGACGAAGATGTTTAACTCGGAGCTGCCATTTTTAACGGGTAAGATGATGAAAAGGATCCTGCCAAGAAATCAAGAGCTCAACTTTTTCTACTCTTCGACAGCCTCCCAACTGCAGCAGGGTTGGGCCTGGGGCAATAATGTGACTTTGCTGGCCGCCGGAGCCAGCCTTCCAACGCGTGGCATCAGCGGCAGCGGCATCTATGCCGGCCAGCAGGGGGCCTTAGTACGGCTAATGGTGGGCAATCAGACGGAAGGAGAGCGCCAGCTATTGCTGGCACGCGTTCCCCGTTGGCCCTACTCGGCCAGCATTGTGGATGAAGCTGGGCAGCAGCCTGTCCAGCGGCAACTGAAGCTATTACAGGATCCGCAAATGGTAAATTTCTCTAGCTGGGAAGTGCCCCTAGTGAGTGGCAGCCATGTGAAGCAGCGTCTCTGCCAGGCGGAACTGTGCTGTGACTTTGAGCTAAGCATCCATCTATCAGGCCACGCAGAGCAGCCGACGGAGTATAGCTATCGGCTGGGCGTATTTGTGGGCCAGCGGAGGTATGAGGAGGAACAGTACAATGTGATCCGACTATGTGCGCTCTTTGCCTGCCGCAATGCCAGCCTGGAGAGCTGCGGCCTGTTGCAAGAGCAGCAGCCAGCTGGTGAACATGCTCAGGTGCTCTTTAGCATGTTAAAGATCAGTGGACTGTTCGTGCCCAGGCAGCGTCGCCTGCTCATGCCCAGCACCCTCAATACGGCTCTGTATGCACTGAAGCCCTCGGAGTTGAGTTGGCAGCAAGAGGAGCGCGAAAATGGCACTTGGACGCAGTTGGAGCTGCTGAAGCCGACCATTGATAGCCCGGTGCTGCTGACCTTTGGCATTTATGGGAATTACTACGATGATGCTGATACAGACGGCGGAAGCCCGATGAGGGTGGGTTTCATATTGATGTTGCCAGTGGTTGTGGCGGTGCTGCTGCAGGCCCGTTGATATGGACTCTAAGCTCGATTCGGCTTGCACTGCGATTTTCATCTCTTTGGGGACCAAAAGTAATAGGTAGATATACCATTTGCTCTTGCTATTCACATACCTACATAGCCTGCAATACAAATCTACTGAATGAACACTTCAAGATTGGAAACTCCTCTATGTTTTTCATCAAAATCCAACTTGTTTTATCAGCGCACCATATCGTATAGCTGCCATAGAATCATTATTATCTTTGTGCTATCTACAAATCCGTCTAGTTTCTGCGAACTTTGTACTTAATCTAGGCACCCTCAACATCAAATACAATACATCAAATTGACATAAGAACATGATTTATGACAATATGATTCTTGGAAAGCATCGAGTGGAAGAAATTGGTCTCCTCATTTGTCGCCTGGGCGGCTGAAATTGCACCACTGCCTGCGGACTGTGATTATGGTAAATGTAATTGTTATTGCTGGGGCTCAATAAATGTAATCAAGTGCAGCGCGCACACACGCACACACACGCACACACTTACTGGCGGAGGGGGAAGCTTGCCTAATTTATGGAAATCTCTATGCAGCCAAGTGGCTGTGTGGGAATCTCATTCTCAAACTGAAACTCAATGTCAATCTCAGTCGCAGAGCAGCAGCATATCGATGGAAAGTGGAGAATGGTGTCAAGTTCATGTCATTAAGGTGTGATTAACAAAAATTAGTTGCTGCTTAGCGGGCACTACACACACACACACACACACACGCACGCACACACACGCACGCACACGCATACTCGTTTACAGTTAAGCGCAACAGTGTGCTTTGATGACGACTGGAAAAACAGCAACGTCGGCGTCAACGTCAACGTTCAGGTGGGCGAGAGTATGTGTGTGAGTGTGTGTGTGTTTGTATGAGTAGGCGCAACACATGAAATCAGCGTACTATGGGGCAAACAACAACTTTGACTGACCTAAAATTATGGTGTGGAAATTTAACTTGTGAAAATTGTAACACATTTAAAAAGCTTCGTAGAAAACTAGAAACAATTTGTTTGGTACGAAAATTTGTAGTGGAAATTATCTCTGAAAAGCTTTTCATTTGTAAAAATAAAGTGTTAAGTCATTTGATAAGAAGAGTTTCGTCTGATTTGTAGTCCTATGACTATATCATATACAATATATGACAAACATTGGGCTGCGCTCGAAGCTCTTCATAGCCATAACTTTTCCTTTAAGCATAGCAAAAGTTGTCTCCAAAATTGGTGGTTGACCCCACAGTAGAGGGGTTCGTTTGTGCCGAAAAGTTTTCATTCATTTCAACTGTTGCTCCCCCACTTGTTAGCACGAGAGAAATGTGACTGGAAGAAGGCGCCAGCAGCGCTACGAAGCGCCAGCCGAATCGACACGAACCGATACGAATCAGGCAGTTTCCAGGCGAGTGGAGAATACGACGAAGCCAAAGCCAAAGCCAGAGCCACCTGGAGTGAAAGGCGATGGACGATGGCAATCGCAGAAGCTTCTTGGCCAGTGCGTGCTGCTGGCCTGTGTAGAGTTTTGTAGACTGCGTTATATTTGCGTTAAATTATTCAACAAAATATGTTTTATGTAGCAAGGTGCTGCTGTTGGCAGTTAGCATACCCCTTGCCGGTACTCCCCTTGGCATTCCAGTACCCCCTCCCGCCAACACATTCCCATTGCCAAAGTCCGAAATGCAATTAAAAAGCGCAGTCCCAATGCCGAACGGCAGGTAACGAATCAAACCATGTATCCACATATGTTCCCTCCCCCAAGCACCACCAAGAACTTGGGGCGCCTTGCTGGCCAACGCTGAATGCTGACGCTGACGCTGGTGGCGACTTCGACTTCGACGTCGACGCGTTGCTCCGTGCCCCGAGTTGCCGACGTCGTCGTCGCATTCGATTCGCATTCTGCGGCAGCTTTCGGCGCGTGCAACACATCCAGTAGGCGTTCAGCCTCCGAGCGGATAACATTGTTGTTGTAGTTCTTTCGGAGTCCAAATATCGCCCCAAAATATATAGAAAATACCAAAACAGAAATATACCAAAAATACCGTTTGAAATCGGGCTCAAAAGTGCGTTCAAGAAATTCATAAAAATTTTTCAAAATTTTTTTTCAAAATTTCAAATTGAAAATTTTCTGTTTCTGTTTCTGCTTTTTGAAGATTTTGGGGCAGTTGCATGCTGTGTCGATCCGCGCGCATTTTGTTTTTGAAATCCTCAAGAGTTGCGGGTATATATATATATAGATATCTATTCACACAGATCGGTCTATATAGAAAGCCCAAACGTAAGCGTATTTTGTTTGTTGTTTTTTTTTCTGTTGTTCATGTGATTCTGACTCAAAAGAAAAGGAGAAAAACTGTAAACTAAATACTTCGGAAAACGCAGCCACAAGGAAAATCCCACAGCAAAACCAAGAAGAGAATCAAATAGAAAAAGGTAAATGTTACAAATTTGAAAGTTTCTAAACCATTTTCATTGTTCTTCGCAAATATTTGTTGAAACAATGAAGGGAAATCTGAAAGACCATTGTTGCTGTTAATGATATAATGCGATTAGTTTGTGTTTTCGTTGAGGAACTTTTAAAGTAGAAAGGAAATGGAAGAGAAAACTGAGCTTAGGTGAGATGCTTTTCATAACACAATGGGGGAGAGATGCGATTGGAGTGTTTTGAAAGTTTCGTGAAAAGTAGTTGAAATTTGAACAGTACAAAATGAATCTTCAAATGGGTGAATGCATTCCTCAGTTTGAGCTACTTTTTGCAACTTTTGTTTGCAGTTTCAGATGGACTTCAGTTCTAAGTGAAACTTTTGATGGCAGCGGCGCGGATGGTCTCAACAAGGGGGTTGGGTTAAGTTTGAAATGAATGCAAATGTGTTTCTTGATTTTGTCGTCATTACGTTCCGGTTTGACGTTTTTAAGAAGCTTTCAAACTTAAGGATGTAAAAGTGTAAAACAATATATCATAAAGTTGTCATAGGAACAATCGCTTGATTATTGCTTAATGCTCGAGTTGTCTCTGGGAAATATTTATCATCAGCAGGCAGGATCATATAAGCATCTTTGAAAGTTGGCAAGCATTTGTCTTAGGTTCGATTCTGATGTTGGTAACCTCAGGCCTATGTTTTCTCAACTACAAACTAAGCAAATGTCAGCTGTTTGGATTCGTACAATGTTTAGAATCCTATCATATTTGATTTCAACTCAGAGGCAAAGCCCTGTATGAATACATTCAAAGGACATTCATCTCAGAATGAAAGGTAGTGAATACTTCGAAAACTTCAAAAATTTCTACTCACAGCTAAAGAGTTTTCATACAACATTCATATCCTATTCTAAAAGCATTCAAAAGGTTGAATGAAACATTCATCACAGAATGAATGGTCGTGAATACTTCAACAACTCCAATGAATACAAAGCACTACTCACAGCTAAAAAGTTTTCCATACAACTTTAATGCCTTAACTATGAGTAATATATCAGTGTTGTATGCAATGAATATGAATGGTGGGTGAGTAGTCTCATAAGGCATTTGAATGGTGAGTGATTAGTCTCATAAGAAATTCAAAATTTAACAAAGTGTAATTAAGTATGGTTGTGTCATTCAAGTCAGTCGATATAAATGTATGAGCTGCATATACAAAGCAAGCTTTTGGAAATCTCTAGAGATTTGTGGAAATGAATATGAAAGCACTGCAATGTTTAGACTCATTTGTGTAACTTTGTAGGAAGATAGAGAAAAAGTTCAACAGCTACTAGACTTATATCCTCTTTGAGGCATTGGAAACCAAAGATGTTTAGATATGCACAGCAATCTTATGGAAAGCTCTAGAGATTTGTGGAAGCTTATGTGTAAACACTTAAATTTTTAGACCTATTTCTGTAAATTTGTAGAAATATAGTGAAAAAGTTCAACAGCTACTAGATTTATATCCTCTTTGAGGCATTGGAAACCAAAGATGTTTAAGCTTTTTCTACCCATAAAATCTTGTAGCCGAGCCTTTCTGTATCATTGAATAGGCTTAAGCAGATGGAAGCTATTAAATCAATTTACACACTGATATGAAAACACAAGTCACGCATGCAGCTGCAAACTGAGACATGCATGCTGGCAAATGAGTGTGAGTGAACAGCAACACTGGCTCTTGCATTCAAAGACGATAAACGGTAAAGAGCAGCTGGCAAATTCCCAAGCAATGCAGGCAGGCCGTACCAAAGAAGACTTTTCACACATCAAAATATGAACATTGCGAAAGTCTCCTCCCTTCACTCCTTTTATATGTTTGCCTATGTTTGATATTCTTCCATATTACACCACCAATTTTGTGCTTTAAGGGGGGCTGCTGAAGTTGATTTTAATCAAAAAACATCTTTGCTTTCGTTTACGAGTATTTTGGTTTCTTAATTTGTGTTAAATTGAATGAGTTTTCCCTTCAGTTTTCACTTGCCAATGCCTGCTTATGTGGGATGAAATCTGGATGGCGCCATCTGTTACTTAGTTTTTTTCATATTCTTGCAAAAACGGATTTAACATCTTTAGAATCATATAAACTCAGGCACACACACAGATACAGGGACAGGGAGAGAGTGGAGAGGGGAGCAGTATAAGTACATGCTCAAAGGTAAACAGCGGGCCATAGAATTATTTCATTTCAATAAATTTCCATCTTTCATTTCTCATTTTTCATTCTGTTCATTTCACTGTCCGGCAATTGTTTTTCTTTGTCGCATTCCTTGATCCATGCTCTGCCTCCTCTTCATCAACATTCCATTCCCATTCAGGCATTCAGGTACCCCACCACATGCCCCACCACAGATTTGTGTTTGGATTCGCATTCAAATTCAGATTCAGATTCACATTCAGATTTCTATTCCGATTCAGCTGCTGTTCATAATTTATGTGCATTTGTCTGTGAAGCAAATCAAAAACTGTGCTGTGCTGTGTTGGCCTGCTGTGCGTATGATTAATATCAGCAAATCATACATAATAATAATAATGCTTCAAGATGTCGATATATAGTACATATATGTCTGTTCACCGATCGGATCTATTGACTGCAAACTCGAGTCTCTGGGGCATTGTGCTATATATGCATGACGTTTCTCTTTCGGCATTAAATTTTGTTCAAGTATTTACTAAAGCCGAAAGCTAAACAAAACGCAAAACACACGCAGACTTTGTTCGAGCAGAACGCAAACAAAATTTTCTACTTACAGAGGAAAAGTCCGCACGAAATTTTGCTCAGAAATGTTCAATTGTTTCGTCGGCGTCGACGTCGGTGGCAGCGTAGTGTACAGATGCCGAAATCTTGTGTGTTTTCCTACCGCCGCGTGTTTTCCATTTTCCACAAAATTAGCCTGGCGAGTTCTCGGCCATGTATGTACATATTTGTATGTAAAACATGTTTATATATGTGTGTATATATTGATTATAATAAGCCCCATTTTGCTGAAAACTGTTGAATTGCCATTACTTCGACCTGGTCGTGTACTCGCGACCCCGACCCCGATCCCGACCCCGGCCCCCGAAGCGGGTATCGAAATATTTACATAAACAATTATAAGGCCCGGAACGACCAAACAGCAAATAAACCTTAAATTTATATTTCAATTTCAATTTCAATTAAATAAAAAACAACAACAACAACAAAACAAGAAAGGGAAGGCTTGCCGAAGCTTATATACCATACACATGGTAAATATATAACCGATCTAGATCATATATGGTTGGATTTGAATTTGGTTTGATTTGGAAGAAAAACAGAAAAGTTATCCTCCTAAGAGTTCAATCCCGAACAATCAGTTATATGGGAGCTATATGATATAGCTAACCGATCTAGATCATATCAGGCTAGTAGACGTGGGGTGTCCTCAATTGGAGACAAGCAGAATTTGGTTTGATTTGGATGAAAGACAAAAGAATTATGCTCCTATGTGTTCATTCTGGGACAATCGATTATATGGGAGCTATATGATACAGTTGTCCGATCTAGATAAAACTCGAACTTAATCAGCGTTTAGACAAAAGAAGTATATGGTAAGACTTTCAGCTCTATAGCTCTTAAGACTTCTAAGATCTTTGTGTTGAAACAGGTGAATGGACGGACAGACGGAAAGACGGAAAGATGGACATTCGGACATGGTTATTTCCATTCCCCTTGTCATGCTGATCAAGAATATATATATTTTATACAGTGGGAAACGCTTCCTTCTATGCGTTGCAAGCTTTCTGACACAATTAATATACCATTTTGTGAATGGTATAATAACAGCAGTGCAAGCAATAAGCGCGTGCTATTTAGAAATTTCACCACAAAGCATATATGATCTGCATATAGACTAGTTGAGTCGGGATATCAAAACACGAGGGTAAGATAATAGGAAAGCACTGGCGGAAGAAGAAGAAAACATATCTGTCTGACATATGAATGTTACTTAAACTTTTGCAGGCAGCTTAGCATTACTCCAGACAGCCAAGGCTTACATAACATTCTAGCCAATATCCTAGAATGCTTACGGTACGACAGGCATTGCTTGGAAGTTTGCCGCTTTGAATTTTGATCTGCTGTTTACTTCTTATCGTCTTTGAATGCAAAGGCGGGTGTTGCTGTTCACTCGCACTCATTTGCCAGATGGCATGTCTCAATACAATATATAGCAATATAATATAGTAAGTAGCCCGTTTCAGATCACAATTTTGGCCAGCGCCAGGTCGGGTTATGGTGCGATTTGTATTCATACTGAAAAAGTTGGTCGATCTCAAAGACGTTGCAAAAACTTATGGCAAGGCAATGTGGTAGAAATTTCTTTGAGGCTTTTCAGATCTAAAGCTTGACATACACAGTGAAAGAGAGAGAGAGAGAGAGACAGACAGTCCCCTCATTATGCTGCAACAGGTATATATATACTATATATAGTCGTAAAAAACACTGCCTTCTGTGTGCCTTGGCAAATTTATGACAAATTTTATATGTCATTTTGTGAATGGTATAAAATGAGAGGGAGCGATTTTTTGGCTGGCAAATTGAATTAGCGTTACAACAAATATCAAGTACATTTACATATTGATATTTTCCATGTTTTGTAAATATGTCGGACATGTCGAATACATGTAGTATGGAGAGAGACATACAGACACACACAGATGGGGCGGAGAGTCAGTAGCACAGCGGACGGCGTCATGTAAACAGAGCCAAAACCAAGTCCAAGCCAAAAAGGTAACAAATGGCTTTTCAAATAAATTAGCGGGCGGCAACTGTAAACAGTGCCAGTTCCAGTTCCAGTGCAGTTCCAGTTATAGTCCAGTCCACACCAGCACAGTGAGTTCCAGTTCCAGCTGTGTGAAAGACAGCCAGATCGACTGGGAGAGATATAGACAGGAGGCCTTCATTAACAAGGCAGTTTTCGGTGATGTGAAGGAGGAGGTGGAAGAGAAGGTGGAGGTGGATTTGTGGTAGTGGGGGCATTGCACTGACTATAACTAGCTGCCTGCCCGATTATTTCTAGTTTTATGGGACCAGTGAGACGCTATAGCTGCCTATATATCTCATATATCTGATGAACTTTTTCAATGTTTCAAATACAAAATTTGTTTGCTTCAAGATAAATTGCTTAGAAAGTTAGAATCCGGAAGAGTTTTTCTCTATGTTCCTTCGCATAAACCGCTATCATCATTATAGATTTCCTGACAATAAGCCTGAGTCTTTGGCGCACCCCTTCAGCTTTCCCGTGTCTATTTCAATCTGTCTCTTTCTCTATCTAAGAATTCCAAATTTCTTTCGCTTTTCTGCATTCAATCACCAGTACTTTTAATACAACCCTCGCTGCAGCTGCCTTAACCAGTTGTAAGCGGTTTTGGGCAGCTCATTTATTTGGAAACTGGCTGATCTCAAGGCTACAGCCACATGCAGTTCAATTAACGTCGTCCCAGGACAGACAATGTAGACGGGTGGTGCGGGGTTGCTTTCGTGGTTTACTGAAAAAACAATTCAATAATTAGACAATTAGAACTTGCATTTGCATTGTGCGTAGTGGTTAGCGGGGTGGGGGTGGGGGTGAGGGGATGCGCTTGGGCTTATTCATTCAATTCCCCTGTGTTTGGGGCGCTTCTGAAAAAATAGTTCGTGGAAATTGTTTCATTCAGCTCTGCTCTGCCATGCTCATCTCATCTCTCTAGGTATTCGCTTCGCTCTATTATTTTTGACTCAACTCGCTTTTGATATGCAAAAATGCAGAACGTTTCCCTTGAAATGCGCCATGTCACTTGACAGCGAATGCCACGGCTCCGTGTCCATCAGAAAGAAACCAACCGAACCCAACCCACACCAAACCCATGCCAAACCCAAGCCAAACCCCACCGAATCCCACGCCAATGCTTTGTCTACGAGTGCGAGACAAGTTGAATATTCAATAGAGTTGCCTGAAACACGAAATACTCAACATGACAGCAGCATCTGGGTTCTGGGTTCTGGGTGCTGAATGCAGGTGCACTTGCAAGGCTGCGTATGAGTGTGGGTTATCACAGGATTCAGGGTGGACTCGACAGCAACGGCAACATCGCCAGCGGTTAATGCTGAGGCCAATTACAGTCGTTAGGTGGTTAGGCCATAGTGTCAGAGACGCAACACATGCTCCGCTTCATGCTGGGCTGCAATTTGTGGTATGCATAGCACCTAGATATAGGTACATGCTCAGGTCACAATACGTTCCATTGGTCAATGGCATATTTTATGCATTGAAGCTGGGCAAGTTCAAGTTGCGAGTAATTACTCGATTTATGCAGCGGCCTTGGCTGGGTTTTAGCTAAGTGTTCGACGATGTAGACGAATTTGCCATATGCCATACAAATGGTGAACCTGATTTGGTTTTATTTGCAATTGGAGTTTAGCTAAACGCCGTCTCAGTGCTCACCTACCTTATAAACTCCTATCTGTGAAAGCGTTAACCTCCTAGCTTTTATGGTTTGAGCAGTGCGTTGTTTACAATACCACCATAGCATAATCAACCTACAATTCTTGATTTGCAAAGCAGAGGTAGGCTCTACTGGTTTCTGTGCCACAGAGTGTTGCTTCTGTCTGTATTGTCTCTGATTCTGAGGAGTCGTTACAGTGTTTCGTTACTTCGACTCGCTACATTCGCATAGGTCCAAGACACATATATACAGCTGTCATTATTATCTCCGCTTCTGGTTCATTCTTTCTGTCACTCGTTACTCTTACTCGCTACACTTACATATATCTAAGCAAGTGAATGTCGTTATCATCTCATCATTACATTTACATAGATCGAAGCGCACGTGAGCAATGTGCCTGTCGTTATCGTCTCTGCTCTTGGCCCACTCATTGTTTTCACTCGCTAATGTCACGCAGATCCAGTTTTTATTATCTTTGCTTTTCACGCACTCGTTAGTGCTACTTTCACTCGTTATTTTCTTGTAGAAATGTTCGCTAATGTCCAGTTTTTATTATCTTCGCTGTTGCTCTTCACGCACTCGTTAGTACTACTTTCACTCGTTATTTATTGGCACTCGTTACTTGTTATACTCCAATCGTTGCATTCATATAATGTCACACACATACCCCACCTTCACATCCGTCACATGTTGTTCCAGCAGCTCATTTCCGTTTGCAGTTAAATCACATAACATGAAGAAGCATGTCTATGCAGCTGCTTAGCCGACATTTACATCCTGCCGAAATGTCCAGCAAAAAGGAGAATTTCCCATCAGCCTGTTCCTCATCCATTCGTCTTATCCTTAGTTGCCATGTGTCATTTGACGGTTGCCATTTGCTTCGGTGCATTCATGTGTAACTGCCCGACCATGTCCTAGTCCCTCAGCTGCTTCGGCTCCCTCCTTCAGGCAATTTGCGGCTTCTTAATGTCCTTCTGGTTGCTCTTTGTCGGCATCTTCATCTACATCTACATCTAGTCTCAAGTCGAGTGGAGTAGAGTGGAGTGGAGTGGAGTGGAGTCAAGGTTTGAAGGTTGTGAACATTTTTGGTCCATTCTCCTCCACTTGCTGCCCCCGCTGTTGCTCCTCTGCTCGTTTTGTTAACCGCGAATACATTTTAATTAGCAGCTAAAATATTCAAACTGGAAATTGCCCTTTGCCTGAGGGGGCCCGCACCCCCACACTCACCTGTGTGCTTGTGTTTGTGTTTGGTTTGTTTTGTGTGCGAGCCAAAAGTTTGCCAGCCTTCGCTCCAGCAGCAACAACAACAGCAGCAACAACAACACGGCTATGAATTTTACAGCCAGAGCGAGGAGAGGCAGGAGACTGAAGGAGGGGAAGCTAAATGTTTGAAAATATGTCAGCACCCAGTGCCACTCGCTCCTCTCCATCGAGTGCCAGAAAAATGCTTAAAGCCGCCTTCAGTTGGAGTTTCAAATGAAATTACGGGCTATGTGCGAGAGCTTAGACTAACTTTATCTTTGTGTTGTCCCTCCCCTCCCCAACTCAGTCTATCCCTGTCTCGGCTTTGGTGTCGTTTGAGGCCTATAGATGGCGATGGCGGCGGCAGTTGCCAAAAATTGCAATTGCGAAGACCGAAAAAGTAGAGGAGAGTGGTTTTAGCAAGCAGCAGCGGAGCCGAAGCTTCAGAACAAAAAAGAATTATATATATGTATGAAGGGAAATCTTGTTGAGGAATGCCGAAGCTTATATACCATTCATTGACATAATTGTACCATCTGGTTGAAATTGCGTCAGCAGATGTGAATCAAAATTTGATTTGATTTGGTTGAAAAGCAACAAAGAGTTGCCCATACATATGAGAACTGTGTCATATATCTGTACGATCCAGAAGAATCAAACATATATCTGTATGAAGCATTTGGTAAGCATTTTAGTTTTATAGCTCTTAAGACTGCTGAGATCTAGAGCCTTGCATGATTGCTATCAAAGGGCCATAGGAATTCATTCATCAGAAATTCTTAGGTATAAAAACTAACTGCAAATCGCTGCAAATTAATGACTACCTGGCACCAGTCACAGCCAGAAGTAGTCATCCCATATTCATAACACAGCAATAACTAGGAATGTTCGGCGAGAGTGAACCTCGAGACCATATGAACGTGTGAGATATGAATGGAAAGCAAGCCTATGGAAAGAACTAATGCTCTCTTGCCACCGCTCACTCTCGCTATCTGACAATTGTCGAATGAAATAACCTCTTCCTGAGCAACTAAACTTCCTCCGAAAGCTAAGCTAGCATAGAAAGCGCTACCTCCGCTTACTGCTATGTTTAGTGCTTAGTCAATGTCTACAGCTTTCATTTAGTAAACAAGTATGAGAGGACTACAAATTCCTTTTTCCGAAGTAATTATTTGTACGCTTACGGCTATGTCTAGTCCTCACTCAATGTGCAGAGCTCTAATTTAGTAAACAAGTATCTATTTCATATAATCTCTCAGCGACTTCCCACACTCTGATCTTCAGCTATATATATATATATATGTAGACCGAAATGCTTTGCCAACTTCATCATGTCACTAATATAGCATTTAGTGAATGGTATATATGGAAAGGCAAGGAAACGTAGTAAGGCAGCTCATGAATTTTAATTTGCATTTTCATTTTCATTTTGGTTAGTACGAGTATGCCCCCTCCGCTACCTACTCCTCCGCCTTTTCATTTTATTTGTTGTTGTTTTTGCGTTTTCGTTGCTCATTTTTATTGAAATGCCTCCGTTTTTTTCGGGTCTCCTTCTTGGGGGCGGGTCGAGCACATTTTTGTGGCAGATCAAACAAATGTTCAAAAACACATGAAAGAACTATTTCAAGGCCTCGAAACGGGGGACAAATTTTTAGTCAACGATTTGGTCCCCGCCTGGAATTCACAATCAAGATGTCCTGAAATTGAAAAGGCAGCAAATGAAGTACCAGGTGAGCTGAGTCCTGCGGCAAAGTTCTTTCATCTGTACAATTTTCTGATCATTAATTGGATTTGAAATGAAACACATTTGCCAGAAGATACAATGACAGAGCGGCGGCTGTCATATGAGCCTGTTTGAGTATGCAAATGTTAACGATGCTAATTTATACGAGTTTCAATGCGTTAAGCAAACAGAAAAGGGGCTTGCAAAGGGGTGTGGTTACTTGGCAACGTTACAGATACAAAACACAGAGTCGAGTAGAGCTTTTCCTTTACGAAAATTATATGCAAATTCTGATATGTCATTTGCAAGAGCAGACCTTGTGTAAATTGTAATGCCTGCCCGATCTTAAGGAGTTTATCTTAAATATCAAAATTCTTCCTCATTTCCAACCATAAGATCTACAGAATACGGCACACTAAAGCCATCTCGCATTGTACCAATAACTCCAAGGCAACGACAGCTCCCAGAGTGAGATTTGTCTTGAAAGCTTGAACATAGACGGCGTCAGGGCGCAGAGTGTCAGTGCTTTGGAACACTATGAAATCTGTTAGAAATCTGGTAAATCTCTTGCAGCATCCTAGCTAATACCGTTTGACCTGTGCGTTGTTCCTTAGTCCTAAGACATATGCTTGCTTGGCTTCATTAAATCCACCAGATTCAGAGTAAAATCTCTTACAAGTTTTGTAAATCTCTCATATTTCAATGGTATTTTGCGCTTTAACCAAGGGAAAGTAAAGTCCCCCCCACCAACCCACAAGTCTGCCAGTTCTTCACATATTTTGACAACTGTTACCGCAAAACCAAACCAAAAAAAAAGAAGAAGAAATATGAGAAAAACCACAGAAAACAAAAAAAAAAACGAACTCGTTGCTGGACCAGCTGTGGCACATCCACTTGTGGTTATTGTTGTCAGAACTTTTGCTTTTTGCGTACTTGGCTCAAACCGGCTTTTTGTTATTTTAACCAGCGTGCGTGTGTGTGAGAGTGTGTGTGTGGGAGTGTGAGTGTGTTTAGATTGGGATTTGTTCCAAAAAAGAGTTAAAGTATGGCCTGCTTTTAGGCGTCCACAATATAAAAAGTGCCAGAGAGCTTTAAAATCAGTTAGCCAAGGAGAGTAAAGGACAGACAGCGAGAAAGCGAAGCAGCCTGGTTTTCCCCTTCACATTGAAAAGAGAAGTCTAAATGCTTAGATCGGAGAATTGCAAAGTCATCGTTTATTCATAAGTTCAGTGAAGTGTAACATTTTGCATTTGTTTTTCTCATTGCCTAGAACTTCAACATCAATAACAACAACAAATAGCCAGAGCTTAGTTTGAAAGTGATAAAAGAATGCTCTCTTTACAGTTGCCTCAGAGCAGCAATAACCAGTTGCCTAATCTCAAATGCCATGGTTTTTGGGAGGCAAAGTTGTTTCTCTGCTTCACCTGTTTCTCTCTCTCTCTGTATTTACTTTACCCTCTTCACTCTCGCCTCAACGCAGCAGTATTGCATTGGCTTTTGGTAGATGAAGTTGTTTCTCTGCTTCACCTGTCTCTTTCTCTCTTTGTTTCTGTCAGTGTGTTTTCAGGCAGCAATCTGACGCGCATTCGTTTTATGCTTCTGCTGCGAACGAAATGTTTTTTTACGCAGGCGAACATTCACTAAACAGCAAACAGTACGAAGCTAGTTTTATTGAAAGGCTGAGATGTGAACGTTGAATTTGTTCACACACGAAAATAACATTGGTGAAGAGCAAAAAAGATACTTTGAAGTTCCACAGGTATCAAAATGGAATTGCGTGGAAATTAGTGTCGAATCAAAACTAGGCAGCGAAAGTCTTTCCCCATATTCTGCTTTCATTTGACATACATTACGTATACGTAATATTTTTGGATCAGAATTGGTGTGAGAAAAGAAGGCTAAAGAAAGCTAGGGGGTTTCACAGATTGCATGACTATAAAACACCACCATATAGCTCTACCCTGTAGTCTCTACCATTAGCCACCCCTTGAAACCCCCTTTCCCCCCTTAAGCCATTAAAATGCTACTCAATTTCCGCTGTTGTAGCTTCCTCGTGTTGTGTGTTTTTTTTTTTGGTAGTTTCGCTTTGCCAAAGACAACTGTTGCCCGCTGTTGCCTTTAGCAATTTTCCCACACACATACACACGCACACGCATACAGGCACACCTACGCCCGTCAAAATAGTTGCAACTCCAGCTGGCTCTTCCCCCTTTGCATGCCATTGCATGCCCTTGCCTCTGTTCAAAGATCAAACAATTCCATTTGCTGTGAAGGCAGCAGCAGCAGCAGCAGCAGCAACAATATTTCCAATAACATCATCAACAACAACAACAACAACAACTACTACTACTACTACAGCAACAACATGCACCAAAGAATGCCAATTTAGTCATACATTTTCAATTCTATTTAAAAACCTCTCTTTTGTTTTTGCGTATGTGTGTGTGTGTGTGTGCTTTGCACCCCCTCTCTTTCTTCATTTGCCTCCAGTTTTGGCAGCCGCCACAGCCCGTAAATAAATTCCTTGGCTGACATTGTTTTGTTTATTAACTTTGCTTTGTTGTGCTTTGTACATTGTGTTTTTGTGCATTTGCATTGCTGAGTGTTTTGTGTGTGCGTGTGTGTGTGTGTTTGTTTAAACAAAATGCCAAAATGCAATTGCCTTTGAATGGGGGAGGGGGCATCTCGGTTTCCTCAGACGCAAAACTGTGGCGCTCTTTGTGCACTTGGCGTGGGTTTTCCTTTTGCACAAAATTAGAGATTTTAAAGGAATTTTGTATTAGTCAGCAATTTGGTCAAATATGAGAAGGGTAAACACATGACAGAAATGGCTGACAGAGAGGGAAAGGGGGAGACAGAGACAGCTTACACATAGCACATTTACAAGGGAGTTGACGGGGGTAACGTCTGGAGATAACAGATGAGCTCTAAGAACAAGCTTTCAAATTACAACAAGTAAGAACGCTACAGTCAAACTTGCTCGACAGTTAAATACCCTGCAACTAGCTAGCTGCTATATTATATAGTAAGCCGATCCTAATCAAATTCAGTCAATGGTTTTTGGAAAGCCCAAAATGGTTCAAATCCGAGCTAGGATTGATTTCAATGAAAAGTGTTCATGCTGAGAAAATCGGTTCTATTGGAGCTATATGATATTGTTGTCCGATCTAGATCAAATCTGGTCAGCGTACGTGGCTTCTGCTCAAATGAATACAAACTTAATTTGATTTGATTTGGATGAAAAACAGAGAAGTTATGGTCCAAAGTGTTCATTCCTGAACAATCGGTTCTATGGGAGCTGTATGATATAGTTGTCCGATCTTGATCAAATTTAGTCACAAGACGTGGGATGTCTTAAAATGAATACAAATCAAAGTTGGTCCGATTTGGATGAAAAACAAACATTTTGGTTTCATTCTGAAAAAATCCGTTCTATGCGGCCTATATGATAAAGATGTCCGATCGTAATGTTATTTAGTCGACAGATGTTGGGAAATCTAAAACCAATTTCAGGTCTGATTTGGATAAAAGGCATAAAAGATTGTATCGCTGCTATGGGGTGCTATGGGGGCTATATGATATAGTTGCGTGATCCAGATGAAGTAAATTTAGCTTGTTTAGGTGCCACTAAGACACTTATATTCCCAAATATTGTTTATTTTCCATAAACGACAAAAAAGTTATAGACTGACTTGAATTACATCATTTTTGAATACCTTATGAGACTACTCACACATCATTCGTGGTCATTGCATACAACATTTATGTAGTACTCATTGTTAGGCTATGAATGTTATATGAAAACTCATTGGCTGTGATTGGTGTGACCATTCAACATGCATTCATTCATTGATGAGTACTGAATGAGTATAACGAATGCATTCAAAAGATCTAATGTGCCTTCTTCAACAAACAAGTTAATCAGCTGAAGCCAGCTCCAGCCTCAACCTTTTAGCACTAACAATATAAATATCCATATTCATTCTCATTTACAACACCAGAGCTAAGCACACTCCACATCCGGCTGCCATCTGCTGCTCCGCCATAGAGAGAGAGACACAACACAGGCGTAAGCCTAAGTCTGCCTAGGCTAACATTTCCTTGCCAATCTTTCCTCTTGCCAAATATCAAATTCAATGTAAATACATTAAGCAGCGGCGGCACCTTGGGGAATCTTTCGTGCCTGACTTCTATCCCTCCCCCTGTTGTCTCTTGCCCGCTTCCCACTCTTCCAACTAGTTTGCTTTTCGCAAGTTGAAATGGTTTTCATTTGTGCGTGGCGTCAATTTATTGAATTTTAATTAATTTTATTGCCGTGGTGTTGCCGTTAATGCCGTAAGCTTGTAATGATAGCAAACATCCGCCCTCAGTGCACCCCTCCCCCCCACACACAAACACATTTCGCCAGCTCAATTCCCCTGTTGCCAGGCACTCAACGTAAATAGGCGCAAATATGCGAATTTTATACAAATGTTGAAATTATGGAAAACTCTTGACGCATAAACATAAAAACAAATGCTAAATAGGGACGGCTGGAGGGAAGGGAGCGGAAATGAGGGGAAGGGGAAAGAGTGGGGGGAGAGTATGTATTAGTAAGTGGGATAGTGGCCGTCACCTTTGGCCTTTTGGGCTTAGGTGATGTCAAGGTTAAAACAATTGTTGGCTGTCTCTCTCCCTATCTCTCCCTCTCTCTTTCTCTGTCTCATAGTTTTTAGTTGTTCTCAGTTACAAATGAATTCCTTGGCTCATTATGTAAATATGTTGGCCTGTCCACTTGGCATACATTTGAGACAGTGACACAGACACATGTTCATGATGCAGAAGATGTTGAAGCTGAGCTGAGCTGAGCTGGAGGATGGGCCTTCATCTGACAAGGAGAAGAAGATCTTGGAAGGCGGCCACTTAAACTCGATTTGTCGCCATCGTGTGGCCAATTAGCATTTAACAAAAGCAAGGACAGAAGGACAAACAATGAATGTCCAGAAATAGAGAGAAAGAATGAGGCCAACAAAGGAAAGGAAAAGGAAAAGAAAAGGGTAAATAGCAACACGTCGTTGCCTTCGTCCTTATGCCTCCGTTTTGCATGTTCTAGGGGCATTCTGTGCCTTGGCCCGGGGGCACTTCAATCACTTCATCAAAAGCTCGTTCGCCTCTGCTCTGCCGAACATAAAAATGAGGGACGTAGATAAGGGCAGGACTGGGCAGGGGGCAATGGCCATAGGCAAATAAAATTTCGGGGGCGACACAAATAGAAAACGAGAAAGGCAAACAGGAAAACGAGCAACGACAAATGGGCAAGGAAAACCTGTAAATGAGGCAGTTTATTACTTTGGCAACATGAACATGGCAAATAAAATTTGAGTGGATGTCTCGACGAGGGATGGGCCTTCACTTCACCCGAAGTGGGGTCAGAGGAAGGAAAACTCTAGAAGATGAAGTCAACTTTGCTAGATTTTACCAAAGAAGCGCTTGGCATTGGCGGGGTCTGCTAGGATGCCTTGCTTAGAACAAAACATTGTACGTTGGCCAGCAAATCAAGCAGCTTCTTGTACCTCATTTGAGCTCAACAATTTATTGCTGTCGACACTTGTGTGTGCTTGGCCAGCCAGGACATTCAGAGCAATTAGTTGGAGAGCTGAAAGTGGATGAGGATGACGTGAATGCATTGCTCAATTGAGTTTATTTTCGAGCAGAAAATTACTGTCCAGTCCAGTTCTATCACACACACACACACACACACACACACACACACACATTATGCACGGTTCATTGAACCAACAAGGACATGACTGAAACAGCGCCCTACTGCTACACCCCTGGACCTGTCCAGCCCTTATCTGGGTCTGTGCATTTTGTCGCTGCAAAACGATTTCAAACATCGTTTTGGTCGTCGTCCGTTTCACCCGGCACGCTTCCGGCATTTGGCAATTGTTTCTAGACCTGTTTGCATCGGCACTTCCGGTTCACCCTCTACATGCCTGGACATGCTGGCAATTTACGCGAATTTCCGCTTGACGGAAATGCACAAAGTTAAAGCGAAAGTAAGAAAGGACAAACAAAAAAAAGAACTACAACAATCACTTGAGCTGCCTTCACATGACACAGAGAGAGTTAAGGATTGGCTTGACATTTATTGTGTGTGTGAGTGTGTGGGGATGACAGCTCAAATTGAGTTATAGTCCTTCCACTTCTGATGCCAAAAGTATGCTATGCAAATTGCTTCAAGCCCCAAACGCACATCGTCCGAACGTGGCTAATGAAAGGGCTGAGAGTAGATGAGAGTGGGGCCAGAGCTAAAGCCATCTCTAAGCTCAATGCTGGACATGCTGGAGAGCCATGTCAAGGCCATCTAGCCAAGAATAGAATATGCCAAAAAACTAATCCTCTAAAGTACTTTCGCAAGGGGAGGTGTAGCATAAGCAGCCAGCCAGGCAGCCAGCCAGGCAGCAGCAGCTAAAGGAACTGCCAAGATTAGTTTCACGGCTTACAGCAATTTGTTGCTGTATCTAAATAGGGCAGGAGAGCACACAACTACAACAACAACAACTACGACAACAAGAACTACAACAACAACTTCAATAAAAACAACAACAAAACAGTTGCTCATATTACGCTGGGCAAAGCAAATGCCAAAGCCAAAAGCTGCAGCAAATGTCGCCGTCAACATTTTGGCTTAGCTCCTGCTGCTGTTTGGCTGAGCGGTTGGTAGAGGAGGGGTGGGAGGGTGTGCGGCAGACGATATGCTGCTAAGCGTTGGCAAAAAACTGTAAATATAATACTTTAAGCCTTTACGCAGACGACAACTATAGCAAAAGGGAGACACAGAGAGACAGCGGGACAGCGGTAGCGTAGAGAGGTGCAAAGCTCCCGAACCGCAAACTACATTGGCGGAGTCTAGGCGGCACAGTGGGCTGAAAGTATACCAAAAATGTTCACATTTGTAATACTTTTTCAATTTGATACAATCAGAAGAGAAATGGAAGTGGAAAATGAGAAGAACATAAGCTTTGCAATTGCTTTGGTTGACATTTCCAGCTGCCAGTGAAATTAAATAATTTCAGTTCAGTCTAAATGTAGGTTGTCTAGATCAGCGATGGCCAGGTAGTGTCCCCCTGAGTTCCAAGAGCTCTCTGGCTAAAGGAAAAATGCTCCCAAAGTAGAGTGGAAGAGCATAAATTTGTCAACCCTTACCAGTTTTGTTCCACTGTGCGACATCATCAACATCGTCGTCTGTTCGTCTGGTGCGGCCTGTTGTGCTATTTTTATGCTACGTTGGCTAAACACTGAAAGTAGGCAAACATAGCAACAACAACAACAACAACAACAAATAGTAAGAGAAAGAGGGACAGAGGCAGCGGGGGAGGGAGAACAACCACAGCAGCAGCAGCAGCAGCATCAGCAAAAGCAACAAAAACATAAACAAAGACGACATCAAGAACCACAAGAGCAACAGCAACAGCAGCAGCAGCATGAAGAAAGTGAGAGGGAGAAAAACAAGTGGAGCAACAAGGACATGGCATAAAAAGGATTTACAAAACTGAAACTGAAACTGTAAATGTAACTGAGGATGTCTTAGCAACTATGTTGTTGGCGACTTGGAGACGACACACACACAAACAGACACACACACACACAGAGAGAAAGACATGCAGGGGCGCACGCCTAAGCATATGCTATAGTTATGTCGACGTTTGTCTGTCTGTGTGTCTCTGTAAGCATGCATGTGTGTGTACATATATCACTGACAAAACTGGCAAAGAAAGTTATGAATATGCTGCCCAAGGGTGCTTGCCATTTGGCTATTTCCAATTTGCCCAGTTCTCGCCCCAACCCATTTGGTTGGCCATTCCCCAGCCGTTTTCTAGCCTTCACCATCTGTTGGCCACTTGCCGTGTGAACTAATCACGTTTGGCGCAATCCCATTCTCAGCTGTGCTCTGAGTCTGCTGAGCAGTGTCTCTGTTCTGCTCCTCCTATTCATTTGGCTCCTGTTCCCATTCGTTTTGTTTCGCCTGCCTCATGCCATTTCATAGTTTTCTCTGTGTATGTGTGTGTTTTTTTTTTTTTTTTGGAGGAGCAACTTGTTAGACATGCGCTTCCGTTTACGTTGTTTCCCTTTCCTTTCCTTCCTGATGCTGGCACTTCATTTTTTCCAACTCTGGCGCTGCTGGCCGTGCCACAATTTATGCGTGTCAGATTTTCATGGACACATACGCAGGGCAGGGCAGGGCAGAGCAGGGGGCTGTGGCAGGCATGAGAAGGCACAGCATCCACAAGGGCCACATGTGCGCCATAATTCAAACTTAAACGCTGCCCTGGAGTGAAGTGCCACTGCAGCACCTGATCCTTTTTCTTGGTTTTCAACCAAAAATTAGGCTTGAGTTGGAAGTTGGCAGATGAATGTACATATATAATGCATAGAGCAGGCCATGGAGTATCCTTATCTAATTGTTACATATGTACAAGTGAAGTAGTTTCCCTGAATTTCATAAGCCAGATTAATACATATTTCATATCCTTGTAGAATAACTAGAAACTTTGGCTTTGTCCTACACTTTTTGTTCAACCATGTGGGGAAATTGTGTGGCGGTAAGCAGCTCCGGCAGCAGAAAGTATATACATTCTTGATCAGCATGACAAGCCAGGTCGATATAGTCATAGCTGTTCGTCTATCTGTCTGTCCGACAGCCGAGGCTAGCTTTCCTTTCTTGTTTTTTTTTTATTTATTTTCTACTTCCAACTAAAATTCCTGAAAACAAATCTTTAAAAATGATATGCTCGAGAGCAAAACGTCAGTCTTTCCGGTTTACTAATTTGTTCCATTTCGAACATCCTGCCTGTGTTAGTTGCCTTAAGGACCACATTAATCTTCCACCTACAGCAACACAAACGGGAGCAGAACGAATGCTTGAATAAATGCAAACGAATTATAATAAAAATCTTTGATTAATTTCCAAAAGGTCTAAGGTACTCACTCACATACACTTAACGAAAGCGTTGACAAAAAGTAAAGGCAAGAAAATGACAGGGGTGGCGACTTTACTCGTCTTTGTGGGGGGGGGGCGGCAATTAATTTTTGAGGCCTCTCGCACACACACAAACACACACACACAAAAAGCATATACAAGAGCCAGCACATTAATTAATTACTGTGATTTCTTTTAAGCTTATTCCGTCTGTATGATTGTACAGTTCTATATAGTATATATATATTTATGCAGAAATATATACCCAAATGGATTTAACTAACAAGAAAGGGTATATCAATTTTGTCTTCAAGCTTGACACGTTTGTTAAAACACTTAAATTGCCCTAAAAAGTTTAAGGCAACCAGAGCCATTAGAATGTGATTTGAGTTGAAAGCTTAAACATAGATGGCGTTAGTGTGCCGTTAGTCTACATACAACATTTGACCTCGATTATGATGTAGATGCAGTAGGAGTTTTCCAAAACGGCAATAAAATCGAACTAGGTGAAATATGTCAGCCTCCTAGCCCTTATAGCTTGGCCTTTGCGTGGTTCTTCACTCAGTCAGTCAGGACCTTATGGTTAAGGGTATATCAGATTCGGACTACTTTACAGTTGTATTCCCTTTGATTTACTTGGAATTTTTCTTCTTGTTGTCGCTGTGTCGCTGTGTTGCTCTCCTTTGCTTATTAATTTGCCACAACAACAACAGCAGCAAAGGCAACAACAATGGCAAATTGTATGCCGGTAGATGGATTATGAGAGAAGGGGGACGGTGGTTGGGGGGTTGGGGGGACTGACTGAAGTTAGGTCGCGACTTCTTTTACACAATGCACGCGCCAAGCCGCGGCGCGCTTTCGAGTGCCACCAGGACCAGGCCATTGTCCCGTTCGTCTGTCTGTCTGTCTGTCTGTCTGTTTGTATGTCTGTTCAAGCTTTCTCTTTCATTTCGCCTTCTCTCTTTCCCCTCGTCTCTCTGGGGGCAATTGTCAACTGGCCAGCAACAACAACAACAACAACAACATGAACGAGCAGTTAAGTTATCCTAAATAAACACATTTTGAAAGCAAGCAGCGCCAGCAGTTTTTTGTGGCCACTCTCCTCCGCCCGCTTTGCTTTGCCTATTGCTGTCCCTGTCGCTCTGTCTTTCCACACAAAAGTAGAAATTTGCTTTTGGACTTTGCACTAAGCAAACTGTTGCTGGCTCCGGGTCCAACAACAACAACAACAACAACAGCAACAACAACAGCTTTGGTTAAAAGAAAGTAGCAGCGTCACCAGTCCCAGTCCCATTCAGGCTGACAGGCAAGGAGAGGCGTAGGGAGGCGCCTGCACGTGGGCTTTTGTCCTTATGCGATCCTTGTGCAGGTTTCAAATTAAACTCGAAAGGAAAACAAATTAGGCAACGCCGGACAACGCATTTGTCTGACGTTTGTTGTTTGCTTTTTCCCCAAAGCCAGGGACGGGGGCAGGAGGAGATTCAAGAGTGATTCGAATGCTTTCGAGTGGCTTGTGCCATGGCCAGGAGGCAGGTCTGCCTGCTTTAAGATGTTGTCAACATTTTGGTTGAGTTTAATTTGTGAATCCACAATTGTTTGTGGAGTGAAGTTAAGAGCACGAGGACACTGATTAAGGACACGTTTATGTTAGAGCAGAGCTGTAATCCATTCCCAAGTTGCATCTTTGAGGCATCCAAGACACTGCTAAAGCGGAAGCATGTCTACAGAAACTTGCAGCCGATCAAATTTGAGATTAGGCTTTGTAACGCAATGCATTTATTTGAGGTGCCTAAAAGTAGGCTGCCGATTTAATAAGCTTATCATAGAACTATGACACATCTTAGAGGAGATTTTCATCTGAAGCATATATACTGAGAAGCCAACTGTCGAGGTCAAACTTTGTATGGCGGTGCATGCTTATAAGGTGCTCAAAAGTATGCTAAGGCCAACGACTATGAAACATTTTAGAAGAAATTGTCATCCGAGAGGCTTTTCTAACGATTCTTGCGCTTGACAACAGCTCAACATGTTCAGAAACTTCCCAGAGTTAACGTTTCGAATCTTTTTGGAAATGAACAATGAATTATTGACCCTGCCATATCTACATATATCGATCTCTGGGCATGACTTTCCAGAGTTGTGCTTGAATTATTCAGCATGTGATTGCAATCAAATGCTGACTATTTATGTCATCGTGACGTGGCCTACGGTAATGACAAGTCGGTGGAAATGGATGGATGCACAATCAATATATGTATAAACGTATAAACATACTAACGTGGTCTTATCTGTATGGACATATACATGTGTTATAGATAGACTGCGGTTGTGTCGTTTGCATAATTTATCAACTTGTTGACTGGATTGCACTTTGCCTTCGCCCATCATTACTAAGCTCCCACTTGCAGACCTCCCACATATGGTTGGACGCACGTACATATGTGTGGCCATAAAGGAGTGGATCGTACACAGATGTATATATATATATATATACGGATATACGGACGGAGGGACGGACAGATGGACATGGTTACATTGACTCTCTTAGTCATGCTGATCAAGAATATGTATACCTTATATAGTCGGAAAAGCTTCCTTCTGTGCGTTGCAAACTTCCTGGCAAAATTAATATACCATTTTGGGAATGGTATAATAAGCTAGTGTATGAAATTCATAGCATACTTTACGGTGGTCAAATATTTTCAGTTTCTCTCACACTTTGGTCATCTTTCATGCCAAAATTTGCCAATAAACAGCTTAGTGCGCACCTAACCCATAGGCTCCAACTTAAGAGCAAATTTCAATTTCTAGCTCTTATGGTTTTCATTTGTGTGTTGATCCGTGTTAGTTAGTCAAACTCGAACAAGATGTTTTCCAAATAGAAAAGTGTCTCAGACTGAGTGACTGATTAACAATGCACATTCCCAACAATAAGAGCTACGAAATGTTCAGATTTTATGATGCAGGTGAGCACTACGAAGTGCTCTTGGAAAATTCCAGTTCCAAGTTGTTCAAAACAAAGGAAAAGAAGCTCCCCTTCCTCTAACGCGTCCACCTAAAGAGAACATGATGCCCTGAGTTTCGAAAACGAAAACGAAGTTTTCCTTCTTCTCATGAAACTACGTGTGCTCTGATCGATAGCTGACTGACGACGACGCGGGGACGTTTCGTGCAATGATGAAAGCGAATGCTAAATGAAGGCAAAATGTCGGCGTTCCCTGAACTCCAGAATATACAGAGTGTGATCTTGCAGGTCTCTGCCTAACTAGGCGATTTTTCAAAAGAAGAATGACCCAAAGTTCTTGTCAGTATGAACTCTCTCATGAACTTTGCTTCCACTATATAACATTTATGTCTTTATACCATACTGTGGCCACAATTCATCGCCATTCACAGGGTATTCAGCTAGTCGAGATGCGGGCAAAAGCACACATATATTTGCTTACAGTTTTGCTTACTCACATTGTTATTGTTTGACTTTGGCAACTATATAAACATGTCGGCTGCCCAGACATACTACATATATGTACATATATATGTATATATATATATATATGTATATATATAGAAGAGAATATGCATAATACATGTGCAAGAGCCGAGTCGGACAACGACGATGCTTCGACTGTTGCTATTTATCTGCCCATGGCCATGCCATGCCTGGTTTGCTAGCCATTGCCCTGCTCCTGCTGCTGCCCCTTCTCTGTCTGCTTGGGCAGTTTCATCTTTCATCTCCCAACTCTCGCAGCAATTCCTTTGCCAAAGACACACACTAACACACACACACACACACACACACCCCATTTAATTTTTAATAGTTTTCCATGAGTCCATGGGCGGCGACGGCATTTTCATTTGCCGCTTGTTTGCTTTACAAACTGGGTCTCGCCACGTCCCCCATTAGCCGTTGCCGTTGCCGCAAATCAAACAAAGCAACCCAAAAACTGCAGAGCTTTCGAAAATGTTCTTTTTTAGTTTTGTTCTTGTGGCAAGTGTTGATTTATGCGCTGCAACGTTTATGCCAAAATTCCTTCACCTGACTGAAATTTGACCACACAAAACAACGTTTTGGGTCAGTCTCAGTTTCAGTTTCAGTCTCAGCCTCAGTTATGGCCATTTGATAAACTTTTGGCAGGCCAATTAGTGTGAGCTCATGAGAAGCTGCAGCAGGTGTTGGAAAGCAGCTTCCTGGGTGTGGATGGCAGGATATGAGACTGAAAGTTTGTTGCTCTGCAAATAGCTGAGTTTGGATCATAGGTCAAGCGGCATTCCCTAGAGAGGAACAGCCAAGGAATGCATCAAGCTGAACATTCGCCTTCAAGTGGTCATAAATTTAGCATTTTATGTGTCTTTAATTATCTGCCTGTGACATGTGTTCATTCCTGAACAAACACTGTTTCCATAAGCCCAACTAACATATATTTCTTCAAGCCTTAAAGCCAGCATCACCTTAACGAGATCAATCGCGTTGCTGAGGAACAACTTATCACAAGTTCTGACATGTCTTGACGATGCGATGGCTTCCTGCCTTCGATTTGGCTTTGGCTTTGGCTTGTTCTTGTTGTTGTTGTTGTGTCTCTCCTGCCGATTGAATGATGTCACATGACGCGTTGCGGCATAAATAAACAAAATGACAAGCAGCGGGAATGATACCAAACACAAACACAAGTCAACCTATGCAAACACACATGCACACACACACACACACATTCTCAGAGTCAGACAGCAGACAAAAGGTTTATCGAAGCATTTGAGGCGCCAACAAGACAAGAAGAAGATTGCGCCTCGTTGACGCTGACGTTGACTTGGATAGGTGCAACTATTGAGATCACACACACACACACATATATACACGTGCACAGTACATAGTGTTATATATACGATAATAGTGTCTGGCTCCAGCTCAACTGCTTCAGGCGACCAAAAACACTTTTAGGGATATTTATTGTGGCTGATCTTGACTGAAAAACTAAGTTGAATCGGAGATTATCAAATGGAATGATCGTAGCAGATGAAATACAAGATCTACTCACTTGCTTACACTCGCATGATCGTTAAACCCCTTTCATGCCACCTGCTCTTGTTTAGGCATCACCAAGCGGTAACTCAACAAAGTTTTATGTATGTCTGCGTATCCGAAGTGTATGAGTATTGTCATTTCATTGCACTTTTACATTTATGTCGTTAAAGTGCTGAAGTTTGCAATTATCTGATATAGAATGCTGATATATACACAGACATATATCTGATAGCTACTAAATGCTTGGCAGTTGCTGTCCGAAAACTCAAAGAAAAGCCTTTCTACCACACGAAATTATGTCATTTCTTTCTATGTTTTGAGTTTCCAAGAAGACAAAGTTTCCCTTCTCCCTTCTGAGGACGACGATGCGGAGAGGTTTTAGCGATGAAAGCGAAAGCTAAGTGAAGGCGTTCGCCTGTGACTTGGCAGGTCTCAAATTTCATAACATCTTTTGCACTTTTGTCGCCTGGCTGCAATTTCATTCAGCAAAGTACTGTAACTCCTTGCTGCTGTTTGCAACCTTCACAGACACCAAGTGCGTATGCATGTGTGTGCGCCTTAATCTGTTCATATTTTATGTCTGCATTATGCCATAAAATCAAAATAAAAGCCAGAGCCAGAGCAAGAGCCAAAGTCGTAAGTCGAAGGCAAAGCAATGTACACAACCATAGTAATAGTCGTCGTAGTCGTCGTCGTTGCGTTGTCATCATTCCTGGGTTCGTTCGGTAACATTTGCATAACGGTTCATGTAGCTCAGCGTTGCGCCAACACAGTAAGTTCTGACATTGTTGCTCATGGCGGGCAACGAGCTGCATCTAATTCAAATGCACAAATGCGATTTATGACAACGCAACGAGGCAGCGCAACGCATCGCACGCGGCATGAACCATGGCCTTTCGCTCACAGTCTGCCTGATGGCCCTGCACTGGCTCTCAGGTCGTCCGTCAGTCACAATCTCTATCTCCTCCAGCTTGTCCTACTATAAACAACACCAACACACACACACACACGCCTGCCCTACTTGTATGTCATTCATCATTTTGGTCTAGCTAGACGTCAGTGGGCCCATTAACGCGCCCCATCCCGTTT
Source organism: Hirtodrosophila duncani (assembly GCA_037043425.1). Lineage (NCBI taxonomy): Eukaryota > Metazoa > Arthropoda > Insecta > Diptera > Drosophilidae > Hirtodrosophila > Hirtodrosophila duncani. Next base: position 3,012,672 of record JBAMBM010000704.1, on the reverse strand, counting down.
TCCATTGCAAACCCAGAGCCAAACACGGATTTGGACCATAGGCCTTGGTCATGTGATATGACCAGCCGTTGGCAACGACAACTACAACGACAACGACAACGACAACGACAACGGTGGCATTGTTGTTGGCAGACGGCTTAACCCCATATTTGTCTCTGGTTTTGTTTGCCCACCGCAAACACACACGCGCGCACACACGCACGCACACACATACACACGCACACGTACAGAAAATTCAATAAAAATATTTGATTAATTCTGCAAAATGCTCAACGTTTGCTTAGTTTTAGCTTACGCCAAGAGAAAGAGAAAGTGAGACCAAGACAGAGAGATAGTGAGAGAGAGAGGGAGGGCGGGAGAGGGTTGGCGCAAATTGCATGAGCTGGCAAGGCAGGAGGGTCTTTGAACTACTGAGATTGATATGGTCATTGGGATTACAGCCACTTGTGTGGATGACCATCGTTGGCCAGTTCGTGCCCTTGATTGTCTGTGAAGCAGTTGAAGATCCTGGACGAACCATTGAATCAAAGCCGTGTAAGCTTTAAGAGTTTCTGTTTGTGCAAGTGTTTGGGCCAACTCAGGTGGGCTTTGTGTTACGTTTTGACGCCATTTGCGCCTTCTACAGGGAGTCCGCATAAATATATAACATTAAATACTTGAAGAAGACATAAATGAGGACATTCAACATTGTCATTATCTCTTGTCCAGATTATTAACCACATTTGGGTCAGCCATTGCGCGATAATAAGCAAATTGCGTTGCCTTTGGTGGTGTGAGCTATGCTGTCAAACTGGGACTGATCTGGGTGATCTCTTTGAGCATAAGCTGTAAGTTCACCTTTGTCTCCTCCACACATATCAGAACAAAGAAATACACTCTCGTGCCCTCCCTATTTCCTCAGAATCTCTCTCAGGGAGCCGTCTATCACAGCTGTGTTCGTGTTGCTTATGCGGCACCAATCAACTGTAAATCGAGAAAAGGGAATGAGATGCTAAGAAAGAATGGAATCACAACAATTTGAATTGACTAACAAACCAATAACAAGGACTTTTCCATCGTCTATCTAGCTATCTGTCTGTGTATCTGTGTCTCTGCCTTGACACTGTCGAACCTTTACGAGAGGCCAATGAAGAGGCATACAAGTTTCCTCGTTGCAGTTCTCTGATCCCCACAAGCGAGTATGTGTCTCTGCCTTATCTGTGTCGAGAGGCCAATGAAGATGCCTAGAGATTAGCCGTTGACGCCTTTGTAATCGCTCGTTGCAGTTCTTTGATCCCCACAAGAGAGTATGCGCTCTCCGCTGCTGGAATCTGTTGTAGAACAGTGGCAAAAAGTTGGCCGTTTTAAATATTTCATGGTTATACATCATGCCCTGCTCGCTTCCACTTCACTTGGCTGCTGCATTATTCATCAGCTCAGGTCGGGGCAGCATCAGGGTTAGGGGCAGCTATGGTACAGCGTCATGGCCTCGCCCCCGTCAACTCACGTAAAACAACTTCCGGACAAGGGCAACGGGCAACGGAAATTGCAAGCATGGCCAAATAATGATTCACATAGACAATTCACAAAAACGAAGGTGAAGGTAAGGGGGTGGGGGGCAAAGGCAAAGGTAAAAACAGAGGAGAGAACTCAAAGGCCATCCATCAGCGGCGTCAGCATGCAATGGCGACTGCCACTGGAAGGGAATGGAGAAGATGATAGAATGGGCAAAACTATGTAGGTGGTCTTCCATATGGCTGCGAAAGGTGATGGGGGGGGGGGGGTGTTAGGGGTGGTGTTAGGGGGAGGGGAAAATCAGCGCCCTTGTCAAACATTTTGATGGACACTTGAAAGGAAAAAAAACTAAAGGCAGAAAGAAGGCAGCGACTGGCACGGCCAAAAACCGTAAATTGCTTTTAAAAATATATTTTTGAGAGATATTTTCTGGCCTTTGTGATTTTCACATATTGTGTGCGGGAAATGCGTTGCTGAAAAATCGACTATTGCTGTTGTTGCATGGAAAAGTGTTAAGAATTTAAGCGACTCGCTGCTGTGTTTCATTGTTTCTCGTTTTGTTAAAATGTTTTTTTATTTTGGGAGACCTAAAAATAGTTGCTGGGGAACGTTTAGTGGTCCAGCGGGGAAAGGGCTGCCATGAAATATGATATGAAATATTTGTACAGCAGCCATCCCCTCACCACCCCACCGCACCGCACTCATCTTTGAGCATATTCATAACGGCTCCTGCAATACAATATATGAAGTATACGCCATGGCGTACGGCTGCCCTCTGTTGCTTTTGCTCTGTGGCAAGTTCACAGTTTGAAGTGGGGTGGCCTGGCATATCCATTACCCAAACGTCATGTACACTCCCGCTATTACCTAAACTATCTATATATACATACGTAAATGTATCTATTTCCATTCACTTCCCACTCCTCCTTCCTCCTGCTGCTCCTTCCCGCCGCTGATCGCTTTTGTCTGTGTCTATTGATATTTTTATTGTACCTCGCTCTGGCTGTGCACACGGAAAATGATTTATTTATTTATTTACTTATTGCCAATGCCAATAGCGAGCGCGTTTCCCCCGAAAAGTGTGCGCCCCCCTTTCCCCAGTCAAAAAATAAACGACATATCAACTGCAAATATTATGAGTGTGTTCGATTACACGTGTATATTATGTGTTATTCATACACTGCTGGAACTGGAACTGGAACAGGAACAGGAACATAACCCACAGACCCTTCACAACCACATAAGCTGCTGCATGGACATTGACAGCAGCCAAGGCGGCTATGAGAACCAATGCAATCATCGTTCCCTGGGAACCAAAAATGTTCTGCCAAGGCAAGGCCTGACTAGAGACTAGTGCCAGTCCACTGGCTATCCGGCCACCAGAGGGCATTTGTAGGCAACAAGATGGCGGAAAGTTTAAACAAGCAAAAAATGAGACAAAGACCATATCTTCTAGAGAAACCCTTGTCCATGCAGACTACAGATTCATTAATTACTGACGTAAGAACTCCAATAGATTGCAGGTATCAAAGATTGGTGGAAAATTGCGGCCACAAATGAAATTGAGCATTGCCGGAAGTATGACTATCTTCCTTTCTACGCAAGTGGTTTTTTTTTTGTACAGATAGAGAGAAAAGAGTGTGAGACACAGACAGAGAGAGAGTGAGGAGGGTCAAGAGTGTCGCTCTTATGAAACTCAAAAGAAGAGACCGTTTCCTTTTGGCACAAGGTATCCTCAGAGAACCTTTGAAATTGAGTCGTCTTAGTTAAAGAAGTCTTTAAATTCGGTTTCTTTCCCCAACGTCGGTCGATTGCGAAGACTCCTGCACTGTTTTCGTTCATCTCGCCCTCTCTCAGTGCCCTTGTGTAGGTCGTAAACACACTGCAAGCTCTCCATGGACATGCAATCCTCGTTGCCTTCATCTTTTGGTTTATAACCAACGCTCTCTCTCTTCTGATCACGGGATGGAGCTTGTGCTTAGCATAACTTTCCTGTCCAATATCAAAATCAAACCAAATCCATTATAAACAGACAAATCCATTATAAACAGCAATTTCTCTTATCCAAATCTCAATCTTGTCTAATGATAATGATGATGAATAATTATGATGCCTTATCGACTTGGCAAAATCCAAGCTGAAAACTTGTCTCTTACCATTCCTACATAAATGCCAAAGTGTCCAATATTTGCTTGTCATCATTAATTACCTGTAATTGAGACAGAGAAGGAGTTTGAGAGAGGTAGAGGGGTTGTTAATTACTCTGAAAGAGTAAGGCAGAGCTTAGCTTGCCCATGGAGTTGCCGGGCTTCAATCCATTCATAAATGTCAATGGCAAATTCAACATTTGGGGACTTCATTATGAAAGAAGCACCTCAGGTCCGGTCTGGTCGGGCATCCTCATTTCATCCAACCAATGCGTTTACCAAGGCCTGCGATGCAGTTTCGCTAGAGGAAGGAGACGGTTGTGTGGAAACAATGGCATTGCCACAAAAGCCGCAGCAACAATTGCCATTAAACGCTGACACACACACACACATGCACACCCACATATATATGTATGCATACGTTGGACACATGTTGCTGGTTTTGGCTGCCAACCACCAACAAACCACCTCCTTCCCCACACACATCACCAGCCGATGCTAGGCAGCCCAAATAGTCGACTGAGGCAAGCCACAGTCATGTCCTCCAGTTTGGAGGCGCAACAGCTGCCTAATGTAATTTCGCATGCCAAACACTTCCACCAACGCGCCAAATGTTTCCCTTTCACAAGCTCACCCCCCACTTCCCCTACCCCCCTTTTAGCCGCGCACCAAAAACTCACGCAGTCATGGCTTCGTCATCGTCTTACAAGACGTTGCGTTGCGGCTCCGTGTTTTTTTTTTGGCGGAGTGTTGAAATTTACATTTCTGACTTCATTTCACTTGGCAGCTGTGCTGTGCCTGAGTTTCTCTGACATATTGCGACATATAAATATATACATGCATACATATATACACATATACATAGACCAATTGACTTGGAGCTCAGCAAATTTAATAAGCGTTGATGCTAGGCTGAGTGAAGACAGACTGCAGGCAGTTTGAGGCCTTTCAAGGCGAGGGCGAAAGCGAGGTGAGGCGAGGCGAGGCCTTTGCCATTTCAAACTCAACATCTCTCACTTGGTACGCATTCATCTCTGGCTCTTGAGATGGAGCACTTTATTCAGTCTTTTTCCTTCTTTTTTTGGGGGGAGGGTTTGCTCCTTTTTTTTTTTTTTATTTGTCTTCATCTGGCCCAAGGTCTTCGTTGTGGCTCATTGTTTTCTGTGCACTCTTAAAAAATGGCTGCAAAAATTTAGAGCATAAATGATTTCAGCTAGCTTAAACCATGGAAATTTGTTATATTTTATAGAGAGAAGTTTATTTTCCTATCAAATCCAATTAAAGTTGGAACTAGGGCAGATTTTCTAGCTTCGGTTTGTTCAAGGAATGGAGCAAAGGCATGCTTCTAGCTGATGGCCCTTTGGCTCTTATAGCAGGCAGTGAAGCACTAAGTCAGTGCATATCTACTGGGTTCCAAGACAGAGAAGCCGTGAAGGAAAAGTGGCGGCGTATGCTATAGCCAAAGAAGCCCTCAGGCTAACAAATGATAGAACAGAGGATGTGTCACAGGGCACTGTCTAGCTACTAAGCTTGGCATGACCAACAACAAAAAATGGCCGGAAATGCTAGAAAGCAATGACACTAGAAGCCTTGGAACACCTTATTTGCACCTGTCCCTCATTGACAAAGGACAAGAATGGGACACCTTATTGTACCTGCTGTAGCTTCTTTAGAAGAAGCGGCTAACTGGAGCCACCACAAACTCGGCAATTGAGTTATGAAGATGATTGAATTCACTATACCAGCGATATACTGTGGTTGTTGATGGTGCTTTATCGCCATATAAAGAACTGAGTTCATCGGCGCATTCTCATTGAGATAATCCACGTTGGAAGTTGTGAAAAATAACCCAACGAAAACCTTCTCTTGAGATTTCCAAATTGATTTTCTTAGCTCACTGTAAACCAAGCAAATGCTACTTGAACATCAAAACGTTGTGAGTAGGTTTATGCTAAAAAATGTCTAGATTTATTATGGTGTTGCCAGATCTTAGCTATTGACATTAGTGTTGCCAGTTCTCAGAATATATATATATATATATATAGAATCTCTCGTAAAGACAAACAGTTTTATCAATTGGGATAAATTTTCTCTTTGAATGTGTCAATTCGTGTTCATTTCATTTAGTTTTCTTTATTACATAGTTGACCTATATTTCTTTGAGTGTAAATGTGTGTGTGTGTGTGTGTGTGTGTGTAAGCAGATTCTTTCTCCATTGTGTCCGATGGCCTTATGCAACATTAATTGAATTGCATAGTAAGCTCCAGGGGCCGCTTTCAACCCAAAAGCCAAAGCCAAAGCCAAATTCACAATCGAAAACAAAATCAAAATTAAAATTATAGCCAAAACCAAGGCCAAGTTGGCCAACAGTTGACAGAGACATAAAGCCACCAAAATGCTGCCACAAATGGCCCAATAACATTTCATTAGATTTATTGATTGTCCGCCTTTTTATTCAGCTCTCAAAGCAGACAATTTCCTCTGCGGGTCGCTGATGTTAATATTTGCTCGATTGGATTTTATCTTGCGGCGGCCGTTTGTACGGCCGTTTGTACGGCCCATCTGGTTAACTGTAATTAGCAAGTTGCTATCATAATGGCATTATGTGCCCGCATAATGCTGCCTCCCTCCCCAAGTGTGCCTTTGTCTGGCTGAATGAATTAAATATGCAGTCGACCGATGTCCAATCCAATCCAATCCAATCCAATCCAAACCAATCGACCGCTCGACCAATGCACATTAGCCTGCAATTAAATTCTGATTTATTTGCCAAAACACTGAAATTGTTGTTGTTGTCAATGCAAACAAAAATGCTGCCAATGCCCGTTGGCTATTAGCAGCCGTGCCCACGCGGCGTATGCGTAATGGACAGGCAATGAATACATACGCTGAAAGCAAATTATTGATATGTTTGCTTTTATGGTTTGCTTCTTTTTTTTTTGGGATTTAACTCGCTCAAAATTTTAGTGTGGTTAGCCAGAGGCAGGGGAGTGCGGGGGGATTGCGGTTGGATAGGTCGGTGGACTGTGGATTTTGTCTGCATTGAAATATGCAAAATGTTCTAATGTTCATCCTAATATGTAAGCCTTCAGTCTAATCTAAGCTAAGCTAAGCACGATATAGGATCTGGTAAGCTGAAGCAACGTACAAATACAACAATAAACACCTTCTTTCTGTTCTGTATCTTTCATATTTCCCATCTTAGCAATTGCCCCTCAGAAATTGGTCACACTGGCAATATAAATAGCAGATTTGGTGCTTATTTTGTATGTGAAAATGTTGAAAGGTGAACGAAGAGAAGCGTTATAATAGCTAACTAGGTTCAGCCTAATATGTAAGCCTTCTGTTCTGTATCTTTTATCTATCTCATCTTTTAGCTAGCGCAAGGGGAATCTATATAACCGCCATATAACCGATTGTTCCGGAATGAACTCTTCTGTTTTTTGTTCCAAGTCAAAACAAATTCCTCTTATATCCCTCTTATATCCCCCAGATTTGATCTAGATCGGTATATAAGCTTTGGCATGCCGAAGCTAGCCTTCCTTTCTAGTTTTGTGTGTGAAAATGTTTATAAGTCAAAGAGAAGAGAAGCGAAACTTCTACAATGGAGGAAGATATGAAATTCATTTCATGGTCGGAGGCCGTCACCTGGAAGTAAATGGAGTAGGTCTGGCAATAAGCGAGAGCTTCCACCTTGTTCATAATGCCTGCGATTGTATATGAAATTGCCAACTAATTTAAGAGCTTTGCCAGATGTGAAAAACTATGTTAGAGTAGATGTGATATTTATGGAGTAGATGATTTAGTTTGTCCCAAAAAGGGACAACTGTTGTCTCTGAAGTTTTATTCCTAACTTCTGAATAAGTTTATATTAAGAGCTTGAACTTGTGTTGGCCTGCTATATAAAGAAGAAGTTCTAGCTCTAAAAAGTAGATGTAAAATTTATCTCGGTTAAGTTCAAATATTTGCTCAGCCTACAGCGAAATACCATGACTCTTTCTCCTTAAGCTAAGTTGTTGAATTTATCATAGAGTCTTAGTATAGTTTTAGAATCGCCTTTCTCAAAAATTTCTCCAACACAAAAGAGCCAGTCTATCAGCTATGCCTTAACAATGAGCTAAGGAATACACATATTTGCTTTCAACTTGGGCTTTCATCCAAATCCACTTACTTTGTTCATCAGCGATAACAGATCGCGCTGTCTTAGTTGGCCGAAAGTTTGGCAACCTCGAAACTTGGCAACGGATTGTTCTTCTTCTTTGCAGCATAAAGTCATGGCCAGAATATCTCTTTAGCTCTCTCTCTCTCTCTCTCTTTCTCTTTGTTTGCATCCAAACAATGCCACCTGGAGGCTCTTCAACCCGAGTCTAGCTTGCGGCTGTAATTACAACGTTTCCTATCCTAACAAGCCAAGGAGCAGCAGCAGCAGCAGGTGCACAGGTGCTGGAGAGCTTCACCCAGCAAGGTGCTGCTTCAATTGGCCATTGTCTGTCTAAGGGCAGCTAAAGGTGCTGATGAAGATGGAAATGCAGGGGGGAAATGCAAGCTTTTCTTGTGCCAAACAATTGCAACGAGCCTAAGAGTTGGTCCCTGGCCTATTCCGCTCTGACTCTGGAGGGACGATGGCTCTGGTCTTCTCTCTGTCCTCAACAAACCTGATGGTTGTAGCACTGGGTCTTTCCTTTAACTCGCCTGGATTTCTGTTTGTCAGTTTGTCTGCTTGTCTGCCTGTCTGTATGTTTGCCCGCCTGCCTGCCCCACAGCCCCACAGCCTCTCTGTTTTTCTTTTCCATCCATCTATTCAGGTCCTTTCCTCTGTCTGCTTAGTTTGTTAGCTGTCATTGTGTGGCCTAAACTGCTGTCGCTTGTGTCATATCGTGTTGCCTGCCTGGCTGCTTTGTTGGCACATTTACGTTGCGGGGGCGCCACTAAATTGATAAATGCAGCTGCATCGCCGGCTAACTGCAAGGCAGGTGGGCTCCCTCTATATCTCTCTCTTACTCTCGATTAGACTGAGGGGCATGTAAGGCTCTGTTGCTCTGTTGTTGTTGCTGTTGTTGAGTGTGTGCATGTGTTTGAGTGTGGCTCTGTAATTGAAGAACCATTTTGTATAAAAGTTGCTTGAAAAATTATCGTAGCAAGAGCTCTAGAAAGCTGATTTACAACAGTCATCTAGCCAGGAAGAACAGGGAACGGTACGCCAACATTTCACTGACTGATACATATATATATATATATATATCTACATATACTATATACATCTATAGCGTAGGATACATATTTCAACATCAACATTTGGCCCGCTTGCACTCTGCCTCACTGCATGTCTCTGCCTCTGTTCCAGCATTCCCCTCGAACTGACAACTGGCTAACAAAAGTGTTGCCTATTTTTGTGCGAGGCTTTATTTATATCATTCACTTAATTGGGCATATGAATTATGTGGTGAAGCTTGCTATGGCACAAAAGCACACACATTCAATGGGGGAAATTAAGATAGAAGTGAAGGTAAAGAGAAATGCCTCTCTGCTGCGTGATGTTTATATATGTTTGTTAGCCTGTTCGTATGTTTGTTCTTTAGATTGCTGACTGCCTTAAAATTTGTACTTTATAGTAATGTCAATCAGGGGGAAGGGTGAATATACTTACTAGTTCTTGAAAGTGCTCTCATATCTTTGCATGTTTTTGACTAACTATATCATATAGCTATCATAACATTAGCTTCTACAGATTCCACATTTCCCAGGGGAGCCTGCACATATTGGTATGGCTTGGATTTCTCTATTATATGGAATGTGAATGGTATTAAAAGCTTCGTTAAGCTTAAGCTGGCCTTACTATCTTGCTGCTATTGTCATTGTCATTGTTGTTGTTGTTGCTGTTGTTGACGTTACCGTTACAGTTACAGTTATAGAGCCACTTGATGTTGTCAGTTGGCTTAGAAACGTGTGTCGTCGCGTTCGAAGAAATGCACAAAAGGACAAAGTGAGAAATGAAATGGCAACGGTAGCATGAGAATGAGCATGATGACAAAGCAATGGCAGAGGCGCAGTGGTAGGTGGAGGCGGGTATGAAGGGCAAGAGTAAATGCAGCTCTTTGACACCACACACTCACATGCTTCAGCAGCAACAGCAGCAACAGCAGCAGCAACAGCCAAAGCCCAGCCAATGTCAACGGCGGCGGCTCTCTACTCTTTCGCTCTCTCTCTTTCTCTCTTGCTCTCCCGCTCTAGCTTTCGCCTTGCCATGGCAAAGCTACACATGGATACACACACTCACACATGAGCGAGCTGAAGCACTTTTAGTTGCCTTTGTGGCGCTGTTGTAGAGGTACATCTGTGTTCCAGTCCATGTCATCTTCAGCCCCAAGCCCCCACCCCCTTCCCCAGGGTTTTCTGCGCATCTAAAAAACTGTGAAAAGGTCGCCCCCCTCTGCTGGTGCTGTGCCACTTTTTGGGGCAACGGTGTGCACTTTTAGGTTTTTGGTTTTTGCAGTTTTTTAATGAAGGCATTTAGCAATGGGCTTGGCTGATGAATGCGAAAAAGGACACGGCGGCAAAAGCACTTGACCTTTTCAAGCAAATCCTGACAACGACAAATACTGACAAGCCGCAGCCGATTCCATGAGTTGAAAGTTGAAGTTTTCCTCTAATCCAAATCGAGGAAGGATATCCAACAATGTGTGCCCATGCTGTTTCCATGCTGTGTTCCATGTCACACAACTTTGTTTGCCATCTCGCCCTGCAGGCCAAATGCTGCCACAAACGATGGCCGTCCAAGTGCCCCCCAGGCCAGACAGTCACCTATACAGTGACACTCAATTGCCTGGAAATTGGAGTCGGTGATGAGCTAAACCGAAATATCCCTCAATGCAAATTTCAGCACAGTGTCCGCCCCACTGTGGCACGCCGCCGTGCCGCAACAGCACAGCAGCAGCACAGCAGCAGCATATGGGCGAGTGATGGGCGCTAATTGATTTCAAGACCCGAGGGGCTCAAAAAACCAACCAAGTTTCAACGACATTGACAAGGACAATGGCCAGCGCGATGGACGTTGGCGTCCATCCAACTGTGCTGACAAACAGCTTAATTATGTTTCCAAGTTTTGCCAATTGTTTGCCATAACCTAATCCCCCCTCCCCCCCTTTAGACGCCGCCACAGAGGAAATCCTTGCTGGAGGCTTATCCAAGGGCAAGTTAATTAATTTTCGTGTTGTTTATTTTTTTTTTGCTTTTAATCGCCGTTTTTTCTTCTTCTATCTGGTTTAGCGGTCGCCCCTCGTCCCTCGCCGCTCGCAGGTGGCAAAAGTTTTCATTCCATCAACTGTGCAATGCGAACTTTGAACTTGAAGTCTTTCGGCGGGCCACCAATGCCAGCTAGTTTTAATTAAGCTAATTAATTTTTGGCACAAAACCAGAAATTGCACAAAAACCCAAAGAACTTTGGCAAGGATTTCGCGTGTGGCATGAGGTGTGAGCCTGAGCCTGAGCCGGAGCCTGAGCTAATGCGTGCTCTCACAGTTTGCTGAAAACTTTCGGCAGCATCCGCCGCAGGAAAATGTGCATCATTGAAAACTTCAAGCAGAAAACATAGACAGAGACAGAGACAGCGAGAGAGAGAGCGACAGGGAGGGAGGTAGAGACTCTCTATTAGTGGCAGGAAGTGAAAGGAAGCCGAGGCCATACAGTGGGCTGCATTAATGGCCCTACAAAAGCTCCTAAATATTTATGTTCTTCTAACAGATGCAGATGCTGGTGCTGAGGATGAGGATGAGGATAATGGTAGAGGCAGCTGCCTAAGCGGAAGACAGATATCGTAAAGGCATTTTGCATTTTGACAAACCTCCCAATTCAAGATTCAGGAAGTTGAATGGCCCGCAAACTGGTTCCATGGACAGTCCTTAGCAGGATGTAGGGAAGGAAGGAAGGAAGGAAGGAAGGAAGGTCGGAAGTGACGGAAGCTGGCAACTAAAAATGCAACAAGCAGCACAACCTGAAGCCTTGCAGGCAAGACACAAAGATAGAGAGAGAGAGAGAGGGAGAGACATACAAAGAGTAAGAGAGAGAGAGTGCGTTAGAAGGAGAGAGATACAGCAACTAGTGGAGAAACTGGTAGCACAGTGTCTTCAATAATGTAGATAAATGGATGTCCGCATTTCTTTGTTAGGTTTGTGACTTTCTTGTGTGGGGAAAAGAGTTGATGGTTTCTATTAGAAGTCCGTCGGACATGTTCACCAGAGATCTGTAACTGTACCAGAGAATTGCAAAGCGATCAACTAAGATTTGATCATTGTTCGTCTTTGTAGCAATCATTATGTGGAACATAACTTGAGAGGGAGAGAGAGAGAGAGTGAGAGAGAGAACCAGAAAACAATCCAGTAACAATCCAAACAGAAAGAAAACCAGAATTCGTCCTCTTCGCTTTCCCTTCCGAACTCACGCTTATCCTACTTATGCGTTGGGCAACTGGTTACAGCTGAATTTGACATCAAGAAGAAATGGTGACTCGGATAATTCATCATGATTTACAACTAAGAGAGGGAGAAACTACAAGGCAAACAGTGGTAGGAGAAGAACACGTTTTCTTGGGCTCCCCTAGGCTTTTTTCTCGCCTTTCCTAGTGAAAGAGTAAAGACTTATTCTCTCTCTCTCTCCCACTCTCTCCTATGAGCCTGCTGCATATTTGCATATTCGTCACTCCTTCAGTCTCTCAGTCTTTCTGCACGTTTATACACAGAGAAAGGAACTCACTCCCAACTCGACCATACGTCTCCTGGTGCTTTTCTAGTTGGCTTCAACACACTGTGCCCAGGGAGGCCAAACCACCGACAAATGTCCAAGTGCGAATGCTCACAGGTGGCCACATGGTTAGAGGATATTTGTGGACAGGCCACGACAGTTCCAGTTCGGACAACTGCCGGCAGTCGATCTCTCTCCATTTTAAATGCAGTGCCAAATATGCAAAACGGCAAAATGCACTTAGTCCAAAATAGTTGGCTGGCATCTACATGGTCCAGTTTGGTATGTCCAGTTGTTGTTGTTGGCCCTGGCAAGATGTTAGAGCTGGCTTGGCTTCCAGAAATTTCATTTGGCATGAATGGGATTGGGGTTTGGCTATGACTAAGGCTGAGGGTAATGGCAAATTCTCCTGCCAACTTGAGTGTTCAGAGAGCTGAAAAATGACACATCTAATGCAGGGACAGACACAGGACTAGAGCCAAGAGCCAGGAGAGCATATGAGCTGGCATTTCGAACAAAGCCCGCTGGACAAAAACATTTATGACTGCCATTGGCAGCGTTCTGGTGGCGTCTGCTGTTGGCTCAAGTGCCTCCATAATGGCATAGACCCTTGTAGACGGAAGCAACTGCTTGTTGCTGTGTTTGCTGATGTTGCCAATGCTGTGGAAGTGTCACAGGAAACCGGAAGTGCGGCAGATAACAGCGCCAGGCACGAGGCACCACCAGCACCAGCAGCAGCAGCAGCAGCAACAAAGTTGGTTTCAACTGGGCCACAAGGCACATGCAGGCGGAGGCAGTTCATACAAATGTTGTTCGGAGCCGATAAAACCAGGACATGTTGTGTATTCACTAGACCACCAGGTATCCTGTCCGAGCATTTTCTATGCATAATAAGAATATGTATGGATTTTTGGAAGTCGAGCTTCAAGGATCACAGCTTCACCTTATTGAAAATGCAGAGAGAGGCAGAAGCTCTGCCATTTGTTCATTTTGTGGGTCATAATTATGCCCCCTCATTAGAGCCAAAAGGAGTGTTGCCATTTCTCTCTTTGAATTGAAATGAACTTTTTTCTTTGGCATTTACATTTGATTTTGAGCTCGTTTCATTTCGTTTTTGTGAGGAGCGAACGAACTGACAAATTTCTTAATTGCAAGTCGGCTCTGGCAATGCTTTTCATTTGAGTTTTTCTTGCCATTTTCCGGTGCTTCTTTTAACACCCGTACTTTGAGAGTGAAGGGTATATTGTATTCATGTGACATATATATATATATATATAGATTCTTGATATTGACGTTCAGCAATCTATACAGCCGTTTGATGATACGATCTCATCACAAGCCCAAATATTTCATTTGTCTTTTCTTTGGCAGCTTTCAAGAACCATCCAAGATATAAACCATAACGCCACATGCTGATCAATGTGAACACTTAAGCTTAGACTATGGCAATCATAATCCAAGCCATATATATTTAATAAGTCGAAACGCCTTAAGCTGATCTGTATTGAAGCATTGAAGCCTAGAGACGCCCATCTATAATCCACATCAAGTGATTAAGTTCGAGTTTCATCCAGATCGGACAACTATATCAACTGTGATAGATCTTAAGTGTATAATAAGCATTGAATATGGGTATCTTTAAGTTGGAATTTGAATTCCTTAGCTTTTTTTTGAAGCCACATAAAAGAGCATAAAATCAGGGCAGAGCGAGCGTAGAGCAAAGCAATGCAGCATGGTGGAGCTGGCTTTTGGGGCGGGAGGTTTTTGGGAGGTTTCGGAAGGACTCTCCCCCTTGCCAGTGTGCAAAAGAAAATGACAGAAAATATGCGCAGGCTATGCTTTTTAATAGTGCCTAATGGCCAACGGCATATTCCCAGCCAGCAGCAGCAGCAGCAGCAGCAACAACAACAGAGATAGCAAAGACTTGCAACCTTGAAGCCGGGTTGAGTGGGTAAAAAATATTGAATTTAATTCAAATTGAGGTGGCGGTAAGAAAAGGACATGAAGGACAGAAGAAAAACAACAATGTGGCAGCTCAACAATGTCTTGGCATAGTTTCTATATCTCACCAGCTCAGCAGCCTCATCTGTAATGTGCGTGTGAGTGTGTGCGTGTGTGTGTGTGTGTGCTAAAATAGACAAGTTTATTGCCAGTTTGGGGCTTTTGGGGCAAACAATGACGAGGCCAAAACAAAAAAAGAAAGAGGTAAACAAGTGCTTGGCCATGTTTTTGCTTGGGCAAAGGTCAAAAGTGTGCGTGCGTTTGCCTGGATTTTGTTTGTTTTGTTTAGTTTTGGAATCGCATTCACATTCACATTCGCATTCGCATTCGTATTCGGAGCGGAGACCAGGTCAAACTGTGAGGCCCATAGGCTGACAGTTGTCATGTTGGCAACCTTGCCTTTGCCTGTTCTTGTTGAGCTGACAACCCTTTGCAGGAGGCAACTGAAAACTGGTGCCAGAAGGGCTTTTGGTGCTCGGACTCTACCCCCTTTACCCACTAGCTGTAACTGTAATAGTAACGGAAACTGCAAATGCAAGTGCAGAATGTTACCCTCGCTGGCTTTCACTGTCAGCCAATTGCATTTGCAGAAAGAAGAGCTCTTGGGGTAGCCCCCACCCATTGTCATATCATAGCTGGCAGCCCTACAGTTGCCCCCACCCATTGTCAGAACATGGCTGTACATTTAGCGTGCTTCAAGGTCAGCTTTCAAGGTGAACGAAATTGAAATTAGAATTCAACTTAGCCTTCACCTGCCAATTGTCTACCAGTTCAAACTATGTCATCGAATGAATTAGTTGATATTTAGGTTTCTTTTAAGTAAAATAGAGAACACTCAGGCATAGATACTAGGGCCCTGTGTGATTGCTCAGAAATCATCATCAAATGGTCGTTCATACTGTAAGCATTCCAAAACAAACAAAAACTTGTCTTAGTCGAAAGAGAAGACCACCATATTCATCGGAATACAATTGGTGCCCTTCGGCTATGGTGTGCAACGGTCACAAATGCTCTGGAGCGGAATCGACGCTTCAGTGTGAGATATAATGAAATAGCCAGCTAATTTCTCTTTATGCTCTCTTGTCGTGCACGTCTTTACTCCAGACAGGACCACTGTATGTTGACAAGACAGGAGAGCAGGCAGACAAATAAGCTATCTATCTCTTTCTATCTCGTTGAGTTAAAGAAGCCTTTGAGCTTCAGAAAGCTCTCCTTGTCTGCCAAATTGACTCAGCCTCGAACTTCGCTTCCAGACTTGTTCTCATAGTTGCGATTACCGATGGCCTGGGAGATGTCATCCTTTGATTTGTCATCCTACATGACTTCGATTTCTAAATAATTTCTATATGTATACGCATACTAGCAAGTTTCATTCTGGAGCAATATGGTAGCTATATAAAATAGATATCCGCTGTGGAACATGAGACACACACCGAATTTGCTACGATTCGACTGTGCCGCCCTCCACGATTCTTAAAATATGCAGTTAGCTCTTGCCTGTGGACTTCGCAGTGCAGAAATCTTTTGTTCTTTTTGCGTTATTTATAGAATTTTGTTTTTGATGATTTCAACTTGACTTTCCTTTATTAATTAAGTTTTTTTCAAGCGAAAACCCCTGCACTTTCCTGGCCATCATACGAGTTGGTTAAGCCCCTGCACTTTCCACCATACGAGTTGGTTTTCTAATTTCATTCTTAAGCAAAATGTCACACAGATGCTGGGCTTAAATGGTCTCAAAATGATAATGTTGGTGATAAAAATTCAAGGAATTACAGACAAACAGACAGTGAATCAATTGGGGACTTTCAGCTCCCACAGTTTCAAGTACTTGAAGGTATTGCTGCCTGGCTGCCTACGCACCTTGTGCAGACACGTTTCATTATTTGTTAAATAGAAATTTTATGGCATACAGGACAGCCACAGCAGGAGTAGTAGCAGGAGGCTGTCCAAGGCTCAGTTGGAGCCAAATACTGTTAACAACGGCACGAGGACAAAAAATTGAAACAGAGCGGCTATGAACTTTCAGCTCTGTGGCCACTCCTGTTGCTCTTCGTCTCTTCGTCACAAGACAATGGCCTGAACGTGGCCTTCCTTATTCACACACACACACACACTGTCACAAACTGCTATATGTGTATGTGTGTGTGTGTGTGTGTCCCCTGTGCAGTTTGGGGCTAGTTTCAGTCCCCAGACAAACAAACAACAACAAGAACAACAATAACTGAAGCGAGTCCAAGGATCAGGAGGACTGCTTGCCTGGTCTGGCAGTGGCAATGGCAAGGGGGGGTTCACATACCGGAGGGACCTTCAGCATCAGGCACAATGTTCAAGATAATTGAATGAAAATTCATTCGTGTGCTTTTCGATTTGGGGCACAAAACTTTTGCTGTGCGACTCGTCGTCGTTGTTGTTGTTGTTGTTGCTGTTGTTGTCAACAAAATTCTAAGCATTTCCGTTGCGGCTGCGGGTACAGGTGAGGACGAGCGTGGTGAGCGGTGGGCGAGCGCCGTCCAAAAGTATTTACATGTCGTTGTCATTTCCGTTTGCTGAGCATAGAAGCGAATGATACAGAGACAAAGAGAGACAGAGAATGAGATTGTTGATAAAGAGGGAGAGGGGAGAGTATGTGTCTTGTGTTGTTGTCATTGTTGGAGCTGCCTTGTTCTCTATCTCTGCCCCCTTCACTAACTGTACCTGTTGTTTTTCTCATTTGTTAAATTTGTCTCAATGCCGGACGCATGATTTTGGAAGTCATGTGGAAGAAAATATGATGATAGAGTTCCTCAAGGGATGTAGATATATCAATTATTGGAAGAATTCTTCTGTTTAAATCATACGCTGGCTTGAGTCATCGTTCCCTAAATGCTTGGTCCTTCAAGGAAAGTCATTTGGTGGAAAGCCACACAGTGGATACAAGACGAATTTATTTTGAGTTGGATGAAAAACAGAAAAGTTATGCTTCTAAGCGCTAATTCCGGAACAATCGGTTATATGAGAGCTATATGATATAGTTGTCCGATCTTGATCAGATCAGGCCAGTGGATGTGTGGCCTCCTCAACTGTATACAGACCGTATAGCAGTCAAGGTCCTTGCGAATTTCTGGGAGAATCTTATTTGGAAGGAATTGTATTCTTCTAAGCTGAGCTTAAAAACAGGATCCATAGATTAGTAGAGCGTAGCCAAAGACGGGTGCAATCTCCTGCTTGTTTTTTAGAGCCAATTTGCTCCGCTCGTGTAGACGTTTACTAGCCAGCAAAGCTTCTTAAGCTGTCACATAAGTTAGCTTCCTGGCAAGCAGTGCGAGTCCGGGGCGCCCAATATGGTTGGGGTTCGGCATGGCCTCTTGCAGAGTGTGTGTGCCATTGCAGCATATGTCTCCGCGCTTATGGTTATACACCACCTTGTGGACCATGTAGCCAGCTTGCTGGCAGGGCACATACTTGCGGTAGCCTACAATTATGAAGCCTCTATCCCATCCACGATCCCCTGGCTAATGAGAAATGCTAGCCTAAGCGCAACTTACTTCATCGCAATTGCAACTCCGCGTCTACTTTCCTCCCCTCTGTCGAACATTTTCAATGTATTCTATATTTGGCTTGGTTAATTGTTGCTTTGGCCAGGACGCTGCGTCTCGGCTCAACAAGTTGCCACCATCAAAATTTGCATACAAATTCATGGCACAGCTGTGCGTGCGAAAACTAAACCCATGTAAATGTAAGCTCAAAACTTGGAACTCTCAAACTGGCAACTGAAACTGAAACGGAACCCTCAGCTGCGGGCTGTCCCAATGGGTTGATGTTGTTCATTCTTCATACTTGTATGTATGTTTGTGTGCAGTTATGTAAGTATAAGTTTGTTCAACAACTAGCCTGTTATTAGTTTCGGTTTCCGATTTTCCGCTTTAACCAGTTTTCAGCAAGTTTGCGACTCCCCGAAGGCCCCAAATCGACATAATGCTGGCTGTGATTTGTGGCAACACGGCCGCAACCCACTTGCTACTTTAATTGGACGGTTGCCCCTTTGTTACGTGTTTGTTTGCCTGCTTAGCCACGCCCCATCTTAGGTGGGCTCGAAGGGGGTTCAAGGGGCTGGTATGCAATTTGTTGAGCTTCTGACATTTCAGTCTCAGTCGCGACATTCGTTTTTGTGTGTGTCACAGTCAAATTTGCCCCCCCTCGCCATTAGACTCTAGGCAAGTCAATGCCAAGTAATTTGCAATATCGATGCAAACACACCCACACACATACAGCACAGACACATAGATACAAAACAGGAGAGCAGCCTTGACTTGAGATTTACCAAAACCAGCTTTAGTTCTTTTTTTTTGAAATTTAACAACTGCAACTGCTGCTGCTAAGCCTCTGCTCTGTCTATCTGCCAACCCCCATTCTCATACACATTTCCACCTTAGCCTTAGCTTCTTGAATGAATGAGAGAGAGGGGAGGTGTCGCATCGCTCTCATTACTTAAAAGCGCGCGCCAACGCCTTGCCAAGTTGATTGAATGAGTTTTCGGCATCGTCAAGGATGGTGGGAGGATGGGGGATGGGGGATGGGGGGAGAGACTTATGTACTTATTGAGCCACCACCATGGTTATAGCTGGCATGTATTTGCATAGAGATTGCGGCTACTTGGCGTATGCGTAATATTTCCATTTGACAGTTTGATATTCTCATAATTATGCTGAATTCTGGCGCCGCGAGAAATTCAAATGAATGTGTGGTGAAATAGGCAGATATTCGTTATATATAGATGTCCAATCCGTAACAAATTTAGTAAATGTACATGAACTTTAGAACGAATTGGTTCCGATTGGGATGAAAGACATGAAAGTGTTCCACAACACCGTTTCCATTGCAAAGCAATCGTATTACCATTGACCTCACCAAGCAGTAGTGCTAAGGAAACATCTTTATTGTTAAGTAAAATTTTATCTTTCAGTAATCTAAAGGACCTCAATTTGGGTGGACTGACAAGAGCCCATTTTCTACAAATTTCTCAGTCTCTTTGACATTTATATTGGCGAAGAAACCCGTATGACAGTGCGTTTCTCGTACTGCAACAATATGATTACCTTTGCCATTGCAATCCTTCAGAAACTTCTCCATTGTATATGTACATATGCCTAAGTCTGCCTTGTTAGGGATAGCATAATGCGAGGGTACGAGCTCGCTAGGTGGGAACACATTTTGAGCCACAAAGCTTTGGGCAAATGTTAAGGACATTCGTAGGGAACACTTGTGACTCTCATTAATATGCAATATTCTTATGAATGAACACAACCGTTGACCTTGATTTTGAACCACTTGCAGATGGCCGTTTGCTATTAAATGGATCCTTAGGGTGCGCCCAAGCTGTAAACTCTAACTTGCATGAAAATTTCTCTTTCCTATGGCTTGGATTTTGCCTGGATTCAGGTCCGTCAAAGAGGCAAGCCTCATGACAAACTGAATACGCCACTTTGTGAATGGTATACCATGAATTCTTGAACAAACGAGGATAGTTATCTATACACAGTCGTGCTTATGATCGTGCCTATATGTAGCTAAGCCAAGCCAAGCCAAGCCCTGAGCTCGGATGCTGATCTGCTGTCTTCACCTACCCATATGTACACAGTGCACACATACATAGCCAGCCAAGCCACCATATCTGCATGATATGTACCTATGTTATATGCATTTTGTCAACATCAGTGTGAAAACATGTCAACATGCTGCCGCTTTGGCCCGACCTTGCGTCACAGCCAAGAGAATATTTCGGGAAAGTGCTGTGCCGTGTTCCAAGTTCAAGCCATGTTCAACTACCTGATTATGGTTAGGTTGGTCTAAGCTCTGTCGCTCTGTTCGCTAGTTTGTCACCTTGATAAGCACTCCACTCGCTGTCCGTCCTTCCGGTCCCATCTGTTTATCTTATAAACTTCCATTTACATTATATTCCTCTGTCGTCTGAGTGTGAAGTTTCCTTGTAGACAACCGCCAGAGTGTGTTTGGTCTGGTCTTCCATTAGTTGAAAAATGTGTTCATGCTTGACCCAAACTTGTCACATATTCGCATTCAGAGCAAACAGTAGAGCAAATCAAATCGAAATAACTTCAAAGGCAGAAAGAGAAGCTGTGAATGCAGAATCAGAAACATTTACAGATTACACTTAACACACAGCTGGTACATAGCATATAAAGTCAGGTTTTGGAATACTTCAGAGATCTGCTCGAGCAGCTCAGGCAGTCACCTTTCAGCTCCAGTTTCCATCTTCATCTATACAGCTTCAGATTCAGCCTGATGGCCAATAAAAGCTTGGCATAAAAATATGAATTTTATGGTTGTGTATTTAAAGCAATAAGCGCACATATAACGACTACACAACACGGCGTGTGTGTGATACAGAGGGGGGGGGGGGGAGAACCTGAGCCCAGGCCCGGGCCCAGCCCCAGCCTGGGCAATCGAAACAAAATAAAAACGGCAAAGGAGGAAAACCAAATGCTGCCAAAGCAACAAATGTGCTCAATGAAGCTGAAACAGCAAACCGAAGGAGACAGAGACATAGGCAGAGAGAGAGAGAGAGAGAGAGAGAGAGGGGAAAAGAGTAGGTATGTGGAGACCAATGAAATTGGAAAATGAAATGGAAAAAATTTCAAGTGTGTGCGTGTTTTGTGTGTGCGTGAAGTGCGTGAAGGGCAGGTAAAGATATTGCCCGTGTCTGTGTTCTCTCTACACGGCAGCTGCTCAGCATGAAAATGAGTTTTTTTTTAGTAGTTCTTATGTTTTTCCTTTATCTGCTTCTTTCCGCTCTTCCTCTTCCTGCTCTTTTTTGCGCAAATACAAATAAAAATAATCATAAAATCAGCGCAATAAGCAAGCAATGAACATGAGTTAAAGATGATGAGAGAGGGATGGTGAGAGGCAAAGAGGCAAAGAGGCTAAGAAATGGCCAAGCCAGCCAATTCGTAAGACAAACAGACAAAAGCACATACACTGAAAGAAAAGCAGTCAAGAAAAGTCTTGCCATATAAATAATCAGGACAAATGGAAAATATTTCGTTCTGGAAATGTGACCAAATGGTTGTGGATATGTGACCAAATGTGACCAATTGGTACTGAAATTGTGACCAATTGGCTTTGGAAATGTGACCAAATGTGACCCAATAGTTGTGGCTATGTGACCAAATGTAACCAATTGGTACTGAAATTGTGACCAAATGGCTTTGGAAATGTGACCAAATGTGACCATATGGTTATGGAAATGTGACCAAATGGCTCTGAAAATGTGACCACATGCTTCTGGAAATGTGACAGCTAAATGGTTGTAAACATCCTACCAAATGTGAGCAAATGGTTTACTAAAGCTCATAAGAATTCCAGAATTGATACAAAAACAAGTTATTGAAATGAGCCCAAATCTTTCTTGATGCGACCCCAGAACGTACCGTACCCAAGGACTTCGAAATGTAAGACCAAAATGGGGTTCTCGGTAGAATTCTCAAATAGTTCTGAAAAGTGAATTAGAGAAACGATTTAGATGACAAACTTTCTCTCTGCTTACTCAAGAAACATTCTGCTTCAATTCTAGCTGCAACTCCTTGCTGCTGTGGTGGCTCTTCTTGTGGCCAGCTCTGCTTCTCAGTGTACAGGTGATTTACATATATTTTCGCTGAGTGTAGGCCATACCCACATTAAAGAGCAATCATAAATATTAATGCTAAATACTCGCTGTGCGAGATGCAAGCTTAGTTCTCAAGAGAAATAACCCAGATACCTGCTGCTCTCCCTCCACTCCGCCTCTTGCTCAACGCAGTGAGTGAGTGGCCCTTGGTCATTGCCTAATGGTATGGATAAAGCCAATAGCCGGGACAGCACAGGATTAGATTTCGAATTGAAAACAATGCCCTGGTGCCATTTATTTTTGCAGGATCTCTGTCTTGGTCCTTCGCCTTCGATTGCTGCCACTCCGTCTCCGTGTACCTTGCTAAGCCGCGAATTGAGGCAGGCAGGGGCAGAGATTTTGTTGCTTTAATAGAACGCTTCGCTGCCTGTCAAAGATGTGGATACGCGCGAGAGATGTTCATAATCCTTGGTCGGCTTCACAGTTTCGCCTTTTATGCTAATGTGCTGCTGCTTCTGGTTCTGATGCTGATTCTCTGCCCCATAAATAAGCCCCATTGAGCTTTGGAGGAATCTCGGCCTGCCAAAGGAGCAAGTATGCTTGAGAGCAAGATGGAACCAATAGGAATTTCCAATACCCTGCCCAGCCTGGCGATCCTGCCCAATCCCCAACACACTTTCAATCAGAGAAAGTACTCGTATGGGCTTAAACAGCTTTCAATTTCAAGACTCTCCTGTGCCGCATCCCGGCTTCTGGACATGGCGATATCTCAGCTGCTTCATCGGAATGCCATTATGCCACTCCTGATCTAGGGTAGCCAAATAAGGCTAAGTAATGCCTCTTTGGCGACGACACGGCGGCCTTTCTGGCGCACAGTGATTTATTTGCCAGCCTGCCAGAGTAAACGCTGCGTATGCGTAATTTTTTTAGTCTGTTGTTTCTCATTGGATTTGGTATTCCTTTGTTTTTCTGTGTTTTTGTTTTGCTTTCGCCTGTCTTTGGCCTCTGCCATTGCCTTTATGCTGCGGCAGCTATCAATGACTGGCGGCTTGGGGTTTGCTTTGATTTTGCATTTAAAAGTGAATTATATATCCGATGTTCGCTTTTTGTCTGAGCCAAAGCCAGTCTGCCAGACACACACACAAACACACAAACACACAGATATATATATCGGGCCAAAATCTATTTGCATATTTTCTAAACAGCAGACAGAAAAAAAGGTTGAAATACTGAAAAAAACAACAACAACAACCTGGCTGGGATCCTGGGTCGTAGTTGAATCCCACCAATCCGAGGTCAACATCACTGAGTGCTTAACTAACAACAAAACTAACAGCAGCGACAACAGCGACAACAGCAGCAACAACAAACAACAACATGCACAAATCGGATAAACATTTACAGCTTCAAAGGCAGCTCAAAAACTTAATTATTAATTTGAACTTTCAACACAGTGGAGCAAATATAATGAATATTTATAGACACGCACAGGTCAAGGAGTTATAGCTAGGAGGCTAAAACTTTCACACAACTTACATTTTACAGCACAGGTGCTCACTAAGAAACCGTTTTGACAGGCCTTGCCGGCAAGTGGCTGAAAATTGATGTCAAATGTTGTACGCCATCTCTTTCTATCTTACACATTGATATCGATTCTCACGGACCTTTCTGTAGTATCCATCTAATCATTATAGTGCGATCTGTTATATATCTCAACAGTTTTGCTGAAATTATAAAGCTGAGCTTTCGATGAGAAGTGATTCTCTTCTTCGATTTGATTTCCCTTGATCTTGCCAATAATTTTGAAAATCTTATCAAACTAAAGCTGAAACAGATCAACCAATTCCAATGCATGACATTGACAGCGTATCCTTGTTGATCCTTGTTGGCCAAATGCTTGTCATACTCTGTTTGCCATTTGCCCTTTTCCGCTTGCCACGCTTCCATGTTTCCATGCGCCCAATTCAGGCGCTGCCCTTGTGTGCGAGCTGTGTTTGTGTTTAATTATGTATGTCTGTGTGCAAGTGTGTGTGTGTGTGTGTGTGTGTGTTGTTTACATACATGTGCAATGTGTTATTATACAAGGCGCTTACATTTTGTTTGGGTTTGGCTTTGGCTTTGGTTCTGTTTCTGCTTCTGCTTCTGAATCTGTTTCTGGTTTCGGCTTAAGCTCGCTGCGGCTTATAGTTTATGCCGCTCCGTCTGTTTCCTTCTGCTGTTTGTCCGTGCTGTGTGTCTCTTTGGCGTGTTTTACATTTGAAATTTATATTGAAACTTGTATGCGTGCATATGATATGTGTGTGTGTGTATGTATGTATTTGCCTGTTTGTTTGTCTTAACGCTAACTTCCGTTTCCGGTTGTAAACAAATGGCGCCAGCAAACGATTAATTATTCTGATATCTGGCTTCAAGCTAGTAACATTTTTGGTCCCCTTCTTTGTTGATTCTTTTGTTAGTATACGTGCCACCTCCACCTCCAGTGCCAAGGCCAGACACGTGTCTCCTAAATCTGACCCTCGTGGACACATTTAAGCATAGTTTGGACACAGCTTGAATCCGCTTCATGTTTGGAAATTTCAGGCAAAATCAATTGTGTTGGGCTTCTCCTATCATTAGCTGTGGATGTGTCTGCTTCCACACTTTTCGCACTATATAGTTGTTATTTCCAGCCTATCAATAAACCAATTTACCCTATGTATGTGTATGTGTATGTGTATGTATATGTGTGTGTGTGTGAAACCACAACGAAGCATTTTTTGGCACGTTAATGTGTTAAAGGGGCAGAATTCAAACCCCTGGAGAACCCAGAGGCCCCAAAGCCTATCCACATTCTAGCCAACCTACTCAAAGTGTAATTAATGATTGGTTACACACATACATACATACATACATACATACATACACCTATACACACACACACTCACAAGAATACGGCGCGCACAATAAACACACGCTGGCACTGTGGAGCCCACAATCACTTTAACTGGCCAAAATTTAGGTTTACATAGATTCATCAGAAAATTAGATTAGTCTTTGCTGTTATGTAAAAGATGTACTAACAGAGAGCCACACTGTTAACGTAACAGCTGTTAAATACAGATTGATTTGATAAGCCTTAGCGCCGCCTAAGAAAGTTTTAAGCATTTAGAGGGAAGAAATTTGTTATAGAAAACTGTCACTAGGGCTCGAGGGCATAGCCAAAAAGAGAAAATGGGGACAGTTGCCCCAGTTGTTCGATCTTGATCAGATAAGATCGACGGGCGTGGGGTCTACTCAAATGGTTACAAGCCGTATTTGGATTGATTTGGATGAAAGCAGAAAAGTTATGCTCGAAAGTGTTCTTTCCGGAATAATCGGTTATATGGGAGCTATAAGATATAGTTGTCCAATCTTAATAGTACTTGAACTTGTCCAGCGTGCAGACAAAATTAGCACCTGGTAAAAATTTCAGCTCCTTAGCTTTTAAGACTTCTGAGATCGTCGTGTTGAAACAGACGGACGGACAAACCGACAGACGGACATGGTTATATCGATTCCCCTTGTCATGCTGATCAAGAATATACAAAACATATCCCCTCTAATCTATATAAGGCCGCCATAACATGGTTAATCTTTGTGGTCCCACAAGAAGCTATCATTGGCCCCATAGTGCGCTCTCACTGGCAGTGGCGCCAAAGTGTATGCTACAATTTTTGATTTTCGTAGGCGCAAAATATGCTGCTCATTATTTTTACGACCCTTTCTACCTACTCCACACACACGCACACACATATGCGCAGGGTAAAGCATATAAATTATGTTTTGGCTTCATTATGTGGTGTGTGCCGGGGAATGCGGAGTGGAAGTGAGAGTGTGGACGGGGCAGGCAGGCAGTAGCAGGATCTCGCACTAAAAATCAATTCACAAAAACCTCCAGTACATACACACACACACACACAGACACACACACACACACGTTCACGTACACGTACATTGTGCATGCATTATGGTGTATACAAGTATATTGCTCATACGCCCAGATGGCCCCCCTTTGAATGGGACTTTAATGATGACACAGGTAGATATCGCTAGGAATGAGACTGGTGATGTTTGTTGATAGGATTATGCCTTTTCGTAATCGCTCTAATAGTTCCTCTAATTGCTTATCTAATCTCTCTCCAACTTCTCCGTCTATTGCAGCCGTCGTCAGCAAAATGGAATGACCAGAGCTGACTTTGGTGGTCCACAAGTTGCAAGCAGCCCACAGGGAAGATGCTGCAGCAGACAACCACAACCACAGCAGCAGCCAAGGCCACAGCAACGGGAGCAACTCCAACTATATCAGCCCCAGCAGGTGCAGCACCATTAGCCACAAAAGCCAGCCATCATCAGCCACCACAATACCAACAACAACAACAACAACAACAACATCAACAGCAGGCCAACAATGGCCAGCGGCGTGGCGTGGCGGCAGAAACGAGCGGCTGCATCAACAACAACAACACCACTAACAACAAGAAACTAAACCGAATGCATTCCAGCGAGGAGCCGCCCCTGACGGTGATCGTCGATGGCGTTGGTCAGTCACAGCTGAAGCATCAGCAGCATCAGCAGCAGCAGGATCAGCAGCAACAGTCCCAACGTAGGCTGCGCAAAACGAGTTCCTCGAGCGTCACACCGGCAGCCACCTCGGCAGCCTCATCAACAGCTCAAAGGCCGCACCGCCAGTCCTCGAATGCCTATCAGCCAGCATCAGCATTGGGCAAGGAGCTGCCACGTCGACGTCGTCGCCATAGCGGCACCTCATCTCTCAGCGATGCAGCAGCTGCCAGAGATCAAGGAGATCGTGGTGGGGAGAGGGACAGGGATCGAAATCGAGGCAGCTTCAAACTCAGAACCATCGCCAGCCGAGCTGAGGGAGCCACCGATGCGGCGGCCACCTCGGCCAGCTCATCGACCGCCTCGAGTTGTAATGGCAGCTGCAGTTCCGATGACGGCGACTCCACGCACACATCATCATCGTCCAGCTCGTCGGGCGAGCCAAATCTGCCCTATCCGGGCTTCCCCGAGATCTCCATGAAGGCTTTGACGCAGTACACGCGGCCGCGCAACTGGTGCCTGATGCTCATCACCAATCCATATCCTTTTTGCCAAAACAAAACTCAACCGCTGGGAATGGGATGGGAAATGCAGGGCAGAGAGAGGCTCTGGTTGCTGTTGGGTTTTGGGATACTAATTGCTTTTATCCATCGACTGAGTGTGTCCTTAGTAGAGCGAATCAGAGTGCGGCCGCGAATGATGGGCAGGCAGGCAGGCGCGTGTCCTTGTCACATATAGCGCAGGATGTGTGGGCGCGGTGCAAAACTTTGTTCTACTCTATTGATTTTTGCAGCAGCCGCTGGGAATACCCTATAGCTAGCTAAAGAGTCCAGCGGCAAAGTTACCGAAGATGGGAGGGAGGGCAATATTAAGGGGAGAGCGGGGGCTATGAGAAGTTTGGTTACCAAATCGAATCACTACATCATAGAGTTGATGGAGATATGATCACTTCTGAGCTGTAAGCTTGGATCCTGGTGAGAGACAATCAAGTAAAAGCACTTCCACATACACTTTGACCCCCAACTGCAGTTGAAATTTTCCAAAAACGCTGCCTTAGTACGCACCCAAGCCTATAAATCGAACTTGAATGGAAATATCAGCCTGCTAACTCTTATGGTTGGGTCTTGATATATTTTATAGCATACTTTGCGGATCCTCAAATAAATGCACTTCCATTACAACTTCAACCCCAATGTTGATCTGCTGGCAGTTGAAATTCACCAAAAACGTTGCCTTAGTACGCACCCAGGCCCTTAGACATAAGAAAGGGTATGCAAGTCTCGTCTGGTTGGGGATAACTTTTTCTTCTCATATATTTTTGTTGTAGTATCCTTGTTGTTGTTGTTTTTGTTGCTTGTTCTTTCTGCTGCCTGTTGCAAAATTCATGGCCGCATGCCAGCACAATTGCAGGTGGGCGTATGTGTGTGTGATTATGTATGTGTGTGTGTGTGTGTGGCATAAATAATAAGTATCAGCGGGCGTCGCAACGAAGCTGAAGTTTCTGGCTCATCATAAGGCAGAGAAGAAGTTGTTTCCGTTGCTGTCCTGATATTTTGCCTCTGCTTGCTCAGCTTCCTGCTTCTTCTTGGCAGCATCTCCTTGGCTCTGGCTGCTGTTGTTGTTGTTTTTTCTTGTTGTCATCTCTTCCTGTTGTTGCTTTTGGCATGTCGTTTACAGACGCCCCTCCGCCTATCAGTGGAACTGAAACTGGTAGCCAGCACTTGAGGTAGCTTCTGCTGGTGCTGGTGCTGTGGCTACCTGGCTGCCTGGCTACCTGCTGCCTGATGCCAACATTTGTGCTGACTCTGGAGTTGCACAGTGGCTGTCTTTCGCATCCCCCTTAAGTCTCCCGCCGGCTTCCACTGGCATGTGCATGAAAAATCGCTTTGCATGCTCTCACACACTCGCGCACTTCACATTTAATTTAAGCCGAAATTAAAATTGACTGACGTTGATATTTATTTAAACATTAAAATGCGAACGCTCGCCTCCTACACCACAAGGAGCCGGAGCCGGAGCCGTAGCCGTAGCCGGAGCCGGAGCCAGGATGAGCATCAAGTCGTATGTAAACATGGGGAAGCGAGGCGCAGCAAAAGTCATTCAGAAATGAAAGTGGCGTTGGCAGACATATGAGGATATGTACATGGTATGGATGCAGGCTTTGATTATGGCTATGCATATGTGTGTGTGTGTGTGTGTGAGTGTCTGTGTGTTGGTGTTGGTGGGGGGAAACGAACAGAGTTAAAAGCAAATATGGTAATGAGCCAATATAATGGCAAATCATATGAAAACTTTCCACACATTCGGTCCTGTGTCGCCGCGATTCTCACAATTGTCTGGGGAAATGATATGGATTCAATGACTCAGAAAGGACCAAAGGAAGTTTTACTCATACACCACATCTACTGCAATTGCATCCTGCAATAAAGGGCACAACAACAATAACAACAACAACAGCAGTCACAACAATCAAGGATCAGCCTTAATCGGTCTCTTGGCGCAAACGTCATTTAATTGTTTGCCATAAATTTTGATTTGCCATTGTTTCGCGATTCCACGTCCATGTCCTTGCAATTGTAGCCACATCAACAATAACAACAGCCAGCAGTCCTGCTTCCCTTCCTTCCTTCCTTTCTATCTTCCTATCTTCCTTCTCGCAATTGTCTTACATTATGTTCTATATCTTTGCCATTTTATGGCTTTTGTTTTGCTGTCAGAGTTTACGATGCTTTCGCTTTCGCCCATTGCGACATTTATTGTTTATTCGCTTGCAACGATTGTGTCCTTTCTGTGCAGGAGATTTCACCTATGCCCCCGCACTGCCACCTGGGCATTGCTTTACTCTCGTCTTTCAATTTCAATTTGCCAACTTTGATTCACCATTTAAATTTTTCTCCCCTTCGAAGTCCAGGCTGCATCTGCGTCTAAGGTCAACTTCAAGGTTCGCCTCGATGGCAACCTGGTGGTCCTTGGTGCTGTTATGGCGCCTTGAATGAAACTTGTAGTACTCCTGCTTGCATCAATGGGCAAAGCCATCAAAATGGCAAGAATGTGATTTAATGCGCCTGAAAGTATGCAAGCATATGCTGAACTAAGGGCCCAGGCAGTGGCAGGATATGCACTTGAGGAAGAGCAGCGAAAAGTTCACTCAGTTTCAGCTCGATTGAAATTTCAGGTAAAAGGAACAAGGAAAATGTTCTTCATATTTTTCCATGATTACCTAAAAAATGTCATACAATTTTAGGCAATCATTTCCCACAGGAAGAGGAATATGCTTTGACTCGTGCTTATACTTCTATACTTCTTTGAACGCTGGTTGATCTTGTAGAGCTTCTCTGAATGGCGGTTGACCTTGTACAGATCCATGACCATATCTGCCAACACTACTCCTTCCATACCCTTATGGTTAGAAGCAACAATCGCAGATCCTGCCACATCAATATAAGATCTTTCTTTTCGATTCCTCTCCATTGATATCCTCTCCCTTGGATTCAAGTTCAATGCCGATACAAATCAGTTTGCTTGGCTGTCAAAGAAGGTACAGAAATCTTCTAATGGCTTCATCAAGTCGTCGACGGCATTGTTATCTACCCAACTACTCTCTGGAGGTTGAAATGGTCTTGGTTCTCCACTTTGGAGTCTGTGAGTCCAGCAGATTCTTGCTCACATTCATATTTTCTATAGTTTCTCCTATTTCCATGATAGTTTCCAAATTCTCCTCCAGCACTTCCATCTCATCACCACTTTCTTCGTCGGTACAGGCTACCCAATCATATCTTTATCTGACAATTCTTTCTCCCAGTGTTCGAGTGCTCTCCTGCCCTTTGTCCAGGATATGCATGGGACCAAGTGAAAAAACAAATTCAAAAAGTTGTCATCTATTTTACGGCGCTTTTAGCATGAAATGTTGGCGCGGCACGTGCCACAGGTGACGGCAGGCCACAAAAAAAGGCAGGGCAGGACAGGACGAGACCAGCAGAGACCCACAGAGGAAGGGAAGCAGCAACAGCAGATGCCATTTTGGGTAACTGCCAGTGCATCTTTGGGTGGGCAAACACGAACGGTGTTCGAGCTGGAGATTTTGGTGGCATCATTAGCATTAACGTGCAAACTGTCATATTGTGTGTGTGTGTGTGTGTGTGTGTGTGTGTGTGTGCCTGTATGTTTGTGTGTGTGCGTTGTAATGCGAAACCTCGCCATGGCCACGCCCATAACTAATTAGACCGTATAGTCGCAGTCGCCGTCAAGCTGAATCACAATCAGAATGATTGCCGGCCATTAGGGACCCGCTGACCGCTAACTAAGTACGTGCAGGGTATTCATTACAGCAGCAGCAGCAGCAGCAGCAGCAACAGCAAATTGTGATGACGATGACAGCGAGAGCGAGAGAGTGAGAGTGAGAGTGAGAGAGTGGGGCTTGAGTGCGGGGCGTGGCAACACATTCACTTACACTTAAACCTGTTCGGTAATGCGAATCGCTACGCAATTTGCGCGTCTGGAAGCCAAATCAAACTGAAACTGAGACATTACCGAACGAATTTTATGCAAAATCATGAGCAATGCTGATGACATTAGACCATTATGAGAGCAAATTATGGCAGCTTGATGGGTATGAGAGTAATAGTTGCATAATAGTTGCAGTTTGCATATCCCTTGAAGTTGTGGCACTGCTTCATTTTGCTTTCATTATAAATGACAAGTTTCTCTCTTTGCTCCACACACACACACAAACAAACCTATAAGCACTTATGGCTAAGGCTATGCCGCTGCTCAGAACATACAGTTGATAAGTGCATTCACTCTCATGAAAGTCAAGCAAATTTGATTAAAAATGAGATAATGCAACGTTCATTTTCAGTCCCGCTTCATCAAGAAGTTATCAAAAACAGGTCATACTTATGTATTTTTATTATCCTTAGCCAAATTTTTAGCAGAGATTTGGGAGTTGCTTGAAGATTCTTAAAGATGAAACTGAGAAATCCAGGAAGTTTCTGCTTTTGTTCAAAATAGATCTCATTTGTTGATTTCCTTTACTGCCAAGATATGACCTTAAATTCCTCAAAACATCAAAATTTCCTTTCTCTCTCTCTCTCTATCTCCCTCTCACTCTCTCTCACTTTTAGAGCAGACAAAGGCTCTCAAAGGTTAGTCCTCCACACTCAGCCAATTATTGGCTTTCAAAGTCAAAACTCTCACTGTTACGAAAACGAAATTTCAAGTGATACTCATTGCCTTACCCCTTCCTTTCTCTCCTTTACCCTTCTCTGTGGCAGCAATTGGCTTTTAGGTATTTCGATTTTTAGCGTTTCATATTTTCATTTTCATATTTCTTTCATTCATTTTCCGGCGCGGATCTGCTGTGCTGTGTTCGGCCTCCTTTTGTTTGTCAGTCTTTTAATTTGTTGCGATTTCTGAACGCTTCCATGAGCTTTCCACTCGAGGCGGCAGGCTTGTCCTGGGCCGCCCATTTAGGAGCCCCGCCGTGGACGCCACTCGGCCGACTTTACGCTCGACTTAATTTGTTTACTGTTGGTGCGGGACGAGATGCTGCCGCCGTTCGCCAAATCAAAAATAATGGAAGCTCCCTTACCACCTACACACACACACACACACACACACACACACAGAGAGAGAGAGAGAGAGACACCAATCCAACCAGCTTTCACCTTCGACCGCGTTCAGCTGAGTGAAATGAATGCGCCAGGGCCAGTGTCGCATATTTGTGCTGCTGCAATATTTATATAGCCTATAGTCTGCTCCTGCTCCACTCTGATACAATGCAAGTTGAACCGATCTGAGTTCCGTAACGCCCATTGGCCTTTTGTGTTGTCTGTGTGTGAGTGTGTGTGTGTTTCATACATATATATACATGTGTGTGTGTATGCCTTTCACATTTGTTTTTATGACGCGGCCAAAACTCGCAGTTTTGCAACAACTCCGACGGCGGCCCCGGGTGAGCTGACCTGACCTGTATATATATATATATATATATAGATATACATATATATATAGACATATGTGCGTATGTTTGTATATGTTTATGCTTGTGTTGCTGTTGTTGTTGTTGTTGTTGCATTGTTGTTGTTTCTGTTGCCATTTCGGTTGCTAATGAATTGCAAGGCTTGGCCCTGCCTGCATCTGGTTTTGGGGCGTTGTTGGTCTGGGCAATTGTCCTCTTTTGTGGCGCCGCTCCACTGATGATGGCGGCCCGGTTTTATCTTTAATTGCACGTTAATAGCGTAAACATTTTCCAAAAGCCACCATTTAGTGCGTTAAAGTTGCGTTGCCATTGCAGTTGCTGCTGTTGCTGATGCTGGAATGGGCCTGAGCCTGAGCCTGGAATTGGAATTGGACTAATGGGTCCTTGGGATTGGCCTTGGTTTTGCCAGTACCAGCAAAAGCAGCAGCAGCAGCAGCAGCTCTAGGCACTGTCAGAGTGAAAGTGAAATGCATTTACAAACAAACAACAGCGACAACAACAACAACAACAGCAACAACAACATTTTCCTGTTCAAGTGGCAGAGTGCTTTATATTGATGTTAGTGGCATAAGTGTGCCTGTGTGTGTATGTGTGTGCCAGCTTTTTAAGCGCAGCTTAGCAAGTGATGGGCTTCTACAGGACTTGCACAGAGCAGCACTGAAATCATTCAAACTGGTAGCCCCTGTCAGGACCTGCCCATCACGGCCATCAGCCAAGTGTTAGTGGAACCAAAGAGATAGAAGGATAACAGTCAAAACAAACTTAATCTGGCGCTCTAAAAGGGGGCTCTAGATCTTATAGTCTCTTATAGACTCTGAGATCTAAGTGTTCATACGGACGGACGGACAGACAGACGGACAGACGGACACGCGGACATGGCTAAATCAACTTGGCTGTTGATGCTGATCAAGAATATATATACTTTATATATATATACTTTACCTCTGCTGGAGTACGAATATAAAAAGGCAACCTGCGTAACCCTCCGGCCCATACAAAATTGTTCACAGCTTGCTTTGATTACCTTAAGCCACCTAGAGCCCACCAATTGTTATTCATGGTTAAGCCCTTGGATAGAATATCACAAGTTAGTGTGCCTTCCCGATCCCACATACGAGTAAAGTGTAAATATATTCCTGATCACGCAGATAAGCCAAGTGGCAGAGTGCATGCGTCGACGAAGCTTTAGACGAAGGCGAAGTTGAAGATGAAAAGCTTTGAAAAAGAGTACATATGGAGAGCTTTTCGTCTTGATCTCTCCGCGTGCGCTCTGCGAATAGCTCTGAAAGAGATTACATATGGAGAGCTTTTCGTCTTCGTTTGTAAACTTTATATCACACTTTTGATACCTAATAGAATGCTATGCTTAGCCAAAGAGCGAAAGACCGCTCTGCATGGCTAAACCAATCAGTTGCTAAGGCATCATCTATATCTTTATATATATACGTCTCTTAACAATCCTTATACTCAGCAAGCAAGCATGTTTGTGTAACAATGCTTTGCCAAAGAGCGCAATTCCTCTCCTTCAAGGGCAACTTGGTCTCAATAGAGCCTTCGTTAGCACCAAAGTTCCACCTCTGAGTTTGTGCAAGAAATGCTGCATAGTTCGAAGCGCAGCATTCACTGTTGACACCTTGAGCTGCAACCTGCCAGTTGCCAGCCATTTGCAACACCATCACAGAGTCACAATCACCGTCTAAATCACACAAATGTGATTGCATTTACTTCAGAGTTCGTGATTAGCTTCAACTCCAGCTACGGCTGTGGCTGCGGCTGCGGCTGCTTCTACGGCCCCTGCTCACTGACACTGAGTGTCATCAATTTGCGCTATTTCGTTAGCATTTTGCTTAAAGTTCAGCCAAGTAACAAACCGAATAAACAACAGCATCAGCAGCAGCAACAAGGACAAGGATTACCAAGGCAACAACAATGTTGTGGCTTGGAGCCGCAATGGAGCAAGTACAAAATGCAGCCAAGTTGACAAGCACTTGAGTGAGCATTAGAGGCAACTGGAAGATGGCTTTCGGTTGTGTCTCTCTGTCTGTCTGTCTGTCTGTCTGTCTGTGTCTCAGTTTATCTGTCAGAGCGCTGCCTTGCAAACATTTTCATTATCAAGACTTATCTCAATCATTGTTATAACTTGGCAGGAGATATTATATGCTTGTAAGTCAAAGAAAGTAACATCTTTATGACAAGCTGAGTCTATATAGCCATCTTCGTCTGCTTCCATGCCAACTACTCTCTCAGTTTTAGAGCTATCGTGATGAAATTTTTGCCATGGTTTTCTTTTTGCTGCGAGCAGCTGATATGTAAAAATTGTCAAGATCGGACTATTATATTATATAGCTGCCATACAGAAAACGCTGATCAGGGCACAGAACATACCTTAGATGGCGCTAATGATTGCGATTGAGGTAAGCCAGATGTAGCTAATGATGAATGGATTACTTAGCCTAACCAAATGTGGAGATGCTCTCCTCCTTCTTCTTGCTTTCTGCAAGGATATGTAAGCTTCAGGCCTCACTCCTGTAAGCGAGAGCCTCATTTGCTTCTTGTTTGTTGGGTTCAAGTCAATGGAATCTGCATCTAAAACTTGGGATGCGGTTGGGGGTTTCAGTGGTTTTGTACTCTGGTTTACCACTTAACTGCTTAACGATGTAACTGTAACTCCAACTTATCCTGTGCACTTGGTTTGAGCGTGTTTCGATTCTGGTCATCCTGTTGAACTGCATCACCCTGGGCATGTATCAGCCCTGTGTGGATGATACCTGTGTGAGGAATCGCTGCAAGATACTGCAGGTAAGCAACATCATCAACATAATCAATCTAAAGCATCATCATCATCATCATCATCATCATCATCATCATCATCATCATCATCATAATCATCGTCGACCAACCCAGCACCACTTGCCATCTCTCATCTATCTGTCTGTCACTCTGTCCCTCCGGCCGACTCTCTGTCATTATTGGCGTCACATTAAATGGCATTTATTTAAGCAATTTCTTGGCTCACTTCCTGCCAGCCAGCCAGCTCAGTGCCAGGCTTGATGACATCAAAACAGGCACTTTGGCTCATTAGACAGCCAGTCATGGTAGTGGCAGGACATCGCTGGGCGGGGGCTGGGACTGGGGCTCGGGCTGTATGCCAGGTGTCGGATTTTGTGGGCCAATTACACATCGTGAGAGCGCGACGTGCGAAAATGTTTTTGTTAATGATATTGAAGGGAGGCGCCGCGTTAGCGACAGACACAAGGATATTATGGCCGCAGCCAAGTGTAAAACACTGAGAGACCAACACCGAGACCTCAGACTGAGACCCAGCCTGGCAGCGCCAAATTGGCAAACAGAAACCGACTCAAGGATGACAAGGACATGGCCCAAGAAATGACAATGCCAACGATATAAGTGGTGGCGCCCAAAATTGCTGAAGCGTTGCCTGAAAATGTTGAAGATGTTGCCAAGAAAAAGGCCAAGTCACTGTGGGTTCCGGACTGTGGGGAGAGCTCATGTGTGCGCGAGTGTGAGTGTGTGAAGGATATAGTTTCCCTTTTAGCAGCAAATGTCACTGTCACTTTTGTAAGAGGCAATCGAAAAAGCAACATATAGATCAATGTAAACATTAAGGCATCGAACTGTAGCCCAGCCAAGATCCAAAGCAAACGCCGCATATTATGGAAGACAATGAGAAACTTTCAAGGCACAGCTAGTGCGAACCTTGAAGCTTAGAGAAGCCCAGCCACGATCCAAACCAAATCGGCACATTCAATTAAAGCTTGCGCAGAACGAATCTCTCCTACTTCCACACGACCTGAGAAGCTTATAAAGAGCTTATAAGGCACCTTCTGCTGGTGTTTGAACTTTGCTGCCAACAACTACATTTCCATACAAACATTGACCCCAATTTGGGAACCAAGTTAATGTAGTTTTCCCTCTGTTTTGTGATATGTGGGAATGTATAGACAGAAGGGTCCTTATAGGGCTTT
The DNA here is from genome assembly GCA_037043425.1 of Hirtodrosophila duncani. Taxonomy (NCBI): domain Eukaryota; kingdom Metazoa; phylum Arthropoda; class Insecta; order Diptera; family Drosophilidae; genus Hirtodrosophila; species Hirtodrosophila duncani. Next base: position 2,976,150 of record JBAMBM010000704.1, on the reverse strand, counting down.
ATAGGTTCATATAGTTCCCTTATATTCCTTGTATTGTTCAAAGCTTGCCTCAATTTCATATTTCATATCCATATATAATACCATAACACTCTCTCTCCTTCTCTATCCCTCTTCACGCTCTGTTTAGATCTTCGATGACATAATCTTTGCATTCTTTGCCTTGGAAATGACCATCAAAATGGTCGCCATGGGCATTTGTGGCAAGAACACCTATCTGGCCGACTCATGGAATCGCTTGGACTTCTTCATTGTTTTGGCCGGCCTGCTGGAGTATGTGATGCATGTGGAGAATCTCAATCTGACGGCCATACGAACCATTCGTGTGCTGCGACCACTGCGCGCCATTAATCGCATTCCCAGTAAGTGGCTTTTGGTAACCAGGGGATGCCATTGCCATTGACATTGCCATTGCCATTTCCGTTTGCCCTTCTCCCTTTTGCAGGCATGCGTATTCTGGTCATGTTGCTGCTGGACACGCTGCCCATGCTGGGCAATGTGCTGTTGCTCTGCTTCTTTGTCTTCTTCATCTTTGGCATCATTGGAGTGCAACTGTGGCAGGGCATACTGCGGCAGCGCTGCACACTGGAACGACCCGATGGCATGATCTATCCCATAACGTAAGTAGCGGGGCAGCAAACAGAGGACCACAATCGCATATCGCATTTAACGGGGCAGCTAACAGTCGTTGGAGTCGTTGAAGTTGAAGTTGGAGTTGAAATTGAAATTCAAGTTGACGTTGACGTTGAAGTTGGAGGAAGATGCCAACAAATGTTTGTCCTTGTCTGCAGGCCAACTATATATAAAATGTATATCGCATAACAACTATGTATACATATATTGTTTGTTGTTGGTCCTCATCCTTCAGTTATCTTTTTGGCTTTTGTTGATCTGTTACTATTTTTGTCATCATTTGTCTTCGATAATCAACTATAATGTAAAGCTAATCTTAACTACAACTTAACCCACCATCACCCATCCACATCCACCTGAAAGGCGCGTCTCCTTTGACTGCGGCTTGCTTGCCTTTTTGCCATCTATGAGACACCCTGCCACCCTGCCTCTACCTTCCCCACCACCACAACCATCCACAAGTTGCTCTTTGGCTTAGCTTTTTTTGATTTTTTAGCCACTGACAGGCACAACTGTCATGCACACAAACCACACGCAAACTCACAGATACACAGACACATCTGCATTAGACCACACACACACACACAGGCAAAGACACTCACAGACCACACACATTCATAATTGTATCCGACAAGAACTCCAAGTTATGTGGCTGACTCTGCTTCTGGGTTTCATCTGCATTTGTCGTTGTCACCATCATCACATCATCACCGTCATTCTGTGGCTGCCAAACCTCATCTTAACCACAAATGGGTCACATCCGTTGAGCGGCAGCAGGCATACTATGTCATATCCATTCCTAGCTTGCATTTGAAAACTTGAGGTTGCCCACATTAACGTGTATATTTATATATATATACGAGTGACAAGCTACATCATCATTTCCTTCCCGTCCAGAAGAAGAACTAACAGAGATCTGATATAGTTTCTTCATAAGTACGCAAACATGGGATAGTAATTGAGGTAAATCGTTGAGATATGAGATAGCTTCTTCATAAGTACGCAAGAATGGGATAGTAACTGAGGTAAATCGATGAAAAGCCAGGCGAAATAAGGGAACCCAAGGATAATCAGATGAAAAGAAAGCGATAGCGGTACCCATTTTATTCCAAGATGATCCTGTATTCTCATTATACATATATAGGAAATATATTCTTGATAACCACAACAAGTAAATGAAGTCATGTCCGTTTGTCTATCCACTGCAAGAGCTGAGAAATCTTGAAAGTTAGAGAGCTAAAATTTTCAAAAGATATTTCTTACCTTCGTTTTTAATTCAGCTTAGATCGGATAACAGCTGACGCTGATCCGATATATATACATATATATATATAATTTGACCATTAATCTACGTTCATCCTGATTAATATTAGAAATTGGAATGATGCTGTTTTCAACCAAATCTAAGAGAAAACGAAAATATATCCCAAGTTGCGATTGAATACAAAAAACAGCAAAGGAAAGCTACTAAAACTAGGAAAGGTCTGCCATATTAGACGCCCGAAGAGTCGAAACAAAATAAGTTCTCTTCTACTTTTGTTTAGGCGAAAGTTTTGTCAAAGTTTTGAGCGCCCACAGGGCTCAGTTTTGCAGGAGCCCAACAATTTCTCTAAGTGTATTAGGCTGAAGAATTTTCAAGTTTTGGCAAACAATCATTTATCATGCACAACAGCGATGTCACAAACAGATACAGAAACAGTATAAAAAGCAGTAGCTTATACACACACACACACACACACACACACACACACACACACACACGTACATGCATAGCCACAAACAAGCACACTCACACACTCACACACATGTATATAGACCAGCTGATGCTGAGGTGATGCTGCATTTGACACGCAAATTTTTGCTGTAGAGTTTTATAAAAACACCTCTTTTTCTTGGGTTCTTTTGATGATGATTTCGTTGGCCCTTGGCCCTTGTTTTGCCATTTTCCTTTCGTCCGGTCTACTCACAAGCAAACCAACACACATACATGGTCAGATCTCAAAAGTAGGCCATACAAGCATACGGAATCATCCACCAACTCTCTAACGTGTATTTGATGTATAATATTTTTGTACAGTTCATGGCAGAGTGTAATCGCATTTGGTTGCTGCGGCGGCTTTTAGTTGTTGATTTTTAGCGTTTGTTTTCCTTTTTGTTTGCGTTTTCGCATAATCAAATTGTAAATAATTGCGCGCTGATGATCGTTTTCAATTGTTTAAATATGTAATTATATTTATGGCAATTGCATGTGGCACAAACACGTACACTCACATATACAAACCTTGACACATTCAATTGATGGCAACGTTTTGATTTTGTTGTCGCGGGTGGTGTTGCGCTGCGGGTGCGGGTGCGGGTGCGGGGAGGATGGCCCAAAAGTAGGCAACGACGAAGACTGCTGATGCTGCTGCTGCTGCTGATTGCCAAGTTGAGATTGTGATTGTGTTTGTGTTTGTGTTAATTGACATTTTTCACCATTTTCACTAGCAGACAAATATATGAAAAATGGCAGAAAAAACGGGTAGAAATTGTTCAAACAATAAATGTTTCAATTGATTTATGATACAAGTGTGCAGAGCTATGTATGCGTGTGTGTATACATATCTATATAAATGTATGAGTGTATGTGTGTGACAGCGAACGATTGGCAGTCTGCTTTCGGCATCGGTTAAGTGATTTTGTTATTGCTTCTTATACCATACACAAAATGGTATATTGATATTGTCAGAAAGCTTGCCACGTATAAAAGGAAGCATTTCCGATTGTATAAAGTATATATATTCTTGATCAGCATGACAAGCAGAATCCATATAACCACGATCCGTCTGTCCGTCTGTCCTTTCGTCTGTTTCAACACAAAGATCTCAGAAGTCTTAAATGCTACAGAGCTGAAATTTTTACCAGATGCGTCTTTTGTCTGCACGTTGGTTAATTTTGAGTTTTATCCAAATCGAACAACTATACCATATAGCTACTATATAACCGATTGTTCTGGAATGCACTTAACTCTTCTGTTCTTCATCCAAATCAAACCAAATTCGGCCAAACCAAAAACTGGCAAGAGACTGTCTGGCGCTTGATCTTGGGCTGCTGCTGGACAGCAACAATCTGTCTCATGTTTATGACAATTTCTTATACGACAATTTCCTAAACAAATTGCAGCCCAATTGTTTATATTGCTTTTGTGTTCTCTGTGTGTATGTGTGTGTATGTGTGTATGTGTGTAGTGTGAAATATTTGTGAATATAATTAAAGTCGCAATCGCTAGCAGCTGAAGCAGTTTTTGTATTCATTTTTATGTCTGTCTTTGCCAGCGCGCCCTGAGTTTTACTATGGCTCTACACAGATATATATATATATATATATATATATATATATATATATATATATATATATGGCCAGCAGTAAAGACTGCCCCCCCCCCCGTACCGCTCTGCCAACACGAAGTACATATGTATTTTTTTATGGTTTTTTATGGCACGCGCAACAATTGTACAAGAAATGTAAAGAAAACGCATTTGGAAAACAATTTTGTATTTGTGCAGATATTTTTTCTTATACATATATATATAAATACATATACATATACATATACATGCTCACCATACACACCTGTGGCCACAACAACAACAACAATAACATAAGACTACCAGCTTAGCAACAGATTTAACATCCAACATTCAACAAGAATTATAACAACAAAAAAACGCAGGCGTATGCAAATTTATATGCAGACAACAACAACAACAACAGTAATCCAGAGAAAGTATACAACAACAACACCCAACAACCAACAACAACAACAACTTATATATCTACTGAACATACTTAACTATATTTTCTCTCTCTCTCTATATATATATATAAATATATTTATAAAAACTTCCTTCTGTTCTTTCATTTGAGTTTTCTTTCTTATTTAAATTTTAATTTTAATTTAAATATCTAAATTAACATATAATTAACATTTAGTTTGAAACCAAAAAACAAACAGCAAAAACAACAACATCAGCAACAACAACAACAACAAATCGAAATCGAAATCGAAATTCTAGAAATTTGCATAAATTTTGCAACCAAAAACCAAAAATTGGCAGTCCAAAATCGCAGAGAATTTGAGTCTTGTTTTTGAGTTTCATTTCCAAAACAAACAGAAAATTGGAGTAATTTTTTCTTTATTATTTTTTTTATTAAAATGCAACAAAAGAAAAATATGCATACAAACAAACAAAATACTCTCAAAAAAATAAAAAACCAAAAAAATTATAAGAAAACAAAAACAAAAATCATACCGGGAACAAATTTTTTGTTTACAGGGGACTACCTGAAGTGTACAGAGTTCGAGTCCGTGTTAACTCGTAAGATAAAATGATTTACTTTCAAACCCCTCTCAAACACCCCGCCCCACCACCACCACCACCACCACAACCACAACCACCACCTCTACACCAACTCACAAAATTCTTTATAAATAAACATAAAAACACAGGAAAATACTGAAAACACAAAATACAAAGAGAACTGTCAAACATTGATATTAAAAAAACAATTGGATCCGAATCAGGGCTGCAAAGCAAATCGAACCAGTTGTATGTATACAAGCCAGGGCAGTGGCAGCTGATAATGAAGCTAGATTTTTAGCTGGCTTTAAAGGTCCACTTTGGTACCTCATAATGGAGGCAAGCAGTGGTATATGGCTAGAGATAGGAATTAAGATATAGGTCAAGCTTAGACTAGTACTTCCAGGTGACTCTAGATAAGCAGAACTTTAACAACATGTAGGTCAGCCACAGCGCGATAATAAGTGAATTGCTCTGCTTAGAACGAGGTGTGAACAACGTTTGACAAAAACCGACTGTCCACTCATCCTTGCCCAAGCATAGCTCTAAGGTAACCAGCCATTGCCCACAAGGCGATTTCTACTTTGGTCTTCTTCTTTCACTCGAAAAGCTAAATATATATCCGATCTAGATCAAATCTGGTCGATGGGCGTGGGGCTACAGTGGATACAGTGAATACAAGCTGAATTTAGTTTGATTTTGATGAAAAACAGAAAAGTTATGCCACTAGGTGTTCATTCCGAAAGAATCGGTTATATGGGAGCCATATGATATAGTTGTCTGATCTGGATGAAACTCAAACGCATTCACCGTTTAGACAAAGGAAGAAACTGGTACAAATTTCAGCTCTGTAGCTTTTAACAGTTCTGAGATCTTTGTGTTGAAACAGACAAATGGACAGACGGACAGACGGACCTGGTTATAGCGATTCCCCTTGTCATGCTGAGCAAGAATATATATACTTTATGCAGTCGGAAGCACTTCCTTCTATGCGTTGCTAGCTTCCTGACAAAATGAGTATAGCATTTTGTGAATGGTATGAGAACAAGTAGGGTATGCCCGTTCCCTACTACTTCACTTCACTGTGTCTCCTCTTCATCTACTCAGTCGTCTTGCTCATTCCATTTTTTGGGTCATGCCCTCATCAGTGACCTCTCCCGATACACAGAAAAGGAAGTTGTGAACTGTAAGCGCCTCTTACTATATGTAATTGAGAGAAAACTGACATACTATTTGCACTTTGCTAGCCTTCTTCAGAAGGTTTTTTTTGCTTTGCAGTCCTGTTTTTTGTATATCAAAAACTAAGCTGAGGCTTATTTTACTGGTCATAATATCAATGCAGGTCTCTATATATATATATATACACATGTAAACACTAGTAAACCAGCAAAAACAACAACAACAACAACTCTTATATATACAAAAACAAAAACTCTTAGATGTTCTATCAACCCGAAAAAACCAAAAACAAAAAAAATGTCTATCTATATAGTATCTATATAATCGTACATATATCTACTAAATATATGTCTAGCTTTAGCTGCCTCTCCTAGCTCTCTAACTGTATATTTATCTTATATATATATGTACTATATACTATATATGTCTATTCCTATCTTGATAACTATCTCTGTGTCTTCCTCAGCGCTTGAACGCTAATAAACTTAAGTAATAATTGAACTTCTCTCTCGATGTGTGCTCAACTCGTACTACTTAGGCTCTATAACACTAAATTGCAAGCACTTCCCTCCTCCTCTACACACACACACACACACACACGCAGAAACACTAGAATCAGCATTAATTTTTGCAATTAGTTGTTGTTCCAAAGCAAACTTAACACAAAACACAAACTTCCACCAATTTCTAGTTAACAAAATACTAAGCATAACGATAACGATTCCGATATACGATTGATATTTCTATATATATGTGACTCTGGCTATTCATCTGTCTCTCTGTTTGTGTCTCACTCTTTAGTAATACAATTTGCAGATACACATATCGTTCTATATATCTGTACTAAGTTCAACTCAAACTATACTAAATTCAACCAAGTTAAACAAGCCTCAACACCTAAAGACACACACCCACACACACACACACACACTATATCTACTCCCACACAACTGTACATTTTTAGAGCGTTGTTTTTCATTTAACACTTAGCTGATTCAAAGCCTAAAATAGATCACATTTACATGTAAATAATTTCAAAAACAAGTGTGAATATGTGTACGCCTGGGAATGATGGACACGATACAGCTGCTGTTCCTGGCCCAGCCCCTGCCCACCTGCCCACCTGGCCATCAGATCACAGATTGTCACTTTGCATTGCTTACGCTCTGTTGCCTGCGACAAGCTCTAATCGCTACATGTGCGAGCAGCAGAGGAAGGATGCATATGAGTCTAAGCAATTTGAACAGTTCCTGTGCCAAAGTCCTCGCCAGTGTGTCTATCATTGGCGTACATACGAGTACATGGGAAGGACACTGGACAACATGAAAAGCAATTTTGCAATCATGTTAGGACCACATCCAATGAATTGATAGGGCCAACGCCAGTTTACTTTGATTTTGGGAATAAAGTTTCATCAGCAAATTGTACCAAATACTAGTGAAAGTTTTGCCACGATTAAACCTATTCCAAGTGTCTCTGAGTATCTATTCTAGATGAATGCATCCAAAGGACCTAATGAAATATTCAATACAGAATGAATGGTAGTGAATACTTAACCATTGCAAGCATACTGATTACTAAAAGTACTCTTACTAACGCAGCATTTACTGTGCCTACTACACTCAAGTGCGATCATATTACGTTGCACTTGAAATGTGCTGGCTACTGAACTTTGCTTAGTTTACAATAACGTGCCGTTGTTTGGAATGAGTTTGAGTTATGTGTTTATATATTTGAAGTACACTGAATACAGTACACTCTCCATTCTGTTCGCTCTCATCTCTTGCCAACATTCACTCTCGCTTTCTGAGTATATTACCCGGCATCAGCTTTGGCTCTCCTCACAAATTTGTTAATGAATGGCAAGTAAGAACATTCACTACGAAAGAATGTTAAATGAGAACTGAGCCATGGTAACTTTTGCATTCACGAATGGCTGAGATGTTGCAACACCTCAGTACCAATGTCAGAAGTGGAAAAACTATATACCTTCATATCGCAAAATACTTAAATATATCATTCCCACATCCATTGTTATTTTGGAAACTTTCATTCAGCTCATTACACTAGAAAGTTGCGACCACTTTTAAGCACATACTATGTACGTCTTCTATATACCTAATATGAGGTATATATGTATCATATATGCAAGTATGTAGTTGACTTTTTCACGCAGGTGCTCTATATTCACAATTTAAGGAAAACTTTAAGGCAGGCACTTTGGAAAATGTAGAGTTTTTCCAAATGTAATTACCTTCATTTGGTTAGTTTTAAAGTTATTTTAGTTGGCACACACGTACACACACACCCACACAAGGGCACACTTACACAGTTAGTCTAGTGACACACACACAGGCACCTGCACACTCACACTCACACACACACAGACACACGCATTCACACATGCATACCGTATGTGTGTGTGCTTTGTATATTTTGTAAGCTGAACTCTTTTTACAGGAAAAACCATCAGTTTCTATTGCAAAGGTATTTAAAGCTGCCCCCCGTCTGTCCCGCTCTCTTACTCTGTCTCTCTCCCTCTCTCTCTCTCTCTCTCTCTCTTTATTTTGTCTCCCACTCTCCGCTGAACCACCTAAGTCCCCCCTTTCCATCGTTAGAACACAGAACCACTCCAAATTAAAGACACATTTACATACACTTTGCGGAGCTTCATCAAAACAAAAAAAACAAAAGGAGAAAGAAAGAACCAAAAAAAAAAAAGAAAACATTAGCATACATTTGAGGGCGCGAATTGTTACAGCGAAATATTTCAAAAAATTCGCTTGCTTTTTGTGTGTTTCTCTACTTTATTTTATTTTATTTTATTATTTTTTTCGTTCTTTTTTGGGTTTTCGGTTTGCTTTCTCCTCACATTTTCTTTACGTGCTCGCACGTGCATATTAAACACATTTTATTGTCACACACACACACACTCACACACACACAACCACGCAGACACACACCGACACTGACAGACTCGCATTTGGCGTTGACATTGTTTCATTTGCTTTTTTCTGTTTCTTTTTTTTTAAAGCCGCGGCGCTTTTTGACGTTTGTCTTCCTCTCTTTTCACTAACTCGCTTTCTGCGTGTGCTGCGGCGGCCATTTTGTGGCAGCGTTTGGTGCCGCTTAATTTAAATTGCTGTGGCATTACTGCTTCTGCTACTTCCTCTTCATCATCCTTTCGTTTTGTTTAATATCTCATTTGGCTTTAATTTTTTGCATTTGTTATTTAACCTTTCCAGTTTGTTCTGAAGAGGACATTAAGTGTAAGACTAATTTGATCTGGCTTACTGTCTTTCTCTCTCTTACTGGCTCTGTCTCTCTCTCTCTCTCCTATTATCTCTCTCTTTCTCTCTCTCTGCGCCTTCTTTGCCCATGAAAGAAAGACCAGAAAGATAGTCCAATCATTCGATCTTCACGTTGACACTATATCGTCTTTGAAATGCGCAAAACTAACTAAACCCGTTGACTCGCTTACACGCGCATGATCGTTTGGTCTCGCCATACATCAATGGCGCATCTTCTGGTCTCTCTTTCATGGTAATTGATGAAATTCTCTTTCTATACTATGCTTATAAACTACTTCCCTCATTTGATCTCACTCTTACTCGCGTGCTGTGCTGTTCTTGTGTCTGGCCTGGATTGCTTTGGTTAACGCTTAAAGCTTTCACAGCTTATGCAGCAGACACACACGCTCTTAGACTTAAGGGCCAAAAGCTTGCTAGCTCACGCTCATGGCTGAAAATAAGCTCACGCTTTTCAAGCTTCGCTTTTGAAATGAACAACACCAGAACTTGATGCTTACTCTGTCTCTGTATCTCTCACGCTCTCTATCGCTCTCTGTCTCTATGTATCTTTTTATTTAACCAAGCTATCTATATATATATTTATCCTATATATAACTATATATCTATCATATTCATTTTACATGGAAGAGAACCACAAACTCGTTGATCAAAAGCGTGTAACTTCAATTCTACTTTTGGATGTTTACATTGGCCGTCTCCCTCTCTCTTTCTCTATCTTTCTCTCTCTCTCTCTCTCTCTCTCTCTGTCTCTCTCTCTCTCTTGCTCTCTGTCTCTAATTAGCAGAGTGAACTCAATCAGTTGCACGTCCGTGTGTGGCACGTTATAAAATTCTTTAGCAAAAAGTTTCTTTCTGCGAAATTCTCCATCAACAAATTGAAGCACAATTTTTCTCACAAATTTTTCTCATTTTCTGTTCATTCAAATTCATTCATCTTCATAAATATATAACATATTTTTTTCTGTAATATTAATGTTATTATTTTCTTAAGTTTTTCCTACAAATTAATCGTACTTTATGTATTTCATGTATGTAAATGTTTATGTCGAAAATATATGCATAAATATAACTTATAAATGGCAAAACTATTTAGATACTCGTATAAAAATATTTATATTAGAACTATGATTATTAATTGTGTTTTTTTATACTCTCTTTCTCTCTCTCTCTCTCTCTCTCTCTCTCTCTCTTAATGTCTTTCTCTCACTCTCTCTCTCTCTGGTACTCTCGGTTTTCATATTTATATCTGTGTTACACTGTTTTGTCTTGCCAAACTTCTTGAACACTTCTCTGAATCCCTGAATCTGAATCTGAATCACATATGATTATGATTGTGCCACCCCAAACATTCAACACACAAACAAAACTCTCTTAGCCTGTCGCAATATTACGAGTTCTCCAAGGATCAGGACTACATATGCTCCACACCCAACGATTCTGGAATGCATTTGTGTGGCAATTTTCCGCCCTATCGCATTGGTTCGCTTGTCTGCAATGGTAAGTGTTGACAGTGATGGGGAAAACTGTGTCCTGTCTAAGGGGGAACAGTGGATGAAGGGAAATGGCTAAAGTTTTGGCCAAGGCGGTCAGGGGGTACGGGCGGGTATGACAAACAGCTGCTGGAAAAACTCTTAGTTTTATGTACACCCAGAGAAAGGCAGTGTACTTTCAAATCAATTCACATCTCTTCACTGTACAGTGAGGCGCCAGCTGTCTATGTTCTATGAGAACAGGACGAACAAATTCTTCTCTTTCTTTCCTTACTTTTCGTTGTTAGGCAGCGAGTGCCTCACCATATCATCCATATTCTTAAACCTGACCACATCTAATCAAAGCCAAGCTGAAACTGAATCCCAGGTGGTGACTCACAGACCTACGTCAGGGCATTTCATCACCCTATCATCGCCATTAAGATGTGAAATCTATAAGGCCTGGTGACTCATCCCAGGACTTGGGACATTTGCATATGCATATGCAAGCGCCCACTTCCATTTCATTGCCCGATAGCTTAGCTTAATTGTCAGAAATTTTTCTAAGTGCACATTTAAGATTGAGTGTGGCTAATGAAGTGCAAATTGCAAAGTAATCAAATTTGATGACATTTTTAATTGCTTGCGCTTGTGCCACGTGTTTTTTAACGATAATGGAAATGAGATGAGATGAAGCGCACTCGATGATGGCCCCCAGTCGGGCTGGAGTCTCCCTTGGGGACGACCCATGCTCAGACAGTTAAAGAATAAGCAATTAAAAAGGACAATTACAATCATCTCCAGCTTAATTTCAATTTACAATTTTCAACTAAGTTTTCAATTCTCTGCAGAGGAGGCCAAGCTGTTCGACTTCAATGAGCCGACAAACACATCCTGTGTCAATTGGAATCAATATTACAAGACGTGCAAGCAGAGCGGCGAGAATCCCTTCCAAGGCACCATTTCGTTCGACAACATCGGCATGGCCTGGGTGGCCATATTCCTGGTAAGTGAGTCAGTCCACCGGATTGTCCCCTATTAACCAATTAGCATTCAAAGTTTGCCCAAAAACACAAGCAGAAACGGAAACCGAAGCTGGAGCTGGAGCAGCAGCAACAATGTCGAATGGCAAATGGCAACAGTTGCATCTTTATTTGGTGTCAACTCTGAAATGATGAAACTTTCTGGCAACAACAACAATCACAATAGCAGCAGCTGGCAGGGATTTGAGGGAGTTGATGTGGTAGTTGAAAGAGCAAGGAAAAGAGGGATTTGCATGGCAATGAAGTTGAAGTTAGATGACCCTAATATGATGTTTGTTTATTAAATTTTGGGGTCCTGGAATCAGGACTAATTGAGGCTACCTTTCAGAGAACTAGGCCTAGGCTATCTGCCACTATTCACCAGCCAATCAACTAGCAATCTGGATTTCCTAGTAGATAGTAGATAATCACCACCGCTGCACTACAAGTAGATAGCGGAAGGGTCAATGCAGAATGAGCGATTGGTCAGCTCCGTCGCAATGACGGTGGCGCTTGACTCCCTTGCATGAATTCTACTATCTACTCGTAATGCAGCGGTGGCGGTTGACCCCAGCATATGTAATCGCCACAGGGCACACTGGAGGATAGTCACTCTCTCTTTCTCTCTCGCCACAAACATTGTAGCATACTTTTAGGTGCTTGCCAGTGGGTCAAACTTGTTATCATACTGAATGGGAGAATTGCAATTGGAAGACTTTAACTAGCAGCTGATTCGAATCATCAATTTCTGAAGCCTCAGATCAGAATACTGATAATGATGTAAAGCCGAAACTATAGCTAGGTCAAAGGTCAACTGCAATTAAATACAAATCAAATGTACATTAAACAATCAACTCAACCTCCGGCTCCTGCTGCCACTGTCGCTGTTATGGTTGTTGTTGCTGCTGCTGCTATTTGCGTTGTATGTTATATGTTGTCCAAACATGACAGCTGCTGTTTGATGCTAACAAACTGAGGTACACACACACACTCACACACACACACACACAGAGAGAGAGGCACAGACCCACACACATTACGCATACGTAATGTGGCACGTAAAGCCGGCACGGCACGGCACGCGGCTAATTGCGCCCCAAAAACATTTATGAGCCTCCAAAACTCTCATAAAATTCACGTTAATTAAAATGAAATTATGCCAACGCTCATATATATATATATATGTATATACGTTTTTGTGGCTTTCAATGGTTGCAGGTCATCTCGCTGGAGGGCTGGACGGACATAATGTATTACGTGCAGGATGCCCACAGCTTTTGGGATTGGATCTACTTTGTGCTGTTGATTGTGGTGAGTCGACTTTGATCTTTTGCATATTGTATAGGCTGGCAAGCCGGCTGAGCCCCACTGAGTCCAGTGTTTCGGGGGGGCGGGCTCAAAAATTGTTTTCCAACTTTTGCTCCGAGAACAAATTGATCTCGGGCGGAGGCGGAGGTGGAGGCGGAGGAGAGGCTTACAGGCGCCGCTAGAAAGTATGCTAAAGCAATTTGGCAATGTAAATAAGTAAATTACTTTTAAACTGTGACCACACACACAGACACAGGCACAGGCACACTTACACAGACACACTTACACAGACACACTTACACAGCACAGCAAACAGGAGCGTCTGGCCTCTGCACTCCGCAGCCATCAGAAAGTTTGCCATTTGGATGCAAAGGATTGCTGTTAGTTCTGGCAGACCAACGACAATATAAGGACTGCTTGTGCATTCCCCTTATCTCACTTTCCTTGCTGTTTCGGAACAGGAATGGCCACAGAAACAACAACAGCAGCAGCAGCAGGAGCAGCAGCAGCAGCATTTGCCTAGTCTGCAGCTGAGTTTATTTATGTTGTCATTTGCAGGCTCAGGCTTGTGTATGTGTGTGTTTGTGCTTCAACTGTCCTTGGTCTAATTAAAGATCCTTAAGTGCAAACTCACACACATACACACACACACACACATACAGAGATACACACACATACGTATGGCCACTGCAAACTCTGCGCTATTTATGTTTAGAATATGCCATCTCCAGCCTCAGCAGCCCTTTCCTTCGCTCTGGCTGTTCATTTCATGTCCTAAATGATTTTGTTCTGACCAACAACAACAACAATAACAACAGTAACAATAACAATAAGAAGAGCTCTCAATATGCAAAATAGTTTCTGCTTCAGTTGCAAGAATGCCTGCATCTGTGTATGAATGTGAATATGTGTCTAAATGCATTTGCTTCCTGGCAAACATTTTGGACTATCCCTAAAGGCCAGGGGATATACCTTGAACTATTCTAAGAGGCCAGGGCCTTGAAATAATACTTCAAAGAAATGAAAACCAAATGCAAAGACATATTTAGCTCCTAGAGGCAGGAATTACAGGACTGCGAACGAAGTGTAGAACCGTAACTCCACCTTAACTGTCACTGTCACAAACAATCCCCAATTCTAGGTGGTATTACGTCACCGGGAGGGGGTATACGTTTACTCGAAGGACCCTTACATAGGTATTTGGGCCAGTTATTGGACCAATTTTCATCTGACTCAAACAGGATGTTCCCCAGGCTACACTCAAAGAGTTTTCCAAGTCAAAGACATATTCTGTCCACTGCAATCAGGGTGCTGAACCTATGGGTAGATAAATATGTAGCTAAGAGCTTAGGTAGCCAGCAGGTTCGCCAGCAGTTCCGTCTGTACATGTTTCCTCTGAAGATATCTACCAATATTTGGATGATTTTGTAAGTCCATTGTCCGTCTTCTACCACCTTACCATCATTGGCGTAGATCCACCAGGGCAAGTGCCTTTATAGGGCTGGGCTAAGCTGGAAAATGTTGGCAATGTTTCCATTGTAACTCTTGTTATTGTTGTTGAAATGGACTTTGGATTTCCGAATACAATAGATTGGCGAAATTCGCCTTTGGCTGCCAAAATGCTCAAGAAATGCTGAGTTGTGTTTATTGTGAGGACGCTTACCTTTGCCAAAAACAAAAAGGACCTTCTGCTTGCCCAACAACTTAGGCAATTGTGCTTGAAACTAATTTGCCAGCTTGGCAGTTTGGCAGTTTTCTTAGTTTTCTTTCAAGTTTTCAATTGAAAACAGACAAAGGAGAAAACTGAAAACTGAAAAACAACAATCCTGCGGCTGCCACATGCTGAGCTGAAAGTTTTAGCTAGAGTTTACTTATTTATATATATATATATATGTATTCCTTACAGATTGGCTCATTCTTCATGATCAACCTATGTTTGGTCGTCATTGCCACACAGTTCTCGGAGACAAAGAAACGTGAGATGGAGCGAATGAGACAGGAGCGCGCCCGCTATACATCCACCTCGACGCTGGCGAGCAGCACTAACAACTCGGAGCCGGCCACCTGCTATGCGGAGATTGTCAAATATATAGCCCATCTATGGCGCCGCTTTAAGAGACGGATGTTAAAGAAGTACAGATTATATAAGTATGCTGCTTGTACACATTTTCAGTTCATTCAATTATGCGTTTAAGTTGTTCTTTACTCGTTTCATGTTCTTAGACTATATACATATGTATATATATATAACTATATAGCACATATATAACATGTATATATATATAAATCGATTATCGACTAACGATTAACGATACCCGGTTGGCGAAACACCGTTATTCATAAGGCAAAAGCCATGCCAAACACCTCAAGCCTTTGCCTCTCTACTGACAATGACAGCAATGTTTTGCTCACCCAATCCAAGCCACCTCCCTCCCGCCCCTGCCACTCTCCTGCTTCTGCTCTTGCTTCTGTTTCTCCGTCCAGCAACCAGCAACCGCTGCTCCCTCGTAATCAATTAGCGCACACTAATCTTCGCATACAAAGCGCCATGGCTGGAGGGGCAACATGTTTCTTTTGCGAAAGTGGCGGCAAGTCGATAGGTAGGTCGTTGGAGTGGAGTGAAGTGGGGTTGGCGCTGGCGCTGGTGTTGACTTTTGTTAAGCACTTAGATGATGAAATTTTAAGCATATTTCCGAGGTGCACATCAAATCTAAATCTTAGAGAATACATAAGATGAGGATACAACAGGCAGATGAGCTAGCTGACAGAGACAGAGGGGAAGAGAGAGAGAGAGAGAGCCCCAAAATCACTAAAATAATTCAAATTTCAAGTCCTAGATGGCTTTTACATTAGATTTTTGTTGTGATTCCACTTTATTTTCTTCAAAAAGTGAAGAAAAGTAGGCAATATGGCTTGAAACTTGACCTATATCAGAGAACTACAAATTTTTTATTGCAAACTAATGTCAACCTCAGAAACAAGTATGCCTCTGCGTTCTTCCATTCCTCTTGAGACACCTCCAAATCTTGGTTTCTGAACAGTTCAACTGTTGCTTCGGCGTTCGTAAATCATCATTGACCCCTTAGTTTACCTTTGATATTGGGGAAGGAGGAGGAGAAACAACTGTCCCCTTCGCCTCCTTACAGCCTCTCCCAGGCATCCATTCTAATTGAGAGTTAGGCTCTGCGGTAGGGGCAACTGTTTACTGCTAGATTGAGGCGAGAGTAGAGAGAGGATTCCTTTGACTATTTGAATTTTGTATGCAAGGATAGAACAGATTGATTGTGCAGTTTTCTGCCCCATAACGTATAACGCTTCCACCTCAGACTTATTTAAAGATTAAACTGCCACAAAACTGCCAGAGCAGCAGTCGGCTGTCTATTTTTATTACATAAATCTATATTTTTTTGCCCCCCTAACTCGACTTTATTTCAATTTCCAAATCGATTTCGTTTTCGATTTCTGTCTGTTTCTGTGCTTCTTTTTTTATTATGATTATTATTATTTTTTAAACGGAGCTCGACTTCACTTTTGATTTATTAAAAATTCATTTAGCTTGCTCGACGCTTTTCACATTTCGCTTGTCGACGTGTGTGTGCATATGTGTCCTGTGTATTCCTTTGAATTTCATTTCAGGCTTCCTTTTGTAGGACATTTTTTTCCGCTTTATAGTTGTTAAGCTTTTTTTGGACTTCAATTTGTTGGTTGTGTTGTATTTTTGTTGTTTTCTAAGTCTTATCGCATATAGAGCATCCTCATATATTTATAGAGCAAGTGAATGGCATAGAGATTTAGTATAGAGTCTAGTCTAGCTTAGGGCATGGGGCAAGTGCGGGATGTGCATACTCTTTAGAGAAGAACACTGAGAATTTGTGCTTCAGCGTATGAAATGTTTCGGTGGTGGCGTTGGGCTACAG
The DNA here is from genome assembly GCA_037043425.1 of Hirtodrosophila duncani. NCBI lineage: Eukaryota > Metazoa > Arthropoda > Insecta > Diptera > Drosophilidae > Hirtodrosophila > Hirtodrosophila duncani. The sequence continues at coordinate 2,958,975 of JBAMBM010000704.1, read as the reverse complement.
TGGATACAGTGGATACAGTGGATACAAGACGAATTTGGTTTCAATTGGATGAAAAACAGAAAAGTTATGCCTCTAAATGACGAAATTAATATACCATCTTGTGAACGGTATAATAAGCTCAGGGTATGGAAACGATTCGCTGATATTCAATATCAATATCAGGTCATGAGACTGTCTGTAAGGTCAGCCTAGGTTCAATTTGTGCTCTTTGTTATCAATCAAACACAGTGAGATCATGGAATACGACGAACACTTTACTGGCAACTAAGCCCAGCCCAACCTTGAGCCCGCCAACCCAGAACAGTTTACATTTTGATTTTATAAAAAAAGCATTGTAAATATATATATTCTTTGCCCTAACCAAGTCCTATAAACCTACGGCATATCAGGCAAACTCCAGTAATTAGATTAGATCATGGCATAAGGTATTTAGTCCTCACATCCATTATAATATAATCGGGACATTTATCAGTATAGATATATATATAAATTGTGTCCTCATTTGCAGCAGCATCATTTTGTTAAGTTTTGTTGTTGCCGTTGTGGTTGTATGTTTGTTTGTTTGTTTGTTTGGTTCGCTGATTTGTGTCTTGTTTATTTGATTGAATTATGTCTGAATTATGTAATTGTTGTCTAATTGTTACACACATACATACACACACACACACACACAGACAGGCAGGAGAGAGAGAGACAGAGGCACGCAGGCATATATGAGACACCTTTGACGCCTTTTGTGGCACATCCCCAAAGTACACAAGCCGCCGCCCACCCGCATGAGCCACGCCAGCTAAGCTAGCTATCAATCCCAACCCGCAGCAACTACCCTCACCCTCACCCCTCTCCTATCCCCCTCCACGAAAGAGCCACCCACACACTGTTTTACATAAACATGAACTTGTGCCTCTGCCTCTGTATATGTGTGTGTGTGTGTGCATGTTTGTGTGTGCGTATGTGTGTTTAGTTGTGAATTTGACAATCTAATTGCAATTTGTACCCTAATCATCAATTGCTCTCTGCTCCCCCCTCGCAATGTCCCTGCTCTCCTCTAGATATCAACGGCAGCAGCGCAAAGATGGTTTGCTTCCAAATGCCGATAATCTGACCTTTTCGCCATCGCGCATCAAGTGCCATCATCCCAAATGCCCCAAGTACAGTAATCGCAATCCGTCCAGCATACAGGATCAGATGATTACCGTTATGGTGCCGCTCAACTCCAACTCGATAAACAATAACAACAACAACAATAACAATAACAGCAGCAGTCACAACGGCGGTGGCGGCAATGGCGTCAATGGAGGTGCAGGTGGAGGTGGCGGTGGCCACAATGTAACTGCCAGCTGCACCACAGTGGCCTTGGTGAACGGCATCAATGGCAGTGCCGCCAGCGTAACGATGGCCAATGCCCAGCAGCAGCAGCAACATCAGCAGGCCCACTCCTCCTCCGACAATACAGAGCAATCGCTGGGAGATCAGGACTCAGGTTCTGGACTGCCACGCAGCTCATCGCTCAAGAAGTCACCGGGCCAACACAATCACAATCTGCAGCTGAAGCCCGAGGGCAGCGCCGCCGAACAGAAGACCATCTTGCTCAAGTTTCCCCACCAGGTGGTCGATTCGGATCAACTGATTGTGAGTATATAGGGGGATTGATATATCGAAGCCAAATCAAAACCTAACCACATTACCCCCGACCACCACACCTCCCTAACTCAAGCATATCGATTCAACTGAAAACCCAAAAGAAAAACTGAAACTCAAATTGAAATTCAAAATTCGTTGCAAAAATTCTAAAACAAATTTAAAAAAAAAAAATGAAATTTCGCAGCAAAATTTCCAACAAATTTGTGTCCACAAACAGTACAATTACAACAACAACAAATAACATTTATTATAAATAAATAACTTTTTGCTAATCCATGATCTTTTCATATTTGTTACAAAACGTTGCGAAACTCTTTTGTAGCTGCAGTTGGGAAATTTAGGCAAGGTACTGAAATATGAAAACTGTGAAAAACTAAAATTGCAAACTGAAAAACGCAAAAACCAAACACACACACACACACACACACACACAAAGTCCCATATAAATATAGTTATAACAATTCCAATTCCAATGTAAATGTAAATGCATAATCTCCCAATCAGAAAACCAGACCCAAAATTAATGAAGGAGACACACCGAACATTGAAGACCCTTTTGCACGTTCAAGTGAACCCAAACGACACCAAGCCGTGGGGCTTGTTACGCGCGAAACTCAGGCTAGAAGCTAGCACCTCCCGCCCAACCGGCCGAGCGGCGCAGCTACATGAATCGTAAAGACGATAAAAGAACGCAGACTCGCTCGATAACTTTCAATGAAAGGAAATACCACAAGCAATAGGGAAGCCAAGAAGATGCAACTTATGAACAAGTAAACAGTGGCTTACCGAGTCAAATGCTCTCCTGAAGTCAGTGTAAATGACGTCAGCTTGCATTTTATTCAAGGGGCATATCGTTCGATGTCTGAAGCGGTGTGCTACGACAGAACGACATAACTCTGCATTTAGAACAGTTGAGATTTAGCAAGTCTACCAGAGAAGACCTAAGACTCTACTCTACTCTTAGGATTAACAGAAATTCTGCACCCAGTAAGCAGCTATAACATATAGCAGACCAATCCCAAAGTGGTTACAAATAGATTTCGGATTGATCTCAATGAAAAGCAAAGAAGTTTTCCTACAAAGTGTTTAGTCTGATAAAATCGGGTCTATGCCATATGATCTTATCATTTTCCTTATGTTGTAGGCCCCCAATGTATATCCAATGTATATATGATATGATCTCTCTTCGATTCTGACATAATAAATAGCTCTGGCAGAAGTTTGACTTCATAATTGTGGGACAACTTCCTTGGACTCACCAAAAACATTCTTGAATTGAAATCCTTGAACATGTACATATTCACAATATCCCCATACTATATTAGGGTATATCCCAGTTTGCAAAACACCCAGATTTTCGTATTAAATGCAGTTGTATATGTACCTGCCATATGTTATGGGAGAATAGACGATTACTAAAACATTACTTAGATAACGCATAGGCGGCTCTGCTGCAGCTCGATTAATTATTTAGGTATTTGCATTTCATATGCAGGTATGTGCTGCCTGTGTAATCAATATGGGCATGGCAATTGTCCCATAAGAGTCCAAGTGAACGCTCTCATTCTCGACCATTCATGAATGTATAAATTTAGTATTCATTCATTTGACTTTGACAGGGAGCTTAGTAAGCTCTCTTTCTCATATTATCTCACTCACTAACCTGTTGATATAAGTCAGTCTATGTTCTATAATGAGACCTTTGGTATTCATGAATATCTTATACGACTACTCATCCCAGCGTATTCAGGTGATACTCATTGTTAGGGTACGATCGTTGTATCAAAACTTAGAGCTTTAATTGTTTTTAGTATTCATTCTTCTTGGATGGGCTGCAGCATTCACTACCATTCATTCAGTGATGAATGATTCACTACACTTGGGGCCCATAACCTGTTGAGACTGTATATGAACCATAAACCTTATTATCTAACTATCTATATATCATATTTTGAAGTTCTATATACCATATAGCTGTATATAACTATATCCACCGACAGTATTATATCTAGCACTGTTTGCCTGCATAACACCCCTCGTATACTTGATCCCAAAGTGTATATATCATCCCATTTTCATAGTTCTTAATGACTTTAACAGAATTGTGAGATCGGCTCTGCATAGTATATGTGCCAATCCTTAGGATGATATATGAAATGCAATGATAGTTTTCTAACAAGCTTTATCGTCTCTCTCTCTCTCTCTCTCTCTGCTGATTTCTTTCTCTCTCTCTCTCCTCTTGCCATTGCTTCTATTTTTTATTTCCATACAGAGCCATCCCTGCACTTCGGGCTTCCTAAGTCCTCCCACCTCGGCCAGCCGTCGTCCCTCGGTCATGTTCAATGAGTATGTTCTGCTCCATACACCGCCCGCTCTCAATGCTGAGCCCACAGCTGCGGCAACAGCAACAGGAACATCATCAGCTGCAGCTGGTGCTTCCACAACAACAACCGTGGCTACCACAGGCGCTGGCAGCAACAACAACAATAACAACAGCAGCAACAACAGCAATAGCCACAGCGGCGCCACAGCCACAGCGGATAAGTCCAACCACATCTTCTCAACGGAGAAAATGACACAGGCCGGCGATGGCAGCATCTGGCAGGTGAGAGTTCAGCTTCAGTTCAGTTGTGGTGATCCGAATGATGCTAATGATTGGCAATTGGAATTCAGGTGAATCTACCGCAGACCATCGGCAGCATCGCCAATCCATACGCTGATTGCTCTGAATTGGGTATACACGACGCGATGACTTGTCAAGAGCTTTTAGCATTCTCTGTGGCCTTTTCAGCGGCCTTGCCCACGGGCCAAAGCACGCTAGAATCATTTTACTCCTCGCTGGCGCGCTGTGATCCGCACACCGCCGAGGCGCTCAAGGTGCAGGCGCAGCTGCAACAACAGCAGCAACAACAACAGCAGCAGCCACCAGTTGAGCCGCCAGTGGGGGGCAGCACCAGTATTGACCTGGGTCTAGAGCTAAGCAACACCACAGCTGCAGTTACAGCTGTCGAAGCCCAGGCACCTGGTCGTCGGAAGGGTCATGGTCATGGCCATGCCGTCGCATCCCACAGCCAGCGTCACACCCACAGCCAACAGAGTCGCCACCACAATGGCCAGCGTTCGCGTGGCCATCATGGAACTGGTGCCACCACAACAACTGTTGCCACCGGCAATTATATGGAAGACTATGCTTGCTGCTATGATCTCTACCAGAATGCTCTGTCCCCACTGGAGGATCGCCATCGTCAGCGTACACCGGCCATGCGTAGGCTGATAGCCACCTATCGCTGCTTCTCTCGGGTATGCAGCTATATCAGGCGCTACATCAAGCGGCTGGTGGAGCACAAGTACTTCCAGCAGGGCATACTGCTGGCCATACTGATCAACACGCTCTCCATGGGCATCGAGTACCACAACCAGCCCGAGGAGCTCACCGCCATTGTGGAGACCAGCAATGTGGTCTTCTCGGGCATATTTGCCGTTGAAATGCTGCTCAAGGTGGTGGCCGAGGGGCCCTTTCGCTATATAGCCAATGGCTTCAATGTCTTCGACGGCATCATTGTCATACTCAGGTGAGTTTCCAGCCAGCTGTGTGAGAGCAGGGAAACTAAGCTCCACCCATCCTCAGTGCAATTGAGATATGCCAGCAATTTATGGGCGATGGTACGGGCGGCGGTGGCTCTGGACTGTCCGTGTTGCGGACCTTCCGTCTGCTGCGCATTCTGAAGCTAGTGCGTTTCATGCCCAACCTGCGGCGTCAGTTGTTTGTCATGCTGCGCACCATGGACAATGTAGCCGTGTTCTTCTCCCTGCTCGTCCTCTTTATATTCATATTCAGGTGAGTTCGACTGGGCCCAGCCAAAGACCTATCAACACCACACCACCACCACCAATACACCACTACACCACCACACCACACACCATACACATAGACACCACCAGACACCACCAGACACCACAGACTACAGCCACACTCACACACAGAAGAGTCACATGCCTACTTACAATCACATTGAAGTAGGTGAGGGATTAACAAATTAACAACAAGCGAATTCAAATGAAAACAAGTATGTAATACTCGTACATCATCATCATCATAGACATCATCATTATTAACATCATCCTCATTGTGACATATGACATGCGACCTAAGGACGTTTCGTAGACACGAACACTCGCGTCACCCAAAGGCCAACCGCCCCACCAACTCTAGCCAGACACTTAGTACTCGCTAGGGTTGTCCAACTAATGATGGCAGCCTCAAGTGATACTTCGATGACTTTTGCACATCGATTGAGCTGCTGACGATACTATTGATCGATTGATCGACATATACCAGCTTCAATCGATACTTTTGCCCATCGATTGAAGACTCTAGAACAATAGTTAGCAATTCAATTGATTGATTAATCGATAGTTTGGCAACCCTATCGTTCCACTCCACTCAACTTAACCAACTTAGGAACAAGACCAACGAGATCTTTATCTCATAGCAGTCTATTGTTAGAGTTTTCTCTAGATGATTTCATCCATAGCGTACTTATGTAATCATTAAACCCCCTCTCCACTCTCCAACTCCCACCATGCTGTCCATTGCATTTTTGGGCTTCTTTGCCCTGAAAGATAACACTCTCACACACATTCAGAGAGAGCGTGGGCTCTCTTAGGTGAGCTCACTTCCTCTTTACCTCTCCAAATCTCTTTCATCTCAACACAAGTCACTTCCAGCTCTCCCAACTGCCACTCACCACCAACGCCACCACCGCCACCACCACCACCACCACAACCACCCACCCAAATGACTAGGATGGTAAAAATCCCCATCAATAATTGTGTCCCACGTAAATTTTCTCAGTATTGCTTTCAGTATTCTTCAATAATTTTATGCTTTAACAAACACAATCAATCAATCAATCAATCATTCCAATTCTTATTCCAATTCTACTTGAGTATAGCTAAATTTGAGTAAAAAGTTTTGCGTATTTGAAGTACTCGTAATTGCCGTAATTGTCGCTCTCTCTCTCTCTCTCTCTCTCTCTCTCTCTATTTCACTCAGATCTCATATTTCTGTCAATCTTTCAATCTACATACTCGTAAAAAAGAAAGTAGTTAGCTTTAAAAGAAACTTTGTACAACGTGTACTTGCTCTTACTCTGTCTCTCTCTCTCTTACTTTTTTTTTAAATTCTTAACACACACACACTCTCTCTCTCTCTCTCTCTCTCTCTGTTACTCTTTGTCGCTCCTGTACTCGTCCACTCCCGTCGTAAAGTATCGTACAATTTGACTCGTTCGCTCACTCGTTCACTCGCTCACTTTGCATTCGCTACTCTCTTTCACACACACACACACACACACACACACATCTCACACACACACGTAATTTCCTGTCTATCTCACACACTCACACACACACACACACACAATTCTAATTTGAATCTCCAATTCCACGTAAATCCAAAGGAACTGCCTAGCATACAGTTTTAAAGACTTATAGCTAAATATTGCGCGTACGATTTTCTATTTCCAACGATCTAAAGCCACACAATGTAATACCTCTCTATATACTCGAAACTCTATATAATATCAAAACAGATTTTGTTGCATTTCTATCTCACACTCACACACTCTCAACTGAAACTCTCAGCAAAACAATTAAACTTTCAATTTCCATTCAATTTTTTTGCTTTTCCACCTTAATTTTGTACACCAAAACAAACTAAATGATGATTTCAAAGAACAACAGTTACAGTTACAGTTACAGTTACAACACTTAGTTAGCTAGCCGAAAGCTTTATTCAAATAACTAAATGTGTGTGTATTAGCTTTTTCACTTGGTTTTCCTTTTTCTTTTCTTTTGTTACTTTGGAAAAACAAACAAAACCCCACACAAGACAATAAAACACAAAACAATCAAAGAGTTTCTGATTATAGAGGACACAGGCAACAGTTGCTGCTGTACGAGAGAGAACAGCCTTATGTAGTACAAATATGAATGCATCCAAAGAGGCCTAATGAATCATTCATCACTGAGTGAATGGCAGTGAATACTGCGCTGAGATGCATAATAAATGATTACTGAATGTACTACAATAATGTACTCATAACTCACACAATAATAAACATTATTTGAATATTGTATTGAAAGAGGCTTAGCGAATCATTCATCACTGAGTGAATGGCAGTGAAAATTGCACTTACTCTAAAAATGATGCATTCTAAATGATTCAGCTCTACAAGACTGTACTCATCACTCACGTAACATTGAGCATTACATGAATGCTGTATACGAAGCCCATGAATAGTACTGAGAAGTCTCATAAGATATTCTTTAAAATGAAAACTATTGAACTGTTGTATTTAATGAATATGAATGGTTAAAGAGAAGTCTCCAACAGCTTCAATGCTGTATTCAGTGAGTATGAATTGTTAGTTTCAAAATGAGAACTACTTAAATGTTGTGCTCGACGAGTGTAAATGGTCAGTGAGTAGTATCATTTGCCATTCACTTAAGCTCTCTCGCTCTCTGTTGCATTGAATGGCAACTGTTTCGGATCAACTTCAGCAGTGCTCTCTTTCTGTACACGCGCTATTCTGCTCACCAGGCTGAGAACTTCTATTGGGCGTAATGACTGTCAAGTGAGACCATTCATTTCATTCATTTATACATTCATGAATGGTCAAAGATGAATGGTAATCTTGCAGGTCTCCAAGAGGCTATTGTCAACGTCTGGCTCTACATTTAGATAAAGAACTGAACTCAACTGAACTCTTAGGTTGAAGCTCTCAGCTCATCTTCAGATCACACACAACCACAACCACACACACACACTCACCACACACACACACACACACAGAGACAACACTCACGAGACTTATAATAAATCGTACGCTTATTGTGTAGTTGCAGTCGCTGCCGTTTGATTCATAAGTAATTATATATAGATACATATGTATACATATATACTACCAAAATATATTATACGATATTCGTAATACTTACACTCTATTTATCCATATATGTATATCTTAAATATATATATTTATATAAAACTTATCAACTACATTTTATCAATATTCGAATACATTCATATTCAAACAACAACAACAAACCAAAGGCTAGTTGGCTTAGTTTAGCTCTTGATATTGAACTTAACTCGTAAGATTTTTGGTGTAGCTAGTCTAGAAACAACAACAACAACAACAACAAATTTAACTAAAATATTCAAACACACACACAAACACACACACACACACACACACACACATACACATTCTCTACACAAATTTAAGCCAAAAACTAAATTTGATTGTCGCGACCTGACGAGACTTAAAAACTATCGAAAAAAAAAAAAAAGAAAACTCAAACAAAAATATAATGCAAAATATGAATAATCAGCTAGCTCACCGACCAAATACTAAACGACACAAATGAGTGTCATGCTTAAACTCCACAAATATATAGATCACACCCCATTCACACGATTTCTAAAGCTTCATTTTGTGCCTAGACCTTAGCTTTTGCCAGATCATTGAGCAGCTTTTGCAGCTTGCTGCTTCTGTGGCTTTGTAAAACTTTTCATTTTTATGCTTTATCCAAAACATTGCCATCGAGGTTCGCTCACAGATCTTGTATCTGTTCCCATATATCCACGAAATCGAGCAACAATGTATCAAGACAGCAAACGATCATGCGTGTGCCAGCAAGTGAGCATGTCTTGCATCTCTCTTTCACTCTCTCTCTCTCTCTCTCTCCCACATTGTTGATATCACAACAACCTCTCAAGCTGTTTGCAGAATAAGCTATCTTATTCATAGTCTTCTTCAGGCAAAAGGATGCCTTTCCGACCCCATAAAGTATATATATTCTTGATCAGCATCAATAGCCGAGTCGATCGAGCAGTGTCCGTCCGTATGAACACCTAGATCTCGGGGACTATAAGAGCTAGAGTTACCAAATTTGGTATGTAGACTCCCTTCGTGGGGCGTCAGATCAAGTATGTTTTAATACGTCCCTCCCGACCCCTCAAATTGGTAAAGTCCTTATCAACCAATGTTATGTACATGTATCTACGTATCCGAAGTGTATGTCAGGATAAGAGCGACCAAAGCGACAGTCAACATTGTATCTAAGCAACCGAGAAATGCAACTTAACGAAAATGGTATGCCTCTCCATTCAACGCATGTTGTGTACATGTGTCTGCGTATGCGAAGTGTATGTCCCGTCATTTCAAAGAAGCCTGGCCTCATAGGAACTACAAATCGTTTGAGCTTGCAATTATCTGACATCTGGTACAGACACATGCATATAGATACCATGCACCCGCTGCCCAAAAACATAAAGTGAGGCAAGAAGGAGAGTTAGCCGTTTTCTCATTGCTTACTCCTTACCTAGTTAGGCATGCCTTCTGCCTTCGTATGATTTGAGCTTCATAGAAAACGACATTCCGGCTCTTCTTATAAAAGTAACTCCTAGTCGGCTTTAAGCAATGAAGAAGCGATTTTCGCCGAACTCCAGAATAAAGTGTGAATATGCAGGTCTCTGTTATATATGGAAAGATTACATATCTCTCTCTCCCTCTCTCTCCCCTCTCCTCTCTCTCTCTCTCTCTGGAGTGGGACAGCTTTCGCTAGATCACCAATTCACTTGCCATATGTTTCTCTAAACACCTTTTCTCTCTCCAGCTCGCTCACGCGCCCCTTCTCACTTGCTCACTCACTGTCTGTCTTTCTGTCTGCCTCTCCTTCTCTCTCTCTCTCTCTTTTTCTATTTGTGCTTTGTCTCTATCTCTCTTTTTATCTCTCTCTTTCTCTCTCTCTCTCTCTCTCTCTTTCACTGACACTACACAAAAATAAACTTCTATATATTAAATCGAAATGCCCCTTAAAAAAAACTGAACTAACCTAAAAAAACGTATGCTAAAAAATACACCTCCATAAAATAATAATACCACAAAAATACCGAAAAATACACACACACACACACACACCCAAAAATTTAAACCAAACAAATAAATAAGATTATTATATATTATTATCGAAATATATATATACATACAACCACAACTACAAACCAACTGAAAACTAAAAAAAAAATACCAAAACCAAAAAAAAAAACCATCACTTTAGTATACTCGGCATGAATCTGTTCGGATGTAAATTCTGCGAGAAAATTAACGGAGAGATGATATGCGATCGTAAGAATTTCGACAGCCTGCTGTGGGCGCTCGTCACAGTGTTTCAGGTAGACATTCACAGCATTTTCTATAAACTTATATATATATATTATAATTATATTTTAAAAACTCTATATTAATAATATAAATAAACAGACATTACATAACCTATCTATGATAAAATAATAACACTCGAAAAACTAAACAAAACCAAAACCAAAACCAAAAACAAAAACAACAGCGAAATGTAAGCATTTTGTGAGCCTTTTTCGTTTCGTTTCGTGTTCGACTTTGTTTTGTGTGATTTCCCAAGGCGCCTAGGCTTGCTCTTAAACACTCTGATAACTGATAACGATAACAACGATAACTAACCAAATTAATAATAAACGATAACCAATAACTGTTGTTCTTTCACCCGCTAATCTGTTGTCTGTACGTCTGTCTGTCTGTCTCTCTGTCTGTCTCCCTGTTTAAATGTGACAGTCCTCATATGTACTTTACTTAATTTCTTTTGGTTTGTTTTCTGTTATTCTGTTTCGATCTCGATTTCTTAGGCGCTCTTAAGTTATCGATCGAGCCCTATGGAATTGTTGTTGCTAGATCGCCCGCTCGCTCGCTCGCTCGCACTAAATTTGTGGTGTGTTGAAAAAATTCAGTGTGGTTTTTTGTGTTTATTTTCTTGTCTTCAGTTTTGGCTTGGCTTGAAATTTTGATAGATTGATATTTAAGGCATGCTTCTTCAGTTGACTCTTTAAGTACCCTAGTTTCATAGCATGCAGATCATAGTCTAGCTATTAGAACTGAGATCAAAGACAGATCCTTAGCCTTAGCCTTAGTCCCCTCACTCGTCTGTATGGAAAGAGTCTAACTAATTCGCTCAGCCAGGTAAGCGCGCATTTGATGGACTTGACTTTGCCTTTCGTAGGCCTGATTGTGTTTTTGAAGCATGTTTGAGATCTGATCTATAGTTACATATATATAAGTAACGCGATTTGTAAGCATGCCAGCCTGCCGCCTATCCAATATATAAGACCACACACACACACAGCTCTCGTACATCAAGTTACTGTCTCTTTCTCTCTTTTTTTATATTCCTTTGATTGATATTCTATGCTAGTCTATATACTTGTATAATCTTAATCGTCTATAATTCTATATCTATACCACTTGACCACCATCACTTGATCTACACCTAGACCAGACACCCTTACCCACTACACCCCCAACCCACTTCACCTTGTTTTGGCTCAACTTTTCTTAAACTTTAACTTTATAAGCATACTCGTATTATACCTATCTATATCCTACATATACGTATATAGTACTTGTGTACTTGATATGGTACATTTGCTCAATTAGCATATAAGTTGTATTTGATAGTACTCGACCCCCTTCCCCCCTGTAACCACCAAAAAGAAACCATCAAAATCCAGAACTAAAAACCCACAAAAACACACTCGCAAAACATATGAATAACCACTGCAATGCAATGGCAGATGTAAACATATACGTATATATGTACATCATGTTTGTATGTACATCATGTATGTATGTACATCATATATGTATGTACATCGTATATGCCTGCGTAAGCCACTGCAGCTCTTTGATACTATAAAACTGTACTCAACCGTTTTGAAAACTTTGCCAAACCGATTCAACTTCCTGCCCTTGGCCTTGCCCCTGCCTTCACCTGTCTCCATGTCCTACCCCCTCACCCCCTTAAAAGCACCAAAAAACCCTTCACTTACATATACATACATACATAGAAACATAAACATAGCCCCCGCCCCCCCGTCTCCAGGTAACAGTTTCCATTGTCCAAATGCCTTCTTAACGTTCCTGGCGTTGAGGCGGAGGAGCAATATATATAGAGCAAAACTGTATAATAAAAGTTGTATATTTATGGCCTCTAAACTCAACTTTTGTTTCAACCATATAAATATTAAAAGACATACATATATATATATATATATATGGAAACAACAACAACAGCAACAAGAACAGAAACCAACAAGAACAACATTAACAAACAAATGAGTTGCCCTTTTTTGACAGTTCGTCCCTCTCTTTTCCCCGCACTACATAGTCACATATATACATACATACATACAAACAGACTTGCCACAAAAAGAGTTGCCAAACAAACAATATGTACATATATATATATAAACAGTTACACAAGCAAATCCTCATTACGAATATATATATATATCTATATATATATATATAAAATTTATTAAAATACTTTTGAAAAACCACATGAAACACACAGCCACAGACAAGACAAGTACATACTCTATATAGTATATATATAGGAAATCAAAAGAAAAACATCCATCTATCTCTCTCTTGCTCTCTCTGTTTCTCTGTCTAACTTATACCTGCAAGAAAGAAAGACCAGAAAATAGACTCAACACGGGGATTTTGTTCGTTCTGTTTAGCTACGTTATTAAGGTATCAAGACAGCCAACGATCGTGCTTGTGTAAGCGAGTGAGTATTGTCTCACTTCCTACATTGACTAAACATTGTCAAAGTCAAGAACAAATATCGCAGCTAAGCATTAATGTATTGCGAGGCAGCCAAAGATCATGCGGGTGTCAGCAAATACATTGTCCACCTCACGATCAAATAACAGAGCCTCGCATTGCTCTATCCCTCTGGTCTTGCTTTCTCGATATACCAATCTATATATTCGTATATAAATATATATATATACATACTCTTATACTCTCTCATACTCTCTTGCTCTGTCTGAACATATAAATATATATATATACTTATAACTATACCTTCATACTATATATATATGCGTATATATAAAAAAAAAAAAACATATATAAACTACTACAACAACTACAACTATATATAAAACAACCTACAGCATACTCGGCATGTATCTGTTTGGCGGTAAGTTTTGTAAATTTTTGGACGAATCCGGCCTGGAGCGTGAGTGCACGTGTCCCGAAATAATCAGCCGCCATCCGCAATGTGAATGCGATCGCAAGCACTTCAACAACATTTTGTGGGCCACTGTCACAGTTTTTCAAGTAAGCGCAATAACAACAATATCACAGAAACATCAATCAAACCACAACAACAACTACAACAAGTACAAACAACAAGTACAAACAACTACATGAAAAGGAAAAACTCTGAAAAATTGAAAAATTTACTAAACGATTTTACCCTAAGACCAAGATTAGTTTTCTCGGGCGGTCTAAATAATTTTTAACTGCGAGTAGTTTTTGATTTTCATTTTGTTGACAGTTTTATATTGTTTAAACCTCACCACACCCCCCTCCCCGTACATCTTTCTTCTTCTGTACTTAGATGTGAATTGTTTGAACTTCTTTGGGTCTAAGTTTTAGTAATCAATTTGAGTTTGTGTCCCTCCCCAACCCATTTTCTTGATCGTTTTGTCTTAAGTTTCAAGTTTTCTTTAGCCCAGCCAAAAGTAGTTAGTAGAAACTTTTCACACACACACAGACACACACACACAGACACACACACACATACACTCGCACACCCAAACTTAGGCTAACACAAAGCCAACACAATCAACTTGCATACGCCTAAGCATTGCTATGTTCAGTTTAAAGTCAAGTTCATTTCAATAATATCTCAAAGAGATCCCATATCTTCCAATAATTTATACATACATACGAACTATAAAGTATGTATGTGTGTTACAAGGCTCTTTTATAGATGTGTGTGTTGAAAATTTCCAGCACAGACTTTGCTTCATATCCAAAGCAACCCCATTGCAGATTGTCTTGTCTGAGAGAGCTCTTAGGTTCCCTCACTGCATTGAATGGAAGTAGTTCAGAGAGCGTTCATTTAGTAGCAAGTATGAGAGGCGTGCAATTTCGTGTTGAACACTTGTCAAAGTAGTCATTTGTACAGTGAATGTAGTCATTGGAGGTCTCCGATTGATATTCGGGTTGTGAGCTTTGGACATTTTTCTGTATGAACACTTTTCACTGTTCCTAATCTCTAGAAATCCATGTCTGACAATTGCATCTAAGTACATATATGTCTATATAGATGGATTCCAAGTTAAACAGCAAACAAGAAGGCTTGAAATGGATGAATATTGTCTATAGCAGAATATAGAAGATTATATAGAGGATTGTATATATTGGAAAGTGTTGTCAGATCTCTTTCGCCTCGTTTCTCAATTGAATTCATTTACAGGGTGACAAAAAATGAATGTATACAAGCTTCTAAGCTCAGTTGAAAAGAATCATCGATCCGTTATCAACTAGTTATATTTGTTCTTATCATTCTTCGGTATCTTAAGAATATGGGATTTTGGTATTGGGATATTGTGGTCCTGCTTTATAAATCCGCTCTTATCTCCTTGAATAACAAACTGTGAATATGTGCTTTGATTCCCTTTATGGATGAAAATGAGTATTCTCCTCAAGAAATAAAAAAGAGTCCTAGCAAAAGAATTAGGGTGCTCCTCAAGTCTGTCAAAAGTTTAGTTCATCTCCCACTTGTTTGATACCCAGGTCCTTATGAAGAATGCTGAAGAAGCAGCCCTCACAGGACCCCATTGACGATAGCGTTCTTTACTGCTCAACCCACTACATGGCAACCCAGACAACCCAGAACACCGTTTTTTCATCACAAAATGTGGTATACACATATTTTTTGTCAACAAAATCCCTCGAAAATTAGTGATAATTAAGAGATATGTTTGACTATTTCATTTTTGTTGAAGATTCTACATGAAATCGATCGATTTGAAGCCTGAAAATATTAGACCAGGGCAAGCCGCACTTTTCACAGAGCTTTTGTCTCACACTCAATCCAGATGTTGTCTACCATTTCTCTATTACTCTTACTCTTTCTTTCTCTCTCACGTTTTCTTTCCTTCTCTCTCTCTCTCTATCTCTCTCTCTATCTCTCTCTCTCTCTCTCTTTCTCTCTCTCATTCTTTCTTTGATAATCCACATACACACGCACACATCTGACATATTACTGGTACACAAGTCCACAAGTTTTCCATGCTTAACTTTTGTTGCATGATTTTTGCTCTCCGCTTGGCTACGTTCTCTCTGTCCTTTTGGTTTTGTGGCTTCAGATTCGAAAACGGATTTGATCCATTTTACGTTTCGTTTTTGGTTTCGGTTTAGTTCGGCCTGATAATATGATGCAACCCCCCGGCCCCCTTGAACGCTTAGAGGAATAAGAATATTGAAACCACCCGAGCCACATTCACATACATATATATCCACCAAAACTATAACCAACTTATATACCCACTATATACATCTATATATGTATATGTGGCCCGTTTTATGTGCCATGTTTTGATAATTAAACGAACAATTTTGTTTATTTTCCTCACAATGAAAAACCATGTAAAATATTATATTCTTTTTTGGCAAGCGCTTTGTTTGTTGGTTCGTTGACTCGTTTTTTTACGCAACAAAACAAAAAACCAAATTAAACTTTAAATGAGAAACAAATAATTCTGCTACTGCTGCTTAATTAATACCAAATCTCTGACCAATATTTTCTTAGTTTCCTTAGCGAAAAACCAAAAAAAAAAAAAAAACCAAAAAATTGTAATATAAATTTACTTAAAAATTTGCAAATTGCATATACTGTACAGCCACGCCTTGAAAATTTATTTCCAAACGAAAGATCTCATATATAATCTTAAGATTCCACGTATTTGTACAATATATACAATGCTTAGCAACAACTACAAACAATTACAAACAACAACAACAACAACAGCAAATATTTATTGGCAATTTTAAACATTTGTATAACAAGTTCAAAATGTATAAGATGAATTGAATT
The DNA here is from genome assembly GCA_037043425.1 of Hirtodrosophila duncani. Lineage (NCBI taxonomy): Eukaryota > Metazoa > Arthropoda > Insecta > Diptera > Drosophilidae > Hirtodrosophila > Hirtodrosophila duncani. The sequence goes on along the minus strand of JBAMBM010000704.1, from coordinate 2,942,334 downwards.
GATTTTGTTGCCTTTTTGCAAAAGTTTTCAAAGTTTCCCTAAGTTGAGTTTGTTTGAAATTGAAAAAGAAACTTTTGCGTTTGCCTTTGCCTTTGCCTTTGCTTTTGATTTTGTTTGCGCCACACCACGAATTGCGAGAGTATTGATTTGGACAGTTTGTGCGGCATACTTTCAGGCTGCCAGGTTAATTGCAAATTGCATATGGAACTCTGATCTTCTGTTTATATTATATATATATATAATTATATATATATTGTATGTGTCTTCTTTTGTTTTGGCCAACTTGCGAGCTTTTCTACTCTTAGCGAAAAAAAAACACTTTCTGACTTCTGTTTTTGGTTTTGTTTGTAATTGTTGTTTTATAATTGTTTGTTTTTATAATTGTTTGTTCTCTGGCTGCTTCCTGCTTTCTTTTTTGTGTTTTCTGTTTTGTTAATGTGCAAGGAAATGTTGTCTAAATCAACCCATAAATACAGTAAATTAATAGAGATATCGATTGATTTTTCTATAACCTTATTTACGGTTTGATTTGACCACATTTATGGGTTGACTCAAAACATTTTCTAAATGAAATGAAGCCAACAGCTTGCTGCATTGTCATGGCAAGTGTTGGAAACCCAGGTGCCATTTCGTTGCCACAAAAGAACTGATTTTGCTCGGAAGGCGTCCTCAAATGAACACAAACCGAATTTGGTTTGATTTGGAAGAAAAACAGAAAAGTTATGCTCCGAAGTGTTCATTCCGAAACAATCGTTTATATGGCAGCTATATGATATAGCTGTCCGATCTGAATAAAACGCGAACTTAAGCAGCGTGCAGACAAAAGAAGCATCTCGTAACATTTTCAGCTCTATAGCTCTTAAGACTTTTGAGATCTTTGTGTTGAAACAGACGGACGGGCAGACAGGCGGACTTGGTTATATCTATATCGATTCCCTTTGTTATGCTGATCAAAAATATATATACTTTATACAGTCGGAAAGGCTTCATTCTATGCGTTGCAAGCTTTCTGACAAAATTAATATACAAATGCGAGAGGAACCCCTTCATATTAATGACTACTAACACCAGTCACAGCTGAAAGTAGTCACATCATGACAATGACTACTATGTAAATATTCTAACAAACGGTGACAATGCATCTGTTTATGTATCTAACGCTGAGCCATGTGTTATAATGCTTCAAGCTTTTGGCTGTGCTTCTACGGCTTCACTTACGTGTTTGTCTTTCCGTTCTTTAGCATATGCTTTCCTTAACCCTCGTTACGTTGCCTTACGTTTTTGGGTATGCTAATTTGATTTCCTTTCCACTGTCAAGCGAAAACCAGAAACAACCACAAAAAAAAAAGAAAAGAAAAGAAAATGACAAAAAAAAGGAAAAATTTAAAGATATAACCTTAGATTTACACAGATAATTCAATTGAAATTTATATCGAAATTATTAATATATATATTATTTAACATATATGCAATCGATTGATATGTTTACATATATATATATATATATATATACTAACACCTTGCCCTTTGTTTCTTTTTTATATATATATTTTGTATGTTCTTTTTTGTGCTTCTCCAAACGACATGTGTTCTTCTATGTGCTCTCTTTTTTCGTAACAAAAACAAAAACAAAAATCTTTTTATCGTATTTCCCACACAAACACACATGCACACGTGCTACACATATGCCTACTCACACACACACACACACATACATACATACATATGTTTATGGTATTTTGTTCTTTTTTTCGCTACTTTCAAATTTATATATATATATATATATACACCCGATATCCTATGGGTGAAAATGCAACTATATATATATAAACATATAAACATACTGCACCACGTTTGTCGCCCGCCCCACTGCAAATGCAAATGCAACCAACAAAAACAACAACCAACAACAACCAACAACAACAACAACAACAACCAACTGCATCATGAACAACAAAAATGTTTTTAGATCCTTACCCAGGAGGATTGGAACGTCGTCCTGTTCAACGGCATGGAAAAGACAAGTCATTGGGCCGCATTGTATTTTGTGGCGCTAATGACGTTCGGCAATTATGTGCTCTTTAATTTATTGGTCGCCATTTTGGTTGAGGGATTCAGTTCAGAGGTAGAGTTTTGCCAACAGATGTTATCGATATCGCAATATATCGAAAATGAAATCGCAAAATCGCAAAATCGCAAAATCGAACAAATTAACTAGCAGTTCCAATGGAAAAGGGCAACTCGACTTCGCAGAAATCGATTTGTTGTTTTCTTTGCTTAACTAAACTAAACTTGAACCGATTGGCAATGAAACAGTCATAGCTATCGATAAACGATTATAACGTTTATCGTAGCATAGCTTTTCAAAACTATCGGTTTGCATGCAAAATGATTTGTAATGAAAAGATTTGAAGAATCATCGCGTCGCGTTTATCCTCATGTATCCCCCCTGCCCCCCCTAGAACGCCTCTAACCCCTCGCCATAGCTGACCGGGGTTGACGAAAAAGTCTAATTTTGAAATTTTGATTCCCTCAGCGAAATGAACGTCGCGAGCGCGAACAACGCGAGTTGGTTAAGAAACTGCGCGAAGAAACATTGGCCGAGAACTATAGCGATGGTATGTACGATGAATCGCGCAGTGAGGCCGATTCATCGACCACAAACGATAGTTACTATGAGTTACGCAATCGCTGGCGCAGCGCCGAGGATATGCGCAAGGTAAGTGGGCCCAGAAAACGGACACACAAACACAAACAGGGACAGGGACAGACATGGAATGATTTGCCTATCGATTAATATACATCGATTTGTGTGTGTGTGTGTGTGTGTGTAGTGTTTGTGTGTGATCTCAATTGTCTGTCTCTGTTGTTGAGTGAACACGGTATGTATAATCATTGCGATTCCTATCCGATCCCCCTTCCCCATCAACCGTCAGCTGCAGGAATCGGCCGAACTGATCATCGAGGCCAAGGGCAATATACATCGCCAGCGTTTGCTTCAGCCCAGCCAGGACTACCAGATCAACGAGCTGCCAGCTCAGGGCAACCTGCCGCCCGGCTCAGCAATGTCGGCCTCCGCCATCAGTGGCATTGATAAGGACGACCCAAAGCCACGAGGTGCCCTCAAAAAGGTAAGCCAAGTAGCCTCCAGCTACTCCATCTGTACATATAGAATGGACATCTACAATCCCTTACAATATATCCACCACTTGACCTCAAAACACACCCACACACACGCACACCCACAATCCTGCACCAACTGCCGCACCACAGACCTACTCCATCAAAGACAGAAGGAGCGATGCGGTACGTTTGTCCAAAATTCGAGTCATGCGCGATCCGCCCATCATCACAACAACGGCGGCAACGCCGCAGGACTCGCCCAGCACCACCTTAGAGCCAGGCGTGAGCTTTCGTCAATGGGGCGAGGTCGAGGTGAGTCGAGTCTCTTCTGTCAGAGTCCATGTGAAATCTCATCTTTTTCAATTCCTGATCTTCCAGCCGCCCAGCTCACCATCGCCCTCGCTACTGAAGCCGCCCAACATCTTCAGCGGTGGCCAGCGATCCCTAGATGAGGGATTGCCAGTGCCTGCCATTGATCTCATACCGCCGTCACCAGTGCTGGCCCACAAGCCCCTCAACATACTCAACGCCAGCCAGCTGGGCGTGGGCCTGGCCGCCGCTTCCTCTAGCCTGGCCAGTGGCAGCGGCAGTGGCAGCGTAAGCGGCAACGGCAGCAGCAACCAGTTGAGCAGCCTCCTGCCCAGCGCCCTGACTGGCAGTATGCACAGCATCATCATCGATGATATCTCCAAGAATTCCAGCACCACGACTGCACCCACGCCGATCTATGTGCCCACCATATCGTCGACAACGGCCACACTGCATCCGCCGCTGGCCCCGCAAGCCGGAGACTCTTACAGTCAGAGTCACAGCCTCAGCCTCAACCTAAACGATCTGTCACCTCTGACGGTGTCGTTGGCTGGCTCGATGAGCTCTCAGGGTACGGCTGGCGGCAGCGGTGCCTCCACTAGCGGCAGTTCCTCCAGTGAGCGTCTTCCCCTGGCTCCTCCACCCTCATCCAGTGGCAGCTTCAAGCAGCGCTTTAGACGCAGTAGCTCAAAAAGACGGCCACCTTCGCTGCGAAATGCCGCTGGCAATGCTGATGCGGATAACGTAAGTGCTCCGGATGAGGAGCAGGAACAGCAGCTGAACAATGGCAGCGACAACAGCTGCCTGCTGAGGAGCGGAAGCATAGCCGGTGGTGGTGGAGCAGCCACCACCGTCGCTGGCGCAGAGCCCCGGCAGAAGGACACTAATCGGCTGAGCCCGCAGAACTCCATCAGGCGTCTGTCCAACACGCTGAGCATTGGCAGCGCTGCGGGCATGGGCAGTCGCCGAGCATCGGCCTGCATCTTCAACTCGCAGGTTTATCAGAATCTCAACCAGCCGCCCAAGCTCAGGCCGGGGGCCGGTCAGCGTCGCATGAGCTCCATTGAGCTGGCCTTCAGCAAGGCCTCGCATCTGAATCTGCACAACCTGGAAGCGAACCGCAAGTCACTGTCGTACACCAACTCCAAGATGGATCTGGACAAGTGGCAGAAATCCTACACGAATCTCAACGAGCCCGATATGCTTCAGCAGTATATTGAGGCGCGGGACAAGCGCAAGAACTCCATCAGCCATTACCATCTGAAGAAGCGGCTCGAGGAGAAGGAGCTGCTGCAGTTGCAGCAATTGCATCAGCAACAGCTGCAGCAACAGCAGCAGCAGGAGTTGCCCCTGCAACTACCCCACCACCAGCAGCAGCAGCAGCAGCAAGCACAGGAGCAGCAACAACAACATTCCATGGTTCCCAGTGCGGAGCGTGTGTCGAAGATTAAGATACTCATAAATCGCCTCAAGCCCAAACAATTTACGGCGGAGCGCGAATCTTATTCGATGTACGTCTTTCCGGAGGAGAACAGGTGAGTCAATTATGTGTGTTCTCACATACAGAGAACTATTCCTAAATAATATATTGCGTATACGCCCATTGTGCCTTAACTTGTCGAATGCATGCAAAACCTTTCTGTCTGTCTGCTTATGGTGATGTTGTCCCTCCAATTCTCATCTTGTCACTACCTTCAAAACAAGATTTCACTGGCATCTTTGGCCTTTGGACAACTCTAGCTGTTTCTCTTGACACAAGCGGAAATTCAATTTCATCTAACGTTTTACTGTTGGAGTTTACATTTACCCCCCTTGCCCTGCTTCACATTGTTTATTTTGTTGCTCTCGTTCCTAAGGCTATTCTTGTTTCCCTTCTCATTAGCTACAGTAGCTATTACGACTTGCGTCGACGCGCCTCCTATATAACAGTTCCTGAACTCTTCCTGACCTATTCAAGTATAATGTTAAAATGGAAAAATATCGATATTTATCGATAAATTAATTTATCTACACCGATATACAGCCATTGACATTCCCCTACCTAATATCAGTACATTATATATATACCTCCACACCAATATATCGATAAATATCGATCGTTTTATAATCCGATATATAGTTGCCGAGCTTCCCCTGTTTATACTGACCTTTCCTGGCTGATATTAGTACATTGCACATATTTTCGATCATGATATATATCGATACTTATCGATAAATTTAATTTGTTAAACTGCCCTGGCCGATATTACTATACTGCAGTGATTCCAAAAGGATGTACCGATATAAAAATCGATAAAGTTGTTTTATCTATATAGCAATATATAGCTTTTCACCTTACTTTGACCGATATTGGTACATTTTGAACATTTTTAGAAAACGATAAATATTCCTTTCTGATATATGTATATCTCTGAGCTTTCCCCTAGCCGATATTAGTATACCGTCAGAATTTATATAAATAGATAGATATCTCGTCAAGGGTATATAAACTTCGGCTAACCGAAGTTCGCTTTCCGCTTTCATTCTTGTTCACGTTGCTCACTTTACCTGGCTGCCCGCCTTCTCCACTTTGCCCGTCCTTCCCATTCGACAGGTTCCGGCTCATCTGCACGTGGTTTGTGAATCAGAAATGGTTCGACAATGTTGTGCTGCTCTTTATTGCACTCAATTGCATTACACTGGCCATGGAAAGACCAAACATCCCTCCAAGCAGCACCGAAAGATTGTTCCTGTCAACGGCCAATTACGTGTTCACCGTTGTCTTCACCGTCGAGATGTTCATTAAGGTGAGTGGTGAGGGCGGACTGCGTCGATAAAGGACTCGCCGAGACTGACACTGACTCACTGACTGACGGCTGGCTAATTGGATTTCAATTTCAATTTTGGCATCTCTCATTTTGTGCGCGTCGTTTGCAGGTAGTTGCGACGGGCATGTTTTACGGCCGGGATGCATATTTCACATCCGGCTGGAATATAATGGATGGATCTTTGGTTACCATTTCGATAATTGATTTGTTAATGTCATTGATTAGCGAATCGAGTCCAAGGATATTTGGGATTTTAAGGGTAAGTACACGTACGTGCCAGGGTCCAGTTCGTGCAGCAGCAATCAGCGCTCCACATGCATCAGCAGTAGAGGCGGAACCACAACAGCGGCGGCAAACAACGACAACAACAACGAGAGCTTAAAACCCGATTGCCACAATGTTCATCCGATAATTGGCATTATCTGCTCGAACCTTATGTTTTGGCTGCTGCTGCACACACGCGGATCCAAAACAAAAATGCAAAACGCTCGCTCAATCGCCATGCCACGCATCGCCACGCTCGCTCGCTCGCTCACACGCTCGTTTGATCGTTCGTTCGCTCGCTCGTCCGATCGCTCGCTTGTTCGCTCGCTCTCTCTCTCTCTCTTCAAGCTATCTGTCTCTGAGTCTATATCTCTATTTCTGTCTCACTATTGGCTGTTTCTCAAACAACGACATCACATCCACACACACAACCACACACAAACGAAATTGTCTCTGAATGATTTCTTCATTATTTCTCTCCAATATCTTCACTAAATACATTTTATTCTACAAATTATATATATACCTATATTTATGACTATATTGTGTATAAATCGGGTTATCAATACCAATAAACGCAGGTAAATTCTCGCTGCTTTAACTACATATAACTCGAAAAACCAAAACCAAAACTAAAAACAAAAACAAAAAACCAACCACAACAAATACAATTTATGTGCTTTTATATATGTGTAGCCCTTCCTCTACTAACTAACAACTCGTACAAAAGCTTAACCCAATACCAATCCCAAGTAATTTGTTGGCTCGCCTTTCCATCTCGTATTGTAAATACTCCCCACTACGAAGCCTTCCCACCCTTCGTTCAAAAGCACCGAAACCAAAGCCTAACGACACCTCAGTTACGCCGCGTTGTTTTCATAGGCAAAGTACATAGAAGAGCCCTGCATGAATGCATTCAAAAAGTGGTTACAAAAGTAACGAATAGAGAAAACACTCGCCGTTAAAGGTTTGCCTGAGCGCTCTCTTTCTGCACTCCCGCTCTCTCGCTTGTTTTGTAAAGAATGAATATTCATGTGGATTCACGAATACTCGCCAATGAGTGCGCATTCCTTGCAGGGCTCTAGTGTATGTGTATAAGTATGTGTTCAGCAAATACCCTGCAAACATTTTGTGTGTCGTTATTGCAGGCTGATGGGAATATATATGAAAAGATCGCATAACAGAGAATTACAAAATCAATGTTTATATTTGAGTTCAAAGAATGCCAAAACTTTGCATTCACTTTCGTCTTTGCCTATAACTTTAGCGGGAGACAGATGAATACTCTCTTTACTCTCTCGTTACTCTCTACCCAAACCAGAGGTAACTAGTTTGCCGTTTCAGCTTTGCCGAGCGCTTAACAATGATGATAAACGCATAGGGTAGGTTGTAGGGAGGCAAAGGGGACAGTTTCTTCTCCTCCTCCTTGTCCTCTTGAGTGAAATGTTTGCTGCCAAGATAAACATTTAGCTTCATTGAAACGCTGAGATCTGAATGTTGAATTTGCGCACACACGCAAATGACATTGGTTAAATATAGAGGCGTATTTTGTTCAGTAATTGATCGCGTTTGCAATCACAACTTGCAGTTCTCTGTTGCATAACTATCGCTTGGAGAAAGAACATATCTCTCAGCTATAATTTGAGAGTCCTCTTGAAGGCAGAGATAAAGCAGCATCCCAAAATGTTTGCAGATATCTAATGGCCGAATAATAGCCGCATTCATTCACGTTCACATTCACGATCACGATCACGTTCACAGTCACCCATTCTAGCTTGGCTTTGTTCTCCCACTCCCCCAGTCACACGCTCACGCCCTCGTTTCATAGTCGTTCTCGTTCTTGTGTTTGTTCCAAACCAAATGGTTCATGGTGATCTGGTATATATTTATATATATATATAGATATTCATACTATATCAGCAAATGAACATTGTTTTAGTATAATAATAGTCGTCTATATGGTGTCCAGATCCATATGCGACACCAGACACTTACACACATACACTCGTACACACACACACACTCGTTTATTCTTGCTCTTCATCCTGGTACTGATCCGCGATTTGAACTTTGATCCGTTCCGTTCCGCAGGTGTTTCGGCTACTTCGTTCCCTGAGGCCGCTGCGTGTGATCAACCGCGCCCCGGGTCTGAAACTAGTCGTGCAAACGCTCTTATCGTCCCTGCGTCCCATCGGCAACATCGTGCTGATCTGCTGCACCTTCTTCATCATCTTTGGCATCCTGGGCGTGCAGCTGTTCAAGGGCACCTTCTACTACTGCGAGGGTGAGAACATCAAGAACGTCCGGAACAGCGACGACTGTCGCAAAATACCTGGCAACGTGTGGACGAACCGCAAGTACAACTTCGATGATCTGGGCAAGGCGCTGATGTCGCTCTTCGTGCTGAGCTCTCGCGACGGCTGGGTGAACATCATGTACACCGGCTTGGATGCGGTTGGGGTCAACCAGCAGCCGATTGTCAACTACAACGAGTGGCGGCTGCTCTACTTTATTGCCTTCATCCTGCTCGTTGGATTCTTCGTGCTGAACATGTTTGTGGGCGTCGTGGTGGAGAATTTCCATCGCTGCCGCGAGGAGCAGGAAAAGGAGGAAAAGATCCGGCGGGCGGCCAAGCGGGCGCTGCAGATGGAGAAGAAGCGCCGCCGCATGCACGAGCCGCCGTACTACACCAACTACTCGCCGACGCGCATGTTTGTCCACAACGTGGTCACGTCCAAGTACTTCGACCTGGCTATTGCTGCAGTCATTGGCCTCAATGTGGTGACCATGGCCATGGAGTACTACAAAATGCCCATGCCGCTTCAGTATGCTCTGAAGATCTTCAACTACTTCTTCACGGCGGTCTTCATTCTGGAGGCGAACATGAAACTGGTGGCCCTCGGCTGGAAGCTGTACCTGAAGGACCGCTGGAACCAGCTGGACGTCGGCATCGTTCTGCTGTCGATAGTCGGCATTGTGCTAGAGGAGCTGGAGACGAACATTATACCCATCAATCCGACGATCATACGGGTGATGCGGGTGCTGCGCATTGCCCGCGTCCTGAAGCTTCTGAAAATGGCCAAGGGAATACGGGCGCTGCTGGACACCGTGATGCAGGCGCTGCCCCAGGTGGGCAACCTGGGCCTGCTCTTCTTCCTGCTGTTCTTCATATTCGCGGCGCTGGGCGTGGAGCTGTTCGGGCGGCTCGAGTGCTCCGACGAGATCCCCTGTCAGGGTCTGGGCGAGCACGCGCACTTCGCCAACTTTGGTATGGCTTTCCTCACATTGTTTCGCGTAGCGACTGGCGACAACTGGAACGGCATCATGAAGGACACGCTGAGGGATAACTGCGATGACGCGGCCGATTGCGTGCGCAATTGCTGCGTCAGCTCGGTTATTGCTCCCATATTCTTTGTGATATTCGTGCTAATGGCGCAATTCGTTTTAGTGAACGTCGTCGTGGCTGTACTGATGAAACACCTCGAGGAGAGCCACAAGCAAATGGAAGACGAGCTCGACATGGAGGTGGAGCTCGAGCGCGAGCTGGTCCGCGAGCAGGAGTTCGCTCAGGAGCAAAAGCTGTGCCAGCAGCTGGCGGAGGCGCAGAGCAAGGCGGCACCGCCCCCGCGCCCCCTGGCCAAGGTCAAGTCGCTGCCCAAGAACTTCATCTACAGCACGCCCTCGCTGGACAAGAAGTTCCCCAGCCCGAGCCTCACGGGCAGCGCGGCCACCAATCTCAATGTGACCAGCAGCAGCCAGCAACCGAACCAGAACCAGAGCCAGGGCGGTGCGGGCTCCGGAGCCGGACCACGTCGCCAAACCGTACAGTACTTAAACCAACAGCATGGCCTCGGAATGGGCCTCAGCCTGGCCGAGATGGGCGGCACGCTAACGCCTCAGGCGCTGGGCGCACGGCTGGGCGAGCCATTCGGCGGCGCCGCGACAGCAGCGGGAGCCTCAGCCCTCGAGCAGGGTCTCCAACTGCCGCCGTTGGGTCGCCGCGGGCGACGTGCCTCGGCCGTCGCTGGCTTCCGCAAGCGCGGTGTGCTGTCCAAGGAACGCTCGCTAGATGAGCAGGCCATACGACGACGCAATTTGGAGGTCAAGCGCACCAGCTGCGACTCGCTGCCGTGGGGCGGCGATGCTCTCGACTATCGGCGCGGCACCATCTTCGAGAGCCTCGAGTCGGACGGGGGAGGCAGCCCCTCGTCCAGCTTTGACATACGCAGCGTGCGCAGTGCGGAGGTGCCCCGTCGACACGCCACCGAGCCCGACAGAGATCACCACGATGCCGTGGCTGTGGTGTGCACCTCGACAATGATTCTACCCATGCCCACGCCCACGCCCACACCCACCGTGACAACCCAAGCAGCCATAACGCAATCGCAGCCGCCACGCCGGCCCTTCGGCTGGTCGCAGTCCGTTGATCAGGGCTGCCTTCTAGGCGGACCGGGACGCAGCAGCCTGCTGCTCTCCGTGCCGCGCTCTATGCCGCCGCGCAGCCGCAGCGGCAGCACCAAGCAGCTGTTCAAGCAGCAGGCCCTCGACGAGGATGCCGACATGGACGAGAGTTCACTGCTGTTGCCCACCACCCTGGGCACAGCTGGACGATCGCTGGACAACAGTGGCAATGCCACCGCGCTCGGAGTGGACGCCGCCAGCAGCAAGGCTATGGAATGCCCAATTGTAAGCAAGTCCGACTCGTCGGACATACTGCGGATCATCAGTGAGCGGCGGCGCATGGATCAGCGGGATCAGTGCGGCAACGAGGACAGCGACTACAATGAGCTGCTTCTGGTCAAGTCGCCGCAGTCGTCCATGGACTAAATGAGAGTGAGAGAGACCGGTGCTCTCAAGGCTCCCTAGATGTAACTGTAGATCTTTCTATCTCCCTCCCTCTCCCTCTGTCTGTTTGTTTATTGTTATCTCCCTCTCTCTCTCTCTATCTCTCTCTCTCTCTGTTTGTATCTGTGTAAGAACTCTTTAGGGAATTTTCTAACTATAACTGTAACTCCAACTGCAACGTATTACTAAATCGATAGTCGATAGGCAATAATGATAACTGTAACGATAACATTAATCGATAACTTTAGGTCGATTGCTGCATGAAATCGAATTGAAATTGTCAACTGTTTTTAGTGCAATCTACGGTTTTCATAAATTTAAACGCAAAATTAACAAAATTTAAACCAACCAACATCGATCCCCTGCTCCCATTTAGGGGAGAGGACATTGGCATACGCATCTTGGTCCTGGTTATCGAATCAACACAAACAACAACAACAACAACTAACTTAAACTGAAATTGAGAATAAAGTTGCAAAAATTGAGTAAAGGAAAAATCTCACTATTGAAATTTCCAAAGGTTATGAGCATGTATTTAGAGAGTATTTCCGTTTGAACAAAAGTATTTATAATATATATATATATGATATTATATACAAGACGTTTGTTAGGCGTCATATACATACACAATACACTAGTATATACAAACCTATATATATATACATATATATATATACATACACACACGCATGATGGATACATTTTGTGAAAGATCATCAACTCTGTGATTAGCTCTTAAAGTTTAAACAACAACAATTTCGCACAGCAAAACGGAAACGGGGAATGGAGCCATATGTATGTATGTACTTACTATGATCCACATCTATGTGCGTATACACTCAGAGAAAATATCAAGAATTCAGGAAAATAGCACACTCTCAAATGTGAAATTCATATTTCTGGAAGCTAGAGAAAACCTTCTACCTGGCCTGAGATCTTTAGACTCTGAAACCAGGAATTTGCTTGGATTCATCGTTGATGCCAGATCAAAACATTAGGGCGAAAGGCCAGCTTCAAAGGCCCGAAGGTTACATAAGCTTTCAGAAAGCTTTTCAAATTCAGTCTACCACATTTGGTCAGGCTAAAGGCTCATTCAGTAGCGCATTCTGCTTACATTTAGCATTAGCGCCATCTATGGTATGTTGTGCGTTCTGGTACAAAAAGTGTATCCCAAAATCAGTGTTTTTCTATGACAGCTATATGATATAGTGGTCCGATCTGAAAGATGTTTACACCTGAGCAGCTTACAGCAAAAATACGACTATGAACAAAATTTCAGAGCGATAGCCTAGAAAATGAGAGAGTAGTTCGCATGGAAATCGAAGGACTTGACTTGGCTTGTCATGCTGATCAAGAATTAATATATATATATATATACTTAATGGGGACGAAGATGCCTTCTTCTATGTATTATCGTGACAAACCCTCTGCAAGAGTATAAAAAACACTCAAAACTGATATTAACATTTCAAGAAGGTTTTCTTCTATTTGTCACGATGGAACTCCTCATTTCCTTAACAAAGTTCAGTGTCCAGCGGCGGAACTAAAACCATTTGGGAATTGCAAGAGAAACCTAGCTTTCAGATCCTCTTTTGCTTTAGCCAAGACATATAATAAAGCTCATTCGTTTGAATGATTTGTCTTTGATCTTTAATGAATTGCAAAATTCTCGAATTTTTTCTGAGTGTAACTGTTGTGCACACACACACACACACACACACACACACCTTGATAAGCAATAGCAACTGTAGTTGTTTAAGAGACGTGACTTAAGTCTAGCTAATGTTACGATTTTGTCTAAATCTAGTGCATTGTTGCCAATTTTCACTACACACAAACATATACTGCTGCTGCTAAGGATATTTCTTCACAGGAAGATGAAAAAAGGCAAGAAACGAATTTACTTAACACACGAACACAACAAATAGAAAACCAACACAAAGCTCTTTTCGACAATCTTTCGACTCTGAATAGTACTCTTAGCTCTAGCTCTAACACCTCTGGCTTCCCACTCGAAACGCTGAATATGAATTTGGAATCCGAAGCTCATTTCCAAGTGCCAAAAACATACACACAAACAGATACAATATTGAAGAAGAAGAGTATTGAAATCAGCCCATAGGAAATCGGTCTATATACATAGATGGTATACAATACGATCAGGTATATACGAGTTATGGTGCTTATGCACACAAACACACACAGAAAATGAAGTAAAATCAATCTATTCATGTGGTAAATCAAACTTTACAATAGATTTCGATTGATTTGACCATATAAATGGGTTGCTTCCACCATATTTACTATTGAAAACTATAAGATCAATCCTTGAATGTGATAAGATCAAGAAACACAAGCAACACCAAGAAAACTTAGAGAGCCATTGCTTGCAAATGCTTGCAAATGAGTGCGAGTGAACAGCAATACTTGTGTAGGCAAAACAGCTAACCAGCAGATGGCCATATACAGTTACAAAGCGGGCCGCCCCATGGGCATAATCAACAATCAACGTTTACCATGGATTTTGATTGATTTGACCACATTTATGGGTTGTTTTTTCCTCACTTACTAACCCAAAACTATGCATTATAAATGTATGAGTCTGTATAACTTTGGATAACCATTAGGAAAAGACAAGGCGGCAGCAAAAATCAACTATAATTAACAATAAACACAACAACAACAGCAAATTTAAAGTCTAGCATTTATATAAAAAAATGATATAGTAGAAATTTTATGATGAATTAATGTTTAATAAACACTATATATATATATAGATAAATATATATATATATATGTATACATAAATTATATATAGTATATATACACACACACACATATATATACATACAGTACTTATATATAGCATATGGTATATGTACATAATGGAACTTTCAACGAATTAACAGAAGAAATAAGAAACACAACACCACTTTTTAGGCGCACTTCAGCTAAGTACAGACACATGCTTACATACTTACTATGTAGCCAGGATAATAATAAGCAAAGTGTATAAGAACAACAACTACAACAACAACAACAACTACAACACTACAAAACAAACACTGTCAATTTTTTCAATATATTATATATATATAATTTTGTTCTCAAAATGCTAGAATTTTACACTGTTTGTAGGGGAAAATTGAAGAAGAAGTTGAAGGTCGAGTTTGATAGTTGATGGATTATGATGAAGCTTACACTGAAAACAACCACAACAACAACAACAACAAAATTTAATTATGTAATAATTTCATCTGTGCCTTTCTCTATAAATATATTTATACATTTACATACATTTATATACAAACAACAAAAAGTATTACGATACATATACATATATATATATATATATATGATACATACTTATATACAAATACTATAACTTTACTATGAAAACTATACTAAAGAAAACTAAATTCTAACCTTAACACACTCACTTGCTTACACATGCATGATCAGAAAGCTTTGTCTACGCGATAAAGCATTTTCACATCTGGCAATGCCTTTCTCTCTTTCACTTCAATTGATACACCAAATCCAGTGTCTTGGTGAGGCCACACATTTACACACAAACACCAAACTGTAGAACTAGTTAGACTTTATATAACTTTATATATACGGTTGGGTAGAAAATCTCAGCAGATTTCATTCATTCATTCTTTAGAACTTTTGGGAGATTTGTCAATTTGAATTGACAAAGTGAGAGAAGTGAGATGCATGATCAGAAAGCTTTATCTACTGCTTAATAGATATTTTAAAGTCAGTCAAACACCAACTCAGTTGCTTATGTAGCCAGTGTGACCAGTTTCATTGGTGAGCCACAAATTTACAAAATGTTAAAATAAAGTTTCTTGGAAGAAGGAGATTTGCTTGATAGCCAGAATGGGAAGAGATTTCTAATGACAGCCCTGGGATGATAGATATGAGATGATGGTAGAGATGTTAAATGGCTATGCGATTTGGCTTCGACTAAGATTAGGCTTAGTTAAGGTAAAGCGCTTCGGCAGGGCACAGTTTTGCCCTTGCTCGCCCTGTCTCCTTTATCTCTCTTTCTCTGGGACAGTGTCAAGCTCAAGCAAGGCCACAAGCCATCTCAAGCATCTCTGCCCCATATCTATAACTCTGATACTCCATTGTTATCTCACTCTCTCTCCCTCTCTCTCTCTTTGTCACTCTCTCTCTCCCTCTCAGACACACACACACACACACTATAACAATACAATTGCTTAACACATAAAGTTTATAGGTTAAAATGCGCTAGTAGTTTTGAGCGAATTTTTTTTTGTAATTTTTTAATGTAGCCGCTTGAAGTAAAAACCAAAAAACAACAACTATTTTTTTCATTTTTTTTTGAGGGTAAATTGAAAACAAAAAAAAAACTATAAAGTGCGTTTTCTTGTTGATTAATACTTAGGTAAAAACATTAAACAAAACTAAAACGAAAACCAAAAAAAATTAATGTTAATTAAAACAACAAAAATTAGACAAAAGTTGCCCAAAAACTATTGCAAAAGCAAATTACAAAGTCACAAAAAAATATTAAAAAATAACATAAAAAAAAACAAAGAAAAACCAAAGACAGACAAATACAAACTTTTGCTTTGACCTCAAACCTAGATTGCAAAACAAAGAATCAGAGTATTATGCAGAAATTGTTTAAGGCGAAGAGTCCAAAGCAAGGATCGAATGTACTTAGAAAACTATTATATGTATGTGTTTGTTTAACAACAACAACAACAATAACAACAACAATAGCCATAACACTTAGACTAAAACCTGAAAGTGAAGGAAGAATTCTCACTTGTGTGTCATATAAGGCCCACGCTCCATAGAATCAAACTAACTTATTGACTTATTGAACTAAATGTTTCTACATACAAACATACACACATGCTTCCCAGTCAAAGCCAAAAGCCACACAAGTCCATACACACACACACACACACACACACACACACATGCACACTTATATTATGATTATAAACAATAGCCAAGTTGTAAGCATATTTCGTTGCAAGCAAAATCGGAGATAAACACGAATTATAAATTATATTGTGCAACAGATTGGTTGAAAACTATAAACTATATAAGTGCATATGTAGGTATGTACATAAGTTCAGTGCGCGGCATGCATGTAAGGGCAGCAACAACAAGAACAACAACAAAACCTAAGAGAACATTATAAATTAAAGAGACATTTGAAAACAAGAAAACAAAAGCTTTGATTCTGAAAGGAAACACATATCACTCAGGTGGGTATATCATACAGGTGGAGAGACAACGCCAGATGGCAGGAACAGTGGGACAGGTCGGCCAAAGGCCCTTGGACACTACACTTCATGCCCAATTTGGAAGGATGGCCAAATAAACGTCTATCTGACGCAGCTCCTAGACAGGCATGGCTGCTTTTGTAGCAACCCGCAGAATGCACATGCCCTGGCCGAGCAGCGGTGGAAGATGCTGAACATGTTATGTTCAGCTTGTCATATATATGTATATAAATATATGTATGTATGTATATATATATATATATTGCTTCGCAGAAAATCCTTCTTCATTTAATCCCTCCTGAACATAGACAGCGGATACTCAATATCTTTGTGGCGATGGAGAACTTGGACACTAGCTCTGATAACGACTCTAGCAGCGAGGACGAGGAACAGCCAGCAGCCAGCGGCAGTTAGTGTTAATATTCCCGATGATGTTTAAAGAAAATGGTTTGAAATATAAATGAAGCATATAGAAAAGTGTGATGATTTGGTTGATCGAATTAAGATTGGGATCCGGGGCCAGCGAACGCTTAAATTTTACACTCGCTTGTGTGAGCGACACTTATGAGAATAGATGAAACATCCTCTTCCTCGAAGCTTACGTCTTACGTAAGCGAAAGAGGACAGTTTCTTTCCCTCCTTCTCTTCAGTTGCATTTTCGGACAGTTCGATGGGGTTCGAACAAGAACCGTTGCAGATACTCTATATGCGTTCAACTCGATAAGTTATCGCTAGGTGAATATGATTTCTAACCCCATTAAGAATGTAAGAAGTCTACATGCATTCTAAAAAACGGAATATTAAAGTGCTGCTCGTTGTCACATGCACTGCTTGCTTTTGCTTTTGCACTGCTTGCCTGCACAAGTCGTAACTTTGTCAAACTACTTCTACTTCTGGGCTCTTAGCAAGAACCTTTTTCGCCCCTACCTTCCCACCTTTCCCTCTTACCACTCTCTTAATCTCACTATCTCTCACTATCTCTCTCTCTCTCTCTCTCTCTCTCTTAATTGTATTATAATTTTGTCTGTGTTTGAGAAATTATTATTAATGGATAACTGACATTGCATTTCTGTGTCTCTTGTTGTCATCGCGCTGTGTTGTTTATTGTTGCTTGCCTTAGTTTGTTATTGTTGGTTTTTGTCCCCCTTGCTCATTGTCTTATTGTTGATTTTCTCTTTATTGCATAACAGTCGCTGCCCCCCGCTTGCCGCCGCCGCTGTGTTTATCAAGCGGCGGCCATAAACGCAGCAGTTACCGCAAAAGTCAAGTGAAAATACGAGTATATATAATATTTTTGGCGCCGCTGTTATAACAGCCCAAGCACTAGCCCTTGCCGCCCCCATACTCATCCCCTTGGCCATCACCCTTCCATTCCACTCCCCAACCACGCCCCTTGCAGACACACATACACACACACTCACGCAATGTGCGCTAAAGTGCGCTCGCTCATTTGCCTGTGCGCCTGCGCGTTTGCGTTTTTAATTAACGGCGGTTTCTTCTATTGCTTCATGAAACTAAGATTGCAAATGAAGTAATTATAACCAACAACAACAAAAACAACAACAATAACATAAAGTTGCGTTCAACAACAACGGTATTTGGTTCAATTTCATCGCCATTGCCAGCCTCAGCCCCAGCCCCAGCCTCTGTCTTCGTCTTCATCTTCATCTTCTTCGTCATCTGCATTGCTGTGCGTTTTACCTCTCCAATTCCGATTCCGACTCCGACTCCTCGACTCCCGATTCCGACTCCAACAAGAAATGCGTTCATGGTCAAAGTGTCAAACGTGACGCAACCGGAATGAATGTGGTGGATGTGTGTGTGTGTGTCTGTCTGTTGATATGATTGTGAATGTGTGGATATGGGATGCCTGCGTTTGCCTAGCGATCAAAATCTCAAAATCTGAAATGTCTATGGGATATATGCAACTCTATATATTTGGTCGAGCGATTTTCAAGAGCTTTTTCAACACGTCGCCTTCATAAACCGTAACTCGTGCTCGGACTTGGACACCAACTAAATGGAAATCATAGAAACACGCTCATATTTTGTGTATGGGGAAACCGTTTCAAAATGCAAAGTCATCGCTTTAAAGTGTGAAAATATTGGTAACATTTCAACTGAATAATTCGATTTAAAGCATTTGAAAACTTTGCTGCCTAATGATGTTTCACAAGTGCAAAGGTTCTTTGACCTTGAATCAAAAGGGTGAAGACATTACCATTGCTGGAGGCTTGACTAGTGGTAAGCCCAATCCCTCCCATCTCCTTGGACAGGCAGGCTGCACTTTCTTTGAACAGGTTGACTACGAGCCCACCTTTTGGACAAAGCTGGCTGCGAAGACTCCTTAACCAACTGCAAGCCCGAAAAGTTTCCTCTACTAAATTTGATTTCTTCAAGAATCAGTTTTATGTTAGCCAGATGATATAGCCTTTCGATCTGGCTCAAATTTGGTCAGCGGAAGGGGCGGCTACTAAGGCGATTACAACCCAAATTTGGTTGGATTTGGTAGAACAACTAAAAAACTTGACCATTCTATGAGATGATGAATCTGAAACAGATATAGATAAATTTCTTCTTGGTCTTTGAATGTACAATCTCTCTAATCCCCAGGATCAGATTTAGATTATCTGAAAGCTTTTTCAAAACTTTTCACCATTATGCGATGCACCTGGCCCAGCCTTAGCTGCCATTCCGAGGTGCGTAAATAAGTGCACACATACAAATATGCATACATATGTATGTATTTGTGATTGGTTGGCTTTTGTTTGTATTGCATATTTATTTGCATCTGTGTGTGTGTGTGTGTGTGTGCTTTAGTAGCACGTTATTATTTATTTGCTTTTAGCTGAAAATGAACCGAGAGTTGCGACTGCGGCTGCTGTGGCCGCTTTTGCTTTTTCTTGACACTTTCACTTTTCTCATTAAAATATGAGCCCGAGCCCCGAACCGACCTATAGCTATACGGCGTGGTATATATATATATATATATATAGCTCCTATAGCTGCTGCAGCAGCAGGGCACAGTCAGCGGTGCCGTCAGAGACAGGTTTTTGCTGACAGCCGCCGAGTCGCATACAATGTGACATGACTATCTCTATAACACTTCCAATCCACCTCTCTCCCCCCCACCTCACCATTCTCCCCTCTCCCTTCGGCACGCACATAAACCCTTGTGTTTGTCACCTAAAAGTCGTTGATTTCATTGGCATGTGTGTAAGTATTCGTTCCATCTTCATTCATGGACTTCAACTTCAGCAACTCCCAAAGCCCAATCTCTCATCTTGAAGCTCTTAATTTGTGGCTTTTGGTGTCACTGCATATGTATATGTATGTACATATGTGTGTGTTTATTGTAAACTTGGTAATGTTTGCCCTTTCTCTCCTGCCTTGGTTATGTTGTTGAACTTTTCAATTTCATTCAGATTCTACAAGCTTGCTGCAGTTGATATGAGTAACTGCATCCTTTCCTTGCACATAATTTGCCGTGTGTGCGTATGTGTGTTTGTGTGTGTGTGTGTGTGTTTGGCCTGACATTTGTGCTGCCAATGCAAACCAGTTGGCTTGAAGTTAAAGTTCCAGTTGTCCAACTGCTTCCTCCTCCTCCGCTTCTTGTTGTTGTCGTTTTTGCATGGATTTTTAGTGAGCGCCCTTTTGTGGCGACCAGAGTCGAGAGCTTTGACTCTCGTTAAATACAAGTCGTTTCATTATACCCTAACAGAGGAAGAGGGTATCCATAATAATGTCAACATGTTTGCAAATCACACTCTGGTGGCTGTCTTTGCTTGGCTGTAAGTTTTAGATTACAAAGTTTGATAAAGATATAGGGTTGCGCTTCGCAGTGACAGTTCACAGTGACACACACACATATGCAGATAGATGAAGCTGCCAGTTCTTCTATATAATATATATATATATCCCCAAGAGTATTTCATCTTCGGCTTAGCAGAAGAAGCCTTCATCACTTGGCTTTTTGGCAATATTTATTTATTGATTGCTCTTACTGTTCCTTGGGCCTTGCCAAAAGAACTGGTTTTCCATCTTCCATCCATGCCGTGACCAATCCCCAAGTGCCACTGGGACTGGGACTGGGACTCGGTTTCATGTAGTCTAACTGCACAGTAGTCAATGCATATCTAACGGTAAATGCACACTGTCGATTGTTGTCTGTGTGTCTCCAAATTAAATGTCTCGCTGTCTGCGGTTCTGCTGCGTTCCCAACTTTTATTGGAAAAGCTGAGCTTAAGTTGAAGTTGTTAAGGATTGCACAATGCATGTTTTGGATTTGGATTTGGTTTCGGGTTCGGCTTTCGCATGGGGTTCACCAGACGTTAACAACAAAGGCAACAACAACAACAACAACAATAGCAACAACGGCAACGGCAACGGCAACGGCAACTTGTCTCCCATGACGGTTGTTGCGACTATTTTGGGTTTTCCGAAAGACGCAGGTGTTTGGAGTGTTGCGACTGTGTAAATAGGTCAACCAGCAACAACAACAACAACAACGTCAACGTCAATTAGCCAGCCTGTTAATACCGATTGCAATTACATTTTCATTTCTTGCTACTGGTTCGATTTCTTTTTGAACACGTGCTGGGTGTTACGATTCTTATAAGACTCAGAAGTGGATAGTCAAAAGGATTGTGGACACATAACAACAATTCAAATGTGAAAGGATTTCAATGGTGTAAGTCAAAAAGGACTGTGTTTGTTAAGGAACACATTCAAAAGGATTTGCCTGGTGTGATAGCATTAAGCATTTATTTACAAGACCTGACCCCCAGTGAGGATTCGGAATCTCAGCAAACCAGGAGCTTATCCTCTGAAAATAGAGAAGGGAGCATAACTAACAGTCATTTGGGACCACCTCAAATGGATACAAACCAAATTTGGTTAGTTTAGGATGTAAAACAGAAAAGTTATGCCAATAAGTGTTCATTCCTTAACAATCGGTTATATGGTAGCTACGTGATATAGTCGTCCGTTACCGTTGATCAACACTGGCGGGCAATCCCCGTATCTTAGCTTATAAGAATAAAGACACAAAAACTGCTATAGACTCCTCCAATGCAAATACGTCCAAGAAAATTAGCTATTTTCTATCTCCCATAGATTCCGAACTCCTCCCAAGTTTGTCATGCGTTTGAATGTGTATTTGATAAGAATTTCGATATACTTAGAAAGGTAAAGAAGACTTTTGCATTGATGATACTCAACTCCATCTCTACCAAACATTGTTGGATCCCAAAGAATTCTGCTTTCGATTTCAAGCTGAGGCACTTGATCAGCAACCACCAAAAAGAAAGGCCCAGGCAGTATATGTAGGACTTGAACCTGATCTATATATTTCCGTACAACATATTCATTCACTTACGATCATCGGCTAAAGCAGGTCTAATTTGAATATTCAAACTTTAATGGGATCAAAATCCACATGCCATAATTTTGTGTTTCCTTTTCCCTTTTCTTTTTATCTTTTTGCCATATTCAAATATATCAATGGTTCACTTTTGCAACAAACACACGCACACACATATACACACTCACATAACAACAACAACAACAACAAGACAAAAAAATGCTTATTACAACATAAGCGATGACGCGTTGCTTTTGTATGTTAACTGTCTGTCGGCCATTGGCTCTCTTTTGAAGCCGCTCTTCTGCTCTGACTCTCATTCATTCACTGTTCATCTCTCATTTCTTTACTACACGAAGTCAGACACTTTCGTTGTGGTAACTTATTAACGGTACATTCAGCAAAGCCGCTGCAGCATTTTGGCTTCAGCTGAGAGCACACTCACTTGCGCTTTCAAGCTTTGCCGAAAACTGAAACTTAAGCTCTGGCTCTGGCCCTACTGCTGCTGCTGCTGCTGCGCTGCTAAGCTGAGATTTAAGCTCATTCACTCTCTTGCTGGCTTTTCGGTTGTTTTTGTTGTTTTTTTTTTGGCGCTGCGTTTTTGAAATTGTTGGCATATTTTTACAGCTGCTCAAGACGCGCAGCCGCAATTCGTGAACGTGCGTTCAGGCCAAGCGGTCGTCTCTGCCAGCAGCTCCGTCGCTTGATTCGCAAAAACCAAAATTTTCAAATTTCAACTGTCGTTTGCAAGCGATTTCAAAACGATTCCAAGCCTCCAGAATTCACACAGATCCCAAATCTAATTTCAAGCTTAGCTGTGCGCGTGCGAAATCTAAAACGTCGAAAACGAAACGAAAGTAAGAGTGTGCCGTCGAACAAGTGCCAAAAAGAGGAAGAGGAAATTCAAAATTCTAACGGCTTTTTCAAAACTCACACTCGCTGGCCCTTGGCCCATCCATGCCCCGCTGGCCCCGCTCTTTTATTACACAACTTTCGCGGCGCAGAGAGTTTTATGTGCGATAATTTTTGTTGCCTTCTTTTTTGATTTTTTTTTTTTTTGATTGTGAAAATGATTTGTTAATACAAAATAAAAAAAGAAAAGCATATAAATATATAAAGCCAACGACACACATTGGATTTAACAGATACAGATACATATATATGCATATAATATATATGTTTTTTTGAATAATTTTTTTCTTGAGTTTTGAGTGAAAGTGAACCAGCAGCAGCAAAACGCAGAGCCACAGTGAAAGAGGAAGAACCCGACCAACTATATCGATCGTATATATATATCATATATATATATATCTATATCTTGGATCAAAACTGCAAAGTGCTTACCTCTAATCATGCAACGATTGCCGTTGCTGATGCTGATGCTGATGGTGCTGCTCCTGGGGGCCCCCATCAGGGCAGCCATTGACAAGGACGACAACAAATCTGGCACTGCTTATGCCTCCAACAGGCGCAACATAAGCGCTGCCGACTCAACTGCCACACCTGACACCCACAACATGATCAATCTCAGCCTGCACAATAAGAACATTGATCTATCTCAGACACAAAGATTGCGAGATGCCTTGAATGTCTTTGATCTGAGCCTGCTGGCCGGCCAATGGAGCCAAGTGGAAACGGCTGGCCTGCTGTCCACCAACTGCACCAAGGACATGCGCAGCTATTTGAGCGGCCTCAGCGATGCCAAAATGTGGGCCATCAAGAGTAAGTGGAAAACTGAAAACTCTGAAAGAATATTTGAATTGGAATTGAAAAATATTAGAAAAAATTTCTTATGAAAGAAAGATCAAGATCAAATTGGAAGAAAATTATTTTCTAAATTTTAGAATTTTCTTAAAAATTTTCTATTATTTCTTAAGCGTAGAAAACACCTTCGTAATTATAGAACAAATTTCTTATAAAAACCGATTTCATTTTCTAGAATACAGAAAACATTTTCTAAACTTAAGAAAATTGACTTATCGACTTATTTTTTCAGGATTTTTTCTATTTGTCCACATTTTCACATAATTGTTTTCTAAATGTTTTACAAATTTCTAGAAATTTTCTTTAGCTTCTTAACTAAAGAAAATTTTACTGAAAAACTTTTGAAACTACGAGAAATTGAAAAGAAATCTGAACTTGTTTTAATATAAAACAAAAAAATTATTCCAAAATGTAAAAAATCTGAAAACAAAAATGAGAAATAATCGCCCTTTGACTCAAAAGTTTGGTGATTTGTCTTCATAGTATATATTTTTTACTGAATCATTGAAATATAACTAACAATAACTCTCCTGATCATCCTGATCTTCTGTCTTCAGGTGATCTTCCTACTCTCTTCCGCCTAAGCTTCATCATCCCATTTTAGTTGATAACAAAGATGTTGTGGGTCTTAGCGGGAACAACAACATTATCCTCATCATACCCCTAGCCTATATCTACTATATAGTTCTACAGCTGAAACTCGAACTTTTGATTTTGATTCTCCAGAAAAGAACAGAAGCAAAAGCAAATGCAAACAAAAATTTTCAATTTCAGCTAAAAACAAAAAGCCATCGAGAATGTAACCATGTATATATATATATATATATATATATGTATATGTTATGCAACTTCATATATTATTATTGAAATTGAAAGCTGTCCAGAGTGACTCGCACTTTCCATGCAACATGCAACAGCTCATTCTTCGTCTGCATCTGCATCTCGGCATCTCGGCATCATCATCATCCGGTTCAATTTCCATTTCCATGTTTTTTCCTCAATGTGTGAACGAACGTGTCATTCTGTTATTGTTATTTTTTGTATTTGTTCTTTTTGGGTTTCGATTTCGTGTGGTTCGTATAGCCATAGCCATATAGACATAGACACAGCCATTGCCCATAAGCACAATCACAATCTGTCTGATGTGATGTCGATGTGATTTCGATGTGATGTGGAGATAATCTACATAAATGCATGCACAGCCGCTGTTGCTGTTGTTGTTGTTGCTGTTGTTTGTGTCACGCCAAGGTTGAATTAAGTTGTTGTTGTTGCTTCTTGTTCTTACAATAACAACAACAACAACAATCAAACAGCTCAATTAGTTTTCCAATTTGAATTTCTAGCTCAAATTGTTTTGGCCATTATGTCAGCGTGCCAGCGTCAGCGTCAACGTCAGCCTCAGTGGTTTTGCACTGCTTGCAGAAAAGCCACACACACTTTGCTGGACGCCGCCTTGCAATTTACGGTGGCAACAACAATGACAACGGCCTGCAGAATTATGAATAAATGTTGTACGACTAGTTTTATGGTTTGGCCAGGCCAAGACAAGACAAGTCACAGACTCACCTGTGCCTGTGCCTGTCCTCTTGCGGTCCATTGTAGCCCACTGACCAACTGACTGAGTCTTGGACCTGTCCACCACCAAGCCCAATTTATGGCCAAAAGCCAAAGCTACCTCCTTCTCTCCTCCCCCTCTCCATCTCTCTCCATCTATAGCTGCATATATGTGCCTGTCTCTTTCTCTATTTGAGTCTCTGTTATGTAATCAATTAACACAAATGTTGGCCCAAAAGACATATCCAAGAAAGCAATAACAACAATAACAATAACAACAACAACAACAACAACAGCAGCATAAGTAACGAAAGAAAGAAAAGAAAAGAAAAGAAATACCATGCACAAAAATAAAAGTGTTTTGTTGTTGGGTTTATTTCATAGTTTCTTTTGCTTTGGCTTTTGCTTCACATGAACGTGGAAGCAGTCAAGCACAATGGGCTTAAATGTTAAAACCAATCTTAAAAAAAAAGAAAAAAAATCTGTGAAAATGGCTTAACGCCCTTTTGGTGTGCTAGTTTTTAGGCTATGGGACAATCTGTGTCCCAGCCAGATAAAGTCTAGGAAATATTCTTCATATTCATCTGATTCTTTTCAAAAAAGCTTTCCAAATATTCCAATTTGGTATTGGGGAAACATTTAAAAGCTCTCTGATAGAATCTAAGAAACATATACTTCATCTTCTGCATTTATCCACCTTTCCTAAGAAGAACCAATATAGACTTATACTGTGCTAAGATCTTGAATTCGCAATTGTCTCACATATGGAAATTGACACAGAACCGAAGAGAATAGAAAGAAAACAGAGCCCATGGCAACAGCCACACAGGCACGTTAGCTTCTGCCTGAAAAGGTAAACACACAAAGAAAGGGAGAAGAACCTGTCATCTTTGCTTAACCTTCGTCTCTTCTATGCTTCGTCTCTTAATACAACATCATGCCAGACCTTCGAAGAAGACGATGTTCCCCATCAGAGAACTGCAGCGATGAATCGCAACTACTAGTTCACTACACTACTACTATATGCGGTGTTTGTGGCGTTGTTTGACTGAACAGTGGGGTGAGTTGTTGAGTGAGTAATAGCAAGGGTGCTTCTGCTTCTGCCCGAGATATCTGACCACCATTGACACCTACAATGAAACAATACAATGCTCTCCCACTTACAGCTTATCAAAGTTCTCCTTGCCTACGACGTCAGGTTGTCATTGTTGCTGCAACAAAACGAGAGAACTGTCTCTAACTCAGCACTAATTGACTGAGCTGAGTAGTTGCATATTTAGTAGTGGGAGTCATATTCTCTCATCTTCAGCACCTGAGAGGTCCCTAGTATTTGAATACTTCTATGAACTTCCCTCTCAGCATCCCCAGTTAACATATCATCTTCAACTGCTGCTAATCAGTTCTCCATTTAACTTGACTTTTGGCTTTGGACTCTCTAAATTGTGTCAGTGTTGGGGCCATTGTCGCCGTTTGTTAACTGGCGACATCTCTGTTGACTCTAACTCTGTCCATGGTCCACGGTCCATGGCTTTTCCTGTGTGTTTGGGGCCGCACAAGCAAACCGGAGTTTGTAGCCAGCTTCCTTACCCTTCCGCTTTGCCCCCATCCGTGTTTGGTTTAGTTTGTCACTCGCCTTACTTGCTTAAACTGGGGCTCAAATTGTTATTTAAACGTTGTGCACATGATTTTGTTGTGGATTTTGTCGTTGATTTTGTTGTTGATTTTGTTGTTGCTTTGGTTATGGCTTCGAGGCCCAGGCCGGTCTGGTCTGGCCTGGCCTGGCCTGGTCGGGACTTGATGGCCAAGATCAATGGCTAATAAATGCGGACCGCCTTGCCTATGGATCTACCCAAGTAAGCTGAGTTGTGTGGCTCAAGTTTAAGTTTTTCGTTATTTTTTTTGGTTTTATTTTTATAATTTTTATATAATTTTTTGGTAGCAGCTACGCTTCGTTGCTTTGCCTGATTGTCAGACCCGATTGGCCTGGCCCCAACAATATGGCATAACTGCAGTTGATGTTGTTGTTGTTGCTGTTGTTGCTGCTGTTTGGCCATAGACTAAGTTGAAGGCCTAGCGTTTATCAGGGGCATGATTTTCTAGTTCTTGGCCTCCAAGTTGAACTAATCCTGTCCAGAAATCAGCTTAATGTCATGGAGAAGTTTGGGTGATGTTTGAAATGGAGAAGGTTAAACATCTTGTAAGAATGGGATTAGAACCTCTTGAGAGTTCTATAGCCATGTCTCTATAGACTTTGAGAAATCGAAATATTGCGTCATACATTTAGTTTTACAAATCTCTAGAGGTTCACTGTCTGTTCGTCTATAATTCCTTGAATTTTTATCACCAGCATTATCATTTTGAGACCATTTAAGCCCAGGATCTGTGTGATATTTTTTGCTTAAGATTGAAATTAGAAAACCAACTCGTATGATGGCCACGAAAATGCAGGGGCTTAACCAACTCGTATGATGGCCAGGAAAATGCAGGGGCTTTCGCTTGAAATAAATGTGAACTAAAGAAACTAACAAAATTAATTCAATAAATAATGCAAAAAGAACAAAAGACTTGTGCACTTCCAAGTCCACAGGCAAGAGCTAACTGCACATTTTGAGAATCGTGGAGGGCGGCACAGTCTACCAAAGTCTGGAATAGCAAAGTATTACTGTAAATGTAAACTAAGAATGAAGAAGTTTCTTTGTCTTTCTACCGAATCGTAGCAAATTCGGTGTGAATCTCATGTTCCACAGCGGATATCTATTTTATATAGCTACCATATTGCTCCTGCTCCTGCATATAGAAATTATTAAGAAATCGAAGTCATGTAGGTGACATCAAAGGATGACATCTCCCAAGCCATTGGTAATCGCAACTATGAGAACAAATCTGGCAGCGACGGTCGAGGCTGAGTCAATTTGGCAGACAAGAAGAGCTTTCTGAAGCTCAAAGGCTTCTTCAACTCAAACGACAACAGATACCAAACCTTCCCACGAAGCGAGGGCCGAAAATTGTCATTGTATTTGTGTGCATCTCATAGATGATTGAGAGTGAGATTGTCAGAGAGTGAGAATGAGCTATCACGAGAGGCAAATTTGAAATTCAAAGTACGAGATAGAAAGAGATAGATAACTTATTTGTCTGACTGCTCTCCTGTCTTGTCACCATGCAGTGGTCCTGTCTGGAGTAAAGACGTGCACGGCAAGAGAGCATAAAGAGAAATTAGCTGGCTATCTCCTTCAATCGAGCGTCGAAGGGAACTTTCAACTGTATTTTCGACTGTATTTCAACTCCAGAGCATTTGTATCCGTTGCACACCATAGCCGAAGGACACCAATTGTATTCTAATGAATATGGTGCAAAATACTGTCGGATTCGATCAGTACAAGTATTGGTTTGTTTTGGAATGATAACAGTATGAACGACCATTTGATTGGAAAACAATCAGGCAGGGCTCTAATATATACTTCTGTATCATTACTCATACGACATGTTGGTCAGTAAGATTATATATATATATATTGCGATATAAAACTTCAAGATCTTGCTTTTGGTATCTTTAATATTGGGATTGTAATTGCAATTTGAATTGTCAATAAGAAGACCTAGACCTTGGGCTTGGATTAAGAGGGTATTGCTCTGCTATGTGGCTTTGGCTGCCACCTCAGATTGGTGTCTAGCTATTATAATGCCCGACACTTACACTTATCACATTGGATCGTTGTTGCCAATTACACGCAAAAACAAGTTTGTTGCCTAAGTCATTCGTTTTTTCTGTTTTGAGTTATTTTGTGGAGGCCAACGCGGAGCCAGAGCCAATAAATGCAATCAGCGGCCACTGAAAAACATATCTCGGTCAAAGTTGAAAGTGTTGGCGAATGGAGTCAAATGAACCGTTATTACAATTTGTACAACAACAACAACAATTGCTTATCTTGGACTGGCCTGGTCTGGCCTGGCCTGGTCTGGTCTGGGCCATAATTTCGTTTTCGTTTTCGCCGAAGCAAACAAAGAGAAGAAAAAAACTGCAAGACATTGCAACAAAATCAAATTAAACTTACATTACATAAGGCTGATGTTGACGTTGACGTTGACGTCGCTGCTTTGACCAGCAGCTGACTGGCTGAGTTTATCTATAGTTGTTGTTGTTGTTGCAAACATTCATAGTTGTTAATGTTATTGTTGTTGTTATTTAAAATCTTCAACTCAGCTCTCCAGCTTGGCTCAGCTTGTCTCGGCCTGGCTCCGCTGGGCCTCACTTGGCGTGTTTATTTGTTGTGCAATTTTGTGTCTGTGTGTGTGTGTGTGTATGTGCGTCTACTTCTTCATATTTTTACAAGAGCAACAACAACAACAACACGGGCATGGGGAAAAGCCACTGTAGAAATTATGTTGCGTGACGTTTCATTTCGCACAAAGACTGTAATTGGGTCTATAGCCTCCAAGCCCACCCCTTTGTCTTTCCACATGCCCCCGCTTCCGCAATCTGCCCCCTTCCTGGGACAGCCTACTTACATATATACCTCTTTGCCAAAAAGTCGGCTAAGTATATTGGCCTAAAAATCAAAAAAAAAAAAAAATTATGTCTTTTTGTTTGGCTGCGGCTGGTTTTTGGCCATGCCTCTGAGTAGCCATTTGTGGGCCAAACTAATGATGGACAGCGGCTTGGCTTGGCTTGACTTACTCTGCTGTCAGCTGTTGTTGGTCAATTCAGCAGGTGAAATGCATTACGAGGTCAGCACAGCTATTTGGCAATTACAATTACCAATTGCCATATTCGATCGATCATTAATGTTTCCTGGAAAACAGACACAGTTTGAGGAAGTTTGCAGGCATGGAAACACGCCCAGAGACAACACATACAGAGAGAGAGAGAGAGAGAGAAAGAGTAAGAGTAGGAGAGGGATGATGATGGTTTTTGGTCTCGCCGCAAAGTATTTACATAAATATTTGCATTTCTCTTTAAGACTCTTCGGGTGATGCTGAGTATAATGAAGATGTGTGGTCAGAGTCTTAGGTCTTGGAAGTTTCATGAACATAAGCCAAGAACTATAGAAACTTCTTGGATTTCAACTCGACAAAGAGGTGTGAAAAATCGCATAAGGAAAAGCATACAGTTTTGGGTCCTCTGTTTGGCTTTTGATTGACGTCACAGCTTAATGTAATAGTAGTAGAAGTAGTAGAAGTAGTAGAAGTAGTAGAAGTAGTAGTAGAAGTAGAAGTAGAAGTAGAATTAGAATTAGAAGTAGAAGTAGAAGTAGAAGTGGAAGTAGAAGTAGAAGTAGAAGTAGAAGTAGAAGTAGAAGTAGAAGTAGAAGTAGAAGTAGAAGTAGAAGTAGAAGTAGAAGTAGAAGTAGAAGTAGAAGTAGAAGTAGAAGTAGAAGTAGAAGTAGAAGTAGAAGTAGAAGTAGAAGTAGAAGTAGAAGTAGAAGTAGAAGTAGAAGTAGAAGTCGTAGTAGAAGTAGAAGTAGAAGTAGAAGTAGAAGTAGAAGTAGAAGTAGAAGTAGAAGTAGAAGTCGTAGTAGAAGTAGTAGTAGAAGTAGTAGTAGAAGTAGTAGTAGAAGTAGTAAGAATGGTAGTATAAGTACTAGTAGAAGTAGTGCAAATAGTAGTGGAAATAGTAGTAGAGGTACTAATATAAGTACCCTAGCAGTTAGTAGAGGAGACAGTAGTAGATTGTTTATAAACGATATAGCCGACGACTTTGCTTTGGTTCTTCAGATCTTTCTAACTGATCTTAACCCAAGAATCTAGAAAAAGTAAAAGAAGAATGGAATCAATTGCTAAATATACTTATATTTTCAACTCAAGTCTACTCAAACATGTCAACTCCTTTGTGAAGTTTCATTTATTGTGTTTCACATCTTCCATTTAACATTTTTGTAACATATCCAATGCTGTGTGACAAAAGCTCCTTGGCACACCTAATAATCTGCTCCACACATTGTTTTTGTCCCATGGAAGTAAGAAGGGCATGGCCAGGTGGTGCGTTTATGTTGTCAATTGAAATGAAAGAGGGCATTGCCAGATGTGTAAACTTCTATTGTGTCCTGCATTTCATGTGCATGAAAATGTAACAATGACATTGCATTTGAGAACATTTTGCATTTTGCAACAAGAAGATGTGAAAACGGGTCCTTCGAGGTGTTTAGTTTTGAAACATTTGAGACAACACTTAAACCTCCCTTCTTACTATAAGTGTTGTGGCATTTTTGCAAAGTTCTTCTACAGTTTCTCACACCTGACACTGGATAATTGCCTGATGATTGTCTGTCAAATTGGTTGAATGTGGCGGCGCTAAGCCAAAACACACACACACACACAGACTTGGACAACTCGTAAACCACTTGGCATACGCCCAAAACAAAAAAACAGCAGACAATTGCTCGCTGCGACAATTAAAAATGTGAACAGCAATAACAACATGAGGCAAAATTAAAAACTATATAAAAAAAAAAACAAAAAAAAGTTAACGATCAAAATTGCGCAGTCTTAATGTTTGGGTTTTTATTGTTGTTGTTGTTGCTTTTGCTGTTGTTGATTACCGAGAAATGAATATGTGAATATGAATATGAATATGACATTACATACACGATTACATGATGACAACTTTCTGTCTTTCTGTCTATCTGTCATCGTTTGCTCATCATCATGAGATGGCGACAATTTGCTGCCATTGCTATTTGCTATCAGGGCTCTATAACAATTTGGAGCCACTTTAGTTTCAAGTTTAATTTTATGCTTGATCTTGGATTGGCTTGGCTTGCGCTTAATCAAGCGATTTCTATGGAACTTATGCCTCCATCAAATGCACACACACACACCCATTCCTCTATGAAGGTTTGCCTTTACCTGGCCATGTCCAAGCCGTTATCTATCGTTTCTCGATTAACTAACTCGCCTGGCCCCATTTACAATTTTGACACTGAACCCCGCCCCAGCTCCCCGGCAGCTTGGTAAAAGTAACAACTTTTACAAACAAAAGTAACACTTCCGCCAGGTAAAAGTCAAAACGCTGACGTGAGACCCGAGAAACGTGCCACGCATTCCAAGAAAGCCAAGCAAAATTATGAAAGCTTACTCTTAATATGGGGTTATTGACCATAATTGCCTTTGAGCCAATTTGGTTGGGTCATTACGACTGGGGGGGTGAAACACATTATTGCATAATGTGCTGATTTGTTGCATTTGCCACACAGACCCAATGTTTGTGTCAAGTTCAGTTGATTAATTAAGACATTCCTCGCATTCATTTGAGATTGCAATTGTTAATTGCATTTATCAGATTTCCCATTGCCATGGATGACTCATTCAAGCTATCGATACAAATTGAACTTATAGATTTAGGGATCGAAACGTACCCAGTTTTAGAAGCCTTCACATCTCCTGACCAAATTTGATCCTGATCGGACTACTATATCGTCCGTCACTCCCCTGAAAAGATGGAAATATCTCAATACAGTTATAGTTCTGTTATTCTTATTATTATTTATATATATATGCAAATGCAACCCTGACATAAGAGACAAAGACCAGACGATGATGTCCACGTGTCAACAGAGCTGAGCAGATCCAACTTTTGGGGGTCAGTCCCCGTGCATAGAAATCTATATGGAAATACCAGTTAGTCATCTCTCAGTAGCAGCAGCAGCATCAGCAGCAGCAGCAGCTGAACATGAAGATGCAGCTGACCTTGTGCTGAATTCATCTCCCATCTCGATCTTCAAAAATAGAGCTCAAAACGTAAAATGAAAATGAAAACAAACCCAAAAGCCAAAGACAAGTCAAAGTCAGGCCAAAGACTGAGACACAGACAGACAGACACAGATACAGTCCTCCACTTCCACTCTCACTCTTGTTGGCGTTGGCGTTGGCCAAGTGGCTGCTGTCGATCAAGATGTTGATGATGATGATGACGATGATGATGATGATGATGATGATGTTGGCGCGAAAGCAGCAGCAACAGCAACAGCAGCAGCAATATCATCAGCCATTGCCTTCAATTGTATTTTTGGCAAATCTCCATTTCAATGTCAACCGCCGGCTTTGGCAGTTGATAGCTGACCCAATCGGTCTCTATAGCTTCAAGTGTGGGCAGCTCTTTTTTGATAAGACCGACCGCAACCCGACACCCTTGCCCCCCCACCTGTTCCCCAGCAGAGTTTAAGTCCAAGTCAAAGTAAAAACAACATTGACATTGAAAATGTCAAGCCAAGTTGTAAATCTAATTGCTACCGCTTACACTTAGGCATATCTAGAAATGTGTATGTGTGTGTGTGTGTGTGTATGTTTATGTCACTGCCAAGATCTGAATAACAATTGGCCAAACCAAACTGAGATTGCAGTCAACACTTGCAGCCAGCTTTTGTTATTCAGGAAGTTTCCAAGTCTCCGAAAGCAAAAAGTCAGCCAGGCGAATAGTCACCGATTTCATGTTCATGTCGCGGCTGTTGCTGTTGATGTTGATGTTATTATTGTTGTTGTTTGTCATATTAATAATATCTCGGCTCAGCGATCTTTTTTGCGCATCTTCGAGCATAAAATTGTCTAAAAAACACTCGTCTCTTATTATTATTATGAGTCTTCGTGTTCATGAATTGTGAATTGTTGTTGGGCCCATAACCCTTAATCATCTAGATCATAAAATTAAACGACTGACGAGAATATTATCTATAATCAGAATAACAATCATAAGCTCATTCACTCGGCAAAGAAATTAGGAGAACAAAGGTTCAAGATGATGAAGAACCTTATGAATCCACTTGATTTCAAAAGCTGTTTCGAAATATTGAAAAGTTCAACTGATCATTCTTCATATCAGCGAAGCAAATGATATCTTATTATCCTTCATATCCTCGCATTACATTATAAGCATCTATTGTATTATAAGCATCTCCGACAAGACAATTTGAGCTGATATAGCCATGTCCGCCTGTTGATGATTCAATGTTTAATGGTTGACAAATCCAGTCTCATTTACCAGCTGATCCGAACAAGAGATTAATCCATTTTCTGCGGATGATCTTCCCCTGTGATCGTTGATCCATTATACCTACACAGATACTTCAGTCGTCTTCAGCCCCTCTACTGGAAAGGGTATCCGAAGTTAATGTTCGCCACATGCCGCTGATCTGCGTCCATTAGCGGTAATAAGCATTAGCCATTAACTCACCTTGTCAGCATATTTTCGTTTTGGCCAGTTTTAATGAGCTAAATGGAGGTATGTAAGTACATAGATGATATAAGCGCGAAAGTATAAATATAGATAAAGTGTGCGAACTGTCAAGACAACTGAGAACTGAGAACTTCTGGTGAACAGAATTTGAATATGAATGAAGATTGCTGAGGAGCTGAGGAGCTGAGGAGCTGAACACACACAGTAAAAGGCCCTTATGTTCCGATGTTAAAGCTGAGTAAACAAATCTTATTGATGTTCCCCGATCAATCAGTTGACATCAAGTTAAGTTAGCTCAAATATGGTCAATCATGATGGTTATTAGTCGATCGTAGTTGTCTGTCAATATGAGGCATACAAATGGAATAGCTTTGCAGGGGCATTGTCTAGGGGGCGTGGCTAGCAATACGGCGGCAGTGTTGAATTCACACAGCTCCAAGGCTTAACAGACGTTCAAGATCTAAGATCTTTAGTTGCATGTGATCATACATAGATGAATGCATATATCCAAACATATTTGTTCAGTCAATATGAAAATCTTCAAATATATATATATATATATATATAAGGAATATATTTTACGATCGCCATTTGTCAATGCGGCTGTCAGTCTTTGGATCTTTGTAGATTTTCCAAGGCGTTGGCCGTAAAATTGCAATTTCAACAATTTTCAAGATCACAAATTGAGAAAACGAATGGGAAAACAACTAACTTATATATCATATGCTATTGTATATGATATATATATATATATATATATATATATATATATATATATATATATATATATATAACATGGCTGATGCGTGCGTCTCTTTGCACAAGATATACGAGAATGCCATTGACAGCTTACAAGAAATGATAGTTAGATAGGTATTAGGAATATTCCATCTTCACACACAACATATATATATAGTGTATGGTATAAAGTAGGACTAGGCGGCATTGCCCGGGGCTCACTTTTTATTACTTCTCCCCAGACGACAGTTTTCTCCCTTTTGTCCGAACATGAGATGAATGATCGCTGATCCGCTAGGTTAAGATCAGAAGGAAAGCCATATATACTTACATATGCATTCACAGATACTTCAGTCGTCTTCTTCCGGAAGAATACTTCCTCTCCTTGTCCTTTGTGTTATCAGTTTCTTCTACTTCTTCATCTTCATAGTATAAAACAGCGATTTTCTTGTTGAAAATTGTTAAGAATTAAAACCTTTCCTATATAACTTTTAGCTCTGGTCTCGGACTAACCCTTGGTCTCTGTCTCTCTCTCTCTCTCTCTCTCTCTGCTGTGCTTCTGTTATCCAAATATGTGAAAATTAACTGCTGCAAAAAGTCATAAAAATTTACCAAATCGTTCCACAGAAATGTTTGCGCTATTCTGACGCACAAGGCTCAGATACATGGACATACTTGATGTTTGTTATTGTTGTTGTTGTTGTTGTTGCTGTTATTGTTGTTTTAATTGCAACGTTTACATTTGAGGCGCGTAGGCAAACCTTTTCGCTGCGCTATTTATTATGATTTTTATTATTTATTTATTATTTTTATGAATTTGTTTTTGTGTCTGAGGCTTTATTTATTTTTTGCCAATGTTTCGCAAGGCGCCTTGCCTTAACAAAAATAGCAAACAAAATACATATATATGTGTATGTGTATTTGTTGTTAAATTCGTTACGTTTTGTTCATTTGCTGAGCCAGCATTATTTATGATCAACAGCAACAACAACAACAGCAACAACAGCAGCAGCAGCACGACATCATTTCATCAATCAAAACAAAATTTCAACAGTTGTCACACTATCTTTTCATTGTCTCCCCCCGTCCCCCCGTCGCCATTCTCCTACCCTCCCTCTAGGTCAAAAATCTTGCTTAATATTTGGTAAATGCGAATTTATAATTGTGTTCACACTTGTGTTGTTGCGGGCCCCGTCCACCTCTCTCTCCCAGAGTTTCATCTGGGCTTAAAAATGTATAAATATCTTCAATATTTTCAAGATAATTTAGCAGGCTTTCATTGAACCAGGCTTATGGCAAAAAATACCCTTTACAGTTACTAAACAATATATGTACTTCTTCGATCTAGCCAATTTTCAACAATTGCCAATTGCAAAGCTTTGGGCAAATGTTAAGGATATTCGTAGGGAACACTTGTGACTCTCATTAATTAAATTTCTCTTTCCTATGGCTTGGATTGTGCGTGGATTCAGGTCCGTCGAAGAGGCAAGCCTCATGACAAACTGAATACGCCACTTTGTGAATGGTATACCATGAATTCTTGAACAAACGAGGATAGTTATCTATACACAGTCGTGCTTATGATCGTGCCTATATGTAGCCAAGCCAAGCCAAGCCCTGAGCTCGGATGCTGATCTGCTGTCTTCACCTACCCATATGTACACAGTGCACACATACATAGCCAGCCAAGCCACCATATCTGCATGATATGTACCTATGTTATATGCATTTTGTCAACCTCAGTGTGAAAACATGTCAACATGCTGCCGCTTTGGCCCGACCTTGCGTCACAGCCAAGAGAATACACGATCAAAGAGAAGCATTAATCTCGAATGTGTTTGCTTTGGATATTTCGGGAAAGTGCTGTGCCGTGTTCCAAGTTCAAGCCATGTTCAACTACCTGATTATGGTTAGGTTGGTCTAAGCTCTGTCATGTTCGCTAGTTTGCCACCTTGATAAGCACTCGCTCGCTGTCCGTCCTTCCGGTCCCATCTGTTTATCTTATAAACTTCCATTTACATTGTATTCGTATGGCGTCTCTTTTGCTTCGCTTGAATGACACGTTCAATTGAAGCTGAATCTGAATCTGAGCAACGGAATTATCATGAAATAACAGCAGCAGCAGCAGCAGCAGAAACTTAAACTGAAGCTGAACTGATCTCTCTTGAACAACAACTTCAACTAACAATTATATATATGTATATATATATATGTACTTATATATACCAGAAGAAAGAACAAGTCAAAAAAACCCAATCGAGTGACCTCAATCGCAAATCAAATTGAAAACATGTTTAAACATTACATTGCCAGAAAACGGACAGGGCGGCCTCTACACTTAGCAAAAAAATGTTGTATTTGATTGTTTTGAAATTATGAAATATGATCAAGGAATGTGTATCCTGCCTTTCAGATTTGAACTCAATGAGGTTTTGATTATGGAAACGAGTTCTTCCAGAATAGATGGTTGATTGCTTGACATACTTTAGAGAGTCCAAAGCCAAAAGTCAAAGTTAAATGGAGAACTGATTAGCAGCAGTTGAAGATGATATGGTAACTGGGGATGCCAAGAAGGAAAGGTGATAGAAGTATTCAAATACTTGGGACCTCTCAGGTGCTGAATATGAGAGAATATGACTCCCACTACTAAATATGCAACTACTCAGCTCAGTCAATTAGTGCTGAGTTAGGGACCGTTCTCTCATTTTGCTGCAGCAGTAATGGCAACCTGACGTCGTAGGCAAGGAGAACTTTGATAAGCTGTAAGTGGGAGAGCATTGTATCGTTTCATTGTAGGTGTCAATGTTGGTCAGATATCTCTGGCAGAAGCAGAAGCACCCTTGCTATTACTCACTCAACCACTCACACCACTGTTCACTCAAATGTAACTACGTGTTTCCAAGCTTTAACACCCTGAGAAAGTCGAGTCCTGACTGACTGAAGCACAACTGCACAGCTAGTTGGCTGAAAATATCACACAGGTCACCACTAGGAAGCCGCTTGGCCAAGTTACGACTGCAAATGGCTCAAAATCGATTTGATAATTTCATGATCTAAACTTAGAAATGGGGAAAACCCGAATTTCCCCAAAGTTCTTTCATAACAGGCTTATTATTTCTCTGAGTGTAAGCCAAATTGTTTCACCTGTCAAAAGCCTTGAAAAATGGGTCAACATTTTGTATTTCTTGTATTATTTTTCCCCATAGATAATATAATTACCAAATTTCAAATTTAATTAATTAAAAAATTTCAAAAAATTTTCAAAACAAAAACATGACCATGGGGCAGAGGGTGTTGCAAGTATTTCAGTAGTTCCAATTACCGTATTGCTAAGTGGACACGCTCATGTGGCAAGATATGATGCTGAAAGATAAAGATACCCCTCTTATCACTCTCCCACCCCTCTGTCTCTCTCCACACCAGCTCAGGTTCAGGGTCGTATGTTGACCAACAAAAATATGGCGTTCATAAGCTCATGCCAGTTATCCAGCAACCAAACAGGCTTCATTTCCTAACACACGCACACACATAGACCCCCTCAAACCCCATCCTCCCCCAAAACACACTTTTCTCCTAGTGAAACTGGAAAAGGAAGTGGTGAAGTCAATGCCTAAGACAAAGTGTGAATGTGGTTTTTGCTAGCTCATCGCCTTGCATCTTCCTGTACTTCTTTTAGTAAATGTTGTTGTTGTTATTGTTGTGGTTATTAGGCAACAACAATAAGTGAGTGTTGCGCATTCGCAGCCTCTCAGCTGCAGCCAGCTTCCAGCCTGCAGCTCTTTTTAGGCAGCAAACAGGTTCGTTCCGACATCATCAACGTCATCGTCATCGTCATCTTCATCTTGCATGCCCTGGCAACTCGTTGCAAGACAATAAAATCGTTTTATGTATTGTCTATATAGACATATATCTGTATATATGTGTGCAGCATGTTGCAAATAAATCAGCAAGCCGAGAGAGATGGGTTTGCCTCTGCGCTACAAATGAAACAAGATGGGAAATCAAGAATTGCCTCTTAACGAAGTTGATAGTATTCCGATTTGAATTAAATTGATCAAGCAATATAAGTATAAATCAGATCTGTTAGATCTACAGATACATCCTTGGCAGCTATATGATATAGTTACCCGATCTGGGTTGAAACAGAACTTACAAACGGTGTGCAGACAAAAGCAGCAATTGCTTTGAAAACTTCTAAGATCTTGAGTTTAACAGTATTTGGCGAGCTACACGACTTGCAGCATCTCCTGCACATTCATGGAAATCACATGGCTATTCAAGCATCCATGAAATGTTGCCCCAGCAAGATCTTCCATCAATTTGATCCCTCTCCCTCAGCTTTGCCAGGCTTGGCTTGGCCACATCTCTGAGCAAACATGTTGGCCCTAAGTAGCGCCAGCAACATGTCGACTAAGTCGGATCACTGTTGCCTGTGGCTGCAGCTGTGATTGTATGGCAGCAGCAAACAGCAGTTGCAGCATTACATAATGATCACTTCTCATTTATACACACATACAATGAAACACACACATATGGGGAGGTACAATGGTCAATGCAATGCATTTCGCACAAATAAACATTACATTACATTCCATCAATACAACTGTTGATCCCTAATTAATGATAATATTGGAGCGACTATCTGTATATTCTCAGATAGTCAAGCTACTATCAGATCCCTCTCTTCGTTGCGACTCTCCTTCAGGCTAGTGAAAGACTGCCTTAAAGCCCTTCAAGGTCACAGCTTGTTGGGTTCCTGGACATAATGGCCTTGAAGGAAACAAATCTGCAGATTACCTGGCCAGAAATGGGTCCTGTCTAACACTGCTGCCCCTGGCCACTCTTCTCGCCGAATAAGCATTACAACCACGATTTGTGTCCATGTGAATCTTAACACTTTCAAACATGCCCCCCAATCCCATTTTTACCTTATTGAAATGATGATGGCAGCCACTGTATGTTGCAGCTGAGCGAATGAGCACTAAAAGTTGCCCTTCTCTTGTTTATCTTCTGATTTGCAGTGGATGATGCTTCCGGTCACTATACATCCGGTTTCTTCTATGGCAACAACTATTGGATGGGTTCGTTGGCCCTTTGCGATGCCATTGACGATGGCAGCAGCACAATGGCCAGCAAGGACAACAGCAGCAGCAGCAGCAGTGGCAATGGGAATGGGAATGGGAATGGAAGTGGGAGCAAAAACAGCGGGCTGCCCTTCGCCAAGGCACACATCCAGGCATACAGCAGCGTGTACAATGCGCCGCCACCATTCGAGCCTGGCTTCTATGTGATCAAGCTACAGCTGAACGAGACGCTGCCAACC
This sequence comes from Hirtodrosophila duncani, assembly GCA_037043425.1. NCBI lineage: Eukaryota > Metazoa > Arthropoda > Insecta > Diptera > Drosophilidae > Hirtodrosophila > Hirtodrosophila duncani. The sequence continues at coordinate 2,901,803 of JBAMBM010000704.1, read as the reverse complement.
GAAGTGGTAAGGACTTTCATAGTAAAACAACAAACAAACAGATCTCTGACCCGCATTTCCCCATTCTCCATACAGCTGCGCACCATTTATGTGGGCATGTGTCTGCCCTCCAGCTGTAGCATAGCCGATGTCCAGGAGATGAGCACATATGCACGCTTGGAGCTGCCCAGCCGGCAGTTGCGTGTGCTGGACATACGCATACCCACGGACAAGGAGTTCAACATTTGGTCGGACAAGACATTTCGCCTGCTCATGTGAGTACAAAGAGGGGAGATCCTGGTAGTAACTTCATGAAATCCAAGCTCTTCTCTGAGTGTAGGAGAGCGCGTGGATTCGTAAAGTTCGAAGAGAATTCACTTTCAATGTCGCTAATGGCAAATGCAAACAGTGAAAGATAGTTTCAACCCAGGCCATGAGAGATTGGACACATAGTCGTAGATGGAGTCGAGTTTTTTGGTCATTGGATCTGTGGGCATTTGCGATTAGCATTTTGAAATCGTGTGAAATTTGTTGAGCGCGCCCCAAAAGCGAAACTATCCCCACCCCCTTCCACAATGCGTTTACACCGCCAATTAGCAACTAACTTCAACTTCCCCCCTTCTGTCTGTCTCTTCAACAGCGTGGTGTCGTGCATTGTGCTGGGCCTGATCTGCTGCGGCACACTGTATGAGATTTACCTTACCCGCCGCCTGCAAGAGGCCCTGCGCCGCCAGGACAAGGAGATGATGAACAACAGCGAGACAAGCTCGGGCATTGGCTGTGCCTCCTCCGACTACAGCGACACCATGATGGCCCACCATGATGATCCACTCAAGCAATCACCGCGCACACACCCCCACTCCCACTCTCACGTCCATGCCCATTCCCAGTCGGGTTCTTTGAAGCAGCTCGATCAGCTGGTTTTGAATCTGCCGCCGCCGCTGGGCAGCAACGACAATGACAGCGGCAATGGGCACAACGAGCACGATCATGATCATGATCTGGATCATGGCAGCAGCAACTGCAACACCACCAACAACAGCAACTCCGACGAGCATCTGGAGGGCCATCTGAGCCACCATGAGCCGGAGAAACTGAGCATCTACTCGGAGCTGCTGCTTTCGTTTTCGGCCATCACCAACTTCAATGCGATCTGTGATCGCAACGTGGGCGCCGACACCATACCCTGCATCCATGGCCTGCGCGCCTTCAGCATGGCCTGGGTGATACTGGGCCACACGTGCATTGTGGTGTTCAAGTACTCCGACAACATGGAGATGCGCAAGGAGGTCGAACAGAACTTCTTCTTCCAGGCGATCACCAACGGCCCGTTCAGCGTGGACACGTTCTTTTTCATCAGCGGCTTCCTCATCTCCTATCTGTACTTCCGCACCAATGCCAAGGGCAAGCTTAACAAGCTGAGCAAAGGAGCCAATGAGTTCACGGCGGGCACAGCCCACTTCTTTGGTCTGGTGGCATACCGGTTTATGCGTCTAACGGCCCCGTATCTGTTTGTGCTGGGCGTAGTCCAGGTGACCATGAAATATCTGGCCACCTATTCAATATTCGATCCTCCCACCATGGATCACATCACCTGCCCGGACTACTGGTGGCGCAATATACTCTACATCAACACACTCTTTCCCGTGGATGAGATGGTAAGTCATGACCCATTCTCAGTCCCTGTTCCATTGTCATTTCAATTGCCATTCCTTAGTGCATGTTATGGAGCTGGTATTTGGCCAATGATACACAGTTCTATATGATCGGCGCCATCATTCTGATTGTGGGCGTGCGCCATTTCAAGCTGTCGGCCATCACCACTTTGGTCTTCTTGGTGCTGTCGTGGATAACGACGGCAGTGATTGCCTTCACAAACAACCATCGCCCCAACACAGACGATCCGCTGGCGCTGTTTGACAAGATCTACGACAAGCCCTGGACTCGGTTGGGTCCCTATCTGATTGGCATGGCGGTGGGGTGGATACTGTTCCGCACCAACTGCAAGATCCGGCTGCCCAAGCTAACGGTGGCCACAGCCTGGACCGTGGCGATGCTGAATCTGTTCGTTCTGGTCTTTGGGCTGTACCGTGCCGATCTGTCACAGTTCACGGCCGCCGCCTACAGCTCGCTGAGCCACTCGGCCTGGGCGCTGTCGCTGGCCTGGATAACCATTGCCTGCTCCACGGGCTACGGCGGCTACATAAACTCGCTGCTGTCGGCGCCCTGTCTCTATCCCTTCTCGCGGGTGACCTACTGCGCCTATCTGGTGCATCCCATTGTCATACGTTCTATGGCGCTCAATTCCGATGCGCCGCTGCATCTTGGCGGCGATTTGATGGTGAGTAGAGATGGAGATGGTGCCATGGTCAGTGGAATCTGATTAAATACAACACTTTAACTCCTTGCAGGTCGTCATGTTCTTTGGTCTGACGGTCGCCTCCTACTTCCTGTCCTTTGTGGTGTCCATGTCATTCGAGGCGCCCGTCGTCACAATGCTCAAGATCTTGTCACCTAGTCGAAAAAAGCGCCTCGCCTAAGCCCGCTCGCTCGCCCAGCGTGTTCAGCGTCTGCGATCGCCCTTATTTATGTGTTACTATATGCATACATACACCTACACTTACATACATACAAAACCATACATATACTCCACTCAGTCATGATATATCATGTCGTCTTTATACTATATCTATATCGAATACTTTGTCCTGCCTTCTTACTTGTATTTAAATATCCTCGTATTTATAACATCCACGATCTATATCTATCTACATTTCAAACACTTCTGTATCAACATCAACCTATTTTGTTTGCTATCACCTGTGCATGTTTATTGTTTTATTTTTTTTTTCGTTAATTTCGTAATGTGTACATTTTAGTCGTTTAATTTATTCCAAAGGTTTGGAAATTGTTTGCGTGACAAAAAGAAATACAAAGTACTTAATAGTAATAATTAGTTTTTAATTCATTTTGTATATATATATACTCTATGCTATATATTGTTATATATAAACGTTTAAATAAAAATTGCTACCAAATAATAATGATTGAAAAAACAACGGCCCGAAATATCGTCATTCAAATAAGCGGTGGAAGTTGAAAGGTGACCAGAAATATCGCACAATATTATCAATATGGTAAGATATCGCATCACCAAGTGTACGCAAGTATTGATATTGTACAATAATATCGCTTAGATTATTGACAGTATCGGTTTATTTCCTTGGGCATCGTCAAGTGCGTTCATATAGACATATCGATACGGCATAAAAATATCGTTTGCGGTATTGGTAGTCTCGTTCAATTCCACAAAATATCGCATCGTAATCAGAGTACAAGTATCGATATTTTCCTAACAAAAAATCCCAAAAAGAACACCAACACCGGCTTTTGGGCAATTTACATATATACATATATATTCAGCCGCACATCCACTCTGCATTCGCATTCACAACATCCACGTCCGCATCACCCACCGCTCACTAGACCCAGATCTTCATCAAACACGCCTGCTGCATTGGCATTTGCAGCAAATCGAGATCTCATCGTAATCGTAATCTCTCCTAGAGATAAACTGCGTGTCGAGCGCGATGGGTATGCCTTCGATCTCAACGCTGCTGGGCGTGGCGTTTCTTGCCTACATCTGTCATTCCATTTACCAAATGTCGCAGCTATTCACAACGCTGCAGTGCAGCAGCACGCCCTGCTACACCTCATTCCTGGTGGAGCGTCCGCGGATGCAGCTGGCGCTGTTCAGCTCAGTGGCCCGCAATCCAATTGCCAACGAAGTGCAGGACATTTACAAGCAGAAGCGTTTCGACTATAGCCGTCCCTTTGAGCATGACTTTGAGCTGGAGATGCCGCTGAAGACGCGTCGCAATGGTTCGCTCCATTTGCATGTGGTGCTGGCTCTCGAGGGTGAGCCGCTTGAATGGCGCACCCTTCGTCGCGATGGACCTACCGTGCTGCACACGCTCAGCCTGACAGAGTACATGGTGCCGCGGGCGGAGGCCTTTAATCTGTTGGGAGATGCCGAGAAGAAGATGCAGAAGGAAGAGGCTAATCCTGCTGCTGCCCAGGGCAAGGCCAAGGGCAAGCCAAAGGCTGGCCAGCAGCCCAGCACCCACATGCGTTCCAATGTGTATGTGACGCTGCTGACAGATCTGTTTTCGCTCTCGCAGGCGGATGCGCCACCCGAGATGGCGCCCCTGATTCGGGTGAATCGCATGCAACAGATCCTGCCCATACTGCAGACGGACACGTTCAACACCCGGCTAAAGGATCTGCAGCCCATCAACCGCAACACCACCGAGTTCACCTTCACATTCCACTACAAACCGGTGGGCGTTGGCAAGCTGCGCCTCATGCTGCTTATGGAGCATGCCACCCAGGCCCTGATGACCATCGGCCTGGCCACCAAAGACATTGACGAGGTGAAGAGCATGTTCTCGGACACGAATGTCTATCTGCTCTGCGGGACCATCTTCATAACCAGCCTGCATGTGAGTAGGAGTAGCTTGTATCCTCCGGGAATCCCCTTCAGATTTGTAACCCATTTCAGACCCTGTTCGACTTCCTGAGCTTCAAGAATGACGTGGCCTTCTGGCGTCGCAAGCAATCCTATGAGGGTCTCTCCACCCGCACCACTTTGTGGCGCGCCTTCTCCCAGTTGGTCATCTTCATGTATCTTCTGGACGAGAATACTTCCTACCTGGTGATTGTGCCCGTCGGCCTGGGCACCCTCATCGAGCTGTGGAAGTGCAAGAAGATCCTGCGCCTCGAGCTCACCTTCAGCGGCTTTGTGCGCCGCAAACTGGAGCAGGTGGAGCAGCGTGAGAATGGCGGCAAGCCACTGGAGCTGGAGCCCGGCCAGCTGGCCGAAGAGCAGACGCAGCAGTTCGATCGCCAGGGTATGCGCTACCTCAGCTATCTGCTCTATCCGCTGTGCCTGGGCGGGGCCGTCTACTCGCTGCTGTATCAACCGCATCGCTCCTGGTACTCCTGGACCTTGAACTCCCTGGTGAACGGGGTGTACGCCTTTGGATTCCTGTTCATGCTGCCACAGCTCTTCGTCAACTACAAGCTGAAGTCGGTGGCGGCTCTCCCATGGCGCGCCTTCATGTACAAAGCCTTCAACACCTTCATCGATGACTTCTTCGCCTTCATCATCACCATGCCGACGGCCCATCGGGTGGCCTGTCTGCGGGACGACATTGTCTTTCTCATCTATTTGTATCAGCGTTGGCTGTATCCCGTTGACCAGAGTCGCCTCGATACGGGCGTGGCCATTGCGGATGCACCTTCCTCTGCCAAGGCGGCGGCGGCGCGCAAGAAACGCAACTAGGAGTTGGCCACTAGGCGCCCCCGACGGCCCTATGCCAGGCGCAAATGATGATCATAATCCGTCTATGTCTTAGGTGTAACCATTAGCCAGTAGGAGTAGTCTCCCATGTATATGTACTAAGTTATAGCCAAATTCCAAGTCCAAAACAAGTTCTGTCCCAAATTAATACTGTAGTACGTGCGAGGCGGAGGCGCAGCAAGGATTAGGCATAGGAATCTATCCATATACCCATCCTCAGTCTCGCCACTTGGCCACACACAATATATATGTATGTATAACACTATGGACACACGATTGTTTTTCATCCAAGCCACAGAAACTGATTTGCCCACTTCTCAGATTTTAAGGCGGCAGCGGTGGGCTAGAGCCTCAGTAGGGCAGTAGGGGGTGTGGCGGGAGATGACCTAACTTGCTGGAAAAGTTGTCCAACCAAATAGTCATCCTTATCTGTATGAGCTGGGCTACAATTGCCGCCCGAATGGGACCAATATCAATTTCTTCTTTATGTATATAAAACTCTCTGATCCGATTGAGGCGTGACTGATTGGGCAACACGAAACGCATGGTCCAAATCATAACAGTTAGGTGGCTGAAATGTTTGCAAACAATCAAGAGGTTACGAAATAGTTAAGCACCTAGAAGTCGTTTGGGAAAATTAAAAGCGCGCTAGTAGTTCTTCTCCAGGTCATCAAAATTTGGCTTTTCTCTCAGTGATGACCTCTTTTTTCGAACCGAATCTCTTTCCTCCCAGCCATTTCTTGACAGGTTTGCAAACAGGACCTGGTCACAAGGGGGCTAAATTTAAAGAATATGTGCTGGGTGAGGTAGCCGTTCGTAGCCGTATACTTGCCATGGGTGACCCACACATAGATGCTTACGGTCGAGCAATTGCGCGGATAATTGAAATCAGGTTTCCGACCATATAGCGATATATATTCCTCAACAGCATGACGGGGGATATGTTCGATATGTTTCGAGATCTTAGAAGTTTTAACAGCAACAGAGCGGAATGTCCAGAAGGTAGCGTTTTCGCCTATATAAAGTACATATATACATTATTGATCAGCATGACAAGGGGAATCGATGTAACCATGTCGACTAGCCGAAACTAGCCTTCCTTTCTTGTTTTATCGAAATTGAATTTGGATATGATCTGAATCTTACGGCCATAGAACCACATATATACTTACAATGTAAATGGTTTCCCATTTTCGTTGAAGCCCACAAGGTTCAATCAGATTAAACGACGCAGCTTGCTCAAAAATTGCCTTTACTCTCTATCCAAAGAAGGCAATCAACGGAAGCAGCGTGGCATTTCAAGTTACTGTCCGAGAAATGCAAAAAGTCGCGGATTTATCGAATCGCTTACCAAGTGCATGTGAATTTCATGCGAAAAGTAGGCGCTGCCACCATCTATTCATACGAAATTAGTTATAGCAAGGTGGATTTTTCTATTATTTTATTTCAGCGGGAAATCTGTCTCCCGGATCATATCATATAGATCTTCCAACACTTCCAGGTTCTCCTTAGTTAAATGCTGGCAGAGATTGGAATAAATATTAGTCCTCCATTTTTGCACTCAAAAGTCGTAAGAAATAAAAGTAAAAGTTTGCAAATCTTTTTGACAGTGTATAATTTATGTTTATGGTTTTTGCGTCTCTATAATCTATTCTCTGTTGTTTGTCCAATATATTTGTGGGTGCACCAGCCGGGATGGGAAGCTGTTCCTAATGCTGGAGCTGCAGGTTTGGAAAAAAAATATAATACGACCCTAGACTTAAGACTAATCTGGCCAAGGAATAAGTATGCCGTAAGGGAGGGGGAAAGGATGAGGAGTGCACTCTCAGTTGCAGGCAGAGATCCGGCGCTGTTTAGCCGTTGCGTATGCCCAGAGCCTGTTCCAGCTCGGCGCGCTTCTGATTGACCTTGGTGAAGAAGTAACGGGAGACGGCCTCGTGCGTCCAGGGCTGATAGTAGAATTCGGCACGGCGCTCCTCCTCCGGATTTCCTACCACATCGGTCATCAGCTGTACAATGAAAGTGGATTCGATTAGCTGGTGGCCATGCTGGACTCTCACCTGCCAACTCACCTTGAGATCGCGCGTCTGACTGATGATCCAGCGATGGATGAACATTTGCGGATCCTTGGCAAAGCTGAGGAAGAACTCGCGGTTGGTTTTCATTTGGTTGATGGTGTCGACGGTTTCGTGGATCTTGGTGTCCAGCCCCTGGATCTCTTGCTGACTGGCGGTGCTCATCAGGAAGCTGTTCATCTGGTTCTTGAGCGTGTCGTCCACCTCGACATCAATGTCATAGCAGGCGGTCTGCTTATTCTCCGCCCCGCTCTCGATAAAGTGATTGATCACAATGGGATCCGGTGGATGCAGCAGCGGGTTCAGGCGCTGCGGTATCTCGGCGAACTTCATGCGCTGGCAGCTGAAGATCTGCTCCAGATACTTGTCACAGTTAATGTACTCGCGCTCGTGGGCATCCTGGAGCTTGTGCGTCTTGATGTACTGCCACAGGGCAGAGATGATGACGGGCCGCGTCTGGGTGTGGACGCCCAGCAGGCGAGCCAGGCGTGGATCGAGCTTGAACTGCAGCGGCTGATAGTCGAGCAGCAGGAGGATGGTGCAGCGCACGTTGCGGTCGCCCGGCCGCTTCACCTGAAAGCCATCCGTCTCCTGGGTGGTATGGGTGCGATGCCATTCGACCAGGTGGTTGTCCGGCCCGTACAGCTCCTTGTCCAGCTCAATGACCAGCGACTTGAAGAAGGACGAGAACTTGCGCTTGATCTTTGTGTTGGGATCGCCCTTGCCGTCCTCCAGCAGCCGGCCTTCGACGCGCAGCTCCCACGACGCGACGGCGCCCTCGTCGCCTTCATTGGTCGGCTCCTTGCTGGGGTAAAATGTGTTGGAAATAAAGATGCGCAGCTTGCGCTTTTGTTTCATGGGCCGCTTGAGGGCTTCCTGTATATCCAGGCGCTTCCGCATGATGGTCGCATCCAGCTTACGCTCGAAGGTCAAGAGATCCATATAGGCCTGAGACTCCGGCACCAGGTCACGCACCTTCTGCGGCAGTATCTTATCCGCCAGCTTCTTTTTCTTCTTGGCCGCCACAAACTCGCCCTTATTCTGGCCACTGTTGAGACTGCGCGACTCCGCCGAACGCTTGCTACCCCCACTGGAGGCACTGCCCCGCAGACCACTTTGGAATGCGGGCTGGGATGCGCGCTGCAGCAACGAGGGTCCGACCGGGGCGGCGGTCGTTCCTGGCACCGGCTGCGTTGTGTTGGGATGAAGTGGAAAGCCGCGAGGCTGCAAAAACAGTTATGAAAAAAATCATTAACATTACTCAATCAATGACGACACTGATGCTGCATTTCTCATCCCACATTTTCCACTCTCATTCTCAACTTACCGGGAAAGTGGTGCCCGGCGGATAGGGACGCATACCGGGCGTGGGCGGCGGTGGGTAGCGCGACTGCACCGGCGCTTGGCCTGGCGCAAAGCGTTGCGACATTTTGTTAGCTAAACGGACACCACTGCTTCTGAGAAATCTAAGAAAATTGCACCTTTTATATTACAAGAACGCGTTGCAAAAAAAATTACATGTAAAATGGCGTCAAGGTAGCTGCTATCGTATATCGATATAATTACCAGTACTATGATAACTAACACTCTTATACGCTAGTTACTTGCGATGTTTATATATCGATATAATTAAAAACATTTGCCAGCACTCTGTTAGCCAACACTCTTCTTGGTCACTTTTTTGCGATTGTTACATTCCATGTTCATATATCGATATAATTACCAACGTTTACCAGCACTGTGTTCGATACATTCGAATTTCATGGCATTTTAATTTTTCTTGTGTGCTTTAAATTATCTTGTTTTGTATAAAATGGCCAATAATTTACCCGATGCAGATCCGACATCCAATGGCAAGATGTCGACTATGACGGCGGACAAGATGGATGATATCACCTATCTGCTGCAGCTGGAAGCTGCCAAACGGCATGCAGAGGATATGAAAAACATACAGCGACAAGTGGAAGAAAGCGCGCGCACCTGGATAGAAAGTAAAACTGAGTATCTGCGTCTGTACGAGCGCTTGACGGCCATTGTCAAGAAGGCCAACACACGCCAGGCATTGGAGCAACTACAGCCCAAATCATTGGATGCTGAACAATTGCTTGGAGATTTTGCCAGGATGAGCTGCAAAATAGCCAGCGACAAGCGGCCGGCAGAGTTCGATCCCCAAACCTTGGACGAGTGCAAGGGCCAGCTGGAGGCCATCCACAAGCCACGCAACCAGCTGAGCAAACAGCATCGCAACTTTGCAGAGAATCTGGAGTCGCTGAGGGCGCTGCGCGGAACATTGGAGACCGTCGGCAATGCCATGGAGATTGCCACGCTGCAGACCATGGATCAGTTGATCAGCGAGTTTCAACCAACATTGCCAATATCCCCAGTTACACCGAATAATTCAACCAGCCCCGGCCTTGAGTCAAGTTGTGATCTTGCACAAACTAAAGTTAGTTTTATTTAATAATTTTTTAGTATAATAAAATATACAAAAGTTAAACTAATTATTGTTTTGTTGCTATATATTTATGATAAATTATCATACATGTGGGGGGAAAGAGAGAAAGAGGAGAGAGAGAGAGCGTGGCGTGACGTTTGCGTGGATGTTTTCCAAAGAGCGGAAGGCCACCCTCATTATGTCTTCTATTCAAGTGTAACTTATATATATAGGATCTTTGGTTAATGTTGTATAACTCCCAACTTGATCCTTGATTCTGAAATGCTGCAGGACATTCCAGCTTGCGTTGTAAAGGATCCGGGAGCAGTTGAGTGACATAAACATATAGCAACAGGCAAAGGCAGTGGCGGCATTGAATTCTATAATCGGTCAGAAAGATATAGAGAGCCAGAGAGAGAAGAGAGTTAGCCATGGTAAGCATTTAGTTACACACATCCTTACCACTTGGAACGTTTGGACCAGTCTTTGGGGGTCCAGTGCAGGCATTTGGAGTCGATGCGTATCTTGCGCTTCTCCATGGCCCGACGATGCTGCTCAATGGTGTCGCGATTGATGCACACAATATACTGGCCCTTATAGTAGTTGATGAGATTCAGATTCTGCAAAGTGGATATGACGTCCTCCTTCTTGATCGAAGTGCATTCACAGATGTCGCTGCCAGGACAAAGGAGGGAGGATGAGCACAGATCCATCTCATCGAAATATTGAACTTACTTGATGGTTATGGTGGGCTTTTCGCCATCCGTGGTGGGATTCTGGCTAATGAATATCTCCAGTATGGTCTGTGCCCAGTAGGAGCGATATGAGAGTAGTCCCAGATCCGAGAGCGGCTTCTCCGGCGAACCCGTTTTGCCCTCGAACTTGGACAGCTCGTAGCTGAACTCGATGAGCAGCTTACCATACCCCTTGCGCTGATACGGCGGCATGGTCAAGATGCAGGCCACATTGTAGTCCTCGGTGCTCTCCTTCTCCTTGGAGAAGTATCCAACGATGTGGAACCCGCGCGAATCGAACTCCGTCATCACGTAGAAGAGGAACGGATCCGTGTCATAGTAGAGCGTCTTGTGGTCTAGGAACAGCTTGGCCAGCAGACAGAGATTCTGGGCATACACCTTGTTCTTGCGGCCGTCGATCTCGAAGAAGGAGATGGTGTGCTTGCGGTAAATCTCATTGCCCGGCGGATGGCGCAGATTGCACTTGGAGAGGTGGCGCTCCAGGCACTTGCGCTCCTTGCGATACTTCAGGCAAAACTCGCAAATGTAGATGCACGGCATCTGGCACAGCTCCTGCGGATAGGGAGAGAAATACCAGGGCTTTATGCGGTGCCGACCAAGCTCGATCATCTCCACGTTCTTCATGCGTGTCACTACGTCGTCCTGGTGTGTGACCATGCTGCCCGACTGCCGCGGCGTGGGTATCTTGCCATCCTGCGAGCCATCCTCGTTGGCGGTCATAGCGGCAGCAGCGGACGCTGGCGAGGAAGTTATCATGGCGTCGCCCGAAGCATGGACATTGGGTGTGGTCGAGCCCACCGCCGGCGACTGTTGCTGCTGATGTGGCGTCTGCGGATGCTGATGATGATGGCCTTGCAGATGGCCATGACCATGGCCATGCGCATTGGCCGAGCCGACATGGACTTTGCGTTGTTTGCGATTGATACGCTTCTGTAGGGCCGCCGCCAGGACATTGTTGCCATTGACCAGCTCCACACTGCCGGAGCCAGAGCCACTGACGACGCCGCCGCCGCCAGCCAGGCCGCTGGCCGAACTGCCGCTGCCCGCGTGCTGGGGCGAAGTTGGGCGCGACACGCTGCCGGCCAGCGAATGGTGGCGCTTCGGCGTCGTCACGCCCGTGCTGGTGCCGGTCTGGGGGCCATCGCGGCGCGGAAACTGCACCTTGCGCGTGTCCAAGTCCTCCTCGTTGACCCATTCGTCCAGGCGCTTGTTAACTAAAAACATATATGTTAGTATTATGGTAAATCCCCATCATCTCCACGTTACTTACAGTCGACATAGTGTACATAAAACTGACGCTTGCCATCCAGCTCCTTAATGCTAACAATCTCCGCCAGTGGCCAGTCATCCGTCTTGTGCATGCGCACCGAGAGGCGGCAGCCCTCCGTTAGTGCAGCCTGGAAAGCATGAAATGTACAATAGTGTAAAGAGATGCAAAAAAGGAACACGAAAGTCTGGTTATGCATGTAAGAACTTACCGTCGATTCACATATGGATGCTACATCCTCGTCAAACTCATATTTGTGATTTTTCATTTTGTTATATGCAATTGTGCATAAAACACAACTTTAGCAGCAAATCACCGTCAACAAAATGAACTGGCAGGACTGACAGAAATATCGATGATAACTAAAGGTAAATATCGCAACGCTGGTCTATGTAGAAATATCGTCAACAGCAAAACTCAATCTCAATTAATAATTGGAAGCTTAAAGTAGAGTACCTTAAAATTATAACTATTTCAACTAATTGCCTATATACATAAAAGACATTTTTTGTTTCATACAACTAAAATATCGATAAGAATTTTCTATATATCTAGCCCAAGCGTAAAAATTGTAATCATCATGCTTAAGGCGGCCCTGCCAACTTGCGCGCTTTTATCGCAATCGGAGTCATCGTTTTTTTTTCATGTGTGTGCGCTATTGCCATTGCTATTACTCTTAAACAATTCATTTTGTGCATTTTGTAGACAATTTGTGTATTGATTGTGTTGAGAAATTCACGTACGTGCGCCCAAACAACACACAGGCCTGCCTGCCCTGAACAAATGTCAATTGTTTTGTTAATACTGAATGTTGCAGCTGCATAAGCTCACGTACATATACATACATACATTACTCAAAAAAAAGAAAAAGAAAACGAAACAAGCACAACTCTGAGACTGTGATGAGGCAAAGGCAAAATGACGTGTGTTGTGCGCTCTTTGCGTGTGTTGTGATCTAATGGCAAAAATGATGATGGCAAAAGCCAACCATACCTAAATATATCTATGTCGGTTTTTTTAAACATTTTTTTTCTTCAAAAGCTGAAACAACTGCAATAAAGTGCATCTGAAAACGCTGATTGAACTCTGAACAAATACGCCAAAAAGATAAAAAACAAAAAGAAAAACGGCAGACTGCGAGCGATATCGTGCCGGATTACCTTGCTGGCGCATAAAACGTAAAGCAAATTAGAAACTGCATTAAAGGCAAAAGAAAATCAACAGCAAAATAACAACAACAAAAGCAGCAGCAGCTACAACAACAAGCAACCAATCAAGCAAAGCAACAGACGCAAACACATTTCACACATGTGTGTGGCAAGCGCCGCATTAGTTTCAGTTTAAGCGTGCTGCCGTTTTTGTTGTTGTAGTTACTGCTTGCTGCCGTTGTTGTTGTTGTTGCCGCTGCCCGTGCGATACGCATATGTGCAAATTTGTAATTATTATTTTTCATCGTTTAGTCGGCGTCGCCTGTGCGAGAGTCGTGTGGTGGTGTGCGCGTGCATGTGAATGTCAACATCACTGTATGTGCGCGCGCGTGCATGTGAATGCCAGTACCAGAAGCGTATCCAACGTGTGTGTGTGCGTCAGTGTGTACACACGCATGTATGCATGTGTAAATTTTGACAGCCACACACAGCAACAGACAACAAGAGCAACAACAACAACAGCAGCAACAATAAGAACAGCAAGAACAAGAACAACAAACTTTTTGCAGTGAAGCTAAAGCAAAAGCAGGAGCAAAGCCAAAGCAAGCTAAAAGCAAATCCAAAACATCGTCAAAACGGAGACGCGGTAACACAAACGGCGCAAAGGCGACGCGCGGGCAAACGGGACAAAGTCAGCGAGGCAAATACAAATACGAATACGCAATAGCCAAATAATTGCAAAAAGAAATCCAGTTGCCTTGACAGCAACGTGAACCACATAAATATATATATATATTTTTTATATATGTATTCATGTTGTATGTTCTTAGGCATATGCACATACATGTATATTTAATATACACACACACACATATATATCAACCTCAACTTAAACTATAAAACAATAATTAGAAGAATAGTAAAACGCAACAACAAACAGCTGCTTAGGAGCCTCTACGGACTTGTGCCGCGGCAGCTGCTGAGGCAGAGGCAGAGCGAGCTCCAAGGAACGCCGACCACGGCACCCCACCACAGTCAGTTGCAAGGTAAAGACAATAGCTTCCATGTGGCTCCATGATATTCACATTCACCCTCGTCTTCCTCTCTCTCCCTCTCTCTCCAAATGGCAGGTGCTTGAGCTGGGTCGGGGGGTGTTCCAACATTTTGAATGGCCATAGTTGGACCATTATATCGCTAGCAAAAGATGAACAATGAACAACAAATTGTTGCACCACCGCCTCCAATACTTTCGAATGCCACAGCAACAGGAACGTCAGCAACAGCAGCTGGCGGTGGAGCAACATTTACTAGTAGCAGCAGCAGCAGCAGCATTTCATTGACTACAAAGATTCCATCCATTATACCCGATACGCCCATCGTTTCGATTGCCTTCCCGGGCGCGACGAGCGAAAGCAAAACAACAACCACAGCAAACAAGACCACACCGACGTCCTGCCCAAAGGAGCAGCGGAAGACCATGATGTCGCAGGCGGTGGAAGTGCAGCAGAATCATAAAACCCAAGGCGACGTAACCACAAACGCAGCCATGGTGGTGGACGAGGCACAACCACAGGCATCAGCCATATCGGCTTCAAGTGGAGGTACCGCCGCCGCCGCCGTTGCTTTGGCCAACAACAATAGCGAGTGGATAGCTTGTAATGCCAACAAGTCCAATCCGACACCAAATCATATGCAACCCAGTGATAAGAAATTCCACAGCAGCAACAACAACAGCAGTGCTGCAACAACCGAAGTTGCCGCCCCTCCAGATCTATCACCGAGCGCGGGCTTTGCTAATATCAATATCAAGACGGCGCCCTTCTCTTTCACCATGCCCAACGCTTCTACTACCAGCTTTCAAATAATAAAAACCTTGTCAGCGGCAGAGGCGGCAAGAGCATTGCCAGAGCGCCGCAGTGGTGCAATCACAAAAGGCAAAACCCAGGATGATCAGAATGTTGGCAAACGGCAAAAGAAGAAAAAGGTTAGTGAAATTATGTTAAATATATAAACAATCCCGATGGTCTTCGGCTAGCCGAAGGTTGGAAACCCTTGCAGAAATTTGAGTTATATTACAAAGTAGATGAGGATAGATGTGAGGCAGGATGCATGATTTAGGATTAACTCCGATTTGAGCTATTTTCTAGCATTAATTCTATTATGATTATAAAATTTACTAGCGCTCATCCTTGGGCATTACTGGGATCATGGATATGTTATGAGAAAGATATGTTAAAGTTTTTACTTCCTTGTACAACAATTGATATAACTAGCGACAATGTTTCCATAAGAATTTAGTCTCCATTTTGACCCTTTCGAAATAGAAATGTTCTAAAATATCTGCTTAGTACGCACATGGACCATAAACTCCTGATCTAAAAGACTGCATCGCTAGAGGAGCTCATGCTGATGAGAATTGAAGATTGGAAGAAGCAAGTACATTGTATCTGAGGGGGATGACGTTGAAGGGGACAACATAAATGTTGCTTTTTGAACACACCTCCTATACTTTTGATCAGCATCAACAGCCGCGTTGTCCGTCTGGCCTTATAAAGGTCCAAAGATATAATTCATTGTATTGCTCTCTCTCTCTCTCTCTCTCTCTCTCCCTCTCTCTGCAAGGGTATATACAACAATTGTATGATTATGAACATTATCTAGGTGTTGCGATGACATTTATCTTGATTATTTGTTATATGCCAAATCTTTTTTTAACCTTCGTTTATGAAATATTAACTAACTTCCTAATATCATACATACGCACATATGCACATACATACACTTTCCTATATAATATCCGTACATGCACACATTCATTCATACATACCTATATATATATATATATATATATATATATATATATATATATATATATATATAGTGCACGATCTTTCAGTTAATCAAGTTTGCACTAATTTTCAACCGACCCTTTATATAACACTTAGGTGTTGGACTTAATTTAATCTTAGATTTAATTTATGTACAAATTGTGTAAATAATTCCATTTTTTGATATTGTATGCGTTTCATCCTTATTTGTTTTCAATTCCTTGCGATCTTGAACTTGTCCTAAAGGTTTGAAAGTCTTCAAGAAATTGTTGGGATAGAAATGGTATAATGAGGCACGATAGGTTTATTTTATGGCCAGTTCCATTGACATTGGTTCTGACATCGGTTACTATATCAAGTTTGTCAGGAATTTTCCAACGCACAGAAGGATATTCTTGATCAGCATAGCAAGGGGGGAGTCGATATAAGCATGTCCGTTTGGTCAACAGAAAGATCTCAGAAGTCTTAAAAGTAAGTGAAATGCTTTTCTTGTCTGCAAACTAGATAAGTTTGAGTTTCACCCAGATCGCAGAACTATATCATATAGCTACCATATAACCGATTGTTCCGGAATGAACACTTCGTAGCATAACATTACCGTTTTTCATCCAAATGTAACCAAAGTTGGTTTGTATCCATTTGAGGTGGTCCCACTTCCACTAGCCTGATCTAATTGAGATCGGAGAACTATATCATATAGCTACCATAACCCGATTGAACACTTAGTAGCATAACTTTTCTGTTTTTCATCCAAATGAAAACCAATTCGTCTTGTATCCCTTGCATCCAGATCTAGATCGGTTATATATTTACAATGTGAATGGTATATAAACAAACGTAGGCAAGCCGTAGCTAGTCTTCCTTTCTTGTTTGTTTTCTTTCATCATATCACATTTGGGTTTTGGTTTCACTTAAACAGATATCGACAGATTTTTATTAGCTCTTTTAGTTTTGTTAATTTACTTAGCTCTTTTGAATTTGTTATGTATATGATATGTATTTGTATATATCTCGATATTGTGATTTTTTTTACTGTTGGATTTTCACTTTAGACTCCATATTCCCACGTTCTCATATTAGCTAGCTATGTTGATAAGTATTTTGTATGTCTTTTGTTTCGAAAGTTTTTTATCTTGAAACCTCAAAAGGTTCCCTCCCCTCCCTCCCCACCAATCTCAACTTTTGTGGCTTTGGTTTGTGGCAAAGGTCTTTTGTAAAGGCAACATTAACGAACGCCTTGCGCGCCACATAGCTAATTTTATATTGTTCGGCAGGAAGTCGAGTCGCGTCACACACACGAGTACGACGCGAACGTCATAATATCCTCCCTCTGTGTTTTCTCCAAAATAAATATTAAATCTTCTAAATTACATATCAATAAAAATGCGCATTAACAATTCTATAAATATCGACAAATTGTTCCAACTAGACTCCCGCTCTGCCAATTTATTTCGATTTCTATATGTGTACACTATATATATTGATATATATATATATACATCTATGTGTGTACATACGAGGGTCATTTGATAGGTCTGTGACTGTTCGTGTTTTGCCCTAGCAGATGGAAGAAAGATAAAGTGGTTTCGTTGGCCGTCTAATTTCCAGTCATTTCCTTTCTCTTAAGCTTCCTGATTTAAGCTCTGGCATCACATACCGGCAAATTTGCTCTATTTTCTCTTTGACTTACATCTAATTGTGATCAAATCGGGTTTAAAGTGAATCAATAAAACAAAAAAACAAAACATTCCTCTGTGAATAACAACAAACATAAACATTCCTCTGCTAACGTTTTCGATTACAAACTTCAAATATTTCCTGTTGATATCATTCCATAAGTGTGCCAGCAGGCAAATGGTTTCAATTTCCCAGTTTCATTGTGCCCCTTTCGATGTTGTTTATTTACTTGAAGTGAATATTTGCAAACAATGTTTTCGCGTTGGATTACAAAACAAAACATGAAAACAGCTGCTCTATAGATTTCGTTGGAAATGAAAACGTTACGAACATCTGTAATTTGCAATTTGTTTTACTTTTCGAAACGAAAGAAAGCCGAGAGAAAACGGAAGCGTTCTTTCATAAATTTCACACTCAATTCGAGGCGGCGGCAGGTTGTGGTAGATGCAATTGTGGATCGTTATAAATAATTAGACATTAATTGTAGGAAATTCGCTTCGAAATATGTCAAAAACGCATCGCGTAAGGCCGCATTTCTTCATATATTTCTTCTTCTTCTGTGTTTTGAGTCTAAGAGACTGAGACTTTCGTGTGACATCGAGTGATCTGATCGCTTTCTGGCGACTAAATGTGTATGTGTGTGTCAGTGTGTATTCGTGACATTCCAATTTCATCAAATTATGTGCTCAAATACTTAAAAACAAATACATAAACAGTTACATTGCCTCACTAATATCGATCAGTAATTTGCCTTGTGTATGCGCCCAATGCAATACCCTCTCTTGTATATATGAATACAAAAATACGCACACACACATGCACATGTGCCAAAAAAAAATGTGCACAAAACTAACCTCAACTCGCAAGCTTTGTTCCTAACATTTTCCGTTACTTTTTGTTGACAAAAGCTGTTGCAAAGAGAACAGCAGACATCTCATCATAAGTGTGTGTGTGTGTGTGTGTTGAGCGACAGTCCTAAGCTCTACCTCTGCTGTGTGCCAACTTTGCTCTGGAGTACCGTTATTTCGAAAAAGCATTCTACGCCGCAGCGGCATTGCGTGTTGTGTGTACGATTGTGTAGCTTGCTCTTGCTTGCTTATGTGTTTGGGTTTCTGCAAATTGTTAATTTCAAGTCCGGCTTATAGATCGATCGTCGTCGTCGCTCGAATAGAAAAGAAATATAGAAATATATCCGCGTGTGAGAGAGTTCAGCCAGTGATATTCCTGACAGTTTTGTGCAAAAGGCAAAGCAAAGAAAGAAAGCCAAGCCCAGCCAGCCTAGACATCAGCCAGCTTAAAACTAACTCTCACATGTGGCCTGGCGCTGTTTGAGACAGCCTCACCTGCCACGACCACTGCCTTCTGCTGCGATCAAAAATTTCCCTAAAAAGAAATCCTATAATAATAAGAGAACGTAATAAAACTAATTTTTTTACACCTGCACTTTTCATTTAACATTTGGTTAACGTTGATTAATTTGCTTTTGGTGCATACATACACATACACACATATATATACATGAAACGGTAAAGTAACTACACTTGTACATATATACGCATACAATTTCTCCATCATTTTTGAGGTTAAGACGCACGTTTGCAAAAATGTTGTTGTTTTTTTTTTCGTTTCCTCGCACATTTTTCATTTTCTCGTCGCCGCTTCATTTTCTTATAATATCGGTATTTGTGTGTGTCGCCTTACAAATTTGATTGAAACAAAAAAAAATTGAAATTTAAATTTCTCTGCCTTCAAAAATCACACAATGCGCGCGCAGACAAAATACGATGCTTGGGAGGATAGCGATTTTAATGATCTCGACGAGGAATCATTAAAGAAACTGCTCGACGAGGCGTTTTGGTATCGCAATCCGGGTGATAGGAATAACAAAAGCGAGCTTTTTAAGGTAAGTTTTACATAATCCTCCTTCATCATGCAGTGTGTGGTTCCATGTCAGGTATAACGATATATTAGTTGATCCAATGGTAAGATCTGTTTCCATGAAAGAAAGACTAGAGAAGATAGCGAAAAACAGGTGGTGGTGTACGAGCAATGTTCGAAAACTAAGGAGAGGAGGAGCATCTGTCTTGAACATATGTTCAGTTTCAATCGGCGATTTTCTATTATAACGAAATGGAGCAAAAAATTTGTATCAAATTTTTGTGTGAGAAATGGAATCAAGTGCTCGAAAACACTTAAAATGTGGGAAGTGGCGTAAGGACAGTGTGCTCTAAGAAAAATAATTTTTACAAGTGGAACAAACTCTTCCAAGATGGCCGAGAAGACGCCGACGACGAACCCCAGCACATCAACAATGGCAGATATCGTCGATGCTGTGAAGAAAATTGTTTTTGTCATGCAATTTTTTTGGATGTTTTGGGCATGAGACGTGTGTTAGCGAAGTTATGAACTTCGATCAGAAGAACCGTCGCATGAGCATCACTTAGGAGCTATTGAGTGACCTCAGTGAAGATCCTGCTTTGCCATATTCACCGGATTTGGCCCCCTGCGACTTTTCCTGTTCCCAAAACTTAAAAGACCTCTGAAAGAACGGAGATTTTCAACGATTGATGAACCAAAAACTGCATCGCTAGAGAAGCTCATGCTAACGAAGCTTCTGCGCATTGTGCTATCGCTGGTCTTTCTTTCAGACAGTGGGCCCATAACCTGTTATTCATATATCATAGGATTTCTCAGCCGGATCAGCTGTTAAATCCTATTATCCTTTCACATACAGCCTTCTTTAGTATCTTTCTTACTTTTCTCTTTAACTTTCTTAACGCCCTCCCCTTCATATTTAAGCAACTGCTCAAAAAGGCTGAGTACGACGAGGAGCACTCGTTTCGTGCCATCACAGAGGCTCTATCCACACCTCGCCACTCGTCCTCATCGGCGGCAGCGTCTGCAGTTGGCAGCAGCTTCAACACAAACACGAACCACCGGACGACGGGTGCTGCTGCTGCGTCATCATCATCAGTGTCTTTGTCGTCGTCGCAACAGCAACGGCATAAGCGTCATTGCTCCCTGCAGGATCTCGTTGACGCAGCCTATCGGACCGAGCTGACGCCAGCCGCATCGGCAACAGCAACCCAACTTTTCAACTGTGATTATCAACTAAGTGGCGGCAATAACAACAACACAGCACGTGTCGCCAACCGTCGCCAGCAGCACAACCAAAACGCCTCCGCTTCAGCCACCTGCACGACGCCATCGCCCAGCTTGTCCAGTTCGATGGGCAAGAAGATCTTGTACAGGAACTCCTCCTCATCAGTATCGGCACGGCAGCGCGAGGGAGGCAGCCTGCCCAGCAATGTTAACTTTGAGCCATCCATGGATGCAGCCTCCAAGCTCAAGCAACAGCAACAGCAGGCCAAGACCAACAACAACACCGCTGAGCCATCTACGGATGCAGCAGCTGCCTCCAAGCTTAAGCAACAGCAACAGCAGGCCAAGACAAACAACAACACCACCGCTGAATCCGCCTCCAGCAGTGGCAAAAGTCAATCCTGCCATCAGAACGATACACAATTCGCCATGGATGAGGATGAGGCCATCACAACGTCAGCAGCAACAGCAGCTGGTGGAGAGAATGGTGGCGCATCTGCAGCCGCTGCTATGTCCATCCCAACGATGGAGGTAAGCGATGACTATGATTATGACGAAGGCGATGATGAGCACGAA
This sequence comes from Hirtodrosophila duncani, assembly GCA_037043425.1. Taxonomy (NCBI): domain Eukaryota; kingdom Metazoa; phylum Arthropoda; class Insecta; order Diptera; family Drosophilidae; genus Hirtodrosophila; species Hirtodrosophila duncani. The sequence goes on along the minus strand of JBAMBM010000704.1, from coordinate 2,880,600 downwards.
TGGTTCGTCCATTTCGATGACCAACTTTGGCAAATGGCCAGTGCGACTGAGAATACATGGCGCTCTCAAACGCACCAGCAGGCGGTAAGAGGTCACCCCGGTCCCCATGGTCCGACGCCGATTCTCAATAACTCAATAAACCCCACACTCCCCCACCCCTCAATATTAGGTATTATCATGATATGTATGTATTGCAGTGTGTGTATGTATGTGCATATATATATATAACGAAATGTGTCAAACATTGTCACGAAACATTAAGGGAGTTTGCATACCAAATTTGGCGCATCTAGCTCCTATAGTCTCCGAGATCTAGGTATCCGTACAGACGGGCACGGCCATATCGACACGGCCGTTGCTCCTGATTAAGAATATATACACTTTATGCACAAATATTAAAGACTCGTCTACTCTACTCGAGTACGAGTATAAAAATGCTAAATCTTATGATTCCTTGTAGAATTGTCGACTAACATTTGAAATGGCTTTGAATTGTAGTGAAGGAATTCCCAGGAAGGAATTCTTATTTGTTTATATATGCTTTTGTTTGTCCGCCATTTATAGTAACATCGATCAGAGACCATAGGTCATAGGATTCTCATAATCTAAACAAAGTGTGCTATGGTCTCAGATATATATTTTTATTACAATATAACTTTTTCATCACACAATACCCTGCTGAAGATCAGACCAAAGTTAAAGATATTACAGACAAGTAATTCCAAATCAAACCGAAAAACAAAACGGATGTGGTTCAAATTTGAGAGCAAACAGCAGAGCAACTTTCCAATAGGATGTGGGGTGCGATCCTGTGTTGTAGCCTCAGAGAAGCGACAAAGGAATAAAGGAGAAACAGAAAGAGAGAAAACATGTAGAAAAATGACTGAAGAGAAAAGAGCAGAGAAAGCGTTGCAATAGGAGAGCGAGAACAGAGGGAGAGGATACTAAGAATTAGAGGATGAGAACAGAAAAGGAGGGAACAATGTGAAGGACTACTTACGACGTCAAACTACTTTCTAAACTACGCTACAGTCGATATTCCGTCTATAAGATACTCATACTCAGCATTTCTTCAATATACGACACACTCAAAAGTATGCAACACTGTGATTTTTATTTGTTTCTGGAGTAGTGTGCTCTCATACAAAATGTTTTTCTTACGATTTCGTCTACAATTATTATCCGATCTTAATGAAATTTGGCAAATCGGTAGATTATGTGCTAATACATATATAATCCAAACTTTAACTAAATCTGTCAAAAATTGTGGGAGATATAATCGGTAGATTATGGGCTAATACATATATAATTTAAAGCTCGGAACTAAATCTGTCAAAAATTGTGGGTGATATAAGGCCCCACTAGGGGAGTTCTAATACCAAATTTGGTCACTCTAGCTCTTATATAGAGACAGACGGACATGGCTAGATCGACTCGGCGCTTGATGCTGATCAAAAATATGTGTACTTTACAGGGTCGGAAACGCTTCCTTTTGCCCGTTACATACATTTGTCTCGTTTACTCGAGACCGAACAATGCCGAACAATACCATATAGATTTGATCGAAACCGAACAGGGAAACTGACATAGTAGGAGATTATGATCGAGATTTGATCGGAATGTTATTGAGATTTGATCTAGACTATATTGAGATGTGATCGGTATATAAGCAAGATGTTATCGATATTAGATTGAGATCTTATCGAGATGTGATCAATTTCAAAGGATGAACTTTGGAAATTGATTTGAGGTTTGTAGAGTCTAGTAGATTTTCCACTGCGTGTGCGTGTGTGTGTGTGTGTGTAGTTATTAGCTTCTCCTTTGCATACTCAATCTATATTTTTATCCAATTTCTTCTTAGCAATTGGAGGAGCTGCGCGATTTGCGCAAGAAGAAGCTATCCGTGACATCGATGCCCGCACACAACATATCGCTGGAGTGCGCCAAGCTGATGGAGAAGTTCAAACAGGACAAGCACCAGCGTCCATCATTGTCCACGCAAACAGGCGGCATATCCTCCTCCACATTTGCCTCCACGCCAAAGGATGGAGGAGGCAATGCTAATGCCAATGCAGCCACCGCTAATAAAGAGTTCCTAATCGATGAGCCCTTGCACTTTTCCGTCTTGGAGCTGTCTGCCAAGAATCAGCAGCAGCAACAACAGCAACAGCAGTTCGCTGTGCCGCTGGATGAGCAGGGCAAGCGCCAGGTGGATGCTAGCTATGTGTCACTAAATGATAATTACACCGCCTGCTCTTCGGTGTTTGGTGGTGGTGCAGGCACCGCCTCCACATCCGCATCCAATGCGGCGGACCCTGGCAAGGCGACAACAGATGCCTTTGCCAGCTCCAATCCTCAGGCGAAACTTGGACGCATGGTCTCCGCAGCCGCCACGCCACAGGGTGCCAAGGCCACAACGGTAAGTTTTTCCTTGAGTGTGCTCCCTTCCTTCCTCTCTCTGATCTTCCTCTTGCAGCGTCAGTTTGATGAGAATGGCAATGCTCTGGGAGGAGAGAGCTTTGCAAGCGGCAGCAGTAGCAGTTCCAATCAATTCTCAGCCCTGTTAAGCGGCAGCACAGTTGGTGGTGGTAGCGGGCCAGCAGCGCCCAGCTCCTCCTCGGCGTCCTCTTCGTCGTCGTCCTCCTCCTCATCGTCATCCTGCACAACGTCGGCAGCGACCCAGCAGCGTCCGAATCAGATTCAGACTACGAATTCCAACAACAGCGTCTCCACATTGCTGACGACGGGCACGAATACGACGACCACAGCAATGGCCGCCGCCGCTGTTGCAGCCTCCTTTAACAGCCAGCTGCAACAGCAGCAGCAGCAGGCCATGGGAGGAGCCACCACCAGCAGCAAAATTAAATCAAAGAAGAAATGGCAACAGGAGCGGAATACCACCACCGTCGATGTGGAGTCCGTGGCCGGCTATAGGGGCAAGGATCCTGTCGAACAGCTGGTCAAATACATTGAGAACGATGGCGGTGGTCAGCAGCAGCAGCAGAAGCGTAAGGAGAAGAAGAAACAAAACAAGCTCAAGAAATGCAATTCGCTGGAAGAGCTGCGCAGCTGTGCCAAGATCGAGGTGGATGAGCGTCGCCAGGCGGCCACCACCGAAATGATGCGGAACAAAAAGGGCGCCAGCGGCGGCGCAGGTGGTGGCAAGCACAATTCCGCCTCCGTGGCTGACATCAACAAGAATTGCAACAAGGAGCAGGCGGTGGCATCCACAGCTCCTGCTGCTGTCCAGGTGCGCGGCTCGCAGCCCAGAAAGGGCGAACGACGCTCCTGGGGTGGGAATGAGGAACTGCAGCAGTGCCTGAGCGGAGTGGAGCAGGATGTGGATGTGGTTTCCGCTGCTTGGAAAGAGGAGGAGAGTCTGCCGCAAATGCAAGAGCCGATGCCGGCGCCGAGCGCCACCTTGCCACCATTGGATATGGCTCTCGGTGGTCGTCTGCCCGCCGACTTGGTCCACATGTCCGAGCTGGATGCATTGAATACGGTGCTCTCGGAGACGGCCGAGTTCCATGTGGTCACCAAGAAGAAGAAGCCAAAGAAGCAGCGTGCCGTCACCATGGACGATGCGACGGTTGGTGGCGGAAGCGGAGCAGCAGCTAATTTGCAACGCATGCAGCAAATTACCAAATCCGCCTCATCCAACATGATGATGTCATCATCATCATCCCAGTCGCAGTCTCAGTCTCAGCAGCAGCAACGTATGCGCTCCAACACCACCGATTATTATGGCCACAATTATGGCAACTCCAATCACAAGTTCCAGGCAGGCGGACACCATTCGGGATATCCAGGTGGCGGATCTGTCACCGCTGGCGGTGGTTCAGCCGCTAATTCTGTGGGTGGATCCACCCCCACTTCAGCTCCAGCTTCTTCTGGTGGAGTTCAGGACAGTTCGCGTCGCAAATCCACATCTTCCATGCCGCCATCCGAGCAATCCGATTCCAGTGATCTCGATTCGGTCCACTCGCTGCCCATACAGACGGCCAAGAAAAAAACATCCTCGATGACAACCGGCTCCGGCGGCAAAAAGCAGCAGCGAGCGGCACCCCAGCGTCAACAGGGCAAGCAGAACACCCCAACACCACCGGCTGCCATTTCCTATGCGGATATAGCACGCCGCAAGCAAGAGCAGGCTTTGGCCAAGAAGAATGGCGGCGCCGGCGGCGGCCATGTAAATCCCAGCAGCAGCGATACAGAATCACCCGAATCAGCCGTCCAGCAACAGCAGCCGACGGAGAAGAAGTCGAAATTGAAGACGCCGCGTCCCGATTTCCCAGAGCTGCCTGGAGCAGCAGCTGCAGCAACGATAGTGGGCGCCACTCCGCCAACGACGGGCACGGGAGCAGCAATTAGCTATTCCCAGAGCCTAAATGCTGATATGGATACAGCTTCAACAATTTCACACGAAGTGGTGGCCACCACCACCGCCAGCACCACCAGTACCGCCAGTACCACCACAAACAGCAGTTCCTGCTCGAGCAGCAGCAACAGCAGCAGCACAAGTTCCTGCTCTACCTCTGCTCTACCGATTGCGGTGGCCTCCTCCACGCCGCCATCTTTGCAAAAGTCCAAGAGCGTGGAGCATGATGCCACCTATAACTACAACAGTAGCCAATTGGATCAGCAATATCCGGCTCTGGAGAAGACGGTGAAGCGGCACAGCGTCAACAATGTGTCCACGTCCTTAAACCCAACGGCAGCAACTGGAGGAGCAACCATGCTACTCTATAATTTTGCCACAGCGGCTAAACAGCAGCAGCTGGATAAGATTACAACAACAACAACAATAACAATAGTTACAGAAACTACCTCAGCGAAGCAGAAGCCGACCAAGCCAAAGGAGCAGCTAGCATCTCCCAGCAGCAGCAACAAAAGCAGAAAGCAGCAGCCTAGTCAGGATCAGGAGAAGCTGCCTACATATAAGGCGACCACAGCCACTCAAACCGATGGCAGCAAGTCGTTATCAGCGGTAACAACGACGCCGCCGTTGCTCACCAACAGCACCAACCTCAAGTCTGGTCAAGCAGCCGCTGGAGGATTGGGTGTGGTCGTACAGCAGCAGCCAATGTCTATTGGTCGTCCGGCTGTGATCATTTTGAACGATGATCGGGCGGAACATGGCGGCCGTCTAAACAATGAGTTCATCTTTGGCGATTTCAATGAGGATGAGCTGAAGCTATTCAATGATGATTCCAGCGACGATGAAGAAGATGCGGAGGAGGTGATGACAAAAGACAAGACAAAGCAGGAGAAGGAGCAGCAGCAGCAGGGAAGCAAGAAAAAAGAAGCCAAGGAACCAGCTGCTCCTAAAATTGAGCGAGCAGAACGTTTGAAGAAGAAGCTAGCGCAAAAGGAGCTAAAGGAACAGCAGGCGTCAGAGGAGAAGGAGGAGGAGGAGGAGCAGCAGCAATTGCATCTAAATGATTCTGGAGCTGCCTCCGATTTGGTGAACCAATCCGCCTGCCTGGAAATGCTTATGATCTCTGGCGAGGCGGCTCAATCCTCGCCAAATAAGGCCGCCAAAAACAACAACACCAGCAGCGGGAGCATCAACAACAACTCCTCCAGCTTAGCCAATCAGTCCAGCGATAGCGGCATCAACACATCCGGCAGTGCCGCCAAGGAGCAGGTGAATCATTTCCTCAGCAAAGCCACCAGCAGCACCGCCAGCAGTAACAACAGCAGCCGCGATGAGCCCGTTCTGGCCATGCAGTTGCTGGAGACCTGCAACGACATCGAGACGGCCATAATAGCCGCCGCTCGTGCCGCCGCCTCTGCCGCCGCCGAAGCGGCCAGCCGAAGTAATAGCTGCAGTAGTCGCAGCAATTCCCAAGAACCAATCTCGAAAACAGCTGCTGCTGGTTTACTGCCGCCACCACCGCCGCCACTATCCATGCTGGACGATGGTGATGATGATGAGGATCTGCAGGAGCTGAGCTTCGTCGCCGATCTCAAATCAGAGCCACTCGGCATGGCCGATATTACCGCTGCCCTCAGCATGCCGCCACCGCCGCCGCCACCAGCAGCAGCAGCAGCAGCACCACCACCGCCACCACCACCACCACAAGACGGCAACCATCGGCCGCCGCAGCTGATGACGTCCAACACCGACATGATTATCGAGTATATAGCCGGCAGTGAGTACAAACTCTATATCTATAAAACAAAGACCCTTCCTCCGTCTGTCTGTAATAATTTCATGGCAATCGGTTCGGTTCAATATGCGCGAAGATATGATACTATCACCTATATAAGAGGGCGGTTTTCCAAGCCAAACAGCGCAGCAGCTGTGGTGTAATTCATTGAGAAAGGAAATCGATAGGAGTTAACTAAAGAGAGGGTGTGTGAGTCTATTTCTTTGAATGGCGGTGAGTGAGAGCGAGAGGATTATCAGGGTTAGCGCTCAGAGAGCTGCGAGAGATCAGTCGCATTTAGACAGCAGAGCTCACTCACACCATCTTATGCAAAGCAATTCGCTTAATAATAATGTTAAAACTTAATGAAATTGTTGAATATCCAATGCCAGCTTCGGTCAATCGAAGAAATCCCTTCCTATTACTTGTCTTCCTTTAATAACAAACCAATGTTCAATTTTTCAGCATGGAATGAAGTTTTCAATAGCAAATTTGTGGAGATATACAAAGAACCGCAAGAATTTTAAGCGCGGATGCTGTGGCAACAACCAACAACAACCAACCAACCAACCAACAACCAACCAACCAACAACCAACCAACAACCAACCAACAACCAACCAACAACCAACCAACCAACAACCAACCAACAACCAACCAACAGCAGAGCAACAAGGAGAGCGCAAGGAGCGTTGCCTGCCGCATGCATTTTCGGAGGTTCCATAGAATTAACAACAACAACAACAATAACAACACGATAAAGATCCGATTTCTTCATCCATCCTTCATCCACACACATTTAACACACTTTACTTTGCCTTCTTTGTGCTTGCTCTCAATCAATGAATGAATGAATGAATGAATACATCAGTCAATCAAACGAAACAATCAACCAGCTGCAAATCCCCAATTCACACCATTTAGATGAGCTGCAAGAGAGCGTGCGAGCGAGAGAGAGAGCTATAGAGCATGACCCCAAGCCGAAGCCAAGAAAATCGAAATGCTGCCTCAGCAGCATGAATTAAATTATGAATAATTAAAAATAATTGCTATATATATAACAATACGCTTTTATGCTAAATTAATGCTATTAAAAACAAATACAAAATACAAAAAAACAAAGAAAAGCTATTGATTAACTCTATATAATATATATATATTATTGAAAGAGCAAATGCGCCCCCAGAGAGACAAGTTAAATAAAATTAAACAAAAAAAAAAGAAAAAAGAAAAGTCGGAAGGTAAAGTTACAAGTTATAAAGAAACTACTGCCCCTCATCATCACACCCTACTACCCCGCATGTCCCCAAAATGCCCAGCTGCATTTTCAAATATCTCGCATATATATCGATAAACGATAAATGGGCTTTAAAGAATTGTTTATTTTTTATGTTTTCAAAGCAAACACACATATTATTTGATTTTAAGCATTTCATAATAATCTTTTTTTTTTTTGTTACCAACAGAAAGGGCGAAATGATAAATAAATATGTGTATGTATTAAATTATATTAAATTAGTTGTTTAAGGCAAGCCATAAAAATACTATTTAAAACTAAAAATGCACCTACGAAACATGCCGCCGTTCGTGTTTTTTGTTTTGTTAGACTAAAAGTGTGAAATTTGTTGTAAAAAAACAAACAAAAAAGAAACGGAAAAATGCAGTCAAAAGAGAGTCAAAGTTTATACATACACACAAACAAACATATACGCATATATATATATATATATATATATATATATATATATATATATATATATATATATATATATATATATATAGGCTGCAATAGAAGATCGCTCCAGTGCCCCCCCCCCCTAACACACACACATAACTACAGATATATAATATATATATGCATATAGAACTTTATTTTTTTTTTAAGCGTTTTAAAAAATGCTCTAAATTTGCAAGTTTTTGACCCAAAAAAGAAAACGAGAAGAAAAAAAAAACACGAAAACAAAGCAACAACAATGTAGGCCAATAATATGTAACAACTATCTAAAGAAATATGTGGGAAAATCGAACTTTATGATATAATTGTAGGGAACACTACATGTAGCGCGAAATCTCATCTTTACCAACAATCTATGAAACCTTAAGATTGTGCCTGTACATACTATGCTCATAATACACATTCACATATACAGATCTATATATATATATATCTAGAGAAATTTTAAGATTTATGCAGGGGGGGGAGGGGCGTAATAGAAATCTCTGGAGATCTGTTGAAGAAATCAATGTGTAAACTAAAAATTTCTTCGGTTAATTTTGTTGTAGAACTTTGTACGAAGAATATAGAGAACAAATTCAATGCCTGCCAAGAGAATGTTATTTGCTTGTATGTATACATATTCAATGTTCATTTCGAGAAAGCCATTTCGTGAATTACCATTTCCAGGCAGAATCACAAAGCGGCTTCTCCTCGTTAGTGCTTGTGACACACATAGACATACAAACATACATACAATGTACTGCCAGTCAGCCGCTGCCCGAAACCCCAGACAGCAGTCCCCTTTGCCTCCTTCATAGATAGAGTATTCCTTTAGATTTTGATTTAGAGCATTTGCTTTAATGTTACCTAATTGCAGCGTTTCTCCTAAATGCCAGCCATTTTGCTGATCTTTCGCATCCCTTGCAACCTTTTCACAAACGGACTCCATTCCATTTCGCTTCAACTTCGAATTCGTGTTCGTTCACGTTCAGATAGAGGTTTATCCTAATTCCTAACAAGGACTATCATCAGGAGTCATTTAAAAACATTTACAAGTGAACAACCGATTGCGTTCGGCCATCCTATTTCAATGCCTGATGTTTAAACTCAACCGAAATGTGTCTGTTTGTTAAACAATCTGTTTTGTCTTGCCGGTTCTCTTTGGCTGTCTTCCGGCCTTGTAAGAAGCCTTCTCTGACTCTCTGGCAAGCTGAGCCTAGCCTTCCTTTCTAGTCGAATGCTGGAAATGTTTAGATTAGGGCAAGCGGTTTGAACTGCTCTGGGTGGGGAAACAGCTCTGAGAAGGAAGAAGAGCTCCTGTGTGTGTGTGTGTGTTTGCATTTATACAAAACGTATCTAAGTATAGAGACACCCTTGAGCTGGCCTTTAAAGGGGCACTAAGAAAACAGTTAAAACACTTGAGAGGTAGCGTTGCACTGCTTACAAAGTATCTGTGTGGCTCTATGGTAAAATGCGCATGGATTTTCATAAATGAGCCCAGCAGGTGAAGCTCTGCTCTCTTTTATAATTAAAATTTTGCAAAATTGAGAAATTCTCAAAAACGGCAGCTAAAAAAGATTTGTAAAAAAAAACGAAATATAAAAAATTCACATCAAAAAAGTTGATAAGTGTATTTATGTAAAATATATTATATATGTGTATATGTAGCTGTGTGAGTGTGCGTTTTCTATATATAAATATATATATATAAATCTTAAGAATAACAAAAAAGGTTAGAAAACTTGAAACTAAGAAATTATGCAAAAATAACAAAAAAAAAAAAAACGGTTAAACCAAATTTTTAATGGCATTGTGGTAACTTTATATACATAGTAATCCCCCCATTGCCCCCTCCCCACCCCATGAGCCACATTTACAACCAGAGTGTATCACTTTTTGCAGTCAAAAGTCTTTTAGCAAATGTTTGGAATTGAAAAAACGTTTGTTTAGAAATTTTATATTAAGAATTTCATTTGTCCTAAATAAGAATTATAAATTTATAAACACAGTTTTGGATAGTCATTTGTTATACGATCATGAGTTATATATTATTAAGGACATGAAACATAGAGAATATTCATTTCATGTAAACGATTAAGCCACGAAATTCTGTTTAACCAAAGGACGGGAGGGTGAAGCTGAAGCCAAACAGAGAACTGCAGAACTCCAAGGAAAACAGAAAATTGTATTCAAGTAGTTATGCGTGTATGTCTCACTGCTTGTCGTCTCAAACGAATATAGATCGCGTACTGAGTTTGTCCGACTTTGTGGTTTTTTGACGTACAGAGAGAGAGAAACAGAACAGAACACAAACTGCTAGCTGCTAAGCGAGCTTTTTGACTATATAAAATACTGCCTGTCTGCGTATGCTTTTAACGTAGTACAAAACGTACTTAGATTTAGACTCGAGTCTAAGGCTCACGTTCGTTTCGGAGAAGCCTCGGCTTTGAGTTTGTCTACGGCTTCACCTTCGTCTCAAGGTTTGCAGGAATTTCGTGCATTAAATGCTTGCTTGCAGTGATTTCTCTAGAATATATAATATATATATATATTTTATTTTGTTTTTTTTTTTTGGTTATTTTGTGGCTCGAGCTTGTTGGCTAAAACAGACCAAAAGTAGCATTATGGCAATTGTTTTTTTAGTTTTTATTATTTTTGTTTAATTTTAAAATTGAACAAACAAAAAATTATAAATACAGGGTGTTTTTTCTGTGTTTGTTTATAAATAATACAAAAAATGTTGCAAAAGAAAAGTCAAAAGCAAAGCAAGGAAAAAAAGGAAGAGTAAACTATAAATCGATACGTTATAGATTGTACGATTTAAACGTATTTTGTTAGCTAAACAAAGAGTTGCGTCTATATATATATCTATATATATATCTATATATATATATCTATATATATATATCTATATATATATCTATATATATATATATATATATATATATATATACATACCTAGAACTATAAACATTTATATTATAACTATGATAATTGTACGTTAAATCGAGTGAGTGCTAAAGGAAATTTATAAAAGAAGATAAAAATACAACTGCTAATGTTTATAAGCGTGCCTGTGTCTGTGTCTGTGTGTGTGTGCGTTAATACTAACCTATAAAGGTATATATAACATAAAGGTATACTTCTATATGTACTCTACTATTACTATTAGTAAAACGAAAGCAAAAAACCTTACAAACATGTGAACTCTCACCCTCAAAATCTGCCTTTGCTGCCATTTATACCTTACCTTACCTTACCTGACCTTACCTTACCTTACCTTACCTTACCTTACCTTACCTAACCTATGTATTCCTATTCCCAGTCCCCCAAATCCCTACCCCTACCTTATATATATATATATATCTAACTTATAACATACATACCAATATTTGTACATGCAAAAAGGTTTAAAACAAATAATGGAACTTAGCCTAAGTCTCGTCTCTGTGCTGTGCCGCCTAGTTAATCCTTGGGGCAGTTAATCCGGGCTTAGCTGCCGCTTGGCTAACCTAATGAGAGAGACCGCGAGAGCTCCTCCACATTTAGCAGCAGCAATCTCGCGTGTGTGTGTGTGCAGCACAGCCCATTGCAGCAACTATATACAAAATTAATATTATAAATTTAAACGTAAAGAAAGTAAACGGAAAACCTTAATTATACAAAAGAAAAGCAACTGCAAAAAGAGAAATTAAATTTAAATTGTGTTTAAAAGATAGAACGAGAAAATAACCTTAACTGAAACACGTGTATTTCAAATAAAGAATCGAATAAAAAAGATTAATAAAAAATATATATATATTAAGCCTTATACTTATTCAGTCCTGTTCTCTCAGCATTGCTTCATTCCAATTGAGCGTCCAATTTGACTAAGCTGTTTCTAAATGAACAAAGTCCAAAGCATGTTCACTATATTCCAGAGGTCTGTCAAGCTTCTTCTCACAAACATAACCGAAAAACCAAACACATCTCTCTCTCTCTCTCTCTCTCTGAGCAGCAGACTTCGTTTCTTTTCGATTTGGTTTTCTGTTGAGCGCTCTTACTAGAGCGATTCGTGTCTTTTAATGAACAACGCATTGAGACAAGAGCTTTGAGCCATTTCAAAATTTCCCTAGTAAGGTCAGTTTTCTGTTTACATTTTCACAAAACAACAAGAGAGAAAGGATATATATACCATTCACATTGTAAATGTATAACCGATCTAGATCATATCTGGTCTTTGGGCTTATGGCTACAGTGGATACAAGAGATACAAGACGAATTTGTTTTAATCGGTTGTATGGTGGCTATATGATATAGTTGTCCGATCTCGATCATATCAAGGCAGCATACGTGGGGCCTCCTCAAATTGACACAAACCGAATTTGGTTTGATTTTGGTTATATCGATTATCCTTGTCATGCTTATCAAGAATATATATACTATATATATTCGGTAAAGCTTTCTTCTATGCGTTGCAAACTTCCTGACAAAAGTAATATACCATTTTGTGAATGGTATCTTTTATTTGGCATTGTTAATAATAAAGCAGCCGCCACATTTAAATTTGAAATTTATAGTTTGGCGCTAATACGATGAGCCCCCTTACCAGTGTGACCGTACTTGCGGCCATTTCAACGTTTCCCTTGTACGGTCTGCTCTTTGTTTACATATTGATAAAAAATAGGCCAAGAGAGGAAATTAATTTTGCTGCAGCTGGCCGCCATTATGTCGGAGGTACGGATACGACCGCGTCAAGTGCTTGTCCTCATCATTGGCTTCATCATAGTGCTAATGATGGTGCACAGGAATGGCAAGCGTACGTGCCAGGGCCCGGAGTACCTGCAGGCGGCGTTCGCGCAGCAACAGGCTGACACGTTGCCCAAAATATATGCCATAACGCCAACATATGCACGGCCCGCCCAAAAGGCGGAGCTAACCAGGTGAGTGCAGAGTGGTGGGTGGTCACCTAATCTCATCCAGCCGAATAATGGCCATGCCTCCCATTTGCAGGCTCTCCCATTTGTTTATGCTGATGCCGAATATGCATTGGATCATTGTGGAGGATGCCAACAGCAGCACGACGCTGGTGCGCAATCTGTTGCTGCGCGCTGGCCTGGAGCAGCGCTCCACGCAACTGAATATCAAGACGCCGCCCGAGTTCAAGCTGCAGGGCAAGGATCCCAACTGGATCAAGCCACGCGGCGTTGAGCAGCGCAATCTAGCCCTGGCCTGGCTGCGTGCCCATGCCGATACCGAACGCCATGCCATTGTCTTCTTCATGGACGACGACAACTCCTACTCCGTGGAACTGTTTACGGAAATGTTCAAAATCCAGCCGGGACGTGTGGGCGTTTGGCCCGTTGGTCTGGTCGGTGGTCTGATGGTGGAGCGGCCGCTGCTCAATGATGACCACACACAGGTGGTGGGATTCAATGCCGCCTGGCGTCCCGAACGCCCCTTTCCCATTGACATGGCCGCCTTTGCCATTAGCATGGATCTGTTCATCAAGAATCCGCAGGCTGCCTTCTCCTACGAAGTGCAGCGCGGCTATCAGGAGAGTGAGATACTGCGCCAACTGACCACCCGGGATCAGATGCAGCCGCTGGCGAATGGCTGCACCGATGTGCTCGTCTGGCATACGCGCACCGAAAAAACAAAGCTGACCGCAGAGGAGGCGCTCCAGCGTCAAGGCAAACGCTCCTATGCCGGCATGGAGGTCTAACTCTTGGCCAGATCTGGAACAGATGAGGCAGCCTAGAAAGTTAATAGTAAATACTCAGATTTAGTTATTATTGCCCTTCACCAGACGAATCAACTTCAAGATCCAGGATCCAATGAGTCGATGTGGTCTTTAGTCCCTTTGTTAAGGTCTGTCTGAGCTTACCCTATATATATAACCGTATGTCTATTTAATAGACGCGATAATTCAGTTTGTCCAAACAACACAAACATATCATATGGCTGTCATAGGAACAATCGACGGAAAGGTTGCTTCTGCCAGAGGTATCCGGAGCTGCCAGAACGGCCTCTAACTTCAGCACTAGCACTCTTGCAGTTCTCTGGTATAAACCACAAGCTAATGAGATCGTATTTCTTTAGTTCTTAGCCTATATATCATTTTTTTTTATATCATACATTCATCAGCTTTGTGTGAAGGGTATAAAACATTTCGGCAGAGCCGTAATTAGCTTTTCAGTTGAAATTAATGGCAATTCTCGTCTCTTTCGTATTTATTTTGAATGTAAGTGTGAAACCGCCCCTGTAAAAATATGTAATGCTCACATTTGTAGATGTATATATTAGGTCCTTTGTGTCCTTTCAACTTTTAAGCAGACTATTTGCCCTGCCAAGCGTAAACATAGTATTAACCATAATATTTTGGTAAATTCATTTGGGAATCTAAATAGGATTCAAATATTTGAATATATGCATGTATATAAGTGATGATGTGTGATCAAAAATATATATATACATATATTGAAAGTGTGCGAATTTATCAGTTGTTAAGTGACTTGCAGCTGTTCAGGCAAAGCTCTAAAGCCTTGTCACCGCGTGCACTCTGTTGTGAGAAGAGTTTTGACTCTTAATTGTACGAAATCTCAATAGAATTTATCAAAATGTGACATAGCAATTGTTATAGAAAAGTTCTCAAGCGATTTGTTAATACTATCGATATCATATAAGAAAGCATCTTGGGGCAGTTTAGGGCAAAGCTCAAACGTACACTATGATCCCATTATCAGATTAGCAGTTCCAGCATCTATCGTGTCATCGACAATGTGAACGAGTAAGATATATAGAAGACCTACGTACCTACTTACAAATGCATGGCCAGGACGAACTAAAGAACTCCTACCCTTAACTTCATAGGCAGGCATTCTTTCATTAGAGAGGGAGAAAGACAGAGTCGCTTAAGCCAGTTATGGTTGTCGGATCTTAATATTATTGTCAGTGTGACCTCAAGCCGGCTAAAACGCCAACTTATAATATAGAAAGGTGGCCAAACACCATACCCAATTTGGCCATCAGTTGCCTGTGCTGTGTTTGTCTCACTGCCTTTTTTTGGTTTACCGCGTTTGTTAATGTCCAATGCCTGTCCTATTGTTATGTACCGGCGAGAGAGTACGCGCAAAGAGAGGCGATATACTCAGAGAGTATCAAACGGGAGTGCACCTTGAGCATGTCCTTTGCAATGGTGGGTTAGGTGGATTAGGGAAATATGAAGACGATTGCGTCGTAGACAATGATTGATATAGCTAGGGTTCAGTACACACCATCATAAGCGGGGTAATTCGCTGCTTACGCCACAGTATCAGACCTGACAGATCCTGACAGTTTGGATAACCAAATGTCAGCTCAGAATCTTGGTGAAAACCCGACATAGTCATACGCCATCTGTCAATCGTTATCATGCCTTCTTTCCCATCCGCTGGGATGAAGGCGCCTCAGTGATTCGATACGAGATCAAGCTCAAGCGCAGAGAGCCTGTCCTTTGCTGCTCCACACCTATAAGATGTCTTCCCCTCGCTATGTTAAATCTAGTTAAAGCTCCCCCCCACTAAAGTCTATATACTATAACTATAAATACAATATGTTGCGCAATTCTTCCGCTGTATAAATAAAACCAACTAAACTTTTGTTTAAATATTATGGTACAGTAAATATGACTTTATTTTGTCTCAGCGGTTCACATGGGGCTTACATTTTTGTTTTTCCATTTTTTTGTTTTAGTTTCATTTTAATAATATTTTTCCTTTGTTTTATAAAAAGCTACAGATTTTGTTGATGTTGTTTTTTGCTTTTAACTCAAAAGTTGTTTGTGGGCTTGTTCAAAATGTTGTTTGGGTTGGTTTTTCGCCATATGTTTCATATGCTGCATTTCAGAAAAGCAGTCCATCAATTTCCATCATATATTATATAATTATTAAATATATTTTAGTTCCAATATTTTGTTAAAACACAAAAGAAAAGTACGTTTAGCTTTTTTCAGAACAATTTCTTTTTTTTTTTGTTTTTGGTTTTTTCTTTTGAGTTTTGTATAATATTTTGTATATAAGGTAAAAAGCTCTGACAAGGCGCTTGGCTTAATTGGCAACAGAAGCTACAAAAGCTTATGGCAAAACATCTCTACGAAAAAATGTCAAAAGGCAAAATGAAAGTGTGGAACGTAAGTTCATCTTTAAAATCAAATTGGGAAACGCTTTTTATTACATAAATACATAAAAATTGTACATATATAAAAGTGTTTCAAGTTTTCAGTTTCTTTGTGGTTTTTTGTGTAGAAAAAAATTCACTTATAGCATAATTTTCCATACATTTACATATACATTTATATATATTTATATTAGATTTGATTTGATTATTTTATTTTCCTTCTCTTAATTACAATTTGTTTTAATTTTTACATAGATATAGTTAAAAAAAAAAAAAATAAGAAACTTAAGGGACATATTCAAGGCGCAGCACACACGGCAAACGATTTCGTTATCGATTTCGCTATCGATTTCGATTTCAGCCTGTTGCCTTGCTCATTCTAAGCCAAGCAGTTGTAATCAGTCGATGCAGGCGCGCGCATGAACAAGCAGTTCGCCTGCTGTGTGCCCTAGGCCTAGGCATTTGGCTGTGTGTGTGTGTGTGTGTATGTGTGTGTGTGTGTGTGGGCATAAAGTAACTACAAGAGAGAGAGAGAGAGATACGTTCCACAGACAACTCTACTGCAGGGCAGTTCCTGAGGAATATCGGAACATGTTCTTGGCAAATTCTTATCCTCCTCAGAGACTACGCTTGCCTCTGCAAAGCTACATTGCTCTGGTACGTCTACCTCTTCCAGCTACTCTGTGCTGTAGATGAACCTTTACACAGTGTAAATGTACAGTTGCGCAGAAAAAATGTTGATATACACACACCTCTTAGTTGTGAAGCCCATCCACATGGAAACTTGGGCAAAATTTCAACTGCTTTTAAATGCACAATTTCAACTGCTTGCAAATGCAAAGTGAGTAATTTGAAGCACACAGAGCTGCATTTTAGCCTAAACGTGGCACACTTAGTTTGTTTTGTTGTTGTTGTTGAACGTTCAAATTTTGGCAATTCTTTTCTTTGTATTTGAGTTTTGAATAAACGTTTGATGTAAGTTTAGATGCAAATTCATTTAGTTAAATTTAATAGTATATATAAGTGTATATATATATATAGATCTTCTTTCTATAATTTCATATATGTATGTGGCATTTTGTTTTGTTTGAACTGTTTTGCAACACTGCTTGCAACAGATGAGCTCGTGTGTGTGTGTGTCTGTGCTTTTGTTTAAACTGTACCTGCTGCCGCCTGGCAAAAGACATTAATATACGTTGAGCATTTTGGTTTTATATATAAATACAGTAATGAATAGTTGTGTCTGTGTGTGTGTGTGTGTGTTTAAGTATAAAAATTTACCAAATATGAAATAAAAATGCGTCTTCTTTACAAATTTAGTTGTGTTTGGAAACAAATGCTTGCAAGTCTTTTGTTCATTGTGGTTTTTTAAGTACTTAAATAAAAAATTAAGAAACTAAACAGTAAAATAAAATAATTGATGTGCGAAATGGTTGGTTAAATGTGAAACTTATTTATGGCATGTTTAAGTTAGTTAAACTAGTGCTGCTTTTTCATTATTATTTTTAAACGATCTCAACGCTTGTTATTATTACTTTATATTTTTATAAGCGCTAACATAAATGTAAAAGTAATTAAGGTTCGTTCAGTGTCTCTCAATGTGTTGTTGTGTTGTGTTTTTCTTTGTTTTAAGGCATTAATTTAAGTAATAATTATTTTGTTTTTTAACTTAAGCTAGGGCTGCTTTTGTTTCGTTTTAATGAGCATTCTTTTTCCTTTCTTTTTTGGGAATTCTTATAAAGGCCTTAAGCAGCAGCGTGTTAGAGAGAGCGAGGTGAAGCATTAACGACATTTTCGCGACACTGTTGCAGTGAAATACTATTGAGAGCTTAACAATCGACAAATGCTACAAAAAGCAGTCAGACTGTGACAGGAATTCTACATCAGAACAATTTCAATCAACGAAGCTAATCATACTTAAGAGATTTATGCAATAGTTTCCCTTGGTTCGAAGCTTGTTCGCTTCAAGTTAAACCAACTTCAATGGCGTCGTTTGGTCTTGTGATACTTGATCATTATCTAAGAAATTTCAAATTATCGTTAAGAAAGTTCATCTTCCTGTCAGAAAACGGTTTCTTTTTGTAGCACTTGATGAAAAATTTTTACTAAACTCTGGTTGGTATGGATTTTTGCATGTATATGGTATCTATATTCCCTGCTCTCGCTATAAAGATGGTCGCCCCATTATTAGCGTGTCTGTCTTGTGAAAGCAAAGGAATTATAGCAATGCAATCACATTTTGGCCTTGAGTTTGTGTGTGCATAGAAATACCGACAAGAAGCCAAATGGGCATACCAAAAGCTGCCGCACTTATTCCTATGCACAAAGGATGCACTGCTTACACTGCTTAGCACTTATTCATATGCACATATGCACAAATAAGGATGCACTGCTTACACTGCTTAGCGAGAGTTAGGGTGTTCTGCATTGGTATATTATGAAACTATCGTTATGTTTAGACATGTATATTGGTTTGTTTTTGATCTTAAAATGCTAATAATTATATATATATATATATATATATATATATATATATATGCTGATCTGCTGCAATGCAGTGCTTAGCTTTATATGAAGTGGCAGCTTAAACTTTTTGTTTGATTTTCAACTTTGCTTGAAACAAAAAACGCTTATGTCATTTGTATTGCAGCTTATAATCTCTGCTTTGTTTGTTCATGTTTGTGGGTAGGTTAGTAAGTTTTAGGTCTTAGGGGTCGCTTAACATCATCATCATCATCATCATCATGTTTATCTCCATTCCATTGGTCTTAACTCCAAAATACTATACGCGGTTGCAAGTTTTGTGCACATCATACTCTCTTCTGATTCTGCTTCTTCTGCTTCGTTTTCATCATTTGAATCGTCTCTTTGGAACGTGTTTGCATTTTTTGAGTAACACAGCTTAGACTGCTGAATTTTTGCCTATGATTTCACCGCTGCGTGAGTGCACGAAGCGTCCATCGAATTCGATAGTTGAGTTCTGCTTGATGCTGCCCGTGGGTGTGCGCAGCGGTTCCTTTTCATCCCTGGTTGAAAGAAAGATGATGAAAATTTCGAAAGATGAGTAGAAGATTTAGGTGTGGAAGGAAGCACATGCAGCATCATTCTCAGGCTAAAGATAGAAAGTCCCATAACAGCGCTTACTAAGAGATTACTTACCCAAAAGCTCTGCCTA
This sequence comes from Hirtodrosophila duncani, assembly GCA_037043425.1. NCBI lineage: Eukaryota > Metazoa > Arthropoda > Insecta > Diptera > Drosophilidae > Hirtodrosophila > Hirtodrosophila duncani. Next base: position 2,861,422 of record JBAMBM010000704.1, on the reverse strand, counting down.
TGCTGAGGCTGAGGCAAGGCGCACATAACAAGTAACTGCATGGGTTAGCATGAGCAAGCTCTCTTATCTATCATTTATGCTCTTCCTCAGCGCTTGATATGCACGCCTGGCCTTTATGGCCAAGCAAAGCTTTAAAGCTCTAAGCTTTAACTACTTGACATGCACAACTACTGCAGGTGATCATATGTTGAAGTGAGTGAAAGAGGTAAGAGCTACAATTTGAAGGCAATGGATCATGATAGAGCATAGGCATAGGTATAGCAAGATGGCACTACAAAAAAGCTTTTACACGGAAAGCTCAATACGTACAATGGTGATGTCATGGGCGAACCGCCCAACTTAACTGGCGGTGGTAGTGGTAATGGCGATGGCGGCGGCTCCTTAACCAGCTGTCCACTGCAATAAGGTAGCGGGAAACGCCAACCATAAAGACTGCTTGGTTAGATGATAGTTTTTTTTTTGGTATTTGTTGGTATTTTTTGGTTTGTTTTTGGTTTTGGATTTGGTGGATTTGTTGATTTTGGGTTGGATGATCGATAGAGAGAGCACACGTATGTATATATATATAGATGGGTATATGCAATTGGTCAAATGTGATTGATAATGATCAGGTGCAAATGATGATACAATGACTATGATTATGATTTTGATAATGATAATGATGGTTAACGTTGATAAATGTTTATAAAGAACAGGCCGAAAGTGGAACACCAGAGGTTTCTTTTGTGAGCAGACAAAGGCACTTTACTTTGATTTGTATATTTTCTAGCTTTTCCAAAACGTGAGAATGTATAGGCTTATATATATCTCCTGGTATTCCACTAAGCCACTCATACACATGTACTACACACACACACACACACACGCACACGCATACGAATATAAGAAAAAGTTGAGTGAACAAATGAAGCTAAGGGAACTAATGAATACACGCAATACTTAGTAAGCAGAGGGTGTGTGAGTGTGAGTGTGTATGTGTGTCTCTGTGTTAAAACTAAAGTCTGTTGTTGTCTGTTGTCTGTTGTGTGTTTCTTATGTTTCCTGTGTCATTTTGGTTTGAATATTGCACTAAAAATTGAAAACGCAATGCAAACGCAAATTCTGATGAACGTCTTCAAACGAAAATTAATGAATTTCGATTAAACAACAGGGATTTGGGACGCGCATAGACCCAATTGTATTCGAAGTCCGGCCTGTGGGGCAATTTTATTATTGTTTTTGAAAATGGGGTGCGGCGGGGCGGGAAAAAAACAAACAAAGAATACAAATTTCCATTTTTAATTGTCTCGTCTATTTTTAGTGCAATATTATTAAGTACTTTTGTCGTTTGTCTCAACAAATGTTTAAGTTAAGTTTTGTGATAGACTTTTGGTACTAATATGGGGCTAAGAAAGGTTTAGCATTATATGATTTTGATTCGGAAAGAGTTATGCCTAGGTGTGTTTCATGTACAAGATGTACAGATCTAATTCCTACAGAATCAGTTTTTCTGCTCGATTTTGAGAGAAGCGCAGCTTAAGTCGCACAAAGTTACGAATGACATCTGAATTTAAGTGCATGGTATTTTCTCATTTTGTAGTTTTTCAATCTTCTGAAAAACCATAACATAAAGTAAACCTACATATCTGGGGTTTCGATTCAACAACGTTTCTTATAAGTTGCTACAAGTATTCCTTGCATTCAAACTGAAAATAGTAACAGGTATCTGCTCGCGCGTCAGCTTTAATACGTTGATAACTGTTTACCCGGATAATTTTTGTTACTTCTGGATCAATTTTCGTTACAAAACTTCCACAGAATTACTAATTCTCTTATTTTTTCAGTTAAAACATATTAGGAATTTACTAATTTCCCTTATCGTTTAAATGTTGACCTCTGTTTTGATACAAAACGGATTTTCTGCCTCTTAGTTATGGACGCTTGATCTGTGCCTTCTTTATTTCTATATGTGTGTTAGCTGCTCTGCTCTCTGTAGTGGTACACATACTTATACTTGACTTTTGCTCTTGAACTATGTAAACGCGGCTGTGGCTGCCTTTCGGACTGCACTTTGAAGTGTTTCTTTGACCTTACACAGCACTTTTCTTGATCTAATCCTTTCTTAACCCTCATCCCTCATTCTTATTACATAATTGTATTGAAGAACATATGTTATGCTGCTTACCTGCCCAGTTTGGCCTCATCATCGATTTCGGAAGGCGAACGTTTGGTCCGGCGACACATGGTGGCCATAACGCCCATGTGAACGGTGACACAGCAAAGCAGATCCACAATGAATAGCAGCAGGACGACGCCGCCCACAGCAATGCCCACAATGGCGGCAGATGAAAGCACCTGTCGATCGGCCACTTGAATCACATCGATACCTGTGTTTTGGGTTTGAAACAGAACAGAGGGAGAAAGAGAGAGAGAGAGAGAAAGGAAAGATAGGAAGAGATAGGTAGAAAATCGGGTGGGCGAGCAGGCAGGCAGTCGTCAAGCAGGCAGACAGGAAGGTAAAATTTGTTCATGATTAGTAAATTGTGAAATTCAATTGTTTATATATATATGTATATGTATAGGAACTATACTGCTTTTACTCGTAATAATATGTGATTATAGTTTCTGCTCTATATAGAAGAACTAAAGCATATACTGGAACGAATTTTGGACAAATGTATGGACTTTGGTTAAATATAATAGACATGTGAGTGTGCTAGATCATAGGAGCATTTAACATGGAAAATATTTTATATATATTGTTAAATGGAAGATTTGAAAACGAAATTTATATGCCTTATTCAACAGATCGGAGTTAGAGACCGTTCTCTTGTTTTGCTAGAGCAATGGCAAGCTGACGTTGTAAGCGGAGAGAACTATGATAGGCGTTTCATTGTAGGTGTCAAAGGCGATCAGATGATACCTTTGGCAGAAGCACAGCCACCCCTGCTATTATTGGCACTCAGACCATCGCAATACTCACTCAACAACTCACACCACAGTTCACTGAAACCGCCTACACTAATAGTTGAGGTTCATAGCTGCAGTTCTCTGATACCTTTGGTAGGTGAAGTGAGAGGTGAACCTTGTTAGAGGTGGTCGTCCCTCTTTCACTGAACAACAACAGCTGAAACGGGTTATTTATTTATAAAGCTATCGATTCTTGAAAACTGAAAAATGTCCATTATATTTCATTGCCATTTTCTCTACATTTGCTTTTGGGGACCAAATTGTAAATTCGCTAGGTAAATATATATTTGAAGAAAAACTATATATATACATATTATTCTTGAACATAAATAATATTAACTTTGCTATTTCCAAAAACACTTCATTTCCTATAATTATTATTAATCATTATCCGTTTTTTTATGATTTAAATTGTGTTTGCTTTTGCCTTTGTATAAACATTATTTTACATTTTTGTGTGTGTATTTTTGATACAGAAATATATAGAGATAAAACGGAAAGAAATCTAAACAAAGGATACAAGACAAACTATACAAACATATCAAAATAATCATCTCAAACACAAATTGAATGGGAAAACCAGAGAGACCAGAGAAACACAAAAACCAAGGTCTAAACGGAAATACATTTATCAAAATTGCACCAATTCATCATCCATAACATGAAAAGCATTTGGTTAAAATTGTAATTTCAAAACAAAAACAGAAATCAAATCAAAACGAGTACAAATAAAACATGCAGCCTTTGTGGACGGCGGGAGCGTGGGCATAGCGTAGCGTTTAAGCAGCGTGAGAGTGCCTGAGAGATATATATAGAGAGAGAAAGAGAGAGAGAGAGCGCCAGCGAGAGCGAGCGTGCTTTCACGTGCTTTCTTCACAGCACGAATTTAAGTTAGAAAATTATTATATAAATTCAATGAAATTGCAAAGCAAAGCAAACATTTCATAAAGCCAATATGCAAAGGGGGGCAGGGGGTTGTGTTATGGTCGGGATTGGGGTTGATTTGTACAAGCCAAGGAAAATTAAAGCATTTGGCAAACTAAAATTACAAAAACTGCCCATATAAATTACATTTTGTACAACGAAATTAGCTTACAGAAAATTACAGTTTAGTTATTTTGTTTTTTGGGGTGAAAACTTGGAAACTTAACAACAAAAAAAGAAAAAAGTAAACACTTAAACAAGTTGTGCCAATTATAAATATATGTATAACATTTTATATATGTGGATGTGGTAGATGTAGGCGAATACACTCAGAAATAAAGCTGGTTTAGTGAGTACAGGCATAGGTCCCTGCTCGGGCGTCAACGAAACTAGAGCTTACGATTATAAATTATGTCTTTAGTACTTTCCATTTTAAATTATTTAAAGGAAAGCTATGAAAGAACTGTATAATTGTGCAAAAGGCAAAGGTCCCTGCTCGGGCGTCAAAAAAAAAACAAGTTTACTGTACCCCTTACTATTATACATGATGTCTTTAGTACGTTAAATGCCAAAATACCTAAAACCAAGTTATACAAAAGCTGTATAACTGTGCAAAAGGCATAGGTCTCTGCTAAGACAAAGTTATGACACAGCTGCATAGGTCCCTGCTCGGGCGTCTAGTTGAATACAAGTTGATTTGAATGAAAGTTAAGATAATAACAAAGCCTTTTTAGCTTAGCTGTGAGTTAGTTTAATTTACTTTATATGTTTAAATCATGAATATGGTCCTTGCTGCCTTTCTATTTTATAAGTTGGTGTTTTAGCCGGGGTCTTGAGGTCAAGAAATGACGAATACAACTTATTTTCAGACAATTTCAAAACCCAAAAGCAAGTTTCAAGTCCGTGTATCAAAATGTAAAGTTATCCTTTCTCTATCTAATCGAACAAAGACGGTCGAAATCGATAAAGTTATTAATTTTTTCTTGAAATTCTTAAGTTTAGCCTATGCCTTTGTAAACTGGGCAAAATTTAAGCTTTCACAGAATTTAAATTAAGAATTTCTGATGCCTTTTTCTGAGTGTATATGTTATATAAATTTAATGAGCGTTTCTCATACAAAATTCCGCATGATTTAGTCGAGGGCTAAAAAAGTGGTTGCAAATTGTTAGCAAATTTAACAACATATTCATTAATTTTTCATTTGGGTCTTGAATTTTTTAGTAATTCCATGGTTTATATGTATATATTTTTGTTTAGGTTTTAGTTTTTAGTTATCGTTATGTAGGTTGAATGTGTGTTAATAAGTTAATTTACTTCGGGGGTTAATTATGGGTGTGTGTGTTTGTTTGTGTCTGTGTGCAACTGCATAATAGACTAGATATATATATTGTATTTAACAGTAACATTATATAGTATGATGATCGGGTTAAGTTGTTGATTATGGTCTTGTTACCTGTCTGCATTCGTACTTGGGCAGCTGGACATCTTCTTTTCGTTCTTGTTCATGAATATTAAACTTAATCGATCATATTTATAGAGACACTCAACCACAAGCCATAAGTTTAAAGTTATTTCTCTTTATTATATTCCAAAAAATGAACTGCTTACGTTTTAGACTTCTCCTCCTTCTTCTTCTTCGTCTTTCTGTGTTTTCTTGTTTTAAAGTTCGCTTACAACATTGATGACACACACTTAGGCTTAGTTATTTATGAATTTATTTAAATGTTTTCTTGTTGTTTTTCGTCTACCATGCGATTTTGGGTTTTGTTCTCTGTGAAAAGCAGGAAAATCTCAGTTTTTCACTTTGACTAAATGTCTACAAATGTGTATGAAGGGTTTGACAAAATACATGCAAGATATTTCAAAGGCTGATGGGTTTGGTAGGTTTCCATCTCATACAGAATTGCCTTTCGGAGTAGAAAATTGATGTGCTGTCACTGCTTCTGTTTCTTGTGTTCAGGTCCGATTCTCAGCCTTTGTCTATTCAGATCAGACAACCCAAAAACCCACAAGCCACACTCTCTTGAGCATCCTCTTGAGATAACAGCTTGCATGCACTCTGGAGCACCCTCCTAATGTAATATGGTTTACTGCTTTACAACGCCTTGCAAGACGTGCACTGCTATGCACTGCTTGCGCGTTTGTATGGCATGTATGTATGGTTTTTAGGAGCACACGTTAGGCGGGCTGAATTATTATTTTCTAACTATATTATTTATGTATAACTATGATATTTGTAAATTTTATAAATGTTTCATATGTACGCATGTATATATATATATATTTTGCTAGAAAAATGTTTTTTGTTTTTCGGTTTTTCGGTTTTTCCTTTTGTATACATGAAATATTTGATCTAACTTGAACTGCTTGACTAAATGTTGCGTATTTTTGGTTTCTTAAAAAAAAGATCCATTATTTTTTTGTATTATTAGCTTAGATACCACCATGTGAACAAATTCGTAGTTTTTAGGGGGAAACATTGGAGACAAGCACAGGGAGTACGAGTCATGCCAAATCATAGCAAAATCATAGATGTAGACGACTAACAATTTGATTAACATATCATATAGTATTTTTTTAGTATTTTTAGCATTTCCTTTGTTTAAATGTATTTAGTTATTGTCCACTTAACGTATACAATAGGAAGAATAATGTCAAATGTAACTGAAAGTTCAAATTTGCGCATCCAATGGCAGAAAGTTTGATAAATCTTTACTAATTCCTATAAATGTGTAATGCGCTTGCAGTGAAAGCTGACCCAAGAACCACGGTACATCGCAGCATCAAGCAGGTGTGTGTACAAGAGAGAGAGAGAGAGGTATCGATTAAATTTGGTTCTTAAGAGTTAAGCTGTGAGAGCAAAGTACACGATTGAGAGAGAATAAGAACAAACAATTAAACCTGATGCCTGTGAATGAGCCCTTGAAAGAATCAACACTGGGCAACCCTTTCTAACTGTACACTGAAAACTGTATTGTACACTGCAAGCGCTTATAGACTTCGGCTAACCGAATCAGGTATTTTATTTAGTATTCTTGGCAGTGTTTAATTCACATGGCTCACTTTCATAACAAAACTCTTTGGGGCATTTATATCTAATAGATTTCATGAACAAAGTTGATGGAATTTGTTATTATATAATTAAATAACTGCATTTAACTATTTGTTAACAAAAACAACAAAACAAGGAAGACATAAATTAACACTAACGATTCTTAAATAAGTTTTCTTTAGAAAAAATGTAAGCAGGGCGCACACACACAAACACAGAGAGAGAGGTTAGACTGTGTGTTTGCACTGCTTTGGGCTGCAAACAGAGTGCACGCGTAACGCTCCGTCTTCTCGAATAAATATATGGAATTCGGCTTTAGCTTGCACTCTTTTTGTAGCCCCAAACATTATCTTGAGCTGTGTTCAACCGCCGCTGAATGACACATTATATGTGTGAACTTATTATAGTATTTTTTTCTTCTTTTTTTTTGTTGGCAATTTGCAGTTTTATTTTTATAGTTATTTTCATTCTTTGTTTGTACATTTTAAATGGAATGTGGCATGATATGGCTGCAGCATTGTAGAGCCTTTAGAGCCTGTAGAGCAGTGTTGTTGATCGCTTGGGGCCGCTCATGCTCATGACGTTTCACTACTTAACATTGATCATATTTCTTGTATGGTTTGCTTGAGCTACACATGGGATTTACGCATGCATTATTTTTAATATGACATAACTGTTCTTATTATTTACACATCGACAAACATACAACAAAATATGTATATATATAGATAGTATATATAGTATTTAAGAAATAAAAACTCAAAAAAATAAGTATATATATATATAGCAGCAATAGGTAAAGCCATAGAAAAGTTGCATCGTCGATTAGATTTTGCTACAAATTTCCCTTCGTTGATGGCTTTGCTTGGGGGCTTTGGGTTGGGTTTCGATATTCTGGTGTTGTGCACTGCTTGCGGTGGTCGTTCAAAGCACTTAAGCAGTGCGCAGTGCATGTGGCCTCCTCAGCAGCAGCAGCGGCAGCGGCTGTGTAAGCAGTGCGACGGCAAGCAGTGGCAGCCCTAATGCCATAGAGCTGCTGCTTGATGATAAATATGGATAAGGATTGTCTGTTTGTTTGTTTGTTTATGTTTGTTGTTGCAGATTTTTATATTTTTTTTTTATTTTGGTTTATTTTGCGGTTATTTTCGGTTTTGCACACAGCATAAAAGAGAGAAAAAAACAAAGAAAAGTAGTAGAAGAAAAGAATGGAAGAAAAGGAAACACACAAAAAGAGACGATTTTTTGTTTGTTGGTTTTCTTTCTTTGCTGTTTTGGTTTTGGTTTTGATTTTTTTTGCTGTTATGGTTTTTATGTTGTTGTTATTGTTATTGTTGTTTGTTAGATTATACGCACACACACACACACACAGAGAGAGAGATGTATATATAGAGATATTGTGGATGTATTTTGGGTTATCATTCAGCTTTTAAACAAACATAGATTAGGATTTTGTCGTCGTTGTTGTTGTTGTTTGTTGTTTGTTGTTGTTGATGTGTGCTATGTGCATGTTGTTGTTTCTTGTTGTTGTAGAGTTTAGTTAACACTTAGGAGGGTGTTTTATTTGTATGTAGGTGAGTGTTTTTCTTGAGGGATATCTTGAGACCTTCTTAAATGTGCTCTGTGTGTTTGTTCAAGCATGTGGGCAATTCTTGACACAGATTAGAGAACTGTTTGATTAAAGACAACCACGAGAGTGTGATTTGTACTCAGTCACTTATATATATATAGCAAAGACAGCCACCAGAGTGTGATATGTATTGAGTGATTAAACTTTAAACCACTTCTGGCACACAAGTCAAAGGGAAATAGATCGCAAATCTTCTCACAAGTATTCCCAATCTCTCAAAGCGGGTATCAAATGCCCATAAGCAGGGCTCTCTGAACTTTATACAAATCACACTCTGGTGGGTGTCTTTCCTGTATGAGTTCATATGATAAAGAGAGCTCTCAAAGAGGGCATCAAATGCCGCTAAGCAGTGCTCTCTAAACTGTACACAAAAGCACACTCTTTGCTGTAAGATAAAGACAGCTCTCAAAGACTGCTGACATTGCCCCATGTTTGATTTGGACCACACACAGATATTGTAGTTTGTAGTTTGATATAAGAGTATGTATATGTATATATATTATATATATGCTATGACTAGAATACTAAGATTTTGGGTTAGCTATTTATTTTGTTATTTACAGTTAATTTTTATGTATGTTCAAAATAATGTAAGCAAGTAAGGTCTGAAAACAAACGACAAAAAATAATAACAAAGACAACAAAATAGTGTGTGTTACATGATCAATTTGTACAGTCAACACAAAGGACACAACAGTAGAAAAGTAGAGAGTAAGAGCGAGCGAGCGAGCGAGCGAGTCAAGCAGCTAAGTAACAAAAACACAGAGCGAAGTTCCAAGTGTAGTTGATGAAAGAGCGAGCGAGCGAGCGAGACAGAGACACAGACACAGAGATGACACTCAAACAACAGCACGCCACATTTAGAGTTGAGAACGAAAAAAAGAAAGTTTAACAATGCGTATTTGGCAAATTATATAGTTTATTGTTTTCATTTCTCCTTAAATATGTTTATTTGCTCAATTGGTGTCTTGTGTTGAGTTTTAAGTTTAATTTTAAATTTATATATAATTAGATGTGTTTTTTTTACTTAAGACGAAAACATTTAACTAAGGCAGCGACAAAACTAAAGAATCGTTTACACATAATTATGTTTACAGTAAGAAATCATACAAAATAAAGAGCGATAAACACATTACACGAGGGATGCACACACAAAAATATAAACAAAAACGAGCTTAAGCTTTTCACTTTCTTTAAAATTAAACTCAAAATTAAATTGTTTGCATATTTTTTTCGTTCAATATTTATATTATAATTAAGTAAATGCTTAAGAGTTGTAAATTATAAAAAAAAAAATATATATATATATATATAGATGTATTTGTATATTAAAAAGAAAGATGTAGAAACACGCTGTCACACATATACACCCAAACACACACACACTGACAGAATTTTTGTGGCACAAAATGTGGAAACAAAACAAAATGAATAGAAATTTCTTGAAATCATTATATATAGCTTGTTATATTCGTCGGAGATTTGAGGTGTCTGTCAAAGAAGCTGTATTTGCTTAACATTCTGTTAACTTAACATTAACTGTAACCGTAACAGACCTCTGTTGAATGAAAGAAGTATGCCGAGTAAGGAAACTGAGAAAAAAAAGGTGTGAGCATTGATAAATGAATCTGAAAAACAGCCTAAGGCAGCGGTCGACAAGCTCCTATCTATTGTGTATAGATTTAGTGTCGGAAACTTTATGTTTATAAAGAGGTCTTCGTTTGCACATTCTAGGGCTGTTGCTGTGCTTCTTCCTTTCTATTCTGTATAGGTTTAGGGTCGGAAACTTCGTCTTCGTTTAGCTTCGGCAATGCACATTCTATTGCTGTTGCTGTGCTGCTTGTTATCTATTGTGTATATGTTTAGGGTCGGAAGCTTAATTTTTACAAAGAGGTCTATTATGATCAAAGTACTAACCTCATCCCCGACATATATGTAGCTATATATATTAATGAAAAACCATAAACAAATATTCTGTTGAGAGCTGTTGTATGTGTATGTGTGATGCAGAAAATGTAGTTTTGCCAAAACAAAATTTCAACATGACGTTCCTCAAAAAATGAAAAAAAAAACTGATCAATTTCTTCTTTTGGAATTCATTTCAATAGTTTTTCATAAGAACTTTGCATACTTTTGCTGTTTATTTACATTTTTTGTTTTAGTGTATGTTTGTATGAGTGTGTGTGTGTGTGGATAAATCAAAATAGAAGTCAATACAATAGAAAATAATTCGAAAATGAAACTTGCAATTCGTCTGCTATGGAATGTCTACCTTCTTCTTGGTTTCAAGTATTGTTTTCTAGTACATTATTGTTCTCAGTGTATGTCTTAGGAAGAGCACAAAAAGGGTTGTTAAACGACAACGCCTAAAAGCATGCAACATTAAATAGTTTGTTTCAAATTAAAATCTTAAATCATTTGAGAAATTACTGAATTATCTTTTTAGATATTTTTTTTATACTATTTTAAGAAAGTAGCAGAAAAACGAAAAATTACACACTCACACACACGCACACCCACCCACACGCACAAAATGAAAAAGTCAACTAAAGATCACACTGAGTTGTAAGAAGTTTGGAAAATGCAAAAAATAAACACTACAAAAATGTATGCAAAAGTTGTTGGTATTTTTTCTTTTTCTATATATATAGGTATCATATTATAATGTAAGACATATATATATATATATATATATAGAGCTCAAAAATGTATATAATTTTTAGGGAATTTTCATATACATCTTTATTTAGTCAAACATATACACAAGCACGTCCTTGTGCTCAGGTGTAAAAGTTGAATTTTCAATTGGAAAACCTTAGGAAACTCTTGGTACTCTCTTAGACCCATTTTCACATCTTCCTCTTAACAGTTACGTTTTCTTAGCATATCAAAGGAAACTACGTTGACTTTTAGGCCTTTTCCGTTCCGTTCCAGTTCGAATTTTTCACAAAGCTTGGCGCACAACAACAATGTGATCATCATTTGGTTTTAACCAGTGTGACCAGATTAGACCAGCAAAGTGTTCAAATAATGTTAAACTGAAGATGTCAAAAAAAGGAAACGTAATCAAGGTGCCAGGACTAAATGCCAAGACTGCTAAGTTTTCCTCACGAAATTCATACCCTTACACCCGAGGCAGATGACAGTTTAGGGCGTTATATTATATATGTTTTCAGAATCTGATTTGCAGATTATATAGACCATATATATGTATATATATTCATAAGTAAATCAATTGATCGATTGCAGCATGATTCTCTTTTCCGCTTTTACTTGTTTCTTTTTTTTTTAAATTTTGTTTTTCTTTTTTTTTTTGGATTTTTAAACTAACATTGAGGCTAAGACACTAAGTAATGTAATGCTTATTGTTGTGGCCAACGTAATGATTGCTGTTGTTGTTGTTGTGATTGTTGATGTTGTGGCTGTTCTTGTTGTTGTGGTTGTTGTGAGATGTTTGTGTAGCGAACTGACACCGGAATTGAATCCGGCCGAATACAGCAATGTGCCAAGATTATTATTAGCTGAATCGGACTCACCTCGTGTCGTCTTCATGATGATCGATGCGGGCGATGAATAGCCGATGGCATTGTGTGCCTTCAGCTCGATGCGATAGTAGGTGTTGCCGCTTAGATCCTTCATTTCGTATGAGGTCGTCTCCACCACATCGATGCTGTGGCATTGATTCTCCAATTCATTCCAAGTGCCGGCTATCTTTACGCCCTGTAAACGAGTTCAAGGTTAGGTTGAATTTGAAAAGCATACGAATAGAGGATGCGATATTTCACAAATGTGATAAGATTGACTTCAAATAAGATAAGTCATGGGTTCATACATAAAGTGCGATCATATTGGCTTGACAGAGTTCATCAGTTGCAGCTCATTCTTCATACTGAAGTTCCACGAAAAACTAAATTTGCGTCGCTTCTCACGATGTAACAACCATTGGCTCATAACAGACATAATTCTTGGCTTCACCAGTGACTTTTAGCAAAGATGGGCCTTAACACAGAGTCTCCTCCATAGTCTTTGAGCATGATCTCGGATTCCCCAACAAATGTCTACTTACCGGACAGTACTTGATCTGATAGCGATCGATCGGCTCCCCATTGTCAGCCGGTACGCCCCAGCGCAGCTCGAAGTGATCGGAATATGGCGAGACAACGACAGGCTCCTCCTTGTCATTCTGGACGGGATTGTGCAATGGCTTGGGCTCTTCGGGTGCCGAGCGGCGCGGAGTCGACTGCTGCTGGTTGACGCCCCAGTTGCCTAGGCCCACTTGGTTGCTGGCCGCAAAGCGGAAGCTGTACATGGTCTGCGGTCGTAAACCCTCCACAATGTACGGCGAATCCGGTGACCAGCTGCGATTCAGGGCCGATGACCAGTCCGGATTGAGGGCCTCCTTGTACTGCACACTGAAGGCCAGAATGGGCAGGCCCAGTTCGGTGGGCGGGCCGCGTATGTCAAAGGTGATGGTGGTGGCGGTCAGCTGGCGGGGAACGGCGGCGCTCACAAAGTCTGGGACTCGCGCCTCCTTCAGCTGCATGTCGTGCTCGGCGGAGCCATGGATGTTGGTCGCAATGCACTTGTAGGCGGAGTAATAGTTGCGAGTCACCGGATGCACAATCAGATCGCTGCGTGGTCCCGTGCCAACGATCTCCAGATTCGTGTCATACAGATCCTTGATGTTGCGTCCATTCCAGCGCCACTCGATGGTTGCATTCGGAATGCCCATGGCCAGGCAGCTGAGATTGGCCTTGCGCTGCTCCCAGCTGAACACCGGCGGCAGTTCCTTCATGTGGCTAAAGTCCGGCTTGAACTCGACGGTGATGTGGCCGGTGCGGTAGGCGGTGTCACCCTTGTTCCGGGCTATGCACTGATACAGGCCGTCGTCCGAGCGCTGGGCGAGGGCAATGCGCAGTGTGCCGGAGCTCTCGCCACGCTTCTCGTCGTAGTAACGTTCCAGAACGATGCGTTCGTCCACCTGGACGCCCTGCTTGTACTCCTCCTCGGTGCCCCAGCGGCGGAAGGTGATGGCCGGCGCCGGACGTCCCTTGGAACGGCACGTGATGGCGATCTCCTTACCAATCACCCCGGTCACGTTATACAGCTCAAAGATGGCGGGACGCACCAGGACATTCAGCTGCGTCTTCTGGTCGACCATCCCGGCGGCATTCTTGGCAATGCAGGTGTACGTGCCATAATCGTCCTGGGATACCGAGTTCACCGAGAGCAGGCCCGTCTGTGGATCGACCTGGAAGCGATCGGCGGTGGCCACATTGCGCTGCGAAGCATCCTGAATCCAACTGATCTCCGGCACCGGTTTTCCAATCGCTGTGCAGTTGGCCGCAAACGGTTTGCCCTCCACTGCCTCCAGTGTCTCCGGCAGCTGCGTTATCACTGGCCTAATGTACACCTCCACACGAATGGTGCGCTCCAGCAGTTCACCCGTCTCGATGACAGCCGCCCGACACGTGTAGATGCCATCGTCCGTCTCTTGTACATTGCGGATGAGCAGGCCATGCGTCTGCACCACATACTTGTCGCCAGTGCGGATCTGAGAGGTGGCAAGAGGGGATTAGCAGGGAATCATTTATTCGGAGTACTGTGGTGTTACTTACCGGATCGCCATTACGCAGCCAATCAATGGTGGGATTGGGATCAGCTTTCACCTCACACTTGACCACATAATCCTCGCCCAGTATGGGATATTGATTCTCCGGTGCATTTGTCCAGGTAATGGCCACTGCAAAATCAAACAAAACCCCCAACCAGGATTAGGATTAAAGTGCCAGAAGAAGAAGAAGCGCGTGTGTGAGCACGAGCACGAGGAAGTGTGCAAAACTTATTTGATTTCGATTCGCCAAGCATTTATTTACACAACATTCGGAACCGGGACAGAGCAGGGCTGAGGATGGTGGGGAAGGGGAGGGGAGGGGGGGCGTTTTAGGAGATGGTGTGACTGTTGGAGCATCAAGAAGAATGAGATGTTGAGAAGTAGAGAAAATGCGAGGCAAGCAAGTAGTAAGCCGAGAAATTCCTCGTCTATTGACAATTGGACGTTGGAACGTTGTCGTTGTCGCTGTACGTGGCGTATACGTAATATAATTTTAAACAAACTGTCAAGCACACACACACACACACACACATACACACAACACATAAAACCAATTCAAGCATCAAGACATGTGCGCGCATTTGTAAGCAGTTACCAAGGCAGCGGCGGCATCGCCATTGCCGCTTTAAAGGGTCACAGAGACTAACGAGGACGCCGTCGAGGATAGGATGACTCAGTGGCATGCCAATAAATCTCCAAGTCTGCTATTGCTATAGCCGTTGAAATTGAAAAAATTGCAAACTAAAATTCCTAAATCAAATACTTGCACAAAATCCACAAACACAAACGATGGCCATCCTCATGCTCAAAGTTGGACCAAGCCAAGTCACAGGCCCAGGCCAGGATGGCCAGGAAATTGTGCACAGACACACACATACATACATATATATATATATATATATATCAACCACATAGGTTACTTCCATAGTTATATAGTTACTTCCACAATTTTCACTGTCTAAGCTAAGCTCTCTGCGATTGGGGGTTAAGGTGGCAAAACAAGAGATCATCTTGAACTTGGAATGCTAATGTATTCGCCATGTGTGGCAATGAACTTATGGTTACCCTAAGCTGCTTTCGATGACAAAACACGCTCTAACTTGCAATCAAACTTAGGACAACTGCTGCCTTTACTCAAGGGC
The DNA here is from genome assembly GCA_037043425.1 of Hirtodrosophila duncani. Taxonomy (NCBI): domain Eukaryota; kingdom Metazoa; phylum Arthropoda; class Insecta; order Diptera; family Drosophilidae; genus Hirtodrosophila; species Hirtodrosophila duncani. Next base: position 2,846,114 of record JBAMBM010000704.1, on the reverse strand, counting down.
GTAGCCAGCTTTTACCAAAGGGGGACCTAGCCTGTCCAAGGACCAATATTTTCCGGACCGTCAATCAAATTTCTAACGAATTTATATTGCATTTTTGGTAGTAGGAGGGAGGAAGGGGGACAAAGGCCCCTCTGACTGGCCTTGTTTGTTCAATCAATGATATTTGAGTGTGTGTACAAATTCAACGTTCAGATCTCACCATTTCGTTTTGTAAATGTTCATCTCCTTAGCAAACATTTCATTGAAGTCAAAATCAAAAAACGAAGGTACACAAAGATGACACACATACAATGTAGGTACTGACCGAAAATATAGAGTCTGACGGAATAGGAGAAACAACAACTGTCCCTTAAGCCATCCCCAACCAGATGCAACTACGCGTCCTAATCCTAATTGAGCGTTTGGCTATTTGAGGCGAGATTAAAGGAAGGATTCCTTTGGCTAATTGAATATGTTGTTGATGTCAATGTTGAAGTTTCAGGCAATAACGAAAAGGAATGCAACATGTCGAACTCAAAAATAAACGATGACTTTGCAGAGTTCTCTGAAATAGCTCATCCAAAAGTCGCACTTTGTGGTGGTTTGGCAGAGTGCGCCAATTCTGGTCTGATGTAGATGGGCAATAGGGTACCTGCAACACGAAAAACCAGTACAGTGAACGTGCTTGTCACAAGGTACAGTTCCGTCAAAACGTATTGGCAAGCAATCAAGGCACGGGTGTTAATATGTTGTGGCTACACTTGCCCGTTCAGTTGATCCACAAAACAGGATATGTAGGAAATTGCAACAATTGCCCTTATGGCGTGAAGTGAAATCGAAGAGTGACAGGATACATGGGTGTCTAGGTTAAGGGGTGAGGGGTAAGAGGTTGTTATGACCATTTTGTAAAAGCTAAAGCTAAAGCTGAAACAGACTTTCAACATGTGTAGCTCAAATATTTACAGTTTATTTATAAATCAGTGTAATAACAAGCCAGCTGCGTGTCTGTCTGTCTGTCTGCCTGTCTGTTTGTCTGTTTGCCTGTATGTCTCTCTGGCTCACTGTCTGTTGACTGTCAAACACAGACACAGACACACAAACACATACAACAAGAGTTTGGCCCAAAAGCCTTGCTGAAGCCAAATGCTGATGTCCGGCTTTTGGTTTGCCAAAGTGCTGGCCAAAAAGGAAAGCGAAGAAGCAGAAAGGAGTGAGAAAAAAGTTGTGTAAAAACATTTTCTATTTTCAATTTTATTGGCAGTGTAAGTCCGCTACATCTCTGTCTCTGTCTCTGTCAGTATCTTCCTCTCCACCGCTCGCTCGCCTTGTTGCTTTAGAACATAAAATAAATAAAAGTTGCGCTTGCTTGCGTATTCTTAGGCCAAAGGCAAACAAACTACCATATTGTTGTTGCTGTTGCTGTTCATTGTTGCTATCGTTGTTGTTGTTGTTGTTAATGTTGTTCTTGTTGCATTGTCGTATCGTGTGAGATTTTGTTGTTCAAACACTTTTCACCCAGAGCTGCACAGTGGTACAAAGGCCATATGCATTTGAGGCTAGCTTTGTCGCTTGAAAATAATTGCTTCGGGAAGTTTCTAGGTTAAGCTGAAGGGATATATATTAACAAAAGAGAAAGGCTAACATCGTGAACTCGAACCTTACATTATATATATCATTTACATAACCGATCTAGATCAAATCTGGTCGGTGGGCGTGGGGCTACAGTGGATACAAGACGAAATAGTCTTGATTTGGATGAAAAACATAAAAGTTATGCTCCCAAGTGTTCATTCCGGAACAATTGGTTATATGCGAGCTATATGATATAGTTGTCCGATCTGAATAAAACTCGAACTTAACTAGTGTAGACAAAAGAAGCATCTGGTAAAACTTTCAGCTTTCTAGCTTTTAAGACTTCGGAGATCTTCGTCTTGAAACAGACGGACATGGTTATATCGATTCCCCTTGTCAAGCTGATCAAGAATATATATACTTTATATAAAATTCACTATCCCCGACTGCTCTTTCAAGATTTCTGAAGTCTCATATATGGATATTTGGCCATACATTTATGGAGCATGCGGAGACAGTGTGCATATCTGCTGCTCCTACTGCTGATTGTGCTGCTGCTTACGTTGCTGACAGCTGATGGGCAGCAACAGAGCAGCAAAGCGAGAAAGAATAGAAAACAGTAAAAGAGAAGAAAAGATGAACTAGTTTACGATTTCATTATTAGTTTGAACAAGGACATGCAGCGCGCACACACACACACACACACACACATACAGCCAGCAAGGATAGCAGTGACAGCTAGAATGGAGTTCCTGGATATGGTGGCCCTCGCTGGCGACGTCGACAACGTTGCACCGTCAAACCTGACTCACAACTTATTGAAAAAGTTGCACAACAACAGCAGCGGCAACGGCAACGGCAACGGCAGCGGCAGTCGAGCAGCAAAAGTTATTAAAAAGCAAAGTTGCAATTTGATGCCTGAAATTAGGCAGGGCAAGGGTATGCGGAAGCGGGACATGTGCTTAAAGTTTTCACCCAAATGGCTTTATCAACGGAGTTTTAAGCGCAGACGACAAAAGGTGCTTTTTGGGCACAAAAAACTTGCTTCCATATGTTGCAGCATTACAATTTCTTTTACGACGAGCAGCCGCTCCTTATCCATGCACGTTCAGAGCGAGAGAGAGAGAGAGAGTCTCGGACGCCAAATAGCACAGTGGCTTCAAAGAAGCTCTAAAACCTTAACCAGTCTTAAGCCACTTCAAACCTATTTAAGCTCACAAAATGGGCAAGTGTTGCCGCATTCGACGTACATCTTTGGCCAGCTACTGGGGGCCAAATATGGTGGATATGTAGGCTGTATGCTGGAACTTGATGTTTGAATAAAGGTGTGATTGCTAGTAGTTAGGGGAAATGGAGGTAACAGCGCACTTTTCGATTGCCAATATATCTAAATGATCGATAAGTGATCGAGAGCTAACGTTTACCAATACTGGCGATTGCTATAGTAGGCTTTCCGAAGTAGCAGAAGTCATTAGTAGGTAGGAAAAGTAGGAAAAGATAACACACCATGAGTAGTTAGGGAACGACGGCTCCACCATACTTTTCGATAGGCCATATACCGATGTTATCGATAATTTTCGGTTATTAATACTGGCGATAACTATAGTAACACTCTATTACATCGAAGGAAGAGATTACACAACCTAAGTACTTAGGGAATAACGGTTCCAATACACTTTCCGATAATCCCTTTTCTATATACAATTGAAAAACTATTCTTATACAGTGTATACTTTTGCCTTTGTTCGTCTTTAAATCTGATTGCAAGTTGCTATTTTCAAATTTAATATTTCAAGTTCTGCCTGAACAAACTTGGCCATAGTCCCAATAAAGGAATTAAGTAGAAAATCCGCTTAAAAGTAGGCAACGTTTTATGCTCAACTAAACTTTTACAAAACTGACTGCAACAAAATGCCGACAGATATTTAATTGAGCTTAAGCTTCATATAGGAATTTTGCATGTGTAATAAGTACACATGCACACATAGATACTCATACGCAGACATGCCTACACACACACACACACACACATGTGCATAAGTATTATGTATGTAAATTATATGTGCATTAATCATCAAATTGTAAAGCCTTTCAATGCATAGATTGAATATACTCTAGAAGCGACTGTTTCTTCTATCTTTATCTTCATCTCTATCTCTATCTCTGTCTGCATCTGCCCATCTCTGTCATATGCATAGATTGATGCATTTCTCACATACTTGTCACTTTTCATGCTAATATATTTCCCCATGTTCTTTTGTGCTAATTCAGTTTAAAGCCTCTTAGGAATGTCGATAACTGACCTGCCTATGGCCAGCTGAATGGCAAAGTTCTATTCAGTTCTGAGAGAGTCCTGTCCAGTTCAGAGCTCCTGCGTGTGAGTCTTTTGATAGGCTCAACTGACACACAGACATATTTACCTTTAGGTCTATTCGTATATTCATAAATGTAAGTTTGATGATGATTGAACTACTGTTTCTGCCACTGCGGTGCACTGCAAACCAATTTCACCAATGATGAAATCGAACTTATGTTTGCCCAAGAGTTCATTCATTCATTCATTTTTATATATATAGAAGATAGATTATCGTCAAAGTATATGTTTAGTTAGCCTCACAACTTATTGGGAATCATTTGAAATCATATTTAGTTTCAACTTTTTTGGTTTTAGCTGACTTTCATATGACTCATTTCAGTTTCACTTCGTTTTAAGTCATCTTTATAGGTTTATCTTCGTTTCACTAGATGTTTAATTCATCTTCCCTCATCTTAGTTCATTTTAGATCTACTATGAACAGAAATATGTAGTTATATCTCTTCATATTTGATGGCATATTTAGTTCGTTCATCTTCCAACTCACATTACACACTGTCAACTGCAAACTGGGCCCCGGCATCAATTACGCAAAACTTAAGAGCACACTTTCGCCATGAACCTCGTGCTTATCCTCTCTCCGTCTCTCCGTCCCCGTCTCCATCAGCGTCATCGTCAGCAAGTTTGCTGCTGAAGCGGATGTTTGTTTTGAGCATATGCATTTATTAAAAGCATAAATATTGAAATATTAAGCTGTGACTGGCACAAACAACGATATGTAAATATGCTACTGGTGAGTTGGAGAGCACCCAACTATCCGCATTCCCATCCCCATCCCCATTCACATCCATATCCTTATTCCAAAAGTAAATCTTACAATTTTGCCTACAGTTTGTGTTGCGCTGGCTGAGAGGCGGGCGGGCTTAGCTGGCTCGCTGACTCTGACTCCAGCTATCTGTCCGTCCGTATGGCTGACTCCGTCTGTTCTCCGTCTGCGTCCGTGTCCCTCTCCTCCTTCTGGGCTGGCTTATTTGCTTAACTAAATGCAACTCTTGTGAGTTGTCAACACAATGCCCAGGAGCATGCTTACTTTGTGTTGGTAACAGTGTACGTGCCAGAGGGGGAACGGGAGGGAGAGGCGTGGCATTGGGTGTTGATAACTAACTGCCTGTTTGGGCTAGGCTTTACCTTGGGTGCCAAATTTGGTTAGAGCTGGATTGTGTGGCGGGGTCGGTGGGGTTTGGGTTTTGGGTTTGGGTATTGGTTTTGCGTTTGTGTTAGTGTTATAATAACCGGAACACATTCGTAGCATACTTAGCGGCGCCAAAGCCGTTTAAATACACAGTTATCAACACTGTTTACAGACAGCTTAGCATTTATCTGCATGGCTTGTAGTAGATTTTGGGCTACGGTCAACGCATTGTTGAGCTGCTTTTAGCATTTGTCAACACTGAGCTGAGACAAACGCTATAAGGTTATACATTTACGGTAATATTTAGAGCTGAGATGTTTGAGCAGCACTGTGACTGACTGGCTGTTAGAAGATATTGTCAACACTGCTGTTTCACAGTCTTGTTAGTGCAGTCTATGGTATTTTCTAGCACTTATCACAATTCCACAGACCATTTGCAGGAATGCTTAATTGGCAATGACTAAGCTCTTCTCTACTTTCTTGATCCGCACTGAACCATTAACTTTAATGGAGTAAACAGCCTTGTTCTGTTCTAGCATTTTCGAACTCTTATCACACTCTTATCACACACCATTTGCACACACTTTAGTGACTTTATCAACACTGTCTAATTATTCAACAATACCAAAATGTACTGCTTAAAGCATTTACTCGCACTACATGTGTCCATAGATGTATCGGGACGTTGACGTAGAATACGCTCGCTGCACGTTCAAGTGGACCGACACGACACCAAGCCGTGGGGCTTCTAACGCGCGAAACCCCGGCTCGAAGCCATTCCTAGTCATGGCCATGCCTGCCTGTGCCTGCTGTTAATTTGTCAACATTTTGCACGGCGTTGGTCAACACTGGCTGAACACCAAACAATATTCGGGCTCTGGCTCTGTTTCTACTGATTTGACCCTCGACCTAAACCCAAACAAGCATTGCATTGGACACACATTTACCTTGTCCAGCACACAAAAGCACGCACGGCTTGCGAACGAATGTGAATGGGAATGCATCTGTACATCTGCATCTGCATCTGCATCTGCATCGCACATCCGCTGGCCAGGGCAAACAAAAGGAGGCGAATCATCGAGTCTCGCACTCGCAATTGGACTCGGGCAATGACTGTGTTACTTTGGTTGCTTTTGGGCCATGCAATATCGGGCAGAAATTGTTGCACAGAACAATATTTGATTTCATTTCAAACGTTGGCGATGGCGATGGTGCTGCAACGGCGCGTTCGCTCAATGGAGTTTGCTTTGGGAACAAGCCGGCAGAGAGGCTCACACAATTTACAGTAGTTTACAGTAGATCCTTCCACACCTTTGGCTACACTCAGAAAAATCAAAGTGTCCTTAGCAGGCAGTTAGGTGGAGAAGCAGTCGAGAGTAGACATTGAGAAAAGGCGGGTAAGTATTGAAGAAGATGGAGCCATTATTTAGAGAAGTAACAAAAATTATCAGAGTAAACAGGGACCTGTCAGTCTGTATGCAAGCAATACTTGTAGTAACTTATAAGAGACGTTGTCGAAATCGAAAACCCAGGTATGTAGGCTTACTTCATATTTATCCAAGCCGATTTTGTTAGTGAAAACTGTTTCTAGTTTTTTCTTACAGTGCATTACGGCTTTCAGCGAGCGCTCTTCACATATTGCACGAGCAGTTTGGTTCGCTTTTTCTCTATGTTTGAACACTTTGCTTGTTAGCGGTGCAGTATATGTGTGCATGTGCATGTGTGTCTCTGTGTAAAGTCCGAACTTTAAATTGCTTAGAAAAATCAATCTCGTAAATTTTTTTTTCGGGCTACTGCAGCCTTGCTTTTGTGCATTCGCCCAAAGCCAACGAGCTGGCAAAGTGTGTGTGCGGGTGTGGGCCTGATGCATAGGTGAGTGTGTGTGTGTGTGTGTGTGTAGTTGGTTGTTTCTTGCTACTTATTGGGTAACGTGTGTTTTTCTTCATCTTCTAGTTCTTCTTGTTGTTATTCTCATGTTGAGAGCTTTCAATTTTGCTTTACTCCTTCAGTCGTTTGTAATGAAATCCAAGCAAACTGTAATTTCTTTCATTGTCCGTTTACGTCACGCTACACAACTGTACTTGAATAATAGACAAGGTCCTGGCGTTTACAAACTAATTGAAAATTTCCAGCTTATAACTTTTCAAACTGATAGTGATATACTCAAGTCGTTATGCTACAAATGAGTGAGGCTCTTTTGTTGGAAATGTTTTGAACGCTACTGTACTTGCTTAAGCTGGTGGTTGGTCCGTATGAATCACTGACTCTATGTATCACCAAATTCGTTGCAGAGCTTGCTGTTGATGTAAACGTTCTTGCCGTTTGGTTTTTTTCAAGAAATATGCTACTTTGGCTCAGAAGGCACACCAAATAGAGAGCTTTTGTGTAGGTAAAGGTGACTTGTGTAACTTTTAAGGCTATATTTGCTATCGAAATTCGACAATTTGGCTTATTGATTTTCCATCTGAGCCAAATATGAACCTAATCACGAATTCTTCGAATCTTCTCTCTCTGTATCTTCGATCAGCGGCTGCCTAGCAGTACAATGTCTGTAAGCTTTTATGTATCTATGTCTTTGTAGAACTTCGATGAATAGATTTTTATATTCAGCTATGAACACATTGAAGATGGAATGTTCACGAAGCGCTGGCTTTGTTGATATGCCGCAAAATGCACTTCGGATATGCAGACACATGCAAATAAAATTACAGAGGCACACAATTTTCGTTGAATGAACGCGTATTGATGTCTTTGCAAGTTCGCAAGTTGCAGTTCTCTAATCTAATAATGTGATGGAGGCTTCTAGATAAGATGTGTATAAGAACAATTTGAATTTGAAAACCGAACCAAGTCATTTCTTGTATCAGCGTGAGGATATGGTTCAGGAAACATTAAGAAATATATTTTTTTAGAAAAAGGCAAGCTTCCCCACCTTCCGTTTTGTGAGTCCGCCTCATTGGAAATAATGATAACAATGATATTTGGGGCGGGTTCTGTGTAATAACAATGTGAACTCACCATAAGTTTTAATTGTAACGCTCGTCTCTAGTATTTCGGTATTTGCATACGATGCCGTGCAATAATATTTTCCACCCATTTCCACCGACAGCGATGTAATCATCAGGGCCAAACTTTCGCCAGGCAGCGTCTCCGTGTACATTGGCGGCTGATTGCGTCCCGTTCTATGACAAGCCAGAGGGGGAAAGCAGAGCAGAGCAGAGAGAGGGAGAGGGAGAGAGTTTTATATATTAGTACCGAGTATAATATGCATTGCAATTGTTTGTTTGTTCTTGCTGTTGTTGTTGTAGGTATAATTATAATGTTTATGCTTATGATTATAATAATAATAACTGTTATGAGCATTGTCGCTGTTAGTATTGTTGTTGCTGTTTTGTTACTCTTACAGTTGCCTTTTCTTTTGGTTGCTGTTGTTGCTGTTACACTTTCTGTTCGCCTTCATTTGCATGCCATCAAAATGTGCTACGCATTTCTTGTGCAGCAGCAACGCTGCTTTACACGAGGGTAGGTCGAGCAGTACGAGGGTAGGTCGAGAGTTTAAGCTGGCAATAGTTGAGTAACCAAGTTGTTTCCATGAATATGTCTTGACATCTATTCAATGGTTTCCATTCCATAATCAGTTACAGCATTAAGTAAATGTTTATATGTGTTTGCTAGCCGCCTTGTTTATTAAAAAGGGGCTACAAAAGCTTTTTCAATGATATTTGTAAAGAGTTTCTATACGGATGATTAAAGATGAAGGCTTAAATATATCATAGCAATACAGAAACAGAGAAAATTTGACCTAAAAAGGGAAATTTAATTCAGAAGAAGCAGAAAGACATTCTCAAGGAAGCTTTTGGGGTAAGTTTGAGAATTTATGTGAAGAAATTGCCCAGAATTGTTGTTGAATAGTTTTCCACAAACTGGTTAAACCCTCCTCGTTGCTGTTATCGTTTTCTTGTTTACACCATTCACAAAATGGTATATTCATTTTGTCAGGAAGTTTGCAACGCATAGAAGGATGCCTTTCCGACCATATAAGGTATATATATTCTTGATCAGCATGACAAGGGGAATCGATATAGCCATGTCCGTCTCGCCGTCCGTCTGTTTCAACATGAAGATCTCCGAAGTCTTAAAAGCTGCAGAGCTGAATCTTTTACCAGATGCTTCTTCTTGCACGCTCGTTTAGTTCGCGTTTTATCCAGGTCGGACAACTATATATAGCTCCCATATAACCGATTGTTCCGGAATGAACCCTTAGTTTTCATCCAAATCAAAACAAGTTCGTCTTGTATCCACTGTATCCACTGTAACCTCACGCCCACCGACCAGATTTCATCTAGATCGATTATATATTGACAATCTGAATGGTAAATAAGCTTCGGCTAGCCTTCCTTTCTTGTTGAAGCTGTTCTGTTTTGGCTCCCTCGCTGGCATCATGAAATTTGCCATAACAATTACAGAAAATTAAAGGGAAATTGCATGTTTTTCAGAAGCAGCTGAAAACATGTTGTTTGCCCTTCACCAGGCTCAATCTTTGCGGCGGTAGAAATTCATCTATTTAAGCATGAATATCTTAAGCTGTCATAGAGCATTTCAGCTTTAACATTTAGACGGCATTTCTCATGTTTTGGGTTTTTTTTTTATCAACAAATTAAGCAAAACTATTTACAAAATTGCTTTTCGCCTAAAAGAAAAAAAGAGGAAACTATTTAGCAGGCTCACTGAAAACTTTCCCAGCGCGCATTTGGGTTTTCGTGTCTGGCATTTGCCTGCTATGGTTGTTGTTGTTTTTTGCAAATCGCATAAGGATCGGGCCACAACAACAACAGCAAAAACAGCACAAACACCCAAATACCCCAAAGGCGCCGCAATAAAAAAGTAAACAATGAAACGAAACGAAACGATACGAAAACGTAGCACTAGCACAACAACTGTTGCCTACTCTGCGGCGCTCTGCTCGTACTGCACGTACTTACTAATTAATTAAAAAACTTTTGTGGCGCAAAGCGAAAAAACCAAACAAAAAGACACAAAAAAAAGCACACAGCTAAATATGCATAGCGTTATTAGTATAATTTTACTTGGACTCCGAAAATTAACGCTGGAGCAACGACAGGGAGCAACAAAGAGAGACAGTTGACAGTTTAGGTTTATGAAAAGTGGAACGACAACAAGGCCACAGTTGGAGGGAGAGTGGAATTAGGACTAAGGACTATATGTATTTTCATAAGAGCTGTAAGTTGTGGTCAGAGAGAACTGCAGTGATGAACCGCAACTACTAGTTAAATGCGGTGTTTGTGGCGGTGTTTGAGTGAACGCTGATGTGAGTTGTTGCGGTAGTTAGAGTGCTAATAAGAACAAAGGTGGTTCTGCTTCTGCCAGAGTTATCTGATCGTCATTGACACCTACAATGAAACTATACAACGCTCTCCCACCCATCGCTTATCATAGTTCTCTTCGCTTAAGAGCTCAGCTTGCCATTCTTACGCCAGTAAAACTAGAGAACGGTGTCTAACTCAGCACTAGTTGAGTAGCTGCATATTAGACGACCGCAGCTAGCACTGGCGAAATTGGGCACGCTTGCAAGACCTCAGCGTGAACTGGGTAAACTGAAGAGATCATGTCTGATCATAACTGGCTTAGAAAGCACATCCAACTGAGTGGGAGTTTACATATATATAAAGATAACATGCTTCAACCAAGTTGAGTCTTAACTTCCGTATAACTGCAGCTGAATGCAACTGAAAATATCGGAAAATATTTGCCCCGTGTCAGTCTCATGGTTTTCTTGGCCTCAATTTTCATTTTGTCATTTTGTTGTTGTGGCAAATGTTGGTTTACTTTGCTGCTGGCAGAGCTGGAATTTTGTTTTTACGACTGTAATTGGTTTTTAGATATAGGTATATATGTATGCATGTGTGTGTGTGTCTATATATGTCCGTTTTTGTGGCAGCGCAACCTGCGTTCGATTTGCGTTTTCGCAATTGTTGCCAAAAATGCAAAACGAGCGCGCTATTTGTTTGTCTCACACACACACACACACACAGAGAGATAAAGACACACATACGCATACAAAAGTCGTTGCTGCGCCCAAAAAATTATGCTAACAAAAGGGACGGGGTAAAAAAAGCAACGAAAGAAGGAGACAACGCCAGCAACCGCATGCTGAAGAAGACGACATTTTGCACGAAAATTTCGCAGCATATTTGCGTTGGATTTTTAATATTGCGCCAAACGGCAGAAACCCAAAAAGGAAAACCATGGAGGAAGTTGAAGACAAAGCATTGGGCGGTGACCAGGAGGAGGAGGAGGAGGAGGAGGGGCGGTGGTGGATGGCTTGAAAAACCGTTACGCATACGTAAAAATCAAATTTTTGATTGTCTCGTCTCTGGGGGAATCGCAAAACGCAACGCAACGCTATGCTATTCCGCTCGCAAATGTTGCGGTGCGCATGCCATGGCGCCTGGGGATAGGCAACGAACATTTTTTATTGCATTTTCCACCATTTTCCTTCGACTTAGAAAGAAACCGAATAAAGATGTCGCTGCTATTTGCTGTTGTCTACTTTATTCTTCATTTCTTTTTTTGTCTTCTGCCATTTGCTGGGCTTGTTATTGAATACGCAATGAGCAGCCGGCGGAGCTCGACAAAAACTGCTGCTGGAGGAGTCAAGTTTCAATTTCAAGAGTGCCAAAAGTTCAACTCGCTTAAAATCCCAGCAATGTTCAACTCAAACTCCGGCAAACAGTAACAGAGTACAGCGCAAGTACTAAGAGATAAGTGCCATAAATGTTGGGTTGGAGTCTGCCGTGCCATATGATATATTCGAGGATTATATATGAGGATATAACAGGGGGGGTTTGTTGTTGGGGGTAAGACGTCCAGTCCAATGCTTGTGAATTCGTTGGGTCATAGAAATTAGCATATTTTTGGAACGATGTCGTACTCATCTACTCACTGACTGACTGAGCATCAAGGCACAGGCCAAGTCATAAGAGTTAGACCTTTGAAATTTACACATAAGAGAGACTTAAGGTAAACACTAAGAAGCCGTTTTGTAATATTCAAGTACCCACTCTGTTGGGTTCCAGTTTCAGTTAAATGACACAGGGGGTCAAATCCATATATTCATATATTGAGGAAACTAAACTATTGTATAGAGCATATATCATATGATCAAATTCATCAACTTCCTCCAGTCAATGTAGGGATTTGGAAAAATAATCTTTGGAACCTCACTTTACGGATCTTCACTAACCTTACACTGGACTTCTGTCGGGAAAGCCAACCATTATCACTGCATTTCTTTGACTCTATAGCAAATTGTTCTATCTTATATCTTATCAAGGATGATATCAGCCTTTGATCAAATCGAAACCATCTTTCCACATCATGGAAAATGCCAAATCGTTCAATCTCAAGTGAAACTCCCAGCTTATACTCATTTGCTTGCCAACATTCCGACTTTCTACTGTACTTGCCTGCACGCTGGCACTGCAATGGCAACTTAATCGCTTTAATTAACTCAAACGGAATGGGAAAGAGTGTGAAGTCTATAAAACAACGATGGCCAATGGCCATTGGCGCCCAACGGCGCGGGGGCCGCGCACTTGGCGAAAGGAACAATGCGGTGTTTTGTGCCCCCTGCCTTTCGGGTCCGCCCAGCCTGACCATCTGCCTGCCTGTCTAGTGGCGTCTACAAAACGCAGCTGTAAATTGAGTTTTTGGGCAACTTTGGTGGTCGGCTTTGGTTTGTCGGTTTTGGCAACTTAATTACATTTCGCGCCTGCGAGTATGCAATGCGAATTTCCAAAATTTTCCAATTTTCAAAATGGCCTTTAATGCCAAACGTACATATTTTGTGTGCGTATTGTTTTCAGCAAAGATGCCCAGCAAACATATTTTGTAATGACAATAAAAACCATCGCTCAGTAGAGCATAAATAGTTTATCAGGGGAAGTGGGATAGAAAAGGAAGAACGAATGATAAAAAGAACATCGTTGCAGGAAAAAGAAGAAGGAAAAGTCTCACGAAAATGGGAGAAACAGCACGCATAATATATTTATATACAGAACTGTTAGTCCTGACTGACTTAGGAACAACGCACAGGTCAAACGGAAATAGATAGGAGGCTGAGATGTTCACACAAGTTAGAGCTAAGGCATCTTTACCATCTTTACCAATAATATCTTTTGCAAGTGGACCAAAATCGCGATCAAAGGTTGTATGAACGGCAGACTAACGCCATCTTTGCTAGAAAGCTCAAGACAAACCACACTCTGGTGGCTATCTTAACAAATTTGTGACTTATATGTAAGGTTTGCCTTTGGTTTACAAAGTTTGAGGGAGATATGAGCGTGATATGCAGAAACCCAGGCAATGCCGATTCAACGTTCCACTGCATGAAATGTTCAAGAATGTTTACTGGGTAAATCAACAATGCAACCATACAAAACAATGGAAATGAGCACCACAATGTAGCGTTTGAAAGCAACAAAACTTACTCATTTTCAACATTATGTTTTAGGCTCAAAGGTTGAATTTAATTTTACTACATTTTCAGAGCCAAAGTTATAAAATGAAGTTAATTGGCACGCAATTTTGTTGTTGTTGTTGCTGTTACTTACTGTTGTTACATCAGTCAGCAGAAAGAGAGAGAGAGAGAAAGAGAGAGAGAGAGAGAACAGCAGGCACCAAAATTGCATCAACAGCAACAGATTTTGAGGCCCCTTTAGGCTGGCTTAGAGGCGGCTAGGTTCGGTTCTGTTCTCCTTTTTTTTGGACTTTCTTCTTCCAGTTGGACGAACTGCTGCTGATGCTGCTGCTGGCCTCTTCAGGCGAATTAATTAACACGATTTCGTCTTTTTTTTTGCACAGACAGCAAAAGCGTAAACAAGAAAAAGCTGCTGAAACTGGTAGAAGCAGAATCAGAAGCAGAAGAATGAGCACAGAAAACTGTCGGCACAATTGTGCAATTTTGATTTGCTGCTTGAAACGAAAATTCCCTTTTGCATTTATTCTAGTTTTGTTGTTGTAAGGATTTGATGCCTTTGCCTTTTGGGGGACCTTTGGAAAGCAGCTGAAGAAGTAGTCACGCCTGGATATAGTATGAATAATACCTTAGCTAACTATCAAATCTATGCCTCAAAACTGCTCCAAGTGTCTTGCATAGTTTAACTTTCGATGACATGCTTTGATAGCCTTGGGTTCTTCCTTTTCAGCAACTTTAGCTAGAATCAGGTTAGTATTTAAGGCACACACTATATAAGTACTATAGATACGTAATATATATACTATATGTAAATATGAATATGGTTTTACGACTTCTTATATCAAATTAGTTGTCTAAGCTGAGATTTAGCTGTGACTGGTTATGTTTAAGTGTGATGATATTACGTTATGTCAGATGATAAAGACCTTGACATCAGATAGCTGTTCATATAAGGCTTGAAACCCAAACCTAAAGACGTTCTGAACAAGAGAGAACAAGTTAGGAAAGCTAGCTTCGGCTTGCCGAAGATAATATACCATTCACATTGTAAATATATACCTGATCTAGATCAAATCTGGTGGGTGGGAGTGGGCCTACAGTGGCTACAAGGGATACAAGACGAATTGGCTTTAGTTTGGATGAAAAACAGAAAAGTTATGCTCCTAAGTATTCATTCCGGAACAATCGGTGATATGGTAGCTATATGATATAGTTAACCGATCCAATGATTTGGGCAATGTCAAATGCATTCTTCACGCTTAGTATTTTCTTTCATTTCCATTGATTTTCACAGGATGGTGAAAATTGAGAGTAATTTGCCTAGAAACAGAAAGACGGACGGACTTGTTATGCTGATCAAGAAGAAGATGCTGCCTCTGCAAGGGTATAAAAAGCATCTCAGCCGTTTTCCTGTTTTCAAATTAAACTTTTCCCTATAACTGTTAAATAGTCTTGACATTCTTCAGACCCACCAGAGAGAGAGAGAGAGAGAGAGAGGGAGAGAGATACAATTGTATGGATGTGTGTGTGAATGTGTGTAGATGTGTGGTTAGAGCCGCGTTCAGCATTTGGTTTTTTCATATCAAAGAAAAGTTAAGACAACAAACAAACACAAATATCAAAACAAATCAAAACAAATCAAATCAAATCAGATGGGTAAGATGGGGAAATGTGCATGCCAACAACAACAGAGCAGCAACAGGATGGATATACGCGGTATAGCAGGACAGGCAGGCAGGCCAGGACTTGTTCTCGTGCGCAGCTACGAAATACGTTGCTTGCTTTTAGGTTTTTAGTAGAACACAAAAGATTACATCTAACTATGGCATCTCTTCCGAAGCTACGCAAAATGGTATAGGGGTATGATTATGATGCGATGACAGTATTTTATGGATTGGGATTGGTTCTTGTTACAGTTTTATAGGCGAGGCGAGGCGAGGCGAGGCGTTTGTGTTTGGCAACAGATAGGAGATTTTTACACTTACACAGGTTTTCTATTCCCCTTGGAATCATATAGTGGATCATAATTGGGCCTACACATATATATATGTTTATGTATATGTATATGTATATGTTATAATGTTCGGTGTTTGTTTTGTGTATGTGTGTGTGTGTGTGTTTGTGTGTGTGGTGAGTGTGCGTGTGTGTTTGTATTGTTTATACATATTTGAAAATTATACAAAAATTATAGAAATTAAATAGTTTGTTTTTCGTTAAATAAGAAATTATATAGGAATTATAAAGTTGGAAGATTATGAACAAAATTATCGATGATTACAAAAAAGGATAAAAAAGAAGAAGCAAGACGAACCGTAGATGATATCTTAGGGAACCTTGGTCTTTCTATACCAAAGCTAAAGTCAAAGAGAAAGTGAGGGAGAGATATAGAAAGAGAGAACGTGGATAGGCTATGCACATGTTCATAGAGGGATTCTGGGTGCTAACAGTCGCATCCTCTGATTCTGGTTTTATTCATAACCGATTTCAATGCTCTGCGCAGCAGCACATTGTGGTCTTAGCTTCAAGCAGGCAATGAATGTTAAGAGAGAAAGACAAAGAGAGAGAGAGAGAGAAAGACACTAACAAGCTAATCCCCTGGTTCTGGCCAGGCAAATTTCATTCCATTCATTCAATATTTGCAATTCATATAGAAGGAAACATCTCCATAATATGGTTGTATAGTCTTGATTATCATATTCAGTTGTCTCTCTCTCTATTTCGCTCTCTCTTTTTGTCTCTCTCTTGCTCACTCTCTCTCTTGCTCTCTCTCTACCCGAAGTTATGTTATTTATGTTGTTGGGGCAACTCTCTATCGTCCACGCTTAATCTTAGCTTAGAATCATGGATGAAACTCAGAACCCTCGTTATTACGCAAAATACCAAAGAACCGTGGTATCTGTTTGAGCTACTCCAATTCTCAAACTCTATTCGGACACCCAATCTAGTTGGTGTAAGAATAAAGCTCGCTTGTTCACAGAGTAACAATTCTTCATCCATGCTGTTCGGCTCACCAGAAATTCTATATCGATAATTTTTGTTCATAATCTTTCAAATCGATTAACTAAAATCTAATATACAATTCTAACCATAACCAAGACCCAGCCCTGTGATAATATATATCATAGTTGCCCATGTTTACTTACGGCTTGGGCAGAATGGTGTTGTTGAAGTTGTCCTTCCATTGCAGATCGGCCACAAGGGCTGGCTCCGGCACCGTGGGTCGGCAGGTGAGTATCAGGGGCTTGCCCACTGGCTTGCGCTGCACCTCCTGCATGGGATAGATCTCCAGAATGGGTGTCGTGTCGGCATTGCTGAACTCTGTAAAAAATAATGAATGAATATGCAAAGTTTGAATTGCAGTTGGGCGCAGCTTGAAGAGGTTTTGTGGTCACTTTTTGTGCTATGTTTTTCTTTTTTTTTTTTTTTATATATTTTCTGGTGAAGTAATTTTAAATTAATTTTAATTGCCACGCTCACAAAGCCAAGTTGTAGAGGGGAATATGGGCGCAGGGGGGCGGGGTGCGGTACTGGTAGGTAGGTAGGTTAGCCACAATAGCTGCTTGGGCGGGCGCTTTGTGAATTTTTACGCCAACGCAAACAGACAAATGGCTCATTATGCAAAAGGCCAATGTATTTCGCTCACTACCAACAATGTGTGTGTGTGTGTGTGTGTATGTGTGCGTGTTTTTCTGAGGGTATGTGTGTGTGTGTGTAATGTTAATTAAAGCTCCAACAAAATATTTGCCAAACACATGAATTTTAATATGGCATAAAGGGAAATAATGTTGCCTTTGCTTGCTCAAAAATCGATCAGTTTGAGACTATGAACTAAGGAGATGATGGAGATCCTGACAAGTGGCTAAGAAAGGATCTTCTTCTATGCCCGCAGGCCCCTTTACTTGGCTAAATAATGTCCCTCTTATAGGAATAATGTCCTATTGTAGGAATCTCGTTGAACCATTCATGCGCGCTACTTGGCATAGATTTGCGTATCCGAAGTGCATGCCTCTTCATTTCAAGGAAGCCTGGCCTCGTACTGTTTGCATTTTCGGGAAACGTGTGTCGTTTAAGGCTAAAGTCTAGATTATCTGACATACAAAGCTGGCACACACATATGCACACAGCCAAGGGCAAACACAGAGGGAGCGAAGGTTGAGCACAAACTGTCATCCTTTTGTCACTGATTTTGAAGGCTTTAAGTTTCGAAGAAAACTAAGTTCGCGTTCGCTGCTCTTGATCGAGTGACGGCTCAAGTTATCGCTATCTTTTCATGCAAAATGAAGGCTGAACTCAAGAGTAAAGCCTGACTTTGCCGGTCCTTGCAACCCATTTTAAATTTATCAACCAAAACCCCACCAAACACTTTCAAGTCCCAACTTTCTTATATGCTTGATCTTTATTTTATTCTATAGTTCTACAGCTCATTCTATTTCATTGGGAGTATTGCCACGGGTTGGTGGTGGTGCTATTGCTGGCTGCTCCTCGCCCTCGCTGTCGGTGCCCTCATCATCGCTGATGTCCAAGTTCTCCATGTCCACATGGATATTGAGCATGCGCAGTCTAACTTGGGCCATTTCAAGACGGTTTTGGGCCTCCTTATCGAAGAGCGGTTTGTCTGGTTTTATTTCCAAAAGAACCATCCTGAACAGGGCCAAATTTCTTTGTAGCGCGTTTAATGGTAATGTAATTAGGCTTACCTTGTTTATAGTCAAATTGTTGGGGTTCCAACTCTTATTTTTGGAACAGTTGGAAAAGCTAACAGGAATACGAAATACGCGAGCGCTTTGCTTTCGATTAAAAAGTTGCGACAAGCTCAAACAAATTTTCTCTGCCAAATGTTTTCCCTGATATTATTCGGATGACAGATGACAAATTAGGCAAAGGCCTCCTATGATTGATTGCTGAACTTTGTTCTTCCTTTCATGTTTGATTTAGACTTATCCCAGACTCGACTACCCTAGGCATTGTTTTCAAGGTCTTTGACAATAATGGCAATAATTTGGCTTGGATTTGGTCGCTTCCTTGTGTCAGAGTCATTCAATTAGAGACCCGATTGTTATTCTTATTATAAATGGAAGTCAAGAAGGTATGTGACATAGTTGTCCGACCTTGATCAGATCAGGCCAGTGAACGTGGGGTCTTCTCAAATGGATACCAGACGAATTTGATTCGATTTGGATGAAAAACAGAAAAGTTATGCTCCGAAGTGTTCATTCCGGAATAATCGGTTATATGGTATAGTTAGCCGATGTGGATGAAACTCGAACTTAACCAGCATGCAGGCGAGGGAAGCATCTGGTCAAAGTTTCAGCTGTGTAGATTTTAAGATTTCTGAGATCTTTGGGTTGAAACAGACGGACGGGGTCTTCTTGTCATGCTGATCAAGAATATATATACTTTATACAGTCGGACACGCTTTCTTCTATGCGTGGAAGTTTCAAACGGGCAGCTTTGAAGGAAGTAGATTAGCGGCTGATTTAGTGATTTGAGCAGCAGACAGTTAAATAAAAGCAATACAATAAAATGTATTAGTGACCACAAGAGAGATTGGAATTATATACAAAACAAATATTTACAACTTAAAAAGCAATTGATTTCCCCCTTGACAAATGTAAGACAGTTTTCTTTTCAATTTAAAGAGCCGCATCTAGATATCAAAGCTAAAGTGTGCTGGTTCACATTGCCTCCACATGACGCACAAGTTGCAGTTGCCATGGCCGTTGCCGTTGCAGTTGCATAAAAGTTTTTTATACTCTTTGCAAAACTAACTAGAAGTTGGCCATTGAGCAGTTGATTCAGCTAATTACCGACAATTAAACGCTCATGAAACCTTTTGTGCGAGTTCATGCAATAATGGCTACTCTTGCCGGGGTGAGGAGAATGAGAGGCTGATGACCGTCCCAGCAGCAGCCGAGACTTTTGTTAAGAGTTTCATTTTCATTTCAATTTTCATGACCATTTACAATTAGAAAGAGAGAGAGAGAGAGAGAGAGAGATGAAGGGTAAATAGCTGACGTTTCCATTTGTTTGATATTTTATTGGATGCCCGCCACTTGACTTTGCGCCTTGACTATGCAGCTGCTCATTAACCAAGTCCAAGTCCAAAGTGTTTGTGACCCTCAACTTGATGCCAGGATGGCAATGGGGATGGGTTGCGTTGGGTTGAGGCGGAGGAGGTTGCGGTTAATGCCTCGCACTTAACACGGAAATTTATGTGTGGCGGTCAGCCAACATGCCAGCAACAAGGCGGCAATATGGCAAAGGCTCAGCGCTCAGACTCCAGGGTTTAGCTCAGCTCAGCTGGTTACAGTTAATGCTAGCATATGGCCACCAAACCATGGCCAGTTCCAGAGCCAGAGCCAGAGCCAGGCCAGAGCAGAACAGACCAACATTTGTCTTGCATTTTTATGGCCCTGGTCTGGCCTTAGGAATGGTAAATGGTAAATGGCAAGTGGGAGTTCTACTTAAAGGGTTTATCAGTTTTGTGCAAAGGAGTTTCCTTTATAACAAAAATTTAATTAGAAAAAGGCGGGCGGGATGCGTTTTGAATGGGATCTTATAATAAATATATGGATCTTATGTTGTTATTGTCGTATTTTGTTGGAAGATTTAAAACAGACATTGCCTGCTACAAGACTTTGCGTTGCAAGCTTCCTGACAAAAATGAATATCTACTTTTGTGGATGGCTTCATAATCTGACACTTTGAAGCCAACTTAGTCGCACTGAAAGCTTTCTAAGACTTGTTTTAGTTAAACCTTACCTAATAGACAATGAATTGGCACTTTGAGGCCAATGTAGTCGCACTACGAAGCTTTTGCATTAGGAAGTAGTAGTAGAACTTTGCGTAAGCTTGAATTCCTATAGAAAACATTGCAAATGTCAAGCAAATAAGCTGCTTGAGTAGATTCCACCAGCCCCTTTTATCTGATAGAAAGACACACCATGACATAGGTGTGGATCTTAACTGTTCAAATGTCACACTATTTGTAAGTATTGCTACTTATACTTATGTTTCCTTTGATCTGTTCGGCTGCTTGGCTCAAGCAGCTTTCGAGGGGACCCAAATATAGTTGGGCATATTTTTAGAGCGTGAAACAGATTGATTGAACGTTAGAAAGAGGTTGTCTGCTTATAAAGAGGATTGTGTATCCGACCCGACTGGGTACTTAGGCACGTAGTAGTATAGTAGTATAGCCCGGCTGCCGCCTGCTTGCCAAGGGGAGGTGTAGTGTAGGTGAAGCAAAGGCAAAAACGAGACGTTGCAGGCAGCCAAAGTCTCTCTTTGCCACAATATTGGACAATATTTGCTGGAAGCTTTTTACGCATTTTGCGTGCACCATAATTCACAAACTAACTTTTTCAGAGGGGGCAGTGATGAGGGGAGGTTGGCCGCGTTGGATTACATAAATCAAGATTTTTTGGCGGCACCCGAAAAAACTTTGTGCGCAAACAAATATTAATTTTAACTTTACGCTTTCATGCTAAAAATATAGAAATAGCACAAAAATAACAAAAACGACGAATGGAAAGTCAAATAAGACTGTTAAAGCTTTAAGCTTTTAAAGCTGTGCTGTGCAGTGTGTGTGTGTGTGTGTGCGTGTGTGCGTGTTAATTTGTGCAATGGCCGTTTTTTTAATGTGCCGTTTTAATTGTTTTTCAACAGCAAATTCAACGCGGCTCGCAAGGAAATGGCCACATATGTGTTCCTGAGTGTGTGTGAAAGTGTGTGTGTGTGTGTGTGTGTGTGCGGAAGATGAGAGGCGACAGAGCAGCAAAAGGAGCAGAACTATAGTTGCCACAGCTGCTGCTACTGAGCACCTAGGCCGCGCGCACACAGAAAGCCACAGCGAGCTGAACAGAGGCAACTGCATGGGTTGGCAAGAGCAAGACACTGACACTCACGCTCTCTCTCTCTCTCTCTATCTCACTATCTCTCATACCACCCCCCTCTCTCATCAGTGCTTTTAGTAGCTCTTTGACTTATTGCTGATGAGTTTAAGCTTTCAGTGTGCACGCGCCTCTGCAGAGTTGACAGGCCTAGCGATAATTCTTAACCGCTTGTTTATTTATGCGACTACGGAAGCGTCCACCCACACACACATTCACACACACACACACACACACACACGTAATGGCTAGGAGATATGTATTCACAGCAAGCCTTTATTTATGCAGCATGCATTTAAAATAAAATAAATATAAATTAAGCACACGTCCCCCGGCGATATTTGTGATGCACAGCGCAGCGCAGCGCACACAGGGCGAAAAGGCTCAGGCTCAGGCTCACGCCTTACCCAAGCACGTAGTACTTTTATATGCTCGTTTGTATATATATGTGTGGCAGAATAGTTGAATGTCCTTACGCCTAGTTAGGCATCATCCGATCTGATATTTACATATTTAAAGTTGAAATATTTATATGGAAGAAACTGCTAGAGAATATTCTATTCTATTCTCAATCGCTTGATACAGAACACAAGGAGTGAGAGATAGTTTCTCCGTTCCCCACGAAACCACTTCAATGCATTATTTCACGGGTCGGAGTATTATCTTCATCTGGTCATGCGGATAAGCTCCTTCATTATAGCCGCCACACCTGCTCATCAGCCATCATTTTCCTGGTTAATGATTCTGCGCATGCTGCTGGCACAGCTGTGCTGAGAAGAGAGGACACTCAAAGAACGCGTGTTCAGCGTCGTCTAATACATCGGTTACGCTCTGGTCGCAAAAAGGGGTCGTCAGCATGCTCGCACCTGTAGAGGTAAGCCTTGAAGCATCCGTGTTCGGCTTAGAGCTGAGTCATCAATGGATAACTATCTGAGAGACCCCACTCTACCCATAGGGGATCTGCAATTAGCGATTGCAAATGCATCACCACGCGGTCACCAAAACCCCACCAAACACTTTCAAGTCCCAACTTTCTTATATGCTTGATCTATATTTTATTCTATAGTTCTACAGCTCATTCTATTTCATTGGGAGTATTGCCACGGGATGGTGGTGGTGCTATTGCTGGCTGCTCCTCGCCCTCGCTGTCGGTGCCCTCATCATCGCTGATGTCCAAGTTCTCCATGTCCACAAGGATATTGAGCATCCGCAGTCTAGCTTGGGGCATTTCAAAACGGTTTTGGGCCTCCTTATCGAAGAGCGGTTTGTCGGGTTTTATTTCCAAAAGAATCATCCTGAACAGGGCCAAATTTGTTTGTAGCGCGTTTAAAGGTAATGTAATTAGGCTTACCTTGTTTATAGTCAAATTGTTGGGGTTCCAACTCTTATTTTTGAAACCGTTGGAAAAGCTAACAGGAATACGAAATACGCGACTGCTTTGCTTTCGATTAAGAAGTTGCGACAAGCTCAAACAAATTTTCTCTGCTGAATGTTTTCCCTGATATTATTCGGATGACAGATGACAAATTAGGCAAAGGCCTCCTATGATTGATTGCTGAACTTTGTTCTTCTTTTCATGTTTGATTTAGGTTTATCCCAGACTCGACTACTCTAGGTATTGTTTTCAAGGTCTTTGACAATAATGGCAATAATTTGGCTTGGATTTGGTCGCTGCTACGCCTTAACCAAGTGTCAGACTTATTCAATTAGAGACTCGATTGTTATTCTTATCATAATTGGAAGCCCAGAAGGTAAGGAAGATATCACACACCCACTCAGACAGGGTAAGGGTGGGGATGAGTCACATACAGGCGAAGTGATCTACACCAAATTCCAAGAAATATCGAGCTGCCACAAAACTTATTGCAACAGCAACTTGAGCTGTTTCTGGCTGTCTCTGGGTTGTCCTGGCAGAGCATTCCCCAGTCAACATTTGTGGCTGTGATTTCTGTTTCTACGTTCAGGTTTTTTCTTCCTTTTTTTTTTTTGTTTTGTTTTGCTTTTGTTGGTTTTGCATTAATTGCAATGCAAAAAAAAAGAGGCAGCGCCGCATAAAATTCTCATATTTAATTTTTCACAAGCCGTGGCGCCACTTGCTTTTTTGGGGGGATCTAAAGTTTAATGCACTCACAGGACACCCCGAATTCCGACTGCCCACTTTTTTTTGGCTTTAAATGAAAACAGCTTGCCACATATACATATATATATGTATATATAGTATAGTAAGCGTGTATGTGTGTGTGAATAGTTTTTTTCTGAGATGTCAAAGTGTCGGGTGGCCCTCTGTGTGTTAGTGTGTGTTTGTGTGTGAGGTGCACTCGCTTACATTAAATTAATAATGCACTCAACTGTACCAAAGTAGCCAAAGGAAAAGCAGCTGCTTGATGAAAACATGCGAATTTGTTGTTAAGCTCATTTTAAGAACGTTTTGGTCTCATTTTCAGAACATTTTGGTGTCATTTTTAGTAGCGTTTTTGATCTCACTCTCATTCTGAGAAGAGCCCTTTGAGATTGCTAATTGCTAAAACAGTCCGTATTCTGCCAGAGATGTCAGCCATATAAGGAACTATATCATTATCTGTCGTAATCCTAAGCCAGCTTATGCCTTGAAATGATTAAACAGTTCCCCGAGCCTTAGGTACACTTATTGCCTTAGTTGTGTTCAAGGACATCAACAGCAACACCAACACCAACATTAAAGGCAAAGGCAATGCCGCTGCCCTTGCTGCCTTGGTTTGGCCTGGGCTTTGGCAAACATGTTTGGCATATTTAATGGCATACTTTTAGGCGCGCACACTGCGGTTCGCTGTCAATGCTGAAAATGTTTCAAGTTTTTATTTGCGCATATTTCTTGATTTGCACTCGTTAGATTCTTTTTCCAAATTTGGAGACACCACTCATAGCATACTTTTATGGGCCGCCTCTGGCTGGCTGCCTGGCTGGCTGGCTGCCTGGCTGGCGGGAAACTGGAACAGCAGCGCTCAAGTGGGTCTGCCATCTTGTTTTGCATGTAGTATGATGCCCTTTGAATACTCAAATAGGCCAACAGGGAGACCAGTCACTGAGTCAGTGAAAGATATAAAAGAAAAAGCAAAAAAAAAGCACACACACACACACGCACACACACAGGCGACACTTGCCCATTGACAGACATGGTGCGGCGTTGAAGAAGCTGCTGCTCTCTGCAGTCGCCTTTTATGATTGCCGCCAACGCCGTCGTCTGTCTGTGATTGCTCAATTTGTGTTAGTGTGTGTGTGTGTATGCGTGTGGGTGTGTGTCAGCATGCGTAGTTTTGCGTTTTGGCTTCGTAATTGCTGCCATTTAGGCGTCATGCCCAAAAAAAAGCTCCATCAGACGCTGAAAAGTAGGCTATAGCTTTTTTTTGAGCACGCACATATCCTGCTCTGGACAAGTTCTGGCTCACTTTTGGCAAATGATTGACAAATGATCTTTCTAAAGGAGGTTGCAGTCTTGCGAAAACTAGAAAGTTGAAGAATATAGAATGGAATTGGGATCAGACGGATACAACTAAAACTTATCCTTTCGGTGCTCTTAAAAGGTGGTGAGGCCTGGATAGTAAACACAATCAGATGCACCTGCTCTTGGGGTGTTCGAGAGTAAAATTTGCTTCACTATCTCATTGCATGTTCATTGGGTACGAAAGAGATAGAGGTTCTTGTTGAAAGAGGGTTACTCAAAGGACTTGCTAACATCTGAGTAATGAAAATTTCTTCCATCACCTTTTGATGCTTTTGATCTCCTCATCCTCATTCGATTGATAGGAATGATGATGATGATAAAATTTCTCTCAAGTTGTGATCTCAAGTTGATAATTTCCAACCTTACTCTGATTTCCAACATGTAATTGTTCTAGAACTAGAACGCTTCGCTGCTCTATCTAGCTCTATCTGTGTAACCTTAAAGTTTTACCCAACCAAAAGTGAACTTTGCTGCGGTTTGCACTTGAAACAGCGCAAAAGACCACACAGACACAAAACCAGCAAACAAAACACACTCATTGTTTGTCTGTCTGTTTGAGGGCGACCTAGAAACCTCGAAAAAAAAAACGAACCAAAGAAAATCAAATCTAAAAGCGCCAAGTGTCTCAATTGGAAGCCAATGCTAATACAAATGAGGTCATTATGAGCGAGAATGCGAGCACAAGTGGTTCAGACAGAGATGGCCATACAATCGCAGCAACAAAGACCGCGTAATGGCAGTCAAGTGGCGACAAAGTAGTTAAAGTTTTTATCTCTTTTCTGTTGCTCAGCTAGCTCCAGCTCCACTCTGTGGTTTTCATTTATCTTTTTCCTTTTTCTTTGGCCAAAAACTATAAAATGGCAAATGAAAACTTGATGGGGCATTGGACAAGTGGCAATATGGGGGAGTGCAGGGGAGTTGTGGAAAAGGGGCGGCAAAGAAAACGGCAAAGAAATCGACAGGGCGCAAATGGATTAGCAACTGGTGTGGCAGATCTTTGAAAGTGCATTAGGTTTGCTTGTACTAAGTTGTACTTCGATTAAGCATGTTATAAGAGTAAGCTTGGGAGTTTAAGTATAAGAGAGTGGGAATATATATGCTACGATATATAGAAAATAGAAGTGTTTCCCATCACACATACAGTACAAGTAGCCAGATTGTACTAAGTTGTACTTCTATTAAGCATGTTATAAGAGTAAGTATAAGAGTATATGTATAAGAGAGTAGGAGTAAACGAATTTGTAAGGCGCATTCAGTTGATTGAATATCGTAAATTGGTATCATTAGTTACACCCGAGCGATTAAGTAACTATGTGAACTATAGTATACGAGCAAGTATAAGAGAATGGGTATAAAATTATATATATGCTGTGATATGTAGAATGCCCAAGTGTTTTTCATCACACATACAGTATTAGTAGTCAGTTTGAAACTATAATAACACAGTATAAGTAGTATAAGTATAAGAGAGTGTTGTATAAGAGAGTTATTAAGCATATCTGCAGCAGCAGCAAGTAGTATAAGAGTTTAATAAGCGAAAGATCAATATAAGAGTTCTGGCCGCAGAGAGACAATGAGAAGCGAGAGCGAGCTGGCTGCAGAGAGACAACGAGACCAAGACAGCGAGCTGGCTTGAATTCCGTTCCGTTCCGAACAAGAAGTTTAACAACAGAGCTCGAAATTGAAAGTTAGTTTTACCCCAAATTGTATAGTACTTATACTATACACATGTATATATCTATATCTATATATATATATATACCTATATCTGTAAATACATACATAAAGAATAAAAGTAAAATAAAATAAAACTTTAGCTTATTATGCGCGTAAAACTTTGGCGACCGCTTTTAAGTTACTTTTACGTATTAAGTAAACTTGCCCGATAAAGTTCTACCGCTGTTGCCACTTCTCCTTCTCCTGCTCCTCTTCCTCTGGCTTTTTTAAAGAAAAATGTTAAGTAAAAAATGTAGAAAAAAAACAGAAATGCGCGCCCCTTAGCCATGTGCGGATGTCTACAAAATGGCGTGTGAAAGCTTGATAGCCGCCCAAGATGGCGTAGTTGAGGGCGGGGCGTTGAAGTCCTCTCCTGCTGATTTGCAGCGGCTTGGCTTATGACATCGAAATGGGCCCGCATGCAGAAGCAGAAGCGGAGTAGAGCCAGAACCACCGCAGCAGTGTAAAGCAGCCAACAGCAACAACATCGGAAAAGTTGTAGAAACTTGGGACAGAACCAAAAATGTTTGCTTACACTGCAAAAAATGCAGCGAGTCCTGTGTCCTGTTAAGCTAAGCTTAAGCTTAACTGATTTAATGTGCTGAGCAGCGGCGGGATAGCCACTGTCAACTTTTTGATATTCCAGCCCCTCAAAGAAGGACATATTCAACTATGAAGACTATGTTGGCGCAGATCTATAACAGAATGACATGAAGGAGGCCTTGCAGGATGACAATCAACTATATCCTCTCTCTCTCTCTCACAGGTGTAATTTGTTAAGAATTTCTTTTCTAATCTGACAAAAAACCTTTCTCTGGTGATGATTGAGACGCAAGCCTACTCTCACTAGTCCAACGTATGCGAGAAAGTGAGTCATGGAGGCAGCAGGGCTAAGTTCTTCATATGTATGTCACATGCTCCCTCTCACTCTCTCTTTCACTTCCATGATATCCATCCAGGCCCCCCTCGTTGATCTAGCCTTCGCTAAGCACACTTCGCTGAGCCCCCATTTCTTTTTCTCACAGTGCACACCTTAGGGCGGCTGTTACTTTCCCACTCGTTCGTCTTGCTCATCTTCTTGGGGTTCTACTAACATGGCCATGCCTGTTTTATTTTGGTTTTAAGTGCTTGAATATGTCTTGTTAAGTAAGCAGTTAGTTTTTTGGGCCCATGTTCCTCTGCCGCCCTAGCCCCAAAAAATTGTTCGCAAAAGTGTTGCCAGGGGTTACGAGTAGGTTAAATCGCCCCCCTCCTGGCAAGGCGCACCCTTCTCTGCTTGTAGTGGGCCACCTCTACTTGGTTAGTTGGCAAGTTTCGTAGCCGCCGACGCCGTCTGCTCTGGCAAAAGTTACAGTGCCGCCGCCTGCTTTCTGCTTACATGGTTCGTTTTTTTTTGACTTGCCGGCTTTTTTGGTTCCCCTTGCCCTTTCCCTGCCCCTGCCCCTGCAGTTGCTCCTTTTAGCTGTTATTATGCCAAAAGTTTGTGTTGGCTCGTATTTATTTTGCTGCTGGGTTTTTTTTCCACTGGTTCAGAAGATCCCAACTTTAAACAAACCCGAAAAGAAGTCAGCCAATACTTGACTCGCTCGCTCCCAATCCTTGGCTACCTTTTTAGAAAAGGACTGCAAAAGGATATGTGACAGTTGTTAAGCCTGAGATGTTAAGGCAGTTTAAGGGAGGGGGGAACAGAAGTGTAACTTGGACTGCTAAAAGCTTTGTCTTCACAAACTGACTGATTTTGGAACAGCGCAGAGGTCAAACAATCTTAGATAGGCGGCTGAAATTCACCTAGCTTAGAACTGATGGAGAAGGCTTACACTAGTAGGATACGTCTTTACCAAATTTGACATGCAAGTAGCTCAAAATCGAGGTCAAAGTATGTATGGAGCCACACTAATGCCATCAAAGCTTGTCTTTGCTTTACAGCTGCAGATTTGAAATGATTCTGAATGTAAGATTCGTGTTTGGATTACAAAGACTCTGTTGGAAGTTAATGCAAGGCTTCCCCTCCGCCCCCTGCCCTACCCAAACAAGCTTGATCAGCTCTCTCTCAGTATATTTTCACTTGAACTTGAACGTCGCTGGAAAACACTAGCATGAACCCTGACCTGGTCTTCCACTTACATACTTGGCGTTTTGGTCAACTCAGCGCTCTAGCTTTTTTCTGGCTCTGCATAAAAAGTTCAATTGCATAAATTAAGCAAAAGAATTGAGCGTCCACACACACACACACACACACACTCAGACACACCCATTCTGCACTTCCACATGCTCTGGCATTCACATTTACCAGCATTTTGCTCCATTATTGATGCATTCATTCACTGCTGAGAGTAGAGGCAAGGGGCGGCGAGGCGGCGAATTGCAAGCTTTGCCAGTGAACTCATTAAAATGCCATTTAATTAATCATCAGAGCGCCAAAACGACGGCGACGATGGCGATGGCGATGGCTATGTCGATGACTACGATGACAAGAGCGAAGCCCACCAAATGCTATAATTTAACGCTGAGCTCTAATTGTTGATTGGGGGTCGGACGGGCTGGTTGCCAGTTGACAGGGCGTGGCATGGTCCAATGCTGGATTGATTCATTTGGCTGCGTGGGGGGCTGCGGTGGGAGGGCAAAAAGCTGACCGCGCGCTCATTAAACAGCGACCAAGTGCACCAGCAACAGCTCATCAGCATATCAGCTCATCATCGTCATCATAATCAACATCATCATGAGCATCAGCATAGTCATCATTGGCATTATCCATCATTCTCATGCCTCAATCATTTCATTTGCTGGCTCTTTTTCATAATTATCTGCAAGCTATCGCATTCATGCGATAACTATCGCTTACAGAAGAGAAACGAGAAACACTCGGAAAAACATTTTGAAAATCAACAAGAAAAGGAGAAGAATATTTATATCAAACTGAAGAGTTTCTGTGAGATATTAACAAAACTCTGCAAATCGGTAGACGACGGTTGGACAGACGGAAATGGCTAGATCGACTCGGCTGTTGATGCTGATCAAGAATATCTATACTTCGGAGACGCTTCCTTTTGCCTGTTACATACATTTGCAAGAATACAATATCCTCGCTTACTCTACTACAGTACGAGTCAGTTTCTAGCTTGAAATCCCAATCAATTTTTATTAAGAGAAGCCTTTCGTCTTTCCTTCTCTCTCTATCTATCTCTTTTTAATCACTTTCTTTAAATCAATTTCTAATGATACTTGCTTTTTTGCAAGTGCAGCTCAGCTGACCAACCGCCCCAGCTTTCAATTAGTTTGTTTGCCTGCCCAATTGAGGCCCTCTCTCAGGCTTTACAAACAATCAAAAGCCAGAGGCTAGTATCTGCCCGCCTGCTGCCGCAAGCTGTTTTTTTGGCCAGGAGATTTTCGACCGGCTCGCTTTATACCATCAGTCAGGGGACATCAATCAAATTGACTGCCCCCAGAGTCGATGATCGATTTATGCCAGACGATGATGATGATGATGACAATGATTTTCTGGCCCAAAGACTACCTGCTGCATTAGTCGCTGAGCTGCCAGGGTGCAGGGTACAGGGTGGTGGTGGTTGTGGCGGCTCTGCAGATGGCTAAACTGTTCTGCTGCTGCGGTTGCTGTTGCTGCTGGGACGTTTTGCATGCCCCTGGAGGCAGGCAGCAAATTATGCAGCACAACGGCGACGAAGACGACGAGCAACGGCCCATCCATCAAAATTTTCATGGATTTCTGGATTTCCGACTTAGCTCTGGCTGTATTGCCTATACATACATATATATATACATACATATTTTTTTCATCAGTCATCAATTTGGTCTTTTGATTTTCCGTTTTTAATTCTTGCCAATTTTCGTGCAACGTTTGCATTTGGGATTTTTGGTGCGACGACTTTAGGCGTATCCAACGGCCTGAGAAAGGACAACAATTGAGCTGTCATTGCTGCGTGCCATCATCCCGATCATCCACTGGCATGATGGATGGATGGCAGGCGGTTGAATTTTTGGGATTTAGATTGAGCAACGCAGCAGCAGCAGCTAGAGTTCCAGTTCCATATGCTGTGCTCAGGCTCAGTTCATTGACGAGCCAATAAGTTGACTAATATGACAGATGAGCCACTGTCAAGGCACACGCAGTTGATACTGATACTCAGGGAGGCAAAGATAACAAGAGAAAGAGAAAGAAGGTCCTGGAGAGTGACCGATGTGCCTTAGCCTTATGATAAGAAATAAGAAAACCCATACATACAGATCTTTCAATGACAGTTATCCCCAACCGATTGAGCTGAAATCTTGCATAACCGTTTACTTTGGATGCCTGGTTTAGCTAGTAAATTGATTGTGTCAGTCAGCTCTGTATCAAGGCAGTTTCTATATGATATAGTGGTCCGATGTGAACGATTTTCTATCAACTTTCCAAGCCGCATAATATGAACATTGCACAAAATGTATCTGAATGTCATTCATGGCACATCATTTGCATGCCACAGACAATGAAACGAGGATGGATGGAAGGGGTTGCTGAGCACCCCAGTGGCCGTAAAGAGGTTAAGTGACTCAGCTTTGCGCTGGCATCCAAATAAAAGCACAAAAACACACAGTTGACAGACAAAGTAAAGTAACTGTGCAATAAACAACAATTTTTTCTTATTGTCTCTTGACTATTTTAATTGTTTTCGACAAAAAACATATATACGAGCAGCATTCACTTTCATTCTACAACAATCGAAGAGCACAAAAGCTAGGGCAAGAGAGTGAGACAGCGAGAGAGAGAGAGAGTAAATTAACACCATCACACAAAGTAATTGACTTCAATTAAACAATAATTTGAGTTTCAGTTGCAGTTGAATATTACAATGACAAAAAACTTAACCAATTCCATAGCATGGGGATCTGCTAAAGCGGCTAGATATATGTATGTAATATATAAAATCCAAACCATTAACAGCATGTTGTAATTGTTGCATAAAAAATTAAAAAGCAATTGAACAAAATACTCACAGAGAATAACAGAGAGGCCAGCTAAGCCGAAGATTTATGTCCTACACCAGATGGGTTTAGCATATGAGACTCTTTTCATACCACTTACAAAATGGTAGACTAATTTTGTCAGGAATATTGCAACGCGTTTCCGACTATATAAAGTATAGTCTTGATCAGCATGACAAGGGACATGTCCGTCCGTCTGTTTCAACACAAAGGTCTCAGAAGTCGTAAAAGCTACAGAGCTGAAATGTTTACCAGATGCTTCTTTTCTTTACACGCTGGTTAAGTTCGAGAACTTTACCTTATAGCTAACATATAAGCGATTGTTATAGGTGAACAATTAGTAGTATAACTTTTCTGATTTTCATCCAAATTAAAACATATTCTTCTTATACCCACCGTATCCACTTTAACCTCACGTCCACCTACCAGATTTGATCTAGATGCCCAATCAAAGATATACAATCATATGGTTGCAGCATAGACAATGACATATTGATAGTACCCCACGTCTATGTAGGGTATGTAATAATAAATTGCCCAAAGCTTCGCGCTCTCCATCTACATTTACATACATATATACTTTCTGTGTCTTTTGTTTGTTTTATCTGTGTGTGTTTTGTGTCGCTTCATTTCAAATTCATTTAATTCGTTTAGCAAATTAAAATTTATATCTAAAATATATTTAAATATGCAAAATGGCTGCAATATCTAAAAACGGTTCAACATTATAATGCATAGAATGCCGTTTATCCAGCAATATTTCAGCAACGCCGGTGCATGTCTGTGCATGTAAATGAGGCGCATGTAAATATATCGCTATATACCTATTTGTCCTCACTGAGGAACAAGGCACATGCCAAACTGCCATAGCCAGGACACTGAAACTAACTGCCTAAGGATCTATCTCTACCAATTTCTAACTGCAAATTGATCAACTCGAGATCAAAGGTGTTATGAAAGCAAGTGGCACACTAACTCCATCTATGTTTGAGCATTCACAACAAATCACACTCTGGCTAAAGGTCTTGGGGCAATTGTGTGACTCGTTCCATAGTTCATATGGCATGGAACAGAGAACTGCAGCGATGAACTGCAACTACTAGTATATGCGGTGAATGAACAGTGGTGTGAGTTGTTGAGTGAGTACTGCGGTAGTTTCAGTGCCAATAATAGCAAGGTAGCAAGGGTGCTTCTGCTTCTGCCAGAGGTATCTGATCGCCATTGACACCTACAACAAAACGATGAAACGCTCGCCCACCTTTCGCTTACGACGTCAGCCTGCCATTGCGGTCTCTAACTCAGCACTAGTGGACTGAGCTGAGTAGTTGCATATTTAGTAGTGGGTGCCACCCCCCCAGTACCCTAGTAGTGGTGAAATCAGGCACACCTCCAGTACTTTGGTATGGAAATGAGAAAGAATTTTTATAGCAGAACCACCAAAAAATAGGTAACCCGAGCAATGCCGAGTGAAAATGCTAGCATGTCTATGTTGCCATGTATCTATTTGTTGTCTGTGAATGTGTGGCATCAAGTTGTTTTCAATTGGCAATATAATTAACATTTTCATGTCCAACCGCATGTCCTCCATTCTCGTTTTTCCTTTTTGGGTTTAATTTGTGGTCGGCCCTTGTCATGTGGAGTGTGTGGCACGGAAATTGGCAAAGCTTTTGGCAACACACACACACACACACACACACACAGAAAATATATATCAAAAAAATTCCTACATATGTTTATTGGAAATTGAATTGTCAGCGAAACAGGAAAAGTGTTTAGTTGCCATTGAATATCAAAGTGAACAACTGTTTGAAATTGAATTGTAATTGAAGTTGGACATATAGGACATATATTTATATATATATAATTGCATAATTGTATGAAATTCGGATCTATTTTTTTTATGCAGAAAATTGTTCAACATTTTGTTGAGAATTTTTAGTTGAAGAGCACATTTTATGGCTTTGCGGAATATGAAATTTTTCATTTCAATATGTTTGATAAGATAAGAGCTAGAGAGGTGGCCAGTTGCCTGCTCACAGACAGTGAGAGAACAACAAAGAGAGAGAGAATGAGACAAGGAGAGTTACTAGTTGCAGCGCCTAGCTAACTGTTGAGATACAAACCAAAGTCATCGTCGGAACTAATGGTAGATCCAAAAAGAGATAAAGGTTTTATTCATAACTGATTTCAATGCTCTGCGCAGCGGCACATTGTGGCCTTAGCTTCAAGCAGGCAATGAATGTTAAGAGACACAGACAGAGAAAGATAACGCGAAGCGAATAGCCAATACTATATGTCAACGCACACTCACACATAGAGTGTAATTCTGGCCAGGCAAATCACGTTCGATTTATCCAATATTTGCAATTCATATCGAAGGAAACATCTCCATAATATGGTTGTATATTCTTGATCAATATGATAAGTTGTGTCTCTCTCTCTCTTTCTCACTCTCTGTATTGCTCTCTCTCTCTCTCTCTGCCCGAAGTTATCCTCGGTCCTCTCTCTCCGGTTCGGTTTTCAAAAGTCCAAATCAAAGCAAGCGTTATATTTTTGAATTTGCAGGGCCGCCTTTCTCAGCGCTACTCAAAATTTTAAGATAAGCGTTTGGTTCTGCGTTATCCATTCACATTATTATATTTTCTTTCATTTTATTTTTGCTATTAGTACTATTTATTTTGTAAAGTAATAAACAAAACCGACTTGGAATGAATTCGTAGCGTAAAAAAAAAAAAAGTACTATTTATTATTTTGATTAAGGCTTCCTCCCCTATTTCCCTTGGTCTTGTAATAATTTTTTTGAAGCCGTGTGTGCTGTCTTCCACGCTCACCAATGGGACATTTTATATTTTTTATATTATTATATTTTCTTTGATTTTTCTGACTATTTCCCTTGGTCTTGTGATAACTTTTTTAAAGCCGTGTGTGCTGTCTTCCACGCTAACCAATGGCAAGTCAGTTTAAATATAATCTTTTTTTGTATTCATTTTGGAATCTGTGTAAAGGATGCGCATCCGCAGTTGCCCTTCCCTAATCATTGAGTATTATAGCCATACTTTTAGTGCTTTATGTTTGACGTTAGCAAAATATCACTGGGGGGTCAGATCTATTGAATACGTTCATGAATTCCATTAAAGATCAAACTGCTTAATAGTTCACATGTGGGATTGTCTAAATGTCTGAGCAAATTTGCTTCTTTACTTCTGCATTTTGTTTCATTTACTCACTTACTAGCCCACCCATTTGTTAGACAAGCCCGGGTTTCATCATGTAGAACAAATAATTTTCCATAATATTTTTAATAATTTTATTTTCAAGTAAACATTTTAGGCCACAAAGTTTTTGAGGCAACATTTGAGGTAAGCTTATGGCCAGATTTATATGTGAGATGATGAGAATGAGAATATACAAAGACAAAGGTAACAAAGGCAGTGGGTTTTCAGGGAACTATGTGTGTGCATGTGTGGGTGAGATTGTGTGTGTGTGTGTGTGTGTAGGCTTTTCAATAGATATTTAATTAAATTCATGCCACAAAACCGCACTTGGAGTTGAAACAAAGCCGGAGGCTGAAGAAAGTAACAAAATTAAATGCTTTCTGTGGCCGCCGCCTGGCATTGAAAATGTAGAATGAAATGGAATTGAGGAGGATTGTGGATTGTGGCAGTGTGTTTGCTGCAATAATAAATATATATGGCAAGGGGGGCAAGCAACGCACTTGAAAATGCCAGAAGCACAACCAAAGAAAATTTATGGCAAAAATTTATGTACTCATTGGGTGTTTTTGTTGTGGTTCTTGTTGTTGTTGTTGCACGGATGGACAGACGATAGGACTTCGCCTGCGGAAAGGGGGGTGGGGGGGGGGGGCTAGAGGGAGTCACAGAGGCATGCAGCAGAGTCGGTTTGAAGGCACAAAAATATTTCTGCAAAGCTGTTTTCTACTTTTATCTTCTGGCATCTTTGGCTTGAGTTGAGCTGAGAGAGATGCGCCACAACAGCTTCCCCAACAGACACATGTCAGTGGCGGGTGGGGCCACATTTACGAAGGGAGGCGGCGGGGTACGGGGCAGAAGTGACAGCCAGCAGTAACAACCGTCCCCTCTCCTCCTCACATTCCCCCTAACATTCATATATGCCATATATGTGCTGCCGCAAAGGCGCTCCATAAATCACTTGGCCAAATGCGTATGTTTCCACGTCTTTGGTCTGAATCTTCTCAGAGTCCTTGCTTTTGCCTGCTGTTGGGCTTCCCGCTGCAATGCGTCAAGCGTGAAAAGAACGGCAGTTTATAATTTTTTTTTTTTGCTAATTTTTTGCACCGCCTTCATTCGCGCCAGAGCGTGGAGACACAGCGACAGAGTCGAGACTCCAATCTATGCTAAGCAAGGGCGTAGTACAAGGAGGGGTTCCCATGTGAGGCTGCCTCTTCTCACACTACACCAATGACCCAGAGAAGGCCTCAACTCCTCCCAGAAGCGGCAGCCTGGGAATTTGGGGGCTAGCACAAAATATTAATATGCTTGAGATATGGGCGAAGGGGTTGAGTACCATCCGCCAGCAGACAGAGAGACAGACGGACAGCCAGCGCCAACAATAGCAATAATAATAACCATCAAAATGGCCAACAAGTTGTTGAATATGGTTAGTGCTGTTGCGCCCATTGCACTGTCAACTTGTGGCACCACAGAGCTGTCATGTTGCAAGTGGAATGACAACAAGACATTTTTATGGCACATTTCGCTCGGCTGTCAGTTAATTTATCAATTCTGTTGTTGAATGCAAATTGCTGCTGCTGAAGTTGAATGCAAAGAAAACACAGGTTATCTGCAGTTCAGTGGAAATTGGAAAACTGTATGGAAAGTTGGCCAGATGTGTTAGTTAAGGATTTCAAGATTTCTTCTTTCTTTACTTTTCTTCTGAATTGGATGTTGAAAAACATCATTGAAATGTTCTAATGCAGTGAAGTTTGACATGATTAGATTTGGATGTGAGTTCAACAAGAAGGCGCTACAGGAACACTTGAAGTTCAATTTAACCTACTTAATCCTGTCCAACATTTCCAGGATAAAGGTAATATATAGAAGAGCTACTCCTCTGAAAGTCTGAGCAGACTTTCTGGGATGAAGAAAAGATCTAGAAGAACTACTCCTCTGAAAGAATATACCCACTTCCTAGCAACATTTCCAGGATGAAGAGAAGATCTAGAAGAGCTACTCCTCCTAATGGAACCTAGTCAATCCTGAGCAACATATCCATGCTTAGCTCCAGCTGTTGCAGTAAAGTTAAGCCTCTGCTTTAAAGGTGGTCTATGATCTGATTGTCACGCCCACCAGATGGTAACCTAAAGTGGAAGAAAGCCTTTGCAAAGGCAGCACCATAGATATGTGTCAACATCTACATCTTTATCATAATAATAGCTGTCAGAACTTTATCGGCTGGCAATCTTATGATGCAAAAACATTAATTGGACCACACACACGCACACACACACACACACGTACAGATGCAAGATGGGGCGTTAATTCTATAGGCGACAATGATTGACACCGCATGGCGTATGTAGAAAAGCTACTGCCTCTCCCTGCCCTTCCTCTTCTTGTTGCCATAATGCCATAAGCAGCAGTCAACGGAGTGCCACTTAAGCAGCTTCACACCATTCTAGTGTCCCCTCTTGCCTCCTAAAAGACAGAGAGAGAGAGAGAGAGAGAGAGAGAGAGGGGGAGAACGAGAGGGAGAGAGAGAGAGGCAATAGATACATGTGAGTGATAAGGCGATGGCAAGCAATGCTTTGAATGAAAGGGATTTTGGCATCCTCCTGGCTCCTGCTTTGCATGGGGGAAGGTAACTTAACTTCACAGTTCAGCTTCATCTTTCAGCTTCATCTTCGACGTGCTGCAGCTCTACTCATGCCACATGGTGCATGAAAAGTGAAGTGCGGAAACAAAGTGCAAGGCGAGAATAACAGCAGCAACACTGCCAATGTGTGAGCGGCAACACCATCATCGCCATCGCCATCGCCATCGTCATCGTCATCGTCACCGTCACGCTCTCCCAGGGCCGGGGCATCCTTTCAGGCATTGCTTCTCCTTTTGTGTGTGTGTGTGTGTGAGGGTGTGTGTGTATGTGATGGCATGCACTTCTGTTTTCTTTTCAGTCCACTCTTTTCCTACTCATTTTGCTGCTAGTGTTGTTGTTGTTGTTGTATTTCATCAACAGTGCCTGCATAATTCTGCAGCGCATTCAGTTTCAGTGGCCTGTCCCTGTTCTTGCCCCTGTAAAAGCAACCCAACCCAACCCGCTCACCCCATCTCTACCCCCATTTCAAGCACCGTGTGACGCTATTAACACTTTTGTCATTATCATGGCAAGGCGAGGGATAGAGCGCTGAGCGCAGAGCGGTGCGGCGCGGTGCGGTGCTGAAATGTGGAGCCCGCTTAAATGCTATCGCTACCGTTTACGTTACGCAG
Organism: Hirtodrosophila duncani; assembly: GCA_037043425.1. Classification (NCBI taxonomy): domain Eukaryota; kingdom Metazoa; phylum Arthropoda; class Insecta; order Diptera; family Drosophilidae; genus Hirtodrosophila; species Hirtodrosophila duncani. The sequence continues at coordinate 2,808,030 of JBAMBM010000704.1, read as the reverse complement.
GTGAGAGTAGCCCTCTGGCGATGGCAATGTGCGGTTTTTCAAGCACGAGAGCACGAATTCAGAAGTTATGAGAGCAAAACTATTGTATATTCTCACTGACCATTCATTACTCATTGAATACAACATTCAAATAGTACTCATTGTTAGAGTGTTGGAACTTGTTTCTCTTCCCAGCTCCCACCTTCATATTTCAGCATTGACAATTTGAAAATCTCATGAGTCTTTTCACCGACCATTCAAGTGGTGCTCATTGCCAAGGTATGAATGATTGATGACTCTTTTCAGTATTCATTATGGAATGAATGTCTCATTAAGTCTCTTTTAAATGCATTCAGTATTCAGTTTTTCTGGATTTCGTGTCACGCACGCATTGCTAGTTGCAATGATTGTTTCGGTTATGAACAGTATCAGCAGCAACAGCAGCAGCACGGTTGGGAGTGCGGAAGTTGAGACTTCCGTTTGTCGTCGCTGTTGGTCTCCTCCGGTACTGCTCCTGCATCATCCAACTCTTGTTGCCGCCGCTCCTGTTGCTGATGAAGCTATTCGATATAAATGCAGGCGCAGCGGGCCAGTCATAGTTAGTCAGGATCGAGGGTAACAGGGAGCATCCCAGGCGGTGCAGAGTTGGAAAATTTCGCATTCATGTGCATTGAGTGGGCGCTCCTGGACGTGGCATGCGTATTCAAGTGTAAGCGAGTTGAAGTGTCATTACGAATTTAGAGCATGCTAGATGGGTGACCGGCGATGCGGGGCGGTGCGGGGCGGGGAGTAGATTGAGCGGGTCGCCGGTCTTGTCCACTGATTAGGGTTGCGCACAATGGGCAGAATGACATGACGTGTACAAGTGTCTTTTGTATATATATGGAGAGGGTATAGCTGCTCTCAAGTGAAAATTTGGGTTACTTTGGCAAAAGAGAGATGATGCTGACAAAGTGATAAGCGGCAGCAGCAGTTGGAGCGCGTTGAGGGGCATTAGGTGAGCTAATATGTCAGATTGAGTGGGTAAGAGAGATTCCCCATATGCATATACTTATGAGGGGGAGAGGATGCTACTTCTTTTATAAACTTCTATATGGATTATCAAGTAGAGGAGATTGAAAGAAAAGAAGCTTACTCAAAATGAGATGATATATATCGTTATATGGCAAAACCCATTGAGGTTTATCGGTAAATGATTGACACAGGGCGGGCTATCAATAGAACCTTATGACGCTGCAACTGTTCAAAGAAAAGAAATGGCATCTTTTGAGAACTCTACAAGGTCAAATCGATAAACGATTGCCACTTGGCATATTTCTGACATTGGGTAGAATACTTGAGCTATCTATTCTCAATAATAGTTCTTTAACGTGGACCATAGTAAATATCAAGCGGTATGTTAAAAAATAAGTTATCAATATGTTATCGATTGCCAACATGAATAACAGTGTATTTTATATGACAGAGTGACATGATTATTTGAAAGCTATAGCTGAAATAAGCAAGTTATCGATTAAGCGAGTTATCGATAACTCATATCGAAGTGATAACTATAGTTAAGACTCATGCTATATTTATATAGATATTAACATATTAAAAATAAGACAAATATGATGATATAAGAGCATTGCTGTTGCTTTTTACTAAAAAATTGTTATCGATTATCGATATGTTTGCAAGGCTAAATATAAAATATAGCTCAAAATTGTTCTTTATGTTGGTTGAAAAGCTAACATGTCTAAATCTAAGCATTTAAGCAACAAGTGGAGAATATGTACATGTATTTATCGATAACAAATAGTTTAGTCTTAGTTGAAACAAACAATATACCAATTGTCTGTGTGCTTTTAGTAGACACAACGTCTTCTTACATTCCTGAGGCAAATGCTTATCAATTTTGTTATCGATAACATATGCACATAAATGTATAGGTTGACTTCAAACAATAATCAGATGAAAACCAAAACAAAACAAAAAGCAAACAGCGAAAAGGCATTTAAATTTTGGAATGGTTGTTTGCCCCCGATTGCAGATGCATATCGATATATCCGATATACATACAAATGACCACTTCCGCATACGGCATTTTGTATTTGCATCACAACAACAGCAACAACAATAGGAACAACACAGGGAAATGTGTTTGTGAATGGAAATGAATTATTTATGGCATTTTTTTTTTGTGGCATTTCCATCTTTAATTTCGTATGTAATCGGATTGCGTTTGAGGCTGGGTTCCTCTCCTTGATACTGAATACGGAATTCAGAATTCGGAATACAACAACATACGGCATACGGAATACGGAATTTGGGATGCTGTGCACGGCCGTTGACTTTAGCAAAGTTCACGCACAATCGATAATTCATATGCATGCATGCATGGCCGGTCGCCGGGCGCCAGACTCTGGCAGTCCCCCAAACCTCATCAGCATCTCCCGTTCCATGGGGATCATCGTTGTCGTCGTTGTGTCTGTGTCTCCTGCTCCTCCTCCTCCTCCACCATCTATCGCGGACATATTGTAATTCATTTTTGACTTTTTTACGTGCGAATTATCTCAGCGGCCTCAAGATTTATGCAGCGAAATTGTGTGTCAATTTCTGCTACGATCTCACGTCCCACTCTACCTTACACCTCGCCAACGTTATGCAAAGTGGCCTGGCGCTGACTGGTTGAGGGGGGGATTGGGAGGTTTGTCGTTGCCAATGAAGTGGAAAATGTGAATTTATATGAACGAGTATGCCGCGGCGGCATAAGTAATAAAAATATATATAACAAAAAAAAAACAGAATGGATAAAAATGCCGCCTGCAATGCTTCGCTCCTCGCTGCTCCTGCAGCGCCCATTCCGCCCACAACAGCACCTTCTGTGTGTCTCCTCTTTCTGCCATGATGATGACCGTAAAGATAATTTTAACGATGTCGATAAACTTCAATTTCAGTGAGCTGCTGGCTGGCTGACTGGCTGCTCCGGCATCGGCATCGCCATCGCCATCGCCATCATCGTCCTCTGGCCACACATTTATGAGCAACTTTTGGTTGAATGCCATTTAACTGTGTAATATCGGATAATGCGAACGTTGACAGTCAGCCCGGAGTCGGCTGCTGGTCGGCTGTATATACTGATGGCAGTAATAATAATGCCTTACACCATGGGGGGTGGGAGGGCGTTTACATTTCGATAATTCTTTATTACATTCGATTCGATTCGATTCAATTCGATTGCAGGCGGCGATTGATGATGCTGTGTGTGGCTTTGCTTTGGCTCCAGTCACAGATATGACTATCAGCAGCAGCAGCGGGAGATTATGGCAGGTCATAAATGTTGAATTCTTTAAATGAGAGTAGATGATTGAAAGTAAGACTGGGTTTACTTTCAGATTTGCGATTTCAGAGAGTCTCTCTCCCTTTCTTTTAAGGGGTTTCCAACCCCTTTTGAGACCTTGATCTTGGAGATTCACCAAATTTAGATCACATTTGAGTGCCCGAAAACACACATACAGAGAGACAGAGAGGGAATGAGAAGAATAAATTGTTCCATTCGCCTCCCACTAGCCTCTACAAAGCTTCCATCCTAATAGAGCTTTCGGCCACTGCTGCCTTGAGGCCTTTGTCTAACTCAAAAACGTTGAGGTTTAAGGCAATGTTGAAAATGAATGCAAAACTCAAGAGCTAACTATGATTTTGTAGCTCTCTGGTCACACTATGGACTGTTTAGAAAGTCAAAGGAAGGCCCTCTGCAAAAACATAGCCTATGCAGTTCTATAAAAGCTAAAAGCTAAGATATATCTTATAGTTGACATTCCATTCCCAACACATTTCACATTTGCCCTCTATCAAAACAAAGCTGTCGAAATATCTAAAAGGCTTACTATATATAAATATAGTTATTACCCATTTTTTATGTTTTGTAAATTAACAACGGCTTTCATTTTCCCCTATCGACAAACCCAAACAAACCAGCTGAAAACCAAATGCCATTCCATATCCATTTGCGGCTTATCAAGGCGTGCAGATTGAAGCCTTGCTCGCAATTAAGTGAAGCCTGCGGCCAAAAACGACCATCGGACCCCCAAAAAACTCAGCCAAGCGAGCCTATCAAAAATCGTACCGCCTACAACAGACAGAGAGACAGAGAGGAAGAGAGTTGAAGGGGGCAAAAAAAAAAAAAAACCACCAAATGCATCCTCAGTTTGCAATCAAATCAAAATCCACTTTGAATGGAAATAAAGTGCAGGTCAAATGGTAAAATATTTTCTATAAGCCGACGTTTCTATACACTGACTGCAGATTTTGATCTGACAGTCCAGGGGCACACCAATACAGTCAAAGAGAGAGAGAGAGAGAGCTTTGTAGCCCATAACAATCAGAGTTTCACACCGCATGTGAGTGTGTCCAGGCAGAACACGAAGTTATTTCATAATTTACACTGAAATAAAGAGTCGCTTAACCAAAGTCGCATGAAAGCAAGTGCGGAAGTACATTCAACGATTACAAATCAAAGTTATTCCGGCATTTGTTATATTCCTATCCCATGGCAGAGGCGTATTGAAAGTTGCCCATCTCTGTTTTCCACCAATATCCTCTGATTCCGCATTATTTAAAGATAGATCGGATCAGCGATGTCTCCTTTCCAGTTACTTAGCTGAAATGCTAGCTTTCGCTAGCCAGGGAATCGCATAAAAACAAAATAAAGGATGGGGTAAATGGAAAAAGCTCAACATTTGGTAGTTATTTAATGTGTGCGCGTATTCAATTCATAACCACGTTTCAGATTTTCAACAAAACCCCCAGCCCCTCTCTGCCATCTGCTTTCATTTTGGTAGTTAAATATTTTTTATTTTGATTACATTTGCGGGATGGCCTGAAAGTTGGCCAACGACTACAGTTGTGTGCTCCTCTCTCTCTCTGTCCCTCTCTCTATTGGTGACAATATTTTTTCAATAGCTTTCATTTTGATTTTTATTATTTAGATTCTTCTTTTTTTGCTTTGTTGCTTTTCGTTTCACAACTCGTTTATTTCAGTTACAGTTTTGTTGTTGTTTGCCATTGCACATTTTTCATGTCACTAAAAAGGTTTCCTCCGCCACACAGATGGCACAGGCAGCAGCAGGTGTCGGGACCCTGGCTTATACCATAAATGTTTGGGCTATGCAAATACAGGCAAGCCGCTACATATTGCCAAGTTGAACATGAGCGGTCAAGCGATCAGTGCAGAGAAGGATTATATTTCCTGCGGGCATGAGTGCAGTCTCAGTTTCAGGCTACGACAGAATGATAGCAATATGGGAAGAGAGTTTACAAAGACAGTACAATGAGGGGCATTTCAATAGATACAGATGTAGTTTGATAACTCAATTGTAGAATTCTCAACTCAATTTTCTGTGTATCGGGGGATATATACAGGCTATTGAGTGGCAGATATTAGTTGTCATATCATATGTGCCAGATAGGTCACTGATGAGGGCCAAAAGCCCAACGTCTGAAGAAGAAATTCTGTTATATGCCAATTGCTGTTACATGCTGAGAAGCGGCTCAAGTTTGCTTGTCCTTTGGACTTCAATATGAGCTCACTTCTCTATATTACAAGGAGAAACCAAGTAAGAACGCTACAGTCAAAATGCCAACTGTGAGATATTCGTACTCGCCGTTTATTGCATAGTGGACAGATACACATCTCCACGAATACAATGCACTTGCTTACTCTACGAGTATGAAAGAAAGGGAGGAAAGACTAAGACTTGCTGATCCTGAGGTCGTCGTCGCTATGACGAAAGCGGTTGTGTGGGCGATCGCTGAACTCACGATTACAGTGTGATTTTGCAGGTCTCTCTGTAGAGCTCTCACTGGCATCATCCTGGCCGATAGTCCTGACATTGCCACTGAGCCGCCCTGCTCTTAAGGCACACAGTTACAGCATATAAATATTGAATGTACACATCTATATGAAAATCTAAATAAAAAAAAACTATAAAAACATTTCGCTCCACAACTGCTATCTATCTGTTGATGCTGTGGGCGACCCCTTCTCCACTCTCTTATCCTCCTCAATGCTATTTCTAACCATGGCAGGGGGGAAGGGGGGTGTAGCAGCATGGTGCGCTATTGCAAAAATACAAAATACAAAAAAGAAAGGAGACCTCTCGCCGGCTGGCATTTAATAGCATGTGTCAAGTGCATTGGAAAAAGTCTATTTACGTTGCAATTGCCATGACGCCGCACACACTTAAACCCCTCCCAGCTCCCAGCTCCCCGAGGCCTACCCTACTCTCTCCCCACACACTGCACACTCTACACTCCACTGCCATCATATCTCTTTGATTTCGTATTTTTAGGATTTTTTCGCAAATACAAAACAAAAACGCAAAGGAATATTGTTGTGCGGTTTGGAATTTCATTTCGATTTTTTGATTTCCCCAAAAACAAAAGCACATCAGCGTATTTAAGTGGAAAATGTGGTCAATATGAAAATTTATATACAATATTTGCAATATTGTTTTTTTGAAATCTATATATTGAAATTCAATCGTTTTAACGTTTGATTTAACGCTTATGGTTTGTAATTAATAGCGCAGGAAACGTTGCCTTTTTTCTCTGACATTTAACAAAAAGTGCCAACACGACGACGCTCCGATTGTTTGTTTGTTTGTTTGATTTTCATTTTCATGTTTTTCTGCTCTTGAAGCCATCGCCACCAAGGCAGAAAAATGTTCTCTTTTTTCGCAGTTCATTTAATGATGCGTAAAGTGGAGAAGGAAGCCGGAGCCGGAGCCGGAGTCGCTTGGGCCAGTTGAAGGCAGCAGTAAGTTCTGCACTCGGCAGATGGAAACAATTTTTGCACTCATATAGCAATTTAGTTCTGGCAATGTGGATGTGTTTGTGGAAATCAATTAATTATAGAAATATGGCAAACGGAAAATTGCCTCAAAAAGCTACTACAACGACGAAACTAACATACCCTACTTAGCAGATGTAGGGGAGATGTAAAGTTCCTAAGAGACCTTGAAAATATTCTAAGAATTTTAAACCTTTGCCACAAGTAATACCTTTTCAGCGATTAGTTATACAAAGATATGTTCTATACATATCGATAGACATGTGAGACATGCAAAAGAGTGTCTAGAAGAGACCGCTATATGTATCCATAGATATCGATAGTCATGTGACATATGCAAATGAGTGTTTAGAAGACAGCGCTCATGGTTACAAATTGGAGTTGCAGTTACTCTTAAGTAGAGCTTACATGGTAGCTATATGATATAGTTGTCCGATATGCATGAAATTCGAACTAAACCAGCGTGCAGACAAAAGAAGCATCTCTTCTGTAGCTTTCCAGACTTCTGAGAACTTCTGAGACACGGACGTTGCTTTATTTTGGATTCTGCTTTTTGAGCTAAATGGCGCAGTAGCTCTCGTGGGAGCTCTGGGAGCCACTGTCTACTCACCAATGCTTTATGGTAATAACAATGTAATCTATTACCACAAAGTATCTGATGAAGGGTTATAAAAGAAGAACTATCAATTTTGTAATATTTTCCGCATACTCAACCTTGTCCTCAGTTCACTTGGTTTCAGTTTGAAATGTCATAAACAAGCCTTACATACCTGCAAAGAGAGAAATCGAAGGGGAGAACATTGTAGTGAATGCAAGCATTATGAAACGAGTAGAAATATATATAAGCGTGGGTACAGTTGCCGCTGACATTTATCGATGTGGCACAAAAAGCTTTACCGCCAGGCTTACATTGCGATTGCACTATGTTAATGATGATGATGTCAGCGACAGTGTCAAGCTCGGGCAAGGACAAACTTTCGCTCTCACTTAAGCCACCAGCCACAAGCAACAGCAACAATGTTGAAGCCAAGCACAAGCAAATTCACTCTCCCTTTCTCCACCCCCCTCTCAGTCCCTCTCTCAGCAAGGAGCGGACCCCTAAATGTATGCCATAAGCATCGTGCCTGGACTTCACCCATACCAATTTTCAGCTGCGCCATGAAAAGTAATTGAGATTCGTGATTCCGATGACTCTGACTGAGATAACAACTTGCGCATCCACAGAAAAACAATCAAGACATAAAAAAAACCCCCCTTGAAACCCTGCTAGCCCAAATCTTGATTTTCATTTTCAACTCTGGCTCGTTATGAAAATTGCCAAATTTATGTTGAAATTTTCTTTAGCCTGTTTTTTTGCTGAAATTCTAAGAATTTCTTAAATTCTATTAAGCAAAAGTTTGACAGCAGCCAAAAGTCTTGATTCCAAAAGTGTGATAACGTCACTTTGTTGCAGTGGAAGTTGGTGAGGTTCTTAGCAGGATACATCTTGATGGCAAAGGACATATTGGAAGATGGTCAAACTTTCAACGGCAACTTCGCTTGAGTACATAGTGAAGAGGATGTTATCATTTTCTCACCATATTTGCAACGCATAGAGGGAAGCCTCTTCTTAGAGTCGTTTCTGTGTAAAATCGTCTATATCAGATAGCTCTTATATAGCCGACCGAATTAATTCTTGGTATACAAAACTTTTGAGTTTTTTAACCGAATTGCACCAAATCCGGATCGGACAACTATATTATATAGCTGCCATAGAAAGAGTTTAGATTTAGCTTGCCCTTTATGTGAGAGAAAGATACGGTACGAGCCTTAGCCTTAGCAGCAAAAGGATTTCTCTCTCTCTCTCCCACTCTCTCGCTCTTACTCACAAGGCAAAATAGTTATGATAGAGGCTGTATGTATGAATGCATGTGTGTATGGATGTACGTTCTTATGTATATACAGATGTATGAGGCAAGAGAGACCTTCGTATGTACTATATGTATGAAGAAAGAGAGCTCTTCGCTGCCCACGACTCTGCCCGAGAAGCCTCCACATCTGTGGCCCGAATTTGATCAGAGTTATGCTACCAAGACCTTCTTCCCTATTAAAGGCAAGGGTATGCCGGCTTCGGCTATCCGAAATTTAACCTTCCCTCTCTCTCTCTCCCTTGTTGCCTTTCTTATTTTCCATCTTGTCGAACAAAGTTTAAGTATTGTCAAAGCATGTTTGTTAACATCGTTTTGCTTCCCATACACTTAGCTCTCTCAGGTGTTAATAATTTTCTTGCACTTGCCTCAGTCTTTATGTCCGTTTTCCACTTCCACCATTTCTGGCTTCTTTTGCCACTTTTCTCTTTCTCCGGTTTGCCTTTAGAGTTGGCAAGTTGCTTCTACTTATTGCTGCTGCATTGATTTCAATGCAGCAGCAGGGAAAACGCTGTGCAAGTGGCATAAGCACCCAATCATCAACTGAACTGCAGACCCGCCCTTTAGGTTCCCTGCCATTCCCTCTCCCCGACCGCCTGTCTACTGTGCTGGCAGTATCTATAACTAATGCGCCCTTTCGCTGCCAACATTAAATGGGTCAACTTGTCTACTTGGCGCAACACAAAACGGGCAATTGTCACTGCATATATTCTCAACTTCCGGCGGGGTGAGGGTGATGCTGAGGGTGAGGTAAGGCACACAATTGTCGGCAAGTACACAGTTATTAGTTGAAGGACTGGCTCTTTATACTCCTTACTTTGCACACACACATACACAGGGTCGGATCTAGGGTTAAACTACAAATTCGCAGAAAACGATAGCTGTCTGACGTCGTCCTTTAAGTTCTAAGCAATGACGAAAGCGAATGCAAAATGTAGACATTCGCTGAAGTCAAGAGTAAATTGTGAGTTTTTATTTCTCTTAAGTGTGAGCCTCTTTCTCGTGGTGAGCTTCCGTGGTGGCCGCGATTCCCATGGTCGTGTAGGCAAGGAGGATTTCAAGGAATGGGCGCCAGTCACCAAGTTGGGTCGCCTGGTGGGCGAATGCAAGCAGACCCGAGCCGGTCAGCGTTCCCGCTTGAAGGCGGCCGTTAAGTGCAGCAAGAAAGTGGCCACCGTCATTCATGGAACCATCATCCTGGCCAAGCTGTATGTGGTGTCTGTGCGTCGTGGCTACTGGGGCAACAAGATCGGCAAGCCCCATACCCATAAGCCCTGCAATGCAAGTGCACTGGCAAGTGTGGTTTCGTCTCGGTGCGACTGATCGATTCTCCCCATAGTACTGACATTGTGTCTGCCCCCGTGCCCAAGAAGCCCAGTATTGGCACGGGCAGTCTGGGTAACTTTGCCAAGGCTGCCTATGTTGATATTGCCTTTGTGGAAGGAGATGCCTTTGGGCTCCACTCCCTACCAGGCATACTCCAACCCTTGACTTCTTCTTAAGAGCATTTTCACCACGTAGCTGATGATGTTTTCAATGAAACATCTAACAATTATATAAGATGGAGTTGTAAGGCAGCAAGACGTCTGCTGATTGACTCTGGCAGGTCATGAAACAATCTGTAAAGTCAGCCAAGCTTAAATTTTTGGTTTTTCGTTATCAATTTTGTGCTGTTCTTGGAACCCAATGGACTCTTAAATGTATTTCAATGGCAACTTTTTTACTTTCACTGACGAACTTGAGCCCGCTAACCAAAACAGTTGAAACATTTTATGGTTTGCCCTATCTGCCAGCTAATGCGCCCCTGCTTTCACTGGCTCTTATCCTTGAGGGTGCTCACACTTAGCTGCAGTTGAGGCCAGGCTTGCCATTACTTTTTGCGCTGACTTTGCATGTTGGCTGCCTTTGCTGCTGCTGTTGGCATTTGATTTCGAGTTTCAGTTCTACAACGGCAAAGACAACGGCAAAGACTTGAGGTGGGAAGAAAAGCTTAGAATTTTAAGGACATAAGAGATGTTGCTAGACTGAAGAGTATCTTATGTAAATGCAGTTGGAGTTGATGATAGATGGAAATCAATTCTGAATATACATACGAAACTTGACCTCGATTTTGTTATACTTTCAACTGAAAACGCAGGCTTTAATAGAGTGGCTTATAATAATGATTGCTTTTTTCCAAAGACTAAAACTTAGCCAAGCATAATCTATTTCAAATTGGTTTTAACAACCCGACAGACACAAGATATATCTTGTGTCTACACTATACATTTTCCGCATCAGAAAGAAGCGCAAAAAAGCAAACGAACTTTTAATTACGCGCCTCTGTCGAGAGCTAATCAACTGACGTGCTCGTTTCAGCCAAGAGTTCAAAGCCAGGCAAGTGCATAATGATGAAAGCCAAGAGGAAGAGAGAGGCATAGAGTGAGAGAGAGAGAGGTGTATATAGATAATCTCACTATCTCAAGGTGCTGCTGCCACGCGAATGGAAAGGCAAAATCCATGCCAAAACTGTGAAATATGATGAGGGCAAATTTTGATGACGTCAAACAAAGTTGCAAAGATTTCATTATGAAGTTCTGCTAAGCGCCACAAAGTACAGCTGGCAACAACTAGCTGTTGCTGCGGCAACTGTACTTAATACTTATTTGATTGACAACATTGCATACCGCTTTCATAGTTAACACGAAGAAGAGGCGAAGAAGAAGAGTTGCAAGCTATTTAAAAGTAAGGAAAATTGTCAAACGACACTCAATTGAATTGAATTGTAGCCATTGAGAAACAGAGACAGTGAGAGTGCGAGTGAGAGGGCAAGAATGAGGGAGAAAGAGTTGTAGGAAAATTGACTTCAATTGCTGTTGAATTTAAGACATGGAAAAGGCAAAGGCAGCCCTCAGACTCCAGACGGGGCAACTTGGCTTTGAAGCAACAGTCAGAGTGGAAACTCTGCCAGTTATGCATCCTACCTCTCTCTCTCTCTCTCGCTCTTACTCTCTCTGTGATGTTCCTGCGATTTAATTACTCGCTAAAATATAAAAGACCGACTTCATGAAGCCAACTAAGAGTTGAGTAATCTCTAACAGCAAGTTCTGTCTGCAAAAGTGTAATTTACATTTTTAATTTGTGCTTCTAACAAATTTATTGTTAAAATAATATTTGCAGCCCTAAAAAGCAACTTCAAGCCAAGGTCAGGGTAGTGCGAGTGACGCATGCACAACTGTACTTGACAACAATGGCAACAAGATGACAAACAGAGAGGTTACATTGTGTAAATGGTTATGGGCAAGGGGAGGTGTAGCATTAAAAACGAAACAATCAGCAAGTCTCAACAGTGTTGCCAACCGCAAGCCTTTTTGATGCCCTACAAATGTTCATAACTGCTTCAGAATCAAGTAGAAAACTCTTCATTATGATAAGAAGGCAGTTGCAGAGCACTTAACCTGATATTTCAACCATCTTGCAAGCACTAACATGGCGTTTTGTGAAATTCCTTTTGAAACTGAGTCAAAATTTGTGTCAAAGTTTGTCAAAATTAGATTTGCAGATAAGTACTAACATGCCGTTTTGTGAAATTCCTTTTGAAACTGAGTCAAAATTTGTGTCAAAGTTAGATTTGCAGATGAGTACTAACATGCCGTTTTGGGAAATTCCATTTGGAAATGTGCCGAAAATTGGAGTCAAAGTTTGAAATCGTTTTACTACGTTTCTGCGCCTCACATATTCTAAGAGTATCTATAGATCGACTTGGCGTTGATTTTACTTTCCCAATTCTGTATTTTCATGTTGCGGTTGACGTTGTTGCATCTTGTATTTTCTTTTCCTTTTTTTTCATTATTTGGCGAGCTCATTTTCTTAATTTCCTTGCAGCGTAAATGTTTATTGCTTTGCTGGCCTTCTTTTGTCGCTGCTGATGCTGCTGCTGCTGCTCCTTGCTGGTTGTCAACCGCATTGGCAACCCTGGCGGCAATCAACGTTAACGTTTTATGGCCACACTGAAAGTGGGAAGTGCAACACAGAGCATCGTTGCATTTTAAAGCTGTCATAAATAATTTAATCACTGACTTTGTAAGCGGCACACCAAAACGAAAGAGCCACCGACCGACTGACACTGAACATATAGCCAAAAATAATAAAAATAAAAAAAGGAAAAACTATAAACAACATTAACAAATTTGCAACTTTTTGTTTATCTCGTTGCTGAGCTAAGAGTGGGGGCGTACGGAGTGCACAACATGGTCAGTGAACTGGTTAGCCCACACACATACACAGTGAGCCATATAAAACGGGAAACGGTAAGCGGCAAGCGACAACTCTGGCAGCTTCCGGTTTCCGTTTTACGCCCAACCAAATGACAGCGACATTTTCTGACTTGCCGGTGTGTGGGTGTATGTATGTGTGAGCAAATGTGAGCGCAAGTTTGGATCAGTTAGGAAATGTGCGATGAAAGGTGTGGACCAGGGATGTCCACGTGATTCACGACAGTTTCACTTTGAATCCTTGTAGCACGGCTGGACTTAGTTATCGATTTAGGCGTAACATGCTGTAAGTTAGCTAACAAACTATGATTTTGATGGGACAGAATAAGTGGACTGTAATGTTTAGGTTGATTACAAACCAAGCCATAGAATTTGTAAGTGAGGTGATATCTGCACCAAAACACAACACAGCCAGGAGAGATAAATGTACTTAAAGATCACATAGCCAGATCATCTAACACACACTTTGATAAATTCAAAGGAGCGAATCATGTATCCCGTGTCATGTACATCTGTATCCTTTTCATACCCCTAACAACACGCTCCTCTCTAGCGCTAAGTAAGCGTCGTTGGTTAATTTCATTTATAGCCACTTTGACACTATGAACTAGATTCTGATATCACTGTCATGGTGGCTTCTGGCTTTTATCATATCCCTTGGTTATTATTAAAAGTGATTTTTGATGACATTCTATGCCTGGCAAACACTGAAAGCAAAACTTTGTTGTCCAGTGTTATGTGTAATTTGAGCGTTGTGATGTCGCCTTGCCTTTCCACCATGCCAGTCCCAGTTGAGTCATTGCAAATTGTCCTTAAGCTTATTAGTTGAGCTTTGGGAGTTGTTTTTTTGTGCCTTTTGAAATGCAATACCAAAAATGATATACTCACAGGGACATAGGACATATAGGGACAAGGACAGCATGTAAATAAGTAGAAAACACAAGCACTAATTGGTTTGGGCATTCGAGTTGATTTGCTAACTATGGATATATCAATCTTAACTTGAAATGTAAATATATTGGTCGGGCTTTCTTGCGCCTTTGTTTTTTTTAGCGAAACAGCAGCCACCAGAGTGTGGTTTGTCTTGAGAGTTTAAACATAGACTTGCCTAACCAGTTCCAATTCGGTAAACAAGGAGAATTAGTGGCCTCTAGGATATTACCTGCAACTTTTTTTAATTTTAGCCTCCTATCTATTGCGCTTTCACCTGTGTGTGGTTCCCAAATCAGTCAGTTAGTCAGTCAAGAAATAATTTAATTAAAAGGAACACTTAAGCTTTGCTGCTGGACGAACATGCTTAGACCAGTGGGTGGGCCTTTGCTTTGGTTTGTTTAAGCTTTGTTGAATTTGCGAATAAAATAGAAAATATTTTCATAGTATTTAAGCCTCTGAGCTGAAACTTATACCATATGTGTTTATAATTGTAAGCTTAGCATAGTTTAATATCAAGCAAAATGTATTGCTAAGACGTGACAGGCCAGCCCATGGCAAGGAAAGGTTTAAATTGGAGCCATTTTGTGAACATATAACTTATTTTTAAAGCAAATGAAAACAAATTTGATATGTGTATTAGCTTCCGTTCAGTTGTATGTACAAACTGTGCTTAATGAAGTAGTGGAAGGATTAAGTGTTTGGGACAGTAAGTGAGGAAATGAAACAAAATGCAGAAGTAAAAACCTCAGACATTTAGACAATTCCACATGTGAACTATTAAGTTTGATCTTTAATGGAATTCATCAACGTATTCAATTGATCTGACCCCCCAGTGATATTTTGCTAACGTCAAATATGAAGCACTAAAAGTATGGCTATAATACTCAATGATTAGGGAAGGGCAACTGCGGATGCGCATCCTTTACACAGATTCCAAAATGAATACAAAAAAAGATTATATTTAAACTGACTTGTCAAAATAAATGTGCCATTGATTAGCGTGGAAGACATCGCACACGGATTTAAAAAAGTTATCACAAGACCAAGGGAAATAGTCAGAAAAATGAAAGAAAATATAATAATATAAAAAATATAAAATGTCCCATTGGTGAGCGTGGAAGACATCACACACGGCTTTAAAAAGATAAGACCAAGGGAAATAGGGGAGGAAGCTTTAATCAAAATAAAAAAATAGTACTAATAGCAAAATAAAATGAAAGAAAATATAATAATGTGAATGGATAAGGCAGAACCAAACGCGTAACTTAAAATTTTGAGTAGCGCTGAGAAAGGCGGCCCTGCAAATTCAAAAATTTATCGCTTGCTTTGATTTGGACTTTTGAAACCCGAACCGGAGAGAGAGGAGCGAGGATAACTTTGGGCAGAGAGAGAGAGAGAGCAAGACAGAGAGTGAGAAAGAGAGAGAGAGAGACACAACTTATCATATTGATCAAGAATATACAACCATATTATGGAAATGTTTCCTTCGATATGAATTGCAAATATTGGATAATTCGAACGTGATTTGTCTGGCCAGAATCACACTCTATGTGTGAGTGTGCGTTGACATATAGTATTGGCTATTCGCTTCGCGTTATCTTTCTCTTTCTCTGTCTGTGTCTCTTAACATTCATTGCCTGCTTGAAGCTAAGGCCACAATGTGCCGCTGCGCAGAGCATTGAAATCAGTTATGAATAAAACCTTTATCTCTTTTTGGATATACCATTAGTTCCGACGATGATGTTAGCAAAACTACTGCATATAAAGAACGGGCACGCTGGCCTATGCTCTTTCTAGAGCTGGCTTATCTATGGACAATAGAACTGGAATCAGTCACATTTGCATTCCAAATCTTTACAATATGTTTCATTACTTGGCCTGTTTTTAGAATCAACCTTTCACACCGGAGTTTTCAGAGACAAGTATCAAAAGAGCCCTGTTAAACTTTGCAGATTTTGTTTTTTTTTAAACATTTTCATTGACTAATTCGAGAGTTGAAAGCATATATCTCTCTCATAAATTGCTAATCAGTTTTTGTTTTTATTAAGGAAATTGTTATTAATAAATGTAATTGTTTATCCACAGATGTTTGTGTATGTATCAGATATGGTGATAATGTTAAGCAACAATAACAACAATTATGTTTTTGTTTGCTTGACAATTTTTATTTTTGCCAATTTTAGCACAATTATTAAGCGTCAACATAGAATTGACCTCGTAACCGTTTATGGCTTTTGTTATATATTTTTATATATATCTATATATATATATGTGTGTGTATTATGGTTGTGTGTGCTCAGCATTATGCGTGTGTGTTTGAGTGGCAACAACTTTTTGTGACATTTTCAACAACAACAGCAACAACAAGAACTCAACCAAACATGCCGCCACACAATGCCAAGAAATCGGCTTGAAAGTCAACTGCAGACGACTTGGAGTCGAGTCTCGGGCCAGGGACAGCGATTGAAATCAAGAACAAAAAACAAACTGAGAAGATGCCGCTAGGTAGGGGGAACCCAGATCCTGAGACAAATGTCGAATATATATATATAGTTTTTCGATTCGTTTTTAAGCAGCATAAGTTGAAGTCAAAGACAAAGTGATCACAAATACATGGATGATAATTTATGGAACGTGGAAGATTAAGATTAAGTTAACTTCAGTATTTACCCATTATTTGCCAAAATTACATTAAAAGTAAAAATTTCGATCTGTAAAAGTTATTAAGGAATCTATAGAAACCCATATTTCACCATTTCCTGAGAGCTTTAACGATCTTTGGGTCGTTTTGTGATCAAACGACATATTAATTGCAGGTTATTGTTATCCTTGGGCATCTGGAGAACATGAGGTAACACCAAGGGCTGCTGCAAGATAGTAAACGGCACATAACCAAATCCCATGCGGTACAAGAGAATGCCCACGGCCCAGGAGCCCACTTTGTAGTCGTAACCCGTGTCTGAGATCTTTTCAACTAAGCAACAGATTTTGAAGCGGCTTCCCCCTATCATTCGGATTATTTTGAAAAAAGTCAATGCTCCGAACCAAAAAGTAGAATTTTATTGCCAAAGCTTTGGCTAAGCTTTACTGGGACTTCTTCTTGGATATTTTTCCAAGAATTTCATTGACACTTGGCCAAGAGGAATGTCGACTGTAATGCAATCTTTAGCACTCCCTGGGATGCCTTTTATGCAAACTCAACTTTACTCAACAACTGAAACCAAAAACTCATCGGGCTGTCCGTGAATGTCAGAGGCTGCATAATTTTATATGCACGCTTGACATTTGCCAAGCGGGGCGACATCTAAAGGGCAACAACAACAGCAACAGCAACAACTTGGCCCCTCAAGTGTTGGGGATTCATCTTCAGACTGCTCCTTTGACTGGCAGCTTTAACAAGATGCAGCCCAGTGTTAACAATTTCAGCCATTGGCAACTTTGTGAGAAAAAACGCTTACAATTTCATAATATTTTCCAAAAGGAAGTTATGGAAATTGTTTGTCCAGATCTAGAGGAAACAGGATGTGTACAGAGAAATCTTTCATTAAAATTGCTTTCAAAAATTTCTCTGACCAAACATAAAAGTTATTGTATCCCCCCCACTCATCCCCCCCATCACATTTCCTCTGTAATCTCCAACAATTAGATCTAAGTGGCAGTTATGTGGCCATTGCTGTTGTAATTGTTAAAGTCAAAATGGCTACAAGCCAACTTAATGACAATCAGGACATAAAAATGTTACAGAAAAACAAAAAAAAGATAGAAAATCTACAGATACAAAGATAGTTACAAGGCTGATGTGTGTATGTGTGGCATAACATTGCAATTAAAATGCAATTAGAGTGAAAGTCTGAACCAGGAAAAGCCGAAAAAACGAACTACCAACAACAGCAGCACAGCTGCACCACAAAGGCGTTGTGCATCTGTCAGATACAGAACGCAAGCTGGAGAGTGAGAGGAGCCCAATAGAACTGGGCGGAGTAGACTTTAATTGTCTATGGGAGCTGCTGAGCTGGTGAGCTGGTGTCGGAAGCGTAACAAAATGTTTTCAAATAACTCAATTGCATCTGAAGGAGGAGAAAGAAGGAGCTGAAATCCGTAAAGGTTAAAACACCGCCAGGCACCTTTATGGTCTTTTAATTGTGCACTCAGAAAAAACTACAATGGTAAATACCTGTTTTGAGGCTGAAAATAACAAATCTATTGAATGTTTTTGGACTCTGTAAATCTTTTAAATTTAAAACTTCACATCTGAAGTAAATCAGTAACTTTAGGTCCTTGAGCAAAGAAGTCTTTATGGTCTGTTTGGGTGTACGGGCACGCCTTAGACGTGGTCTGCGGCGCACGTATTCCTAGCATAAATTAAGCATCAAAAACATGATCATTATGAGTCCTACAGGCACTTAACTTACGCTTTTCACATCTTGTCATCGCATTGATATGACCCTGTTATAGTTAGTCAGACAAAGCAAGCCAACAGCTGCAGAGCTGAGAGATGCATGCAGGCAGGTAAAGTTTTGGCTTCAAATGTGGAGCAACACTAGGAATTTTCCAACTAATATCTTTCAGTGTAATGCCAAAGCAGGAAAAGGATAAGCGCAATTCATGAACAACTCTTGTAGATTCTTAACCAAAAATTGAGTCATTAAGCATGGCTCATTTGTGGAAAAACTTGTACTTGTTTGCTGCAGAGTTTTCCCATGAAATTCAAGTACAGAAATGATGGATGGAATTGGAGCCCCAACACTGGCCATGTATGAGTTATGGGCAGACCATACCCCCCTGCCTTCCTTCTGATGGTGCTGCTGCTGCTGCTGCTGCTGTGTAGATGACGATGCTACATCTATCTATCTATCCTAACCAATGCCCATATCTGTCAGCTATTATGTGTGCCTGTATCTGGCGCTGGTGCTGCCTGTTCCGTCTCTCAGCTTTATATGAAATATTAAATGCTTCTGCTTGCCGACATACATCCCTCCCCATCCCCTCCTCCCTTTCGGCAACATGTTTGTTTAATTTTCAACAAATTGATTGAACATACACACACATAAATGTGTACTCAAGTTTTTTTTTGTTCTTTTTTCTTTTTTATTTGGGTTTTTTATGGCCCAGCAAGCAGCGCCTCCATTCATCAAACCAAAATTTGGTAAATGAACTTGTGCGTTGGGAATTTGTGAGAGATGAAAATCTTCTTTGCTCTGTGGGATTTAGGTTGCTTTCAAGTGATTGTTTGTACTTCACAGTTTTATAGCTTTTTAGCCAGTGTATCAAGTAAATTTAAATGATTATTGTACTATTTTGTCCACTGTTTTGTAAGCTAAGAAAGACAGGCAGCGAGTTAATGCTTGGTGCGTTTTGGCAGCCTCCAAGTCTTCTTTGACCAAGTTTGATCAGGATCGAGCTATTCCCCTAGATAAACTCTTGATAATAGTTTGTCTATCTCTTAAAACTTTAAAGACTTTCCCAGCTTTCTTTCATATACGTTCTGGTGATGTATTCCTAGTACCAATTAGCCCTTCTCTCCCTCCTATATAGTTAGTTGAGCTCCTCTTGGTGTAGGGTATATCTGGTAGAACATTCATATTACGAGCAGAAGTACAAGTATAATAATAAAAGTGCTGATGCTGTTGTTGCTGCTGCTGCTGGCATTACCATTGTCTGTCCATATATCATTTAATATGCATAAACAGAACCAATGTAAAGCGTCGCAACATTTGGATTGGTTCGTTGTTGCTGCTGCTGCTGCTGCTGCTGGTCTTCCCCCTCCCCCCGCCCCATCATTCGTCTTGCTCAACATCATCTATTCCATTCTCAACCATCAAAACCCAGCGAACTGAGCAACTGAGGCGTCAGCATCATTATGAAATATACAAAGTCATGGTTTGTCATAATTTGTAATGCTGTATCGTGTCGTCGTTGCTGCACAGTGGTAGAAAGTAGAGAATGTTCAAAAAGAGAACAGAAAACCAAGATTTTTGTGCTTGATTTCAGAATGCAGTTTTAATCTTCCTTCTCGATCTTCCGTTTGGTCTCATTTAGAGAAAAACTCCTTAGTCTCATGTGGAAAACATATACATGCTTCAAGAAAGTTC
The DNA here is from genome assembly GCA_037043425.1 of Hirtodrosophila duncani. Taxonomy (NCBI): domain Eukaryota; kingdom Metazoa; phylum Arthropoda; class Insecta; order Diptera; family Drosophilidae; genus Hirtodrosophila; species Hirtodrosophila duncani. Next base: position 2,788,034 of record JBAMBM010000704.1, on the reverse strand, counting down.
TGGGATTATTACTCTGAGGTGCTGGTAAGCCTTGATCTAGGGAACTGAACTAAGTTACCAAGCGACAGTTGGCTATATTCCTTTGACAGAATTCAGTTGTAAGTCAACCTTAAAGACATGGCCTTCGCTTGCCGCTCAAAGCGTTTGAGTTCTCCCTCCTTAGCTTTGTTAAGAATAATGCCCAAGGTTTACCTTAACTGCCTTGAAATGACTTTACCATTCCTTGTCATTTCAATCATATTTATATAACATTCGCACCACTGTGCCTAGCTAACTCTGTGAGAAAATTCATATAAATGCTGTTCGCTGATGCTGCTGTGTTGAAATATGATTGCATATAAATATTATTTAGCTGGAGTCGGCATTTAGGGGGGGAGGGAGTTGAGTGGGTTTGGGCTTTTGATTGATATGCCAAATGTTTCATACAGTTGCTCTCTATAGCTAAAAGTCTTTAAAGCCAGGCCTCACTGTCAAATACTAAACTCACTCACTTATTGCCTAATTTATGTGGCAAGCGGACATTTGTTGTCCTTTGATTATTGTTGTCCAGCAACTTTGTCACAAAATTTGTTTATAAGAAAACTTCATAAAGCCCCGAGAGGGTTCTGCTTCAGCGTAAACAAAGCGCAGCCGCATAAACAATCCAGTTTATGTGTCAATTTTGCAATACAACTTTACGGATCTGGTTCTAGTCCGAGGCAGAGCGGTGGCAAAACTATGCAAAACACAGAGCAGTCCAAAAACAATAATACGGAATATACGGGGGGAATCTCTGCACCCCGCTACCCCGCTATCCCGCACACACACATCCATCCATCGACAGTTTTAATAACTTTTTCGCATGCCGAGACATTTTGTTTGGACAAGCGCAATGATGCCATTGCTTTTGGATGGATTGCATTGGATTGGTTATGGATGGATGTGGGTGTGTGTGCGGAGTGCCAGAGATCGGAAATGGCCAAAGCTGGTGGTTTTTATTTTATGAGCCTCGTGTGTGTGTCTGTGCGATGTGATGATCTGAATTTGTATTTGATTTGCGTTTCGATTATTTTTTCAGCTATTTTGTAAAACGTATTTTGATGCCTTTTGCCTGTGTGTGTTTACCAATCAATTCTTTGACTAATGTGGCCCCATTGATGAGTTTCCACTTTGTTGCGAGTTGTCAAAACAGAATGATATTTCTGGCTGTGTTTACAATTAAGCGACTGACGAGTTGTGTAGAGCGAGTGCCGAAGATTGCTTTCCATTGGCTGAGTTAGGAAATCATCGATCAAGCATTGTCAAAACATATTCTGATTATGTATTGGATGGTAGAAATACATGATGTAAGCTCGCATCGCCGCATATGCAAGTAGCGAGTAGCATCTGGCGAGTGGCAAATTATGTGCAACTTGTGCTAAGTGAAAGACAAGCTCTCCTTTAAAACTATTTAAAAATCTTGCATATCCTGACGGAAAATAAAAACCCAAGCACAAATACTGATGAGTTGACAAGCAGCGAGTGACGAGTATAAACTTATAAACTATTTGGTAGTTAAGGAAGGTTCTTCCATTAGTCATTGTTCCAAAATCTTTCACATCCTACACAAAAAGTAAAGACCTAATCACAAAATGTACAACAATTCGCCAATTAATACACAGCGATTGGCGAGAAATGAAATGATGATAACTTTGTGGCAGTTTAAAAAGTTCCTTTCATAGTCACTGTAACTATCTTCATCCATCCTGCACAACAACTTTCCAACTCAAGCAAAAAAACAACAACAATACACGAATTATCATGTAGCGAGTGAGGAGTGACAATTGCGAGTGAAGAGTAGGAGATTAACAAACCGTTTTTACTAAGTTGAAGGAGTCGTTTTCATATTCACTGTTAAAATCTTTTGAATCCCGGACAAAAACTTTATAACCTCAGCTCAAAATGCACAGCTATTGGCGAGTTGATTCACAGTTTGTGACGAGTAGAAAATAATAAATATTTTCTGATACATAGCTAAAAGCTGCTGTTAAAAACTTTAGAATCCCGAACACAAACTTTAAAACTTTAAGCCGAAACTCAACAACAAGTGGCGAGTTGACACACAGCGAGTGACGAGTGGCACCGTTTTCTTTTTGTTTGTCAAATGGGAATCTAAAACAATTGCCACATCGTTAAAAACAACAGGCGTTGGCAGTTTTCAATGCTTTTCATGCCATTCTCCACAAAGTGCGGGCTCTAAAACTTGTGTCCACTTTTGTTTTTTGTTTTCGGTTATATTTTTTCTTCTGCACACACTCGTCCGCTCGGGAAGCAACTGCATGCTCGATATTCTACAGCTCTACAGCATGGTAAAAACTTGCCAAGCGTGTAGATTTCCGCTGCCTGCACCATTTGCTCTTCTGTAACACCCCCCGTCTGCCGCATAGTTTGTTGTGCAAATTTTGAAAATCCATTGGATGTGCGCTTCGTCCCGCTGCCTCCTGACAGCCTCAGGGCCTCAGCCCCCTCTTCGAAAGTATTTAGATATTTGGCCAGCAAAAATGGCAGTTATTTTTGTTGTCGTTGTTGTTGTTGTTGTTTGCACTTTCACATGAATTGGCGATTTTTTCGACTTGGCAGTTTGTTACACTCCAAAAGATTTGAAGGAAATTTTATGCTTGAAATTAAGTTTTGAATTTGAGTTTTCGCTTTTTGCATCGTTTGTACTTGGTTATTTTTGCGAGTGTAGAAATCAAGACTAGCAATTCACTAGCAATTCATTTTGCCAGTTGGAGTTTGCAAATTTTTATTTGTGTTTCTGCTTGGAAAATATTGCTTGGGTTTTTAGTTTTGTTCTGTTCTGTTCTGTTTTGGTTTGTTTTGTTTTTGTGCGTGGGACAACAATTTTTGCGAATGCAACGCCCAAAAGCTTAAAGAAAATGTTTAAACTGTTTGCTCAATATGGCAAGCGAGCAAACACAACCGCAAATTTCTTCATTAAAGCAAGTCAAACATTTGAGCAGAAACTCAGTAAGCAATGAAAGGGAGAGAGAGAGGAAGAGAGAGAAATATAAATAGCTTTGACTTTGTCGACTCTCTTATGCCCTATTGATCTCCCTTGAGAGTTCATTGTGAGAAGAAGCAAATGAAAAAGAGTGCAAGTCATGCATTGGAGTTCAAAATTTGTTGTGCCTAAAGAAAGCTTTGAAAGCCTGCCTACAATCCAAAGATAGATACCACCCGCTTATCGAAGCCCATCTACGATGCAAACCATAACAAGATATATAATAAAAAAGCACTGAAATGGATGTTCAAATAGTCTTTGTGTTTCCTTCAAAGTTTTCAGCATATAAAGCCTTAAAAGCTTCACCTGCAGACTTTGCAGCTAACAAAAGCTTTCCACACCACCTTTGACCTCGATGTGGAGCCACAACTTAGTAGTTTATTGTGAAAACAAAGATGAACTTTTGATCTGAACTCATCTGGTCCCAACTTGCCAGCTGCCTGACACAGTCCAGCGACCCGCCTTTGGCGGAGCATAACAAACAACAATCTTTGGCCTGGACCAAGACACAACAACAACAACAACAACAACGGCAACGACAACAGCAACATGCCGAGCCTGGTTGCGTTGACCCAGAAATTCGTACGCATAGGAAAAGCAGCTGCCGCTGCCTGCTCTCGCTAGACTTATAAATATAGTTTTCAGATGCGTAGATACAAATATATCTATATGAATATACATCTATAGATACATGTGCCGTTTTCATTTTGGCGACATATTTCCACACGCATTGAATAATGCCTCGGGGTTATATTTTTAGACACTTGGCCGATACATTTTGTATGAAAATCAATTCCAGAACAAAATCAAAAGCACTTTGAAGTGTAGCGAATTGTGAATGGTTTGGCTTGGCTTGGCTTGGCTTCGCCTAATCTTTTGCTTCTGGCAATACAACGACAACAACAACAGCAATAACAACACAACAACAACTGCTCCCCTTGTCTGTGTATTTGTTGTAGGCTTATAAACAAAACTATAAAATGTTGTCTGTTGTGGCAGGCGCCACAAAATATTGAGGGAGCCCAAACTCCCTAGCATTTGCTGTTGGCTGCCTAAAAAAATTCCTGTGGCTCGCTGTGGACCTGCTTTATTTATAGCATTTTAGTAGATTGTGAATGGGCTGAGGTGAATGGGAATGGAATAGGGGATTCCGTGAATGGAAGGGCTGGAGGTTCCGCCAGATTACGTTTGAACTAAATGCATTTCATTTCGGGTCAATTAACAGAGCCAAGTTAATATGTTGCAGAGAGAGACAGACAGAGAGAGAGAGAGAGAGAGAGAGGAGAGGGATTCGTACCTTAAGGCCATTTTATTAGGGCTCTCACCAATAAAAGGGTTTAAGGTTCAGCTTTAAATTATGAGGGATTGTCTGGAAAATGAAAAATTGTGTTTGAAATGAGGAAAAATTCTCATCTTTAAATGTATTTGTGCAAAAATATTCATAGATTGCTTTCAAAGGCTTTCGATACAAACGAAGAAAGGCAATAGAAATACTTTGTGTTACGCAAAAAGGAGGAAGGAAACTCTCACTCAGTCTCTTTCTCTCTCTCACTTCCTTTATAGTTGCCTCAGCCAAGCCATTACTATAATAAAGTCTTCTGATTTGGTAGATATGTTTGAAACTTTTCCTTTTCCCCATAAATGAGAGCTTTTTTCTACTAAGAGAAGCAAGTAATTGTTCAGCAGCCAGACAGACTTCTGATGATAGACCAGGGTAAGTCTTGAAACAGCTGTAGAGTCGGCCAAGGCTACAGCTTATGTTTTCTGTAATGTTATTTAAGGGAATCCTTCGCTTTCTTAAAAGCCTTTCAGCTTTAACTAAACGATTACTTCTTTACTTCATTTGATCTTGAGCCAGCTAACTCATGATGCTACGTTACTTAGATGGCTCATAAATTGATGAAAAAATTTTAAAGATGATTTGCTTTCTCTCTGTTCCCCCGTTCATAAAAATTATGTGTGGGATTCTATTACTTTGTAAAGACTTTTAAAACACATCCTCAAAATCAATGTCAATGCAGCTGTTTATGTTGGACATAAAACAAGCAACCACAACAACAACAAGCTGAAAACAACAACATTTGTTGTATTTGTAACTTCATACAGAAATAGCCATGAGAGAGGCACCCCTACAGCAGTTGGCTTTACTTTGAAATTGAACACGACCAAATATCTTACATGTGTTTATAGTATATGTATACATATACACACGTGTTTACACGTGTCAAATTAGCTACAAAACAGTGTAGGTGTAGTAGGGGGTCTATTAAGAATTGTCTGAGAACTTCACATGGATTGAGAAAACATCATACAATGATTCAAAAATTAAGGCTTGTTCAAGAATTAGCTGAGCTTTGGTAGAGTTTGTCGGCTGTAGAAGATCAGAAGGCTTCATAAGAATAGTGCATTAAAGTAAGGCTTTACAAGTAAGAATCCTTTGTAAGCTTCATAAGAACAGTGTATTACCGTTAAGATTTCATTCAGAATCCTTTATAAGCTTCATACAGTTTCTTCTAAAGACTCTAAGCTTCAATGAGAACAAAAACTTGATATAGTAAGAATCTTTTACGATCTTGCTACATACATGCTTGTCATCGGCTCAATCAAATCTTTATACAGCTTGTTTTCACGACTCTAAAATACACATTAGAAAACTCCATGAAAACTCAGTTGCATGTTTGACACGCAGCTTGACACTTTTAGTTGGAACAAAATGACAAATTTCGTGCTGAAAATCCGCTCAAGGTGTGATATAATATCAGCCCCTAAAACACTTCAGCTTCTGGTAGATCTATGAACATGCCGTACAAGGAAATTAATGCACAGCGTGACAATGTTTATACCCTATAGCTAGGGAAGAAGAAGGGTATATCAGAGTTGTTGCAATGTATGTAGCAGGCAGACTCCATAAAGTATATATAATCTTCATCAGCATGACAAGCGGAGTAAATCTAGCCATATAAATCGGTTCGTTCTTCTGTCCGGATGTATGAAAACAGACAACTTGGAAACTATAAGAGCTAGAGACTTCAAATTTGGATTTTCCTTTATTATAGATATATTTTTTCATAATTTTTTCCTACTCTCACTCTTTAGCCATACAACCGATTTCCCCGGAATGAATAATATATGTTTGTTTTTATCCAAATTGAGCCAAGTTCAGTTTGTTCATCCGTTGTAGGAGACCTCGCATTCTCTGACAAAATTTAATTTCAATCCGACCTCTATATGAAATAGCTCTCATAGAACCGATTTCCTAAGGAATGAACAATTAGTACTAAAACTTCTTTGCTTTTAATTGGAATCAATCCAAACTGCGTATGTATCCATTTTCTCAGGCCCCAAGTCTGTTCACCATATTCCAACAGGATCGGTCTGCTATATGATATAGCAGTCTACCAGATACAGGGTATTCAACTGTCGAGCTAGCTCGTCTTACTTGTTTTGTCTTCTGTTTGAAGTGTTTTGTTTTTGGAGGGGTTGCGAGATCGAGTGTGTTGCCTCTTACAATTTATGGCAAGCAATTAGTATAAGAAATGGGAAATGGAAGGGAGAGAGGGAGAGGGGGGGGGGGATATCCCTAGAAACACTCATATGTATAAGCATTGCATTGTCACCTCTAATGACTATAAATATATATATTTATATTCATACGCAAACAGGCCATAAAAACGCAAACATTTCACGTGTCGATTTCAATTTATGTATATTTTTTGTCATTGTTGCTGTTGTTGTTGTAGTTGTAGTTGTCTCTCCCTCCCACTGGCAAGACTTAATGGTGTTATGGTGGTGCCCAAATATATGATTCTCAAGGCTGGCGTGTTGAGTGATTTGTTGGTGAAGACGTTGTGACATTCCATATATGAGCAATACTTACGCATTAGGTGGGGACAGAATCAGGGGCTGAGGCAGAGTTGGGTTAGGTGCAGGGGGAACTCATATATATAGCCATCAACACTTACCTAGAAAGACAAGAGGCAAAATATATATTTCAGATTAATAATAGAATTCAGGCTTATGATATTATAAAGCGAATGTTTAAGGGTGAATTCGAATGGCAATCCTTACATTCACATGATCAAAATCGCTTAAGATCTTTGCCCAACTGATATGGTGAGCTATAGCTATATAATACTGTACTGATACGTGGAACTATTCTTTAACCAAATCAACTGCATTTATATTCCTCATGGTCCTCCTTCAAAGAAAGCTATAAGCTAGCAGGCATTGCAAAGACAAATGAAAACATAAACCGAGTACTTGGAACTCTCAGGTGGACCGTGTTGGCGCGCCACAGGAGCTCACCTTTGGCTCTGGAACCTGGTCTGCCAGCCAACACGGTTCATGCTCCGCTGAAGAAAAGAGTTTGTTTTTCGTCTGCTTATAGGATTTGCTGGAGAGGAAGGTAGGTCATTAGCTAGTGTAAACCGCAGTTTGGCAAAGAAGGCGGCTTTTTTTATGGATTTGCACAGAAATTGAAGTTGCAGGAAATACCTGGAGTAGGTGTTGAAGTTAATCAAGGGTTAACTCTTAAGGCTACACAATTATGATGCTGGACCTGGAGCATGTCACAACAACTTTTCCTTTGAATGTGAAAGTACAGCCAGAACCCAAAGGTAACTTTGGTCATGGTGTAAAACGTCAGCGATGACGTCAGCCAGCACTCGATTAGCAAATGCGTAGAGGTCGAAAACTTCCTTTTCAAAGCATTGGAAGACAGTGACGTTAAAGGGCTCAATTAGACTAGAGAAATGGGGATAAGCGAAGAGCATATCTTCTGTTCTTCTTACCAGCTCATCTTCCCAACTCATCTTTTCAGGCATTTCAGGCCAACCTGAAACTGAACTCAGTTGACTGACCTCATTACCTTTACCTGACTTCATTCAAATAACTCATCCCAGGACTCGGAACATTTCTATTTGATGGCAGCAAACACTTTCATTGCCTTAACCGATAACTTAGTTGAATTGTCAGAAATTTCTCTGAGTGCACACTTAAGATTGAGAGTGGCTAATGAAGTGCAAATTGCAAAGTGCTTGGATGCAGGTCTACCACTCTTTGTTGGCACTTATCATCCAGATATATATATATATATCTATATCCCAACAAAACTCTTAAACATCAAACAAATTGCAATTTCATCTGTCAGATTTGTGCTTGAAAATTTAAGTATTACATAATTTCATCAGTTCATCTTAAGCTGCTTAGAACCATATGAGATGATTATATCAACTGATTATGTGAGTGGCCGCATCCCTTTCCTTCACTCTCACACACACACACACACACACAACAGAGAGAGACACTCACACATATGGCACGTGACATCACATAGTAGTTTTTTGGGACTTGTAATCTCCTGCTAAGCCACTCTAGGCTGGATTCAACTGTAAACAACAATTAATGGTAAACTTAAAACACAAGCAGAGAGGACGACCCTCACTCCAAGTGAAAAATGACAATGATGTTGGGAAATTTTGGGATATGTTTTAATGGGCATTCGTTTTTCAGGCATTTCCGCGGCCAACCACCAAAGACGCACACACGCACACGCACAAAGGGAAGCCAAGGATATGGGAGATTTGTGAGAGGATTAATGCTAATTGAAATGCATGACTGAAGGCAGTGTTCTCGAGAGCATTCAGTCCCAACAATATCTTTCAACTCAAATGAAGTGTTAACAAACGCTGTAAGACATAAATCAGTTTTTCAGCAATTTGGCAAAGTGCACTGGAAAGAAGGAATAGAAAACAGAGCAAAGAGGATAGAGGAGGAGAGAAGAGAGACAACCCTTGTTTGAATTTATTTTGGCTTTCTTTCCTTTTGGCAAAAACTAAACTGACTTGTCGCTGTGTCTTGATTTATGCGACTGCAAGAATCAAATTAATATATATCTATATAGCTTTCTTGCCTGTTTTTGGGCTCACCCTAAAAACACAACCCCCCTGCTGTGAGCCATTAAAACTATGCCAATGCTGAGCTGAAACCCTCAGACTCTCAACCAAGTCCAAGACCAGCGGGTTGCCTTTGAAGGGTATCGAAGTTTCGTTGCAACTAAAAGGAAAGTTTGGCTTTCACATAAATTGTGTGTGAGCGCGCGCCTTTTGGCATCGATGTCGCCGACAGCCTAACCGCCCCCCCTTCAGCATTAATTGACATATTATGTAAACAGTATAGTTAACATTTTCATTTTCGTTTTCGTTTTCATGCGATTTCGGAGATGTCCTTGTGGCTCTCCAAGGGGAAGTTCACAGCTGTGTTTACACAAACGTTAAAAGCTATGCGCCGGAGTGACAGGGCTGGGTTATATCCATATCCACATCTATATCAACGGCTCTGTTCATGTTTTACAGTTTTGTTTGATTTTAGTTTTGGGCCCCCTGACGATGTTACGCTTTATCTGACACTCAGCTGTCAGTTCTAATTGAAAAAATATGTTGCCCAAACTGGAAGAAATATATTCCATTCCATTATAATTTTCATTTCAATTTTACGAATTTCCATTGTTTTGATTGTTGGCTGAGGAGAAGAAAACTTTGCACTGCCCTTTTACTTTCTATTGGAAGGCAACGAATTTTTAACAATTTATGTGTATTAAGGGGCAGGGGCGTAGGGCCATTGTTTGGCTTCTCTATTTGTGAAGTTCTCTGATATCAAATCAACGTTTCCCTCGAAATTGGAATCATAAAATTGTGCGCCTTAGTTAAAATATTTGATTTGTTTTGCAATCATGAAACTCCAGATCCTAGTCAGATCTTCATTTCTCATGGACTTCTCTATGATATCTGCTAGAGCATTTAGCCAGACCATCCCTTTCACCATATGCGCCGCCGCTGCCCGTATATTTTGTGCCTAATTAAATGTTCTTCAAGTTTTGTAAAAAAACGAAACCGTTGAATTCTTGATCAAATGCTGATAAACTGCAGCTGGTTTTGGTTTCAAATTAAAGTTTGTTCTGTTTCTCTTTTTGATAGATTGCCCTTAGATATGCCCAAAACCCTGATCAGCTTCATGCATAATTGATGAAAATTATAAGATTCCAAAACTTCACATTTGTGGGCTTCCCCCACTCAACAGACTTGACAGTGAGATTTGTGCTGGTCTTGTTGTTGTGGAGCCACGTCTACTCGGGAGTTCTGGCTGTACTCTGTTTTGTAGATATTTTTAGACACTAATTGCAATGGCATCTAGAAGATACATTTTGTTCTACTATGCTCTTGTCTCATTAGACGCATTTGGGAAAGAGAGAGAGAGAGAGAGAGAGATCTGCTACTAAACGGCGTCTGGGGAGCAGCAAATACACAAATATTTTTGTGTGAATCTATCCCCCTCTCCCCCTATCCAACTGCCCCACTAGCAGACTGGTCCTAAGCGACCATATTTATATATATATATATATAAGTATAAACTGTATGGGAAATTTATTGCTAAAGCGAAAACCGAAACCAAGGCAGCCTCAGAGATACATATGTATCTAAGTATCTGCGAGTGTTTGTATGTGTAAGCGTGTGTGTGTGTGTGTGTAAGTAGAAGGAAGACATTGTCTGCGTCTGCCGGCGGCGGCTTGACTTAAGTGGTTGACTCGGGGGCCTCAGGCATGGACCCATACAATGGCATTGCAAAGATGCGTAGAACTGAGCCGTTGAGCACAAAAGCACTTGCGACAATATATCAAAGCGGCAGCAAACTAGGGAAGCTGATAATGCTACTGCTGGGACTGCTGCTGCTGCTGCTGCTGTTGCTGCAACTGCTCCTGTTTCTGGAAAACTGGTAAATGCAGCATTGAGTGTGGGAAATGACGAGTATTTTAATTAGCTTTTCATACTTATACAAAAAAGGAAAGAAACCAAAGCGCTTGCTTGCAATTAGGAAGAACATTGGTCTAGGTTTAACTTGATAAAGGTATAAATAGAAAGAGAGAGAGAGAGAAAGAGAGAAGCCTCAAAAGTACATTTATTGTTAGCAAAACATAAAAACTTAAGCAGCCAACAACAAAGAGTTGATGTTAGTTGAAAATCAGGCAACGGCCAACAAGTAAAACGCAGGGGACAGAAAACAAAAACGCCAAAGCGACTTTCAAAGAAACGTTATAGCTTATCAAATCTACAATTGATTGAGCTTTGATAGCTTTGATCTTGACCTGCAAAGTCGAAGCTGAAAAATATGCCGAATCTGTAGCTTGAAAGCTCTGCAGAGCAAAACAGATTGACTCTTGCGAAGACGAAGGAGAAGTCAAAACCGAAATGCAAGCTTAAAGCTTCTCCGCGTGCACTCTATTTGCAGCCTTAGCTTGAATCATCACGCCGTCTAATCGAACAGCAACAAAGAGCTGCGGTCTCAGGAAGTCAACACAGCACGAAACTGGAAACTAGTTGATGTCAGAGTAAATAAGCTCAGGGCGAACTGGGATGAAATTTGCTGATCAACTAGTCAGCTACAGGATCAGGATGTAGCTCTTGATTAACTCAATATCAACCTGAAGCAGTTCAACTTAGAAATCACTCTTGGAATTGGCCCTGAATTAGCTCTTCCTGTTGCCTGGCTACTGGTCTTTCGAGTATATCTGTGATTCTGGCCACATGTGCAGGATCCGCATCAAAACTAACTAACTGCCTTTCATCCAATCAAGGTTTGATTGACAACGCTATGACAATGGCACTGCCAATTTTCATTTACGATCTGCCCCTATGGCAGACATAGAATCCACTCAGCAACTTGAACAACTTCCTGTGCGTAACTTCATACTTGATCGGGCCACATGGTGTGTGCTAATCAACACATACATTATGCCTGCCCATATGTTTCGCTGCCTTATAGAAATTTATACGCTTGGCTGCGCTGGGCTTACAAAAAACACCTGTGCGCTCCAGTCCATCAGCACAACGTGTCACGCTTGGCTTCCTGCACTAAGCGGCAAAATTGCATTAAGAAAAAATTAAAGAAAAAATTATAACAAAATTTACAATAAGATGAAAAACAAAACATCCACAACGAACTTTTGTGATTCACTGAGAGAAGAAAGGAGAGAAAGAATGTCGTTGTACAGCTTCCGGCAATCATGGTAACTCATCAAACAAGAAAGGGAAGCTAGCTTTAGCTTTGGTAAGCCGATCTAGATCTTGACCAAATCTGGATGTTCACTCGGGAACAATCGGATATATGGCAGCTCCTCAAATGGATAGAAGCCAAATTTGGTTTGATTTGGAAGAAAAATAGAAGAGTTATGATCCTAAGAGTTCTTTCCGGAACAATTGGTTATATGGTATAGTTGTCCGATCTGGATAAAACTCGAACTTAATGAGCGTGCAGACAAATGAAGCCTCTGATAAAAATTTCAGCTCAGTAGCTTTTAAGACCTCTGAGATCTTTGTGTTGAAACAGACTCACATGGTTATATCGTTTCCCCTTGTCATGCTGATCAAGAGTATATATACTTTATATGGTCGGAAATGCTTCCTTATGTGATTTGCAATCTTCCTGACAAAAATTATTATACCATTTTGTAAATGTAAAACGCATAACAGCACAACAACAATACATACGAAGGAACATAATACGAATCGTTCGCTGCCACACGCATACATAAACATGCTTTCGTTCGGCAAAATTGTCAGCGATCTGTATGTACATAAAAGTGTATATCTATTTCAATAGGTGAGAGATCAATTTTCCGACGCTGCTCTTAACTTTTTCACTGTGTCTTCATCTTTTTTGGGTTGAGAAAGAAGACAAGTAGAAAGCCATTATAATCGATTGGCATCTCTGCTCAGCTGTGACGCATTATAACAACTCTCGCTAGTACATAGTACATAAATTTTAATTGTCTATGCGCAGTGCACAGATAATTGAAATTGCAGTTAGAATAAAAACAGGCAGGGTTGCATTTGGTAACAGCGAAGGCGAATGGAAAGGAAAGGAAACAAAACCGTTTAATAATAGGCCCAAAGGAACATTCAATCAATTTGCCAGCAGCAGCAAGGCAAAGGCTGCCTAGGGGTTGCCTTCTGAACTGCTATAACTAAACCTAAGGCCTTCTCTTTCCCTATCAATCTAGTATATATAGCTATCTCTATATCCAGTTGAGTTGCTAAATATGTAACTATCTCCGGCTGTGTGGATGCAACTGCGACAGCGGCATGTGGCTTGACATTTGATTTGGAACGCCGCGTGTCGCTTTAACGATCTCTGGGAGGGTTGTTGCTGCGGGCTCTGAGGGTGGCAGGGAGGGAGTGTTGAGGTTGAGGGGTGAACTCTCTTTGCCATCGCTAGTTATTTTTATGTTTATGATTGTTTTAATACTGTTATTGTTGTTGCACAAATAGGCGTAAAATTTGATGACGTAAGAAACAAAGTTGTGCCTCATCCTTCTTCCTGCTCGTCGAACTGAATTGTTTTGGCGCGTGTTGCGGCCTCATTAATTTTTTGATTTATTAATTATTCATTTGCCAAGGCGAAGTTGTGCGTTTTTGTGTGGCGACGACAAAACGCGCCATTTCTAACTCAGAGAAGAACACAAACACTCTCAAAGTTAAGACTCCATGGGGCAAACTTACATAGTTCAGTTCTCTTATCAGGAAATATCTACGTGCTGAAATTTAAATTTTCTATTAAGAATTATTACGCTCAAGAGCTAGAGGCGTCTGTTGGAATTTGAACATTAGTTTCTACGGTGTGAAACTAAGGATGAGGTTCAACAGGGTCCATTTCGTATATGATCTTAGTAGATTTTCGCATCAAATTTGCCACTAGACTTTTCTCAAAATTGCCAGCTTACGTCACTAGCTTGGTTTGTATGCTCTCTATGTCTTTTAATTGCTGCTTGAACTGTCCAGTAAAGTCAATTTCCTTCACATGAGAGACAAACCTCACTCCATCCTCCCTTCCATCCGTTTTCGTTTAACTGGTTTGGCCCAAGCAACTTCCTCACAAATGTCTAAAAGATGCTGCAGGCGGCGGCCGCCTAATGATGTTGGGGGGCATCCACTTCCTTTGACTGTTTTTGTACGTACTTTTACTGTTCTTGTTGTTGTTGTTGTTGTTGATGATGTCAACTTCTGCTTCTTTCAAAGGCAATTTGTCAATGCAACAAAGGCCACAATAAGGCCACAGCAGGGGAAATTGTTGAATGATATTTTTGCAAGTGAAACTATCGATCATTGCTGGTGAAGATTCTTCATTCACAGTTCAGTTGATTCTTGGGCTGGACTGCTAAATATGCAAGGATTTTAGATATATTCTGAACAGGCACAACTGATATCAAGGATCCGCCATAGAAATAGAAGCTCATAATCAGATATGGCAGGTGTCCAGTCTTCTTCTAACCGCTGGCCACCTTGATCCATGTATCTTTGTATCTACCTATCTTCTGCACTTCCTCTGCAAACTGCCAACTCATTGAACTGAAAATCTCATTCCACAACAGCAGCAACAAAAACCTTTCAAACTTAAACAATTTGTTTAATTCCCAAAAAAAAAGAAGAAGAGAAAACCATATAGAAAATTCTATGTGGAAATGAAATTGGAGCCGTAACATATTCCAAAAAAAAAAGAGTAAAGAAAATGAACATTTTTTTTAACAAGCAGACAAACAGTCAAGCCAAGCCGGCAGGCAAAAGATACACAAAAATCCGCAAAACGGCAAAACTGAATCAGCAGAATTTAATCATCAGCAGCATTGTCAGTGTGTGTGTGTGTGTGTGTGTGTGTGTGCTTTATGCGCTTTACTCAGAATTGCTGCTGCTGCTGATGCAGTGAAGCTCAGCTTGCGCTTAAAAATCCAACATGATGATGATGATGATGACGATGAGCAGATGAGTTGCTGCTGATGCTGATGCTGATGTCGACCTTTTGAGGCAGCTTTCCAAAATCTTTGAGAAAACCTCAAGCTGAGATAAGAAGTCCATAAGTTACCACGGCATAACATAAAGCTTTTGGTCGCGCCGCTGTCTCGACGGTTACGGTACATTTTGGCATTTTCAAGTTGTGGCAGGCAGGACAGGGCAGGCGTGACACGAAGCTGGCTTGAGTCACGACGACGTGTAGGGAAAAAACAGCAAAAATTATGTTGAGTCAGCTTTAAGGAAGGATGAAAGGGTTCGAAAGAAGAAAGAAAGAAGGGCAGTAAATCAGGAATGTATTGTGATAATGGGCAGAGAGAAGGTTATGAAAGTCTTCGAAAGAAGAAAGAACGAAAGAAAGAAGGGAAGTAAATCACGAAGGTATCTGAGGCATTGCATTTTGTTAAGGGGCAGAGAGAAGGTTAAGCTTAGGGAACATTAATGATGGCGAGGCAATGACCACTTGCGATAGTAGCCTGCATATGGCATCGGCCTATCGAGCTAGCACTATATATAAATATTTGTAGTTCTGTTGAATTCAGGCTTTACGCTTTCATGATGCCGATAGCTACTGGTCGATTTTATCAAAATTGAGTTCAAATCGATAATCGTTTGCCGTTGCTTCCATGATTTAGTTGATTTTCAGGTCTGTTGAATCAGATCAGATCAGATCAGTGGACAGATTCTGCATGATAGAGATCAACACATCCAAAACACAACACGAAGTGTGTCGAACACATAGTTTGCCCTGCAATTGAAGCTTAGGTGGCCTAGCAACACTACAAGGAAACCTGATGATTATGATTCACACAGTCAACATTACATTTGATCAATCGTGAGTATCGTGTCACGTGGCCATCGCCGTATGCTTGTCCAACACTCGAGGCGAATGAACTTTTACTTTTAGCTGCAGACAGATGGATGGCCGGTCGGACGACTGTCGGCATGCCGGACCATTGGACAGGCGGACATCAAAACTAAGCTGCAGGTACAAGTGAGCCATCATTAATCTTCACTCCGTCTAAGCCAAAAGACTTTAGACCAGAGTCTGTCCGTCCGTTTAGTCAGACCGTAGTATATAAGTAAGTACCCGTGCATAAGGTACATATCTGTGGCCGTATCATGACTGCTGACTCAGTTCCCAGTGCCCTAAGGGCTGTCTTTGCCGGGTTATTAATGGGTTAAGCTAATTATTGACAGTGACGTCGCTTTCTCTTGCTGTGTGTGCTAGTCCCCCATCCCCCCTCTCTCATGCTGTTTGCAACTTCTTAGTCTCTGATTCTGACTAATGTTTGACTGAGGCATCATCATACTCCATTGGCTCTGCCAGCAGATTGGGGGGAAAGGGTGTTGGAGTGGAAGAGAGTGCGGGACAGACAGACTACTCCCAACAATAACAATCAATTTAAAATTCTTTCCAATACATTTGGCGCGCAAATTATGCATGACAAATGTTTAAAAGTTCATGACTAAAATGCAAACAAAAGTGCAATGCTGATGGAGTGAGTGGAATGCTGAGTGCTTTCCGGGGAGGAGAGGGGAGGCGGGAAGGAGAGGGGCAGCAGTAAGTAAGGCTGCCTTCAGTTGGCGCATTGCGAATGCGCATGTGAAAAATTGCCATAAAATTATGAAAATGTACGCTAAACTATGCCCCAGAAGGTTCCTGCATGGACTGAAGGACGGACGAAAATGGGAACGACGAATGACGAACTTGTGGAACCATGGGGGGACCTAGGGGGCAACTGGAGGCACGAATGATGAACTGGCGGCTGGCAGCAAGGCAGCCAAATTGGCGTCGGCTCAAAGTTCTTCAAGTTTTGCACAGGCTCAGGCAGCTTCGAAACTTGAGTACAAATGCTGCAAGTTTTAATGAACTAGTTCAAAATTTTACTTACTTTTTGATGGCAATGTTAAGCAACAGTTGTACATAATGGGGAAACTTAAAGAACTAGTTCAAATTTTAGATCAAATGTCATAGGAGAAGTTCTTCAAGTTATATGGAAAGTAAAGAAGTAAAGAACTGGTTCTAAAGTGAAGGATATGACATATAAGAATCAGTTTATATAAGTTCCACTTCATCTACTTTTCCGTCTTAGGAAACGTCAAGTAAAGATATGCTCATTATGAACAAAACATTAAAGAACTAGTTCCAAATAAAGCTATGATAAACTTATGATGATTATAAATGAAATTCATTTAAGCAGAAATTCTTAAATCAATCAAAAGTCAATGAATTTCACTAATAATTTTATGAACTGGTTCAAAATTTGAAGAATATTTAAAATAGCTCATCTGCTATTTCCCTAGAATGTCTTACCTGAATTAAAGAATACACAGAGCTAGTCTTATGGTTAAATACTTCCCAAACTGTCTATCCTTATCCACTCAAGACTATCCAACTTCAAATGGAACTGCTTAAAATCAACACAAAATTAAAGAACTACTAGATCCAACTGGAGTTGCTGCTGCACCAACGCCTCACCTAGCTAAATCTGGCGAACATTTTCAAGTGCTCTTTTCACTAAAAACAATGCCAAAGTTAAAACTGTGGAATAATTCCCGACTTTGACTTGAAACTAATGCGATTTGGCCAAAGGTAAGCCAGGGTGTGGGTCCTTGTCCAGGTCTTGGTTTTGGTCTGGGTCAGTTCTCTCTCTCTCTCTTTCTCCTTTTGAGATGAAATCAAAAGCAACACAATGTGGCAAACGTAGCAAATTTAGCAGCCAAGGTAACAACTCTCATCACTCAACAAGCGACCAACAACAACAACAACAACAACATAGACAGCAAACAAAGCACATGAACAAAAAACACAAAAAAAAAAAACTACAACAGACAACGACAACAAAATCAGGCAAAATGAGGAACAACAGACGGAGGCGAAGACGAAGGCAAAAACGTTGATAATGACGCTCTAAAGCTGGTTCGCTCGTTCTGGAGAGCCAAGTCAACGTCATGTGAATGAGAATGCGAATGAGCAGGAAGGGAGCTCAGAGCTGGCGAGGGGCAGGCTGAGGTTTATTTGGATAAATGCTGAAAATTGCCAAAAGCAGCGGAACAAGAAACGGCCAGGAGGGACACCAAAGCCGGTAAAGTCATATGATGGTGAGAAGAGGGGGGAGGGAGAGGACAGAGGCAACCGGGCAGACAGACAGGCAGGCAGGCAAATCCATGCAGGATGCAATTTTTGTGCTTTGGTAATATACTCTGTAAACAGCAGAGGCTTTAGGGGGTAGATCAACTCGCTGAGATCAAGGTATGCTACACCTCCCTTTGCCTCTAGATGGTAGAGAATATTCTGGAGTAATCGGGAGATATTTCTTTAAATTAGTTTGCCAATCAAATGATCTATCAGAGGTTCTACTTTGAGATATGCTCCACCTCTCTGAAGGGCCTGACGGGCTTAAGCTTACACAGCATCATCAGGTCGATCAGTTGGCTTTGGTTGGGCTGATGGCCTGTAGCTGATAGTTGATAGTTGGCTAAAGCTTAATGGTGGGAAAAAACGTGCTGAGTGGGTGGGTTGAGGATGAGCATAAAGATGAGGATGTGGTTGGTTGGCTATGGGAATGGACTGGCTAAGCAATTGGAGTGTTGCAGTGTGGGAAAGTTAATGAGTGGGACAAAAGTTGGCCAGCCAAAGTTGGAGTGCCCTGAACTGGCTCTGTCTCCGTGTCTGCCTGTGCCTGGGCCTGGGCTCGCTATTGGGTTATGCAAAGTTGAGTCTAAACATTTAGCCCACATGCCACAGGAATAAGCAATTTCGAAAGACCCCGACGGAGGACACAGAGACAGCAGTCCCCAGATGAGACGATGAAATCCAATGAAAAACAATTGACTGCACACTGAAAATTCTTCTACTCAACTGCGGACAATTGGCCAGGGCCAACAGCGATAGCTGAAGGACAATGCGCAATGCAAACGAATTGATTAAACGAAATGCAAAACAAAAAAAAAGAAAAGAAAAGCAACGAAAGGATCAAATATATATGGGAAGCACAGAAAAAGTAAGGTAAAAGTGCAGAGACAAAACATACAACTTCCCATATGCGGGCCAAGGAAGCCTCTTTTGCATACACTTTTCAGGCTTAGAAGATGATATAAGGAATCTATGGGCAAAGGATTCTTAAGAGAACTTTGTACATTTTTGCCTAGTTTTCATACAAGTTTGTATTTGAACTCCCCTGAATAACTTAACAACTGAACAAGAACGCATAGCATAAACTGCTTACAAGTTAGACTATTTACCATATAGGTGCACACTAAGGAGCCAATTGGGTAGAGTATACAATGTAGTGTTGAGCGCAAGTACAGGGCAGACATTCCATTCACAGGACAATTGAACTGTGATGCAAACCAAACCAACCCAAACCAAACCAAACGAAAACCCTAACCCCACTGCCATATCAGTTTCCTCTTTGCATTACCAATTACACAAAACCCAAATGTGAAAGGCTAACAAAAATAGAAGCAGAAGGCATCACTAGGAACAGCAGCAGGTGAAGTTAACCAGAAGTAGAGCGAGAAAACAAAGCAAAGGCAATCCACAAGTAACAAAAATGCAAAATGTCAATACCAAAACGACAATTGACGCCGCAATCAGCAGGACCCCTTCGGTAGGTGTAGGTGTAGGGCCAGCTAGGTAAAGCTTTAGGAGATTTGTATTTGAACTCGACTCGAATCGAATCCAACTCGGAATGCGGTGTGTCATTGTTATGCAATTGCAATGCAAGTCAATTAAAAACATTCAACCCTCTTGGTCTCCGTCCATTACATACAGTTTTAAGGGGGTGTCGGTGTCCGGCGGGCCAGCGGGGGTGTGTGCGGCTCTAATCGCAAGGCGTGTTGAGGGTTTGTGTGCAATATCATTGACCTTTGGCACATCCATAGCCTATGTTTATGAAATGTTATAGATGACGCACAGACAGCATTTGTACACTGAGGCCTTAGGCTTTCCTTGGGCCGCTCATTTGCATTTAGCGTAGCTTCAAGGATTCACGATTTTCATAATATCTAAGAAGAAGAAACAAATTTCTTGTTGATATTCACAAGTGAAGCTTTAACAGTTTGTTTAATCAGACACCTTTCCTGTCGCTTAGTTCACTGAGAGTCTTCGATTTTCCTAAGTTAACTAACTTCGATGCCGAAAAACCAATTGAGAATTCTAGCTTGACAAAATGTTGAAAACGCCTAAAAAAGCAATCATTCGAATTGCCATTGCAACTTCTTCTGTATCTTTGCTGCATTGCCGAAGTCAAACGCAGAGCTTTTGTGAACCTTTCGACCCTATTCCTATACACAAAAGATGAGAGCTTGCCTAACACTGTATTTGACTAACCAAATGTGAAGTATTTCATGGTTCATCTATGGCATTTAATAGTCATTTGCTTAGAGGAAGGGACGACCATTGTGTGAGTAAGACATAATCCAATTAGCAATTAGTTGTGTATGCCATCCCAAGCCCAAGCCCAGGCCAGTCCAGGCAAGGCAAGGCAAGGCGAGGCGAGGCCAGGCGTCGTCAGGTTACCTGTGTGTCTTTAGATGGTTCAATAGATAGGCCTCCGCTGCGGTCAATGCGATAAGTGGCCAAGGGTAAGGGTAAGTGCGCGGGGTAAGGGTATGTTAGAACAAAAGGCACACTCACTCAGGCTCAGGTAGGCCTCCTCCTAAGCCCATGGCTAATGCGCCACGCATGCCAATAATGTCTTTTGAAGCGGCTCCTCCGCGTCCCTTCAATGGCTCAATTTTTGGTATGCTTCGAGTGTCTTGGCTGAGCACGTCAACGTCAACTTCCTGTTGAAAAAACTTCATCATCATCGAAGTGGGCCTATGATATCTCATTCAGTCAGTGTTCCACAGGCCTTTCGGTCATTTCAAAAAACAAATAACATATAATATATATATTTTCTTTCGTCTGGAATCTGATATTTTCAATCCTCATTCGTTTTCTTTTCCCCCCTTCTTTCGGTGCTTAGTGGCGTTTCAACGCGCTTCTCTGTCTCTCTGGATATCGCGTGAATATCTATATACCTATACAAATTGAAGGCAAGCAGCTACGTTGAAAGAAGTAAATCTTTTTAGTTATATTTCATTGGACTCACATTTTCTCACATTCGTTTGTGTTGGGTAAGTTTTTCATATGAACTTTGAGCAAAGCGAAAGTGTGCTTGTGTGGGTGCGTGTTATCACAGCTGATAGCTGACTGACTGATGTCGAAGCAACGCACAGGTCAACCATAGGATGGCCTAGGCGCCTGCTAACTAACTGCGTGATTTGGCGTAGCTGTCTGCGGCGGCTATATTTATATATATTTGTTCGTCTTGGATCTTTATAAACGCAAGGGCATTCATATGGCCAGACAGGCGAACATACACTCTTTCTTTAAAACAGACAAGTTACAGTTTATGGCATAGGCGCACACTAAGGATCCGTCTCGGACAAATACCACCTGCAGGTGGATCACACTCTGATGGTCGTTTTTACTTTTAAGTTTATAGTTCCCATGGTGTAAAAATGAAGAAGAATTTATATATTTCTCTTGACTAAAATTGACATTAATTTCTTGGACCTGAAAAGTTTTGATCTACATCTGCATTCTTTGAGCCACTCTAGAGAACTAACAAAAGGCGAACCCGTACCTCGTCGACTAAGTTTTCTAGTTGCTTATCATTTTCAACGCGGCCTCAACTGAATTTTAATTTAAAATTCATTCATCATACTTAAACGCACACAAGAAAAGACACAAAATATGAAAAGGCAAAGCCCAAGGCGGAGTTTAGGCGCTGCGACAAAATGAAAGAAACAGATGGGGGGACCACAACAATCCTTCATTTGTATTTTCAATGCATTTTTTTCCCCCTTATACCAATCTCCTTTACTCTCTGCCTCCCACCTCCCTCTCTCCCTCTTGAGCTGAATTTCTGTGCTGTTGTTTCTTTGTGCTGGTTTTTCGGTTTTAGCTACTTACGAGGTATTGTTTGTGTTTTTAGTTTTCAGTTTTTTCATTATTTTTTTTTTTTTGTAATTCTTCCGCTGGCATAATATGCGGGCATTGAATTTCCCTCGACAACCCGACAAAGCGCAACACCACCCCATTCCACATACCACAAAGCCTTGGCATTTGGTTTGTGGAAGATGCTCCACTTGAAACTGACAGTCATTGGCATATTTTTCACACTAATTCAATTCTTCTCCGCTTTTTATGTTGCTGTTGCCTTTCCCCTCCAAAGTCACTACAAAAACACTACAATTCGGCGAGACGCTGCTATGTCGAGACTACGGCTCAGACTCCACTTGATTCGGATGCCGATGCTGCGCCGTCTGCTTTTCACATTTTTTTCGCGCACCATCATAAAAATTATAATTATATGTACGATAATTTCATTACACTTGAGCTTGAAAATGCCACAGCGACACAAAAAAACAAGAAAGAAAGGCTAGCCTTGGCTTGCCGAAGCTTATATACCATTCATATTGTAAATATATAACCGATCTAGAGCAAATCTGGTCTGGTCTGCGACTACAGTGGACACAAGGGATACAGCTGGCAGACTTGTTGTATGTCCTACACATACTCTTAGGGATAGTACCTGAGGACAAATACCCTTGCGTCAGGCTAATGCGTAGATCCTTAGTCAACCAGTCTGCCAACTTCATCAACAAGTCGCTCGAATAGGGTATGAAAAACATTCCTTTAAACACACAAAACACTATACCCACTTGGCCCCAACATGGTTGGACCTTCAAATACATATAGGATAGACCTTCATGGCTCCTCAACGGTTGGGCCTGGCCTGATATTGAAAAGTTTTTGCACTGCACTTCAAAATTTTCCAAGCGAAAGAGTCTCATAGGGGTTGGGTTGGGTTGGGTTTGCTCATTTTCAAGCTAATTTATGTGTGCCGTGGGGGGAACCTGAGTGAGGGGTACGGGGTTACGGGGTACTGGGACTTGGTCTGCCACAACAATGGTTTGCTAATTATGCGGCAAGTTTTTGGATCAACTTCAACTAATTGTCTGTTGCAATGGAGCCAAAAATGTTGTCTGCCAACTGAATGGCGCCCAGCGTGGCCAAAAAAGTCAAGTGCAGGCAGGCAGGAAGGACCAGGACCAGGACCTCCTGCCTGTCTGCCAGGCAGCAAGCAAATTTTTGCATATGTAGAAAATTCTTGGCAGATTGTCTGCTCATTATCATCATTATTCAAGGGAGACTGTGAAAGAGAGAAAGAGACAGAAACAGAGAGAGAGAGAGAGAGAGAGACTGCGACTGAGTTGTGAGTTAATCATGAGAAAAATTTCATGCGAAGTTATGCCTGACTGAAAGAAAGCCTTTTGGGCAAAAAAGAATTAAAGAAGGAAAGATGGAATTTATATATATATATATATATATGAGAGAGAACAACAGAACGACGACGCACTTTAAGCCTTAATCCATAATGTTTTGTTTTTTAATTAAAGCAAATGCGCTGCTTAAAACGAGAAAAGGCAACACACAAAAGCCTCGGCCTCCAAACAAAAGACAATTGTGCCACAAGGATGGCTGCAGCAGCGGCAGCGGCAGCCAAAGGATGAGGAACCTGGGCAAGTGGGCGGCTGGGGCATTGTAAACGGGAAAAAATTCTACAAAATGGCCTTTTACTGGATTAAAATTAAAACGCTGGCCAGCGCCCAGAGTACGCCGGCATAGAAAGAGCTGCTGCAGGCGACAAGAGTTGTTGCGAGCAATGTTTTGGGCGTAGCTTTCAAGGGGTAGGTGGGGACTTACTGCATAAAAGACAAGCAACAATTCTTTTCTACGCACGGCCAGACTTGCAACATAATTGGAATTTCCTTTTTCCTGTGTGTTGCTGCTGCTGCTGCTGCTCTCTCTCTCCCCCTCTCTTTCTCGTAATACTTCAAGTGCTATAAAAGACAGGCTTGTCCAGCAGTTGACCAACACAAGTCCAAGTAGGGAACACCAAGGCATGCCTCTTCACCTCCCTTCCCGCCCTGAATGTGACTTCATCATCAACTTCAACTTGGACAGCGGCAGCAAAAATTCCAAGAAAATTCAAACAGCTACAAAGTTTTGAGTTCAAGAGTTAAAAACGGAAGCCTCGGCCTTTTCGAGGTTTGCAGATTGAAGTCTTCCTGGAGTTTTTTCTGTACGCTGAGGCAACGTCTTACACTCAAAGAAATGCGCGAATTTTTCAATTTTTAATTTAAAGAACATTTTACAGATTTTATAAATATATTTCAAAAACCTTTTTCAAGGTTTGCAGATTAAAGTTTTCCTTCAAAGAGGAATCGGTTTTACAAAATTGCTGCTGCTTATTAGACATATATATACAAACTTTGACCTCCATTTTGAAGCACTTGCTGTTGGATTTTCCCAACACAGCTTCTTAGTGAATATTTTAACGTCTTAGCGAATACGGTTTGACCTGTGCTTTGCAGGGTTGCTCCTTGTTATACATATTTATAGGACCTTTGACCGCGATTTTGAGCTACTTGCTGTTGGTTGTTAAGTTGTTAAGACAGCTTCCTAGTAAGCGCCTAGGCCATAAACTGTACTCTTTGTGAACATTTTGGCATCTTAGCGATTACTGTTTGGCCTCTGCGTATATATAGGAACATATATATATGACCTTTCACCTCGATTTTGAGCCATTTCCTGTTGGAATTTGTCAAGACAGCTTCTTAGTGGACGCCTAAGTCATAAGCTAAGACAAAGAGATTTAAAAACCCAATATTTTATTTGAGTGTATTTACATTTTCTTCATTTTTATTCCTATTTCAATTTGGTAATCCAGCTTTTAGCGGCGCCCATGAGAGAGGGGCCGGCCGCACAATAGCAAACCCGAAATACATATTGCTCTGTCTATCTGGCATATTTTCCCAGACAAAAGGCCAGCGAAAGCCAGCCCATGAGTCGCACAATTAAGCTAGTTTTGTAGCTTAGCTAATTAGAACCCTCCCCGGCGCCTACATGTGCTCGGGGGGGCGTTACTCTCACGCACACTTAGGCTGGGAAGTCAGTCATCGACATTGTCATAAAAAAAAATATATGGAACAAGTCACAAAAAAGGTAAAGGGGAAAAAAGAACGGTTAAAGCTGCTTTTGGTTTGGCTTTTCAGTAGCTTCTTGAGGCACAAATTAGAGTATGATGATGATGATGACGATGTTGATATGAAGTTTGCTTTGTTATACATTCGCTTATCTGAAGGGTCTTATGACTTTTATGAGAGCTTTAAGTTTGGAACAGATTGAAGTGTTCAGAAAGAGCATATGTCAATGGCATTGGGATCTGAGACGGATTTTTAATACGTTTCTTTGCACTTGAAATTTTCAAAGAAAAGGGGAAATAAGGTCGTTAGATTTGAGGCTTTACTAGGATGTGAGGAAACAGTGTGTATCTAAGGATATAATTTGAACTGAAATTACTGATTACGCTGTCAAGGGCATTCAGATTTCAACTATTTGAAAATTCACTCGTTGTTTCAATCTCTCTCTCTGTCTTCTTCTAACTCTCTCTCTCTCTCCCCCTGTTGCTGCTCTTTTTTTCTGGTCAAGCCAACACTGCGCTGAAAATGACATTGAGAGCAGCCGGGCAGTGCAGGCTGGGTGATTCTATGTGGCCACAAAGTTGCGTTAATTAATTCCTCACCATTTTTTTGGCTGCGTTTCTTGTATTAGCGGTGTTCTCTCTTCTCCTCTCTCTTCTCCATTGCCGCGACAAAAGACAGGTTGCCACCAGACAGCAAAAAGTGGTTCGACAAATTAAGCGGATGTGGTAATTGTTGGCCGTTTTCTTTCTTTTGGGTTCTTGGGAATTGGGAAATTGGAAAGTAGTAATGCCAAAAGCCGTCGTCATAGTTAACATCTTTGCATATCTCTCTCTCTCTCTCTCTCTCCCCACACACGCACACGCACAGATTGTCAACATGGGCAATGTAATGACAAATTATGCGTACAGTGAGGAGGACAAGGAGAAGATGTATCGCCTGTTGGGCATTCGATTGGTCAATGATGGCGACGAGAATGACCTGCGCCAGTATATCATGCTGACTCCAGATGAACAGCAGGCAGTTGGCTCACCACGTGAGAAGCAAGATAAGGCATCATTGTCGGCTCTATTGCCATCGCCACCATCGCCGCCATCAACAGCATCACCAACTGGTTGTACCGATGGCTCTGCAACGCAACCACCCCAACCACCCAGCAAGGCTAGCTCAGAGATCACCATTGTACCGGCAGAGACCAAGTCATATACCCCACTGCAGCCATTCCAGACTATGACTAAATCTGAGAAGGAGGCTCTTGGAAATCCCGGCACTGTGGCTGACCTGCATCGACGCTGTCGCCAAGTTCAACCCGTGCCATTCGAAGGATTCAAGCTAGTAGTTAGTAAGGCGCTTAGCTACCATTTGGGCATCGGACACAGCATGCACTTGAAAGATGACGAGTCACTGTATCAGTTCAACACCAGCTTTGTGGGCGACTCGAAACACCCGGTCATTGGTGACGCATATCCCATGCTGCTCGGAGAGCTGGATGCCCGGGGCAATGTTAATGCCGCCCTGAAGCACTACCTTACGCCACGTCTACGCACTAAGATCATGAGCACAGTAATGGGCGCGGAGATGGTGGATAGCACTTTGATGGCGGACTACTTCGGAGATGACTTCACCTGCTCGGTGGTTCTAAGTAATATTGACTTTAAGGACCGCACCGGCGTCTTTGTGGCCTCGTATTTACAGGAGGTGGTGCCACGTCTAGCCGTTGGCGTCGAGTTCAGCTACCAGAGCGAGGACATTGTGCCGGGCGGTCAGACCGCCACCGTATCCGCACTAGCGCGCTACCAGACGCCTAACAAACTGTGGACCGGGACCATCGGCTTGAATGCCATCGAGATGTGCTATACCCAGACCTATGGCGAGAGCCTCAAGGCCAGCGTTCAGATGCAGGCTAACATATTGAAGCGTCAGGCCATCACCCGGCTGGCCTATCACTGCACCGTGCCCAAGATGCGTTTCAGCTTTCGCGGCTGCGTCGACACACGTGGTGTGATCAGTTGTGTGTGTGAGAGACGGCTGGAGCCGCTGCCCATACTTCTGGTGCTCAGTGGGAAGATGAATCAACTGAACAGTCACTTCCAGTGTGGCCTGGGCATAATCTTGGATTAGGGTTACTGGAATCACCGGCAACTAAGGTAAGTGGGGAACGTGTTCATGTTATTTTGATACCGTTTCATAATCCGCTGACCATCTCTGTAACTCTTCCAGCTGGAGCAGGAAAAGGCTTAGTTTGTAATAAAAAAAAAAGAATTCTGGATGTCTCCTGTCCAAACTGTCATCTGCTTGCCAAATAACCAATCATTGGAGATCCCCAAACTAAAAATGTGACTTGCCTGCGCTATCTTTAGAGATCATATAATTCTGGATGCCTGCTTTCCGAGCCAAGAACTAATCATTAGAGATCTCATTGCCGCAAGTAACTTCATAACCATAAGTCCCTCTTTCTCTCTTTCTTACTCTTTGTTTTCATCGAAAATTGTTATCCTGTTGTGAAATTGTATTGTTAATTGAGAGACCCCAAGACTATGTGTTATGATGATAAAAATTATATATGAAATATGACGGGGTAAACTAAGTCTGTTTGTTGTCGTTGGGAAAGGTGGTACGGTAAACGTGCAAATGTTTGTAACAGGCAAAAGGAAGCGCATCCGACCTCAAAATGTATGAAGGCTCTACAGCTCTTAAGAGATTTGTGCTACTGAAGAAGTTTTACTTTATACCTAGTGAGATGAGGAATCGTCTTTCGTAATACTTATGAGCCCACCCAGAGAGCCTAGGCATTACCTAATATTTTTTGTAGGAATTCTACAGCCGCATTGCATAATTTCACAAATTCGTTTATGGCCACAAATTCACAAAAGTCAGGCGCTATATTTGAATTGCAGATTAGACGGAGAGACAAACCAGTGTTTAAACAAATGACTTGGAGAAAAAACTGTGTGGTGACAACAATGGGAGATACTGTTGCCTCTGTCCTCTAATCGCTTTACCTGAGTTTCACGTTCCTGATAAAGATAATCGGGGTTTCGTTGTGGGTAAATATTGACACGAGAGTTTTCGGTTTCGTAGGATTGCGTTAGCGATAAGAACGAACGTCTGTTTGCTATTTGGGATGTATCTCGACTGCTTTTGGCTTACTATTTACTTTGCGATTGACACTTATGCTCTCCATATATATATGAACGTACGTTCTTCTCAGGGTCAATTAGACGTAAGAATGTAAGATCTTTATGATGTTAGCTAATTTTTCTTAGAAATTTTCCAGACGCAATCAAATTGATGGCTGAACATGCTCTACATTTCGAGACATGTATTGAACACACAATTTTTCCAATTTTCAGGCAATTTGTGCTTTAATAACTTTACTTCACTCGCTGCCTCTTCTCCTCTCCTCTCTTCTCCTCTCTTGTCTAATTATAAAACGCATAAATAGCGGCATAAAATGCAAAATGTTATAATGAGAGGAAAATGGAAAAGAAAATACATTTTCTAACAAACACACACTTACCTATAGTCAAGCCGCTGCAGAATATCATATAGATGATAATGGCGAGTGGCGATAGCACTCGCTGCTTTTGCAGTTGTCCCATTTTCAGATTTTGTGCACACACTTTGTGTTGCTTTAGCACAGGAAAAAAAATGTTTAAAAAATATGTATGGATTGGGTCGTAGTGTCAAAGGTGTTGTTGCTTAAATTTCGTACACAAAACACACACACATATACGGATTTACGTAAAACTTTTTATTATTGTTTTTGATGTTGTCGTTGGGGCACGAAGTGACGTGAATCTGTAATGAGAGATGAAATAAATATGGTTTATAGGATTACGCTGGTTAGTTTAGTGCAATATTTGATCAGGAAAGGTGGCCCTATAGACAGATACTCCTTGGTGTGTGTAGCATTTGTGTGCTATCCATAATTCTATGCTTCTAGAGTATCTTAATAATAATAACACCTTTGGAGACAGTGTTCACTTTAGGGCTCACTCAAAGCCATATTTCATAAAGTTTACTGAACAAATTTCACTATTTCCCTTATCCTCAAAGACTCTAGGCTCTTAAGGTCCAACTCTAAGCTCTTAAGGTATCTAACTATAGAGCCACGCTGTTAGTTTACAGTGAAAGTATCCAACTCTAGGGCTCTTAAATGTTAGTTAACAGTAACTTTGTCTTAGCCCACAGTCAGAATTAGCAAATTGTGACAATGAGTGACTTATTTTAACTGCATTTGCTGCTGCTGTGTTGTCGTTGTGTGTGTGTGTGGGTCCCCTTTGCAAAGGTCGTGCCTCTGCCTCTGTCAATTGTTTATAACCTTTGTCTTTGCCATCCTAAGGAGAGGACCTCAATTACAACAGCCTAACTTAAAATGCCAAATGTTGGCCTTTAACTTGGTCTTTGGGGGTCGCCCGCCAATGCAGCCAGCACACACATAGAATGCACCTATAACATACACACATACACGTACCTAGACACTGCTTATAAGAAAAACACAAAACTGTCAAGAGCGCGACGTCACACACGACCGATTTCAGCGGCGAGAGTGTGAGTGAACTCCCAAACAGCGGAGTGAGAATGAGAATGAGTGGAAGTCTTGCAAGCAGCAAGTGCTGCTGCTCTTGCCATAAGTGTATGCATGTGTGTGTGTGCGTGAGTAACATTTGCGCTTTGGCTTTGTCTTTTGTAATGTTTTTTTTTTTTTGTATATAAAGAATGAAGAAAACCTGCTTCTGTGCTGGCTGGCTGGCCTGCCACTTGGCCAGTTTTGTAACGGAAATTGTTGACTGTCTGCAGTCGCAACACGTCGCATCAACAGCAGCAGCAGCAGCGGCAACAACAATGTCAGATAATAAGCTACACCAGGGGGACCGATCAGAGCGACGCCGAGGCTTGCGAGCGCGCGCTTCCACGCATACCTAAATAGACAACGCTTGATTTTCCAATACGTGTGTGTGCCAAGGGAGAGGGGTTTTTGGCCTAGGCTACCGCTACCATCTACCACCCTACCTACCTTATCACTGGCAATTTAACACACATACTAACACTCATTGCAGGGCAGAGAGAGAGAGAGAGAGAGAGAGTGGGTGAGCGCACTAACTTGATTAGAGTAGGAGCTCACACGCTTTTGTAACTGTTTGCGATAAAGCTCTACATATTGAGAGCGCGTCACGCCAAAAACTGACTCACTGCAGGCACTCATTTGTCCCTCCACCCGCTCCCTTTGTTGGCTGTCAAAAATTACGTATGGTTTTATGCAAATGTCCTTGAAGCCAGCTGCAACAGGTTCTTACTCTTACTCTTACTAAACCCTCACTCCGCATAGTTTTGCAATTTTATATATTGTATCGACACCCTCAAGGTACCGCTATGATTATTGGCTTGTATAATATAAACAGTTAATCGATATTTAGGACGGGCCTTGACATTTTCACTTGTACTCGATTTGAAGGCACCTAGAATTTCCAAGCAATTTGCATTTTTAAATACAATTTCTTGAAGCTGGCAAAAAAAAACGAAGATTACTGTGTGAAAATATAAGATTTTCCATGCGGAAAAGAAACTAGTTCAAACTAAAGTGAAGTCTTCAAAGAAAACTCCAAGCACGACATTGAAATTAAAACCTAAATCGGAAAGAAATTGTAATTTAATTATAGCTTTGTGATATATATATATATATATATATATATATATATATATATATACATTCGATTCAAAAGAATTTATAATAACCTAGGAAAATAGGAAATATTTCAAAAGGAAATTTACATTTTTAAACAGAAATTCCCCAAATGTGAAGAGAATCTTAAACCATTTCCTCTTTAGATTCGATTCAACAAAAAGTGAATATATCACCTTCATGGTATAAGATTGTATTCACAATTGGAAATTTTTGCATAAGCAGTTAAATTTAATGAAAATATTGCAATTTTTTAAAATAAAACTGTTGATATTTTGAAACCTGAATCATATTAAGAAATCGATTTAAAAAAATTATTATAAAATTCTCAAAATTTAAGATGAACTTTGTTGAGACAGAAAACTGCCGTAGAACCGATTGTCAGAGAAATAAATCGTATTATATGATAGATTTTTATTGTTTTTCAACGAATTTGGAACAAAGGAAGAGACTATATTGAACGAATTTCATAAGAGGAAGCCTTCCTTCAGCACCCTAATCTTAGTCGCATTCCAAGAAATCTCACAAAACAAGAACCAATAATATTAAAAATCTTTATAAAAGCAATCGAAATCGAAACAAAACTGCGATTTCCAGAAATATGATTATAATATCGAAAGGTTTCGCTATGACAAAGTACACAGATACCAAATTGGTATCTTATAATATTTGAAAATAGTTTTGAAAGATTTTATTTAAAACTTTTCTATTGAAGCTTCTAGAGAATGTTATTATATAAACTCTGACCCCGAACTTTGATCAACTTGCAGTTGAGATTTACCACAAACGGTTGCTTAGTTCTCACCTACCACCAGGAAATCGACCTTCTCCGTGCAGGAAAATCGAATTGAAATTGGCCAAGCTTGAAAGTGAACAAAATTTCAGTTAGAGAACAGAACTTTTATATGCTTCTGGATATGAAAACGATGTGATGATGTCTATGGGAGCAACTGTTTTCCAACTTTCTCAACTTTTCATTTTCATTTTTATAACAGAAGTATTTTCTGAAAAACATTTGCTTCGAAAAGGAAACCAAATTGACTGAAAAAACTTGCACTTTTCATATAAAAACTCCTATGGTTCACGCTCTCCCTCTCTCAAACACACACACACACGCACACGCTCACGCATAGAAAAAAAAGTTTAGCCAACTGAATCATGTTGTTTAACAACTTTTTGACCAATTTAGCTAAAATAACAAAAAAAAAAAGAAAATTCGCTTTTATATGCGTTTATTTCGTAGTTTTGGGTTTTCCGTGAAACTTTTCCAAGCAAAACTTTGCAGTTTCTTTCCTTTTGGCGCTCAGTGTGTTGTTAAACACGTTAACAAACGCAGCACAAAAACAACAACAACAATAACAATAAAAGCAGCAGCAACAACAAAAGTCAGGCATCATTTCGTAGCGGGGCCAAAAACCAGTTTTCCATTTAGTATTTTTTTCTTGCTGTTCCATTTATTTGTTTTACATTTAGTTTTAACTTTGTTTTTTTTTGTTTTTGTTTTTGATAAAATTTATTAACTTATTTTTGGGCCGGCCAGCACGTGACTCAGCGGCCAAGAAAACATCAACAAAAGCAACAAATCAAGAAATATTTTAAGTTCCATAAAAATATTTGTCATCTGTTTTGTTTTTGCTCACAGTTTTAGTTTCGCTTCTCTTCTTCTTTTTTTGTAGTTTGTTTTATTTTTAAGATCGCGCCCAAAGCTATTTTCGGTTTTGATGTTTTTCTCTTTCACTTACAAATACGTTTATAACAAAAACAAAAAGGAATAACAAAAATTATATATCAATTTATTACCAATAATTTATTGTTAAAACCGCGGCTCACAAACACACACGCGCGCGCGCCAATATAACTAAACGCGCGGCCGTTAAACAACTGTTAATAAAAACGTTCTTGATGTGGAGATTGAGAAACAGCAAGTGCTACTGCTGGCTTGAGCTCAAGAGAGCGCTTTCGAAAACTCAACTGCCGACGACGTAAGCCAAAACGTGAGTGAAAATGCCGCCAGACGTAGCCACAGCGACAGCGCCAACGACGCAGCTGTGGCATGTTGTTGTTGTTGTTTTGTTTGCCTTGTGTTGCTGGGCTATGGCGTGCTGCGTGCTGGTGTTGCTGAAGCTGTTTTGTTGCTAACGATGCACACTGGTGACCCAAGGGAATTGTTAATTCATAGCTCTCTGGAATTCGACATTTCATTTGATTAAGCACAAATATTATGTATAAGTTTAGCAAAGTTCACATTGTTTATGTGTATTATGCATATATAATTGAAATTTTTCAATTTACCAAGCATTAGCTAACGCCAATGTATGTGATAAACATGACTATAAACATGATTTATGTTAAAATTGATTCCCCTACAAGTTTCAGCACCTTTCGCGCTTTCATCAGTGAGTCTGAATTCACTTGTATTAATATAACCAACACAACAATTCTATATTAATATTGAGTTTTAAGCAAATTTATAGATATATAAGAGTTTCTGGATACGATTTTGCATGAAAATATATATGTTATATCAA
This sequence comes from Hirtodrosophila duncani, assembly GCA_037043425.1. Taxonomy (NCBI): domain Eukaryota; kingdom Metazoa; phylum Arthropoda; class Insecta; order Diptera; family Drosophilidae; genus Hirtodrosophila; species Hirtodrosophila duncani. The sequence continues at coordinate 2,754,917 of JBAMBM010000704.1, read as the reverse complement.
GCAAATCCATTTATCCCCATAATATTCACCCACGCAGCGTTCTTGTCATATGTCCCACTGTGCCGCTGCCAACAAACGGTTTTTCGAATGTTGCCAGCTCAAATGTTGAGAGCGTAACGGCCAATGACAGTGCAGACAGTGAGGGTTGTGTGTGTGCGTGTTCGCTAGTGAGTATGTGAGTATGTGAGGGAGAGCGCAAGATGTTGAGTGCGAAACGAATTGACATAAAGTTGCTGCAACTTGGAAGCTATTCAACAGCCTACATTAAGCCGCATTATTGAAACGCTTAACTGACTTCGACAACGCCGACATGACACGTTTGCCAATATTCATAAAAACGCAAATAAAAGCATAATTTAATTGCATTTAGCCAGAATTTAAACCTAAAAAGTAATTAAAAAGGGAAGGCAAGTTTTTAATGATTCACCCGGCATAAAAAAAACTGCACATCCGCTGTTCTTCTTTGGCTGCTTTATGATATTTCAAAGCCCAAAACAAGTTCATGTGAAAGTTATTTTATTATTTTAGGCCGCTCGCTCGTTGTGCAATTTCAGTTGCAACAATTACAGGCATTTTGTTAAGAAACAAGAAACATTAAGAAACATTCTGGCAGCCACTTGTTGCCCATGTTCGAAATGTTGCCAATGTAACTGAGGCTGCTGAGAGCGCAGTGCAACATTTCGAAAGCGCAACATGAGGCTGAGCTGGAAAGCCGCTTAATTGTCAGATCAATTAAGGCTGCATTGTATTGACTTGACCCCCCCCCCCCCCCCCACACACTAAATTAAAAAAACCATATAATAATTTCAACAGATATAGCTAGAGATCAGTTAAGCTTTATATGGTATGCTGTGGCCTCCTCTAGTCTGTTTTTGATGAATTTTAAATTTTCCTTCACATTTTCGAAGAGCCTTAAAAAGTTATAAATAAACTCTTTTAAATTAATCTTGACATTTTAATCAATGCTTTGGATATTTCCCAATTGATTTAAGCTATTCCTCATCTAAATTCTTTAATAATTTCAAACATTATAGAGCATTTTTTATATAAATATTGCAAGAAAAATTTTATGTTTTAGAAGTTTACCAAAAATCATATGTCGATATCAAACGGAAACTTCATAGGAACTAGTTTTTGTATTCTTTTCATGATGTATGTTATAGGAACGAGCCTTCCAATATGCTTGTACACTCAAAAAATGTTTGCGACTCTTAAAAAATAAGAAATTCTTCAAGTTTCTCCAATCAAACTCATCTCATATGAAGAACATTATCATTTTTTATGGAGTTTCAGGCAATCGATTTGTATATAAGGTTGGAGAATAGCTCTAAAATTGTGAACGTAGTATGCTAGGATGTATATTCTGCGAATAAATCAAAAAATTCTGTGTCTTTTAGACGTTCTTCAATCAAGAATTGTAATTTCTAGAATGTTTTCTTCGGACCGTTCTTTCGCAGGAGTCTCCTCTTACTGCAATTACTCTTTCTAACTATTCCATTTGCTGATGAAAGAGCAATTTGTTCAAGCAAAAAGCAGACCTTATGATTCACAAATACGTTTATATTAATAGCTAAGGCTCTTAAATTGTAAATTGTTAAAACTCACACTTAAAAAAAAAACAGCTTGGAAAACTTTAAATGCAATTTGTTTTAAATTTCTTCTAAATGGCAAATGGCGATTTGGTCCAGTCACAAGCTGCGTATCAAAGTCACAACGTTACGTTTCAATGCGCTTCTCGCAATTTACTAAATGCAATTGCGTATCTGACAGATGCACAGATACATAGATACATGGATACAGATACATATTCACAATCAATCCAGAGATACACAAATGCACACTGCAGTTTGATTTCATTTTATTTTCTATTCGATATATTCGGGCATTTCACACACTGGGCAATTTATCAACGGTCGCACATCAGATCACAATACCCTCCCCTTAACAACCCCCCACCAGCCACCCATCGACTGTCTGGGCTTAAACCCAACGCCAATAAGTGATTTATGGCCATTGTTATTTTGTCGTTGATGTCGCACTTTCGCTGCGCTTAAAATTTATTGTTCTTGCCACGGATTTGAAGTGTGTTAATTTCTGTTTTTCATTTCGTTTTTCAGGGGGGCGTAAAACAATTTTCCATACACATGATATAACTGTTTTTGTGGCCCATGTGTGGGAAATGCGATTCTTATCCTTATCCGAATGCCATGGCAGAAATTGTAGTCCAATTTTTTTGGGCAAGCCTAATTTGCTAATAGCTTTAACCCAAGAACTGAGCTGGTGCGAGGGATATAGGGATAGGTGTGGGAGGTAGACAGACAGGCGCGGCTTAGAGACTGAGAAGGCATAGGTGAAATGGCTATCAAATTCGACTGATCGCCTGTGATCCTGCTTTAGAGCTTGAAAAAGGAAGGACCATTCCATAGGGGGTATCTTTCAGATAGGCAGATAAGAGAGATCCCCAGTGTGTATCTTTCAGATAGTCAGGCGGAAGAGCTGGCTTACAAAAGCTCTGATAAGCTTAGAGAGTTTACAACTCGAACTTGAATCTTCACAAGAGTGAAAGCTTATTCTTCTCGTTCTGATAAGCTCAAGAAGACGCTGAAATTCGAATCATCAGAATGGGAAGCTTAAAGATCATGTTGACAGAGTAATATGCCACCCGGGGTAAATCTCACAGATCATCAAAAGCCACAACCCCTGCTGCGTATGGGTGAAACATGGAATCGCCAGCCAGGCACGTTCCATATCGAAATGTCCAGCCAACATGTGGGCACAGTAACTAGTGGTGGGTCTAAGCTCATCCAAACTCATAATTCATTTCATTTGCACCAGCAGAGCAGAGGTACAGTTCGGTCAGCGTTTCCTGTGGGTTTTCAATTTGTTGAACCCTTTTTTTTTTGTTGGTTTTTGTTTTTGGCATCTCGACCCTGAAGGCCAAGCAAATAAAATGATCCACAAATGAAAAGTACGGGTGGTCCAGAGTCATAAACTCTGCACGATTTGCTTTTTGGGATGCTTAGCTTTAAACCAATTTTGTGGATCAGCTAAGGGTACACTGAGAGCCCTGTGGAAGCAGATACAACTACATTATCCGAAAATCATAACCAGCAGAATCATCATCATCATCAACGTGCTCAAAAAACCCCAAAAACGGTGCTCAAATTTCAAATCAAGAGCTGAGCTGAGGCTGAGGCTGAGGCGGAGGCCTGTGCCTAATGATTATAAAATGTTTAATAACTCTATAAGCAATTAGGGCCCATGACGACTTCCCATCAATTCCTGCAGTTAACCTGCATTTGCGCTCTAATCTTTGTACCTTTGCCTCTTACCTGTTACCTATTGTTTGTTTGTGTGTGTGTGTGTGTGTGTACGAGTCTGAGCCCGAACGAACAAAAGCCACAAAGCGCAGTGACTGACAGGTTTCAGGTTTTGTCTGCAACAGCGGAATCAGCAGAGCATCCCGAGCAGCCGGAGCCATCCAATGGGGAATCTCTGCCGGCTGACTAATGATGCAAAACCACTACGAAGCGACTCGAACGCAATGGAATGATGAATTATTGTTTTCAAATTGAACACAAAAGACATTGGAAGTTACACATACAAATGCAGAGATGCAGATACAGACACACAGACACACAGACACAGACACAGACACAGAGAGAGGAGCGAAGCCGAAGCGCAGCGAAGCTGCACAAATAATAAATTGATTTTTAAGTATGAGCTTTAGAAGTTGATTTTTCATTTATGGCACATTTCCTCTTAACACACACAGACACAGACAGACACAGGGACCAGGCAAAGGATAAAAAGGATTGTTAAAGAAGCAACAATTGAGATAAATTATAGATTTTCGGCTATATGACTTTATGATCTCAGGGCAAAGTTTTCAACCAGTGACGCTTCAGAGGGATCCGATATGTAGCAGAGAACTGTAACTTAGGTATGCCAAAGGTTCGCTAACAGGCGATCCATCCACTCAGCCAGAGTCTCCCACATCCAACCCCACGCAGGACCTTTCTATTTGCCTTGGCAAAGCGGTTTAAAATACGCTTCTTGAAACTCGCACAGCATTAAATGGTCAGAACATATTTAACAGTTGACCTTTAATAGACTTTCAGCACAGTTCAGTCATGGGGTTATTTACCCTCATATTACTCACACACACACACACACATAGACCAGAGGCCGCAGTGTTTCATTGCTCGTCCTGCTGTTTGGATTTCCGCTTAGAGGTGAGGCGAAACATTAACCGCAAAATTAAAAACTATGCAATTGCGATTTTGCAGTTACTGGTGCGAATATTCCCCCCTCTTCCCTCTCTGACAAAAGTAATGAAAATTGCCCAAACTAACCCCTGTCCCTTGTCTCTGGCTCGAGCTGTGTGGCCCTGTTCCCTGTTTTGGTTCCTGTTTATTTGTGTGCCGTCGACGTCGGCGTCTGTTGACCTTTTGCCTGGCGCGTGACTCCTCTGCCCATTTGTCCATTTATGAATCCGAATCTGAATCGGTTGGTTCATCGGGCACACGCTTCAGCCATGGCTGGATGTTGACAAACAAGGCGCACGCGCAGCACAAAACGGTTCCGCCGTACCCCACCCTCAGCCCTTGCCCTTGCCCTTGCCCTGCTCTGCTTTGACCAGCCTTTGTCAATGTTTTAAAACATTTGCCACGTAATCCTCATCCTCATTCTTACCCTCATTCCTTTGCCATTTTAGTTTTCAATTAAATTGCCAAAAATTATTGCTTATGTAAGCAGGGGAAGGGATGAGAGTGGGGTAAACGGAGTGTTGCTGTTGTGACCGCTTGGACTTCCTGTTGCGTTTTGATGGCGTTTAAAGTTGATTTAATTAAATGAATGAAATTGACTTGCGTGCTCTAAAGTTGTTTTCGGGGGCGTTTCTATGAGGCCAAGGGGTCACAAGGGTGGGGGGGGGGTTTTGAGGGGGCGGCAACCCTACGATAAAGTAAAAAGCAACCCTGCCAAAAAATCACAATTGCTTAATTGTCGTTGAAATGCAGAGAGATATTTGCTTTGTTAAACATTTGAAGTTTAAATTGGCTGTGCGGCTGCTCAACACATTAAACCCTTTTAAACAAAGCAATTTTGCCTTAAGAATACTTCAAATTCAATGAGAAACTTTAGAATTTGGATATCTCTTAAGCTAGATAGTTGAAAAAGAAATAATTAAGTCACTTTTATATGGTTTCTCAGTTTATAAACTTCAACTTTTCAGCTGAATTCTAAACCCTATCCAAAGTCTTTTTGCCAGCTGGATTGGGAAGTGATATTTGCATATCCTACAGCATAGCTGTATTGATTTACAAATCTCTTGATTTCGCCCAAAAATACAGTCACGTTGTCTCTATATAGTCAAGAGCAAATCACTTGGCAACTGGCAAAATGAAATTGGGCCAAAAAAAGGACAGAAAAAAGTGTACATAACCATAATATGTAATGTTGTATCAAGGATTGGGTGGAGTGTTTCCTGGGATAGGACACAGCTGTCACTCTTACAATCCAAACACACACACACACACATAGGTACAAGTAAGTGTGTAATTGTGTATAGGTAAGGACAATTAGCGTTGGCCGCAGCTAATTATGGCCACATCGCCGCGGGGTGGTAACCATGGTCGTTATATGCTGGCCTACGCAATGCCTGTGATGGGCAGGATGCTGGACGTTGTCGGCCTTAGGGTAGCCTTGACATCGACTGGTCTTATTCGCGGTTCAATGGCTCAAAATGTCATACACTTGGAAAAACTGTCTATAGTTTTAAGGAGGATTTTATCTGTAGTCAACCCTCCTACTTTGCCTAGAAATATTTGTATGTACTGTCAGGCAGTCGCTGCCCGAAAACTCAGAGCGAAGTGGGAGGAGGAAGAAACTCTTCCTTTAGCCTCCAACCAGTCTCTACCACGCTTCTATTCTAAATGAACGCTCGACACTCGACACATAATCTGTCGCTTCTCTCTGTCTGCATTGAGATCTTCGGCAATGATGAAAACGAATGCAAAATGTGGGCGTTCATTGAACTCAAGAATAAAAGTTGGCTTTGCAGACGAGTTGCTTGAAAGTTCCCCTCTCAAATTTGAAAAATCCCATCCCAATGTACAAAGTTTATCCCATTTGATAGCAAATTTCCTGAGCCATGTAATTACCAAAGCTTTTGTCGAAGTGCATACGAATTGTGAGCAGTGTCTGCGAGGGGGTATCTAACAGTCGTGGACACCTTGCCGACAGCACATTTGGTACTTGTTTTGGTTGACATTTGGCGCATAGACTGCGAAACCCTTAATTAACTTCAGGACTCAAATAATACATATTGTAGACAACGCATCGTTGTCAACCAGGACCAGGACCAGGACCAGACCAAGGCGGACCCAGAGCCAGAGCCACTAATCCGTAACAACAATGAGTCCAGCTTGGCTACCCAACACAACTCTCACCACACGCGCTGCGTTTTGTTTGTTTTCATTGTCGCGCTGTTGTCCTTTGTCCTTGTTGTTGTGCAGCACGCTAGGGACATTTGAGAAGCCAACCAAAAACACAGCCAAAAATTTGGTAGTTGGCTGCTGTGCGGACTAGGGCGGTATCAGCGGCGATGCAGGTTTTTGTGCTACTGTGTTTTTGGGTGGAAAGTGAAAATGTTGCCACATTTTGCTGTATCAAAAGTGAAACTGAACTCAAATACATAAACAAGCTAATGCCTGGAACAGAGACGGGTCTGGGACAACACTACCAGACGCCCAACTGGACATAACATGGTGAAGCTCATGTTAAGCATTTCACATGCACAGATGATCCCTTCAAGCTGGTTTGTTAGAATCCGGTGTGTTTTTGTTAAACCAACTGCTTACATTTCGCTTAACCAAGTAATGCCTGCTGCTTTGCCTTGGGAAAAGTCATAGCAACTGCTTACTTATTACATTACTATGCCATGCAAAAGGTAATCAAAGTACTTGCTATTTGATTTGGTCGCATCAGGAGGTGGTGGGAAGGCCAGAAGCGTCTGTTAGACTGACCGCAAACATCCTGGCTGGCGACACCCACACCCACACACGGGCACACCTGAGTGTCCTGGACAGGATATGCTCATTACGCCATGTGGATGTGGTCGAACACAAAGTATGTCTGCAGTGTCTGTCCGTGTGCGCCTTCTGCACATACTGCATGCGGTATGCGGTGCGGTGCGGTGTGGTGCGGTGCGGTGTGGTTTAACAAGGTTACTTTGAGGCACAAGAACCCCCACTTCCCACCTCAGCACCCACCCAATCGGTAGGTGTTACAAAAAATGTAACAGAATAATTTTCATGGCAACGCGACGGCCGCAAATTTAAGGCTTCAGTAGACCGTCTGGAATGTGTGTGCGTATGTGTGTGTGGGTGTGTGTGTGTGTCTGGCTGGGATGATAATGCGAGGACATTAAAAGCATTACAAGCACCAGCACCGGGCGGTAGTATCTACGACCACAGCGTTGAAAATTTTTTGTTATAATTATTAGCTTTTGGCGAGCATAAAGCGACAAAGAGCTCAGCCAGGAAGAAGGAGGAGAGAGAGTGTCAATGTCTAGCAGCTGCTATACGTTGCTTTGTTGTGGTCAAACATGGCGTAGAATTTTTGGTACCAGCGCTGGGACAGGGGAGGTCGCAGACTATCTGTAGGTGGGCCACAGTTTATGGTAATTGCTTATGGTTGCCGAAACGGAGCAGAGTTTAGATCAGTTTGGATGCTGCACACGGGGCTGGGTTATGATGTGGTCTGCTGTGGTGAGGCTACACTCGTGTGTTTGAGCGCCTTATTAATGCTAACAAAGCTAGTTTAAAGGTCCAAGGCAGATCCTGGTGTGACAGTCTCACACTCAGCACTCACCCAGATCTCTGACCTTTAAAGCTCTAAACACAGCCACGTCCAATATTTCCGGGGATCTCTCAAATGTGTAGAACTAATCAAGATCCAGTTGCTACCAGCATTGAAATGCTGACCAGACCAATCCTCTAATAGCGCTTCCGATTTCCCGAAGTTCAAAATAAAACCATTTACCGTGTGAAATGTTGGGCCAAGTAATCTGATAGTTTTCCATCAATTGATATCCAAACTGCCAAAAACAAAACCACGAAACGAGCCAGCAGCCTCCCGCTAATCTAGCCCAACCACCATTATATATTCTTTGGGCTATTTATCGATGAGCTCGCACAAAACGTGGCTATTGTGCGAGTATTTAGTATAAAGTTACCTATGTACACTGAGAGAACCTAGGGGAACTAATCAATCGAATTTGTTAGCAAAATCTGTAAAAGTAACTTAAGCTCCAATTCGTCACGTTGAAGGCTCTCTTCTTCTTATACGACATCTCTATATAGTAAACAGACAGCACAATCTAGATATACATCCATATCTTAACCCTTAGTTTGTGAAAAACTTGTTAAGACTATCATGTTACTCCCCCCGGTTTCAGGGTTATCTCTTTGTTACGAACTTCAATGATCTATGATCTGCTGATGTCGCCCTTAATGGTTTTAGTTGGTTGCAAAGACTTGCACTTAAGGCCACAACTTTCTAATATTCAGTTTGTACCTGTTTTTTCTCCAAGTGTAGAGAATACAAAACCGCAATCCCCCCCAAAACGAAACACAAAGCAACGCAACGCAACGCAACGAAACGAAGGAAATGTCAATATTTGTCATTACCGCGTGGCGTTTTTCTAGCGAAATTTTTCAGCCAAGTAAGAACTAGAGCGTCGCGCGGTCCTTTTGTGCGGCTCTCCTTTTCCTTGTTTTGTTTCATTTTCTCAGGCCATAAAACAAGAGAACTGACGAAGCCGAGTAGAACTAACAAGAACAAAGGGAAAACAAAGACTGCCTGTCGTTGCTGTTGTTGTTGTTGTTGTTACTGTTGTTGTTGATTATATAAGGTTAATGCCGAAATTAAGACGTACTTGCAATCGCCGGCTGTTGTATCGCGTATCAGTTATCAGCTATAGCTATAGCTATAGCTCCTAGAGGGAGGGTTTTCTCTGGTGTGGTGCGTGGTGCGTGGAGTGTGCAGCGCTCTGGTCTGGTCTTTTATTTGCCTGAGCCACACAAAAGCGGAAATCCAATGCTCGAGCCTGAGACAACGACTTTCATTATTTGCTTTCCTGTTTCCGATAATCGGATATATCAACAAAAAAGTCTTACACACATTTGAACTGTGGAAAACTGATGGTTGTTGGCATCGAGTGCATGTGGGAAAACGTGATGGCAAAGGCCCTGCGCCAGAAATGAACTTTTCTAATTGAGTTCTAAGCTTTACACCAATTTCATACCATACCAATTGCAAATGGTATAGTTTTCGCTTCTAACAAGGCCATTAAGACAGACATGAGCTTAACAACAGAGAAACAGCCTTAAATTGTGAACTAACTTCTCATTTTATCAATTCCATACAAACTTTCACTTCGATTTTGACAAATTTGCAGGTGGAATTTTGTAAAATGGCTTCCTAGTGTTCATATATTCCAATTTTTTCCAATATCTCAATTAGGTGCTAAGATATAACCAATTTGTTTACATTTCCATGCAAACTTTGACCTCGATTGTGACAAATTTGCAGGTGAAATTTTTTAAAATGGCTTCTTAGTATATTTTCCAATGCCTCAATTAGATGCAAAGATATAATCAATTTTTGTACATATCCAAATTTTCTTTTTTCTAACAAAATTTCTTACAAAATTCATCGAAATTACATTTAGGTAAAACTTATTTTCGTCCTTTATGATTTCCTGCGTTCCGCTGTGAAATTTTTGATGAGCCTGTTGAAGTTTGCACCCCAAACAGACAACAGCTGTTTGCACAGAAGATAGACAATACTTGTGGACCCTTTCAAGGGGTCAGAGACTGTACTTTTCTGACCAAAAATGCATTTGGCTTCATTTGGGTCTGCCTGGGCGAACTCTGAAGTTTCACTCGAGACGCGGCTGGCAAACAAATGCCGCCACTGCTGCTGGTCCAAAGCATTCACGAGTGCCACTTACAGCCCTCCAGAAGGAAAGATTTGTGCGTAATGAGCAAAAGGACAATTCCAGAAATGGCTGGCTAGAGGGGTAACAGGCGAGCCCCCTTCCCTTCATGAAACAAAAGACTTAGAAAAAAAACTTCATTAAAATTGCATTAAAATAGATTTGATAGAAAATAGGTAAAAGTGAGGCCTGATGCAATAGTCATGTTCCAGCAAGGATTACAAGCTGCCTCATAATTCCACTTGCCACATGATGCAGGGAACAGCCATCCCCCTTCTGCAGTTGCTTCTTCTCTAGCAACCTTTGTCAAGCACTTGGTTTTCGCTCTGCATTTGGCCAGGTTCAGATTCACGCTGAGGATTCAGGATTCACGATTCAGGCTCGAGCTCATTGTTGTCTCAGTGGTTGAAATTGGCGTGCTGTTTCCTTTTTTGTGCTCGGTGCATTGTCCTTAACACGTTGCTGTGTAATCTAATCCCCTTGACAACGGGCAATGATGAGCTCAGCTAAGCGCATGGGTCTATAGAATCGACCTGCCAGACACCCTGGAAATGCAGAGGACAAACCGTTGACAGCATTCTAGTGTAGCTTGGGGAGCCTCCTTAGAGATCGTAACTCAGCTGCATTGTAAATATTTTCGGCCCAAAGGCTAGCCGCAAGTCTAAACTGGAAGATTGCAAGTAAATTTTTGATTATGATATCTCACTCATCCAGTGACAATCTCCAGGATATGGGCAAGTCGATCACTTTCCAAATTGATTTCAATTACACAATTGAGGGCGGCTTACCAAGTGTTTGACGAGACGAAAAACGGTGACGGTTAGATTGATCGATCGATCGATCGTTTTGGCTGGCCACATCCACAGCTGACTGATCTCAACTGATCCCAAGTGAAGCCATGAAAAGAAAATGGGGAAAATTTAGCTGATTGCTGAGGATTTTATTACACTTGGAAATCCTATAAACTATCAGATGAATTCAGTTTCCAATTAAGAATCTCCTTCTTCTGCTGCTGATGGTCTACTAAATTATGATCAGGGGGGATTTCTAGGGGGCAACATAAGATATAGTTACAACGATCGGCCACAAGTTCTCCATAGAGTATGTCCCACATGATTTTGATAACAGCGCATTGGCCTCTGAGTTGAGGGTCTACTGATAGCTTGCCTATGTCACGCTACCTTCTCAACATGATGGGAATCTAAGTCTTATACTATATATACGACTTTAATATTCTCCTAGATCGCACTTTATATGATTTTTGTATTCCAATAACTCGAATCCCTAGTTTCCACAACCCTGTTGATTCCAAAACCAAACATCATGCTAGGCCTTGCCAAAGTAATCTTAACTTAAAACACTCGTCACTCTCGTCAGAATATTGTTATAAAGAAAATTTGTGTTCTGGAAACAAAGCAATTGCTTGAAATTATTTGTATTTAAATAATTACAGCCGTGAAATCTTCATTGATTTATGTAAGTATTGGCTCAAATCGTTCAACAGAACATTAATATCCTATATCCCGATTTAGTTTTGATTACAAAATTCATTTGGTTTGCGTTGCAAGATGGTCGAACAAATTCTACGGCCCGTGCTGGCCCTGATCAATGGACAGCCGGCTGTGCTTATGATGGATCAATATAACCACATTATGCCCAAGGCATATTTGTTGCCCGATGATTTCTTCGAAGATTTTGATGAAGAAGACTGGGATGACGATTCTGACAGCGATGACTCCATTGGCTATTAGTTCGCCCGTCAAAAGTTTGTTGTGTGTTCAAATGAGCGAAGATCAATATATATTAATTAACATTAACAAAGTTTGGTATCTTTTCTTGAGATCAGGAACTGCATGAGCTAGGACCGAGCTACTGTACTTTTTGTTGTGCTTTTTGAAGTCAGTTTGGTACAGTTTGTGGTCCTTGGAGCTTGATGGTTTGTTTCAGACACGCTCAAATCGGTCAGCTGTGGCTTGTTTTCCATAAAGATTATATTGAGATTATTGGGACTCTGGGATACCCAATAAACAGTGACATGTTAGAGATTTTCTGAGACATTCATAGAACATCATCAACACTGAACCATATACAGACTATCAGCAGTTGGACTGAGTACATTTGGTGACCCTCTCTATAATAATATTTTATGAAAAGCAACAAAGTGTTGTCATGCCTGATTGAATGGCATTTTAAGTACTCTCTCTCTCTCTCTCTCTCCCTCTCTGTCTCGCTCTCTCTCTTTGCAAAGAGGTTGCTGCTACCTCTTGCCCGACAGATGTTATGGCCGATAATGTTGAGGTCCATTTGGCGGTAAACTGCAGGCAAGTCTTATGTGTCCACTAATACCGCCCCCCCCTGCCTCGTCCTCCCCCCATATATGCCATATAGTTTGAACATAAACATTTATTCAAACAATATTTGCCCTTTTTTACATCACTTACTTAGGTTTGGCATCGGCATCGTAAAATGCGCGCATTTGCCATTGAAAATGATTAAATTTTGTTTGCAACCCCAGCAAGGCTGGTGGCGAAGGGGGAAGGGAGGCGAAGGAGTTTATGCAAAAAGCTCACTCATAAATAAAAATGTATCGCATAAAAAAGAAGAAGAAGAAGGGATATAACATGTTGATCCGATTACTTTTGTGCCAAATCGAGTAAAATTTATGGGTTCTCGGGGTGAAATTTTAGTTGTTTTTCGCTTGGGCCAGCCTGAAAGTATGCTATAGAAAGTGCAGCCAAAGCGGTTAGAGCAGCCAAATGAAAAGTATGCAGCGCATATGAGTCTGTGTGGGTGAGAGATACATTTGTATCTATGTGAATATGCATTTGTGTCTTTATGTATTTATGTATCTATGTATCTATGTATCTATGTATCTATGTATCTATGTATCTATGTATCTATGTATCTATGTATCTATGTATCTATGTATCTATGTATCTATGTATCTATGTATCTATGTATCTATGTATCTATGCATCTCTATATATGCATCTCTGTATCTATGTATATATGCATTTTTGTATCTATGTGTCTATATATCTACATCTGTATGGCTATTAACGTGAGAGCGAAGAAGCGATGCGTGTATTAAAATCATCTTAATTAAATTGTAATTGGATCCACCAGCGTGCGAGAGTCTCGTTTTGTCACAAATAAGCAGCATGGCTTCGCCTGTGTGCTGTGTGTTGTGGGTGCCCACCCTGGCAATGGGTGCGTCGCCCACAGTCACCACTGTTAGAAAGGGGTTGGACAACGGAGTGTGTCAACTTTTTGATAAGCTTGTGGTGCGGCTTTTGTCTTTTAAAGTTGCCGCTGCTGATGATGTTGTTGTTATTGCTGTTGTTTTTGTTGCCATGGACACGCGCTTCACTCCCGGCTTCACTCCCGGCTTCACTCCCAGGACCCACACATACCACGTTTTGTTTATGCAACGAAACTAATTTAAAGCACTTCACGCGGCGGTCGGCTAATCCCATGCCCATCCCACTCCCCGTCTGTGTGTGTGATAACTTCATTAACTTGTTGACGCATTTTGGCCTCCACAATAATAATAATAATTACGATCTAGTCTCTAATTAAATGACTCTGACACGTGGCCAAGGCGTGGAAGGGACCAAATCGAAGCCAAATTATAGACATTTCTGTCGAAGACCTTAAAAAAGAATACTTAGGATAGTCGAGTCTAGGATAAGTTTGAATAAAACTGAAAGCCAAACTAGCTCTCGATGTTTATATATCATTCACATTTGGTGATTTATTTTTGGTTGATCAAATTAAGATGGGGAAATTACGACACATACACTTCGGATACGCAGACACACAGGTACATAACGTTGGTTAAGTGACTCTATATGTTCTGATTCCGAGAATCGATATAACCATGTCCGTCTGCTCAAATTTTAACCAGATTCAACAATCTTATTGTACAGGGCCATGCCAAACACATCGTTTGTCATCTGAATAATATTAGAGAAAATTTGTAGTCAGAGAAAATTCTCTGAACTGGTTTGAATCGAAAGAAACAAAGAAAACACAGACGTATTTCGTGTTCGCGGTCCTTCGAAAACTTACAGTCTACAACCCAACTTCAGGATGGTTGTACAGGAAATACAACCCGACAAGCCGCTGCGGGATGATGCCAACCCAATGGTGATAATTGATGAGGAGCTACAGGAGTTGCTTAATATATTTGCCCAGTTGGAGGAATTTATGGGTGCTGACGACTCCAACGGCGAGGTCGAGGAGGGGCAGGATGAGCCAGCAGTAGTATCACCCCCAGTTAGTGGCAATACTCCCGATGAAATAGAATGAGACATAGATATATAGCTCGAAATATAGAGTATAGTGGAAAGTATATGGTGATTTTTTTTTTTGGTTGATCAAACTAAGATGGCGAAATGACGACACACACACTTCGGATACGCAGACACAGGTACATAACGTTGCTTGAGTGACCGCGTGGTGATGCGTTTGCAGGTCTCTGATGGGGTGCTAGAGGTGGACAGCTATCCATTGATGACTCACCTCAAAGTTAAGTATCAATCGAATTCAGGATGTTGACAGGATGTCGATTTACATAACCGCACACACACTCACACACACACAGTTTATGATCCAAGGCCTCATAAAAAGTTTTGAAAAAGTGAATCAAATGATTCTGCTGTTGCTGAAACTGTTGTTGCTGTTGGTGTTGTTGTTTCTGGCCCCCAAAGAAAGTTTTATGCCCAGGCCTAAGTAAATTACATATTTCAATTAAAAGTTTTTTGTTGGCAGACAGAAGACACAGAGATGTCGAGCAAAGGCACTTAATGCTGACAGCTTTTGGGCGTTTATAAGCCCAGAGATTTAATTGTGCCAAAAATATGAGATACAAATATACAGCACACACATAGACACTGTGCCAAGAGCAGGCCAAAACTTTGCGGCTTTTCATTGAGTCGAAAACAAATGAAATTTAATTCATTAACAGATTTGCCAGCATTTATGGCTCGAATATATAGTTTTGACATTCAAATCATAGACATGCGACAGCACAAACAAAACAAATAAACACATAAACACAGAATGTCCTCAGGGGTATATATATATATAGGCTTACATAATTGTCAGCCGCAATGCCTGCGTAGGACCCTGCATCGTGTCTAAGAGGCTTGTAAGCTGCGTTAACATAAAGCTAAAGCTACAATTTAAGCTTATTCCTAACAATTTTTGGCCTAGTTTACAAAATTATTGGACAACAAGCCGCAGCTGACTGATTTGAGCGTTTCTGAAACAAGCTATTCAGCTCGAAGGACCACAAACTGTACCAGCCGACTTCAAAAGTTTGGAGCCATCGAATCCGTCAGCGCAGATTGCAGAAATGAGTCTACAGTATTTTGGTGCAGCTCGAAGGACCACAATCTGTACTTATGGTATCCTTGCCAGAACTTGTGGCCATAGGTTCGTGCATTCTTGCCATTTATTCACTTTGAGGGCATCCTTAGTCTATGGATTCTTGCCAGAGTTTCAAAAGACTTCAAAAGACTCAACAAAAAGCAAACCTGGAGCGGTCAAATTCGTCAAGCAAAATTACAAAATCGAGCTTCTAACTGAAGTGTATATATATATATATTTTCTATCTGTCTCATACATTTTTTGCCTTAGCAAATTCTTAGTTTTTCTTGACTTCAATCCATTATCCAAACGAGTCTTCGCCATCCAAGTCAAGCAAGTCCAAATAATCGTTCCAAAAGTCGTCTTCATCCAATGTGGAGTCTTCGCCATCCAAGTCAAGCAAGTCCAAATAATCGTTCCAAAAGTCGTCTTCATCCAATGTGGAGTTACCCCCACTCGTTGCAATAGAAGCTTCTTCTACGTTATGGCTTAACGCATTTACGTCATAAAGATCAATGTACCAGTTATTGCCATTGGGATAGAGATGGTTGAATTGGTCCACTATGAAGACAACAGGGATACCATTGAAGACGGCCACCACGGGCCGCAGAATTTGCTCGACCATCTCGACGGTAACAAACTAAACGGCGGGCCAGGACATTAACACTTTGGTGTTTGCTGGATTTGTGTAGTAAAACTTACGTTAAGGACTTTCTGGTTAAGCGGGAATATTTAGTTATAGTTCCGACAATTCACTGCGAGGACTTGAAGCAGAATGAATTTTCAGAGCTGCTGAGAGCTGAGTTTGATAATTGCTAAGGCAAGTCCTACTGTGATTGCTTATATTTTGAGGTATTTTCTGGCATTTCATTGGTAGATTTGGATAAATCATGATTCGCAGTCAAAGATAATAAAATATATAATCCCAACCGAATTCGAAGTCTCATTGTCACGGCAAACTCTTTCGGTTGGTTTGAAAACTCTAGTATATCGAAAATACTGTTTATCATTCCTGTCAAACTTTCGATTGCCGTCAAATATCGATTATATTTCAAAGGATTCAATAACAAACTTTATACAAACTTTTGGTATTTATTCAACACTTGCCAAACTTAGCCAAATGTTAAACTTAAGGCTTCACCTAGGACTATATACATATCTATAGTACACATATCTATATCTATATATCTCTAATCCTCATCAATAGATATATCCCTTGTCATTGCTAAACTTATAGCAGATTCGCTTGAAACAAATGCGCCTCCGTGCTGTCGTCGTGCTGACCTCCGTGGTGGTCGAACTATCACTTGAAGTGGAACTATCAGTTGAGCTGGAATTAGTTGCCTCCGTTGAATTGGTGCTAATGGGGGACACTGATTCTGTTGGTGGAGAACTGCTGCTGGTCGTATCATTGCCAGAGCTGGGCAATTCTGTGGTTGACACGGAACTGCTGGTCTCCGTACTTGTGGGCGGTGTTAGGGTGGTGGAATTATCCGTTTCGGCACCTAGGAAATTGATCAAGACATCCATAAACTTCAATATGGAGCCTCGATCCTCTTCAGTAAAGACTTGGGCTGTGCTGGTGCCTGTCCAGGCACAGGCAAGCAGCATGAGCAGCACTAGACCTCCAGTCGACATTTCTCTGTATCTCTCTCTGTCTTTCTGTATGTGATTCAAATTCTAACTGCCAGTCTACTGGTTTGAGGTTTGTGCATTTATATAACGCTTGCACTTTTTGGCATTGCCATTATCCATTATCTGCTTGCGGAAATCGGTCATATAGCCATTTGGTCTGCCAGTCACGCGCTCTTGAGATAGACCGCACTTGGATTTGTTGACATCTGGGTCAAGCTTGAGGCTGGCTTATCTAACACCTGACCTGTGGCGGCTACAGCCAGCTATCGGAGTATCGTTCCAACGGTGCCAATGAGTAAGATACCTCAAAGAGAGCACTCCATTCTCATACTGCATCAGCGCTTAAGAGCTTATGTTGGCTTTAGATTTCTAAGTTAGCGTAGGTAAGTTGAATTTCAAAAGCCGAAAAGTATGCAACGCCTTTTTATTTGGCCCCAGTTATGCGAGGGTCGCTTGATAAGCCTCTGAATGAAGTTAGTGAGCTTATTATATCTTAATGTAGTTTCCTTCTAGATCTATATGCTTCGTCCAGATTTTAATTACATTTTTGTTCATCTTCCAAATTTGAGATTTCTACTTGCCCCTTGGTTAACCGAATCAATGGTGATCTGATCCAATTTGATTCAATTTCAATGGAAAACTACAAGTTATATGATAGCCTCGACCATCCTAGGGTCAATATAGAGCCCTGCATGATCGTAATCAAAACGCTAAGGGAATCATTCATCAGGAAACAAGTGTAGTCTCAGCCAACGTTGAAGATAGAAAGAGAGAGCATGCTAAAAAGCTACCCTACCACGGCGCTCTCTACAATTTACTAAGCAAGTATATATAAATATATATATATACACATATATATATATATATATGGTTATATTGGAGCTATATGATATAGTTATCCCATCTTTATCAGATGATATCGTTGTCCGATCTATATAAGACTGCAATTTAGCTAGCGTGGTCAAAATAAGCATCTGGCACAAATTTCAGCACTGCAGCTTTTAAGACTTCTGAGATCCTTGTGTTGAAACAGACGGACCACATAATCCTCTGAATATATTTGTCCAAAATAGAGTTTTACTAATGAATGGAAGGTGAATGGTTGATATCCAAATGACATCTGAAATACACAAATTCGAAACAGATATCATAATATATATATGATAATAACATAATATAGATATGGCAAAGTCATGAGTAACATATAGTAAGTAGACTGAAACAATCGCCAGAACCCAATGAATGAATATGAAAGTGAGCCTAACATATAACCCCTACATAGAACTAACAATCAAGCAACTGGGGGAGATCAATTGGCCCCACAGATAACCACAGATCTACAGAAACAATGAAGATGTTTAAGAAACAGCTAAAAGAATGCGACGTTGATTGCTGGCAATTTGTGAGCACGTTTATGGCGTGCCAACCACAGCAAAAAGAATACAGAAACCCGTAAGATTATCAGCTGAAGTGTGGCGGCGTGTTATCAGCGAATGCTGGCAGCCTCTGCTTTTGCCAGAACTGAGATATCATCATCATCATCATCATCATCAGTTGCTGTTGGGCCATAAAAGCTCGTGGCGTTGAGTGCGAATCAATCAATCTCTCAAGTGCAGCTCAGCGGAACGAACTAGCTTGCAGCAGAGAAGTCGAAGCCGAAGCAGAAGAAGACGAAGAAGCTTGCAACATTATGTGGCGTCTACAGTTATTCCTCATATTATCCACCTGCCTGCTCATACCGCATGAGGCCAAGCCGGCAACCACAACCACCGCATCATCATCATCACCAGCACCGCCATCCCATAGTTCTACCCACATTGGCCACCTGGCTGCCAAAGATCTGGCTGATCTTTTGATGGCCAGCATGCAGGCGCGTGGCATTAAGCTGAGCGACGGCCAAGAGGCCACGGTTAAGTCGCTGCGCGATATTTCGCCCAAGGAAGCTCAAGGTGGCGCCGTCCTGTTGCAAATGGGCATGGATGTGGTCATCGATGTGCTCATTGGCGGCCGCCAAGGTCATGAGGCGAAGACCAGCTGCCAGCATATTATCAAGGACATACTAAAATCGAAGGACAAGAACACACTCACGCTCGGCTTGAAGTCTTTCCTGGCCCTGTGCGCCTTCAATGGCATCAACTGTTCGCAGAAGGAGGTGGTGCAGATCATCAAGAATACCGCGGCTCAGAAGGAAGTGGCCAAGGCGGCCAGTGTGGGTGCTCGCAGCACACGCACAGCGTACAATCGTATGACCAATGCGGCTGCCTCGTCGCAGGAGGAACGCGAAAAGGTGCTCCAGTTTCTCAGGGCCCGTAGCGTGCAGGAGCTGTCCAACATGTTGAACGCGCTGCTGAACATGTGCGGCGCCTCCTATGAGGACTCTCAGCACATTGTCCAGAATTTGGCGGAGAGTAAGTGATTGCCATCTTCATGATGATTAATCCCCAGTTGAATAACCATTTCCCCCGTATAACAGTGTCACCCGGTGTGCTGCAGGTGAACACCTTTTGCACCTTGATTATATCGCTGCTGGACAGCATCGACGGCATAGCCAAGGGTCAGCCCAGTGCCCAGTGTGCAGCCACGGCGAAACTGTGGAGTGCGCGTCTGCTAGGCATGGGTGTCGACAAGGTGGTGCTATTGGGTCTGATGACTGCGCTGAATGGTTCACCAGTCACCCCATATGCGCAAGGCAGCCCGAACGCTCTTGAGACCTACTCAAATGTGGCTGCCCTGAATAGCATCAATGCTGACTCAGGCATGACCAAAAGTGGCAAGGCCTCAATGACATCCAAGCGTTCCAGTGGCTCAACGCTGCCTAATGCAGGAAATGTGGCGGGGAATTTCCTGAGTCGTAAGTATTAAGAATTATATTAGAAGCATATCCGACCTTTGGTTAATCTGTATCCTAATCCTCTTCCAGAGGGAGGCACCAGCATAGTTGGCAATAATGATTTCGTTGGCAGTCTGGTGAATGCGAATGTCCCGGCTATGGTCAATGCGCCACTTCTCAATACCTTCAACGGTGTGGCTGGTTCCGGTTCCGGTTCGGGTTCGGGTTCAGCGGCTAATCTGTTGAGCAATACAAACATAGGTAAGTCATACCTTCGTAAGTTCCTGAATCCCTGATTCAAATACATCCTTTCCACAGAGTCTGGCAATTCCATTAGGGGCAACAACAATGTGGTGGGAGACGCCATCAGTGCGAATGTTCCTGTTCAAGCCAATGCTGTGCTATTAAACGCCATCACGGGTCAGGCTAGTGGTTCCGGTGCTAGTGGCAATATCATTGGGAACAGGCATAAACGTAAGTACAACTTCCATTCCATCCATCCTCCAATATTGACATGTCCTTGCTCTCCATATAGAATCTGGCACTACTATTGATGGTGACAACAACGTTGTGGGCAGCGTCGTTGGGGCGGACGTTCCCGTTCAAGCCACCGCCTTGGTATTGAATTCCATTACGGGTCAGGCTAGTGGTTCGGGCGGTGCCGGCAATGTCATTGGAAATAGTGCTACTCGTAAGTCTTATATGGTTCTTGGCAATGGAGATAGTTACTCTACAGATGATGTTACAATTCGCAGAGGGAGGTACTTTCATCAAGGGCAATAACAACAAGGATGTTAGTTTGGTGAAGCTTACGGCGCCCGTTCAAGCCGCTGTTCTGCTTTTGAATTCCATAACGGGCAAGGCTAGGGGTTCCTCCACAGGTACCTCAGGCGGCTCCTCCACCGGCTCTTCAGGCGGCTCTTCAAGCAATGCTCTGAAATCTCTGTCAGGAGGAAACATCATTGGCAACTTCGTCAATCGTAAGTTGATACCATCACACCATTTGCAGCTCTCCAACTTCATGGTCTTCGTATTCCTTGTAGAGGGCGGCACCAATGTTAACGGCAGTGGCAATGTTCTGTCCTCCTTACTTAATCTCAATGTGCCCGTGGCAGCCGATGTTGTGGCGCTCAACAACATCGTAGGAAAGAGCTCAGGCGGTGGCGGCGGCTCCAGTGGTTCAAGTGGCGGCTCCAGTGGTTCAGGTTTGCCTTTAGTGGGCAATTTCATAGGCAACAAACAGGCCCGTGAGTACCAAATGAGCAGTGTAAAGCAGCAGCAGCAGTCTTAACATCCTTCTCTTATATTCCACAGTGGGGGGCGACAGCATTGTGGGCAATAATAATGTGATCAGTAATCTCATCAAAGCTCAGGTACCCGTGGCAGCCGATATCGTTGCTTTGAATAGCATAACGGGTTCCTCTACAGGCTCTTCAGGCGGTTCCTCTTCTTCCGGCTCTTCTGGCAATGTTCAGAAATCTCTGTCAGGAGGCAACATCATTGGCAACTTCGCCAATCGTAAGTTCATACCATCACACCATTTGCCGTTCTCCAACTTAATGGTCTTGGTATTCCTTGTAGAGGGCGGCACCAGTGTTAATGGCAGTGGCAATGTCCTGTCCTCCTTACTTAATCTCAATGTGCCCGTGGCAGCCGATGTTGTGGCGCTCAACAACATCGTAGGAAAGAACTCAGGCGGCGGTGGCGGCTCCAGTGGTTCAGGCGGCGGCTCTAGTGGTTCAGGTTTGCCTTTAGTGGGCAATTTCATAGGCAACAAACAGGCCCGTGAGTACCAAATGAGCAGTGTAAAGCAGCAGCAGCAGTCTTAACATCCTTCTCTTATATTCCACAGTGGGAGGCGACAGCATTGTGGGCAATAATAATGTGATCAGTAATCTCATCAAGGCTCAGATACCCGTGGCAGCCGATATCGTGGCTTTGAATAGCATAACGGGTTCCTCTTCTGGCTCTTCAGGAGGGTCTTCAGGCGGCTCTTCAGGCGGTTCCTCTTCTTCCGGCTCTTCTGGCAATGTTCAGAAGTCTCTTTCAGGAGGAAACATCATTGGCAACTTCGTCAATCGTAAGTTGATACCATCACACCTTTTACAGCTCTCCAACTTCATGGTCTTCGTATTCCTTGTAGAGGGCGGCACCAATGTTAATGGCAGTGGCAATGTTCTGTCCTCCTTACTTGGTCTCAATGTGCCCGTGGCAGCCGATGTTGTGGCGCTCAACAACATCGTAGGAACGAACTCAGGCGGCGGCGGTGGCTCCAGTGGTTCAGGCGGCGGCTCTAGTGGTTCAGGTTTGCCTTTAGTGGGCAATTTCATAGGCAACAAACAGGCCCGTGAGTACCAAATGAGCAGTGTAAAGCAGCAGCAGCAGTCTTAACATTCTTCTCTTATATTCCACAGTGGGGGGCGATGATATTGTGGGCAATAATAATGTGATCACTAATCTCATCAAGGCTCAGATACCCGTGGCAGCCGATGTTGTGGCCTTGAACGACATCACTGGCATAGTTACGGGCAATGGCAAAGGCACGGGCAGTGGTGGTTCCGGTGGTGGTGGTGGTGGCGTTGGCAATTTCATAGGCAACGTTCAAACCCGTAAGTTGTATTTTGGCTTGGAAATTTAAAATCTCTAATGTGGTGGCCACCTTTGACTACTTGCAGAGGGACCGCAAACGAAGATCAAGGGCGACAACAACAGCCTGTTTACGCTGGCTGATGTGAATGCGAATGTTTTGGCCAATCTCGGTCTGGGCAATAAGATACGCGGCAAAGGCGGCAATTGCATTGGCAATTTCGTTAACCGTAAGTTGAAGTTATTACCTTTGAGTGAGCTGAGTCAGCTTTCCCAGGCTAACCTTTCCACTGTGCCTTAACTAAATCCATTCTAAATCTTTGCAGGCGGAAATCGTACAGAAATCGATGGCAACAACAACACTATTACGAAAGGAGTGGACCTTGATCTGGACGTCTTGGCCAATGTGGATCTATTAAATGATATCATTGGCAGTGGGGGCGGTGATTGTGTACCTGAACCACCTACTGAGCCGCCCACTGAGCCACCTACACAACCACCTACCCAGCCACCTACCCAGCCACCTACCCAGCCACCTACCCAGCCACCTACCCAGCCACCTACACAACCACCAACACAGCCACCTACACAACCACCTACACAGCCACCTACACAGCCACCTACACAGCCACCTACACAACCACCTACTTATGCACCACCCACTTATGCACCACCCACTGGACCCCCAACAGGACCACCCACACCAAATCCCAGCAAATGCTATCGTCGCTATTGCCGCAAGTGGCGCTATCGTCCCAGCTATTTGTGCGACAAATATTGCGGCGGTCCCTATGTCTACAGGCCTTAAACGGTTCCTAACTGGAATTTTATCCAGGATCCTACACACCCCCCTCCTCTTCCTCCCTCAAACTGTTATTACTATTCTGGCAAGGCGTAATTTATATTATTTATTTACATTTCCTTCATTTACTTTTGTAAATGAAAGTTGTTTAAATTTGTTTTAATTTTTCACCACAAAAATATATGTGAATTATTTATTATAAAGCGATTTGGTTTGGCTTATTCGGAGGTTCGAAAGAGACACAGGGGAGAGGAAGAAGCGGCAGCTTTGTTTGACCACAAAAAGTGAACTTTTGATATAAAAGTCCACTGATGATAAAGTCGTAAAGAAAATGCAATTACAATCAAAATGAGAAGTTTACAACGATGAGAAATGATCGAAGCAGAGTCGAAGCAAATGATACCCTACAAATTCGTTTGCTGAGATATTTAGAGTAGAAATCTAATTAGCTAAATTAGCTGAGCTTCGACTTAGAGAGCTTTCGCTCACGATCGCAATGTGTTAGCAGTGTAAGTAAGCGAGTGAGTGAATCCGCGTTTTCTTTCCGTTTTCACGTTTCGTGTTGTTATCTTTACGCTATACGGCAGCGTCCCTAGGCGCTGTGATTTGTGTGGGCAATCAAAATGCTATATATGGAGAGGAAAATCTACTAGCTCCAAAACTATATAGAGCGAAGGAACCGTTTATATATATTATAACAAATCTAGCTTACTCTGTCTCTTCTGCTTTGTAAGATCTACTTGATTTGATCAAGAATTTATATAACTAATGAAGTCGAACACATTGCTATGCTAAGCTCACCACATGACAAGCTTCACCTTAAAGTTATAATACTCGTCCTACCTTAAAGAGCATTAAAACACCATCAGCTTTAAGGCGCCCTTTAGAGCTGTTATAAACCTAGTCACAATTTGGATATAACTTTTGCCCACCAAAAAAGAGAGACACGTTGGAAATTTACAAAAAGCATTTGTGTATAAATAAAAGATAACATTATTAACACCAACAGTATGGCACCATGACCCCACCCCACCCCCTTCCCCAAAGGCAACAAAGTGTTCAAGTCAAGTTAGACAAATGGGCGTCAGCGTTTTTGACTTGCGACTCAATAAGACCCAAAACTTCCGCCCCGCCCTGAACCGCCCCGCTCGCCGCCGCCGCTGGAACGTGCCTCAGTTCTTGGGCCACATGAAATCATAATGAAAGCAATAAAAGTATCAACAAAAGTTTACAAAAACCAAAAAAACGCAACAGCCGCAGCGGTGCTTGGGTCGGTGTCGCAGCGCACTCATAATTGATGACCTGAGTAATTTGTTATGGTTATGCGGGGTGAGGGGTGACGGGTGGCAGTGCGGTACGTGGGCGTGGGCGAGACGTGAAACAAACTCAAGGCGGAAGACGGAAGTGAGCAGGCAAAAAATGTGATAGCAATTATAAATTTTAGACCAAGACAAGCTGCTAATGATAAGCAGCAGCAGCAGCAGCAGCAGCAGCAGCAGCAGCATCTCCTCCCTCCCTCTACTTTTGCCACCTTCACTTAGACAACACCTTTTGCTGCTTGGTATTAAGTCGGTTTGGGACAGCGTTTAGTTAAATATTCATAGAGTTTTTGTTTTTTCCATTAGAGTTTGGAAATTTTCGTATTTTGTTTTTGTTTGAGAAAAAGTTCTGGCAAATGCAGCATGAATTGACAATGTATGGAGGGGTTTAGGCTATAGCTGATATTCATGGGTGATTATATAGCAAAAAATAAGAGAGGACGGCTTACTTTGGGTAACAGAAGAATTTATAGATGAGCAGAAAAAAAGGATAACTTAGTAGTCCGATGCTGATAAAATTTGGTCAACGGACGTGGAGACTTCTCAGACGCCCAGTATTACCTCTAGACAGACTCAAGAACAGCAAAGGACAGCAAAGGCTTCTTTCTCTAAGATTCCATTGTTCATAAAAACATACACACATGCAATAACAGTTCTGCTTTGTGTATGGAAGAGGGAGAGAGAGAGAGAAAGAACATTTTGCTGCTTTGATTCTGAGCAAATGCTAAGGAACGTTCCCTCTCTCTCTGACACACATAGCGCAAGCAATCTTAACACTGTCATGTGAAATGAAATGCAAAAGTAGAGAGCAACAACGCAGACTCACTCGCTCACTTGATATAGAAGACGATTATGAAATGAATTACTAAAATATCTGAAATTTCTTTAAATTTGAAAGAACTACTAAAATTATAAGATTCTCTAACCAAAGAATTGTTAACATTTAAATATTTTATGTGTTTCTCAAAATTAGCTTTTACTTTTCATTTGTTTTAAGTTCAATTTCCACTGACAATCGATAGAACTCCGTATCGGGCCACATTCCCACGTACGTATCAAATGCAACAGAGTCCTTTTTAGGCAGGAGCGCAGACATGTTTTATGTACTTGTCAGACAGCCAGACAAGTTTCATGCCGCTGCATCAACCCGTATCACCCCTCCTCACAGCCGCATGCCAACTGTCATGACCCCCCCCCCCCCCCCATGAATAGAATTGTAGCCACACGGCCTGGCCTCAACGCATTCCCTGGGACTATTCAGGTTTTAGGTTATACAGCCGTTTTGTAGCTACAATATTTGCGCCCATTTGCCGTCTTACTTGTGCTGTACTTTTTATACCCTGTGACATGGAAATGAGCAAAAGGATATGCGACCAGCTGTTGTCCAACAGCTGAGACCTAGAAGGCCTTACTGTTTGACTAACAAAAGAGACAGGCTAAACAGTTCCAATTGTAGATCATAGTTCTTCTTTTATGTAGAAGAATAAAAGTGGTTTACATTTAGGAAACTGTTAATGTCCTTGTAGTGCTTCAAGTGAACAATCAATAGTGTGGGAGAACGTACTGTACAGAAAGACTGTAGAAGAATATATATTCTGTATGCACAAATGTTAGTAAAGGAGATGGGGCTTACCATTCCAAAGGGACACCACCTTAACGCTCATTTTGTGTTCATAAAGCGTTGCTGGGTTTCACAAGCCCTTGTGACTGGTGTCAAATGCTTGAGTAAATCTATGTGCATGGCTCACTACACTCTATATGTTTAACAAGAAAAGATTCTTTAATTTAAGATCACATAACTTAAAGCCATCAATTGGCATTGATAGACTCTGCTCCTCCACATTATTTCTAATAAAACAAAAGAATCAACACGATATCTGTATATGCTTTATGTAATATCAATATTTATTGTGAGATATACATGAGATATACATGGTGCATTTTGACTGATGAACAGACTCCAAGGATCTATGTTGCATGCATATATATACGCGATCCTCTCATACCCGTATGTATATGCATGCCATTGTGTGCTGTTGAGAAAATGGAAGATTGAAAAAGCCTCAGTCAATGGAAGATCTACTTACTTTGTGTCGCTGTTGTCAGTTTTTGGAGTGTCTTTGAAGAGTCCTTGGGGCCGAACATTGTTTTTGTGATGATATGATATGATATGAAGATGACGTGTCTTCATGGATGTAAACTGGAGGGAAGAGAGAGATGTAGAGGGACATTTGCAAGAGGTTTAGAAAAGTGTTTGTCAACTTACACAATTCGATCAGAATTTGATCGTCCATGGAGAACTGCGCCTCAGTATGTGCTTATGTAAGTAGAGAGAGGACTGCTTGATTGATTGATTGATTAAAGAGTTTACCTATGATTTGGAGGAATTTGTTGTTGTTAATATGGATTGTATATGAATAAGCCAGGCCATTCAATTACCGCTTGTATGTGTCTCCGTCGTATCGATGTGGATCGCTGTTCTAGTTCTTTCAGTGTCCTTCCGTAAATCGCTGTTCTTGTTCTTCTTGTTCATCTGTTCCGCTGTTGTCTGGGGAAGATAAACTCACTTGAAATTGAAAATCAAAATTGCAATTAACAATTACCTAGCGGATAGATGCTGCTATTCGTTCGTATGTTTGTGTGGAGTCCATGTGGTGTGACAGATGCCGCACATACACTACATAGCCTTTGTTATCCTGTCTTCGTAGCATCCTTCTGAGCAACGACTGCAAGAGGCAAGGTGAAGGAGAGTTTGTCAATGTTGTTGCCACAAACAATTGCAGTTTCAGGTGGAAGGCGCTGTTGTTGTTGTTGTCTTACAGATTTGGATAATCCTTTGAGTATTGTTTGCGTTCAGTTTTTGCGTTCATATTTAATTTTGAGACTGAGACCGAAACAATGCTTATAAACTTTTACTTCAAAATTTTGTTCACTTTACAATTTTTTTATTTATTTTTTTTTTATATATTTTTACATTTTTTCTAGCTGTGTTCCCATCCAGCTTACGTGTTGAACTAAATTTTTCTCTAGCTGCTCTGCCAGGCCCGAAATTTGAGCTGTCACAGCTCAAAGCAAAGGCTACTTGTTTGGGTATATTTGTACAGGATATCACTATAGGATATCCTTCGGTCGTCTACAGCAGCCCGTTCTCTCTACATTTTATTCTGATGCTTCACTTTCTTTTTTGTATTATTGTACATAATTTGCACGTGCTAGGAATATCTAAAATTTACGACCAAGTAGTTGTGTGGCCGGCGAAAGCGAAAGTGCACCCAGGTTGGTGGATGAATGTCTGCCTGCCCGTCTGCCTCGGCGGGTGGGTGGATGAAGGCTTCATGGGTTCAGGGTGGTTGGGTGGTTGGGTGGTTGGGTGGGTGGCACATGACACTAGTTACCGGTCTTCTGCTTTTGTCATGTACATTATTTTGCTTTCAATGAAAAACAGAAAGAAAAAAAAAAAGGAAGAGAAACACTGAAAGCGAAAGTCTCCCTAAGCTTTAAATGAGTAGACACCGCTGTGTCTCCCTCAGTTCCTCAACCATTGGGGAGTAAATCTTTAGCAGATTTTCAAGCTGCCCCCCTGGGGGGAGGAGGGATGCTAACTTTCACACGTTTTATGTCCGAAAATAAATGTGAACTAATGCATTTTTATTAATATATACAAGCGTGCTGGGAATTGTGAAATGCAGCGATGATAAGAGGTGAATGTGTTCTCAGCAGGAGACTGTGTCTATGATGCTGATGCTGATGCTGATGATGATGATGATTAAGCATAAAAACCGCAAATGTTTTTTAAATGCAGTGCAAATGTGGGGCACGGCAGGCAGCAGCTCGTGCGGAAATGTTTAGTACACGGCGTATACGTGATAAATACTTTGTTGTTTGATTGGATTTTGCAGAAACCCAGCTAAGTGGCTCAAATCGTATCCATATCTGCACTGCTAAGCGCACACAGCCATCATCATCATTATCAACCCCTTGATCCCTCTGCTGCCTCCTGCCTCCCCCCTGCCTTTGTCAGGCAGACAATCGACTGCTTAATTTCAGTGACAAAGATTTTGCATAACAAATTTTGCAGTGTGAATTGAATTGGGATTTGTACAGAGATTTGAATAACAAATTATGAGCAAAGAAGCGAGTCAGAGATTTTCAGACGATTTGAAAACACAGCCAAAGGATTGATGATGATGACATCACAGTGTGACAGGATATCTACAGATTATAGTGCTCAATATTTGCCAGACTTTTGTCACTTTTCATGGTTATCATGTGGAATCCTTGTTGAATTTGCAGTGTCCTTGCTATTCCCTTTAGTCAGAGATATACTCGTTGGCCTTCATGTGCATATTCATTATGACAGCGCCATGGCGGCATTTGCTGTGCAGCCACACAGAGGCCATACAAACGCCCCCAAAATGGGCATTACTCACACGCTTGGACATTCAGGCGCCGCTCATCCATGCGCTCCATTTGGAGACAACGACTTTGTTGCGGACGTGGTGGAGCCTCCAGACTCCAGACTCCAGACTGGTGCCTGGTGCCTGGAGCCTGGGGCGGCATGTGCTCACACTTTATTATCCACTTGGCTTCAAATGCTCCGCCGCCAAAAGCAAATGAAAGAAGAAGGCGGCGAAATAGTGGGCCAACGAAATGCAGAAGCCGGCACTTTGCATACTAAGAAACTTGAAATGGACGATTGTGAATGCGGCTTGGCTACACTGAGAGAAAATGTTGGGCTACCAGACTGACCAGGAAAGCTAACTCGGCTCAGCAGAAAGACGTTGAGCAACTTCATCAGCTCTAATGAAAACAAGGAAACAGAAAACTAGTAGGAACCCTGTAGACGATATTCCGTCGTACTCAGCATTTATTCAAGGCTAACTTGGATAGAAGTTCATCAGGCCTTGCGATTATCTAGTTATTGGGAGCTGAGAATTAAAACCTTGAAATTTCATTCAAGAGCAAAAAGATCATATGGAAATTTGTGCCACATTTTGCTTCACAATCTTTTGCTGTTCCCCCAGTGCAGGGTGCTGCTGGGAGTGTGCGGGGGTCGTCGTCCGGGAATAAATAGAAAAAGCAAATAGAGCGCGAGCACTCTCTCTCTATTGACATTTTAGGGTTTCATTGTAAAGCAATTTAAATTATTGTGTATATATATATATATACGTATATATAGGAGCATGTATTTATTTCTTTTCATTGCTGTTGCTGTTGTTGTACGGCCGCCTGTTCGGGGGAAGAAACATTTTCAACTTAAGCATTCAGGACAACGCCTCGCGAGTCCTGTCCTGCTGCTGCTGCTGTTGCTGCTGCTGTTGCTGTTGCTGCTGGTCTTGGGGGTCCAAGGCGAATTTCCACCCCACCAAAGCTTGATTTTATTTTGTGCAAATTTTTCAAATGTTATCCTTAATTTAGTTTATAAGCAAATGCCAGGCACGTATCAGGCAAATGACATTTTATTTGTGGATTTTTATAGACTTTCATTCATATGGGTGTGTGTGTGTCTCTCTCTGTGTGTGTGTGTGTTTATTTATGTGTTTCTAGCCTTTAGCGATGGCCAACATATGAGTGGATTAGGCCAAGTCGTGACACCAAGCTATCTCTAGCAAAACTAAACACGAGCCAAAGGGAACCCCAAGAATTCTACAAACTTAACAAATTCTCATATCTTTCGCCCTTATTTGGTTTTCTCGTTTATAGCAGTGGTCGGTAGGGCACTCTCTTTTGTGCTTAGGAAAAGGTGTGACAGAGACTTCTCTCTTGTGGCTTCGGCAATGCTCATTCGGTGTTGCTTCGTGTTCCTTTTCCATGCATGCAAAGGCGCTGCCAAAATCTGTTTGTATTGAAGTGACCAATGAAGTACAATGCACCTTCAAGTGGCCCAGCAAAAACACCAAAACTGAAGGGATTATTAAGCTCCAAGCACAGGTGGTTCAAAGGTCATGAAATGCGGGAATGGACAAACAAAAACGCTGACTCGCTTGCTCACTTACAAAACTAGGAAAAACGAACACCTAAAAGTTAGTTAAATTTTGTAAATTTTACAGTGCAATGCCAATTTTCACTACACACAAATATACACTGCTGCTGCTAACGATATTTCTTCTTCCCAAGAAGATGAAACGAATTTACTTAACGCACGAACACAACAAATAGAATTCCAACACGAAGATCCTTTCGACAATCTGTCGACTCTAAATAGTACTCTTAGCTCTAGTTCTAACACCTCTCTTTGGATTACCCTCACTAACTCACGTCAGTGCATGGCCATCTCTAGCATCCCAGCATCATCATCATCAGACTGTCCACAAAAGTGAGTGGCTAAGTTGCTCGTCCGTGGTGGATCAAAATGAGGGCGGCCTGGACTAGTCGTCGTGTCTTTGCCTATGAATATGGTCTGGGCTTTTGGGCACGAAAATAGGTCGTCTGTCGTTTGGTGTGCTTCTGTTTTGGAAAGTGTTTTCATTTCTCTGAGACAGCGCCGCTGTCCTGCTCTCTTTTCATCGGGTCACATGTGCTGTTGATGAGTCACAGTCACATGTGGCAAAACTGAATGCCAATTGCAAATTTCCGTGTTTAAATATTTAAAAAGGAAAAGCAAACAAAATGTGCACAGATTGTCCAAATTGTAAATCGATAAAACAAACTGCAGATAGTTAAAGATTTTGTAGAAAATTTATTAACAGATTTCTCGGAAATGATTTTAAACAGTTTTGCAGCAAAAACAAGTTTTCAATACAGGTTGCTATTCAGGAATGTGCATATATATATAGATATATTTCAAAAGGGTAAAAAAGTAAAATGCCAGAGATGCCGCCAGGCAAGATAGATGTGAGCTATGAACAAAAACGTAGGGGAAAGCCATAAAGAACGAAGCAAAGCATGGAAAGACAGGAATATATAAATGAAAATGAAAACGAACAACCGTGAGATATGATCCTATAAATGTATTAAAAGCCAACAACAACCTGGAATAATGAAAAGCCCAAAAAAATAGAAGCAGACACAATGGAAACCAACAGTGAAAAACTCCAAATCATGACAAACCTTGAAATGCCCTGCAATCGATTCTCACAGGATGAGCAACGTCTTCTTGTCACGCTGATTAAGAATATATATACTTTATATGGTCGAAAACGCTTCCTCCATTTTGTAAATTTGTTTAACAAGCAGGTGGATTGCACTTGTCGTTAGATGCGGCCTACCAGTCTGGTTATACTGTTTCAAAAGCTATCTTGGAAGAATTCAGGTCCTTTAAAATAAAACTCTCCATCAAAGTTGTGATGCCTCATGATATGGCACTCTTTATAAGGAACTGGATGTCAGTGGTAGGGTAATACGGGTACTGGTATCAGACAAGTAGGAGATGAACTAACTCAGCAGCCGCGAAGCATTTTGGCAGGCTTTAGGAGCACCCCAAACCCTCTACTAAATAGATTTAGCGAATGGGCTTATCTGTGCTGCCCATCGCTGGTTTTTGATAAATTTATGGGCCTGCTTTCCAGGTAGAGTACAAACCTCTCTTGGACATCTTAATAAAAAGGAAGTTGGCTTTATCAAAGAGATGTGAAGAAATAACGCATCTATAATGCATCTCTGTGTGTGTTACAAGCTTCATAAGCAAGGCCACATGCCCAGCCGCAGTAGAAATTATGAAGGAAAACCGAAAAGAGCAATGGCAACATGGGAACTACGATTGGTGAAGGGATACGGCTGGTGCAGACTGAGCTGCCCCCCCCCCCTGTTAGAGGTTAGGGGTTATGGGGCTAACACGTGTGCTACTTCGTCGAATACAAACACACACACACACTCATACACACACAGGTTAGGAAATAACTTGCGCACAATAAAGCAAAAATTAAAAAGCGTAAACAAAATTGCATTTTTCCTGCTGCTGCTGCTGTTGGTGTTGCGGTACCTAAGGGGGCGGGCCAGAGGGGGGTTCTTTTCTGTAGGGAAACTTTTCAGCATACTTTGTTTGCCACTGTCCAAGGGGGGAGTGGTGAGAGGTTAATGATTTTCAATTACTCTTTCAAGGATTCAAGGATCCCCATAAGAGCTTTAGATAGGAGAGAGAAAATTAGACCAACAAGGTTCTTAGAAGTTCTTAAAATGAAAAGCGGGGTATCCTGTTGGGTCTCTATGTGACCCCAGGACGAGCTTATAAGGAGAAAAGAGGCCAAAACACAAGTGCTGAAATCGATCATTTCGTTCAGGGTATATGAAAAAAAGCAAACTGATAAAAGAGCAGAAATTTCTTCTAGTGTAGCTGTAGGGCACCTGCTTAAGTCGTCTAAGCCGCCTGCTTAAAAAAAGAATAGAAAGAAAACAAAAATAGCAAAAGGCTACAAATTTTGCCACTGATGGCATTTATTTAAGGCATCTTTTTTTCACGCTGCCGCTGGCTTAAGTACAACGGGGGCAAATTCAGGAGAGGAGACGGGGTTGGGGTCACTGCTTACCTGTGGGTGTGGGCGTGGGCGTGGGCGTGACAGCACCCAGATTCAGGTTCAGGTCGCAGATCCCGAACAGCCATACAAACGCCCCCACTCCTCCAGCTCAGCACCCAAACAATCACATAAAAAAGCGAAGTATGTAACTCCAGTTTTTTTCTGTTGCTCTTTGTTTTTTTTTTATACCCTAACAAAAGGCATAGCAGTTCGATGGGTGATTTTGTTAGGCGCCTAAAGAGAGTGGAGTATTTTATGATAACAAAATTTCTTGTTGAATAATTTGTGTTTTTCGTTTGTTTTCAAAGTGAAAATCATTGTTTGGTTTTTGGGAAACGCTGCGACGGCGCAGCGGCGGAGAGTGTCCTCACTGGGAGTACTTACCTTTCCTTGTTCTTGATGAATATTTCCAAATTGTCCAACAAATTTTAAAAATGACAAAATTGGAAATGTACGTAGGCCTTGCTTTGAATTGTGACAGCTCAAATTTCGGTCAAGGAAAAGCAGCTAGAGAATAATTTAGTTCAACACGAAACCTGAGAAGGAACACATCTAGAAAAATGTGAAAAATTATTAAAAAAAAATTATTCAAAAAAAAAAAATGAACAGTGAAAAAATTGTAAAGTTAACAAAATTTTGAAGTAAAAGTTTATAAGCATTGTTTCGGTCTCTGTTTCAAAATTAAATATGAACGCAAAAAACTGAACGCAAACAATACTCAAAGGATTATCCAAATCTGTAAGACAACAACAACAACAGCGCCTTCAACCTGCAACTGCAATTCTTTGTGGCAACAACATTGACAAACTCTCCTTCACCTTGCTTCTTGCAGTCGTTGCTCAGAAGGATGCTACGAAGACAGGATAACAAAGGCTATGTAGTGTATGTGCGGCATCTGTCACACCATATGGACTCCACAGAAACATACGAACTAACAGCAGCATCTATCCGCTAGGTAATTGTTAATTGCAATTTTGATTCTCAATTTCAAGTGAGTTTATTTTCCCCCAGACAACAGCGGAACAGATGAACAACAAGAACAAGAACAGCGATTCACGGAAGGACACTGAAAGAACTAGAACAGCGATCCACATCGATACGACGCAGACACATACAAGCGGTAATTGAATGGCCTGGCTTACTCATATGCAATCCATATTAACAACAACAAATTCCTCCAAATCAAAGGTAAACTCTTCAATCAATCAATCAATCAAGCAATCCTCTCTCCACTTACATAAGCACATACTGAGGCGCAGTTCTCCATGGACGATCAAATTCTGATCGAATTGTGTAAGTTGACAAACACTTTTCTAAACCTCTTGCAAATGTCCCTCTACATCCCTCTCTTCCCTCCAGTTCACATCCATGAGGACAAGTCATCTTCATATTATATCACAAAAACAATGTTCGGCCCCAAGGACTCTTCGAAGACACTCCGAGATCTGACAACAGCGACACAAGGTAAGTAGATCTTCGCTTAGCTGAAGCTTTAATATCAATTTCGATTGAAATTTCAAACAAATTTTTCAATCTTCCATTTTCTCAACAGCACACAATGGCATGCAGATATATACGGGTATGAGAGGATCGCGTATATATATGCATGCAACGTAGATCCTTGGAGTCTGTTCATCAGTCAAAATGCACCATGTATATCCCATGTATATCCCATGTGTATCCCATGTATATCTCACAATAAATGTTGATATTACATAAAGCACATATAGATATTCTCTTTGTTCTTTTGTTTTATAAGAAACAATGTGAAGGAGCAAGGTCTAGCAAAGCCAATTGATGCCTTCAATTCAAGTGAACTTAAATAAAAGATACTTTTCTTATGGAACATATATAAGGAGTTCTCATGAGAGCTCTCAGCTTTGAAAGTGTTCCACATTCCTCTCGGAGACCTCAAAAATTTGCCATTGCAAACGATATATAGATAGATATTTTTTTTACAGTAAAATCCAAAACCTGTTTGACTAAATCTCAGAGACAGCAAGTATTTTTGCATGCCATGCAGCAGAGCCCCTCGGCCTTGGTCCTAGCAGCAAAGGAAAGAGTATGCAAAAGTGTGGTATTTGCCTTTTCACCTTTCGGCGTGTTTTGGCATTTCTCTTTCATATGCTATTGTTACACTTTTTGTGTTGCTCAACTTAATGGCTGTTGTTCTTGTTGTTGCTGCAGCAGCGGGGTTGGATTTGGGGCAGGGTGGGAGTAGGAAATGGTAGACAAAAGGCGCCAAACACTGCGCTCCTTTGTTTTCTTTTTTTCTTCTTCTTTTTGCATCACTTCGATTGTAATTTCATGCCCGAATTATCCTTGGGGAGACATTTACCCTAAACGAATGAAGGAACCAAAGGTACCAACCGGCACAAGCGCCCGCACCCGCATCCGCACACACACAGAAACACACACACACTCATACATAAATTTCAATAGCAAGCGTCGAAAAGGAAAAGTCAAAAGTTTGGTTTGGGGTGGCAAGGTGAAGAGCGTCGTCCTCGTCTCTCCGCGCGCTGTTTCGATACAATGGCAACAACACGAAGAACACCAACAACACCAACAACTACAACAACACACCTTTATTATTATTTTTACACTTAACTTCCGGTTTACGCCTATTATAGAGCCGCCGTCTCGATCTCCTGCCCCCAACCGCCCTTTGGCTTCAAATTACAAAATACAAAGCCATTGTCTGTCTGTCTTGGATGAAGTTATATTGTCTGCCCTTCTTGTACTACATACCCCCCTGCACATACCCACTGCTTACACACACACACACACAGACACACAAACAGATATGCCTTTCCTCCCCCCCCATCCTTAAATTTGGCGCGCTTTTTCACGTGCCGCTTTCGTTCCGCATACGTAGCGTTTGATATGCCACAAAAGGTGTCACCGTCGTCACCCGTGAGAGCCTTCATCCGCCTTCGGTTGTGTCCCTCAGCGGCTTTTCACAACACATGGCTTCTTTGCTAGCCAAATGCGAGGGCTGCTCCTGAACTATACGTAAGCTCTGTAGTTCTCTTCTATATAAGTTCGGGTACTTTCCCCCACTTGCCTAGAATTTGCTGGAGAGTGAAGGAGCTCAATTTGGTTTAAGGGCTCCGATGTGGTGGGTTTTGCATGCTGTTGTAGGAAATGCACCTACTTCCACATGTAAAGCTTTGATTAGGCTGATATGATACCGATCAGGGGCTAATCATGCCATTTCCTGAACCATCTTGCATTGGCCAACTCGTGAATGTCAAAGGCAGGCGCAGCCCAGCTTTGTCTGGTGTTTGGACAGGATGAGTTTGAGGTTGAACTAAATCTAGAAAATGGTTTTATGCCTGTTTTAGGGGTTGCCTACACACACACACACACACACACAAACACATCTACATATACATATACATAGGTGGGGCAAGAGAATGCGTTGGTAGCTTTGATTGATGCGCCGTAACTTCGCGTGAAATTGCACACCAACAACAACAGCAACAACAAAAACAACAACAGCGAAGAGGAATGGCAACAAGAGCCAAAAACAAAGCCATTGCTAAAACGGAAGGAAGCACTCAGTGCACGCAATATACACGATTCACACACACACACACACACACACTCATGCACATTCTTATACACTCAAAAAAACCTTGAAATACTTTTAAGAATCCGCCGGATTTCTTAAGCTCTTCCGCATCTCCTTGTATTTAACAACTTTGCAAAAAACAGAAATGGAATCTTGTCTGACTTTACAGACTGTTTCAGGTTATAAAATATATAACATGAGCTAAAGGATAACTCTTGGGTTCTGATAATTTCACCTGAAATTTTTGCATAATCCTAGCTGTTATCTTGTAGTCACATTCTCTTTATATAGGAAATCGACATAAGTAATTGAAAAGTCTCCCTGATCCAAGACAAGAAAACCATTTTATGTTTGGAGAAAGTTGGTTATGAGATCTGGTCGAATAAGAGGGCTCTCTTGGTGTCAAATGCGTAGCACAGGTGTTCGAGCAGTGCGTAGGTGCAGTGGTATTTACCAGAGATCGATCTTATGGTCCCTTAAATGCGGTTCTATTAGCATGTTCATGTTGAAATCACGAGCTGGTTCAATATCATTGTCTTTCATAGACACATAAATATTCTGGTAGGTAGAGATCTGTAAGGATCAGAACGATCTGCCCTAAGCCCATCACAACAAACATAATGATCGTTAAGGCTAGAAGCAAACCAAGTTTCAGACACACAAATTACATCTGCCTGGGAACTAACAAACAAACAAACATCTAAACTTATCATCAATCAAGCTTCTGTGAATATTTCAGCTCTCTAGCTCTTGTGGCTAGGCCTGTGCACTGAAGCCTTGTCAGTTAGTCACAACCAAAAAGAGCTGTGTAAATATAAGAGATTCGATTTTTCCTGAAGTGTACTCAGTTTATTTGTCTAACGTGGCTAAGCTGGTAGCTTACAAGGATATCTAAACTGCCTGTCCTCCTGTCCCCACTCCCCTTTAACTGGAGCAGCAGCAGTGCTCGTCGGCCGACAGCTTTAAAATAGGAAATTAAAATTCCAATAATAGCTTTGCCCAAAACGTTCCAAAACGGTTCCAAGCCCGAAACCAAGCCAAAGCCAAAGCCAAATCAGCCAGCCGCAGGTGCTTCTGCATACGAATATGTGTTTGCGGCTTTGTCTCTGCCTGTGTGTGTGTGTGGGTGTGTGTGTGTTCAGCCACTAAGTATGCTTTAACTTTTAGTAGCCATTCTCCAGCTACGTTCTTTGAATGTGTGTGTGTGTGCGATAAAAATAAATTAAGCCACAAATTGCAATTTAATTTAAGGTTTACTTTTAGTCCACACCAAAAATACTCCCTACCAACGCCAACTCTCTCTCTCTCTCTCTCACTCTGACACTTTTTGTGTCACCCAACAACTCGCTCTCTCTCTCTCTCCCTCTCCTGTATATTAAAATATCTTGCCACATATTTGGGTTGCCGTATGAAGCTGTAGATGTAGGTGTAGATGTAGATGTAGATGTGGTTGTGGGTTTGCTGAGGTGTCTGTTATTCGCCACGCTTTGCGCTAGCTATTTGTTGCATACTTTTAAGCACAACTTGCGGCCGACAAGAGAGCTCTAGCGGGTGAGTGAGTCAGTGGGACAGAGAGGTTGAGAGAGAGAGAGAGGGCAAGCTTGTGTTTGAAAATTTATGGCATTGCAATTGCAAATATAATTAAAATTTTCTAGCTTCGCTCTGCTGGCACGCTTTTTGCCCGCGCAAAATATTTGACATTTATTATATTTTTAGCGCTTCGCTGAAAGCTGAAAACCGTTAGAGGTGGCAAGGTGCTGCGGTGGCAAGGTGGCAAGGTGAAAGCGGAGCACTCGTAGCTTAGCCTAATTGAAGCTTAGCGAATTGAGCCAAAATTTAATTGAAATTTTCATAGCTTTAAAATTAGTTAAACGAATTGTTTTCACTGAACATTTTCCACTTGTCTTTTTATACTGTGAAATTTTCATTAATTTCTTCTTGGGAACCTTTAAATTTATCCCATGTATTCAGTGGGAAATGGGGATAATTTAAATATCTAAGCTCTCGCTGTGAAGAAGTCACAAAATTATCAACATTAAAATGCAAATATTCGCCCCATCGCCCTATTTCCTACATTCATTCTCAGCCAAAGTTCAAGGCAGTCATGAAATGGTTCAAATGCAATATTCGGCAAACAGCAGAGCAATTTGTTTATTCAATTGCCGGTCTAGCCATGTCCGTCTGACCGTCTGTTTCTCTGTGTGAACGAATAGATCTCGGAGACTATAAGAGACTCCGCTCGTGTGGCCCTTATATCCCCCCTAAAGTGTCGTCAGATCAAGTTTCTTTTTACATGTATGTGGCGTTTAAGTTTGAATCGCGGCTGGGCTTCAAAAGCCATAAATATTCCATAAATATTCCCATCGATTGTCATGTTTAGTTTAGGTTTGAATCGTGAAACGTGTTAAGCTGTGAATGTTTGCTTGTGAATTTGTCAAGCAAATCTTTGGCTTGTTCCAACCTTAAGAAACTGAGAAGCCCAGCAATGCCGGATGCAAGTCTTAAACAGACCTGATTTCATCTGAAGCAATTATAAGCTCTTTAGCTATTAAGAGAGCTCTGGCCTTTCCACACGAACCATTTCATCCATCTATACAATATATGAAATTTTCAAGTTAAACAAACTTATTTCCGTTTGCGTTTTTACGCTTTTAGAGCAATATTTTTTTGTTTTGCAGCAAACTTGGCAATTTTATGCTTCAATTTCCGTTTCCGGGCAAAGCGAAGCGAGGCAAGGAGAGGCAGGGCAGGGCAGGGCAAGGCAAGGCAAGCAATGCTCAATGTGCTGTCATTTTTGCCAATTGAGTTGGAGTTGGTGGACTAGACAATGCGCCATATAAATTCTATATGTGTGTGTGTGTATGTGTGTGTGTGATTGTAGATACATATATAGACTTTATGCTAGAGCTTGTGCTGCGGTGCGGTGCGGTATGGTGTGGTGTGGTGTGGAGCACCTTTGCAACCGGTAGCTGAATGGCAAAGCAACCCCAGCGTGGCATTTCTTTACCTGCCGTTGCCGTTGTTTAGTTTTTACAACTGACATTGCCGTCGACTTTAGTGACATTTGACATTTGATATGCCTTAATCAACTATAAAAGCTTGTCTTCCAGACAATGGCTACACAGTGAGAGAGAGTGAGAGAGTGAGTGAGAGAGAGAGAGAGAACTAGAGGGGGGAGGTACGCAATTTAGACAACCGCACATAAAATTTGCTGCAGCCGAGCAGCGAGCAGCAACATGTGGCCATAAAACGGAGCCATCATGGCTGCCCTGCCCCAGCGAGGAGCAGCGGGAAATGTCGATGGCAATGTCTCTATGATAAATAAATAATACCCACTATTTGGCCATATCAGTTCCGCTCCCACTGGCACAACCCTCCCCCCTAATGTTGCCCGTCCATTTGAATTGCTTTTGCCCATCAATTTTTGCTTATCTATTTATGTCAGGATGCTTCCAAAGCATAGAAGGAAGCGTTTCCGACTGTATAAAGTATATATATTCATGATCGGCATGACAAGGGGAATCGATATAACCATGTGCGTCTGTCCGTCTGTTCGCCTGTTCGTCTGTTTCCACACAGAGATCTTAGAAGTCTTAAGAGCTACATAGCTGAAATTCTTACCAGAAGTTATTTTGCCTGCACGCTGGTTAAGTTGGAGTTTCATCCAGATTGGATAACTATATCATATAACTACCATATAACCGAATGTGCCAGAATGAATATTTAGGATCATAACTTTTCGGTTTTTCATCCAATTGAAACCAAACTCTGGTTGCATTCATTTGAGGAGGTTGCACTTCTACTGGTTTGATCTGATAGAGATTGGACAACTATATAGTATAGCTATCATATAACCAGAAGGTTCCGGAATGAACACTTAGTAGCATAACATTTTTGTTTTGTCATCCAAATCTAACAAATCCCCCCCTGTATCCACTGTAGCCCCATCCCACTGACCTGATTTCGAGACATGAATTGTATCACCGATTCAGGGACAAGAAATCTTTTGATCGTCTTGTTTCTGGATTGTGACTAACTAGGGCAGGGAGAGCTATGCTTCTTCTTCTTCTTGATTGCTTAATATATATTGTTTTGGATCTCTAATTTCTCTATTTCTAAAATCTAAAATCTAAATCTGATTTATTCATTTGATTCTGATTAAATTTTATAACATATATTTAGCATTAATTTTACTTAAGCGAAGAACTTAAAGTTCTGTAACTCTTACAGCTGTTTCTTTTGTGCTTTTCTCTTACTTTGGAACTCATTAATCTTGAACACAAAGCGAAGTGCATAAAAAAATGTATACATAAATAAAGAAAACACAACAAACAGCAGCAGGAAAACAGCAAAAAATCTATGGCAAACTGTGTGTAAACAAAGAGGAAATAAATTTAAATCTTCTTTGCAAGCAGAAATCTAATAAAAATCCATTTCATTTGATAACAAACAGCGCGCCCAAAGAAAACCAAAACGAAGACGAAAACGAAAACGAACAATTTCAGCAGCAGCAGCAACTTGAGGCAACAACATGATGAGCAACATAAGCGGCATAAGCAACATAAGGAGAGGCAGCAGCTGATGCGCCTTGCCTTCCCTACCAGAAAATGGATTACAGCAATTTGCTTTGTTGCACAAACAGCCAAAAGGGAGCAGCAAAACCTTCAAGATCTGCCGCCGCTGGGATGTCCATACCCTGCCCTGGAGCTGGCCCTGTCTTGGACACATAAATACAAATGCTGACACCAAAAGTCTGGGCTCAACTTCTCTGAAACTCATCATTATGTTTGGGAAGAGTGATAGAAACTGTGTGGAGTCATAAGGCCTTCAGAATGTATCACTCATCGGTGATAGATAATGATCTATAAGACCCTTTGCCCAAAGGGTCACAGCTAGTGGACTGAAATTGTCCTACAAGTTGCATTTGATCAGCTAGAAGCGGTTTTGGTAAACTAAAACTCTGCAAGTGGATCAACATTTGGGTTTGTTTTCCAGAACGGAAATTCTTCAGCCACATCAACATCTTACAATTCTTGTTTCATTCTGGCATTGAAGTGAGTTGAGTTGGCCAACCGTAAGGTGGAGTTATCGACACTCCTAATGCTAGTCCTTGGTAAGACTTGAATCATGTAGTAGGGCCAACTTCTTCTGCTTCAACAGCTGCAATTCTTAGCGGATTCCTGCTATTTGCTCTGTAGCAAACATCATAAAATCGAACATATATCTACTATATATCTCAGCTCCAACAAAAACCCCCAGGAGTGTATTCAACTTTCTGCTATCTAAGCAGCCTTAACGACATAACAAGATGATAAACCATAGAATGCTAAGAACTATTAATAGAGTTTTGCGGTTTGTTTGGCCTCCAGAAATTTACATAATCAACAAATAATTATGCCACAGATGCAGCAGCAGCCCCCGCCACACACACACAACCACAGCCTAGACTTAATGTCCACACAGGCAAACACTGGCGGTGGTGTCAGAAGTTTGTACTTGGACCCTGCTTGGATTGCTTGGGGTTGCTGTGGGAGGGGGGGCATGTCAAAAGTTGCCAAAGCGGGGGAACACCATATGTGCTCCAGACGCCAACACTCGCTGTGCCCAAGAAGCCTCATAGATGCCAGGATGGCGATGGTTATGGCCATGGCTGGCAGTTAGCGGGGGCAGGGCCAAAACTCTAATGGACAATTGACCCTCATCAGATGAGGCAAGCGTATGAAGCCCAAGCTGGAGATGGAGATGGAGCTGAAGCAGCAGCAGCAGCAGCAGCAGTAGCAGCATGCGGTTACATTTGATGTTATGCTTGTCAAAGTGGTCGAGTGGGTTTTGGGTTGGCGCCCAACCCA
Organism: Hirtodrosophila duncani; assembly: GCA_037043425.1. Classification (NCBI taxonomy): domain Eukaryota; kingdom Metazoa; phylum Arthropoda; class Insecta; order Diptera; family Drosophilidae; genus Hirtodrosophila; species Hirtodrosophila duncani. The sequence continues at coordinate 2,712,493 of JBAMBM010000704.1, read as the reverse complement.
CAAAATGATGCCATTGTACATGACAATATGTGGCCAGGCGCTGGAGCTGAGGCCAGTAAGCCGGTTGCCCAGTTGCCCAGTTGAAGCAGCAGCACTGATGCTGCTGTCCGGGGGTAGCTTTTAAAGTAATTGCAGGGTATCCAAGGCCAGAGCTGGTGCCGATGCCGATGCCGATGCTGATGCTGGAGATGGACTAAAAGTGCAGCCTGCTCAAGTGAGTTTGAAAGGCAGCAGCCATAAACATGCAAACTCAATTAAAACGATTTCTCATTAACGGCATTCATTCATTGACAGGCTGCCATAGCCGACATGCCACTGCCACTGCCACACCATAGCATACCATACCATGGCCATGCCACTCATCGATACACTCACCCGACAAAAATGCCTCGAGGAAAGGGCATCAATGCCAATACCAACAATAACCAACTCCATTAGCCCCATGGCCATGAGGCCATCGCTCTCTCTCTCTCTATCTCTCGCTTTGCATGTGTCTACACTGTAAAATAATCTATATATATATATATATATATCTGCCTATTTTCGTTGATGATTTCAGCAAGGAATCTCTGAGTCCAAGTGAACGTCTACTGTGTCTGTGGGCACAGACAACATCTTGCAACATCTTATAGAAATTGTTGCACTAAGTCTGCTTAAGCCTTGGGAAGCCAGATGGGAAGCCATTTTTTGTCACAGTGTAGCCTGTCGGATTTCATTAATTATCGTTTGTAGAAGTCACCACCGGTCGGTGGCCCCGCCCCCCACCATATCGTTGTCCCCCACCAACTATTGGGCCTGGCCTCCAGCCCAAGCCGCCGCAGTTGATAAATGCAAATGAAGCGCATGATTTACTTGCGGCCATCCATGGGGATGCCTTGGTCATTGGTATGTTCACATCAAGCCCAACACTGGATATGTATATGGATAGACCATAAACTACATATTGTTAGGGGAAGCCTAAACTATTCAAATGCCACAAGATTAGAGGGTCACATTTATTTGATGGGCAGGGAAATACATTTAAAGTGAAAAGTTAAAGTTGTAAATTTATAGAATTTTGTTGAATTTTTGTCTAGCTCTTAAGTTGTATGCGCAGTGGTCTGAACTGAATAGTCCACTGGCAATATGTTAGACTAGCTAATTCAACACTTGGAAGTCCCACGCAGTCGGCAAGTAGATAGCGGAATACATGCCTAGGGGTCAAAGCAATGGAAGACTCACGAATAGTTATGCCGCGTTGGCCATTGACCCCTATGCAGGTATAGCTGCTATCTACTTGTAATGCAGCGGTGGCGAATAACCGCATCAGATCAAAAGCAGGGATCAAAAGACCTAACGAAATCAGTTTTGAAGCAGTTTTTCTGCCGCAAAGTTCAATTGATATCAGATACAATATCAAATCGCAGCGAGGAACATATGAACGACTTGGTGGCCGCAAGGACAACCGTATAACAATGGAAGGTTTATGTAAGTCTAAGCCTATTACCGTCATTAGTATGTCCAGAATCATATAGGGGGAGGTAATAGTAGACAGACAAAGATAGACAGAGACAGAGAGAGAGAAAGAGACGGTATCAGTGTCTGGCAAAGGATTCTTGTTGCACACACGCATTTAGTGGCGTAGAGAGCCAGAGGGGATCACAATTGCTCCATTTTCTTAAAGTAACAGTTCCAGTTCTGAGCCAGTGTCAACCCCCCACCTGGCCACGCCCCTGCACAGCTGGTTACAAGCTGGCTGGCTTTTAAGTCGCCCTATGAATTGGCAACTTTAACAAAGCCTTTAAAACACGACATATGATGTGTTTCTTTGGAAGTTGCCGTCGCCGTGGTGGGTGTAGGGGGGAGGGGCTGCGAGACGTAAGTCAGCAGCTAAGTCAAATATATTTTAAATTATGATAAATTGACTTTCGGCTAAGAAACTTGACTTGGCCAAGGCGACGACAGAAGAAAAAGTGGCGCTGCCAACTTTTCGCTGAAAGTTCAACTCGAGGGTGGTTCATGTTGGGTGCTGGGGGGAGGGGAGGTTGTTGGTTGGGCCTGGGCGGCTGCTTTTGTCATCTTATTATGCAGAAGAGAGTCTGCCAAAGCGTGACAATGAGACAATGCCTGGCCTGTGTTGTCGTCATCGTCATCGTTGTAGTCCTTGTTGTCCTTTTCCCTTGCTTTATCTTTTTGGCAAGTGCATTACAGTGTTTACTCCTCGCCCCCGTCTATGTCTAGTTGAATTTATTTGTGACTCTGTACGAGGCAACATTTCCCTGTACGCTGTCCAACAGCAATTTGCAGTTTTACGCTTACTTAAATTGTGTCCAAAATGACGAAGGGCAAACGAAAGCAACAAGGACAGCACCAACTTCAAATGCACTACAATCACTTTGGAATAGTTGCAAAGTGCTTAAAGAGGTGTTCTATATGTTCTATATTTACCAAAACATGTCTGATCGAAGGCTGTGTGGAGTGAGTGTTCTTTAGCATTTGATTTAAGGTTCTGAGCAGCGTTCTAGCCATAGCTATGTTAACATTTATTCGTGTGTAACTACAAGAGAGACTTCACAGCTATATGCAATGCTTTGATGAGATTGTATTTCGTGTTTAGATCATTGGATCCTCATGCTATATCATTCACTTCAATTTATCAACTGCAAACTCAGGGACAGAGCCCTCTTTTTAGCTCTCTGTCTTCTTCTACAATCATGCATCAGTTCGACAGTCAAGCTCTTCATTCTTACCCAGATGATCGTCATAGTTTCCTGCAAGTCAAATGCTTTATCAATTTCACAAGACTCCTTCAAGAGTTCACAAAAGTGGAACTTAGATCCTTAGGAACTGTGGGCGGAGGCTTTGGCTTCCATCCACATCGACACACAAGACTATGAAAGGGTTCGTGCAGCAAGTTTACAAGTCACCCCACGTCCAGTGGCGGCGTAAAATTTTTTTATTGTTATGTGTGTTTGTTTGCGTTATTTCATTTTTTACTGCCTGACAAGGCCAGTGAGTAGGAGGGGGGCCTGTGCGGGGTGTGAGGTTATATTTTGAGTTGTTATGTTTATGTTGTCTGCTTTTGCCACACAATCGATATTAATATGGGGCATACAAATTGAAAATTATGAGGACAACCGAGGGGGTGCTTGCGGTGGCAGGAGGGGGACTTTTGGCTTTATGTTTGTATGGTATGTGCTAGCGGTACAGTCGTGCTTTTCCACGTCCACTTGAAACTGTAAATTGCCGTCTGCTGTTTAGTTTAGTTTTTGTCTTAACGAGTGTGGCTGTTCACTCGCACTCATTTGCAATCATTGCATATCAGTTTTTAGCTGTTGGCTTGCGTTTTCTTACTTTAGATCAGACTAAAGATTTCAGCGACTTATAATGATTAACAAAAGCGTAGCCTTGCTTTGTTATTTGGTGCTCGAAGTAAGAGTTCGCCGCAATCACTTCTAAGGAGCGCCCTTTACTTCGCAAGCTCTGGCTAGAGAGAGACAAGTTATCATTCCTGGTCAAAGCAAAGAGCCGAATGCTCTATCTCTCTCTCTCTCTATCTCTATTGCTCTCATACGCTGCTTATTGCTATTGCTACTTAGGGCTACTACTAAGTTAAACTACCTCTCTTGTTTATTGGACATTTTTTAGGTTCTTTCTTATCGTTTTTCTCCTCCAAGTATAGTATAAAGAAGCCTTATCCCTGCGTATCACAACAAGTTTATATCTAGCATCAGCTTGGCTTACTAGAACACAGCTTTTGCTGTCTACTTTTCCACTTCAAAATCCATAAAAAGGTTAGCAAAGTTATATAGATTGTAGAAATTCGAATGGCTCCCTGGGCGCTTATTTTGAATTGAACAATCTATTAAGCCTGGTGTGCTTAGACCTTAATAACTTGCCCAAGTACGCAAATGATAAATCATGACACAAAACATCATTGCATTCCGGCAGGGCTCCCTAATGCATAACTTAATTGTACTTGCTCCACGCTTTATGCTCACAATTTGCATTTAAAAATCCTGAATATCAGCGGAGCGGAAGGAAGTGAAAGAAATCTAAAACAAAACCCACCACAAGTTGATGTTATCTGTTAAGAGCATGCATCTTCTCGACTATGGATATGGGCAAGGGTGTGGGCTGTGGGCTGTGCCTAGAATCCAAACTGAAAGTTTCAGGCTTTAGCAACCCCTAGCACCCCCAGCACCACCAGCAATAGCACCCCACCATCTTAGTCCATATGCAGGACTTGAACCCTCTCCACTGCGTGCGTGTGCGTGTGTCATTCGAGTCCAAGTCTGCGGCCTGTTACGTAATTTGATAAGAATGTATTCCGAAGCTCCCTTCCTGATAGTCCTTTTTACTTTCAACATTTACATAATTTTATTTGTCTTTATTTGCCTCTCAAACCAAACACAACAACAACAACAAATCGTTCCGATTTCAATTGAATTTGGACATTAGTTTGTCCAGCCAATTCTTGCCTCTCTCTTTTTTTGTGTCTTTGTGTTCTTTTTTTCTGTGTGTCCGAAAGACCTTTATGAAATTTGTGCTGCTTGCTTGACAAATTGCCGAGATTTGCGTTTTGGGTTTTCTGGTCTTATGGTTTTTATGGCTTTAATGGCTTTACTTTTTACCTTGTTTCTGCTTTTTTTCCTTTTTTTTCTGACCGTTTTTACCTGAAATGAAAAGCGAGCTTTCGCCTTTTGTTCCAGGCACAGAAAAAGCCTGCTAATTGTGAGGCTTTGGGCCAGAAATTCATTGAAAATATAACGAAGGCAGGTGCCATATTATATAATATATAGGTATATAGCATATATATATATATATTAAGAACAAGGACTGGAGTGGATATTCTGACTATGAGATAGCTGAACTAGTGAATTCTTGTTCAAACTTTTGAGGTATAAAGTGGAAGTTGGAGAAATTTTGTCTAAAAACAAACCTTCAAGCTGGCGAACTTTAACCCATAACTAAGACTCGATGTCAGTCAGATCTGATATTATTTGTGTGAAGAAAAACACGATAAAATCCTGTAACTTGGTGTTGATAGAGCTGCTGGGAGAGCTGACTTCCTTCTCAGAGGATTGGCTTTACACATTTGGTTGCCAAAGTCCAGTCCAAGCCATCACAACTAGAGGAAACACAAACCTCCCATGACTTCGTTTGGGCGAAGAAAAACACGATCAAGTCCTCTAACTTGGAGCCGCTATGAGAGCTGACTTCCTTCTTAGAGACTTGACACATTTCATACATTTGGTGCAAGAAAGCCCAGTCCAAGCCATCACAACCCTCCAATAGCTGCCTCTCATATAATTTGCTATCGATGTGGCTCACTTTTGATTACTAAAAGTCCAATACAAAACCGCTACAATACTTTGAAATTTGGTAATTGGTTTGTTTTCCAGGTGATGAAGGTTACCTCTTCCTTAGTGGCCTCAGCTCTTGATATCAGAAGGCCATTAAAAGGCCATTACAAAACTTAAAGCTGCAGTTTTTAGAGTAATATACTTCTGGTGAAGAGGCTGTAGCTTGGGCAAACGAGCCAAGTCAAACCAGAGCTAAGGCAAGTCTCAAATGGCTTTGTCTAGAGTGATTTGCAGGTGATGAATCACTTCTGCCTTGGTGGATTGATACCAACTTAAAATTTTCCATTTGCTGCGATAAATTCCAAGCAGAAGCCGAAACAATGCTCTAAAATGCGTTCATAAATGTGATTTGGAAAGATATGGCAAGCTTTTGCTATCAGAAATCTTCAGAAAATCTTCACAAAAACAGAGAAGTTTCTTCTTTGAGTATTAGGAAAGCCATCACTGTAGTTAGATATACTCACATCTGCCATAGAGGCTCGCTTAAAACTCTAAATTTTGTAATATGTTATTACCTCTTACATACACCTACACGCATACCATATACCCCTTGCTGAATCAGTCTGGGTATTAATAAAAGCAGCGGCACAATATCGTGCCAAAATGCGCAACATTGAAGTTGAAGCGACGCCAAAGGAATTTCCTGCTGACATTTTTTAATTTTACACTTGACTGACTGGCCGGCAGCGGACTGCGACTCCAAGCGGAGTCTATTGGCAAGTACCAACCCCAACCCCAACCCCCGCCACGGCCAAGCCTCCCCCAATTGGTAGCAAGAGCAGTCAAGCTGGATTACATCAGGATTATGCCTTATATGAATGTATATATATAGGAATATATTTATATATATGTGTATAAGTATATATGTATATATGTATTTATATATCAAATTTGATATGCGCTCGTAAAATGCAATGCGACCAAAAGTCACAAAATACAACGACAAGGCATGTCCCGGCTGTTTTGCGCCGGCTAAGGCTGCTTTGAGCAGGTAAAATGTTATAGTTTATGACAATTCCTGACATTTTGCCAATATGTGAGGCAGTTGAACTTTGGCTAGCCGAAGCTTATATATCCTTTGTGGAATTATGTTCATGCTAAGAGAAGAAAGAACAACTTGGCAGTCTGATTCGTGCCAGCTTTCATATAGAAAAGGTTTATGGTGGCAGGCATCAAGCCTGACAGCTGCTATTGGGGACCTCCACCATATATGAGAATAAGATAGATTTGTAAATACTGTTGGTTAAGAGGCTTAAGGACAAACGAGTTCCTTCGGTTGTATTAGAAGTCCGTCGGACAAGGCAGTAGCTCATTCTGTAACAAAGAGAAATTTCCCTGAGAAATTTCTAAGCAGAAAAATCACGAAAAAAAAAACAATATTTTAAGGTTCCTCAGCCGCTTCACATAATGTCCCAAATGAATACAGATATTAATATATCCCAGCCTGGCTTTAACTATTTCATAGATCTATCTTTAGATCTTTGTAATCCAATTCCATTCAATTCCATTCAGTTCAAATCAAATGTTACATTTATCAAAAGGTGAAAGTCGTCCGCCAAAGGAGGAAACAGTATTTAGTATCGCATACAAAGCGACTTGCTTCGTTCAAGCGGATGTGTGTGTGTGGGTGTGTGTGTGTGTGTGAACAGACGAAGGAGCAGGAGGACATACAGACAGACAGTCAAAGTCCACGACACCCAGCTCAAAGGCAATGCGAACAGACAGGCGTCGAGACATCGCACAGACACTGAAAGCGACACGATTGGCATAAAACGGAACGAAATGGCCAACAACACTGCACTGCAGACAACATGGCCAAAAGCGTTGCGTTTGCCGGCGATATGATATCATGGAGATGAGCTGCTCAATGGCTGGCTGTGGGCGAAAGTAAGCCAAGACTGGCCCCAACAAAGGCAGGCCAAGGGCGAAGGATTTCTGTTGCCGCCGCACGCACTTTGCGAGCAGACAAAGATATGGATTGAGTTGGCAGGGGAGAGAGAGAGAGAGACGGAGGGCGATAATCAGCGCAAGTATCAGCATGAAAAGTGTGCACGGCTAAAAATTGATGAGAAGCTATAAGAGAGGCAAATATTTAAAAATAAAAGAATGTGGGTGAAGAAAACTTAAGAATTTCCCAATGGGTTGTCGATGCTTTTGAAAACAATCTTTCCATTTGCTTAATGATTTTGAATTAGTAAGCATTTCGTTCAAGGGAAAATCAGAAAACGAATGCATTGCCAGGCAGCCGCTGCCCGAAAACAGAAAGAGAGAGAGAGAGATTGTAGAGAACCTTGGCCTCCGCTCGTCCATCCTAATTGAGCTTTCGGCAATGCAAAATTAGCAACTGGTTACTGCTGTTTTGACTCGCAAGTAAAGAGAGGATTCCTCTCTCCCCCACTCTCTATCCTCTCTCTTAAAACACAGAGAAAAGTTTTGCCAAGCTTGTCTTTTCCAAGTGTAGATGATTTAAGCCCAATGTGGGATGAAACATCTTAGTTTTTGGGGTCACTCTGCACATTCGCCTTAAGTAAGGCCAAAGCAGGAGGGGGGATGGTTTTCCCGACTGCCTCGCATAATTTATGCAAACTAAATTTCCACTTGAACATTTTATTTCAGTTTGGTTCCCTCCCTCCCCTGGCTTCCTCCGCCTCCTCCGTTTCAGCAATTAAATGAAACACAAATTTCTTGTGCTGCAACAGACATCGAGCTCGTACTCGTCCTCGTCCTCGTACTGCTGGTGGCACTTGGGGCATTATTTATGGCCATGCCTGAAGTGGTTGGCATATTGGATGGCTTTGCCTTTGGCTTTCAATTTGGATGATGATTCGTTTCGTTTCGTTTCGCTCTCGTTTGGGTTTGGCGTGTGGAAGGATCTTGGCAACACAAATTGCAATTAATGAAAACCCTTAACCCAAAGCAAACAAATCGAAAAAGCATTCAAGTTGAAAATCCGCTTCGGTCAACAGAATTTTCACTGTCTTTACATTTTCAATACTTCGGCTTGCCGCCAAGCGCTTTCCCAAACAGACGCACACACACACACACACACACAAATTACATAAAGTTAATAACGAAAATCTTGTTTTCAACATAAACAACAAATATGCAAATGACTTAATAACATTGCAAAACATGCCGCATTGCCGCAAAGCCGCCGCGACGGCGTGCCCCGTTGGCAGCAGGGTGAACGCTGAAGTTGCTGAAAGCAAGAGGTATGTGTACATAGAGGCACGTGCTGGCAGCAGTCCTTTAGCGGCTTATGTAAATGAGAGAGCGAATGACAGAGAGACAGAGAGAGAGAGAGAGAGAGAGAGGGAGGAGAGTGGAGAAAGCCAAAGACAGCAGAAGCATCTCATTTCATAATTGCTAATCGAAAGCGAAGGGCATCATTCAGTATTATTTCTAGCTGACTTTCTGGGAGCCCCCGCTGTCGCAATCATTTGCATAATTTACTGTTTACTTGAAACAACCGTTAGGAGTAATATCTTTATCTATAATTAAGCTCCAACTCTATACAGATTTTCAATTTAAAGATGTAGAAATTTGTTATAAGTTCAGCTCAATCGTCTCAATTCAAACCTATCCTGACTATGACTATGCTATGGCATTGCTAAGGCTATGCTCTGGCTTAGAGATCAAGTTGCTTAAGCGAGCCCCCCCACCACTCAGTGACACGTTGGCGGGTGATAAAAATGAGAATTGAAATTTATGATTTGTGATTTGCAGCTGTTTTGTGCAATAAAGTGCATGAACTGCATAAATTGCACACAACTGTACCCAAGCAGAGCTTTGAAAGCGTGTTAGCCAGCTTGTCAGCTTGTTTCGGAGCCGTGCCCCTTGGGCGTTAATTGCCAACTTTTGGCGCAACATCATAAACAAAAACCCAATTTCCGTCAAGCAATAAAACTTTAGTTATAACTTGCAGCTTTCGGTTCCATTTTGGCATTGGCAAAAAGCTTAAAATAATAGCCGCAAAGTATGCAATACTAAAAAGCGGGACATGGCTGGCCCTGGCCATAAAACTGGGCCCAACATGAACACAAGCACACACACACACACACACACAATATAAACGCCCCAAAAGTGGGCAACCATCTTTCACTGACCAAAGCGCAAAGTTTCTTAACCCTTGGAGCCCAAAGCCTTGGCAGCAGCTCTCAACGACAATGGTATAAGATGATGATGGGCAAGGCGATGTTCGAACGGAATGCCACAAAAAACTTGCAGCATACATTGCGTCGCAAGAAGAAGAGGTCACAGAGGATGAATAGCCTTAGCGAAAGGGAAACTTGTGCAAAAAAAAAACAGAGACAACAGAGCAGAAGAGACCGAAAAGCAAGTCTCAGACGAAAGAAAGTAAGAACCTTGCTCTGACAGTCCACTGTCAAAACTTTTTTGATTATCTTAATTGCGATTACGGGGAAAATGGGAAACTAACTAGGGTGTGGGTAACGAGGAAAATCAGCCAAAGCCAAAGCAACCACCAATCCAACCCAAGACAAGGCAGGCAACGTGGCCGTGGCTAACCCCAAAACAGTGGGACAACGTGGACAGACAAAGGCACAGAAGAGATAGTCGGACAATTGCACTGCCGAATACAATTTATAAACGCCAAAAGTAGACAAAAAAATTATATGTTTATGCTAGGAATTTCTTGTATCTAGTCGCACTTGTCATACCCTTTGTGGAGGCATAAGAAAATAGTCCTGAAATTGGGTGTTCAGGGCAGAAATGACTGGAGTGTGTCAGGTAAAGTCCATTGTCAAGGCGATGGCTTTGATTGTTTCGGGTAAGATCCACAATGCACTATTTGGAAGGGGAATCTCAATCATATATATACTATATATAATCTGTCTTTAGCATACTTCCCATTTCTCTCTAATATAAACTATGCTTTATCTTTTACATACTCCCTTTCACTCTCCCTCATACATACTTTGCTGTATCTATATTCTCTCACATACTCTCTTCCTAAAGCAGGGTATCAAAACTAACCCACAACAAGCCTGCCATAAAAATGGCAAAAAGAAAAAACTCCCCTCATTCGAAATTAGGCAGACAGACAACTCGAGTTGCTAACTTCCAACTTCATTTCTTACTCTAGCCGCCCCCCAGTTGAAATTAACAAGATTGAGCCAACCCCAAGCCCCAACCCCCCGATCCAACTCCACCCATGACGAAAGGCAATGCAAGAAATTGGGCTATCAAAAAGCTGGCCAAAAACTTTTTGCAGCAAAACACAACTCACATGTGTGGCCGCTGTTTTTCCACTGGACCTTGTCTAGGGCTGGCCAGCGTCTGGGGGTTTAGGGGCAGGGGCTTGCTCACAAAGTTTGGCTCAACTTAAATTACCAGCGCACTGTTTTCTCTGTTTCTCTAAGCAACAATACGAGACCCCTCCCCAAGAGCGACATAGAGAACGCATAATCGCAATTGGAAAATAATAATAACTGCGAGTCGAGTTTGCTTGGCAAAGCCAGAATTTGTGATTATGTGTGGGACTTGTTCTGGGTGCCCAAAAATATACTCCAAGGGGGAAGCGATTTAAGGCCACATTAACTTTAAAGACGCCGCAAAGTATGCTAAGCAAACAAGCAAAGCGAACAAACAATTGAAACCCCAACAAAAAGGTAAAAGCTTTTTTTAGTTAAGCAAAAAAACAGAAAATCTAAAAAATGGCAAAAATGTGAATTGGCGTTATTAACATTGTTATGCGTGTGTGTGTGTGTGTGCGTGTGGTTGCAACTTTTGTGCAACTCAGCTGCTGTGGAAAAGCATTTTCATGTCATTGCAACTAAATCTGCAAATATTTCAACTCAAATTTGGCAAAGCTTGGCATTTGTAAGAGCTGTCTAAACTAATAACTCCTGGGGTAGGGGTGTGAAATAAGAGGAGGGTGGGCAACGCGGGGCTAGGGTGACATTCGGAGGGGTTTCAACAACAAGCACAACGGCCAAACTAACATCATTAATGTGGCAACTTTTCGTTTTATAGAATTATGAGATTGAGATTTCAATGAGAACATATTTTTGGAATTTTTCGGGTTTGTTTCAATCTCCAGTTGTCCAAAGCGAGGGGAGGTTAATAGCTATACCCCAGACAAGAGAGGAGAGCTAACTTTTTGCATACCAGATGTCAGGTTAGAAAGAAACAACATAAGCAGTTGACAATGTTCAGGCTATAATTACACCCAGGCGACCTTTTTTTATGGCTACCTTATGTGCAGGTGGTAAATATAAGATTTCTCTTAGATCTCAAACAACTTTTATACGGAAGGCCGACTTACCAGCTCGATCCTGATCAAATTTGGTCAACTGACGTGGACGAATTTGCTGCGCGCCCAACATTACGTCTCGTTCCCTCTTTCTTCTGACAAACACAGCGCAAGGAATGTCAATACTACTATTTGCACAATGAGCAAGGCAGCTATATGACATATATATGATCGGTTGTATATACTACATAGTCACGCAGATGCTTCCATCTATATATATTACAAATATCCTGACAAAACTATAAGTAACTCTTGTGTGGGCATAAAAACTTCATATGCAGAAGACTTTCTGAAATGAGGAGGCCGAGGCCATTGGCTGATTGTGTTTCAGCGTTGATGAGTTCCATAATTATTTGTTAATTTCAATATATATATATATCTATATATACGTATATATGTTTAATCTTTCATTTGACATACTTATATATAGATATAAATATATTTGTATAAAAAAACCCATATGTAAATGTAAAGCGAAAAAGTCTGTTACTTTATGCAAATAATGGGCACAATATGTCATTGGGCCTTCACTCAGGCTTCGATGAAGTGTGGCTGACAGAGTTGAGCAGCGCAGGAGTCTGTGTCTGTGCGGGTGGGTGGGGATGTGGTTGTATGATGAATCACACACACACACACACACACACACACACACACACATATGTGTATATATATATGCCATATAAAATGTATAAAATATTGGCTGTCTACACGAGAGAGACACAGAGGCGTCAGCCAGAGCAAGCTGATATTGCGGGCGGACGGGGTGCCGCAGCGGGCAAAGTGGTGACAAGAAGCCCAACCTGGGAATTCAATTTATATGCAAATGATATGCAGGCAGCAAAGACAAATATGTATATATATAAGTATGTGTTCTTGTACATTATCTACACACATACAAACATACAAAAAATATCAAACGAATTTTAATCACATTTTTATTAAAAATATAATTATGTGGCTGGCTCTATGTGTTGGTGATACGGCTCTGTTGTGATGGTGGTGCTGCTGCAATGTGGGTGAGGTATATATGTATATGAGACTAGCAATTTAACATGCTCTCTTGTAGTTACTACTGAAAAGTTGTAAGGCCAAGAAAGCCCACCAGAGTGTGATTTGCCTTGAGTGTTTGCACCTTGCTGGCATTAGGATTGGCCTCTAGTTTGGACCCACATGCAATTGGAATTTGCTAGCTGGTGTGAAAACTTCAGCCTCCTACTTATTCCCGTTTGACCTGTGCGTTGTTCCTAAATCAATCAGTCATTATCTATGGCTTGTCATTATCTATAGATTATCATTATGCCCCTTCTCAGTCTCAGTTAAATATTTCAGCTTTTCATATTGAGCCTAAAAGTATGCTTCAGTTTCTTTCATAAACTTTAATGCGAAATTTGATTTGAAATTCTTAAACAAAATAAATATCGTACAAAAATGATACATATATATACACATGGTATATACAAGGGCTTTGCTCCAGCTCCCTGAGTTACGTCAGATCTCAGACCAGCCCACATCCACATCCACATCTTAGGTAAAGTAGCGTGTTCCCTCAGAGTATTCGTCGCGCACATCATAGGCTGTTGGCACATAGCGTCTCTCAGCATAGCTCTTTGGGTAGGTTGGCCTCTTGGTGGACTCATAGGACTCGTACTGCTCCTCCGACTCGTACTCCTCCTCCTCCCGTTCATAGGTCGGCTTGCTCGTGTAGCTGTCCTCGTAGCAACAGCTCTTGACAGTTGTTGTCTCCGGTTTCGTTTTGCACTGCTTGTATGTCTTTTTCTTGCTTAGCTTCTCCAGCACTTTCTCCTTCTTGTCCTCAAAGAAATTGAGCTCGGCCTGCTTTTTCTCCTCGAACCACTGCTTGAACTTCTCCCACTCATCCTCCTTCTTCTCCAGCTTGGCCTCCTCCTTTTCCTCAAACAAATTGAGAAAGTCCAGCTTCTTGAGGAACTCCTTCTCCTTCTTGCCCTCAAACCAGTTGAGCTCCTTTTCCTTCTTCTCCAGCAGCTTCTCGAGCTTGGGCAGCTTCACCAGCCAGCCATGTGTCAACTGCAAAGCTATCAATGAACAAACAATGCTTGTCTTAGCCATGTCTTCGCTCCTCCTGCTCCAACCAACAACAACTTACCCAAAGTGGCCAGCACGAGCAATGCCAATTGTTGTCTAAATGTTTGCATGTTGTCTTGCTTCTCTGCTCGTTGGCTTTCCGTTTGTGGCTGCTGCTGAGCTGACCAACTGGCTCTATATAAACCAAAGCAAAGCGAAGTCAAAAACCCCAAGCCTTAGCAGCTAGAGGCGCCGCCTAAGAAGAAGCACGTGCTTGCTTGCCCATGGATTGATAAGCACGTGTGCATTCTACGAGCCATGCTCCAACGCCAGCAGTCACAGCAGCTGTTAGATGATGACAACACCACCACCAACAACAACAGCAATAACAATAACGACGATGACCCAAATCTCTTAACATACCAATGATAGTTTGGTTAAAGTCACACAAAACCGAACCCTCAACCCACCACCAAGCTTCAGGCCGCCTTAGAAACGAAATTCTGAGCAATATATATGTTTATGTGTGTGTGTGTCTTCCAGGCGATGTCCTGCTGTTCATTTCCTACATTTCTTCTTGGCTTGCTTGTCACTTTGATTAGTAAGTGAATTATTTTCACATACCCTCTATGAGAAGGTTGTAGATGAAGCTATGGCAAGCAAGTGTAGTTGGGAACTGTTTGCTCTGGAACAGAAACCACATTTCCAAGTGCTGTAAAACCGATCAACTATTGGTAGTCATCGCCAGTGTTGATAAGCAAGAGTTATCGATGAAATGTCTGCCTCTTCGTTGAATAAGAGACACGCAGGAAGGGACAAATGAACTTCCCAGTGTCTTCCCTAACAAATATCTAACGACAACTTGAGAACTGCTTAAGCTTGATGATATACCTACTTCAGGCAAGTCCTGCCTATGTCATTCCAGGGTATACAAGCTTCGATTTGCCAAAACGCAGACTACGTCTTGTTGTTTTCATCCAAATGGTGTGCAATAATTTCTCAACAAAAACAATTCAGCAACATTTGCGCAGATTTTAATGGCACAAATGTCCAACAACAACAATAACAGGAACAGCAAGAGCAACAATAACAGAGCAGTTCAGGGCAGGACAGAGGGTTAGTTGGGATAGAACCTGGGTCATTCAAGTCGTTGTCCAGCGGGCAACTTTAATTGCATGCGCTGGCTGCCGTTGCTCTTGCTGCTGCTGCTGCTGCTGTTGCTGTTGCTGTTGCTCCTTGTGTAAGGAGGAAAACAACTAGAAGGAGGCGCTAATTGACTTGCCTGCTGGCCATTATGGGCACAAGGGGGGGAATGAAGGAGGTGTCTATGTATTTGTTGCCGCTGATGTGTTGAAAGTGGAAGTTAAATTGTATTTGTTTTAGTGCAATTGGTCTGGAAGGAAGAGGGGCGGGGGGAGTTGAAGGAATTGTGGCAAACGTGCAGCGGCTGCTAACTGGCCAATGGGTTTGGGTAACCCCAATTTGACATTGGAATATATGCTGAACTACACTGAGCCGAATAGGTGAAAGAAACGAATGCCAAACGGGATCGAAGTAAAAGTGATAATTTAAGATCACATGACTTAGAACCATCAATTAGCTTTGATAGACTTTGCTCCTTCACATTATTTCTTATAAAACAAAAGAACAAAGACAAAATTTATATATGCTTTATGTAATATCAATATTTATTGTGAGATATACTTGGGATATACATGGGATATACATGGGATAATCATGGGATATACATGGTGCATTTTGACTGATGAACAGACTCCAAGGATCTACGTTGCATGCATATATATACGCGATCCTCTCATACCCGTATATATCTGCATGCCATTGTGTGCTGTTGAGAAAATGGAAGATTGAAAAAATTGTTTGAAATTGAACTCAAAGTTGGTATTAAAGCTTCAGCTAAGCGAAGATCTACTTACCTTGTGTCGCTGTTGTCAGATCTCGGAGTGTCTTCGAAGAGTCCTTGGGGCCGAACATTGTTTTTGTGATGATATGATATGAAGATGACGGGTCTTCATGGATGTGAACTGGAGGGACGAGAGAGATGTAGAGGGACATTTGCAAGAGGTTTAGAAAAGTGTTTGTCAACTTACACAATTCGATCAGAATTTGATCGTCCATGGAGAACTGCGCCTCAGTATGTGCTTATGTAAGTGGAGAGAGGATTCCTTGATTGATTGATTGATTGAAGAGTTTACCTTTGATTTGGAGGAATTTGTTGTTGTTAATATGGTTTATATATCAATAGGCTTAACGAACTACAAGTATCGCCAGGCCATGCAATTACCGCTTATATGTGTCTGCGTCGTATCGATGTAGATCGCTGTTCTAGTTCTTTGAGTGTCCTTTCGTGAATCGCTGTTCTTGTTCTTGTTGTTCATTTGTTCCGCTGTTGTCTGGGGGAAGATAAACTCACTTGAAATTGAGAATCAAAATTGCAATTAACAATTACCTAGTGGATAGATGCTGCTGTTAGTTCGTATGTTTGTGTGGAGTCCGTGTGGTGTGGCACATGCCGCACATACACTACATAGTGTATGTTATCCTGTCGTCGTGGCATCCTTCTGAGCAACGACTGCAAGAGGCAAGGTGAAGGAGAATTTGTCAATGTTCTTGGCACAAAAAATTGCAGTTGCAGTTGGAAGACGCTGTTGTTGTTGTTGTCTTACAGATTTGGATAATCTTTTGAGTATTGTTTGAGTTCAGTTTTTGCATTCATATTTGATTTTGAAAGAGAAACAGAAACAGTTTGATTTTGAAACAGAAACAGGAACAGAAACAAGGCGTATAAACTTTTACTTCAAAATTTTGTTCACTTCACAATTTTTTCACATATTTTTTTGTTTTTTTTTAATAATTTTTCACATTTTTCTAGATGTGTTCCTCCTCTCAGGTTTCGTGTTGAACTAAATTATTCTCTAGCTGCTTTTCCTTGACCGAAATTTGAGGTGTCACAATTCAATGCAAAGCCTACGTAGGTATAAAATTTTGTTATTTGTAAAATTGCTGGACAATTTGGAAATGTTTATCAAGAACAAGGAAAGGTAAGTTCTCCCAGTGCGGACACTTTCCCATCACACTGCAATAGGCATGCGAACTGCGGCTTGCCTTTGTAGTGGGCGAATTTCTTTGATTTGAATATGGAATCTTGTTTATCGTTCCAGGAGATCATCGCATTAGTGTACAGAATTCTCTGGAGAAGAGTGTTCTCTATTTCTTTATATATATATATATATATATATATTACTATCTATATATATATTTATTATTATTTATAAGCTAAAAGTTCAAACTGTTGAGGAAGAGCTCTGTGACTTTGTGGCCATGAAATTTGTTCTTTTTAATATTTCAAGGGCTTGCCAAATTGAGTTTCAGTGTATAATATATTTGCCTCATGCTGCTGTTTGTGTATTTGCTATGTGTGTGTTGAGTGTGTGTGTTCGTGTGTGTTGTGTTATGGCTATTTGTGTTGAGCAAACAGTTTGCTAAATTAATTGCACACCAACTATTATTTGCCTGCTTGTTTGTCTTCCTGGCTGACGATGTATAAGCGAGAGTGTGTGTGTGTGTGAGTGTGTGTCTGCATGTGTATGAGTTTTTCATTTTGTTTTTTCTACGCACGTACTCAGTTGTTGTTGCTGTTGTTATTGTTGCTTATTAATATTTGCCCTGGCAGAATTAAATTGCTCAAAAGCTTTGGAAAAGAAATGAAATCAATTAATTTGTTATTAAAATCGAAAGAATTTTTCGCCAGGCCACAACTCACAGATGCCTCTGCAGGAATTAGAATGGGCCTGGTCCTGGTCTTGCTACTCCTTAGCTTGAATATATTTTCCATTAGAGAGAGAACTGCAGATGATCAATGTGAACATCAGCTTGAGGTTTGTAAATTCTCTTTCAAATTTCACCTCATTTGCATTTCTTTGTTTATTTGTTTTCATCCAACTTTATCGCTGTGTTTGCTTTGTGTTTGTTTTTGTTTTGCATTGTTAACTTGTTTATGTTCACACGCTTGTTGTTATCATATATATATATCTACATGAATTCCACAATTTTCTGCTGGGATTGCAGAAACTCAATTCAAGCACAAGTAAAACATAAGAACATATTGTTGTTTTTTTTTTTTAATAAAATTTATAAATTTATTTTTAAAAATATAAGAAAAAATGTTAAGTTATCCAAAAAAAGAAAAGAAAACCCTCTCCGTTGTTCAGTCTCTCCTCTGTGGTTGATTTGTTTAACTGCTATTTGGGTATGCGTTGATTTTTGATGTTGCCCAATTCCAAAGGCAGATCTGGCAAAGGTTCCCAAACTCCATTCGCCGCCTCGGCAATAATGTCATTGATATTCTCATTCTCAAAGCCGCTTGAATTGTTGTTGTCATCGTTGTTTGCCTCTGTTGTCGTTGTTGTTGTTGTGGTGGTTGTTGTTGTTGTTGAGCGACGACGCGGCTTTCTGCCCTTGCGTCCCTTGCGGTGTTTCCTGTGCTTACGCATATGTGGGCCAACCTTGCCATAGATGGCGGGATATGGCGCCATGGTGAATGTGGGTAAGGTTGTAGTGAGTGGTGTTGTTGCTGTTGTTGTTGCCAGAGATTCGCCTGTGGCTGTTGCAGTTGCTGTTGCATTGCCGCTGCTGGCAGATGTGGCAGATGTTGCTGCAGCTGTGGATATTGCTGTTGAGGTTGACGATGATGCAACAGTTGTTGATGTTGCTGCTGTAGTTGTCACTGTTGTGGGTGTGGATTCTGTGGATGTGGCTGCTGTTGCTGCTGTGCTTGTCTCAGCTGTGGATGTTGGTGCTGCTGTTGTTGTGGATGTTGTTGCTGCTGTTGTTGTGGATGTTGCTGCTGTGCTTGTCTCAGTTGTGGATGTTGCTGCTGCTGTTGTTGTGGATGTTGCTGCTGTGCTTGTCTCAGCTGTGGATGTTGCTGCTGCTGTTGTTGTCGAGGTTGCTGCTGTGGTTGTCTCAGTTGTGGAGGTTGCTGCTGTGGTTGTCTCAGTTGTGGAGGTTGCTGCTGCTATTGTTGTGGATGTTGCTGCAGCAGTTGATGTGGTTGTTGCTGCTGTGGTTGCCTCAGCTGTAGATGTTGCTGCTGCTGTTGATGTGGTTGTTGCTGCTGTGGTTGTCTCAGCAGTGACAGTTGCTGCTGTTGTTGAAGTTGTTGTTGCTGCTGCTGTGCTTGTTTCTGCAGTGGATGTTGCTGCTGTTGTTGTACTAGTAGAACTGCTATTTATAGGTATTACTGTTGTAGATGCTGATGGTGGTGCGGTTGTGCTGCTGCTGCTGCTAGTGACTGTTGTAGATGTTGCTGCTGTTGTTGTTGCGCTGCTTGCTGTTGCAGGTGCTGCTGTTGTTGTCGTACTGCTAGTTGCCGCCAATGTTGTCGATGTTGCTGTTGTACTTGTCTCATTTGCTGCTGCCACTGTTGTGCTTTCTGTTGTTGCTAATGTTGTTGTTGTATCATCGTCATCATAATCATCATCAGCTGCGGCAATTATTTCACTAATATTGATTGTTATGGTCTCATTGATGCGCGTTCCATTCACCGACTGCAGCGTGTTGTTCGAGCTGACGATTGTGGCCACAAATGTGGAATTCTGGCCCTGCTGCGCCTGCGACACGCTCACCAGCCCGGCTGTATGTGGCACACATTGAAATGCAGAATTAAAATCGAAATCAAAATCTAAATTCAATTAGAAAAAAGTGCGCTAATTACCCAATGTTGCCGCCACAACGAGGGCAATTAAATTTGTACGTGCTGGCAACAACTTCATCTTCAGCTTCAAACTTTTTGGCTTGCTGTGGGACAATTGTCAACTTTATGGGATGCCTTAATTAGCTGCTGCTGCTGTTGCTGTGGCTGTTGCTGTTGCTGGTGCTCTTATAAATTTGTCTAATTAAACTGATTTACTAATTGTTCAGCTGGTTGTGTTTTTATAATAACACGTTAGCCGGAAACATATATAGCATTTGAGCTGTACGTGAGCCAAGCTCTGAACTTATCATGCATGCAGCCGATATCACTGATATCAATCATCATTTACCAAAGCACAATCACACCATCAACATCAACATCAGCAACAGCAACAACAACAACAGCAGCAACTCTTGCTTCCCCATCGCCGGAACAGCTTGCTGTTAGTGACCACGTGTTGAGCCACCATGCCGGAAGCATTCTCATTGAGACAACTCATTCAGTGGGTCAACAATGTGTCCCACTTCTGCATTTGCATTTGTCATGTCTGCACACAGCAGCAGCAGTTGGTGACAACATGCCACTGGGAAGAGCATGAACTGGTCGTGAATTGCTATACAGTTATGATGAACTGATAGGATTTTGTAATAGAATGTCAAGATTATAGTCCCGAAGGGGATGTTTACTTAGTCCCTTGCCCTTCTGCCACGCTTTTGCTTGTTGAAGAACTGTGGATATAATCTTATCAAGCTTATGACTATGAGCAAGCTCATCTTCTATATCTACTTTCTTATTCATCATTCAACTCACCTGTATTGCATCTCCCAGACAAGCAGAATCGACATTATGAGAAAACTGAGAATTTGAAGTATCTCTGTCGATTATCCTAGACGTCTGGCAGACGTACTTTTTCGACCTGGCAAGTCCACCAGATTCTCACACTACGCCTAATTCTGTCTTCGACAGCCCTTCCGGTGCTCTTATAAGGGGCTGAGGCCTGGTCAGTAATACACAATCAGAAGCAGCTGCTCTTGGCTGTTCGAGAGGAATAGATCGTTGGTCCTCTTTGCGTTGGCTATACCTATCGTATTCAATGGAGCGATGAGTTGTATAAGCTGTACGGCGACATTGACGTGGTCAAGCGAATGAACACTACAAAACTTCGGCTGGCTGCTGGGTCACGTCGTGCGTATGGATGAAGAAACTCCAGCTGGATGCGTTAGTTGCTAGATAAAGGGGGAGAAGAAGACCCCGTATAAGTTGTGGAAGGACCCTGACATCACTTGGGTATTACCAGTTGAAGGAGACGTTCGCAAAGCAAAGGCGCGTGGAGGCAAATCGTGCTTCTGGCAGACACCTAGAAGGGTTGTTAAGGCTACATACCACTACTACTACTAAGGTCCGTTAATGCTGCGAACCATTCCTGGAACATTTAATATGCCCTTTCGCGGAAGAGAATGAGGAACCTCGGCGAGCCTGGATTAGTTTCCCTGGAAGAAGCTTCCAACAGGACCCACAAGAAGTCACTCACCATCGCCAAGAATACTAAAGACTTTGAAGGACTCTTAGGGGGCGCAAATGGTTCCATATATAGAATTTAGGATCAGCTATGGGCCTTCCGGTTCCACTCACTAACTTAGGTCAGGTTTTACAACTTCTCGATGTAGCAGAGGCGCGGGGAGGCCAATCGTTCATCAGGCAGACACCCAGTAGGCTGCTTAAGGCCACCTACCACCGCATACTTCTACTACAAATCAATATTATTTAATTTATTTTAAAAAAATCTGTTAAAATATAAATTACACACACTCACACTCACACATACACAACTAATTAGCTTTAATGGCCAAACAGTGTTTTGTGTGTGTGTGTGTGTGTGTTTTTATTTCTGTAATTCATTTGATGTGCTCTGGAGGACTATAGTTTGGTGTAAAAAGCGCTTTTAATTAAGTATTTGCAAATACAATTCGCATGACTTGGTTGTTGCTATGTTGTTGTTGTTGTTATTGTTGTTGTAGTTGTTGCTATTTTGGTTAAGCTCTGGAAAATTTTAATTATTCAAACGAAACGTGACGAAAAGTACTCGTAAATGCGAAACGGCATAAATAAACCAAAAATTTTGGCACACGCAAAAACAATTATAGGGCGGCTTTATCTAAATATATGCATGTGTGCAGGGTGTTTCATTTTTAAATGTCAATTCAAATTTCAATTTTATTTTCATAAACTTTGCCAAAAAGTTGGACTTAGTTATGCCCAAACAGGGTCTGCCATAATGGTGCAAATTTCCAGCTAGAGTTATGAGTTCAAATTTAATTTTTAGGTAAACACAACTAACTTAGTCGTAAGCTTAACTTAAATACTAATGAATACAGGGTGTCTCTATAAGAGAAATTTAGAATTTCAGGTAATTCAAATCTGTTCAGTCAAAAATTCTTTAAGAATAACCCCTAATTCAGCTTATTAAACACAATTACATAGCTATTGCATGGAAACTTAACATATACAGGGTGTTCGGGAATACTTAAATAGCCTTAATGTCGATTTTTAGTGGTAGAGAGGCTTCTTATAGAAGCCATCACTACAAGCACCAAAAATTGCTTGCAATAGTAGAGTTTATTAGAGTCATACAGGGTGCCTTTAAAGGCAATTCATAGACAATGGCAAAAATGTATTGAACAGAGCTTAGCAAAGTTAGGTAAGATGAAAATTTTAAGCAGGGATGAACGCATAGTGACTCTTTCGGCTGCCATTGCTCTTTCCCTTACGTCAGCTAGAGCCAAAAGAGCACTACAGATCGCGAACGAGCTCGCAAAAGGGAATGCAAATTGTAGCAACAGCAAAACACATTCCATGCGTTGTATTATTTGATCACTATTGATCATTTTAGGCCCACCGCTGTTTGACAGCCTTAAATCACATTTTCATACCTAAACAGGGTGCTCTTTATTAGTTTTAGTTATGTACAGGATGCCTATGAGACAACAAACAAAGTAAGTGAATATTAAAGCAAAACAAGGTGCCATATATTCAAGTCATATGCACAGGATACCCTAAAATAATATTTTAGTCTATACAGGGTGCTCTGTTAAAATATATTAAAGTAGCAACTGCATAAGTCTCGAAAAAAAACAGTTCAACTGGTTAAACGAAATACAAGTGAAGCAAAATTTCATATAAAAACCATACAGGGTGTCTGGTATACAATAACCAGGATGAGCTTCCTTCCAAATTAATGCGGCATGAACTTGTTAATCATTTGTATATCAGTTGATATGAATGCTATGAATGTTCTATGCTTGCTACAAATTTACCACCTGCTATACAGGGTACTTAATGCCATGTAAGAGAACCGGAATGGAAGTTAAGACCATTCAGTTCTAGGCAATCACAATGTAATTCCAAATACACTCAACAAAATGCTGATCTAAGCCATAGCCAACACTCACACACACACACGACCTACAAAGCCACTCGCGTACGTGCTGTACGATTGATCGAAGTATCTTGACCTGATGACAACAATTTGCTATATAAGTCGGTGTTACTTGCGCTTTCAGTTAAAACAGTACGATTTCGTCAGTCGATCGCAACGTCTCTATAACTCTATAACAGCTTCAACCATGTTCAACAAAATCTTCTTGACTGCCCTGATCGTGTGTGGTGTGTAAAATCCTTTGAAGTTTTTGGCGTTCAAGGCATAATTCCTGGGAATCTGTGTCCTTTCTCTCTAATTTCAGCTTGCCTTTTTGGCGCCAGCCTGGCACGCCCACAACTTCCACTTGGTGGTGCAGGTGGTGGAAATCCATTGGACACAGTGACTGGAGCACTGGGTCAGGGACTTGGTCAGGGCCTTGGTCAGGGCGCTGTTCAGGGCGCTCTTCAGGGCGCTGTTCAGAGCGCTCTCCAGACTGCTACCGGTGCTGTCCAAGGTGTAGTGCCTAAAACTGGCTAAGGCTGTGCTGCAAGGATAAAATAATTTCTGTCAAATCTTCAACAATGTTTATTTAAACTTTAAAGAAATGTCTACAATTTGCTTAAATTTCAATTAAAGATTTCATGTTAATAAAATCTTAGACAGAAAATCAAAGCTTGGTGTCTTTGTGGGGTCACTTTAAGTGTTTTCAGGATCGTTTAAAAATCAACATAGAACTTTTCCTGGCTCTGCTTAGAAAGGGTTCAGAAAGTGTTCAGATTTGATCTAGTTGCTTGTGGCCTTTGTAGGGCCACTTGATTACCTTGAAGATGGTTTTGAAATCAACTTTGGGGTTTCCTAAGGCTTTCAGAAGGTATGAAACAAACTGGCAGGAAAACAGTCGTTGCCTGTTTTCTT
Organism: Hirtodrosophila duncani; assembly: GCA_037043425.1. NCBI lineage: Eukaryota > Metazoa > Arthropoda > Insecta > Diptera > Drosophilidae > Hirtodrosophila > Hirtodrosophila duncani. The sequence continues at coordinate 2,688,782 of JBAMBM010000704.1, read as the reverse complement.
AGTGTATTTGTAATACCACTTGAAAAATATCCCCTAAATTTGTAATTAGAAACCAAGAAGGAAAATATGATTTGCTTAGATATTTTGATATTACCTGTCGTCTTTGCTGCGTCAATTGATAAAATAACAATCAAAGTGTAACAAAATGTTCAGAAATTGTTAAAAATTATAATCAGAACTATACAAATTTGTAGAAAACACACAGAAATGCGCAGAATACACAACAGTTTTTGAAGTTTTACCAGAAGCTGTTGGCTATGCTTTTACCCACAGCCATTGCGCTTACATGTGGGTCATATAGCACGGTGCCTCAGTCAAATGGAGCAACAATTCCAAGCAGCCAAGTACCTGGGCCTGGTACTAGACATTGATAAACTGAAAAAGTACCATTGGCTTATCGGCAGAAGATCCACCCTGGGGCTGCGATGCAAACTCCTCATAAACAAGGCCATAATCAAGCCAATGTGGATGTACGGGACCCCTATCTGGGGCACTGCAAGTCGGTCCAACCGCTCTCACATCCAAAAAGCACAGAATAAGGCTCTTAGGACTATCTCCAACTCACATATTCGCCACTCAAATGTCGAAATACACGAAGAACTCGGAGTTCCCTGGGCACATGAGGACGTCAGCAGACTCAGCAGAGCCTATCTGGATGGACTCGTCGTGCACATTAGCGCCCTTGCCATCAACCTGCTCGACAACAGCACCACAACAAGGAGGCTCAGAATACTTCACCCGCTTAACCTTCCCCACTTTAGACTAATTTGTTTAAAATGAACAAATCTTGACTTAGATTTTCTTTAAGCTCCAAGTTGCTTCTCAGATTCATTTTAATGAAAGAAATTATTGTAAATAATTTATAAAATTACACAATTCCTTTGCTTAAACAAAGTACGTGAGCCCCAGCACGTTCTCCATGCCCTCCCCAGGCTATTTATGTCTGGATTTTTAGCTAAAGAATTTAGTTTGAATTTTTACGGCCGAAGATGTGGGCCAACATCTTAATTGTCCTAAGCCTGCTCTGCTGTAAGTGGAAAATCATTAGAAATTATAAAAAACAATAATCAGTAAATTTATATAATTTTTCTTAGTTGTGTTTGCCTATGGAGCGGCTCAACCCATACAGCTCGAGGTCACAGAGGCATCCACAACCGCATCCAGTCGTCGTCAGCTGATCAAAGATTTTGTGGCTCAGGTTCAGTTTCTTATAAGGCAGCTAATGGCCAAGCTGCAGCAGCTCAATAATGGAAATTAAATTATTTTCAAAATAAATTTGAGACTTTAATGAAAGAGGAAAACTGTGTAGAAAAACTCAATAAAACGAGTTGATCGCTTAAGAAAGATCCTCTGTCATGTTGGGGATCTACTTCGTCTGGCTTCCTGTGGAGTTAAAACTGTCAAAACTGTTTCAACTGAAATACCTCCAAGAGAGATTCATGACTCATTGCTACCTCATTTGCTTCCCCAATTCCATTCAATTTTCCCATGTAAGCTGCATCACATTTCTCTTTAATCAGCATAAACATTGAATCCCCAAAAATTTCATTCATTTCCAAACACAATTTATCCACACATTCATAATTTACATGCAAGACCCCTAAATTATTTCATATTTAAAATTCTGCACCTTGAACTACACTCTCATGTGGCAGCAGCCGTGGCAAAGAGGCATACCAAAAATTATACCCAAAACACATGTAAAACCAACAATCAACAACAACAGCAACAACAAGCAGCAAGCAGCAAGCAGCAGCACGAGAAGCAACTGTGGGGCGGCGGGTTGGTGGCAAGAACAAAGGCGAAACATAAAAAGAAAATGTGTTAAGAAAATCTTAACGAAATTTCTCACGTCTGCCATAATTACGAGCAAAATACGTGACATGTGTTTTGACTGCGATATTTTTACCAAAAAACACACATATATAAATGTTTATATATATATATATATATGTATAGCATCAGAAGCCAAAGCTTGCCGAGCTGAGGCCAGCAGCAGGCCAAAGATCTGTTCCAGTTGGCTTTCGCTGAGCTGCCAAATAACACAGCTTAATGCATATGCAAGGCCGCGAGGCAGGCGTGGCAGTGTGGCACGGCCTCGGCCACGGCGTCGAGTTGTAAATGGCTAATAATGCCCAATAAAAATCTGTGTACAGGCTGGCTAGAAGGCAGGCACACAGCCACCCCAGAAGATAAACAAACTGGAAAAGTGCTGTGGCTAGACTGAACAACTGATACGCTCGCTCACGGTGCGAGTTCAATGTTGAAGAACAGGCACACAAAGGACCAGAGCTTGGCTGCCTTGTTGAGCTAAAGCAGCACAGATAGATAGAGAGAGAGAGAGAGAGAGAGAGAGAGAGAAAGAGAGAGAGTCATAGCATTTTATGATGTAGCTGAGCACTAAAAAGCCATTTTCGATAATTTCAATGGAAGTTCCCGACTTTGAGGTCAAAGTTTGTATTGAAAGGCAAGGAAATGGCATATAATAGTAAAAGAGCAGCATTTCTAGTTCCAATTTCTAATTCGAGGTAAAAGTTTGTATAGGAATTTAAGGAAAATCCTGAATTTTATGATGTACGTAAGTACTAAGAAGCCGTTTTCACAAGAACTGTCTGAAATTCGAAGTCAACATTTGTATGTAAGAACGCCAGGACGTAAAATAGAACTGTGTAAGTTAGTATTCAGGTACTTTGATCAAGAAGGATCAAGAAGGACTCATTAAAAACTGAGCAAGCCCTTCTTAAATACTTCAAAAACTTCTTGAAGTTACCAAAATTCTCTTCAAAATATCCAGAAATAAAATTGACTAACTTTCGCAGAGGCACAGCTTGCTTGATTAAGTCAGTTTACTTTTCCATATAGCTTCACCCTAAGCCAATCCTTGACTTGCTCAAGCTCGTCACATAGTCAATGTATCCATTATCCAGCCAGAGTTAGGGCAACGCAAAACGTTATAAGAGCCTCTGACCAAAAATTGTAACCGATTGTAATTCATAAAAATCTCTTGAACAAATGTTTGTGACTCTTGGCTCGTCTGAGTCTGGAGCATTAATAATCTCCGGCCACAGTCAACGGCGGAGTCAACGGAGTCGATGGAGTCAACAACCCCCGAAAAGAACTGACGTCCATGCTTTGAATAATTCAACTTTTGTCCTCTGTTTACTTTAAGTTGACGAAAAAAGAAACGCATTTGCGGTGCTCAGCAGATAGAGACAGAGAGAGAGAGAGAGAGAGAGAAAGAGAGACAAATGTCTTCCTGGACAGCTCGAAGAAGGACGACGCCGGGCGTGATTGAATTGTTGTCTGATTGACAGTTGACAGTTGAAATTGATTTGGCCGGGTGGTTGGTTGCTGCTGCAATTGAAACAAATCCACCGTAAATCGCAAGTCGTAAACGTAACGCTAACACAACCGACCGAGCACCACAAACAACTCCACGAAAACCCACAGATTCACATCCACACAGCCACACTCTTATTAATCCCCAGAGTGCAGGCGTGCATAAGTATCGGGCAAATGGATTAGAAATTTTTATGTGTGTGCATCACACGGTGCGTTGTCGATACGTACATGTACCCACATGGTCCCTAGTTCAATGTGGATGTTGGGCAACCCCCCGTCTCTCTTGTTTCAAGCTCGTTCCCCAGCCACAATGGTTTGCCATTTAATTAAGTTGCCCTTACGGTTGTGGGCAAGTTCAAAGAGTGCTGACTGCTGGCATATGGCTTAAAGGGTAAGGACTAAGTATCCTCTATGGCACTCCTTATTCGCTGGCCATATTTAAGCGACAGCTGATGAGGCACCCCACCCTGTCACTCTTTGTTTCCCGCTAATCAAATGTCACCAAATGGCCATCGAAGCAGTCAAACCCAACTAATTGATGAACGATGCACGAAATTTTTAATGAAAAACTACTCCACAACGTGTTGGCATCTCCCATGAGATTGATTTGAAGTCATGATTGGAAGTCCTTTGATATATTTGCAGTGACAAAGTGTAGCTTAGAATTGAAATTTAGGATGTAAATAGACTACCGATCTAGGTTAAATCTGGTTGGTGGGCATGGGGCTACAGTGGATACAGTGGATACAATGGATACAAGACGAAATTGGTTTTAATTTTTATGAAAAACAGAAAAGTGTTCATTCAGGAACAATAGCTTATACGGTAGCTATATGATATAGTTGTCCGATCTTGATCAGATCAGGCCAGCAGCCTTTAAGACTTCTGACTTCTTCTAATACATATTCGTTGTAAATACTAGAATATACTAGAATAAGCAAAATCATTGGGAAACATAACCTGCTGCTGCTTGTAAAGTCTACACAGAAACTATAAAACACTTGAAATTTCCATTAGAACTCAGTACAAGTTATATATCTGATTCCAGATCTAATGCGACTTAGTTTTCATCTAGGTTATCCAAGCACTGTTCGTAATTGCAGCTCATGTCCTGCCCCTGTTTGTAGGGGCAAGCCATTTTGTGCGGCAAAAAATATTTGTATTATAAGTAAACCGCATCTATAATAGGAATATGGTCAAACTAGAGCAAACTCATTTAATTATTTGTAATGCACATTTGGTATAAATACTAGAATATACTAGAAATACTCCTTTACCTTGCTAATAATGCAATGGTTTGGGGAACATAACCTGCTGCTGCACAGGAATTTTCCATTAGAGCTAAGTACAAGACATATGTCTCTGATTCCAGTTCTGTTGCGACTTAGTTCTCATCATCATTGTCTGAGCTCGTTTTGGAATTTAAGCGCTTCTCCTGCAACTCTGTGTGGCGGCGAGCCATTTCGCGCAGCGAGATTTCCACAGAATGTCCTCCCTTTTCCAGTTCGGCAATCAGATCAGCGGCCAAGGCACGATCCGCCCAGGTCACATAGCTAAAGCTATTTCCAATGCGCTCTCGTGCGTCGGCATGCTTCAAGCGCCGTTTATACTCCTCCAAGGTCAATGGAAAGTCATAGTTGACCAAATGTCTACGAGAGGAAGAGGTTGGTTAAGTCTATGGATACATCTCGCTACTTACGTAACATTCTCGATGTCAAAGCTGCACGAGGACAAGTCGCTGGTCACCAGGATGCGCACATGACCCTTACATATATCGCCCTTCACCCGATGGTTGAGCTCGGGGCAGATGCAGGCAATATTCAGGCCCTGCATGGAGAGCTGTCGCGTTAGGTTGTCAGCCGCCGCCTGGCTGCTACAAAAGATCAGGGCCTTGTCGTAGATCGTCAGCTGGTGCAACAATATGATCAGCCGGCCCAGTTTCTGGCTTTGCTGCACCACATGGACCACCTGACTCACTCGGGCACGGGCAGCCACTCGAGCGGGACTGTGCTTGCCAATGTACACCTGGACTGATCGTCGTCGCCGGCTGAAGCTGTAAGAGATTATGCGCAGCTTGCGGGACCAGCTGGCTGTCACAATCACAGTCTGACGTGTGCATGGCGTGGCTGTTACGATGCGACGAATCTGCGCTTCATTGCCCAGATCAAGCATTACATCCGGTTCATCCAAGATCAATAGGCTAATCGTCTCCAGACTCAGGTCCTTCGAGTCGAGCAGTTCAGTGATGCGCCCCGGCATGCCGATAAGCCAGTGAGCATTGCAGCTATCCAGCAGGGTGGATCTTTCGGCTCCGTCCAAGATGAGCTGACTAGAGATAGGCAGAGGTCAGCACGCTCAAGAGTGCAGTCGAGTCTGGGTTCCCTCTACTTACGAGCTAATCTGTCCCTGATTGAATATCAGCAGTTCCCTTAAAGTATTCAAGGCGTCTTCTCGTGTGGCAACCAACACCAGAACTATGGGTCCTCGGAGGGCCTTCTTTAGCTTCCGCTCCGTATGGATGAGGGCGGGCAGTAGGTAGGTCAGCGTCTTGCCCGCAGCTGAATTGGCAATGCCAACAAAATCACAGGCCTGGAGCAGCAGGGGCCAGCCCTGGCTCTGCAGGGGCGTCGGTCCCTTGAACCGTTGGCTCAGTGTGGTACACCAATTGTTGCCGTACTGATCGAAGGCCTGCTCAAACAGCCAGACAGGGCGAGCCAGCGTAGTCACGTCCTTGGGCTTAAGGATAGTGATGCTATTCGAGGCGCGCATGGCCATAACCGCTTGATGGCTAAGAGCCGCCAATACGCCCGCTTCCTGATAGGTGTTCTTCTCGACATGCTGCTGCAATCGAGCGGAGCTGGGGCCGGAGTTGCGGAAGGCGGCACTGCGCCAATTCAACTGTGGAACTGAGGAAGGCGAGCTCTTCTGGACATCACTATGGCCAACATTATTGCTGTCGTTGGCTATGATCTGGAGTATTTCCCTTAGGGCTTCATTTACATGCACCAGCTGAATGCCACGAATGGTCACCTGCAGACTATTGCGGTCCACAAAGATGGCCACATGATGCTTACGCTCCAAGCGAGCCCGAGTGCTGCCCTCAGAGCCAAGTAAGGTGGCGGCGTCTTTGCTGCTAATCTTCAGGCACTCCTCGTGGTAGAGCTGCCTGGACGAGTTTGAGGCGAGGACTTGCGATTGGCCCAGACCAATGGCAGGCAGGGAAGATCGAAACAAAGGCGGCGGCCGAACTGTGGCTGCTCTCAGCAACGGCATGGCTGTGGGTGTCGGCAGCAAGGCTGCTCGTGGGCTTGACTTCAACTCCGATGCCTTCGGCGAGGACAGGTGGCGTCTGGGAGAAGCAAGAGAACAGGAAGTTGATGGCTCGGTTGGAGCAGGCAAGGTAAATGTGTCCTTCAACTGTAATGGCATAAAGTCTAGTGATGCGATTGCTGGGATAAAATGAGGAGAGGCCCATACCTGCGATGATATGATTTGCTTTGGCAAATTGTTGTTGGATGGCGATGAGATTATCTGCGATGGCTCCTCTGGCAACTCTGGCGCAACTTTTGAATCATATACTTGCTGCGGCCAACCCACCGCTGTAGGAATTGCTCCGCCAGCCTGAGAAATATCCCCCTGGGCATGGTCTGATTGTGTAATCAATCCAATCTCTTCCTTGGAGTTGCTGAGGCTTTTTTGTGGCCCCACCGCAGCCGACACATTGGTGCTGCTATAACTCCACCACCAATCGGAACCGGAAGCGCCGCTTGGATCCGACGACTCTGTTGCCGTATTATAGTATGAATCCATTCTAACGAAATTACTAAAACTGAAACGCCGAAATGTTGCGGCACTAAAATTTCTAAAAAGCACAAAGGATTTTGTATGGTTTTTCTTATTTTTGGAATCCGAAAAATTGTGAAGTAAAATTATAAATCAAAAACTACCGAAAATTTTTAAGGAAACCTAGACGTGTCCGGTCAGAAGGCATAATGAAACATCAAACGTAAACTACTTTGTTGTAAGTCAACCTCCATACACTCAGAGAAAAAGGAGTGTGGCCTGATAGCCCGAAAACCCAGAATAATCATCTTGGGAATCAAATGAAATGAACCGACCTTAGAGCCCAATTTCAACACTGATCGGAAATTATATTAAGGCAGATCGGAAGCTATGCGTTAGGATGCTTATCGAATGAGTCTTTCATGAGCTACAGCTGCCACTAGGTTTAGCCATTTTAGTCTTTCTATTACTCACTTTTAATACTTTCTTTCCATTACTTCTTTCTATTACTTCTTCTCATTGCCTCTAGTTTTCTTAGTCCCCAAAAGCAGTTGCCTAACAACTGACTTTCTGATTTGCGTCTTCGACTTTGAGCTGCATTCAACCTCTATGTGCACAGCTGATTGCGTTCGGCCCAACTGAGCTAACGCTGGCAACCCCAATAGTAGGATAAGCCGCCTTATATCTGCCCTATCTGTCTCATTTATATTCTTCAACTGATTTTTTTTTTCTTTCAAATTGCTTGGGTCACATGGCAATTTGTAGGCTTATCATCTTTCTCCCTCCCTCTTTTTCTCTTTCTATTTTTGTCTTTCTCTCTTCCTCGTGTTGTAACTCTGCATTTGAATTTCCAAACATAAGCCCCATAAAGAAAAGAGCAAGACTTTTCTAACTTTCTTTCCAACTCGCCATGGTTTTCATCTTCCTTGCTATTATCTGCTTATATCTCTTCCTCTGTCAAGGTTTCCCCAACAGTTTACCTTGATAACTTGTATGCTTTATGATTGATTTTCTTTTGGCTGCAACTGCAACTTGTCTCTCCTTCTTCTGAACCTTTGTCTGAGCCTTCTTCCCATACAATTGCACTTAACATCTCCTGCCTTTCATTCAACAGTTTGACTTTGCTCCTGCCAGCAACTGATTCATCATCTTCATCTTCATCTCAATGAAAAGCTGATGAAGATTCAAAGTATTGATTGCTTTGACAAATCTCAGCCTCTTGTAATTTCATTACACAAAAGACGACCAAAGGAAAATAGAGAAAAAGAGAAGCAGAAAAAGGAGGCTTGTATTCATGCACGTAGATTACCCCAAAGGCAAATGGGGAAACCCTGACGTGGAATTCCCCAATGCGGAAAGTAATAGACCATGTAGACCAATAACAATGCCAACAGCATAAGCCCAAAACAGTAACAGCAAAAGCACACACACACACACACATACGCATACACTTAAAAAAAATTATATATGAAGCCCGAAAATGGTCACTAAAGAGGGGATGTGTGGCTACTCCGAAACAAAGCGCTCTGTCTGTCTGGCCCAAAATGTTTGCCTGAAGAATATATTTAGTTATGTTCCAAATGCTGTTCCATGGTAAAAAGCGGCTCAAGTTTGCTCGTCTGTTGGACTACAACCCTTTCACTCACCTGACCTTGAGCTTGATTAATAAAAAACATTTTCTGAAAACTAGAAAAACATCTCTAAAATTTACAAAATAGCTTCTAAAACCAATGAAAAAATCGAACTAAAATTTAGAAAAGTTTTTCTTTGACTGTAGAGAGAAGAGATCCAATAGAATATGATGGGTTGCGTTGGGTTGGGTTGGTTTTGTGCTGAAGATGGAGTTGTACAGGAGTTGGTTTTGAGATGCTTTGTGTGTGTGGGTGCGTGTGTGTGTGTGTGTGTATGGAAAATTAAATTCAATTGTGTGACAAGTTAATCCTATTTCTCATCTACCAACTTTTATTTAAGCTTCATTCTCTATGCATTACATGCGACTGCTGTAGACGTCGACGCCAAGCAGGCAGTCAATCAATCAGTCAAGCAGCCAGTCAAGCAGTCAGTCAGGCCAGTCAGTCAGTCAGTCAGCGTCATACGCTGTCACAAATGTTTGATATGTGTGTCCTGTATGTCCTGCTTGTGTGTGTGTGTGTGTTGCCTGTCTGCCTTTTGCTGCTGCTGCTCGAAAAAGTGAAAGCGAAGGGTTGCACGCCCACACCCACACCCCAGCCCTGCCATTTCCCCCGCACATCCACACACAGGACGCCTTTCTCCGCACCAAAAACGTTCTTCCTTTCCCCCTGGGGGCATAAAGGCATCAGGGCTTTTCGCCTTTGCCTTTGGCTCTTCCATTGCCGGCAACACTTCATTAAACGCATAAAGCAATAAAATGTTCCTCTTGATGAACAAAACAAAGCATCCACAATGGTGTCCTGGCTGCTGCTGCTGCTGCTGCTGGTATAGGTAAGCAGGACCCGTCCACTTGCACAGCAAATGCTTTGACTCTGACAGCCCAATGTTGGCTGTGTTAATGGCAAGCGTTGTGAAAACTGACAGCATCCCAAATACCAACAAAAATGCTTCCAGCCATATGCCAAATGACCACCTGCTCCTCCTCCTGCTGCTGCTGCTGGCTAATGGTAACTTTGAAATGGTTACAGCATTTTGGCATTACATGATTGATTTAGCAAAGTCCTTGAAACCTTAGAAATGGTTGATTTAAAGTTTGCCTCAGAGCTCGGAATCGTCTAAAGTAGGGTCAGATTTGAAAATCAAATGGTTGGGGATGCCTTGGAACTGATCATCAGGCTGTAGATGCTCAGGGGTTCAGCTTTGAGTAAGCTGTGGAGGAGCTTTGACTTAACAGCATCAGCATTTTAGCGTCTCCTGTTCGTTTTTATTCAATTTTCCTAGATTTCCTCGTCAGCCACGTAGAGTTCCTTGTCATCTCTGTCCCTCTTCACTTAGTCAAATGCTTTCTTTCTTCTGAGCTGCACATTGCTCTGCTGTTTGCAGACTCAACTTCTCAGCTCTCAACATGGCCACTTACACTGCTCGCCCCACATCTATATAGGATCCTTCCACTCTCCTATATCTAAAGTTCAATGGAATTGCTATGGATTGACATCCCAGTTGGCGTTCCTTAGCATGTTAATCGATATAAATTATGCTTCCCGCTGGCCAAAAATATGTCTACGCCGTATTTTCGGCATCACGCCCGGCTCTGCTCCCCCCCAATCTCTGCTCAGTCCCTCACATTATACGACCTCTAACTGCTATTGTATGGACCACCATCATCATCATCATCAGCTTTGGCGGATTGCAGCGACAGCAACATTATCATTGTCTTCGTTGTCATCAGCTTCCGCAGGGGTGATGCTGGTGGTCCAAGGGAGCCATGGCTCTGGGAGTGATTAGAACTGCCGGAGTGAATGTGAACGAATTCCGGTTGCGCGGCAAGCTATCATAGAATAGCTCTCGATACATATTTATTGTGGCAAGAAATTGTTCAGTGAGCTGGAAGCTATTAACTGCGTGCGTGTCATCTTCTTCGGTCCGCTCGCCTCCGCTCTGCTCCGCCTTGTCCTCTCAATTGCTACTCCGCTTGCTCAGTTGCCGCTGCCGCAGCCGCCATTCTGTCTCTGCTAGAAATAAACAAGGAAAAGGATTTGCTTTTGGATTCGAAGGTTGCTCAACCTTATCCATATCTCTATATATATATATATACGCACCAGGCTCCCTTTGGTGTTGATGATGTTGGTTGTTGTTGTTGTTGTTGATTCACCGCTTAATCCAGTTCCCAAATCGAGGTGGTATTTGTGGGTACGTAGGTGGCACGTGGGTGATACGTGGGTGGTCCTGGCTAGAAATTGTTGGGCATCAGTCCACGCATGTGGCGACGCGCTTGGTAAATGCCATCTCCCTCGCCGTTCAGGCCAGTGATTGTTGGCGGTAGACGCCAGCTCCAGACAAGACGCGAATCGCCGGACCCCTGGTCGAAGTGGATGACCTGGCGCCGCAAGATGACCCGTATGTTTCGCATAAAGGTCTCTATATCGCCTGGATTATGCCGCGGCTGCGCGACAGGCTGAATCAATGGTCCACCTCGTTGTGGGGCAGCGGCAGCTACTACTGGTACTACCTGGTTCCGATCCCCTTGACCTGCGGGCTCACCATGTCCTCCTGCGGCCCCTTGGCGTTCCTCTGGCTCCAAGGCCATCATCTCCTGGACTGGATCTTGCATCGGCTCCTGGAAGGGATCTAGTTCTGGCATTATCATCACCTGTCGTTGCCGCAGTGCCACCTGGAGCACCTGTTCGTCATGGACCACTGGTTCCTGCTGCCCCACTTGCATCCCTTGAAGCAATTGTTCCACCTGGTGTGCTCGTTCCTCCTCAATCAAATGTGCCTCGTGGATCACTTGCAGCTCCTGCATATACTGTTCCTCCTGGGCGTCTTGGATCTGCACTTGTATCTCATGCAGCACTTCATCGGCCATCATCAATTGTTCCACTTGGACCAATTGTTCCTGTTCCTGCTGAACCACTTCTTCGGCCTGGACCTCTTGATCCTGTTGCAAGACTTGTTCTGCCTGGACCACTGGCTGCTCCTGAACCACTTGCATCGCCAGCACCATGTCTTCCTCCTGAACCACTGGTTCCTCTTGCACAACTTGCTCTTCCTGAGCCTGAGACGACTGTTCTACCTGAACCTGGAGCTGCTGGAACAACTGCAGCTGCAGCAGCTGCTGTTGCTGTATCTGTTGTTGCTGGTCTCGCCTACGCTGGCGATATTCCTCCAGCCGCAACATTATGCGCATGGGTAAAGGCCAAAAGGTGTCCATTTTACTACAATTCACTACAAAATTTTGGATAATTACGAAAAAAAAAGGGCAAATTTGAGCTCTAATATCGTCTGAGCTCTCTGTGACACGTCTGTACTCTAAGCTAACACGATGTATACAGAGCTACAAGCGCGCTGTCGAAATTTTCAAAGACCCAAAGTGAACTACGATGACAGGAAATGTCTAACAAATGTTCACAACAAAGCAAATTTGTAGTAGCACTCGATGGCGAACGGGGCAAGAACTGAATGATATGGATGATTAGTATAAACATTAAGAGGAGAAGAAGCCCAACTTCGGGGAGTAGGGGGAGGCTTACATACGCTAACGGAAATATGTTGCTAAATGGGAAAGAAAATCCTTGTAGCCCGATCCTGATCCAAGTTAATCAACGGACTTGGAGATTTATTTTTCTTCTTCTTCTTCTTCTTCTTCATCATTCATTCACTATTTTTGCATATTTTGTAATAGAAATTTGTAAATTATATTCGATTTCTGGAGGCGCAAAGGAAATTTAACTATGAAAAAAACTTAAGCAATTATGCAAAAGTCCATTTCTTTAAGCTAAAACAAAACTTATATTTAAAAAATTTTTTAAATTGGTTAGTTTTTTTAGCCTTTTTTCTCATACCTCGAAAAGGCCGCATTTTTCCAATATTTCGGCATCCTTTTGCCTGTGACTTCTGGTGTCAACACCATCAAAAAATACCAAAAAAAAAACATACTAAACCTCAATTTTAACAAAAAGTTGTCTAGCTGGAAAATGTTGTCCTTTATTTTATTGTTGTTCTTTTTGCTTGAACTTTAAAGTCGAATAATGGAAAAATAATACGTGCATTTGTATAGGTGACTATATAAATGATTATAAATATATAAAAGAGTTCTTAGACGCCGTAAAGATGTTTAAAATCGACTTCGGCCCTTTCGAGCTATGAGCAAAGCTGCAAAGCCTCTCAAGCTTCAGATGATGTTTTGTTCATTTATTTGATCTCATTTTAGCAGTCTGAGTGCTGTTTTCGGACTCAATTCTGAATCTGTTGAATAAGTTTCAGGGATATAGACCTTAACCGTCTTGTATCCACTATAGCCCCACTCCTACCGACCTTATTTGGTATAGATCGTTTATATATTGCAATTAAATTCAAAGAAAGCCCACCGCAATTTTACTTCCACTAAAATAAGAGCAGACGATGTGTTCAATTGTGTGGCTTTTATTCAATTAAGTTCTTTTTACAACTCGCGTTGAAACCTTTTCTTCTGAGCATTGTGGATTTACAAACTCACTTGTCGGTACTTTTCCTTCTATGGAAACTAAACAGGAGCATGTCAAATCAGGACTCTTCCTACAAATAAAAATAGAAACAAATTAAGCAGAAATTCACAAGTGTGGTTTGGTTTATATGAAGAACAAAGAACAGCTTTTTGTTTATATATAAGTATGCGTGTGTAAATGTGTTTGTCTAAATGTCAAAATGCACTCATGTATATACATATATATATATATGTGTGGGTGACTGAATCATCTTAATCCCATTGCTCCCCTCCCACCTCTGGCAATGCTGGTTTTATGGGATGCAATCCCTTAGTGGGCGCGTTGCACCTAGGACAGCGATCCGTCTCAATTACCCAGTGGGGATGCACAGGACATATATTGGTGACGCCATCCTGGAAGCATTTGTGGCAACGGTGGCACTTATATATTATCCCGTTGTCGTCGCAAATGCAGGTCTTGCGAACCCTATATTCGCGGCTCCCCGTCGACTTAATCGAATCGTTAGAGCTATTATTTTCCACCATGTTGAAGGGATTCTCTACGCGAATGCAAATCTAAATAATACGAGACTCGAAGCGTGGGCTCCGATAGATAAAGGTATAAATGACTGCAGGACATTATCCATGAATGTGAGATCATTTGTCGAAGGTTGCAGTTGCGGTTAGATATAGAAACTTCGAGTACTTACGGCTAGAGGAAATCAAGTTCAAGTCACGCTAAGATGCTGATCTATTCTTGAGGTAGTGATTCGGTAAGGATAACAATATCCACAATCATTCAGTATGAGATTTATTCTCTGTATTTAGTAAATTTTTATTTCGTAGAGATGTTTATAGTATGAGCATGTATTCGTTTCTGATCGTTTGAGAACTGAAGTTAAGGTGAAGTTTCTTATAAAGTCTACTAGTTTAGTGATAACTGCCCAACTCATAGGGGGGATCCTTTTGATTTCCTTTTATTCTATGTTCTGTCTAGATATGTAGGAACATCTGCTTGCCTGGATCTATATAGTTTTTGAAGTTGTTGATGTCTCTGAGAAATAGAAACTCGCAAAATAATAAATAAACTTCCCTTCTCTTGTTTAGATTTTTTAATCATTTGAAGATCTTAAAACTGCATTCTCTATCGTGAAATCCCCAAAATGATGTTGGTAGCAATCATGCTCAAAATGAACTAAGTGAAGTCGGATGTGAACGAATTCGAATGAGTTTGTAATTTATTGTAGCTCACATTTTATTCGGACAAACGGAATTTGGAAATAAATTTTGTTAATTAAAATTTCTCGATGTATTTTAAAAGTGGCTTTTATTTGTTAAGACTCTACAGTTAATTGTCAATTATATGGTCAAACAATGGGAACAAACTGTCTGACATAGGTACCCAAATGCTGACTAACCTGAGGTATCTCATGGGTCAGACAAGGGAGAATGCCATCTTACTAAATCGCTTCTTATAAGTTTTACATACCGAAAAAACTGTGTTTCCTGGCAGAGAGAATATGTGAAATTCTTATGGAATATATATATATATAACGGATACTTAAAGGATATGGGTTTGCACTCAGAGTTGGGTCAGATGTTATAAATATTTATTCGCCTTCATTCGCCTTCAGAATGACTGACTTAACTAGCTGTACTCGTGCTCATTTGCACCCATTTGTAGATCTTGGCTTAACAAAAACGCAGTATAAGAGAGATATCTAGATATCTAGACATAACATAGGATCAAAGGATATATGTGAGACCTGGTAAGGACCCCTATGACTGCCCAACTCATATCACTAAACTAGTAGACTTTATAAGAAACTTCACCTTAACTTCAGTTCTCAAACGATCAGAAACGAATACATGCTCAGTACAAATCCAGCTCTTGAACTATAAACATCTCTACAAAATAAAAATTTACTAAATACAGAGAATAAATCTCATAGTGAATGATTGTGGATATTGTTATCCTTAACGAATCACTACCTCAAGAATAGATCAGCATCTTAGCGTGACTTGAACTTGATTTCCTCTAGCCGTAAGTACTCGAAGTTTCTATATCTAACCGCAACTGCAACCTTCGACAAATGATCTCACATTCATGGATAATGTCCTGCAGTCATTTATACCTTTATCTATCGGAGCCCACGCTTCGAGTCTCGTATTATTTAGATTTGCATTCGCGTAGAGAATCCCTTCAACATGGTGGAAAATAATAGCTCTAACGATTCGATTAAGTCGACGGGGAGCCGCGAATATAGGGTTCGCAAGACCTGCATTTGCGACGACAACGGGATAATATATAAGTGCCACCGTTGCCACAAATGCTTCCAGGATGGCGTCACCAATATATGTCCTGTGCATCCCCACTGGGTAATTGAGACGGATCGCTGTCCTAGGTGCAACGCGCCCACTAAGGGATTGCATCCCATAAAACCAGCATTGCCAGAGGTGGGAGGGGAGCAATGGGATTAAGATGATTCAGTCACCCACACATATATATATATATGTATATACATGAGTGCATTTTGACATTTAGACAAACACATTTACACACGCATACTTATATATAAACAAAAAGCTGTTCTTTGTTCTTCATATAAACCAAACCACACTTGTGAATTTCTGCTTAATTTGTTTCTATTTTTATTTGTAGGAAGAGTCCTGATTTGACATGCTCCTGTTTAGTTTCCATAGAAAGAAAAGTCACGCGCCTCAAAACTGAGAGAATATATTGCGCAGACAGATAGACAGACAGAGAGACAGCCAGACAGACCAGGACACATTCACTCGGCTTTTCATGATTGATCAGTTTTGTTTTACTGATCTGTATCGACGATATCTATCTATCTACAAAAGTATTACAAAATATTATAGCAATCTTAAACTGCTGCTTCAACTGGTTATATCGAGGGTTCACTGTACACACGCACAGCGGCGTTGCATATTTAATTAAACTTTCACCTTTTCGGGCTGTTGTAAAGAATTTTATTTTGGGCAAACAAGTCGAAAGCACTTGAAAGTCCTTCAATCAAAAAGGGAGCACAGCAAGGACATGCTGCTGTTGTTGTTGTCGCTGTTGTTGCTGTTGTTGTTGAGGCAGAGCGGCCTGCAAAACATGTCCTAGGCTTAAAAGGCAACACGACAAGGCTTTAATTAAATCAGTTTTAATTAATGCAAAATGCGAATTTCAAAAGACATCGTCTAGAACACGAGAAGCAGAGCATCGCTCAGCAGCAGGAGGAGGAGGAGCAGCAGGAGCGCCACCGCAGCACACGGAAAATGAAAAATGAATGGCGACACGGTGGCTCGTGGTGGGGGTTCAAAGCGACCTGCTCTGACATTTTGTAGTCGCATAATTACAACTCAATTGTAATCCAATTTTTGGCTAGGCATATAAATCCGATTTCGTTTTGTGACACGCCCATGCCTAAAGGGGGGACGGGGCAGGGCTTGAGCTGACTGTGTTTGGGGCTTGTGTCGGTCTACAGCTGCTTTGAAGGGCGTGTTTCGTGTTGGTGTCTGTGTCAACTTTTTCGGTGTCAAATAAATAAACTTTTGACAGTTGTCAGACAGGCCAGCGCGCGGTGAGGGGGGAGGAAGGTAGCTGTTGATGCTGCTCTGCCATAGTCAGGAAATGTAAATTAGTTGTCAGACCAATGTACGCCCGCCCATGCCACTGCAGGAGGGGTCGGCTAGGCCGCATTAGCGCGGGTCCAGTGGAACAAGCCATACAATATGAAGGCAACTTTTGATCACTGCAAATTAGTTGCACATGTTCTTCTGCTTCCTATCTAAGACTCTTACACACACGCACACACACACACACACCACACACACACACGTTTTCTGTGGCCCCTCTCCATGCCCTTCACCTAGCCACCGTTAGTAGACACCATATGGTGTTGGCCCACAAAACTGCTAAACAAGACGTGTTTGCACTAATTTGGCCAAAATCAACAGCTGTGCGTGTATGTGTGTGTGTGTGTGTGTGTGTGTGCGGCACACCAGCTGCCTCTACAAGGAGTGTGTGTGTGTGTGTATGTGTTCTGAAGAAAACTCATCATAACTTTCTTATCAAAAACTTATTTCATGCTCTTGCCATAAGCGTAGCCACAAGAAAAAACACACCGAAAGGCAAAAAAAAAAGCGGAAGCAAAAACTAAACTCAAAAAAAAAACAGATAAAACTAAGATTGGCGATGTTTATATACCATTCACATGGTATGTATAAATATACCAGATTCTTAGACAGCTTTACAATGCTTATGGAGACAATATGGAGACCAAATTTGGTAAGATTTCGATGCAAAACAAAATACTTTGCCACGCACAATGTTTATTCCGAACAAATCGGCTGTATGACAGCTCTATGATATAGTCATCCGATGTAGACCGCGTTTTATTAGTAGAAGTGTGGGCTAATGGAATATATATATAATCCAAATTGGGTTCCATTTTGTTAATAAGCAAAAATATTTTCCTTCTTCTGAACAACAGACAGACAGCCGGTGCCCGAAACACAGAGAGAGATAGAGAGGAGGCTAAACTGTCCCCTTCGCTTCAACATCCTCACAAAATACATATACCCTTCTTTGTATGGTATAAAAAAAAGAATTGCATATAAGACTTGTTATAATTACACACACAACACATGTGTATGTATGTGTGTAAGGACTAAACTAAGTTAGCAGGAGCTTGGAGCTGTAGCTGGAGCTGGAGCTGGTTTGGTCTGGTCTTGGTCTGGGCTCCACTCTAAGACTGAGAGACTGACAGACTGACTGGCTGAGTGAGTGACTGGCTGAGCCTGGGCATAGCATGCATGAGCTGTAACACATGTTGGACTTGGCTAAAAGTTTGCCTGAACCTGCTCTGCATTACCCACAGTATCCATAACACAAAACTAATGTCTAGCCAAAGACAGAGTTGAGCACGTGTTTGGCATTGATTTTTGCCGCAAAACAATATCCGTGATTCAGTGTTCACTTTGATAGTTTTTGTATCTTGTGTTAAGGTACCAGGCAGTGCATACAAGATCAAGCCTAATTATGCACACAGAGCAGGCTAAAAGCAACTGGCCGAGGGGCGCAGGGGCATAAAGTACCACACGAAATATGTATGCAACTTCTTTAGATTGTCTTTGTCGGGTCGCATCTTGTGTCACGAGTTCGTGTCACGCTTTCAACTCCAACTCTAAATTTGACATTCGCAATGGCCTACACTCTTACTCCTAGGCGAGTAGGGGAACTGAGTGGAAACGTGTGCGTTTCGTGGTTGAGTAAACGTCGCACTCGGTAGGCGCAAAATGCAGCAGCTGTGACACACCAGAGATAGTCAGGCAGTTCATCCGGGCTCACCCCTAGCACAGCCATACACAACTCCCCAACTAGCCAGATTTGAATAGCAGGTCCAAGAACAGAGTTGTGTCGGATGAAACTTCTAAATGACAAAGACTCAAGATTTATCTCCAGCAATACAAAATGGGCGAACTGTTTCAGCATGGTTCAGAATGATACAGGGCCGGCGCTATAGAGAAAACTGTTAAGCAGTCTCATTTTTGAATCAATGTTTACTTCAAGGGGAAGAGAATCTATAAGAGAATCCACAAGTTATCGTTCACTGGAAGAATTGGTTGTTATTTCCTCCAAAATGTGAACGGCGAGAACGTGAATGTCTATGACAATCGTTATGGAAATATGATTTTCAATCGCGGAAGAGTCCCTCTTCTATCACCTCGTTGAAATCGATCGTAGGCTGCGATTGAGTCTTACATGCTCTCATAAGCTCATTCGACTTCACTCAATTCATTTTAAGGTCCTTTAACACCTTGTGTTACATTTTTCAAGCAAATTTTGATATTATTAAAAAATTTCTCTTCTGTTTTGCATTCTCTTTACAAACTGCTGCTTCTTCTTCCGCTTTTATGCCCATGTGTAAAGTTGATATTAAAATAAAGACCCTCCATATTTGACAATGGCAACAATAACAACATCAGCAACAACAACAAAACTATTAACAAAGCCCAACATGTTGGACCCAAAGATATTTGGCATGAGGCAAATGGGATGCGAAAAACAAAAAAAAAAAGGAGAGCCCAGAACTTGGCAACTTTTTCGCAACTTCTGTCGCAGGTGGAGGGAATCGAGCGCAGAAGAAAAAAATTTATATATATATGCCTAACAATGGCCGGGTGAAAATAAATATGGCAACAGAATGGCTTACGCCAGAAGGGCTGCGAGTTAAAGTTTGGAGCAGATCGTGGGTGGAAAGGTGACTCGGCGAGAGTCAGAGCCATATGCTCTCATATGCGGAACACGTACTTGCGCTATAATTATTTCGTACGTGAGTGTGGAGGCCCAGGGAATGCCGCCGCCCCAAAGACAATGAGTGAAATACATATGTGTGGAGGGAAGCAGGGAGAAGGAAGAAGACGAAACGAAGAGCTAGGTAGGACTAGAGCAACGAAATTGGAATGCATAATATAGCTTCTTCTTAATAGAAGAGCAGTGTTGGTTAGGTGCTTGTTGCTCTGCCGCTTGCTCAATGTCGGTAAGCGAGCCCAAGAGGAATATATGTATAACGTTCTCTCATTCAATTTCTCTCTCTCTCTCTCTCTCTCTCATGCATTTTGTTTAATAGACCAACGATAAACTCAGACAAGGGAATAACATCGCTGAGAAAGAACACCCTAAAAGCGGATCAATAACAATCCCATAAGAAACCACAATTTACTGAAACTAATATCATTTGTATATCATCGCATATTTCACCTTGTGCCGCTGCTCAGAGCCTTGAAATCATTTGCAAAGAAAACTGAAGGAAAAGCTGAAAAATAAACTAAAAATTCCAACAATGTCTTTTAGTTGGGGCTCAACAAAGACAAATCAGGGGGAGCTTAAACTTTGCCTTCTCCTCACATTTGACTCGCTTACAAGGCCACGGAGGCAGAAGTGTGCTCAACACTGGCCAAATGTAAATGAAAACAACTGAAGATAAATACGTTAGCAATCAGTTGAGCATTGATGGAAGTGACAACAACCACAGGACTCACACCTTTCTTACACTCTCTTGCTTTCACTCTCTCTTTCTCTCTGTTTTTGGCTCATCATCAACAATTTGGTGTGTGGTGCGGTGAGGTGCGGTGAGGTGCGGTGAGGTGCGGTGCGGTTGACAGTCAACTTAATTCACATAAAAGTCACATAAAGTAAATAAGTTTGATTATGCGGTTGGGCGAAAGAAAGCCACCAAAAAGGTCTGTCTCAATTGGGACCGCTGACCGAAACAGCAGTAACAGGACGAGGCACTGAAACAGTACAGCCTGTGTATGTCCCTGCCAGGCGAATATCTCTCTGTCTCTCTCTTGTGTCGCTTGTAATTAACATTCACAATGAAAATGAAATGAAAATGAAAACGAGCAACTGCAGCGGTCTGGGTCTGGGTCTGAGTCTGGCTCTGGCTCTGGATGTGGATCTGGATCTGGAACTGGGCTTGGGTAAAAGTTTTTAATAACCCGCAACAACAAACACGGCCAGGACCAGGACAATGGCTCAGTAACAACAATGTCGAACGCACTGAACAACCGCCAGCAGCCACAATAATGGCACACAAAACTTTGTCAATGTAGTCGTGCGTGTGTGCGTGTGTGCATCAGCCACCAATACACCCACCCATATACAACACGCACAACACACATGTCGTTGCCGCACCAATGCAATGCTCTGCAAGTCGCCTTAGTCCGTGTCCAAACGGAAAAGGATTTTCGGCCACAATGAAAACAGGCAATGGAAACCACAAAATGATGCCTATAGGCCGCCTGCCTTCTCTCTCAACCAGAGGCGGGGCAGCAGCGTCAAACTGCTGACCACACGGCTGCAGCATCGCTATAGCTGGAGCTGGAGCTGGAGAGGATTCAAGCAGCGGCGGCGGCGGCGGCGGCGGCGGCGGTTACGGCGTCTGTATAAATTGGTATATTCAATCGCAACGAGTGTGTAACAATTGGAGCGGTTTTAAAATAAACGAATGCGGCTTATTACGCACACGCCCAGACGCACACATATACATGCATGCTTAAACACACACACACACACATGCACACACGTGTAGAGCAAAATAAATGTCAAATTAAAATTGACATGCTGTGACACTTCGCCTCTACCCACAGGCTACAAAGCCGCCCGCATATCCGCATTCATAATACTTAATTGTCCCCACGAATCCGAACTGAAACTGCAAATGTCAGGGCTTCCACTCTCACGCTGGACACGCTGCAACAAATTGAATTGGCGGCCATAATGTTGGTTGCCTCGAGTTCAATGAACTTGATAAGCAAGAAGAGCCAAAGCTACAACCATAGATATGGGAAGGCACATCCGAGCTTGCACCTTGCCATCTCAACCGTTTGTTGTCCCACATCAGTATGGCTGAGAAGCCTTGCTTCTGCAGCGCATCTCAAATGATGCAGTTCGACTTGGACTACTTATCCATTTACCTAATTTATTTGGCAAACATTTATCCTCCATAGCATTTCTTGCTGAATTTGTGAAGAGGAAAAACAAGGCAGGCAGATAAGTTGCCAGTCACACTGGATTATTATTAATCACCTGCAAGGACACTGCTCAACAGCCAGCTTGATGTTTATTCCTGAAAATATAGTTTAAAATATCTATGGAAATTTTCAAACAATTCTGAGTGCATGATCTACCCCCTCATACCCTTCTTACAGTGGCACCTCTTAAGACACCAGACAGAACAATAACAACACTGCAAATGTTGTGCTTTATAAGAGCAGCCCATGTTAATAAGCCAAAGATTGACGGATATCTCAGATATATTTTAATATTTAGTATAAAAATTACATGGCCACTCTAATCTCAGAATCGGAATAAGTAAATCATGAGTAGTACTAGATATATATCACATGTATCACATATGTTTTTTATCTTCTTCTTTCAGTCTTGCCATTTCTCTCTCGCCGCCATTCTGCTTGGCGTCTCTGTTCGCCTTCTTCTTCTTCTTATTTTTCTTCTTAGTCCTGCTGCATATTCTTCTTCTCTTCATTTGACCGCATGACATCCAATATTTGGCACTTTAAAATTGCCTTCAGCTGCTGGCACATTAGCAACTCGTCTTGCAGGTAGCTACGTACTTGTATATATTCCAATCGGGTATACAATTCGAATTCCGGATCAATTCCGAGTAGTTCAACCAATTCCGGCCCAACTTCTTCGCAGCGAAGCATTTGGAGTATCATGTTCTCCAAATCTACCTCCAATCCCACGAATGAGCGCCATGCAATACGAAGGTCTGCGAGTCCGTCGACTTGCTTAGAGTTTTCGCTTTCCATTTTCAATGTTATGTTTTTCTCGATTTTTTCTATTTGCTGATGACGCGAAAAATTGGCTATTAAAGTCTGACCGTATTAGGCTTTTAGAGAAATCAGGAAGTTGCTTTGTTGGGAAACAGTGCAAAGCCACCAAAATACCACAAGACTCATTTGAACGAACTAGTTCGTTTTAGCTTCAGAATTGGAATGGGAGTTGTGGTTCTAGTTCCGCCAGTTCCTTGGGGAGATTTCGATACAGAATGTATTCAAGGCGATGTTTCACACAGATCGTTGTATTATAAACCATAATTTGGCAGAAGATTGGCAATTTTTGGTTTGCTAGATAATATTAACGATGGAAGATATACTGGATATACTGACTGATATATTTTATATGACGCGAACTACTTTGCCACCACTAAAGGTGTTGCAAAATGAAGCAGAACAGCGACAGCACTGATACACACATTTGATATTTCTGAGTTATTCTTTATACTTTACTTCTCCTACACCTTCCCTATGATTCCCCTTTCCCCCGCACCATCCAACAAATACAACAACACATCATCACATCATCATATTTAACAAAATAACACAATTCGGCATCTTAGTCTAGCCCTGATTTCGGAAATTAGTTGCAGACGGACTATGCCATTATGTGCATTCACATTAACATCCGGCTCGATACTTCCGCCGATAATCTGCTGGAGTTGCAGCGTTGATTTCTGCCCCTAAGAAAGCCTCTTATTTGCAGCAATCAAAAAAGGTTTTTTTTTTGTAGACTTTTGTTTATTTTTTAATTGACTGTTGATGAGAGAGTGTGACCATATTGCCCAAAAGAGAAAATACCTCAAAGAATACCTAAAAATACTAACACAAACACAAGACCAACACTACAGCTGAGGAAGCGAGATAGCACTAGACTGTTGCTAAGCTCAGCTATTCGCTGCTGTAAGCAAAAAAGTGCTTGGTTAGAAAGAGCCAGCCATATTTAGCTCGATGCACTTAAAAATTTTGTTTTCCTACCAAATTTCTAAATGCATTTGTTTCATTGATGATCTCCTCATTTGATTCCATTGCTTTAAAGGTTTCAAAACAGGAAATAGAATGTGTTAAGTCTGGAGAATAGGCTGGAATAGGCTTGGCCGTGTTTAAGATAGCAACGTGTCTGTTATTCGTGTTGTTCATTAAAAGACAGTCACACGAATTTCTCAACTGAGAAACGAAGTCTGCAAATGTGTTTGCTTTTTTACGAGGAGAACTTAACAGATGGAAATGTATACTTTTATTTGCGAGATCTAATTTTATAGGACTTTTTTATAAAGAACTTTTCATTCCTCTCCGGCTCTAACATAAGTCAGGCTGCAGGCTGCACCTCAGCCTCAGCAGTTGTGGTTCACTTGATCTCTTCGTGATCAGTTGATGCAAAGGATTGAGCTGCATCAACTTTCTGATTCACTCATATGAAATTGTACTAAATTTCTGCAAGGATTCGGAGAGGCTTATAAAAATCTCCACCCCAAGACTTGGAATACTTGTATGTCAATCAATCTTAATGGAATTGACAATGCCTATGGTAAAGGAAACCCTCATCAAAGTGTCGTTTTTGTGATTTGCATTGGGTACACCTTTGGCTGTTTTGCTCCAACTCCACCGCCAGCTCTCACTCTCACTTTCGCTCTCGCTCTCCTGCTCCATCTGCAGTTCCTTCTTGTGCTTCGAGGCACTTACGCAGCACGGCTAATAAGATTTTCGAACGTATTTATGAAAACAAAAGGTGCACAGGGGCAGAGGCAGGGGTGTGCCAGTGAAAAATGCTTGGTCTGGCTGGAAGGCGGGGGTGGGGGCAGAAGGAATTGCCAGCGGGGATGCTTTTGTTGTTGCTCCAATGGGCTAATTTTATTAATGTTGGCAATTTTGAACGGTTGAAAGTGGAAACGAAGGGCCCCCCCTTTTAAGTACAGCACACACACACAGGTAAGTAGGTTAGCGCCTAGCTAAGGACCTTAGTCCTGGCTGGTCCTGGTGGTGGCGGCGGCACACACTGGCTGGGCTGCGAGGGTTGGACGTGGCAATAAATGTGCTGCTTACGCGCGCAATTAAATATGAAATATTTATAAGGAGGCCACCTGTAAGGAGAAGGGCGGGGGCGGGGGTTGGGGGGGGCGAGGGCTTGGTGCTGCCATGCCATGAAATGTCAAACTACGTCTAACGGCCTTCCATCTGCCCAGGGTCGCAACTAATTAATAATTTTTAGGCAATTCAACGGCATGCCAGGACCGGAGCCAAGCTGAGCTGAAGGCAAAGTTTGGCTTTGGCTTGATTAAGTTGCTTTTTAATGAAGTTCAAAGTGATTTCACTTGCAATTAATGTGCATGCCCCCAGGTACAGCTACAGCTGGTCCAGGTCCTGGCCGTGACCGTGCTCTCCTGTCCATGATTGATGACTTCGAGCATGTGGCTGCCATATGGAATGCCAAGCCTTGCGGACTTTTACTCAACTTCGATTGGCTTTGAATGGGCCCCGGAGATTGCCAGGAGACTCGAGACTATCAAGGTGAGTCCTTGGTGTTACTGTTTTGTGGGGTTTTGTGTTGTCTGAGAAGTGAGCAATATCCTGATTTTGGATTTCTAATTTCACTTTGTTATTTAAGTCAGGTAAAATCAATCAAGGCTTCAACAGTCATTGTACATTTATTGGCAGACTCGTTTCCAGTCCTTTCTTGTTTCTTTCAATTTGACATGACCTGGATGTTGGCAAGGCGTCCTTTTGACTAATTTGGTTGCTGCCGTCGTTTGATTTAACTGTAATCAACATCTTGGACAGATATATATGTTTGCCTTGTTCTTGCTGTAGCTGTGGGTCAGCGATGTTGCTGTTGGTCAGCCATTTTACTGTTGGTCAGCCATGTTGCTGTTGGTCAGCGATGTTGCTGTTGGTCAGCCATGTTGCTTTTGGTCAGCGATGTTGCTTTGATTTCAGATGCAAACTTCTGTTGCCGATGAGGTTGATGCTGCTGTAGTCTCTTGAAATTGACATGGCTGCTGCTGGGAGCGAAATGTTGTTGCTCTGTTCTTTCTGAAGTGAATCTTACCAATGTGTTTTGCTGCTGCTATGTTGATCTATTTGATGCTTTTTGTGTTGTTAATGATTCTGTTGCTGTTGTTGTTGTTGCCGATCATTTTGGCTCTCTTAGTTGCTGATGCTGCCGTGGCTGTTGCAAAGGCTGCTGTTGTGGCTTTTGCACAGGTTGCTGTTGTTGCTGCTTCCATGGCTTATGCAAAGGTTGCTGTTGTGTCTGTTTCTTCGGCTCCAAAAGTTGCTGTTGTGGCTGCTGCCGTCGCTGTTGCAAAGGTTGCTGTTGTGGCTTTTGCAAAGGTTGCTGTTGTTGCTGCTTCCATGGCTTATGCAAAGGTTGCTGTTGTGTCTGTTTCTTCGGCTCCAAAAGTTGCTGTTGTGGCTGCTGCCATCGCTGTTGCAAAGGTTGCTGTTGTGGCTGCTGCCGTCGCAAAGGTTGCTGTTGTTGCTGCTTCCATGGCTTATGCAAAGGTTGCTGTTGTTTCCGTTTCTTCGGCTCAAAAGGTTGCTGTTGTGGCTGCTGCCGTGGCTGTTCCAAAGGTTGCTGTTGTGTCCATTTCTTCGGCTCTCGCGGTATCTGCTCTTGCAGTGACTGTTGAGCCTGTTGCTTTGGCTCTCGCGGTATCTCCTCCTGCAGTGGCTGTTGCAACGGTTGCTGTTGTGGCTGCTGCTCCGGCTCTCGCGGTATCTGTTGCTGTTGCTGCGATTGTTGTTGCTGCTGCTGTTGTGTCTTTGGATTCCGTATGACCAGACATCCCCGCTTGCCTCCCAGAAACAGTGCGTGTTTCACCAAGTGTTTGATGTATTTGAAGCGTAGGTTTTGATATCCTCTTAACTTTTGTAGAACCTCTGAGAATTCAATTGGACGTTTTGCTTGTCTTCTCATCCTTATCACAAAGGTTAAAATATCCTCAATTTTTTGGCGCCGTTCAAGCAGCTCCCGCAGTTGCGATGGCCGTGGATATCGTCCACTTTGGCTCCGTTGCTGGCATATGCCATCCGTATAAGATGGTACTGGTTGCCGCACGGGTGGACCGATCATCAGTGGTTGGTAGTTCTGCGCAGGCTGCCCTTCAGCATAATGCATCTGCTGCTGCAACGGTTGGGGATGGCTTAATCTGGGCCAGGGTTGATTGGGTTGCAATCCCTGAACAGGCTGCAGTTGGGCAGAGTTTAAATGTGGCAGGTTCTGGGGGATTATCGGGACTAACACGAACTGCACCTGTGGCAAATTGGCATGATTTGGTTGCGGCGCTTGCGAATCCTGCAAGGGTGCCATTGCCAGATATCTAACTTGCTGCAAAGGCACTGGCAAGTCTTGTTTTGGTTCTAGATGAGGATTGTTGAAACCCTGCAAGGACATGGCCGCATTATTAATGAGTTGTTGCGAGTCCTGCACAGGTGGCATTTCCACATAACTGACTTGCTGAAAAGGAGGCACTTGCAAGCCTTGTCCTGCCTGCGGATGAGGATATGCCAATCCCTGCAAGGGTGCCATAGTGATATCTGGATTTCGATGCGAGTCCTGCAAAGGAGGCACTTGCAAGCCTTGTCCTGCCTGCGGATGAGGATATGCCAAACCCTGCAAAGGTGCAATAGAGACATCTGGATTTCGTTGCGAGTCCTGCAAAGGAGGCACTTGCAAGCCTTGTCCTGCCTGCGGATGAGGATAGGCCAATCCCTGCAAGGGTGCCATAGTGACATCTGGATTTCGTTGCGAGTCCTGCAAAGGAGGCACTTGCAAGCCTTGTTCTGGCTGCGGATGAGGATAGGCCAATCCCTGCAAAGGTGCCATAGTGACATCTGGACTTCGTTGCGAGTCCTGCAAAGGAGGCACTTGCAAGCCTTGTCCTGGCTGCGGATGAGGATATGCCAAACCCTGCAAAGGTGCAATATCTGGATTTCGTTGCGAGTCCTGCAAAGGAGGCACTTGCAAGCCTTGTCCTGCCTGCGGATGAGGATATGCCAAACCCTGCAAAGGTGCAATAGAGACATCTGGATTTCGTTGCGAGTCCTGCAAAGGAGGCACTTGCAAGCCTTGTCCTGGCTGCGGATGAGGATAGGCCAATCCCTGCAAAGGTGCCATAGTGACGATCTGGACTTTCGTTGCGAGTCCTGCAAAGGAGGCACTTGCAAGCCTTGTTCTGGCTGCGGATGAGGATAGGCCAATCCCTGCAAAGGTGCCATGTGCATCTGGACCGGCGGCCTGCGGAGGCATTGCAAGCCTGCGGTGCGGAATCTGGACTTTCGTTGCGAGTCCTGCAAAGGAGGCACTTGCAAGCCTTGTCCTGGCTGCGGATGAGGATATGCCAAACCCTGCAAGGGTGCCATAGTGACATCTGGATTTCGTTGCGAGTCCTGCAAAGGAGGCACTTGCAAGCCTTGTCCTGGCTGCAGATGAGGATAGGCCAATCCCTGCAAGGGTGCCATAGTGACATCTGGACTTCGTTGCGAGTCCTGCAAAGGAGGCACTTGCAAGCCTTGTTCTGGCTGCGGATGAGGATAGGCCAATCCCTGCAAGGGTGCCATAGTGAGATCTGGACTTCGTTGGAGTCCTGCAAAGGAGCACTTGCAGCCTGCAAAGGAGGCACTTGCAAGTGCCTTGTTCCTGCGCTGCGGCTGCGGATAGTGCCAATCCCTGCAAAGGTGCCATAGTGACATCTGGATTTCGTTGCGAGTCCTGCAAAGGAGGCACTTGCAAGCCTTGTTCTGGCTGCGGATGAGGATAGGCCAATCCCTGCAAGGGTGCCGTCGTGACATCCGGATTGCGGTGCGGCCTGCAGGGGCCTGCAAGCCTTGTCCTGGCTGCAGATGAGGATAGGCCAATCCCTGCGAAGGTGCCATAGTGGCATCTGGATTTCGTTGCGAGTCCTGCAAAGGAGGCACTTGCAAGCCTTGTCCTGGCTGCGGATGAGGATAGGCCAATCCCTGCAAGGGTGCCATAGTGACATCTGGACTTCGTTGCGAGTCCTGCAAAGGAGGCACTTGCAAGCCTTGTTCTGGCTGCGGATGAGGATAGGCCAATCCCTGCAAGGGTGCCATAGTGACATCTGGACTTCGTTGCGAGTCCTGCAAAGGATGCACTTGCAAGCCGTGTCCTGGCTGCAGATGAGGATAGGCCAATCCCTGCAAGGGTGCCATAGTGACATCTGGACTTCGTTGCGAGTCCTGCAAAGGAGGCACTTGCAGGCCTTGTCCTGGCTGCAGATGAGGATATGCCAAACCCTGCGAAGGTGCAATAGAGACATCTGGATTTCGTTGCGAATCCTGCAAAGGAGGCACTTCCAAACCTTGTTTTGGTTGCAGAAAGGTAAAGGATGTATCAGAGTCTTCTAATGATTGCTGCGAGTCCTGCAACTGTGGCAATTCCACACAGCCTTTTTCTTGCAAAAGTGCTTGCAAATCTTGTTCTGAATGCAAATGGGTGAATCCCTGCAAGGACATTAGTCAGTTGTTGCGAGTCCTGCCCAGATGGCATTTCCAAACCAAACATAACTTACTTGCTGAGAAGCAGGCACTTCCAGACCTTGTTCTGGTTGCAGAAAGGTTAAACCCTGCAAGGATGTGTCAGCATCTTCTAGTGATTGCTGCAGGTCCCGTGGCAAATCTACACTGCTAATTTGGCGCAAAAAGGCTTGCAAATCTTGTTCTGTTTGAGGATTGGTTGATCCCTGCAAGGACACTAGTCAGTTGTTGCGAGTCAGGCTGCATTTCCACATGGCTTACCTGCTGGCAAGGAGGAACTTGCAAGCCTTGACTTGGCTGCGCATGGAGATTGGGGAATCCCTGGACAGACGGCGGTGCTTGCGCTAGATCTGGGTAGCCGGCGCACGACTTCGCATTTGGATTTAAGTTTGTTATCATTTTTCCACAAAGAATATAATCAACGATGAAACTTTGTTGAACAAAGAAACGAAATTTTGTTGAATTGAAGAATTGAAGAAGAATTGAAGATTTAGTCGATGCCAAAACTGAACAACTTGCACAAATTTTTCAACATTCAAAATAATCACTTGGATATAGATAGATAGCTCCGCAAATTCCACAAATTTGTAAAGCCATAAATTAAGGAAGAATCAAGGCCAACGTTGATCTGGAATTTCTCAAAGAGTTCAAAGAGAGGCGGCGTTGCCAGACGCAAGGTTAAAGAATGTTATCGATATTTTGAGTTTACCGAAAGCAGATCTGAATGGTCATGTTGCCTTGTTGAAAGAGGCTGAGTAAAGTATCACTGGGAATCGTTATTCTGGTATGGGATAATGGGATGGATTTCTGTGCCAACCAGTCCTCATCCTCAGTCAAAGCCAGGCCATACACATCTCTCTGGAATTGAAGTTCCCAAATTGTCTTTAGCCTGTCACCATTCACTGGCAAATGTCTAAACATGTTTTGGATAACAACATTTCCTCCACAGCGACAACTCGGCTATATTGTTGGGCTATAGACTTTTCGGTCTGATTGTGACAGCTGGAGATGATGATGCTGTGGCGCGACGCAACTAATTGGGGCCTGGCTCCTTTAAAACTCTTAAGTGGAGCATGGAGGTACAGTTGGCAGCATTGTATGCAGTTGATGGAACTTCCTGGCATGCCCACAAGAGATATACATAACCATAAATGTGGGCAGTTGAAGCAGGGTGGGGGTGGGGAGGTTGGTGGAGAGCTGCGACTGAAAACTGAAATCTGCTGTAGAATTTTTGTGGTTGACAATTATTTACACTCGAAAGTTTTGCACAAGTTTTTGTCCAGGCACAAATGAAGTTGGCCAGGATATGCGACAACATGCCAGGACATGCGAACATGTGTAGTTGAATTCCCCAACCGAGCTGCCCCTGCCCCCTCCCGTTGCTGCTGCTGCTCCTCCACCTGATGTGGAAGTGGTTTCAAGTTATTTGCCTAGCGACAATTGCAAAAATTATGCAACTCTTGTGCTCCTACTCCTGCTCTTGCTGCTGCCTGCCTGCTTGTCCTTGCAGACAATTAAGCAAGGACAATGCGAAGAAGCACAAGCTTTATAAATGCTCATGCATGCACACACACTGGCAAAGGTACACCTGGCCCAGGGACTAGGTCCTAGTCCTAGCTGAGCCGAGCTGAGCTGAGTGTGTGCATATCCTGGCAGGATGTGTTAAGCCCTGCGTGGCCATTGCCTGAGACGCATTGAAGTTCATTGCCGAAACTTTTGCTGTGTGTTGCGCTGTTGTTGTTGTTGTTATTGTTGTTCTTGTTGTCTAAGCGAACAGGAAGCAGGCTCTCTTCCGATCCAGCCTGAAGGCCCCTGCATTGCGCCCTGCATTGTTCATGCAATTTGCTATTCCTGTGGCTGTCACAGTTGTCAGTGTGTGTGTGTGTCTGTGTGTGTGTGTGCCTCTATCTCCAGGATGTTGCAAATTACAAAGCTTACACTGCGAGAAGTGCCTCAACAAATCGAGCTTTAAGGCTATAGATATGGCTATATACTCGCGCTCTCCCTCACACTGCAAAGCTCCACCCCTCTGAAAGCAAAATTCATTGAATTTGTTCAACCTTTCACTGAGTTTTATTGTTTATCCTAATGATTCGCATTTGCCTGGTCCATAAACTGTTGCACGCTCTTGCTGATCTCCAGCTTCTGTTCCAAGGTGCGCTTCTTGTACTTCGAGTCATAGTCTACAATGCGTTCGAGCGACCTCTGCCACAGGCGGCGTCGGTGAGCCGGTATACGGCGATTCTCGGCCATTCGGCGATGGACATGGGCATATGCATGGGCCTTCTGCTGGTGCTGGCGCTGCTCTTCCTGTTTCTGTCGCAGCTCTTCAAAAGCCAGGCACAGTTGGCGAGCTATCTCGTGTCCAAAGCAAGTGCGACGCTGCCGCTGTTGTCCATCCCTGGCATTACCATTGTCAACCATATATGAGCGTAGTGTTAGACCTGCAGGCAGAGCAAGAAGCAAGATAACATGGGTGAAGTCAGAAGCATTCTTTCTTCTAGTCGAAGATCTGGATGGTTAGCCAAATCACAACTTACCCATTATTAAGATCTTGGCAACTTCCTTAAAGGTGGGCGTGTCCTTAAGCATTATGTCCGGTTAGATTGAAATTTTGTTTGTTTTCTGTTTTTCTCTACAATTTCGTCCAAATGGCTCCAAGAATTTTAGTTAATTTGTGGTATAAAAAATACAAAATTTATTACAATGCGAATTTTTGGCTACTTTTTGTTTCGAGTTAAAACCGTGATGTAAATTTTGTCTGCAGAAATTGTTTTCGGTTCGAATTGTTGCTACTAACTACATGTGTATTCCTGAATTCCTGGATATTACTGAGGTCAAAATGTTTCTGTGTGGGTAAAGAGTTTGACAGCAGGAGGCAAAGGCTACCTAGATGTTGAAAAAGATTTATAAACATTTTAAATCAGAGACAAAATTACGCTTTACACTGGAGTTCAGCGAACGCTCACATCAGAGAACTGCACCAACTACTAGTAGACTGCTGGTATATGCGGTGTTTGTGGCGGTGTTTCAGTAAGCGCTGGTGTGAGTAGTTGAGTGAGTATGAGAATGTTTAAGTGCCAATTAAAGCAAGGGTGGTTCTGCTTCTGTAAGATGTATCGCATCGCCATTGACACCTACAGCAAAACGATACAATTCTTGGAACGAACTCTGAAGATGTTTCAAATTATAAGTTCATATAATATGTATCGGTTGAGTTGTTAGTAAATATTTATCTATTTAAGCTTAATTTATTGCTTCATTGTTGTTATTTTCTTTTTGGGCTCACCAAAAATTACAGTCCAACTTAATTTGCCATAGTGTCGAAATTCATGAGCAATTCCCTCTCTCTCTCTCTCTCTCTCTCGTCTCTCTGAATTCAACCAAAATCAGTGAACTCCAGTTTTCCGCCTTCCGCCGCAAAAGAGTTAACAATTTCCATGCCAAGCGAACGACCACACGATGCTGATGGTGAAGGCAATGATGACAATAAGTGCGCCTAAGCCAGTCATATATAATCGTACTAGAGTGGACTGTATAGTCTGGTTGTGTAGGCGATCGGGGATGGTGATGGGGTTGGAATAGCAGCTGCCAGGCTTGAAGTCGAACTTGTCTAAAGAGCATAAGGACTAAGTCATTCAATATGAACTCTCGTTAAATAAGGGGCAGAGCTACGAGTTAGTTATAAGCTCCACTGACTGGGAAAGAACAAGCAGAGGGAAGAGGAAGAGAAGGTAAGAAGAAGAAAATGTATATAAGGAAGAGACATAAAAAACAGAGAGGAGACACCGATCCCTTCAATTGGTCATAAGCTGTCTATTTTAATATCTTTTTGTGTCTAAAGGTTTAGAATTACTTTCTTCTGAGCACTATAGAAGCATTAGAAAGACAACAGAAGGAACCATGGGAAGGAAAAGGACTCTATAACCTGAAACTGCAGCACATGCAATTGTCGGTGTGTTTTCCTTTCACTTTTCGCTTGGTCAATTTAGGCGGTCATGTTCATCTCTACCTTTTTTCAATAAACATTATGAAATTATTGCTGTCGCAGGACCACACAAACACACACACACCCACACACACATAAATACCCCACACACTCACACACATGCCACCTTGTTCATGGTTGTAACGCCTGCTGCAACTGCTGCTACTGCTGGACATCACTTTAGCCCACACTCCCTGGCCCACTCTGCCCCTCACCATAACCTACCGATTGGTGCTTCAGTCTATATATGCAATTACCCACATGCCGGCCGTGATTGTCCTTGCTGGCACAGCCAGTGTCCAAGCCAGAGAATCCAGAATCCAGAATCCAGAGCTATTGAACCGCAGGCAACAACGGAACCGCCCAATAAACAGCAGTGGCCAACCCTCTACAATGCCAGCTTCCCCCAATGATGATGCCCCTACCCTTGCATCCTGGCACCCCCTCGCCTCTCGTCTACCCACCATTGTGCGCTTATCCTTTTGGCCCAGCAAATCGATTGATGTTGATTAGCATAAATTGTCTGGACCGCATCGCATCGCATCGCACCGCACTGCAACACACAGTGCAATGAATAATTTTTGGTGGCCCTCAACAGCCACGCCTCCGCCTCCGCCACCGCCTCCGCCCCTCACACACATACTTCATGCATGTTACATATTTGTTGTTGTTGATGTTGCTGTTGTTGTTGTCTGTTTTGTGCAGTGCTTGCAACTTTTTAGACCATAATGCAATTTTGTTTTGCTTAATTTGATAGGCGTTGTCTTCTTGCCCGCCGGAGCTGCTGTTGGTTAGCCGGATAGCTGGCGCCGGAGCTGGAGCTGGAGCTGGAGCTGTAGAGTTGGAGAGTTGCAGAGCCAGAGCTGACAGGCTGACAATGGGCTGCATTTCATCTACTCTGACAGCGAATGCATAACGCTGGCATGAGGTCTAAAAAGGGGGGCGGACACTGGCAACGGCAGTGGCAGTGGCAGAGGGAGAGGGAGAGTCGAGAGTATGCTTTGTACATACTAAATGAATTAGTGCAAATTTCTTTGAGTTTTGGGAAATTTAATTTATTTTTGGATGGTCTGAGCAGCCGCTGGGGCCCATACATGCTTAAACTGTTATACAAAAGCGCTTAGCTAGGTTTAAAATTTGTAAAAATAGATTTAAAGTCTTCTCGGACAACATTTCGTGGTCAAAGATTCGTATTGAGCAAGCTGAGACAGGATCTCTCAAAGGGAATTTCCACCTCTGTTATTGAAAAGTCCTCAAAATGGGATTTAATGTGTATAAATCGATAAGCCGACAAACTGAAGTATATATATATATATATAATTCTTAGAACTGGGAAGCCCTAGTTTGTGGGATATTCATCAGGAGGACATTTGCTCCATTCATTCATTCATTCATTCGACTTTAAGCAGCAAAACTTTTCTAATAACATGAAAACTCACATTCACACAAGCACATGCACACACACACACGCCCTTACGATGAAATCTTATCAAACTGACATCATTTTCATTATGTTTTGCACTTGCACAGCTTAGACTAATGCGTGTGTGTGTGGGTGTGCGTGTGGGTGTGTGCCAGCCTGCTGTGCGCCAAATGATAGGCAATACAAAACGAAATCTTTTGTGTGGCCGCACGCGATTCACATTACACACATATGCTAGAGCTGGAGGGATGGAGAGCTCAAGCCGGGAGGCATTGGTATTATGAACGCAAGGAAGGCTGGTCTGGGGCTTGAGCTAATCTGACCGCCAATAACTGCAAATTAGATTAGTAACGCCAAGCGAGGGGCCAAGCGAGGGCTGGCACCAATAACCGTAACTGTAACTGGACATACAGATGTATGTATGTATTCTGGTTGTATAAATGTCTGCTTGAACTAGTGTCCATGGCATGCCATGAATATATCGCGTGTGGCATTGATAAATCTCGAAACAACAAATCGACACTCAAATTGCAATCCCAGGATGCCAATACACAATCATTCCCACACCCAAACAAACACACGCACGTTCCCACACAAAACTACTGTCGTTGTTGTTGTTGTTTGTCTGCTGTTGGCGCCAGACGCAAACTAATACAAAATACGGAAACTATAGAAACTTTTGCAGTGGCAACTGTAGAAAAATAGTAGACGATGTACTATGAAGATTTCGAATGCACTGTAAATTCAAATTCAAATCAAATATCTACATCTACAAGTGAGTCAAATATTGAGCAGTATCAATAATGTGTTCATGGTGAAGCGAGTTCATTTGGCCTTAATTGAAATGCCGTCTTCTTGCATTCATTCAAAGGACGGCGCCGCCACTGTGCCCTTAACAACTTCCGCCAGTGGCGGCAGCATGGAGATTAATGTTGGTAGTTGGACATTTAAACGGCTGACGCCAGTCTCAGTTACTTACTGGCTGACCATCCGTGGAGACATGAAACCTTTGCTTCGTCCGGCATTTATACGGCTCGCTAAACATCCATCAAGCACAGTGGGCATACAGCTATAATTTCACGGCTAAATGTCAAGCATATGATTAACATTCATTCTGGAAAACCAAGTTTCTCAAAGGGAACACATCATGTGATGACTTTTTTACCTTTAGAACATATGGAAACCGTGAAGAATGAAACTGTTTAGATATTGTGATTGTAGGGAATGTTAGCCTTGGCCTTAGCCCTATTTACAATTTGTCCAATGAAAATCCCTCGAAAGCCTAAGTCCAAATGAACGTATGAGTTAGAGAGACATAGTATCAATGCTCTCATTTCACCGCTCACTTTTACTCTATGACATTTGCAGGCTATCACAGAGAGCCCTCTCACACCCGATCACTACAATGAGTCGTGTGCAGAGTCTTCACTTAGTAAAGAAGTATGAGGGGAAAAGAATTTCCTGTTTAGTGGTCATTAGCCTGAGTATGGGATTGCCATGTCTTTTGCCAAAGTAGTCATTTGTGTGACTTAATAAAGTTGCGGAATCATGATCATGACAGCGAATGTAGTCGTTGCAGAGCTCTAACAGATATCCAATAATGATAGCCCCAACAAATGCTGTACATATATATAATTTGTCATCAATTTGATACACTTTTTACCACTGTCCCCCACGCGCTTTGTCCACTAATCGTAAAATAAATTATATTCCATGCGTCGAATACTTATAACAGGCCCAAGATGCTACTCCTTGCCTGATTGTAAGCCATAATTCTAGCCCAGCTCCAGCCCCCCGCTACGCCCGCAGCAATGAGAATGAAGCGTCAGGGGTGCCCTCGTGCTGTCCTGGAAGCCCCGCACTAAAGCATAAAAGTTTCAGTTAATTGCAGCTGAGTAAGAGTGGAGACGGGGGCAGGGCTGAGCTGGAGGGGATTGGGTTTGCCAGAAAATGGAAGTTTCTAGCTGGTTTTAATTGTTACTAGTCACATTTGGAGCTTTGCCTAATCACTTGCGCCAGATTAGTCGAAAGTTGAACGCTGGCTGCGGAGGCTAAAGCTGATGCTGATGAGTAATGGAGCTGAAGCAGCAGGATGAGGATGGGGATGAGGGTGTGGGGTATTTGAGGTTGACCAAGAGTGCTCAAATGTGTTGCGCTTACCAAACAGTGTCAGTCATAATTAAACAAACACAGAGAGAGAGAGGGAAGAGGCAAGAGGTAGGGAAAAGAGAGAGAGAGAGCCACAAATAATATCAACAAAATGATAACGAAATAAAAAGTTTCTCCTCTGTCGACAGCCGCATTGCGGGCGGCGGCTGCTGCCCAAAGTTGATAATCAGCCACGACAGTTCTGGATGAGATTGGCACTGGGGTGGGTATTGGTGGGAATAGTAAAATTGGCAAATGGATATGGAAATGGAAATGGCCAAAGCCGGACAGCGACAGCCAAGCCGGACTGATGGTCTGTGCGAGGCAATTTTCTTATGCACCTGTTGTGGCCACAAGGCAAACAAGAGAATCGTTTTGGGGTTTCTACTCTAAAGTAGAAGACATTTTGAGAGCTTGGGATAATGGATTTCAATCAGAGTCGATTTGGATAATCAAAACTTTAATGAGCAGCGCGAATGCACGATTTTCAAGCTTTATAATTAGCAA
The DNA here is from genome assembly GCA_037043425.1 of Hirtodrosophila duncani. Classification (NCBI taxonomy): domain Eukaryota; kingdom Metazoa; phylum Arthropoda; class Insecta; order Diptera; family Drosophilidae; genus Hirtodrosophila; species Hirtodrosophila duncani. Next base: position 2,651,627 of record JBAMBM010000704.1, on the reverse strand, counting down.
ATTTATATCGAAGAGAAATAGCATATGTCTTTGTGATTTGGTTTGGTCTTGGATGGACTGCTATGGTTTATATTATTGAAGCACTTTGATAACTTAAAATAACTGCAGCGTTCTGCGTGTGGCCTTTTGGTGTAGGTTATGGGTGGGCTTATAACATAGAAACCCATAGTTCATATACAAACAGACGTTGTTTTTCATGCTTAAGAAGCCACAAAGTTTGTATTGAAGACAAAGATCATTTGATCATCCATGTACGTCTGACTTTCTCATATGCGGCGTTTTCATTTCATCGTAGATGGGCTGCTTTTACTTTTGAATGTGGCTCTACTAATATTGGCATCTCTGGCTGTGGTCAAGTGGTACTCAACCACCAGGAAAATATCCTATGACCAAATCAAAAGTTTTACCAAATTAGACAATCCGCCAGCTAGACCACACCTCTTCCAACCAGAATCAACCTTGCTTTTCTTTAGTTGATTGGAAAATTGCAACGCTGTGCTACCATTTGCCTTTCCCTAATGCCAATGTATATATTTCCCAGGCAGGCGATGGATAAATGCGACTTTGCACTCAAGTAGATTTCAATCAGGATGCGGTTATTTTGTTACGCGTCGTCCGATGAAATTTCCTGCTATCTAAATTTTCTATGACACGTGCCAGACACAACAACAATTCCACTATAACAATAATGTCACCCTCTACACTCCTCCACCAACCTTCCCCCCGCCCCGCCTCAGCATCTTTTTGCCTCTTGCGTTGGTTGTCGCGACATCGCAGATTTCTCGCCCCTTATGCAAATTGTGTGTTGGTGAGAGATGTCCTTCGTCAGATGCTTTGACTACTTCGCTTACATTGTGTGTGTGTGTGTGTATGTGTGTGTTCCGTTACGTATCAGCCATAGCCAAACAGTTTGTCTTGGAATACAGAAATATATATATATATAGATATACATGATGTGCGGCTTTAAATGCAAATCGATATTCGTCTGAAACGTCTTTGCTGTTTGCCAAATATGAAAGTTGCCAAATGAAATGGAAACCGCACAGAAGACCTAAGGACCCTAACAAACTGTGGACTGTGGAAACACGAGTGAACTTAAAGCAAGTCAAGATTGGAGCCGTTGTTTGATAAAGGGATGATACTGGCTCTTGGGTATAGAACTGGTCCATAAAAGTTGCAGTTTGACTTTCATTTGGATTTGTACCAAGGATGTCAATTGGTAGTATTAAGCCATCAACACTTTATATATATATATATATAGAAATAAGTATCTCCGACAAATTTAAGTATATATATTCTTGATCAGCATGTAAAGCAGAGTAGATATAGCCATGTATGTCTGTCTGTTTGTATACGAACTATTTGCTCAGTTTTAAAGCAATCAACTTCCATCTCCTGTAAGCTGCTCATATGCAATAATCGTCAAGATCGGAGCCCTATATCATATAGCCCTGATATAAGAGACCGATTTGGAATGAACTCTTAGTATGAATGAACTATCTTTTGTTTTTCTGAGCGTTATGTTTCAGAATCTCTTCTTAAAGTGAAATCCAAGGCCATTGGTCTGGATGAAATCCATCACATAGTTGTTAAGTTACTGCTCCGAAGAGTCTTAAAATATATAACCTATATATTCAATTCAGGTCTTGCGAAATTCGGGAAAATAATCCCATTTCCATAGGGAAGGAACTCACTTTTCCTTGTTCTTGATAAACATTTCCAAATTGTCCAATAATTTTACAAATGACAAAATTTGATATCTATGTAGGCTTTGCATTGAATTGTGACAGCTCAAATTTCGGGCTTGGAAAAGCAGCTAGAGAATAATTTAGTTCAACACGAAACCTGAGAAGGAACACATCTAGAAAAATGTGAAAAATTATTAAAAAAAAAAAAAAACAAAAAGAGAAAAAATTGTGAAGTGAACAAAATTTTGAAGTAAAAGTTTATACGCCTAGTTTCTGTTTCTGTTTCAAAATCAAACTGCTTCTGTTCCTGTTTCTGTTTCAAAATCAAATATGAACTCAAAAACTAAACTCAAATAATATTCAAAGGATTATCCAAATCTGTAAGACAACAAAAACAACAGCAGCGTCTTCCACCTGCAACTGAAATGTTTTGTGCCAAGAACACTTACAACTTCTCCTTCACCTTGCCTCTTGCAGTCTTTGCTCAGAAGGATGCTACGACGACTGGATAACATACACTATGTAGTGTATGTGCGGCATATGCCACACTACATGGACTCCACACAAACATACGAACTAACAGCAGCATCTATTCACTAGGTAATTGTTAATTGCAATTTTGATTCTCAATTTCAAGTGCGTTTATTTTCCACCAGACACAAACCGAAACAAATGAACAACAAGAACAAGAACAGCGATTCACGAAAGGACACTCTAAGAACTACAACAGCGATCCACATCGATATGACGCACACACATAAGCGGTAATTGCATGGCCTGGCGATAGCCTCTACTTCATTAAACCTGTTGATATATAAACCATATTAACAACAACAAATCCTCCAAATCATAGGTAAACTCTTCAATCAATCAATCAATCAAGGAATCCTCTCTCCACTTACATAAGCACTTACCGAAGCACAGTTCTCCATGGACGATCAATTTCTGATCAAATTGTGTAAGTTGACAAACACTTTTCTAAGCCTCTTGCAAATGTCCCTCTACATCTCTCTCTTCCCTGCAGTTCACATCCATGAGGACAAGTCATCTTCATATCATATCACCACAAAAACAATGTTCGGCCCCAAGGACTCTTCGAAGACACTCCAAAAACTGACAACAGCGACACAAGGTAAGTAGATCTTCGCTTAGCTGAAGCTTTAATATCAATTTCGATTGAAATTTCAAACAAATTTTTCAATCTTCCAATTTCTCAACAGCACACAATGGCATGCAGATATATACGGGTATGAGAGGATCGCGTATAAATATGCATGCAACGTAGATCCTTGGAGTCTGTTCATCAGTCAAAATGCAACATGTATATCCCATGAATATCCCATGTATATCCCATGTATATCCCAAAATAAATTTTGATATTACATAAAGCACATATAGATATGGCCTTGATTCTTCTTATACTCGTACTCTAGTAGAGTAAACGAGGATATTGTGTCCGTGCAAATGTATGTAACAGGCGCATGGAAGCGTTTTCGACCCCATAAAGTATATATATTCTTCAACAGCATCAACAGCCGAGTGGATCTTGCCAGGTTCGTCACTTTGTTTGTATGCGCATCTAGATCTCGGTGACTATAAGAGCTAGAGCTACCAAATTTGGTGTGTAGACACCCTATTGTTTCGTGAGATCACCGCAAATCGACTATAGCGTCCTAAAACAGATCCCTGTGGGATAACGGCTGCGCTCCTCGGCCGGTTGGACGGCAGGTGGGAGCTTCTAGCTTGGGCTTCGCGCGTAACAAGCCCCATGGCTTGGTATCATGGGTCCATTTGAACGTGCAGCGCATTGTACGTCAACGTCCCGTTAGTATGTTTGTACATGTTATGGACTAGCCTGCTCGGAAGGGCCCCTACATCTGCTGACCAAAGCTGATCCAGATCGGATCACTATTTCATGTAGCTGCCATATGACTGAATGGAATCTTTGTGATTTCTATCCGAATTAAACCAAATCGTCGTGGATCGTGTGTCTTAGAAGCCTGCATTCTACATATGCTGACTGAATTTCAACCTAATCTGCAAGGGTATATAAGCTTCGGGTACCCGAAGTTAGCCTTCTTTCTCTTGTTTAAGCCTCTCTTGTAGGTACACACACATATTCTGTAATCATATTGGTCTTATGAAATGCTATCCCACTGCTTAGAACATTAAATCCGTTGTTAAGGAATACTCACTCGGCACGGCATAGGGTCACTCCACATAGTTACAACGATGGGACCAACGATGGACCAACGAAACCGGCACCCAGCAATTCACTCCTCCATTCATAAGGACAAAATAAGACAGACATCCGTTACATCTAAATAAAATTTGTATATTTAAACCGAATAGCTTGCATTTAAGTTGATATACATCCAAGTAAGTGTGCGACGATGTTGCGGTGTTCTCAGCCTTTAGAACAAAAAGAACAAGTCACATTCAAGGGGGAGCGAGCGGCAATGATGTTGCTTAACTGATGGACAGTTCGTTCGACTGGGGGTTGCATAGAGTCGCTCAAAATTCGGCAAGTATCTTCCCAATATGTTTGGGGTAGATTCGGGAAGCCACAAGCAAATCTGGAACAGGACTCCAGGCACAGAACGAAGACACAATTAGGGATACAGTTGCGACAGCAGCTCGAGCTCAGGGTTAACATCCATCGTTTATACGGTCACAAATGGTGGGCATGGACTTCGCCCTCGATATTTAGGCAGGCCCCCGCACCAGGGCTATACCGTAACTTGCAATTTCCATTTCTTACACTTCAGCACGATCGTCATCTCGATATCGATCTCGATCTGGTTCTCTCATTCATCCCCAATTCATCCCTTAACGCTTGCGCCACGACAACGGCTCCTTTTCCAGCTCCTTGGCCCGCTGTGCGGCCTCAATATTGCGTCGCATAATCTCCACCTGTTCCACCTCGGAGAGCAGCGTATAGCGATTGCCATCCTTGCGCAAATACCCGTTGTGGACCGCCGCGTGCAGTGTGTGCGGCACATGGCGCTTCAGCTCCACCTCAGGCCGCTGGAGGCGCACCGACAGCGTGTTGATCATCTCCGGATAGCTGACCGATCGATTGAGCTCCTGCATCAGCCCCAGCACGGCATTGAATAGATCGGGCATTGTCTGGCGTCGCCAGCGGGAGCCAGCCGGCATCTTGTTCACGAAGCGCTGCGGCAGCAGCATCGGCTGCGACTGGGTGGCCAGCGGTAGACCCACGAGACTCTAAAACTCAGATGGTTGGAAACATTAATGGTGAACTAAGGGATAACAAGCTTCCTTACCTGCGATGAGCTCGAACTGGGCGTGGCACAGGTCGAGGCAGAAGATTTCGCTCCAGGCGAAAAAATGGGAGCGCCCACATTCAACTGGAATTCAATCGGCTCCTTGGCCTTGCCTTTTGCCGGGATCGGCAGCAAATGCATCCCGAACTGCGAGGGCGCACTGAAGGTGGGCTTCGGCAGTAGGCCCTGTCCAAATCCAGAGGCACCGACGCTGATCGGATGCTGCTGCTGCTGCTGCTGTGACATGGCGGCGGCGCTGGGTCGCATGTTGTACTCGCTGGCCGAGGCATTCAGTGTGGAGTTGGCCGCCCGCTGATAGAGTGAGGGCGATGGCTTCAACATGTAGGGGGAGGTGTCCCCCTCACTGCTGCTGCTGCTGCTGCTGCTGCTACTGCTGGGCGCTGATGTAGTTGTTGCTGTTGCTGACGCTGGCGGCATTGTCGGCGCTGTCGGCGTCATCAGCAGCATACGGCCCTTGTTGCCCCGCACACCGGATGGCACCGTCAACGCCTCGCCAGTGGATACTGGTGGTGGCCCATAGGCATGATTATAGTTATGACCATAGTTATGGCCAAAGCCACCGCCGCGATCGCGATCCAAATGCATGCGCATCTGCATCTGATCGCCGGCCAATTTCAGATTATAGCTGTGATGCGCATGGGAAAGCGAATGTGGATGTGAATGCGGATATGGATGCAGATGCTGATTTGGATACTGATGTGGATGTGAATGTGCATGTGGATGTGCATGTGGTTGGGGTTGGGGTTGGCGCAGCAAATACGGATGCTGTTGCAGCTGATGGGAATGCGTATAGAGCGTCGATTGCTTTTGCGGACTTGCCGGACGTGGTGATCCAATCTTCTGGCCATAACTCTGGCTGACAACGATATTGGCACTGCTATGATGATGTTTGCCAGCCATCGAGCTGTGCTTGTGATGCTGACACTGGCGCTGGCGTGGCGTATCACCAGAGTTCACTTGCGGATTCTCCATCGTTCATCAATTGCTGTTGGCGGGGAGAAAGGAAAATGTAGAAACTAACAGTCTTCTAGCCCAAATGTGAACCAACACCAACACGAACACTTAGTGTGCGGATGGGAATCTTGTTGTTGCTACGGGTGTATAACTATACGGCTTAGACGGTTTATACGGTACGGTTACGCTAATTTTACAACAGTTTGGTTTTATTTTATTGCCGAAAATGAAATTTTGCCGATCTAATTAAGTGTGTGTCTGTGTGAAGTGCCTGAGGCTAATGTGAAATAGAAATAGAAAATGGAAACACTTTGAAATCTAAGCTCTGGTCTACTTGATTGACATCCGAGTTGACTGTCACATAAGGTTGGAGAGTCTTGGAATCTAAATTTCATTTGGCCAAAGTGCAGTTCTTGCCATGGACCATTGACTCCCATGGAAGACCCCTTGTAAATTGGCTGCCAGCAAAGCAATGTGGAAAGTCGTTTTTTGTCAGTATTTCTATTGCTTGTATCTCTTTGATATATACTCTCACTGATAGTCATCATTCTGTATTGATTGTCATTGTCCTTGGATGCTTAGATAGCATTTGACTTTCAAAGTGTTTCTGTGTCGGTTTGCTATAGAATCTAAGCGTGGAAATTTGTCCTCATCTTCCAGTTTAATTGTATTAGTATGCTTCTCTATTTCTTTCCATTTTTTACTGATCGTTTCCATGGCTAAGTCGGTCGAAACTTGGAAACAATATGGCTAAATCTGACCATCTTCAATGTCACACAATCTCAGAAGTGTTATTTTCTTATAACTATACGTAGAACTTCTTTGCTGGCACATAGTTTTGTCTGAATCTGTTGAGGGTGCTCCCACAAAAGCTGCCTTAATTCAAATCAGATCGGATAACTCTAACTTATAGCTGTCATACAATGATAATTGGTATTTAGCCACATTGAACCAGGGAATTGAAAAACTGTCCCACTTATGGATAAAAGCAATTACATTGCACTTCTCTGATAAAGAGAGAAAAAAAACCATTTCGCCCACCTCCTTTCGGGTGATGATTTTAAAGCTTATCGTTTTTGGCCGCATATCATGTCACTCATTCTTCGCCTCTTAGGGGTGTTTTCCTGTTTGTTTTCGGAGGAAACCTTTTTGTGGCCGCGGGCCAAACACAAAGACAAATCCGTTTAACGCCCAAAGATGTAAAACAATCACAAAAACATGGGTCGCCCCAGCAAGTCGGAAAGTTATGCTCTGCTCCACAGAACAAGCAGGCAAACAAAAGGGAAAGCCTGCCGGCGGCGGCGGCAGCTAAAGATTGCAATTCAAAAACTCAGATACCAAAATTGGTGGCGTGATGAGGTGCGAAAAATCACAAGGGGGCGATGGAGAAGGAGTGTCTTTCAGTGTGGATTCACTCACCCGTCTGAGTTGGGCAATACTAATCCTGCTTGCCGCCGCTTTAGCCACTTCCAGATAGTGTGTCGTTGTATATTTCCTTGTCTGCTAAACGCTATTCCGTATAATTTTTACCAAAACCAAAGATATAAATTGTAAATTCAACTAATTTTGATAAGCTTGACATAATTTGAACAGAGTCGGAAAAGGCAAAACACTACTGAAACGAATGTTCGCCAAACAATAACTCGAAATGTCATCTGAGAGAATACTCAAGGTGTACTAGAATTTTCAAGGATCTGGCATCTGGTATCCTTGGGCGACCAGTGTTGAGCAATGCCACAATTTACAAATTACGTACCACAAATCTCATTTAGCTGTGCAAAGTCGGTTAACCCCGTCGACCCACAAAACTAGCCGAAATTCAACTCGGTGTCCTTATCCCTGGCTCGGCTTAACTGTATGTCAGTGAGTGTGTGTGTGTGCTTGAGTCCTGCACATATTACTAAATGAGTTGCATGGGGTTACAGATTGCAGTGGAGCGTACACAGCTGCAGCATCTCCACAGGCCAGGTGAGGCTGCTGAGGTGAGAAAGTGAGTGAGAGAGAGGTGCGACGGATTGTCATTGTAATGTGGTTCTTGCCATGCTCGCTTGCCCGGCCAACGGGCGTGACAACAACGCACAGTTCACACTCACATATACACACGTACTCACACGTGAGCTTCCTCGACTTGGAGTTACCCTTTGAATAGCAAACCATACTCGTCATCAGCGCTTGGCAAATAGTCAGAGCGCCTTCTTTCTGGGTAGCCAAAAAACTCCCCTTACTTTGGCTAGCTTTTGGTCCTCATAACGAACTGAAACTTCGAAATGGTTTACTTTTCTTCATAAGTCTCCTATCCAGGTTCACATTGTGTTAAAGGACATATACTTTGGGCCTCCACAGTATGACGACTGTGCGGCTGTGTGGCCAGCAGAGTGGCAACAGTCTAAACAGGTATTATCACACATGGCTGCTGCAAAGGTGGCAGCCATTGGTTTGGGGGCGGGTGTGTGGGTGTCGGTTGACGGTTGCCTCTATGAACAGGAGCCAGTGCCACTGCCAGGATAATGACAAGCGACAAGCAACAAGAGGTGTCTGGCTAAAGATACATATAAGCGTGACTAAACCTCAAACACAGTGACTTCCGTTGCAGGCAGGTGGGCAGGCAAAGGGTAGGGGCAAAGAGTATGGGTCTTTGAGTGAGCCAAAATGCCGAGGAACAATGACAGTCTCCGTTTGACTGCTTGTGGCTGTAGTTGAGTTGTTGCTTCCTGTTTTGAGGATGCCTATAGAGTCTCCCCATGTAGTGTGGCGACAATCAATGACCGATTTTGATTTTGATTTTGACAAGCCCGCCGCGAACCCCTTTCCCAACCGCCGCCACTGTTCTGGCATTGGATACTTTGTTTACTTTGTTTGAAGATGGCAGATGTAATCGAAATTGCAGCTTGGAACTGCATTGAGATCGTGAGATTCCCGGCAGCATATGCACTTAGCATGCCCATGCCTGGCGACTTTGGTTGCGAAGCAGAATTCACCGCTAAATTTGTCCTGCAGAGAGATTTCAGAGTGCTTCAAATATGCCCAATGACAGTTCGAAGAGGAAGCCTACTTGGCGACAATTGAAATTATAAATATTTCAATGAGAATTTGGTCCCTGCTCAATTTGAGCTGCTTTAGTCAGAGGGAAGGATAAGGAGGATAACGAAAGAGCAGCTGCAATTTGGCCAAGTTGCTTTTCAATTAACTCATTTTGGACAGGCAAGGCGTCCATCACGAATGGGAGCTAATGGAAATGGTAAGTAATGGCGAAGAGGCATGTCCACGATGCACATGCATTCCGAGAGCGCAGAAGTCAGAGTCAGGCTTTGGGCTATCCCCTTCTAGTCTGCTTTTGTTTCGATCTTCTGGTGTAAGCCGTGCAAGAGCTAGATCCTTTTGGTTGGGATATTTGCTTTTGATCCGTTTCCCTTGCTGTCTCCTATAAAGGAAGCCTGACTTCAAGCAAAAATAATCGCTTTGCATCGCCCAGTTCTAGTTCCAATGCTAAACAGCATGTTTCTGTCATTATGCCATCCTCAGTTCAACTACGATGCACTCATGCCCAGCCACTCACTTATCCACACCCACTCGCATTCAGTCCACCCACATTGAAGTACTCAAACATCTAACCATTCATAGCATTCACTCGGGGTTGGCTAACTAACTATTGTGTTGTTGTTGGTGGAGAATATCTAGAGCTCATCATGATTGTTTTGTAATTGGAATGCGATAATGGATCCCGCAAACACAGGCGGGGGATTGAATGCTGGAGGCCACAGGAAACGTAGAGCAGCTCACAAAATGCAAACAGACAGCAGCAGCAGCGCACAATCGGTGGCATTGGGGGATGGGGAGGGCAGGCAACGGCGGCGGCGACGACTGAATGCCAACTCAACTAACAATTTGCTTCAATTATAAAAAGCGTCGCGACAAAGTGGCGCCAACAAACGGCAGGCGGTGAAAGCTTCGTGAGAGTAAAGGGGGGGATGATGCTGTTGCTGTTGTTGATGTTGCGGCTCCATGATGCGTTGGGGTCCACAGAGGCGACGACTGATAAACAGCAAGAAGGCAAAGCAGAGCGGAATCAAAACTGCGGCGTCAGAAGCAGCCCCCCTTTGTATGCGTGTGTGTGTGTGTGTGTGTGTGAGTGCTTTGTCTGGCGGGCAATGCCAGCGGCCATCTTGCCGCCATCAACGTGGTGCTCTGGCTATAGCAACCCCCCAACTGGCTAACCCCAACCGCCAGCCATGTCCATAACAATTTCTGTTATTGTATATTGTCTTATAATTGTATTTGTGTCGCGCTTTAGCAATTATCCCCCTGCTCGTGAAGCAGGGGCGTAGTCGTTGGTTGCCAGGATTCGGTTAAAGGTGTAGAGCAGGAAGAGTGGGAATGCCATGACAGACGCCAGACTTTAAGAGTGCTAAGCACTGTCAGAGCTCTTCAAGCGCTATCATTGGTTGTGGTTCTTCATGTCTCTCTCTCTCTCTCTCTCTCTCTCTCTCACTCTCTCTCTCTGCCTCTCCCGATAATCCAGAATCTTGAATTTGGATTTCGCCATACTCATTTTTTGGAAGCTGGAAAATCCAGCGATTTCGTCGACCCATAAAGCCGAACAAACAGGAAGTTTTTGTAGATGTCACAATGATTCGTGAAAAGCTCAATTAACGTGGACGCGAGGGAGAGGCAGGAGAATAAGCAACGAGGTTGGTTTGAGGGCAGCGACTGCCTAGCAGCTTATAAACTTATAGCTTAAAGCTTATAGACTGCCTGTGTGCATATATATGTATGTATATGAATGTAAGCAATTGACCTTTGCCAATTGTTCTCTTTTCTTTCTCTCCTCTCCATCTACTTCGTACGTTAGGCAAGCGCAGCTTCCGACGCCAGCGAGGACAGCTTCGTTGAAATGTCAAAGCATTTACATACTTCGGATCTGACAGGTGCAAAGAACACTGATTGAGTGCACAGGCTCACAACACCCTTAGAGTGACCGCATGGTGATGCGTCTGCAATCGCAAGTTTCAGTTCTCTGCTCCTAAAGTAATTAAATTTTGGTAAATCTCCAAGGAAGACAACAACTGCTTTGGTTTTTTCTTATTTTTATTTATTTCCAGTGTATTTATGTCAAGTGTGATTACATAGTATCAAAATATATTGTCTCAGTCTGTTTATGTTGGTATCAAACTATATTAATTTGGGATCCGTTTCTGTGGAAATATATGAGGGCAAATAGTAATGCGATTATGTTATCGTTTATGAGCCTCAGGGTCGTCTACTTACTTTGGTTGAGCGTTCCGAAATGTTAACATCTAATAAATTTTGCTCTGCGTCTGTCAAAACAATTCACCAGAATTTGTGGAAACACTATGGGATAAAGCACATATTAATGTTGCAGTTCACACACATTTCATGCGCACACACACACAGAGAGGGAGAGAGTGCAGTTGCTGTTGCTCAACACCAGCTGATGCAACTTCGAAGAGAGAGAGAGAGAGATACAGAGTGAAAGCAAAGAAAGCAGCTGCACAATATGATTTCACGAGTGAGCTAAGGCTGCAGCGTCGTCTGCCTAAACATGGCTACTTTCAATGTCCTCAATATCCGCTCTCCTTGACCTCTCTCTCTCTCTAGCCTGCAAGCGCGTTGGTTGAAATGAGCAAGCCAAATTCACATGCTAAGTGATCTCCACTCTCGCTTCAGTAACAACTGTCAACTTACTCAAAAATTTTGAAATGCGAAAGTTGTTAGTAAAGTAGACCCTGCCTTAAGCTTTCAGTAAATCATCTACAAAAAAAAATGAACAAATTCAATGAAATTATTGATCTTTGGCAGCGGCGCACACAGAAAGTGACTTTGCAGCTCTTTCCATAGGAGAGCTTTTATCCCTCTGATTCAATTTGGAAATCAGCTGAAGTCGCTTTCTGTGTTCTTTCTTCTCATCTTCAACTTACTCAGTCGCACAGTGTGAATCCTAGAACGTGTAGTGTCTATTAAATGTGTGTGCTATATCCCTGAAAGACATCGAAGGGGATTATTCGATTATAAAGCATGTACGGCATGCGCATTGACTTCGTATATTGAACTTACTCTTCACCCTCTAGTCTTTATTGTCTATTGAAGTCTCAAGTGTCTATTGAAGTCATTTGCGGAACTGTGGAAGAGATGGAGCATTAGTTAAATTGCAAAAGGAGGCCGCACAGAGAGCTGAGTGTGCTGCTTTATGTTCCTTATGCTGTTCGAATGCACAAGGCACTTCAGCAGAGTCCACACTAGACCCATGGATATTTAGAGATTTCTTTAGATCATCGTTTACAACTCACTCGTAAGTATGTGATGTTGCCACTGCTGATCTGGCTTGCATGTTGCTTGGATAACGTTGTGGATAGGAGATCTGGAAGAATTGAGAGGAGATTATTAGAATGGCAAAGGGCAATTGGATGACATCCATGAGACTGCAATCAGAGCGCACGCATTGACGAAGCTGAAGACGAAGATGAGGCACTTGATCGCAGGGAATCCGGATTCAGCTTCATCTGCAGTTACGTCTTCAAATGCATCTCCAGTTGCATCCGAAGTTGCATCTACAGTTGCATCTACAGTTGCATCTTCAGTTGCATCTTCAGTTGCGTCTACAGTTGCATCTACAGTTGCATCTACAGTTGCATCTACAGTTGCATCTACAGTTGCATCTACAGTCTCATTGCAGCCGAAGCAAGTTTCGTTTTCCAAAATGTTCTGAATATTTTCGAATCCTTTTTCGTACGAGTTTCCACTTACCCTTTTTTTTATAAAAAAAATGTCCTTATAAATTTGTGTCACTTTTTCCTTAATCCTTTTGTTTTTGTTTTTATTTTTTGTATCAAAAATTCACTTTTTTTCTTAAAATTATTTTAACTTTTTGCTTAGGAGCTAATGTGTACGATGTGTTCCCTTCCGACTTTCGAATGGAACTAAAAATTTTCTAGGAACAAATTGGAACATGGAAAATCAGTGACAGTTTTGGAATGGAAAGCCTACTTCGATGAGAATCGAAGGTGACTTCATGTTGATTTTCACTTACCCCCCACCCCCCTCACAACGCCATCGTCTCGCTTGGTTTTTGCCATCAAGTCCATTCAACTCGTGTGTGCTGTGTAAACAACAACAACAACAACAACAAGAACAACAACTGAATGCCGTTAACGGAAAATGGAAAAGCAGTAAACGGTAAACAGTAAACAGTAAGCAGTAATAACAGTTATACTCGCCAAGCAGCAACAACAACAACAACAGCTCAGCAATTATCCAGCACAATAAGCGAAGCTCACGCTCCATGGTCGATGCTTAAGCTGCTGTCGCCTGCGTTCGTTCCCCTTCCAACTCAATCGGCAAACTGGCGCACACAAGGAGCAGGACACCACTGGACTGGACTGGCTTGGGCAGGACACTGGTCAGCATAAATACTCAGCCAGCAGCGATGATTTAGTGTGCTCATGTGATTCATAAATATCACTCATCAACGCTGGGCTTAGGGGTTAGGACGGGACTAAAGAGGACTACAGAGGACTCCACAGGACTACAGGACTTGCTACTACTCCAGCTCTAGTTGTACTTAGTTGTAGTGGCAGCTTTTGTTATTTTTCTCATAAACGCAAAAAGAAAGGGTTTCAAATGGGCAGGAAGGACTCTGGGTGATGTCTGAGGTATATGAAGCGAGTCCTTGTCATTTATCATAGTAACATATGTACGTGGGCTTCACTGGGTGTGTGTGTGTGTATGTGTGTGTGAGTGCATAAAGTCATGCTTTGGCATGCCGTTAGCTGATTGTAAACTCGGCATAAGCTCCTTTATAGAAGGATATGCATATGTGTGCGTGTTGCATGTCTATGAGATTTCTCATTTAAGCAAATGCTTAAATATGAAGCTAACCAAAGAACTGAAACTTATAAAAAAAAACGTATATGGTAAACCGATCCAGTTCAGCATCGGTTTAGCTGAGATTTAGATGTCAAAAAGGGGTCCTTGTGATAATTTGCCAGTACCAGGACAACCGACAAGCAACAAGAGGTGTCCTGCAAAAGATACATATAAGCGTGACTAAACCTCAAACACAGGCAAGCAGGCATAAGGGGAGCGCGAAGAGGAGGGGTCTTTGAATGTGCCAAAATGTGGAGGAACAATGACAGTCTCCGTTTGACTGCTTGTGGCTGTAGTTGAGTTGTTGCTTCCTGTTTTGAGGATGCCCACAAAGTATCCATGTGGCGACAATCAATGACCGATCAATGAACCCCTTTTCCAACCGCCGCCACTGTTCTGGCATTGGACACTTTATTTACTTTGTTCTTAGATGGCAAATGTAATCGAAATTGCAGCTTGGAACTGCATTGAGATCGTGAGATTCCCGGCAGCATATGCACTTAGCATGCCCATGCCTGGTGACTTTGGTTGCGAAGCAGAATAAGCCGCTAAATTTGTGCTGCAGAGAGATTTCAGAGTGCTTCAAATATACCCAATGACAGTTCGAAGAGAAAGCCTACTTGGCGACAATTGAAATTATAAATATTTCAATGAGAATTTGGTCCCTGCTCAATTTGAGCTGCTTTAGTCAGAGGGAAGGATAAGGAGGATAACGAAAGAGCAGCTGCAATTTGGCCAATTGGGGGACCGTGAAATGGAAAGCCTGTGCTTAATTCGCCTTCGCAGGTTGCATTTCAATTAACTCATTTTGGACAGGCAAAGCGTCCATCACGAATAGGAGCTAATGGAAATGGTAAGTAATGGCCAAGAGGCATGTCCACGATGCACATGCATTCCTGGAGCAGAAGTTTCCTGAAGGAGGCTTAGGTATATGTGCATTGGAAGGGATTACGCCCACAACTAATCAGCTTATATCGTAGACTTAATATCTGTCTAGGGGAAATTAAGTATCGTAAACTTGTGTGTTTATGACTTTTTTTTATAGGAGAGCTCTTTCTTGGGGTCCTTGTAGTTTTTGGTCCAACTCGAATATATCTATGAGGTCTTTCCCTTAACAGATCCCCCATTGCATAATTGTCTTAGTTAAAGTTGACATTTTGCCCAGCCTGTAAATTGTAAACGGAAACGACGCTGAACATCATAAATTTCACAAGTTTCCAAAAAAAAAAGGCAGAAATACCATAAATTTTTTAATTAATTATGCATTAAAAAGCAATTGGCCCAATGATTTATGCATCAAATGGCAGCACAAAAGATAGCAGGAAAAACCAAATTGAAAATTGAAAATAAAACCACAGTTAATAAAAAATATAACAAAAATATATAGGAAATTTAAAATAAGGCCGCAGTTAGTAAAAATTATAAAAGAGAAAAATCACAGCTTGCTTCAGTTAGTCGAAGCTGGGATACCCTTACAGATATCCATATCCATCAAAATAAAAGGCTTCAGATAACTGACTGATTGACATTTATATCGTAGATGAAGGCCAAGAATCTGTTTGCCCAAAAAACCACCTGGAAGTGGGTCAAAGTTGTGGTGCTTTTAAAGCTTTCTAAGCTTGCAAAAAGCCAGACCATTTGCGATTCGATCTGCGTGTGCTTTTATTATATGCGGCGTTTTGGTTTGGTCTTAGATGGACTTCTCTGTGTATTATTGAGGGACTTTCATAACTTCAATAAACGCAGCGTTCTGCGTATGACATTTTGGTGTAGGTCATGGGTGTGCTTATAACCAATTGCGCTTCGATCTCTTGATTTGGGTCTTGGTTTGGATTTCTCTAAGCTTAAATATTGCCATCAATCTTCGAATGGCTTATTGGTTTGTATCATAGTTGGACACTTATAGCCTCAACCTCATAACAACACAGAACATCAGAACATCCCTTTTCATGCTTTCATTCATTAGTTCTAATGGCGCCCGAGCAGGGACCCCTAAACAGTTCTCCTCCTTTAATGCCTTACAAATATAATTTATAACTTGGATAAACAAAAACCAAACTAAAACAAGAAGACATCGTGTGTGTCACAGAGTTCAAGAGCCGCCCTGGTGGCATTTGTAGGGCTGCGTGAAGAGCGTTAGGGAAACTTGTATGGCGAAGAACTTGTAAATTTCTTATGAGGCACGGACATGGCCAAGTATTTGAGCAAAACATGTGGCAAGTTGAAGTTGTTAAAGTTGCTCTTGTTGTTGGTGTTGTTGGTGTTTCGTGCTGGTGTTGCCAGCACGCACAATTAAATCAAATTACCTCAAGTGCGCTTGACGCTTTTTAGCTGTCAGCCTTTGCCAGCCTTCGCGGCTGAGCAATTAAGCTTTGTGCCGCCTGCTTTAAGGATGTGTAAGTATGTGGCAAGTACAACTGCTTCCGGTTTGCTGGTCAATGAACTTGACACCACTTTGGCTAAGGAATTCCAGGGAACTCAGGATGAGAGTATAAAACTGGCTGATGGAATCCCTTTGAGCAAATCATCAGATCAGTCAAGGATTCATCTCATAGACGATTCTTTGTTTAATTTGTCATTTAATTTGTTTAATTTTTCCTGAAAATGTTTTTTCAACTGCACAAGGACCACGAGTAGGTCCTTGTTTGATTTCTTCTCCATCTCTTAAAACCAAACATGGCTCTTAAATACACAGAGAGAGAGTTTCCAGAAGTCACAAAATGAATCCTTTAATTGAAACCGCAAAACAATGCTTCTGCATAAAAGAAAAAGAGGTTTCGAAAGTTGAATGTTTTAGCCTCGCATTGTCTAAGCAAAGCTCCAACTACAACAACAACTGCGGCCTGCATCCCCCCGTGCTCGTGGCTGGACAAAGGCGGACAATATGTGCCAGCTGATGACAAACTCAACGGGCCACCACGTTAACGCCGCCGACGACGACGATGTGAATGACGATGAAAGAAGCATTACAGCGGCGCTCTGAATATGCTCCAAAGCCTCAGGGGACAATGTGGCAGACAGTGTCAGGACATGTTCATACCTCACATCCCCTCACATCCCCTCACTCTCCATTGCTTACATCTTGTCTCACTTTCTCTTGGGGTAACCTCAAAATGTGAAAACCGAAATTAAATTTACATCAAAAACAAGAAAGAAAAAAGTGCAGGAACAGCAACAGCGATAGCAACAGGAGCGCCACATATGAGTTCGGCCTGGGGTGATTTTGAGTTTTCCTTTTCGATTTTCATCGTCATCCCATCTCGCTCCCACTGTGCCATTCGTTTGTGTTCCCGGGGCGTTTGGCCATTGTAATTTTATTAGGTGAGAAATGTTGCGTGTGTGTTTGTCTGCCATCTAAGGGGAGTGCGGGGGCGGAATGAAGGCTGCTTGGCGGCCCAAAAATGTAGATACAACTCAGATGCCGACTTTTTAGAGAGTTGTTTGGTCTAACTACAGATTTTAAAGTATTTAGTATTGCGCTGGAAATACATTCATCTGCTAGGTTTTCATCTTCTTTCCATCAGCTCTTGTTTTATGTTCGCCTTCTCCTATTTATTATTGTTTTCCTACAGAAAGTGCTCTGCCTTTAGTCCTCCTTCCATTTTCAATTTCTAAATGCTGCCTGGATGTTTGGATGACCATATCATATAGCTTCCATAGGAACGAGTCCAGAAAAGTGAGCTATACCTTACACATCTGTAGAAAGCAATTGTTTTTGTAAGCGAAGAATTCTGGACTGCCCAACCATATTTAGAAAGATTTCAAAAAGAATATGACCATATCATAAAGTTGCCCATGAAAGTGAGCTACGCTTTGTATTAAAAAGGGAGTGAGGGTGGGCGGTGCCTCTCCCTATTTCTCAGATCTTGGTAAATCTTCGAGTTATTAATTAATTCCAAAAGATTGGCAGAACTCCCCAAGGAGCATTGGTCTCTGGTATCGACTTCATCACAAATGAGAGGACAACCCACATCGAGTCACCTTCGATTCTCATCCAAGTAGCCTTTCCTTTCGAGCTGTCACTGATTTTCCATGTTCCAATTTGTTCCTAGAAAATTTTTAGTTCTATTCGAAAGTCGGAAGGGAACACATCGTACACATTAGCTCCTAAGCAAAAAGTTAAAATAGTTTTAAGAAAAAAAGTGAATTTTTGATACAAAAAATAAAAACAAAAAAAAAGGATTAAGGAAAAAGTGAAAACAATTTATAAGGACACTTTTTTTATAAAAAAAGGGTAAGTGGAAACTCGTACGAAAAAGGATTCGAACATATTCAGGACATTTTGGAAAACTAAACTTGCTTCGGCTGCAATGAGACCGTAGATGCAACTGTAGATGCAACTGAAGGTGCAACTGTAGATGCAACTGTAGATGCAACTGTAGATGCAACTGTAGATGCAACTGTAGATGCAACTAAAGATGCAACTGAAGATGCCACTGAAGATGCAACTGAAGATGCAACTGGAGATGCATTTGTAGATGCAACTGGAGATGCATTTGTAGATGCAACTGTAGATGCAACTGTAGATGCATTTGCAGATGCAACTGAAGACGTGACTGTAGGTGAAGCTGAATTCGGATTAAATGCGATCCAGCTGATGAATGTGGACGATTGTTTTCTAATCCACCTTCATCTTCGTCTTCAGCCCTCTGACTGCAGTCTCATGGAAGTCATCCAATTGCCCTTTGCCATTCTAATAATCTCCTTTCAATTCTTCCAGATTTCCTATCCACAACGTTATCGAAGCAACATGCAAGCCACATCAGCAGCGGCAACATCAGAAACTTACGAGTGAGTGGTAAACGATGATCTTCTAAAGAAATCTCTAAATATCCATGGGTCTAGTGTGGACTCTGCTGAAGTCTCTTGTGCATTCGAACAGCATAAGGAACATAAAGCAGCACACTCAGCTCTCTGTGCGGCCTCCTTTTGCAATTTAACTAATGCTCCACCTCTTCCACAGTTCCGCAAATGACTTCAATAGACACTTGAGACTTCAATAGACAATAAAGACTAGAGGGTGAAGAGTAAGTTCAATATACGAAGTCAATGCGCATGCCGTACATGCTTTATAATCGAATAATCCCCTTCGATTTCTTTCAGGGATATAGCACACACATTTAATAGACACTACACGATTCTAGCATTCACACTGTGCGACTGAGTAAGTTGAAGATGAGAAGAAAGAACACAGAAAGCGACTTCAGCTGATTTCCAAATTGAATCAGAAGGATAAAAGCTCTCCTATGGAAAGAGCTGCAAAGTCACTTTCTGTGTGCGCCGCTGCCAAAGATCAATAATTTCATTGAATTTGTTCATTTTTTTTTGTAGATGATTTACTGAAAGCTTAAGGCAGGGTCTACTTTACTAACAACTTTCGCATTTCAAAATTTTTGAGTAAGTTGACAGTTGTTACTGAAGCGAGAGTGATCACTTAGCATGTGAATTTGGCTTGCTCATTTCAACCAACGCGCTTGCATGCTAGAGAGAGAGAGAGAGAGAGAGAGAGAGATCAAGGAGAGCGGATGTTGAGAACATTGAAAGTAGCCATGTTTAGGCAGACGACGCTGCAGCCTTAGCTCCCTCATGAAATCATATTGTGCAGCTGCTTTCTTGGCTTTCACTCTGTATCTCTCTCTCTCTCTCTCTTCTGCAACATTAATATGTGCTTTATCCCATAGTGTTTCCACAAATTCTGGTGAATTGTTTTGACAGACGCAGAGCAAAATTTATTAGATGTAAACATTTCGGAACGCTCAACCAAAGTAAGTAGACGACCCTGAGGCTCATAAACGATAACATAATCGCATTACTATTTGCCCTCATATATTTCCACAGAAACGGATCCCAAATTAATATAGTTTGATACCAACATAAACAGACTGAGACAATATATTTTGATACTATGTAATCACACTTGACATAATTACACTGGAAATAAATAAAAATAAGAAGAAACCAAAGCAGTTGTTGTCTTCCTTGGAGATCTGCTATACCTTAGGTTCTTTATAATCGGAGAACTGCAACTTGCGATTGCAGACGCATCACCAAGCGGTCACTCAACGAGTTTTGTGAGCCTGTGCACTTAACCAATGCTGTCTGTGCTTCTTACGCGTTCGCTGATCGAGTGCTGGCTGACGCCGTCGCTGACTTTCTACTCGATGACGAAACCGAATGCAAAATGTTAACGTTGCGAAGGGAAGTGTGATCTTTGATTTGCCCCGAACTCCTTAAGAATTTCGCCTCCACCGCAATAAGCTAAGTTTCATCTAAATCGAAAACTTCCTGCAAGGCAGTTTACCCGATGAAGACTTTCAAAAGCAAGTAACGCGGACCAGGCTGAACCGCTCCTGGTCTAGCGGGTGGCGGCTTAGTTGCAGCAACTGTGCGTTAATACGAAAAAAAATAGAAATGAATATAAGTAAAATAAGCAAAATATGTTTTATTTTACTGCTGCTGGTGGTGGTGGTGCTGCGTATGCGTTTCCATTTCCGTTTCCGGAGCCAGCGACTTTGCCTTGTTTGGTTTTTTGACGCCGACGCCCCGCCGCTACCGTGTTGCTGTTGCTTAGAGCTGGCCTGGGGCGGCGTTGCTGCACATTAAATTAGTTTTGACACGTAAATGCGTTTAGCAGAAAAGCAATAGCTAAGGGGGCTGCTAGCAAACACTGCCCCGCCCCCCCAGCCCCTCCCCACCGTACATATATATGAGAACACAGCACGCCACACCCCTTGCCACAACAGGAGTACATAGTAATTTTTGCCCTGGTTTTTCAAACTTGGACTTGGACTTGCCCTATAACTGTTATTTTATGCGGTGTGTGTGGGTGTGTGTGTGTGTGTGAGCAATGTTAAGCATTTTGTAGCATAATTTTAGACTGTCATTCCGCAGCTGCTTGGAAATATGCAAATAAATTACACAAACAGCGACGAAATGCACAAAATTTATTACCTCGAACAACAAACGGACCGAGTAGGTAGAGAGACGCAGGCTCTTCGGCCAGGGGTAGGAGGTAAGACGTTGGCCCAATCGAACAATTTAACCAGGCAACTATGTTAAGGCAATTAAGCCGTAATTAAATGCTTTGTTATTGCACTTAAATAGTGCTTTACTGAGGGTGGTCTGGGGAGGGTTGTGGCTGAGCTACCTAATTGTCCAATTATAATTAATGGCGTGTCGCGCTTTGGAGGTTCGCTTGAAAAGGTGAGCATACCCCATTATGGAAGCTATAAAATGTTAAGCTAAAATAAATTCAGGAAAGAATTCTAAAGACTTCTAAAGAAATGGTTTGTCAAGGAAAGCAGCTGGACCTCTGTTGACTGACTCTTGCAGGTCATGAAACAGTCTGGAAGCTCAGCCAAACTTCAATTTTTGGCTTGTGCCATAAATTTTGTGCTGTTGTCTAATACAGTGAGATGCGGAAGATATCATGGAATCCCTCAGACCCCTCAAAAGTATTTCAATGCCAGCTGAACAAAACAAACCCAACGTTCTTTCAGTTCTTTTACCAGATGGGGCCAATTTCAAATCGCATTCAGGATTGAGCATATGCAGTTTCGTTTCATACACTTCGATAAGCTCCTGGCTAAAATTGGCGAGTTCCTTATACAGTCTCGCCTATAGCAGCTGCATTTGAAGGACCTGATCTTAAGTCTCTCAATCTGTGATCGTGGACTTATATGCTCCTGCTCCAGCTGGGCGATGTATTTGCGATCCAGCATAGACTTTTTCAAGCAGCCAAGGCTTCTTGAATATTATATTCTTTGCCATCGAGGTAAAGTTCAGTAGATTGAGGTTCTCCTCGTTATCCAGCATCATGGCCAGGCGTTCCTTGCCCAGCAAGACTGCCTGCAATAGTGTGGCTTAACTCTCAGCATCCAAACAACGGAATAGTACCAAGACGGACAGACAGAAAGACAGGCATGACTATATCGATTCGGCTTGGTATGTTGAGCAAGACTATATGTACTTTTTGGGGTCGGAGATGATTCCTTCTACCCTCTGCAAGGGTATTAAAAGTTAACTAAAAACAGACTTCGTCCAAAAAGCACCGACTTAGCTGAACAATCGCAAAGCGAACATAAGTCGTAACAATTTGAAGTCATCTCTATTTCATAGTTATTTATATTTGTGTTATTTCTACTATTTGGCATTCTGCTAATTGAAATTGCCACACGTTTTCAATTGATACCTCTCTTTCCCCCTCTCTCTGTCTCTCCCTCTCTCTCAGAGCTACATGTAATCCAGAGATTCACAATTGAAATGCATGTTGCATAGGTTTTTGCCTGCCTGCCTGCCTCCGAGGGATGCCCTTACAGTGTATTCGAATGTAATTCAATTGGAACGCTGATCAGCTTATTTATTGTATTAATAATGCAAAGAGTAGGTCCTTCGAGGGGGAGTTGTGGGGGAGAAATGGCTTGCCAGCAGCCCAAACTGTCGCCAGCGAGGGAGAAAGGGGGAGACATTTGGCCATTTGCATTCTCTGGTTTTTCTGGCTCATTCGCTGTAATATTTGATATTTGATTTTCAGCGCTTAATTTATGCTTTAATTGCATATTTTTGGGCGCCGCGCCACAAAGTATGCAGCACGCATTGTTGCAACATGCATTTCATTTAGATAAACCGCCAAATGTTGGCCACAAAAACGCATTTCTGGCATTGGCATTGGCGAGCAGTCTGTGTGTGTGTGAGTGTGGAGTGTTACGTAAAGTATATCTGCAACTGCCAACACCTGACGCACACACACACACACACACACCAACGCATATGCATATAGACAGAAACACGTATTTGTTGCCTACTTTGCTGCATAATTTATGCATTTCAATTGAGTTTTTGGTTTGCCAGAGCAGGAAAAGAATACGCGCCCTAATTTTTACGCTTTCCATTTGTTTTGGATTCCCAATTCCTTATATATACGTTTTTTTCTCTCGATTTGGCAATATGTAAATGCCTGGATTTTGGCATGGCAATGAAATCATTTACAATTTTAAGGCTTTAAACAAAATTGCAATCAAAATCTTTATATTTCCCTGGAGTTTGTAAATATGAAGGCTGGTTTTCACTGAATTTAGTTGCTGAAAAGTCTTTAGAGTTTACAGATATCAGAGAACTGCAAATGCACTTAAGCGCACTTTCATTTCGCATCATTTCAAACAAGATTAGCTTCTTGCTGTTTTGGCTTTCTTCATTGTTTGTCGTCTTCACAAAAACATTTAGAGAGAAGCGGAGACATAGAGAGAGATAGAAGGCAGACACATCTTCACAAAATTATCAATAGAAAGATAAGAAGAACATGTCTAGCCTGGGTTTCGGGCGTAACGAGCCCGGTGGCCTGGTATCGTAGGTCCACGTGAACGTGCAGCGCATTGTACGTCAACGTGCCGATATGTCTCTTTTGGCTAAATCTTACCTTATTGTGTTTTGAGACAAAGTCTGTCTGTCTGGTCTGCCCGTCAGCTATAGAAGTGATTCATCTTTTCACACACATGAGGCCTGAAGCTTGCCTAAGCTGTTTTATTTCTATCTTTCCAGTTCGAATTGATATAAAGAAGAGAAGTAAGCTAAGCCCTTGGAGTCTTTTCTGATCCGTGCACAATCTTATTATATATCTGTGATATTCACAATAACTTTGTATGCATTTTTAATACGTTCAGCTGTTGTTGTTATTGCGCGGCACCAGGGTGGCCACTAGCTCAGACAAACGCTTTGAGCGCAACGAGAAGACATCGTTCGCCTGCCGCTTTAGTATGCCATATGTGACCGCATCCTTGAGATTGAGACGCACCTGACGCTGAAACTCTGGATCTGTGCGGCGATAGCGTACGGATAAGGTTGAAATGATTTCCGCATCGTGCATGGGCCGACGTGTCTCCTCCAGCACCAAGACGATGCTGCGCAACAGATTCGGCACCAAAGGACGCTGCTGGCGGAGCGCACGCGGATTGTAGCCAGCCGACGACGACATGCCTAATGTCTTCTCCAGCTGCCAGGGACCACCAGAATGGCGGCTGACAACTGTGGTTGGAGTGTGGCAGCAGGGATTAGGTTTCGTCTGCCGTGTCAACTATGCACAACTCCTCTCACCTGCTGCATGGAACTGGCGGTCCACTGGCTGGCTCTCAGACGCTTACCCCTGAACGCATTTGATGCTTACAATTTTGTAACTGGAGAGATGTTCTCTCTCAATTTGGAAAAGACTATCCCAAAATCCCAGCACACACACACACACACGCAAAAAGGAAAACAAAACAAAAACGATTCTCGCCCTGACAGTTGGGGCAAGGCCAATCCAAGATGTTTTGCTCAGACTCCGACTCCGACTCCAACTCCAACTGCCTGACTGGCTCCGGTTGAATGACCGCGCGCTGGCAGCCCGAGGCAGAGCAGCCCAAAAGGGTGACATTTGAGCCGAGCCCAAAGACAAAAAGTCATTATCAAGGCGACGGCGATGTGGCAACATATCATATGGAAGCTGAAGCACGTGGCTGTCCCCATTCGCCGTCGACGCCGTCGCCGCCATGTTTTTCTGCCTTTTCCGGCATTTTGTTTACGCTTTTCTTTCATTTTATTTCTATTTTTTGCTTCTCTTTTTGTGTTTTTGCCCAACATGCACGCGGATTTCCTTTGAGATGGAGCAGTTGCGACCGAGAACAACGAAAGCCAGTTTTCCCTGAACGATTTGTACTTGTTGTACACTTCCATAGAGAGTCCTATATGTCCGCTAAAGGAGTTTGATATTATAACTCTGAGATACTCTAAAAATCGACGAATCTTTCATTTGGCATCGCGATCATTTAGATTGCTTACGTTTTGCAGCAAACAGTCTATGTTCGGCCTCTGTTCTATGATGTCCCTTGATGTCATTAGTGGTGATATAGGGCAGGCTCTAGGTTGAGTGTGTGAAAAACTTGGATTTTATTTCATCAGCAGCCTTTGAAATGCTTTAGAAATCCATCAGACTTGGACTCCATGGTTTCATCCGCCTCTCACTGTTAACACACTATAAGGACATTTTGGTAGAGTATCTCATAGTTAGCTGAACTCTGCCTCTTTGCGGCTCTCATTCGTGTTGAGATTGGCTTTTTGTTGCTTTGTTTTTACGTCCTTTGGAGACGCTGCTCGGTGCAGGTCCAGGTCCTGGCTCCCAGTTTGCCGTTGCCGTTGCCGCAGCCTTCACTGCTGCAAAGCCGCCAAGTGCAATTGTCATAAAGTGTCATTGGCTGACGTCGCGTCGTCGTCGTCGTCCTCGTCGTCCTCGTCATCCTCATCGTCCTGCCTTTTGTGTAGTTTGGTGGTGCGGTGAATCAACTTAAATGAGTATCCGCTTTGTAACTACAAGTGCGTCAGCATCACCCAGCTCACCTAACCCCCATCGCTTTTGCAGACGAGAGGAAAAGCAATTGGCTTTGTGTGTGCGATTTGGCTTTGTTTTCAACTCTTCTTTGCCAGCGGCTAGAGCCTAGATCTAGAAACTGAAAATAAAGTTGGAAGGGTACAAAGTGTAGGAAAACCATTTGAAGTTCGCCTTTGGCCAAAGTTCAAGTGCTCGCCAAGGCAGCGAGAGTGAGACACAGCATACAAATTAGCTGTAGCTGGCAAATTTGAGCTTTAATTTGTTGTTATTGATAGAAAAACTTACTTTTCGTCTGAAAATTAAGGTCTTAGGGTCAAGGTTTAGCCAGCAAATACATAACACTTAAGAGTTCTTATGAAAATTTCTGATATTGGATTAGTTGAAGTCAACTTAACTGCATCTAAGTTGAACTGAACACAACTGTACCTAACTTATACAGAGCGCAACTGTACCTGTGGGCTAGATGAGCTCATTTCCACCTTATGTTTGCTTCCATGCACAACTGCACTTGCTAACTTTTGACACAGCTGTACTTTGTGACCAAAAATGGAAGCCTCAAAAATCCAACGTGGTTATGCATCACTGACTGAAAGGCTAGCTACGCTCGGTCTTGTGTTTTGTGCCTTTAAGCGGCTTAAAATCAGCACACATAAGCGAATTATGCTGCATATGGCCGCTGGCCGCTGGCTGATGGCTGATGGCTGATGGCCCAGGAATGCGGCGTAGACAACCCTACTGGCATTTGGGTTTTGGGAACCTGGGACTTATGGCTGGGCTGGCATATGGCCAACACAAAGGCTGCATGGCAGCACATGGAAAGTGACAGCAGCAGCAGCAGCAGCAGTAGCAGTAGCAGGTGCAAAATGTGTGAAGAAAAGAGAAGAAAAAAAGCCCGAAAAAAATGGTTTCATACCTTCAGGCGTTCACCTAGCTGCTCCAATAGGGATTGGGGGACACCAGGAAGCTGAAGCTAGTCTTTTTTTGTTTTTGTTGGGCTTCAGGGCTACGGAACATGGATTTGGCTTGGGCTACTCTATGAGCGATATATGGGGTCAATGTTTTCATTTAGCAGGCGCTAGGTCAAGTGGGTGAGCTATCCTAGTAGTTCATGTTTACATTGAAGTCCAAAGTACAAACAAATTTTGAGCCGTTTCTCTTTTTCTTCAAAAAAAAAAAGGGTTTGTTTCAGTCATATATGTTGTTCTGTTCTTCTTGATGTTGCAACTTCCCTGAAGTGAACTAGCTCACTTTTGTCATAGTAAACTATGAACTTGTGGTTCATTTCATCAGCCCCGTTGATAGCAATTATAAGCCAGGACAACAAATGAAAGGCCGATGTGGCAGGATTGGGAGTCCGAGGTAGTCTAGGGATGGATAAACAACAACCATCATATAAATGCCAACCAGAGCCAGAGCCAGGACGAGGACCAGGAATGACAAATGCTCGCTGAATCTATACGCGCTTGGTAATGGTTGGCGGGGAGGGTGCGGGGTGGCTTGCCTGACTTGCTGGGAGTCGAGGATGTGGCGTTTGTTGTGACTTAGATGACGCAGACGGCGACATTGAGCAATTGCCAGGCATAAATATTCACACACACACACACGTAGAGATGACCCTCGCGTGTGTGTGTGCGTGTGTGTGTGTATCTTTTTTATACCATTCAAAAAATTCTATGTTTAGAAGAAGTTGCTTTTTTGCCTGGGAATTAACTGACTGCTTCAGGTCTTTATAAATATGTTTTCCAATTGATTAAAAATGACTGCCCGTGTCTGCGTATCCGAAGTGTATGCATCGCCATTTCAACGAAGCTGTCCTCGTACTTCAGTTGAGCTTGCGATTATCTGAATCCTGAGCAGGGAAAGGAAAGGAATGGAAGGAAAGAGAAGATAAGTTGTAATAGAAGCTGTCATCTCTGCTTACTCCCCCTTTTGATGACACAAAATTGTCACTGGCTTCGAATGTTTTGAGTTTGGAACACAACGAAGTTCCTTCTCATCTCATAAAACAACTTCCTCGAGGCACTGAACTCCAGGCTAAAGTGTGATCTTACAGGTCTCTGTAACTTACAGTCCCTGTTGCCCCAAAAGAACCACCTGTCAGGCTGAGTAAAGACATAAACAATCTGCGCAAATCAAAACGAACGACGACAAATGAAAGCGACTCCGTTTAGGCTTCAACAAGCAGCCTCAGCAGCAGCAGGAACATGTTGCCAACGGACATGCGCTCCGTTCAGTCAGCCTTGGCAACATTCTTGTGCGAAATGTTCCGCAACATTTCGAAGTTGAGAGAGAGAGAATCAGAGCCAGGTTTGTTGCCCAGCAACATAGCTGTTGCACTTGCGCAGAAGACTTCAAATTGGGCAAAAATCACATACCAAAATAAAACAGTATCCAATTATCCTTTGCATGTGTCCATTTGCGTGTATTTGTATAACATGTTTCTCTTCATGTGTGCGCTGCCTTCGCCAAGCCTCCGCTAAGTGTGTTTACATAATTGCATTGTGTTGTTGAACTTCTTCCTTCTTCTTCTTCTTCTTCTGGCGCTCGCAAACGGCCACCAGCTCCTGGGCCTTGCTGGTGGCTGCCTCCAGGTCGCGACGCAACTTGATCGTCTGGTAGCCCAGATTCTGGTATGTCATGTTTACCTCAGAGGTGGTGCGTGCCTCATTCTTTCCAGCAGCCAAAGTCGAAGGCTTGCGCATCTCTTCATCATCCACGGCATCGGATGGCTTGGATTCATCCTTTGACTGTAACTGCGACGAGGACGGCGACTGGGAGTCCTCAGCTAAAAACAACATCCCTGGCAACGCATAGCGATCCGGTGCATTGTACTTCTTGTTCAGGCGCTCCACAATGCCCAGACAATCCTCGACCTCATCTCGCATCTGGCCACAGACCTCCAAGGCGCGGTCCAGCTCTGCATCTTCGGAATTGATCATGTTGATGAGATTTTTCGTTAATATTTTCGTTGAAGAAATTT
The DNA here is from genome assembly GCA_037043425.1 of Hirtodrosophila duncani. Classification (NCBI taxonomy): domain Eukaryota; kingdom Metazoa; phylum Arthropoda; class Insecta; order Diptera; family Drosophilidae; genus Hirtodrosophila; species Hirtodrosophila duncani. The sequence continues at coordinate 2,623,457 of JBAMBM010000704.1, read as the reverse complement.
TTGTGAACTGAATGCTGTCAAATATTGAAGTAATGTGACCGTATTTCAGTTGTGAGCTAATGCCAAAGGCTGACTTGATGTGTTCCCAAACAATGAAAGTGGAACTGTACTTGCCAACTATATTTACCAGCACTGAACGTGTAGTTGTACATCACTTTTGCCCCTAATTGATGTAATCCTTAGGAATGAGATGATTATGGCAAGTTTTACAATTGAAATATGTTGAGATTTCCCTTAATGGTTGCTAAGATATGATGGCCTCATTTCCCCTGATTGGGAAACTCTTGAACCTTAATTGAGAATGGCAAATTAATAAGAGATATTGCTGTATTGTGTCTCTATTATAATGGTTGTTGAAGCACACATTCATATATATTCATATTTGATCAAGCAGGCGCATGTTTTCCCCTCACAATATTAATCCATCATTCAAACATTTTAAGTTCAATTAAAATTCACAGTTCATTTCCCTTTAAGCAAACCCTAAATTCACGTAAATCTCAAGAAATGGATGATACTAAGGTCCCAACCCAGGAGAACTCTGCTGGCTTCGGCAGAGGCTTTGGGGAACCAGAATCGATTCCCATTCAAGGTGTTCAGAAGCAGGCCAACAACTGCTTCCAGCTAAACACATTCTCAGAGTAAGTACAGTCCCCATGGCTATGTCAAACTCCTTCACCTTCCCTCTTCTCACAGCAACATGGGATCCTCTGGGCTGTCCAAGCAACAACCTAAATTCAGGCTGGAGCCGTTCCTTGAAGAGCTTTGCTTGGCAAACACCAAGCAATTCCAGCACAAGGCAGATGGACACCAAGTTAGGAAGCCCAAGCAAAGCATTCACAAGCTAGTCCTCGTCGATAGGAATGCCCCTTATAAGCGCAATCTCTACCAGCGCTTGGGACGATACAAATGTCAGGCGCCCAAATGCCATCGTGGCTTCAAAACATCTCAAGCTTTGAGCGAGCATATGGTCAAAGACCATATTGAAAAGTTTCAACAAGAATCGATCGATTTTAAGAAAACGTTTCAGGATTTTTTGGATTCTCTATAAATATATGATATATATGATATAATTGTCAGTCTATTGTTGCTATGTATAGCTCTCCGCCTCTTTCTTACTCTTCTTGATTTACCGTTGGTCGCCTTGTTATAAGCACGATGTTGTTAGTGCCAGTTCTTGATGTGAGATGACCAAAAAAGATCAGACTTCTTTCTGTCCAGGTCGGATCCCTATGGCATATAGCTAGCATATAACTAACCAAATTAAGCCAAAATTTGGAACGTGTCCGTCTTAGGAGCCTCCACGTATGCTGACAGGATTTCAACCGAATCGGAAAGAGTATATAGGCTTCGGCTCCCCGAAGTTACCCTTCCCTTCTTGTTGGCCTACAAATTTAGTAGCGCTTTAGCTCTCCAATATGAATTACTGCATTGGTTTTGATAAGGATTCATTGACACTATCGACTATATCGATGTAAAATCGCACTTAATTAACTTTTGGCAGCTTATTTTTAAAATTTTAAGTGCAAGTCGATTATGCTGTCAACGTTTAACAGTCCGGCATTAACCTCAGCTCCAGCTCCAGCCCCAACCCCAGACCAGGTCCAGAGTGCAGCTCAATCCCTTCACGCCCACCAATCAACATTCATTCAGTTTCAAGCGATTTATTGCTCATTAATTTCAGTTTTCGTATGCCTACCCCCCTCCATCCCCGTCATATTTGCCTCTGCACAATATTGAATATGGCCAAGTTTGGCTGATTGGCCAGGAGCCAGGACAGAATGTTGACCACGCATTAAGTTTTATTTATTTATATATATTTACAGTTAATGTGGCATATATTTATTGAAAATTGGTTGCTTATTGACATTTCCTTTCTCTCTCATCTCTCTCGCTCTCTCACTCTCTCTCTTGCGATGGCAAACGAGGCTTAATTATGACAAACGCAACTCAGCTGTACTGCAAGAGAACGTAATTGTCTTTCAAACAGTTTGAGAATTTTAAGCGAGGCAAAGGAAAAGGAGCATGCAAAGCTCTCTTATGTTTACAAGGTGAGCTTTGTTATAACAATTGTAGCATCCGCTTTTGTCATAAAATTATGCAACAATCTTTGATTTGCACAAAAACTCACATGTTCAGTTTCAAAAATTTCAGCACATTGGTTTTATTAGTGACAAAAACTGACTCAACTAATACTTGTTGTTCTTTTTCTCCCATTTTCAATTCCTAAATTCTGCCTGGATGTTTGGATGACCATATCATATAGCTGTCATAGGAACGAGTTCACAAAAGTGAGCTACACCTTCCACTTCTGTAGAAAGCAATTGTTTTTGTAAGCGAAGAATTCTGGTCTGCCCAACCATATTTAGAAAGATTTAAAAATGAATATGACCATATCATAAAGTTGCCCATAAAAGTGAGCTACGCTTTGTATTACAAAGGGAGAGAGGGTGGGCGGTGCCTCTCCCTTTTTTCTCAGAACAAGTTTTCTGTTCTCATACAAAGGGATAACAAATGAATTTGACTCCCAAATCTTGGTAAGTCTTCGAGTTATTAATTGATTCCAAAAGATTGGCAGAACTCCCCAAGGTGCATTGGTCTCTGGCATCGACTTCATCACAAATCAGAGCACAACCCACATCGAGTCACCTTCGATTCTCATCCAAGTAGCCTTTCCTTTCGAGCTGTCACTGATTTTCCATGTTCCAATTTGTTCCTCGAAAATTTTTAGTTCCATTCGAAAGTCGGAAGAGAACACATCGTACACATTAGCTCCTAAGCAAAAAGTTAAAATAATTTTAAGAAAAAAAGTGAATTTTTGATACAAAATCAAAAACAAAAAAAAAGGATTAAGGAAAAGGTGAAAACAATTTATAAGGACACTTTTTTTTATAAAAAAAAAGGGTAAGTGGAAACTCGTACGAAAAAGGATTCGAACATATTCAGGACATTTTGATAAACTAAACTTGCTTCGGCTGCAATGAAACTGTAGATGCAACTGTAGATGCAACTGTAGATGCAACTGAAGATGCAACTACAGATGCATCTGAAGATGCAACTACAGATGCATCTGTAGATGCAACTAAAGATGTAACTGAAGATGCAACTAAAGATGCATTTGTAGATGCAACTGAAGACGTGACTGTAGATGAAGCTGAATTCGGATTCCATGCGATCCAGCTGATGAATGTGGACGAGTGTCTTCTTCTCCACCTTCATCTTCGTCTTCAGCCATCTGATTGCAGCCTCATGGATGTCATCCAATTCCCCTTTGCCATTCTAATAATCTCCTTTTAATTCTTCCAGATTTCCTATCCACAACGTTATCCAAGCAACATGCAAGCCACATCAGCAGCGGCAACATCAGAAACTTACGAGTGAGTGGTAAACGATGATCTTCTAAAGAAATCTCTAAATATCTATGGGTCTAGTGTGGACTCTGCTGAAGTCTCTTGTGCATTCGACCAGCTTAAGGAACATAAAGCAGCACACTCAGCTCTCTGTGCGGCCTCCTTTTGCAATTTAACTAATGCTCCATCTCTTCCACAGTTCCGCAAATGACTTCAATAGACACTTGAGATTCCACAATAAAGACTAGAGGGTGAAGAGTAAGTTCAATATACGAAGTCCATGCGTATGCCGTACATGCTTTATAATCGAATAATCCCCTTCGATTTCTTTCAGGGATATAGCAGACACATTTAATAGACACTACACGATTCTAGCATTCACACTGTGCGACTGAGTAAGTTGAAGATGAGAAGAAAGAACACAGAAAGCGACTTCAGCTGATTTCCAAATTGAATCAGAAGGGTAAAAGCTCTCCTATGGAAAGAGCTGCGAAGTCACTTTCTGTGTGCGCCGCTGCCAAAGATCAATAATTTCATTCAATTTATTAATTTTTTTGTAGCTTTTCAACTGGAAGCTTGAGGCAGGGTCTACTTTACTAACAACTTTCGCATTTCAAAATTTTTGAGTAAGTTGACAGTTGTTGCTGAAGCGAGCGAGGAGATCACTTAGCATGTGAATTTGGCTTGCTCTTTTTAACCAACGCGCTTGCAGGCTAGAGAGAGAGAGAGATCAAGGAGAGCGGATGTTGAGAACATTGAAAGTAGCCATGTTTAGGCAGACGACGCTGCAGCCTTAGCTCCCTCATGAAATCATATTCTGCAGCTGCTTTCTTTGCTTTCACTCTGTATCTCTCTCTCTCTCTCTCTCTCTTCGAAGTTGCATCAGCTGGTTTTGACGACAGCAGCTGCACTCTCTCACTCTCTGTGTGTGTGTGCGCATGAAATGTGTGTGAACTGCAACATTAATATGTGCTTTATCCCATAGTGTTTCCACAAATTCTGGTGAATTGTTTTGACAGACGCAGAGCAAAATTTATTAGATGTAAACATTTCGGAACGCTCAACCAAAGTAAGTAGACGACCCTGAGGCTCATAAACGATAACATAATCGCATTACTGTTTGCTTTATATATTTCCACAGAAACGGATCCCAAATTAATATATTTTGATACCAACATAAACAGACTGAGACAATATATTTTGATACTATGTAATCACACTTGACATAATAACACTGGAAATAAATAAAAATAAGAAAAAAACAAAGCAACTGTCTTTCTTGGAGATCTAATAATGATGGGAACCTTAAAACTGTGTATACTTTCGCTCTCTCTCTCTCTCTGTCTCTATTTTACTGTCGTTTTCCATCTCCAACTCTGTCTCTCCTCTTCAGCCGTTAATCCAGGCCTAGAAGTCGTTTGTATTTGGCCTTTGATTATGATCGCCTGGATTTTTCATCGCCCGCAATGATTCGCTGTGAAAATGACTCCATTTTGTTACGTTTCAGCAGCGTTTCACTGTTGCTTATTAAATTTTCATGGGATACCCAAGCTTGGAGCTTCTTTGAGTAGCCTCTCCATTATCTGAGTGGTTCATATTCAACATTCCCATGTGGGATGAGGATTGATGACAAAATTCCTTTAGGTTGAGCGCGGAACTAGGCGCTTGAAACTATCCCGTGTTGCGATATCACAGTCACAGTCCAGTATGTTCTTCCGTTTCATATTTGGAACCGTATTTGGAACGCAGACCGTTTGTGGTTGGGCTTACTTATATGATGCACCTCGCACCACTGTGCATCGCTCTGCAACTGCAACTGTGCAACGAGCTTGCAAATTAATTAATTGCCTCCATATGCTAATTAAGCCGACACTGTCGCTTCCAGCCTCCTTTCGATTATAAGTGTAATTTCAGTTCAGCATTTAATGCATAAAAACATAAATAAATATATGGTGCGCACATTAAAGGCACATGTGCATGTGGAGTGGAGTGGTGCTGCGTGTGGAGTTCTTCTGCTCGTGAAAATGTATTATTATCCTGTGTCTCATATCATTTTGTGCCAAGCAAAACCAAAAACAAAGGCTGCACAGGATCATGAGGATAGCTAAGCATAACGCACAGGTCAAAGCTAGTACACTGAAACTCCCACATGAGTTTGATCTTTACTGTCTTTACCAAATTCATATTGCAAGTTTTTCAAATTCGAGGTCAAGGCTTGCATGGAGGCAAGCAGCGAACTAAGGCAATCTATATAACTGACTTCAGCAAAGCATTTGACTCTGTAAATCACAGTTTGCTTGAATCTCCTTGGCTTCCCATTCTATCTTCTAGTGTGGATTTCCGACTGCCTATGTCTCTGAACTCAGAAAGATCTTCGTAAATTCTTTTCCTTAGCCCCCTTGGGTTACATTAAGTACCACCGGGTAGCTACCTCTCTCCCCTTAACTTCTCTTCACCTAATTTATTAACGTAGTGCCTCAGGTACTATCCTATTCTCCTCGACTACTGTTCTGCGTCTCACCTTAGGCTGCCTTAGATGACCTTGATGCTTTCCAAACCTATTCATCTGCAGCTCATTTGCAACATTCAAAATATCATCAATGAGATGTCATTTGCGGACCTTTTTGCGGCTTATGAATCTCTTTTGCATGCGTTCCCAAATACATTTTCAGTTGCTTAAGGCAATTTTTCGCCCCAGGTGGGTACAAAACTTTTCGACTTTTCAAGTTTTGTCCCCTTACTTTGTGTACCCACTTCGTATATATATCGATTATATATATATATAGCTGTGATGTATTAAGAACCAAATCACACACTTCCATTCACCCAAATTAGTCAATTTGATGATTCGTGAAATTTTTTGTAATTTGAAACTGAATCATCAGATCAGCGGCGAGGGGATGGGGGACTGCACATGGTGATGGGGACCCTGCGTACATAAATTTCGTTGACAAGTCATCAATCTCAATTTGTTGCTAGTAGTGGTGGGGGGGCAGAGGCGGGGAAAATCAGTTGTTTTCCTGTTTTCGCAACAAAATGTCTTCTTCAAGCAGTTTTTTAATGTAAATCAATAAATTTATATAACCAAAAGAGGAAAGCATAAAGAAAACCCAAACAAGCACTTGAATTGCCCACGCAGCTGTTGGACTTACTTTTGGGTTATTATGATCCTTGAAATACTGGACGAAGGAGCAAAGGACAGGAGCAAGACGAGCCGCCTGCGGGATATGATTCAAGTTTGCGTGGCGTTTTTGGTTTCAGTTTTTTGTGGGCACTTTGCTTTTGCTTTTTATTTCAATTTCCGCTTGCTAACCCACACCACACCCCCCACATCAGCCCAACACACCCCTGCAGCAATAATAACAACAACAACAACAGCAACAAGAACAAGAACAGAGACAAATTTATGCCACATTAACAGCTAAAAGCTTTCAAAATGCGTTTGGATGCGCCTCCAACATCTCACCCTGAGGCGCCCTGTGTGCGATGCGATGCGAAGCGATGCGATGCGATGCGAATGAGAATGCGAACGTGGGAGAGGACACATTTCTTGCCAAGTATGACCAAAAATTTTTGGCACATCTTGTGTATGCGTATAATTTGCTCCATCACCAAGCAGCAACTCCCCCCCCCTCCACACACCCTTATGCCACCAACCCCCAACCCCCCCGTCTTTAAAAAACAAAAGCGAGTGAGCGTACATTAAATTTAACGCGCCAAAAACTTGTCCCATTTTTGGGTTGTTGCGACAAATTTCAGTTACGAGACAGGCAGATGGATGACAAGGGGGAAGCTAAATAGAAAGCTTAACTGTACTTACGCCCCCCCCCCCTTGGATGTGCAACCCCCTCCCATCCATAGAGAACGTGGTACGTCATCGTCAACTGGCAACTGGCAACTTGTAACGTCAAAAGTGCAGCTCAAAACTTCAAAACGAGCTACATGGCCGCCACCGCGTTGCCCCCCACGTTGTGCACCCTTTTTGGGAAGTTCTTGCATTTCGCTGAAATTAAGATTTATGCCAGGCTGTAATAACAACAACAACAGCAACAACTGTGCGAGCCAGCAGCAGCTTTGAATGAAGGCGCCAAAAAATTTAACGCCCAAATGATTACAAATGAGTTTAGCATTGTGTAGTCCAAGAAGTCCAAGCGGTGCTTGGGATGGGGGGGAGGGGGATCTAGGGGAAGTGAGAGTTAAGAACAATCTGTTGTTGTTGTAGTAGTGTGACAGTTGTTGCTTGAGCTAAGAGATGTTGTTGTTGAGTGAATTGAAAAATTGCACTTGCTGAATTTAAAAATGACTGAAATTAAACATTTCAAATTACAGCCAAACATTTGTCATCTATGCCGAAGGTCACTGATGAGTTCGGGAGGGGATGTGCCAGATGCCGAAGCAGCAGATGTCTGAAACGTTTGACAATTTCTCAAGAGAGACTATGCTCAACAGCTAAATACCCTACATCTAGGAAACTGCCATATCATATAGCCGACCAATGCTGATCACATGCGGTCCACGGACTTGGGGACGCCCAAAGTGAATGCAAGCCGAGTTTGGATTGATTTCAATGAAAGGCAGAGAGGTTTTCCCACCTTGTGATCATTCTAAGAACATCGGTTATATGGGATTATAAGATATAGTAGATTATGGCAGATCTCCAACGAAGACAAAAGTTGCTTTGTTTTTTTCTTATTTTTATTTATTTCCAGTGTAATTATGTCAAGTGTGATTACATAGTATCAAAATATATTGTCGCAGTCTGTTTATGTTGGTATCAAAATATATTAATTTGGGATCCGTTTCTGTGGAAATATATGAGGGCAAATAGTAATGCGATTATGTTATCGTTTATGAGCCTCAGGGTCGTCTACTTACTTTGGTTGAGCGTTCCGAAATGTTTACATCTAATAAATTTTGCTCTGCGTCTGTCAAAACAATTCACCCGAATTTGTGGAAACACTATGGGATAAAGCACATATTAATGTTGCAGTTCACACACATTTCATGCGCACACACACACAGAGAGGGAGAGAGTGCAGTTGCTGTTGCTCAACACCAGCTGATGCAACTTCGAAGAGAGAGAGAGAGAGAGATACAGAGTGAAAGCAAAGAAAGCAGCTGCACACTATGATTTCACGAGGGAGCTAAGGCTTCAGCTTCAGCTAAACATGTTTTCAATGTTCTCAATATCTCCTTGATCTCTCTCTCTCTCTCTCTAGCCTGCAAGCGCGTTGGTTGAAATGAGCAAGCCAAATTCACATGCTAAGTGATCTCCACTCTCGCTTCAGTAACAACTGTCAACTTACTCAAAAATTTTGAAATGCGAAAGTTGTTAGTAAAGTAGCCCTTGCCTTAAGCTTTCAGTAAATCATCTACAAAAAAAAATGAACAAATTCAATGAAATTATTGATCTTTGGCAGCGGCGCACACAGAAAGTGACTTTGCAGCTCTTTCCATAGGAGAGCTTTTATCCTTCTGATTCAATTTGGAAATCAGCTGAAGTCGCTTTCTGTGTTCTTTCTTCTCATCTTCAACTTACTCAGTCGCACAGTGTGAATGCTAGAATCGTGTAGTGTCTATTAAATGTGTGTGCTATATCCCTGAAAGAAATCGAAGGGGATTATTCGATTATAAAGCATATACGGCATGCACATTGAATTCGTATATTGAACTTACTCTTCACCCTCTAGTCTTTATTGTCTATTGAAGTCTCAAGTGTCTACTGAAGTCATTTGCGGAACTGTGGAAGAGATGGAGCATTAGTTAAATTGCAAAAGGAGGCCGCACAGAGAGCTGAGTGTGATGCTTTATGTTCCTTATGCTGGCCGAATGCACAAGAGACTTCAGCAGAGTCCACACTAGACCCATGGATATTTAGAGATTTCTTTAGAAGATCATCGTTTACAACTCACTCGTAAGTTTCTGATGTTGCCGCTGCTGATCTGGCTTGCATGTTGCTTGGATAACGTTGTGGATAGGAAATCTGGAAGAATTGAAAGGAGATTATTAGAATGGCAAAGGGCAATTGGATGACATCCATGAGGCTACAATCAGAGGGCTGAAGACGAAGATGAAGGTGGAGAAGAAAACAATCGTCCACATTCATCAGCTGGATCGCATGGAATCCGGACTCAGCTTCATCTTCAGTCACGTCTTCAGTTGCATCTACAAATGCATCTACAAATGCATCTCCAGTTGCATCTACAGTTGCATCTACAGTTGCATCCACAGTTGCATCTTCAGTTACGTCTTCAAATGCATCTCCAATTGCACCTTCAGTTGCACCTTCAGTTGCATCTTCAGTTGCATCTTCAGTTGCATCTTCAGTTGCATCTACAGTTGCATCTACAGTTGCATCTTCAGTCTCATTGCAGCCGAATCGAGTTTAGTTTATCAAAATGTCCTGAATATGTTCGAATCCTTTTTCGTACGAGTTTCCACTTACCTTTTTTTTTTTATAAAAAAACATGTCCTTATAAATTTTTTTCACTTTTTCCTTAATCCTTTTTTTTTGTTTTTTTTTTTTTGTATCAAAAATTCACTTTTTTCTTAAAATTATTTTAACTTTTTGCTTAGGAGCTAATATGTACGATGTGTTCCCTTCCGACTTTCGAATGGAACTAAAAATTTTCGAGGAACAAATTGGAACATGGAAAACCAGTGACAGCTCGAAAGGAAAGGCTACTTGGATGAGAATCGAAGGTGACTCGATGTGGGTTGTGCTCTGATTTGTGATGAAGTCGATGCCAGAGACCAATGCACCTTGGGGAGTTTTGCAAAACTTTTGGAATCAATTAATAACTCGAAGATTTACCAAGATCTGGGAGTCAAACTCTTTTGTTATCCCTTTGTATGAGAACAGAAAACTTGTTCTGAGAAAATGGGAGAGGCAGCGCCCACCCTCTCTCCCTTTTTAATACAAAGCGTAGCTCACTTTTATGGGCAACTCTATGACATGGTCATATTTTCTTATATCGTTCTAAATATGGTTGGGCGAGGAGTCCAGGTCCAACCCGTAACAATTTTTTATCAAAATAATCCAGGATAAATATCTCATTTCATAATACTAAAGATAGATTTGGTTGCGGCTTAGCCCGTCTAAGTAAATTACTAATAAACCCTGCTAAACATTTGAATAATCAATGCGTAATTCATTTACACAAAAAAGGGAAACAAATATATATAAATATATATAATGACAACTATAAAGTTTGGCATTAAAATTGCAAAATAATTTACTTAATTTATACAGACGAGCACATAAATATGCATATTGTGCAGTAGAAATAATTTTGCCATTAATTATTTGGCATTATTTTGGCATTTTATATTCAAAGAAGAGAGAGAGAGAGAGAGAGAGAGAGATTAAAATTGGCGTGTGCAATGCAGAGCAGCATTGCACTGCACAGTGGTTGAAAAATGCTAATTGCTTTTGTGTCAGTTGCCCAAAAATTGTTACTAAATTAATCAATGCAAACATTGCAGCAGGACTTGCCTTCTCACTCACTCTCTGTCTACCTCTCTCTCTCTCTCTCTCTCTCTTTCTCTCTATCAGCATATGTATGTGCTTGCGTGTGGGTGTTACCATGGCTGTTTGGCTAGTTTTGTTAAAGGCAAAACAAGTTAGCAGAGGTAAATTTAATTATGCCTCAGTTCATGGGAAGAGTTAGAGATGGAGATAAGAGACGGCCAGACCAAAAGTTATGCCAAATAGTACAAATGGCCGCCTCTAGGTTTGTGTGGCCCTTTGCAAGATTTTACTCTAACAAAGGTTGCTTCAACCATGTCATGTTATTTGCAAATCTTGAGTCTTTGAGTTCGTTTTTTATGTTGAGTTTTTGCGATCAGAATGTTTTTGCAAACTTTCTGACAAACGTAATGTACCATTTTGTGAACGGTATAATAATACAAACACATATCTTAATATTTTTAGTATATTACAGTATACTAATATCAGCCAAGGGAAGGTCCAGGGCTATTTATAGCTTTGGTAAAAAGACGATAGATCGCTTTGAAATCTTAACAGCATACTAATATCGGCCAGGGAAAGATGAAAATCTCTTATTGGTGCTGAAAAAACCATATGTCGATAGTTATCGATAGATATCGTTTGCTAAAAAATGTTGAAAATGTCGCTATAGCTTTGGATTTTTATCTTGAGTATGCTGTTTGGCGACCTGCCTACTTTATAAATTAGTGTTTCAGCCGGCTTGAGGTCTATCTAAAACATAGGGTATGAGAAGATTCGGCTGGCTGCGTTTCCCTTTTTTGTTTGTGTTTTTGCGAATTTTCCTATTTTGTATTTTCAGCAGAGCTATCTAATTTTTGTTGCTTACTCTTTCACTTCAGCATTCGCAGCTATCGTTCAGTGTTCTGTGTTCGTTTTGTGTCACTTTAGCTGAGCTTTAAAGCTGGCACGTTTGCCTTTTTTCAAGCATCAATTAAGCAGAGAAATGCTTTTCTGCACCCAAGCCCCACTCAACCCAACCATTAAGAACAGGACAGGTAATGCAAAACAAAATCAGGAAAGCAGGACACAGGGCACTTCAAGTGGGGATGGATGATGCGAAGGGTGAAGAGTGAACGGTCTGCTTATGCCAACTCAAACATCAAAGGTAAGTGAATTTTATGATCGGCGAAGCTGAAAGTGCTTCAATGGTTTTCCATTTTCCATGATTTTCCTGACACACAAAAGTTGATCCGGCCAGAAGGAGAATATATGCCATGTGGCTATAGAAAGACATATATTTGGGATTTCCACTTTGTACACATGTTTTTCTTGCAGTGTAGACTGACAATATGGTTATTGGCCTTGTAATTTGGTCAGCTAAGCGTTAACGAATTAGCCGCAATGCCACATCAACATAATATATAATAAAGATACTTATATCAGCCAGACATATCTCCCACTCCCCCCTCCCTCTCTCTCTCTCTGTCTCTCTCTCTCTCTCTCTTTCACACATACTAATATCTCCATCTCTGTCTAGCTTGTTTAGTTTCCAGCACGTGGTTTGGCTTACGCGTTTGCCGTTTTTCATCTATTTACATTTTGAAAACGTTGTTGTGCTTCCCCTCTTTCGCTTTACCAAATATTTGTAGCATATTTATTAATACACATTTCATGCATGAGTGTACATGTGTGCGAAAGTGTGTGTGCGCGTTGGTGTGGGAGTATGAGTGCGTGCTTTTAATTAAATTAAAATTGCCAGCCATTTTTAATATGCAAATGAAATGGCAATGTCAAACACAGATTTACCCTAATTGCTAAGTATTTGTAACTGAAATAGAAGTAAAAAGGTTCTGGTCGAAATTCCGACTATAAGATACTCGTACTCAGCATCCATAAGGCATATGGAACAGACAGATATGTACACTTGCTTAGTCTACGATAATCTGTATGAAAGAAAGAGTGGGAAGGCTTAAGGATCGCCTTTGATTAGAATCAAAACAGCAGAATGCTGTCCCGCTCTCTTTCTCTCTTACACATACACATATACTCGTACTCTATTAGAGTAAAAGAGTACATTGTATTCGGACAAATATATGTAACATCCAAAAGGAGGCGTTTCCGACCCGATAAAGTATATATATTCTTGATCAGCATCAATAGCCGAGTCGCTATAATCCTTTCCGACTGTCCATCTGTAAGAACACCTAGACCTTGGAGACTATAAGAGCCAGAGTTACCACTTTTGGCATGAAGACTTTCTCTGTAAGGCGTCAGATCAAGTTTGCTTTGCCACGCCCTCTCCCGCCTCCGCAAATCGCATAACACTATATCTGCTACAATATTCAAGATATACTTGTACTTACAAATCTGACTATTCTCCATGAAGTAAGCAAATTTTGTTAAAATCTGTTAGAAACCAATGTCAGAATCAGCATTAACATTTTACTTCAGTCTTATAATTTATTTCAGCTAGCTTGAATAAGAATGTTTCTGTCTCCCTGTCACTAACACATGTGCTTGCTGCTGCTTGATTGGACTAAACTGCACTTCCTTCTAGCTTAAGAGATGAAAGGGCGATATAAGCAGCCGCTGCTAGTGCCTTTTTTGCATTGCTTGACTATGAGCAAGTGAAATTCAATAAAATATATTTAAAGCTGTGTTAATACTTTTATTATTCTTGCTATTTATGCTAAAGACGTTCTGCCAAAACAAAATATATGAAGAGAATACAAAACTGACTCCTTCACCACCAACAGCACCCACACCACCACCCCCCTTCAACATCTATCTAGCATATACAGAGCATTCACCTATCGGACACCTACGACTGGACGACTGGAATCAGCATGAAGCATACAGCAGCTGGCTGAGTGAAAGTGCTGGCTGCGTTTCTTCTAGTTAGTTGGCCTTGCGGCTGCTAGGTGGTTGGGTGGTTGGGTGGAACTAAGCCATATACATAACCATAAGCATACCACACATAACGCTGCATACTCCATAGACCACATCGTATATCATTTTGCCAGCGAGAACTGTGTGCAGCAAAGCAAATGAGAAATGCCGCTGGGTTCAGGTTTTGGCCAACAACAAAAAATGGGGTAAAACAAACCCCACCGGAACCGCTATGTAGGAGCTGCGCCACGGTGGCTCCTTGCCGCCGCCGCCGCCGCCTACAATTGCACACATAAATTTTTCTAGAACCGCGTTTACTGCATTTGCATTTGGAAGGCGCCCGGGCATTCAGCCACTGTTTATACATTTCTTGGGGTCAGGAGGGACACTGGTGGTGCTGCTGGTGGGGGGGGGGGATGGTTGCAAACCTGGCTGGGGGTTATTATCATGTTAAAAACTGCAAAATGCAATAAGTGCGCTGGCAAACCACACACCCATGCTGGGCTAACGCCCACACTCCCAGCCAGGCGCCTGTCAGAAATTTTTATATTTATACCAGCAAGTATGGCCGGCGCTGCCCGGGTTCTTTTTTGGGTTCTACCCTACCACTTTTCATATATGTATATCGTTGCTGTTCAGGTCCGGTCTGGAGAGGTGAAAATTCTTCTGCATTTCCCCAACATAGGATCTATGGAATGCGGCAAACTAACGCCATAAACATTCAAATATTCCCTGAAACTAAAGCAAAGACAGTCACCAGAGTGTGATTTTTGTTATATATAGAAGAACTATCAGCTTTATCTATCTGTATATGTGTGTGTCACTGTGTTGACTCCAAAGATCAAACTTTGTAGCCCAAAACGTACAACCAAGCAAAGACAGCCACAAGAGTGCGATTTGCCTTGAGTATTACAGCATAGATGACCTCATTTTCCACCCATTTTCAGTTGGAATTTCAATAAAATCAAACATTTGTTCAAATTATATCAATTCTAGCTATGGCCGTTTGACCTGCGAGTTGTCTTTCAGTCAGAAAAAAGTATTTTATATACTGATTTGCCTATGAGGGGTGGCCTAAGGGAGGCCAGATCTTATTACGTGTTAAGGAACTTGAACTTCTCTAAAGGGGGAGAGGAAGGGGTAGGAGAGGGGGCTTACTACCACCTACCCAAAACAGGCAACCGAACAATGTGTCATCAGCGTTTGCTATTTAAACATCGCTGCCATTTCGCCAGCAACAAAACTCATTATCATTATCAAAATGGGAATGTCTGTTTGTGTCTCTGTGTGTGTGTGTGTGAAAGGAAAAACTTTTTGTAGATTTTCACCATAATATTCATAATGTTTGGAAAATTTTTGTTGCCCATTTGGGGTTCATTAGGGGTAATTTTGAATGTCATTTGCATGCAAGAGCCAAGATATATGCGCTGAATGGAGACACAAAAATGCAGAGAGAGCAAAGTCAAAGACTAGCAGAGTACAGTGGCGTTGGCCAAGGGGATCGTACATAAGAAAAATCTACTAAACATCTAGATGAATAGCAGAGTACAGTGGCGTTGGCCAAGGGAATCGTACATAAGAAAAATCTACTAAAAATCATAATGGATAGATAAAATTTAGTTGCGCAGTTCAAATTTCTTGTGAAATCCTCTTCAAAAGTGGGTTGCACGCCCCTGTCCGTGCCTCTGCTGTAATTGGAAGTTAATGGTTTAGAGGAAATAGTTTGAAATGAATTGTATGTCAATGGAGGAGCGGAGGCCCAACATTTGTTAGCTAATAAATAATACACTGGGACAAGGAATGCCAGAGATTTTAGTGTGTTTATAAAATTATTGATTTGGGAACGGCAGAAACTATGTTAAATTACACAAAAATGTACTCCAGCAAAATTGTCAAGTTGTTTTACATATTTGCGGCCATATTTAGTATAATCCTTTGCTTGGCTAATTTCGCAAGTTCCACCTCTGTTTTACCTTGGCAAATGCCATGCCATAGCACTGGATGCTCAAGATGCTATGTTTCGGAACGTTTTAGTCAACATAGTTTTCAACGCTCAGCTTTTGTTACTAACAGATGCTTGCGGTCCGCATCCGCATCCGCATCTGCATCCAAGTCCGAGTCCTGCCATCGCCGGAGGATTGGCACTGGCATTGCCATACAACTTTTAGCCACATGGCGAAACTATGCCAAATAATAGCAAAAGCACAGCAGAAACTTCCACTAAGCTTCGCTCCCCCAAGCCCAAGCCCAAGCCCAAGCCAGAAAAGCGTTTTGAATAAGTACATTTTGGAAAACACAAGTTTATAAATAACAAGAAAGCGCAGCGCTAAAAACGCACAAGCTGCACAACGAACTGTTCAAATACTCTAAGAAAAAGCTATGCATGAGCAAAGATCTTATCTTTATATACAATTTTTGGCGTTCTTAAAGAGGCTTCCTTAAGCTTTGCTTAGCCTAAAATCTATATATATATATATATTGGAAAAGTAGGAAAAGTGGCTATATATTGTCTATTTTGACAACATCAAAGTAGACTTTCAAGCTTTTGTCAGATCGTCAACGATTCTATATAATATTTCAGTCGAGAGACACCCGTAAGAGCAAAAATGAATGTACGTTACATAATATATTTCCTGCTCTTGACAGCAACTGTGGATCGCGAAAAGCAAGACAACAACAAAAACATCATATTCTTGGACGAACATAACTGGCAGCTAACGCTGCAGGGCGAGTGGATGGTCGGCTTCTGTATGCCGACGGTCAACGCCTGCCCGAAGTTCGAAAGTGCTTGGACAGAATTTGCTGCCGAAATGAACTGCGATCAGAACGATCTGGTTGTGGCTAGCATTAAAGTGGAGTACTCGGAGATGCTCATACGACGCTTTACACTGACGGAGCTGCCCACAATAATACATGTAAAGGATGGCGTTTTCCGCAAACTGCCCGATGTCCATACTGTGGCGGAACTCAAGAAGCTAGCTCTTGGTGGCTGGCAGAATACAGCACCCATGCCGTTCTGGCAGCAGCCCAATGGCTTCTTTATAAAATCCTTCATACTCTGCCACGAAACGATTGGTAAGGTGTATAATCTGGAATGGTTTGGCTTGGACGTCGGCTATGATAAGGCCGCTTGGCTGGGGCGCCTGGTCATTGCATTGATCATGTCTGTTATAACTATGAGTCTGTGCACCATGAATACCTTCATACCTGATAAGCGAGCAATGCAAACAGCAGCGTGCGGAGCAGGAGATGTCAGAGCTAGAGAATGAGTTGATTATAGGAGTCACAGGAAGGAGAACGAGGATGTTTCTGTGCTTGAAGCAAGGCTGCATTGGTGCTGGTCAACGAATCTTACAATGGAAACACGCAATGGAAAATCTATGAAAATCCAATTGCCAACAATAAAGAAAATGCCTTTGCTCAAAATTTCTGGCTCCGTTTGACCTATGCGTTGTTCTTTGATCTATCATTTATATATATATAGAGTTATTTTCTTCAACAAACATCTTCACTAAGTGCATATGATCCGTTGCAGCTAAAGGGCATGCGAATGTACATAAATCGCTGGAATACTTTCGGCAAATACTTTGCCGCTTGGGCTCATCATCAACGCCGCCGCTGCCGCTGCCGCTGCCGCGCTGTTGCAAAGTTATGCCTTTTCATTTCACTTTAGCATGGCATTTGTGCCAGCAACTAACTCGTGGCCAAGTAAGTTCAACGGCTGGCTCATGCGGCGTATGCGCAACCCGTTCAATTCCTTCGGTGTTTTCTTTTTCAGCAGTTGGCAGCTGGAAGCCCAGCCAATTACCGCCAGGCAATGCCAGTGCAGTCTGTGTGTGGGCTGGGCTGGGCTGAGACAAGCCATATTTCTCAAATTATCATCATTGGCAGTCAGCTTGGAGGCGGCCCCGAATAGACAAGCAAATCCGTTGGCAGGCAGACGCCACATGCACCTCAACACACACACACACACATATGCATATAATATACTCCTCCTGGTTGGGAATGGCAAGGCACTAACATAACCACATTGTTTGCCCTCATTCGTAGTTGCATTAAGTGAGATTTTGGCCTTTGCATTCAAATAAAATATCAACTCTCTCGACGTGTTTGAGGATTCACTCTGGCCGACTTTTTCAATTTCAAATCGCACACACCAGGAAAAAGCAAATTCCACATAAAAAAAAGCACAAAGTAACAACAACAAAAACAACAACAGCAATACGAAACTAAATTCAACTATTCCCAAGGAAAAGAAAGAAGAACGAAGGAAAACACGAGTACGTTTGGCAATACCCTTCCAGATATATAGATACGAGTATGTCTACGACTCAAAGGACTACTTAGTATAGACAGATTTTGATAAGGGACAGAAAGGATACTAAATTAGAGATGTAAGATATTTCAGTGACATCCCTCTATTTGACATGGTGATGATATAGTGAACCTGGTAGGAACATTTGCAATTTTGGTGTTGTGAAATCAACTTTTCTGGTTGCAAAAAAACATCAAATTTTCATATCACAACAGATCTTTTATTCATTCCAATCGTAGCTATATCATATAGTGTCCCGATCTAGTCCGATTTAAGAACTAATTACTAAATATTTTTACACGGCATTGTGCTCGTTGACTTCTAGAGAACAGAACTTACTGGTTAAATAAAGCAGTTCCTTTCTATCTCTTACTTCTCCCTCTATTTGTACTTCCTTTAGTCTTGCTTTTCTGTGTCTTTCTCCTCTATCTTCAACATCTCTCTCTCTCTCTCTTTGTTCACACATTTCATCTTTCTTGTTGCTCTTTCTTTTGATGGCCTATGCTCTGCTGTTTTCTCAGTGCATATAAGACTCTACCACTCCTCTTTGTCATCTCTTTAAGTTCTCGGGACACAGAGAATGAAAACTGCAATGAAACTGTCTTCTAGCAGTACGTTTGTCTGCTGTTTGCTCATTACAAGTGCTCCGCGTGGTGCGTGACAAAAAACGCGACAAAATTGTCATACCCCTTTTTGGCATTGGACATTACAAAAAGTTCCAAGTTGACCAAGAAAGTTGCAAGACAAAACTGATTACCAAACTGCATATGAAAAGAAAACACACAAAATACAAAATAAATAACTGAAAATCAGTTACGTTATGACGTTTGTTCTGCTGTGACTGGGACTCTGACTTTTGCCACTGATGCTGCAAAAACTTTTATGATTATGCATTTTTTTTTAGATAGATTGAAATTTTCTAAGCTCAGATAATATGGAAATCGCATTAATATGGAAATGACCACTACGTAATGAGCTAGCATCATACAGTTTTACTTACGTTATGGCTTAGATAATTAGTAGTATGTAGACAGAGAAAAGCTATGTTGCATTTAGTTAGTTTTACGTAATTGCAATACGACCTTCTTATGTTTTATTATGTAATCAGGTTACGTCATGAATATGGCATATATTAGAGCTCATGGAAACCAATTATCAATTACATAATGTATTCACAAAACACGTACTAAGTCATTACGTAGTTTACGTCAAGATGCATGGCTTACGTAAGAGTAGCGTTAATCACATACAAACTTTGCTTGGATAATACAACTGTAACTGGGTATGTAGATACCTAATGTATTCACAAAACACGTACTAAGTCATTACGTAGCTTACGTCAAGATGCATGACTTACGTTAGAACTTACGTTATCCTAATGTGAACCAAGTTGGGTTAATACAATTACAACCTAGATATGTGGATACGAGAAACGTAATGCATTCACCTAACACGTAGCTTTTCGCCAATACGTAATGATCTTACGTCATCCATCTTTCTTACGTTATAGCTTAAGCTATCCTGGGGTAATGAATGCATTCACTTAACATATTACGTGTGCCACCTAGGATGGTTGCATTGATCTTATAAACATTTGTATCTCATAGTACGCCCACTGATTGCCACTGCTGGCAGCGATTGTGTACGTTACGTAATGTTCCACGAAAATAACCAAATATAAATCTAAGCCCCAAAGTGGGTTTAAGTGTGCATGTGTTGCGATTGCATGTGTCTGTCTGTGCGTGTGTGCAGATAACTGTATGTTTGGAATTGCCACACATATTTTATAACCAAGGCACTTTGAAATTGGGGAAGAATGCATGCATTATACCATTTCTTTGCGACTTTGTTTTTTATTTCTTATATTTTTGGATGTGGAACAACGCACAGTGGTTAGAAGAGGCTCAAAACAGTTACACATTCACAAATCTTTGGAGATAAGCAGATGTTCTTTGGCTTCAATTGACATTAACCCTTTTCACATGCGACTCTTTATGGTCAAGGGTCTAGGTGGGGCATTTCTGTGTACATTTTGTACAACATTTTTAGTGGGAATGTGGAATTGGAACACTTGCACACCAGCCTAGATAATACACATCGTTAATTTGAAATCTCACTTCAGTTTCTTGAAGCATTGGCCCACTGTGCTGGCGGCCCCAGCAAATTTATGTGACTTAGTGCCTGCTCAGCCTTTGCCTGGCCTCCGGGTGGCGGTCTTAGGTCCTCTAGTTGGAGCTGGAGCTGTCTCAAGCTGTGGCTCAACCTATCCAAATGTCATATGAATTTTTCGCGCTCATGTGTGTGGATGCGTGTGTGTGTGTGTATGTGTGTGTGCGATGTCTTCATTTCTATTCCTATCTCAATTTCCATTTATATGTGCGTGTGTGCATGTGTGTGTGCATATGTGTGTGTATGTGTGTGTGTGTGTGTGTGAAGGAGCAGCTAACACAATTTGTGTGTGCTTGATCTTATGATAGCTCTGCCTGCGCCTCAGCATCACCATCAGCATCAGCCACAGCCAGGCACTGGCAACGCCTCCTTTCCTCTGCTCATGCTCCTGTGGCCGAGTCCTGGCTGCCACTAACTACAAGCTGACTGTCGCTATAATTTTCGAAAAGGATTTACAATGCTAAAATTACTTCCTAAGCCATCCGACCATGTCGTCGTTTCGTACGTTTTCCCCACAGCAGCAGCAGCAGCAGCTGCCAGGCGACTTTTCCACGAGCAGCGCGAATCGCGCGCGCCTTGTCTTTAACTTGTAGTACGACCTGTGCCTCTCGGAGCTCCAGCTCCTCTTGGTTTGGTTGGGTTTTTCCTTTTTTTTTTTTGTCGCTCTGTCTCTAGTTCTCAACTAAGCGCAAATCCTCTGTGAACTGCTTGCGCGCTTTCATGTCCTTTGCTGCTCCTGGGCCTTGTTTGTCTTTTACTTTTTTGTTTTCGCGCCAACATGCCAATGGATTGGTCTCAATTTTTTGGATACTCCATGTCCTATGAGTAGATGGAGAATAGTATATAAGCTTGAGCAGAATCCAAGAATGTATATATGTTAGTTGGGCTCAATATCGTCAGTGAGCAGCTGCCTTGAAATACTTTTATAAGTCCTTCGGATTCCATGATTTCGGCCAAAAACGCTTAAACTGGGCTGGGCTGGCTTTACAGACTATTTCAAGGCCTGCGAGAGTCTATCATGCGTCGCTCCGCACTGAGGCCAAATTCCCCCAAGTCGTTTGTGAACATCGAACTGAAGATCTATGTACCTGACGGCATTGACGACTTTATGGACATGCTGTCAGATCCGCGAGGCCTTGCAGGCGCCGCCAAGCAGCAGAACGAGCAGATGAAAGGGGCCGCCGCTGGTATTCGAGCCGGTAACAGTCGGATCGTTGCGCCATGAGGATGGCTTTCAAAAGGTGGCCAAGAAGCAGATCAAGGAGCGCACTTCCACCCAGAAGAACCAGAATGTGGTCGTTGACAAGATGCTCAAGGGCAAGAGCAAAGATGACAAACGCGTCGATGCGGTCATCAAGAATGCGCTCAACGATCAGACCGCTCAGTGGACCGTTTTGATTTCGCGTCAACGCAAGGAGGAGTCGAGATGCTTCACCAGCATGTGAATGACTCGCAGGATGTAATGAAGGCGCTCATGCTTACTGCACAGGCGGGCCCAATCAATCAGCTCGGGGATCGTCATGCCAGATAACAAATTGGAGATGATGCGATTTCACAAACTCATTCAGGAATTGCTTCGATTCCTCTTCTTTCTGCCTTCCATAGGCCAACAAAGATTTGAATGCGAAACAGGCCAAAACCTCACTAAGGAGGTGTCTGCCGAGCTTCTTTGATAGCAAGCTGAGAGTAACAATAACACGTTCAAATCAATTACACATTGGGTGCAGAGTGGGAACTGCAATATCATCATATCTGTTTGATATTGCAATCACAAATGGCAGTTCTATGTTCACAACCCTGCCTAGCTGTTGTCGAATTTAACTTAAAGCCATTCTAAGCTATTTTAAGTTTAATAGTTTAGTTCTATGTCCAGGGTATATGAATATCACCACTGTTATTTTAGGAGTTTTTGTCCTTTGAGTTTTTTGTGTGTTGTCATCCTTAGGCTTTCTGGCGTTGTTCAACTTTTGCCAGGAAAAAACACACACACACCCACACAGGCAAAGACAAAGACAGACGCCATCCAGAGATAGAGATAGAGAGCTCAGACTGACAGCTGCTGGCAGAGAGCTTCTGTCTAGGACCCAACTTTGCTACCAACTCGAATCCTCTGAACTTTAATATACTGCAACATTCAGGGCTCTGTGTTGTCTGTGCTTCAAGTGTGTGAGTGTGTGTCTGCTCAATTTTACAAAGGCGTTGATGTAAGAATGCCACACACACACACACACACACTAAAGCAGCGAGCTACAGCTCCTCCTGGCAGTAGTTATATGTAATAGTAATGCCATTTATAATTTACTGTCGTCGATTTATAAATGAGCCTCAGCCATCAACGTTTGTGTCTGTGTCTGCCTATCTCCATTTGTATCTCTCCCCCACTTCTTTCGCTTACCATCTCACCCTTTCTCTGGCACTATATCCTGTGTCTTTTGTCTCTAGTCCTGAGGCTCAAACAGAAGTGCTTAACATAATTTTAAGCGCATTTGTGGCATTAAGCCCAGGCATACCCATATGCATGTATAAGTGTCTAAGTATGAGAATCTATATGTGTGTGGCATGAATATGTGCCACACGGTACACAAAAGTACTGTTAGTTGCCACAAGAAATTACACTCAACATGTAGAAGTACTTTGAGTACTTTGAAATCTGTCTAAAAAGGACCATTAGTTCCCAAGAGCCTTTACTTCGGAGGATGCTGAATTTCTTACACAAGATATGGTTCATGGCCTAGGCGAACGCTAAGCAACCATTTTGCAACTGCAAGTCGTTTAAAATGACGGTCAAAGGTTGTATGGAGGCCAGCGGCGCAGTTAGTTTCTTAGCGCATAAACCATATGACCGATCGCCAAGCAATTTTTACAGTATACTCATACCGAACAGGGAAAAATCAAGAGCTGTATATCAGTATAAAAACTCGATTATCCGATAATTATCGATATTTATCGATTTCTGAAAACGTTTAAAATGTTCTATTCGATTCAAGATATTAAGAATAAATACAGAGTGCAAGCGGGTATAAAGCTGAAGAGAGTCGAATCTGAGAGCCCATTTGAGACTTACATTGTGTTCGTTGGCAGATAAGAGACGTTTTTGTTATGCTGAGCTTTTTAGCTACAGCTTTTGCACCGTGTTCAGCTTCAGCTGTTGGCAGCCCAAGTTGCCATGTTCGCAAGGCAAATGCATGTGCAACGATGAGCAAGAAATATATAGAAGGTGTAAAACTTTACAAGAATCACCTATACGAAATGCTTGTTAGCAATCAATCTGCAAATTAACCATTAAATTATGTTCTGTATAACCTCAAAGTAAAGCTTTAAAGCTCAGGGTTCTAGTATTATTTCAAGCTTTCATTCTACAGCAAATAGCTAAATCTCTCTTATTGCTTGATCTTTACTTAGCTTAGCCTTACTTGCCAAACACACAAATTCTTGTCACAATTTTGTACAGTGTAGAAATTGGTGTGGGGCCAACTATGGCCTCCTGTGCCACAGGTGCACCATATAAGCTCTTGGCTGAAATACAGCCCAACTCAGCATTCAGCACATTTTCGTATAACCGTTGATATAATTTTACAACGTGCTTAACCTGAGCATGTTGTCTCTATTGTGGCATAGAGAGGTGTTGGGCAAACCAAATGAGAAGTTTCCATGAATTTGAGATACATATTTAAAAGCCACAATGAAATTTAAGTGAGCTTTAAGATTTGCCAAGTCAATTATGTATTAAAGTGATTATACAATAAGATATTGAAGGCAGATTTTGTAGCAGCTGCAATTTGGCATTTTCTGTTTGCCAACTGAGGCCTTAAAGTGCTGAGTTATATTCTCATAATTCAGTAAAATTGATTACTCGTCGATAGTTTTAAAGATACATTCACTCGGCTTATGTAAGTATTTTCAGATTATCAAGTTTCAGTTGCACTTTCTTCTAACTAAACTAATAAATATATAATATCGCAGCACTGAAAACAAAAGGTCCTTCGAGAAAATCCAAGCGAATATCAATTTTACTGCTCTAGGCAGACAAAAATGTCTTCGTTTATGAACCAATGACTCAGTACATTAAAGCCAATGTCAGCAAAGATGGCTTCAGTTGAAACTTTTCAAATTTCTTACAATTGCTTTACCATATGAGGATTTGTTTTCACTCCCATCTAAAGGAACTTTAACTGTGCTTCTTGCAAAAGCTCCCCCTTTAACATATTACCCAAATAGACCAACATACATATATGTATATATATATATATATATATATACACATATACCTCAAAACATATGCACAAAGCTTGTTGTAATTTGTTAAACGTAAAGTCGCTGGGCGAGAACGTTGGGGCTCAAGACAGTTGCCGAGTCTACAGTTCCAAAAACTTATAAAATTATGATACCCCGAAAGCCACAAATTTTAATTGCAAGAAAATTTTCGTAATTCACACACACACAAACATACGTACACACACACGCTTAGAGCCAGATGGACGTACGCCCAGGCAGCAGAACCACATGCATGTGGAGCAAAAACTTATCGTAGAGATACAAATGTATCTACAGCAGCGTAAAACCAACTCCAAAGCTAGCCAGGATAGCCAACGGGGCAACGGGAGGGCATTTTGCTGCACGGAGCCAAAAATGTGGAATCTCAACTTCAACCTTTTACCTGTTTATGGTGAACATTTCGTCCTTAAAATGTAGCAAAACTTTAAGCTAAATATGTCTGAAGAATGCTCTGCCTTCGTGAGTATTCTTATAGGTCAGCTTGGTCAGAACACAATCTCTTTGCACCAGATTTTACCAAGACAAAGTCTTCTTCTTCATCGTTTATCAATTCAGAGTGCTATAAGCATGTTTTTTCTTAGGATCGCCTTAACATGCAGCGTCCCTCGGCCAGTTGAGCAGAAGGTGGGTACTTTTAACGACTTAAGCATACTGCTTATGGTACATAAATTTTCCATTATCATAAATACTTTCAGAACGAGTCAGAAGATCACGCCAAGTGTAAAAAACTTGAGCTTAATCGATTTTGAATCAGTCGTGAAATCTCTTTTTCTCCAGATATACTCCATGAGGAGCAGCCCAGGCTGTAAGAGGTAGGATTCTTAGCACCTACTAAGAAAATTGTAGCATCAAATAAAGCCAAATCAAGGTCATAGTTGGCATGATAATTCCTTTGCTTTGCATATTTCTATATCTCAGTCAGTTTCTAGCTAATAAAAGTTGTCAACTCCTAAGAAAGTTCTACAAAATGAACCCACGTAACGCCAGATTTCTAAGTTTCTCCATTACCAAAACCTTTTCTACTTTTTCAGTGCACAAAATTGTTGGCAATATGTAAGCTAAGACCAAAAACGTTACCGAAAACTCGCTCCAAAGTTTGTGGTGGTGCTGCGACGGGGGGAAGTTGGTTGTGGCTATGCAACTGTAAACTTCCTCTCTGACTCTGACTCTGTCTTTGAGTGTGTATGTGTGTGTGTGTGTGTGCGTGTGCGTGTGTGCATTATAAATTTATTTGGGGAAAAGCGCGTAGGGCGCATAAATTGCCATAGGCAGAGCTCAAGCCCTGCTTAAGGGTTGCGCTTGCCGCACGTTGCACACGCCTTTATCCTTGCACCTTTGCTTTTGCTATTGTTGTTGTTGTTTGCTGTGAAAAATTGAAATTTATTGTTATTTGAGTTATTTGAGCGCGCGCACACACACACACACACACGCACACACAGGTTTTGGTATTTCTTGTTGAATCACTTGCAGACAATATAATAATGTAATAATCATTTTTCCAACTCGTTAACACATGAAAACGTGTGCTACGCACGCTCAACGCTCGGACTTGCCACATTTTCGGCCATAGGTGGGGAGCAATACACTGAGAGAATTGCTGTTGCTTTGCATGTATATGAAGTTTCCTTAAATAGATGCAAAGATATGAAGAATTTTTGTATGTTTTTATACAAACTTGGAGCTGGAATTCTATATGAACAGCTTCTTAGTAGTAAACGTTCTTCTTACCTTCAATTTCAGCATTGTATCTTAAATGGGTGCAAAGCTTTGAGGACTTGAGCTCATTTGCTGGTGGAATTTAGCAAAACAGCTTCTTAGTATTACATTATCTTCTTATATGATGAATTTCCACATTATTTTCATACAAACTTTGTCCCATTTGCAGGTGGAATTCGCCATTACATCTTCTTAGTGTTAAATTATCTTCTTATATGATGAATTTCCTGATATTTTCATACACACTTTGACCAATCTGCAGGTGGAATTATATTATCTTCTTATATGATGAATTTCCTAATTATTTTCATACAAACTTTGTCACATTTGCAGGTGGAATTTGGCAATACAGCTTCTTAGTATTTCATATAATACATTTTCTACAATAAACTTCAGCCCTGGATCTCAAATGGCTGCAAAGATGTGAAGGATTTCTTTATTTTCGTACAAACGTTGGCCCATCTGCAGCTGGAATTTCACTTAAACAGCTTCTTAGTGCCCACCAAAGCCATAAAATCGAATTGAGTGTGAAATTGTAGTTCTTCCCCCATCAGTAAGAGCGTTTCATCTATATGCACACGTAGTTTTTTCCAGTGTATGAAATTATGCATCTCCCCCAAGCTGAAGTTTAATGATGTGAAACGCACACATGTGTGTGGATGTGTCCAACATTGGGCTCTGCAGACAACTAAAACTGATAGTCCCAGTGAGAGTTGACCCAAGAATACGAGAATCGCTCCTCATCCGCCAGTCTTATTGATTGGATTAGCCTTTGTATAAAGGAAAACCAATTAGTTGCTAAATTCAATCAAACAATATTAGTTATACTTTTACAAACTTTTTGTACGCTTTCAACCTCCGATGCAATATCAGCACCTGCTGCATCGTGTCGTGTCCTTTTTATACGTTATTCACCACCTTTGACAAAAAAGCAGCACAAAAAAATCCATTTGTAAAGCACTTTTACACAGATTTCTCATCCTGCTGACGCTCTTTGTTGTCCTTGTACGCTTTGATGCTGCTGCTGCTGCTGCTGTGGCCATGGCACACAAATAATTGAATTCAATTTATCGGCATAAATTGTTTTAATTAAAAGTGAAAAACAAAGTGAAGAGCGCACACAAATATTGAAAAAACAACAAACAAAAAAGAACCAAAACAAAAAGGGAACATTTTTATGTGATGCCATGCCATAGTAGATGCCCTAACATGGCCTGTGCTGGCAGGACTTTTAGTCGACCACTGTTTTTATAGCACACATATATATTTATATCGGGCGCTGACGTACAATGCGCTGCACGTTCAAGTGGACCCATGATACCAAGCTACGGTCCGATCCGATCAAGGGGCATATCGTTAAGGAACGATGTCTGAAGCGGTGTACAATTGTATTTAGAACAATTGACCTTTAGTAAGTTGACCTGACACCACGATTGGAAAGCATCATCGTGCAGCCTAAGGTGGGAGGAAGAATCGTTGAAGGACAAAGCTTAAAGTCGTCGGCGTACACAAGTACACGAGAGAGAGGGATAGAAGCTGAGGCGCCTCGTTGATAAATAAACACAACCTAGACAAGCTTCCTGATCCATGAAATATACCCTATACTGCCCTCCAGTATACAAGGAACAAAAGACAACTGAAGAAATCAACAGCTTGCTCTTAAGCGTGGAGCGACAGAAGGAGATAGCGGGGTAGTTAGGCTGACAGTGAGACAAATATGATAATTTGAAATTTTCTGAATATTCAACATTTTCTCCAGTTTCATTTACAACTATAATTTAATGGAAGTCTGTTCGATTTCAACAAAAGGAAACCCATCTTAAGATAGTTTCGGGGTTCATCATTTTAAGGCTTCATCTTAGTTCACATCATCTGAAGTCAAACGCTCATTAGTTGGTGTTGTTGGACCTTCATCTTCTTCTGTTTGAGCTGCAGTCACCTGTTTTGGTTTCTCCTGCATTCCCAATTGAGCCTTCAGCTGGGCTATAACCTGTTCCGTGTGCTCTAGATATGCCTCAAAGGGTCGCACCTGCTGCTCTGGGGGAATCTCTACAGCAGCGGCTTCCTGTTCTTTCTTACTTTCATCTAGCATTTCATTGAGCGCCTGGCGCAGCTTTTCCATGTTGCCGGTGCTGGTTTTCCCTAGGGTCTTGGCGCTAAGTAAAATAACTTGCAATGGATATATCAGGCTGCTCCTCTGGCCAAAGATCTCGGTCAAGCCGCGTCGCAATGTTTGCATTTCAGCGGTGGAGAGGTAGGGTGGAGGCGGAGTCGGAGGCGAAAAGCGAGCAGTGGGTCGCACAGGACCCCTCTGGTTGGCGGCATGGGAAAAAAAGGAGAACGGTATTGGTGCCATCGAATCATTCTCATCCTCAGAGTCCGAGTCATCAAACCAGCTGCCACTCGGCGACACGTTGGCTGGAGTGGGTGCCCGCGGCCTCCAGAAGTTGCTATATGGCCGGTTTCGGGGCCTGCCATTGCGCTGGGCATCCCCGCCGCCACCAATGTGAGCCGGGGCAATGGTGGCGCGGCGAACAGTAGGTCGAGGTGCACCTCGATTTCTCTCTTCATAACTGTTAAGGGATATCAAGTCATCGGTGTCGTAGCAAGTCTCCACTGAACTATTCCTAGACACCCGTCTCCATTCAGCTAAGGCCACGGCGGTGGCATAAGTCGTATTGGATCTGGGATCGCCATCATCGTCGGAGCCTTCTATGAGATAGGTCTGGAAAGACTCACTATCCCTCTCATCCTGGCCCCCACGTCTCTCGCTGCTATCGCTGGTACTCAACGATATTATCTCCAAATTATCCGGAAAGTCCTCCGACTCTGAGTGGCTATGCTGCGAGTCAGAATCGCTTCCGAGATACCCCGAACCGCTATCTGTGGTGTCGTCCTCGCTGGCACTCTCCCAATTGGAGAAGCCAACGCGACGGGATTGCCTCCGCATCTCCCGCTGACGATCTTGCTCGGCGCGCCGGCTGATATAGTCCATGAAATCGGTAGCCTCAAAGTTATAAGGATACGGTTGACGAGGACGCGGCATATGATAATCGCAGTCCTCATCGAACAGCCACTCGCGCGCCGGATCGTAAACCAAAGCGTTATCCCGGCAGGCGTTGATGAAGGCACTGTGGCTCCCCACATGCAACTGGCGCAGCCGCAGCACAGTCATGGCGTCGGCCACCCGTCGCTCCAGCTGTCGACAGGAAGTGAATGCAGCTGTGATAATATTACTACCTAGTGGGGGACTCTGGACATCATCACCATCTCCCGACCCATGCACACGGAAGCCCCGATACAGCTGCCTGAGCATGTGCAGGGGCAGACGCGTGAAGCGCACGCACTCCATGATGCGCGGCACCTGGGCCACACGGCTGATGGGACGGGCGGCCAGCCAGCGGATCACACTATAGAACACCTCCAGCTCTGAGTTGACGCCGAGGCTATTCTCCTGCATCATCGTCCACACATCATCGAGCGGCATATCCAGGAAGTGCTCCGAACCCACAACGGAGAGGAAGTGAACGCCGATCCGTTGCAGCATGAGCTCGCGCAGCGGCTGCATGGCCGGATACGGCCGAGCCCTCAAGTACACGTCGAAGGCGCGGCGTTCCATGAAGCGCCTCTGACTCAGATAGCGATTGCACAACAGCTCCAATCCGTTCATCTGCAGCTGCAGGGCTGTGTGCAGCAGCTCAACGATGTAGGTGCGCGAGCCGCGTGAGAACGGCGCCTGGAGTCGCATCCAATCGTAGGCGGCGCGAAACCCAATAGCGGTGAGATCCCGCTGCTCCTCAAAATCATAGCTCGACCGTGTATGCATGCTGAAATACTG
Organism: Hirtodrosophila duncani; assembly: GCA_037043425.1. Lineage (NCBI taxonomy): Eukaryota > Metazoa > Arthropoda > Insecta > Diptera > Drosophilidae > Hirtodrosophila > Hirtodrosophila duncani. The sequence goes on along the minus strand of JBAMBM010000704.1, from coordinate 2,593,455 downwards.
ACTGTTGAGACTCAACAATGTGGGAATGCACCAAAAGGTGGCGTTGCCAATGGTGACTCTAGTCGTGGCACCCAAGTTGTGTTCCATCATCCTGGCCAGTTCACTCTCGCTTTGGCACGGGTATGGCGGATCGCTGCGTACATTGATGACCGAAAACGGGGCATCGTTCCACGGCATGAGGATGGACAAGGCATTCACTAGTTGACGCCGACGTCGACATTGGTTCATCCGCAGCGCTCTGGTTACGTCAAGATTAGCATTGGCATTTCTGGCCAGTTCTCTGGCATCCCGGGCGTTCTGGGCTTCCAACAATTCATACCAATGGATCTGTTCAAGTGGTAACACATCGGCCACATCATTCATCCTGTCACCATATTCCGATTCATTGTTTACTTCGCTGTCATTAGAGGAAGTAGATGCAGTTTGGTCAGCTTCCGCAGTGGCCAAAGACTGCTCCTGATCTTCCTGCTGTTCTGCTTCTGGCTTTTCAGCTGGAGCATCGCTGTCGACAATGCCCTCGCCCTCGCCCTCGCCGACTTTTGGCAGGTGTTCCAAGTTTTGCTTATCCTCATCCATTTTACCTTTTGCGGCTCTCACTCTTCTATGAAGAGTCTTGAGCTGTCAAAGAAATCTGGGAGTTAATTAGAGTGCGCTGGGCTGGTTTATGCGTCACACCAAAAGCCTGATAAATCTAAGCATGATTTGGAAATTACATCAAACATCAAAATGACTGTCTCAGAGATACTCGAGAATGGTGGCTTTAGTGGATTAGTCTGATCATTCCTGAATATCAACAAATACCATTAAGCCACTTCCCAGTCAGTGTACGATTTGCATGCCACGCATAAACCAACCATACTTGAAGCATTTTCAATTATTTCTCAAGCACAACCAAAATTTCGCCTTATAATTAATATCCGGACATTTTTCCAGACCGTCGATTGGCCACGAAATGTTTGCACTTCCGCTGAATTAAAAACACACGGCCCGAGGCCAAACGAAATTGATTTGGATTCGCGTTCAATTTGGTTAGCTTGTTGATTAGCCGAGTCGGTGCGGTGGCAAGGCAGGAGAGAGTTGGGTTCACAAAATCGCATTTACTTACCGGAATACAAGTTGCACAAGTTGATTTACCAATAAAAAAAAAAAGAAACCAAAACAAAAAAGATTGGTGTAATTTTTTGACTGTTTTTTGCCAATTCACAAAAATCTGTATTTTCACTTAACGAATGTTGTGTTCCAAATGATTTTCAGAAATGAATAGATCTAACATTTGCCTACCGAAAGCCTACTGAGATTGTAATAGATCTGACCAGCTTATGACAGATATATGAAAGCATTCTGGATGATTACAATCGATATGCTAAGGAAAGCATCCCTCGTGGTTTTTCATACTTCAATGACAATGCTTCGCATGAATCTATGCTTCACGGTATATCGGTTATCGATAAACATCTTAAATATACCCAAATTAAATATTAACAAAACTCGTCGTAAGACAAAACCATCCAAGAGTATTTTAAGCCTCGACTGTTATCCGGCATAAAGCCTATTCACTCCCCTTTATCTTTTCATCCACCGCCTTGTGATTGATTTACCCCAAACCCAACTCCAGTCCCCAGACCAAGCAACCCTGTTCGTTGTTTCGGAAATTCAATCACATTTTTGCGGCGCTAATGGAATTTCAACACAAATTAGCTTGTAGTTGGCTTAAATGTCAGAGCCTGCCTATGTAATTTGGTAAAATTGTGACCAGCGGCATTTTTTCCTGGTAATTACAACAAAGTCGCTGTTTTTGGAAATGGCAATACAAATGGCATTGAAGTGGAGTGGAGGGGTGTCACTTCACACTCCACTGAGTGGAGTGGAGGCTGACACAGTCAAGTGTCATCTGCCAGCCGCCGAGCAACCGCAAAAGCAATTTATTTGTCTTCAATTTTTTTTTAGCGTAAAAGCTGTTTTAACTAACGCTTTCATACATTATGATTTGGGAAGCATCCTGCCGGGAATACTCATCAGGCTGGCTGGAATCGAAGGATATGTGCACACACACAATCAGCAGCGAGGTAAGCATATAACAGTGAGAGCAAAGAGTGCTTCAGAATTTTGCAGAGGGAAGTGAGACTTTGTTATTGCAGTTGCATTTTAGAGTCCTTGAAGGGGTTAGGTCACATTAGTCTACGTTTAACTTTGTGGAGCAATATCTGAGTTTATCCTGGCAAGAATGTATATACTTTATGGGGGAAACATTTCCTTTTGCCTTTTACTTACATTGCAAAATCGTTTGGTCTCAGTTTAGGTATCATTTGGTCATATTTTGAGATCACCGGGGGTTCTCTCACCGTCTTTCCTTAGTGTAGAACAACCAGCTGATCTGACTTCTCCCTTGGCAGCTTGGTAGAATATTGGGACAGCTCTGAGCGATCCTTGAGCATAACATCAAAGCATGGCATCTGCTGAGATAGCAGCTATAGCTGTAGGCTATGCCTCTGCCTATGAACTGGCAATAGGCTTGGCAGCCACATCGTCTCCTTGTGTGCACGCGCCCTAAATAACTACGCTGGGTCTGGCTTCGCACATATGTCAAGGTATGCTCTGCCTCTGTTGCTGTTGCCTAACCGCCTCCAGCTGATGGCGACTAATAAAGGTGCAGGATGGCAGGATGAACGTGAACTATAAGCATATTGAAAATGTATTGGCTTTGCTTGACAGCGACCCTGGCTGAAGATGAGCTGACTAAATATGGATCCTGGCTGCTGCTGCTCCTTCTGTTGGCAATAAAATCAAATCAGCAGCAACAAGTTCAAGCTGCAGTTCGAGCTGAAACAGTTATGGCCGCCTGGCACTCTGCTCACACAAAATGAAATAATTTCACCGCAGGCCAAAAAGGAAATCCAGAAGCACGAAAAAAAAATTGGATTGAAAACCAAGCGAAAGGAAAGCAAAGGGAAAGGAAAGGCAAGCAAAGACCAAAAATATTGAACGTGATTTATTTTTGTGCAGCGCTTTTTATCCTTCGACTATTTTTCTACTATTTTCACTTTGAGCCAAAGCAAAATATTTGCCGAACTGGAAAAAGCAGTAGCCGAGCCAAAGATGGAGCTGTGTATGCATGTGTATGTGTGTGTGTGTGTGTGTGAGTGTTTGGTAGTAAGTTAGGAGCAGAGAGGGTAAATATACCCCGCAACCTCACCATTCCAGCAGCTTCCTATCAATGAGCAAAAACATTTGAACATTTGAACTTTTATAGAACAAAAAAAAACACACGGTGCCACAGGGCAAATACATAAATGGAAAGTACGCTGAGAGAAATAAACAGTTGATATTGAAAATTTAATAGAAAAGTAAGAAGAAAGTAGACAGTCTTAGAGGATTCTTCGAATGGGAATATAAAGCAGGAATGGGTCCTCAGTGGTTATTTGAGTTTTCTTCCTATTAGATTTGCCATCTGGCTCAGAGGACCATAAATTGCACAGGGAGCTTACCAAAGCTACGCCTATACTTCTATTAGATTTTGAATGTTGACGTTGGAAGTTGCAGTTTAAGGCAATGACGAAAGTGAATGCAACTCCAGAATATAAAAACCCGATTGTACAATTCTCTGCTGCTGACTAAGCTTGAACCTAATATGAATCATAACCAAAATCTATGGGACATTTCTGGACAACTTCTGGAACTTCGTTGCGGTTCCTTTTCAACACTCCGCTTGTCTCAGTGCAGGTTCGCGATGAGATCTTTATTTTGATTGAGTTTTCTCAGCATATTCATATATGTACAGACATATATGTACAGACGTATAGTTCTTAATATTCTTTAAAGCGGTGCTGGCAATTCTGCTGACTGCATCGAAAAAGAGAAGAATAAAAACAATAAAGACAATTGAAAAACGAGAAAGGATGACTAGCTTCTGCATGCCGAAGCTTATATACCATTCTCATTGTAAATATATAACCGATTAGGATCAAATCTGGTTGTTTAGAGTGTTGTTACAGTGGATACAGAGGCGGAACAATCGGTTATATGGTAGCTATATGATATAGTTGTCCAATCTTGATCAGATCGGGCCAGCAAAACGTGGGGCTTCCTCAATTGGGTACAAACCGAATTTGGTTAGATTTGGATGAAAAACAGAAAAGTTGCGCTCCAAAATGTTCATTCCGGTACAATCGGTTATATAGGAGTTATATGATATAGCTGTCCAATCTGGATAAGACTCAAACTTAGCCAGCGTGCAGACAAAAGAAGCAACTGGTAAACATTTCAGCTCTGTAGCTAATAATTCGTTATTATTCGTTGCAAACTTCGTGACAAAACTAATACACCATTTGGTGAATGGTATAATTATGTTAATTTTTTGCACTTGCGCTACGAGAAATGGTGGAGAGGAAAAAATCTGTACAATCCTTTGGGGCATTTGCTGCATTCTTGCACGTTGGCAATTTATTTGGCTGCCGGCTTGGAGCTGGGGCTGGCGTTTGGGGCGTGGCCCACTATTTAGAAACACAATACACAGCATGCCAAGGCATCCTGGCCGGCCTCAGGCCCCTTACCCCTACGCCACTGTGATTAATGCTCGTCGTGGGCTTTTGTGTTGGCGCGCAAATTTTCATGTAATCTACTTTAAGGCTTCGAGCTGGCGCTGGAGCTGGAGCTGGAGCTGGAACTGGAGCATTGCATAATTTTAGGCTGGAGAGCGAGCGGCTGGTCCTGGTCCACGTCCACTGTTTGCCGGCAATTTGGGCCAAGCAAACGAGGAGATCAGATTTGGAAGGGTCGCGGCCAGCAGCAGGCCGGGAGACTAGAGGCTCCTCTGTGTGAGTGTGTGTGTGTGTGTGTGTGTGTGTGTGTGTGTGTGTGTGTAAAGCCAGTTGCTCCTTTATAATATATAATATATATGTATAGGTAAGAAAATTTAGCCCAGTCTTTTGGCTTGATTTGAGCTGAACTTGTGGCTAAGTGAATTGCCAGCAGATGGCGCAGATGAATGTGCTTGAGATTAGAGCTGAACTTAGCACTTGGTTAGGCCTTTGAAATATGTTGTCCATGGGAGCAGAGATGCACATGTGAGGGTACAGGCGCTTTTCTTGCTTTCGTCAGAAAGAAAACTATGCTTAACTAAAGTGGCAGGGAAGCAAGATACGAACCACATCCAAAGAAAACAATACGAAGACATTTGTTAACAGAATTCCTAATGATGTGATCAAAGATCACACTTCACTCGTCAGTTCAGCGAACGTTAACATTTTGCATTCGGTTTCGCCATCGAGTAGAAAGTCAGCGGCGGCGTCAGCCAGCACTCGATCAACGAACGCGTATGAAGCACAGACAGCATTGAATGAGTGCACAGGCTCACAAAACTCGTTGAGTGACCGCTTGGTGATGCGTCTGCAATCGCAAGTTGCAGTTCTCCGATTATAAAGAACCTAAGGTATGGTAGATCTTCAAGAAAGACAACAGTTGCTTTGGTTTTTTCTTATTTTTATTTATTTCCAGTGTAATTATGTCAAGTGTGATTACATAGTATCAAAATATATTGTCTCAGTCTGTTTATGTTGGTATCAAACTATATTAATTTGGGATCCGTTTCTGTGGAAATATATGAGGGCAAATAGTAATGCGATTATGTTATCGTTTATGAGCCTCAGGGTCGTCTACTTACTTTGGTTGAGCGTTCCGAAATGTTTACATCTAATAAATTTTGCTCTGCGTCTGTCAAAACAATTCACCAGAATTTGTGGAAACACTATGGGATAAAGCACATATTAATGTAGCAGTTCACACACATTTCATGCGTGCACACACACAGAGAGGGAGAGAGTGCAGCTGCTGTTGCTCAACACCAGCTGATGCAACTTCGAAGAGAGAGAGAGAGAGACACAGTGAAAGCAAAGAAAGCAGCTGCACACTATGATTTCACGAGGGAGCTAAGGCTACAGCGTCGTCTGCCTAAACATGGCTACTTTCAATGTTCTCAACATCCGCTCTCCTTGATCTCTCTCTCTCTCTCTCTAGCCTGCAAGCGCGTTGGTTGAAATGAGCAAGCCAAATTCACATGCTAAGTGATCTCCACTCTCGCTTCAGTAACAACTGTCAACTTACTCAAAAATTTTGAAATGCGAAAGTTGTTAGTAAAGTAGACCCTGCCTTAAGCTTTCAGTAAATCATCTACAAAAAAAAATTAATAAATTGAATGAAATTATTGATCTTTGGCAGCGGTGCACACAGAAAGTGACTTCGCAGCTCTTTCCATAGGAGAGTTTTTACCCTTCTGATTCAATTTGGAAATCTGCTGAAGTCGCTTTCTGTGTTCTTTCTTCTCATCTTCAACTTACTCAGTCGCACAGTGTGAATGCTAGAATCGTGTAGTGTCTATTAAATGTGTGTGCTATATCCCTGAAAGAAATCGAAGGGGATTATTCGATTATAAAGCATATACGGCATGCACATTGAATTCGTATATTGAACTTACTCTTCACCCTCTAGTCTTTATTGTCTATTGAAGTCTCAAGTGTCTATTGAAGTCATTTGCGGAACTGTGGAAGAGATGGAGCATTAGTTAAACTGCAAAAGGAGGCCGCACAGAGAGCTGAGTGTGCTGCTTTATGTTCCTTATGCTGTTCGAATGCACAAGAGACTTCAGCAGAGTCCACACTAAACCCATGGATATTTAGAGATTTCTTTAGAAGAAGATCATCGTTTACCACTCACTCGTAAGTATCTGATGTTGCCGCTGCTGATCCGGCTTGCATGTTGCTTGGATAACGTTGTGGATAGGAAATCTGGAAGAATTGAAAGGAGATTATTAGAATGGCAAAGGGGAATTGGATGACATCCATGAGGCTGCAATCAGAGGGCTGAAGACGAAGATGAAGGTGGAGAAGAAAACACTCGTCCACATTCATCAGCTGGATCGCATGGAATCCGAATTCAGCTTCATCTACAGTCACGTCTTCAGTTGCAACTACAAATGCATCTACAGTTGCATCTACAGTTGCATCTACAGTTGCATCTACAGTTGCATCTTCAGTTGCGTGTACAGTTGCATCTTCAGTTGCATCTTCAGTTGCATCTACAGTTGCATCTACAGTTGCATCTACAGTTGCATCTACAGTTGCATCTTCAGTTGCATCTTCAGTTGCATCTACAGTTGCATCTTCAGTTGCATCTTCAGTTGCATCTACAGTTGCATCTACAGTTGCATCTTCAGTTGCATCTTCAGTTGCATCTACAGTTGCATCTACAGTTGCATCTACAGTTGCATCTACAGTTGCATCTACAGTTGCATCTTCAGTTGCATCTACAGTTGCATCTTCAGTTGCACCTTCAGTTGCATCTACAGTCTCATTGCAGCCGAAGCAAGTTTAGTTTATCAAAATGTCCTGAATATGTTCGAATCCTTTTTCGTACGAGTTTCCACTTACCCTTTTTTTATAAAAAAAGTGTCCTTATAAATTGTTTTCACTTTTTCCTTAATCCTTTTTTTTTGTTTTTATTTTTTTTGTATAAAAATACACTTTTTGCTTAGGAGCTAATGTGTACGATGTGTTCCCTTCCGACTTTCGAATGGAACTAAAAATTTTCTAGGAACAAATTGGAACATGGAAAACGAGTGACAGCTCGAAAGGAAAGGCTACTTGGATGAGAATCGAAGGTAACTCGATGTGGGTTGTGCTCTGATTTGTGATGAAGTCGATGCCAGAGGCCAATGCACCTTGGGGAATCTTGCCAGGTTTTTGGAATCAATTAATAACTCAAAGATTTACCAAGATTTGGGAGTCAAATTCTTTTGTTATCCCTTTGTATGACATCAGAAAACTATTTTTGAGAAAGAGGGAGAGGCACCGCTCACCCACAGGGGCGAGTGTAGTATAAGGTGTAGCTCACTTTTATGGGCAACTCGATGATTAGTCATAATTTTTTTTATATCGTTAGATGAGGGAAAATTTCGATGGCAAATATTTATTTGGCAGCATTGGTGGGAGGGGGCAGAACCATGCTGAAATATTAATGTGCCTTAATTAGACCTGGATAGCGGAGTGAGGGGGGTTTTGGCTCTTTGTTGTGGGCTAGAAAGAACGAAGGCTGCTAAGATGCCGTTTGGAGGTGCTGTAGGCGTACAGACCTAGCGGATATATCCATGGTTGCGTTTGCGCTATTAATTGTGCAGTCAATTAGTTTTTATCGAAATATTTCGATATGCATAAATATATATGTATCTTTTTGTATGTATATATGTTTGCTAGCATATATACATACTCCTCCTACATTGGTCAATTGCTGGACAAAGAATATATATGTAATAGTATCCTTTGCGTATCCTGTCACAGACCTGCCTAAATTAACGCTTTTTGCATTTCTTTCTCGTCTTCTTTTGTTTCTCAGCCATCGCACAACATCAGCCAGACGCTATAAAGTATGCAAGAAGATTTACCAGCACATAAATGAGCAAAACTGCTGCAAAACTTTCAACTCAGAAAGCGCATTCGCATTCATGAGTCCTGAGTACGACTACAAGTTGGCAGGACCTTGGGTATTTTGAGGCAAATGAAATCAACAACAAAATTTTGTTTTTTCTTTTTGGTTTTTTGAGCCAGAAGCCACAGACCAAAGCCAAAACTTGCCTTAACTACTTAGCGTCACTGCCAGCCCATGGCCAGTGCCCCCCTCTGGCCCAGACAACCACTCCAAAAATGTGATAAATGTAGGCAAACAAGAGTGCAATCCTGTCTGAGGCCAGCTGTTGCTTTTGTATACCCTTGCAACCAGCCTGAAACTGGGATAAACCAGGATAACTAGCAGAAGATGAGAGATGCGTACTGTTCTGGAGGAGAGTTCTATCATACCCATATGTATAGTATCATCATCATCATCAGCTTATCTATAAAACTGTTTGAGCAACAATGCACAGGCCATACAGTCATAGCTATGTGGCTATACAAATTTAACTTTACCCGTAGATTAACAATAAGAAACAGTTGTTGCTTGAAAATTGAGGTTCAAGTTTGCTGCAAAGTTCCTAAAGAGCTTTTAAGGCTTTATAAGATTTAAGCTTTATAACAAAAGCCAAGACGATTCGTATTTCGATCTGATTCTGAGCATTAATTAGATGTGGCATTGATGTTTGGGTCATAGATAGGCTTCTCCACTCTGTAAATGCAAAAGCTATGCTGTAGCTAAACACTAAGAAGGCGTTTTTGAAAAACACCACCTACCAGAGTATCAAAATCGAGGTCAAAGTTTGCCTGGAAATACATTCGTTGGCTTCAAAGATCATATACCATAACGAGGCAGGGCTTTTATAGCTTTAGAAGCTTTATAAGCTTTATAAGCTTTTACAAGTTTGTATCAAAGGCAAAGACCATGTTTGCTTCGATCATGTGAGCTTTTTTGTAGGCGGTGTTTTGGTCTGGCTCATAAGTAGGCTTCTGTAAGCAATATTTAGCCTTTTGCTTTGGGTTCGGGACGGTCTTTCAAGCTGAACCCTCTGTTTAACGAAAGTTTTCCTAGATCTATGAGAAATCCCATCAAAGCAAATTGAAGGCCCAAGTATATATTATTATAACATAGATGATGTAGGCATTATAAATAGATCTAGCAGCTATTCAGAAGGCCCTCCAAGAGAGTACAACGAGTACATGCTAGCTGCCCTATTAGCTGACCTCCAGATTGGGGGGATTTGGGGTCTTCGAGGCGTATGGCGACAAGTAAATTAAATGGAATGGCGCAAAGCGTAAACTAAAATGGCGTGCAGCATTTTGTTTTTGTGTTTTTCTTTCTACGTTTTCCCTTTATTTGCTGTGGTTTTTCTTGGAATATCAACACAATAAATATAAAAATGAAAGCACAACCAAATGTTTGGGCTGTAAAAATTGTTTACGACCAACACTAAGAGGAAAACCGCGAAACACGCAACACGACAACGACAACAACAGCAATAACACTCAACCAAGTGTGTGTGAGTGTGTGTGTGTGTGTCCGTGTTTGAGCTGTGTAAAACGGAAGCTTTGCGGTTGCGTACAGAAGCGTCGCCATATTGCAAATATTTATGCGGTTGCCTGACAATTGCCAAAATGTGTTCAAACTGCGGCATTCAGGCGAAAGTGGGGGCGCCGCGAGGTCTAATGGGAACAAAAACTCTGGACAGCCGGTTTAACATGTAAATTATAATTTGTAGACACTTACAAACTCACACTGAATAAACCCAAAATCGTGACTTTAGTCAAGCAACTTTGGGCTAAACTAAAGAAGATCTCAAATCTCTTCAAATCTGAAGCTAATCTACTTACAAACTTAATTTCAATCTAGTTTCAAACTTCTCTCAAATCCACCTCTACGAAAACTCCACACCAACCAAAGCACACTCGTTGTTATTGTTTCTGCGCGGCATTGTTGTTGTCTTGTTGCATTTAAAAGTATGCTACACTTTTGGAAGCATATGAAACCCTTTAGCATACTTAACGCTTGTCAGATAAATTCATTCTCATACGAATTCTAGATTTTGTACAAAAATATCAGCACTTAGAGACCTACTCGCTGTTTGCGAGCTTCATGACTGAGTGAATGGTATATAAATGGAAGGGTATATTATATGAATGTTCAAAAGCTTATTCAGCATTTATTAAGGTTAAATGTAATAAGGATATATAAGCATATTTTTAACAAACTCTTGCAGGATCTGCTTATACGAATTGTATTAAGATTATATATAGAATTTCAACGTTTCCAATCCTTTATATACTTATATATTCCCATTAGATTTCGATATATTTTATGAGTTCCATTTCTGGTTAATTATGTGAATTCTGTGACCTCTATTGTTGTCCAAAAAGGATTGCAAGTAGCCGCCTCTGATGCAGCCGTTGTGGCAGGCGCAACCAAATGCATTGCACGAGCCGCGTCCACAGAAAGTGCCCACCTGAGCCCTGCCATCGGCACAGATGGTGATCGTGCAGGCATTGGGATTGCCATGTCCACCCACGGAGCCGCACGAATTGTTGTCCACCCTATAGGTGATGGTCAGCGAGGCGCGGCAGCATTCAGCCGAAGCGGAAGCCACCACAAAGGCCGTCAAGCAGGCGATAACTAGCAATTGCTTCATGGTACTGAATATTGTACTCCTCCGAGTGTAAACGCTGTCTGTGAAGTGGCTACAGAAGCCCTCCCAGCTTTATAGGGGAACCTTTGTTGACGTAAGAGATTAATTTGACCTGGCTGTGATAAGAAATTGTTAACATAACAATGAAATGACTAAGCTAAAAGGGGCGTTATCAAAATTCTGTGGAAACAGAGGCAAAATCAAAATCTCATCTTCTGATGCAACTATAAGAGTGCATGCGAGTGCATAGTTACAAAACAGCCTTATCAATACAGCGACAAAATGGAATAACCTAGTGTAATATTAACTGCGTTATTAAGCCTGAAATAATTAATTATACTTGAGAAAGTATATATGATTCAGTTATAGAGAAATACGTGACCTAGAATGCGCAAGCTATAGTATATTACGGGGAACACTACTTATATTTCGGGAATTGCCCACACTAACGTCAATGAACAAAACACTCAAATCAACGACAAATGAATTCTTGATTTTTCGCTTGGGCCATTTGTTTGGAGAGGTCTTCGGAGAAATTTGTAAGGCCAAAAGGCGAATCATTTTCCAACATGACAATGCGATCTCTCACACATCTCATCAAACAGGTGAGTTTTCAAGCAGTCAAAACATCGAATTCATGACTCATTCTCCGTACAGTCCTGATTTTGCACCCAATGACTTATTTTGATTCCCGAATATCAAAGGTAAACTGCGGGGTCAACGATTTGCGTGCGCCAAAGAAGCAATTGAAGCGTTCAATTGAAAACCATGTTCTAGCGTGGACTCACCTACACAAGGTCTCTGATTCGATGCTCTGTGAAAGAAAATGTTGATTGGCTGACGGCATCACACTAGACCACTCTTCTTTGAAAATAAAATACAAAATTCCAGAATAAAATGGTTATATCTATATGGTTTCCTTAGGATTCTATTCAGCAATAGAAAATTCAATTTAGTTCAGGCTTTATTTTGAGTCAAATTTCACAATACACATGTGCTCCACACATACAATTGTGTCCTAATCGGGTTAACATTAAAGTCCGTGCATCACAATGCTGTCCAAGATTTGCAATTATTTTATTCATGTTGAACAGAGGCACTCGCTCTGCCTGCACTCTATGGCCGCCGCCCCTTTCACACATGCATAATTCACACAAAGTGCAGATGGCAATATTTGATTTAAGCACAGACACACACACACACACACACACAAACACACACACGTATGCATATGCATTCGCACCTGTACACACACAGAGGAGCACAAATACGCATGCAGTTGGCATTGTTTGAATAATGCATTCGTATTTAAGCTACTTTTATTTGTAACTTGGCAACCATGACCTTCCTCAGCAGTGACACTTTTGGTCCTTCGAGTCGGATATAAAGAAATTTCATATCAGTTTCAATAGTATATGGAAAGTTAAGCGTCATTTGCTTGAAGATTTTGACTCTTTTACGCTTGATGCTGAAGAATACTTTTGAAGCTGAAGAAGAAATTATTTTGAACAAACTTTCCAGAAGATATATTTCATGGCCTACTTTTAAGCACTTCAAATCAATCCTTAATATAAATCTTATATGTTCGAATCCATAGTCTTACCAGCAAAAGAATCTTTTAACGATATATATCAACTTTAGTTCTCTTCAGCACTCTTCTCGCTGATTTATTCTGGTTTCTTTATTTTCAAGCATTCACAACGTGGTCGCATTGATTTAATGCACCATTTTGTAGTTTCCCTTATGTTTTGTGCTTGCTTTCTCCTTCGTCCTGCCGATATGACTTGAATCCAGGCGGCTATAATTTACAGATGCACACGAAATCAAATGAAAACAATTTCACGCATCGTGCATTGAACTGCAATTGTGCAAAGTCCCAGACGATAATAATCGATAACCAATAATCGGTAACCTGCTTCAAAGTTATATGCATAATAAAGTATGAAATTGATGTTGTCTGGATGTATCACAGCAATCGGTCTCAGATCCTTTCATCGTATGTATTGTGAGAACACCGCTGCTATTGTTTGCCTGCAGTTTGTCTACAGATTTTACAGGTCAAACATTGACACGTTGTTAAACATCAATTGGAGACTTTTGTTATCTTAATGCAATTGCTGCCGCTCTCACTCTGCTATTTAAAACTGAGAAATCCAAACTGCATTTGTGCTCTGTCATAACTTTTGTTGTCAACTGTACTTAGAGCTGCGCCTTTGCCTTTGTGCAAATCAAAGAAACTGCAAAGCAAAAGTAAACTTCAAATGCACGACTCTGCGATGCGATGGCTTTGGTGGTGCGTCCCTATAATAGGAAATCGCTTGGCAGTTGGCAAGTTAACAAGACAAAGGATAATGTGCCTGGGCTTTGCTTGGGCTTTGCTTTTCCTTTTGCTTTGCCTAGCTTTTCTTTTCGTTTTCTTTGGCGTTTTCGTTCTGCCATTTCCGCCAAATGTCACGTACAGTGCAACATGTCCAAACATGCAACAAACTAACGCTTTAAAGTGAGCGACAGCCCGCTGTTGGGCATGGAGGGCGGGTGGTTTTTACTGGCTATCGAGTAGAGCCGGAAGTACTTGTGCTATGTGACATATTCTACATAGTATATGGGCACCAGCGGTGGTCCTCGTTCTGGTCCTGGTTCTTCAGGCTAATGTCAACGTCAGGTCAGGGCTCTTCCTTTTACTATTTACCCTTACTTTTGTAACGTTTCCCACTGCTTTTTCTTCAACAATTTCCCGTTGCCCGCCCTCTTTTTTTTACGCGTGTGCCACGCCTACACGCGGGCCCCTGACACTGAAGCTGAAGCTGACACACAAAAAAAAAGAACAGAAAAAATAGAACAGAAAACAGAGCACAAAAGAAAAGCAGTAAAACATGAAACATAGAGCGTCGGATGTGTAACACATTGCACAATTCTTCACTCTCCCTCCCTCTCTCCCTCACGCACTGCTCGTGTGCATCTCTATGTCTGTCCTGCTCGCTCGCGCTAAACACACTTGAACATGCTTCCGCACTTAGGCGTGTGCGTAGTGTAGAGTAAAGTGGAGTGGAGTGGAGTGGAGTGAAGTGGCGCAGCGGAGCGAACTAAAGATGTCCTCGCTGAAGTGGTATGAGTGACACGAGCTGCAGTCACACCTCATCCAACCAACCATTCATCCCATCCAACCAGCCATCCTGGTCTTAAGTGTGCACTTCACACGCCTACTAAGTTCATATTACTTACTTAGTTGCATTTTGTTATCCTTCCCCCTCCCCCATGATACCCATTCGTCCCGCTGGCTTTTAATGACGCTGATGATGAGCAGGAAGTGTTGGTTGGTGTAGGTGTTGGGGGGAGGGGGCATTGTACTCAATTGGTGTGGAACAAAGCAGTGGAAGCAGCTGAAGCAGTTGTATTCAATTTAGGCAGTCTTCAGGTTTCATCAACTTTAGCTCATCAAGCATGAGCCGCCTCTTCATACAATTTCGAAATAGAAAACGTAGATAATCCTAAGGACTTTGATATTGAATGCATATTGAAAAGGACTGAGGCAGGTTTACCTAGAAGAACGATCAACTTTACTAAATTGAAGCCTAAACTCAAAGGTGACTCTATGGGCGCTCTCTTCTATCTACACTTATTTGACACCTCTATTTTCATGCACTGCCCAGCAGCCAGGCGAATATGGTGAAACTGTTCAGATTCAGAGAGTTCGTTTCGAATCGGTCAATCCCATATGGAGCTATATGATATAGTGGTCCGATCTGAACGATTTTGACATATAAGCAGCTTACAGCAGAAAAAAGACTATGGTGAAAAATTCAGCATGATAGCTTTAAAACTTCACAAAGAAACAGACAGACACACAGGCCGACGGAAAGACCAACAGACAGTTAGACGGCTATTTCCAGTCCGCTTGTCATGCCGATCGAAGATGCTTATTTCTAAGCGTTACAAATATCGTGAGAAAACTATAATACCCCATGCGAGGGTATCACAAGTTTGTCTCCCAGATGCAATCTGGCTGTTAGCTAGTGTAATCAAGCTCTACACTCAGAGAAATCATCAACATATCCACACTTAAATCAATACAATACGAAATTCTACATTCAAAAACTCGAATAACCTTCGCCAACACCAGATTTTTCTGACTAAATCAGGTAAGTTTCGTGACTCAAATAAACCCTGATTAATTCTAAATCCTACATCATCACTGCCACCCCCCTGGTCCCACCCAAAGTGGGACTGGCCTAATGTGCCGCCAAGTCCAAAAACTTGTGGCGTTCGTACAAAATTTACATCTAACCATAATCGATTTAGTTGGTTTTCTACGCAAACATTATGTGGGCGGGCGGTGGCGTGGTGGCGCCCCCAAGGTGCACGAACTGAAAATTTAATTACGTCACAATGGATGGCAACAGCAGCAACATTGGTGGCTGGAATAGAATCCCAAGTCCGAGTCCAAAGACGTAGCCCGTGCCGGTGCCGGTGCCGGTGCCAAGTTAGCGTTCCGACATTTTCAAACATTAACGAAATGCTTTTAATTGTGCACTTAACGCTCGTAAAATGTGATTTAATGGTTTCTGGGTAATGCGGGGGGAGAAGTGTGTTGTGTGTGTGTATGTGTGTGTGTGTGTGTGTGTGTGTGCGGAAAGGAGGGGGGTGTTAAGTCGCAGGCAAACGGAAGTGGTTTGCCTTATAAGTTGGCGATGTTCGTAAGTTCCAATTTGGAGACCATGACCAGGCCGTTGAAAGTCTGCAAGTTGAGGTGGTGCGCTCTTATCAGACATCTGGGATCTGGGCTTGGGCTTGGGCTTGGGATGTGTACTATGAGTATATGTATATACGAATGGGGAATGCGGCTGCATGAGCGAGCGAGCGAGCGAGCGAGCGAGCGGATGCGGATGTTGTTTGTTGATGACTTTGGGGAATTCTCGCTCAACGGTTTGTGTTTTATTGTATTGTTGGTGCCGCTGCTGAAATCAATATGGAAAGTCTAGTTTGAAACACAAACAAATTCAAGGCTACCTTTAAGGCTTACCGAATCTTGGATGTCCTGACAAATATAGGACTTTGCTTTACATTTCCAAGGTAAATGAAAAACCCTGCTCTCTTTGTTTTGATTTATGTTAAAGGGCTTCCTTCACTTCATAAATATCAAATCGCATAACAAATTCAATTTTAACGTTAGCGCATTATGTATTACTTATATGCTCAGCGCGAATGAGAATGTTATATATATATACATAATGAGGAGACGGTCATGTATTCTAGGGTCACCGGATACTCGACATGAAGACATTAAGACATTCCACTTGGCCACGATTGATCAGGATGCGCGCGTCGGCAGTCTGGCCGGCAAAGGCCATAACAACGTGGTACACGCGGTCCTCTTGCAGTTTGCCGACCGACTTCTTCTTCTCCACGCCCAGCACCACACAGTTGAGGCCATGGACAACAACCGCAGTGGAGTCCTTGCGTGCGGCATATATCACCAAATTTGGTATATAGACTGACCTAATGTTTCGTCATTGTCTCTACCAAAGTGTGTGTTAGATGATCTTGCCATGTGACCTTTGAATTTCATATGCGTTTCAAGGCGTTTCCAGTACATAGATCTCTTATGGACGTATCATATTTTGGTGCAGATGTGACCTCACTTTCTTTTCGTATGGACTGTTGTCATAGGTTTTTTCTGTGAGCCATAGGAAGTTTTTGGTCGAGAGTTAAAAAAAAGTGTTACAGACTGAGATTTTGCTGTGGCGTACTTATTGCACCCTGACCTCTTGGTAGTTTCATTCATCTCATACGTACACATATATATATATATATATTCTCGAGCTCCATACTTATTTACAGTTGGATTTCATTCATAAGCCTGACATTTTCCACAAACAACAGCAAGAATCATAAACGTAAAGAGAAGAGAAACCTGAAGGCAAGCGGAGAATCTAAATCTTTATATTCATGGTTATGTGTTTGTGTTGGACCTTCCCCCTGTCAACTTGCCGCCTCCACACTTTCACCCACCCCCTCCAGTCGTCCGCTTACAAGATGGCGCTGGGCGATTATATCGTTTATTTTACATTTACACCAAAAACTGCAGTTAAATTGTAGCTCACGAGACATTTTCACCGTTGGCCATTTAACATTTTCCATTTTCCATTTGCCATTTCGCATTTCGCATTTTACATTTTCTTGGCTGTTGGCCCATTTTCCAGTTGTGTGTTTTCAAGACTTAAAGATTTGTCATTTATGATAAGCATGAGCTTTAAAGCGTAATGGCAGAGATAGTGGGACAGAGAGAGAGAGAGAGAGAGAGGGAGACAGGGAGGGAGGTGTAGCATTATGTAGTCGAAGCCTGGCGCACTTTACACTATGGCTTTTGTAAATTGAAAATGTGCCCAAAATATTCTTTCGTAATTGGACTTTTGGGACTTCCCCTCTCCTCTCCCCACTGCCCCATCTTTCACTCCCTCTCTCTCTCTCTTTCTCTCCCTTTCAGTTTATCTCGCTCTCTCTGAAACTAACACGTTGCCTCTCTTGTTTCTCTAAAAATTGTGCAACAAGAGCTTAAAATACTAAACTGTTTAGATAATTGGTTTTAATAAACGACAGCAGAGGGCAGTTGCATAGAACTACAAAATGGAAGGCACAAATATATAACAAAGACTTCTTTGGTCATATCGGAAGGCGACTACAAGTTCACTCTCATTTATATAACAGATCGTTCGAACTTCAATTGTTCCCTGTAGCATGGGCTCACTACAATGAGTTCATTTAGTAAACAAGTATGAGAGGAACACATTTTCGTATTTTCACTTTTAAAAGTAGTCCTTTGGGTTGTATAATTATGATTGGTCGACAGTGAATGTAGTCAATGGCTGAGCTCAAATATGTCTGGAGGGAGAAGTTCTTCTAGGCAAGCTTTGAAATACAAAATCGTTTATAATTTATGGACAAGCCTCTCCAACTAGAACATTCAATTAGTTTGCCGTGATATGAGATGGCCAACAAGGGGACTGCAAATACAAGAATCTAGCAAAGCCCCTGCATCAGAAGTGAGCCTGCTTCGCATTTAGCATAGCCTACTTTTTAGCTGTGCCAAAAATTTGCACAAAATTGTATTACAAATTTCCATGTCGTTTAGTGATGTAGTTGTTGGTGTTGTCATATGTGTGTGTGTGTGTGTGTGTGTGTATGTGTGGGTGCATGTGTATGTGTGTGTGTCATAGTACATACAAGCTTTCACTTTAGGCTGTCAGAGTTTCTTAAATGCATTTTGGTAAAGTTGGCCTAAATTTGCTGGCGACGGGACGAGGCGGAAAAGAACCCACAATGTACACACATGACCAAGATGAGGTGAGGGAAACGGGAAGGGGAAACGGAACGGAACGGAACGAACGAACGATCCATGAAATGTGCCAAATTGCTCAACAATTTGCGTCTTTTCTAATGAATTTGAACAAAAATCGATGGCACGCCTGACAAATGGCTTCGACTTTGACTTTGACTAATGAAATTCCTGTTTGCGTGTGTGTATGTGTGTGTCTGTGTCTGTGTGTGCAATTAAATAATTGCCTTGGCCCACCCAGGCATCGGGCAGGCACTAATTAAACTAAACTATACTCCCGCATAAACCTCGTATCAATCGTTCATCGAGAAGTGTATGCGGCTTGTCCAAAGGCAAATGTGACAATGAGGCAACGACACGTTCAACTTACGGAACTCCAACTTGCTTGATTGCAAGCGTCAAGTCTCTCTCGTAGTTACGCTAACACAATTCTCTAATCTTAGTTGTTCACACAATTATCTTGGTTAAAATTTGTTAATGCTGAGATTGCCGGCGGCTGCTCAGAACATTAAATCAGTTGCTAATCTATCATCAAACCACAGGAGAAGCTATATATGTGAAGCAAGCTTGACCCAACAATGACCAAATGCCCCATGTATTCTACATGGTAACCTCTGGTCGTGTCACTTTCTCCGGGTATTCATTGCATTCTTTGCTTGTCCGAAGAACTTAAGTAGTTTTCCCTCGCATACATTTGACATATTTGAATCGTTTTGATTTGAAATTCGATGCGTGTGTATTTACAATTAATTATTATCTAATTTAGCTCATGATTAATGTTTATATATCTCACTATCTTTCACACACATACCTCAGTGCTTTCCCTTAATTGTCCTTCAGGACACACTCTATATATAAATAATGAAAATGCCAATTACTTTCAACATTTAAACATACGAAGTGTGCTCAAAAAGTAAGGAGAACGAGTTATGAATAACAATTCAAATATCAAGTTTTTGCTGCTGTTTCAAGTACATGATAAGAAAATATCGTGCTACGCACACGCTCATTTTATGCCCTGAAATTTCGCATTACGTACAACGTTGTTTTCGGATTTGCTTTATATGTAATGTGATATTTGTGCATACACACATACAGATGCCCACGAAAGGCACCAAGCAATATCAGTCATGTAAATGAGAGCGAAAGAAACAGAGTAAGAGTATGCAAGGGTATAAATAGAGAGCGTTTTGGTGTTGATTTCTCAATATGGTTCTATGTCTGTGAATGTGAAGCCTTATAAAATAGACTTTTTGAGCACACCTCGTACATATCCTCCCAGCATATCCTTCCTACTCTTCTGCGCTCAAAAGCGTATTCAAAACTCAACTAAAGACTACATCCGGCCACCCATTTGACTTACAGCCGCTCTCATTGCCAATTGTCAGTGTTGTGTGTGGTCTTTGGTCCTTGGTCCTTTGGTGTCAAAGCATATTTGCAGCTTTGTGCAGACAGGTTGCCCCCGCAACAACAAAAAAAAAAACAGAGTTTCCCTCCCCCCAACATTCCAATTAAAACCCCATTAGAGTTTGGCATTGCGTAAAGCTTTGTGCTGATTTCTTGGCTGGATTTGCTCCGCTTTGCAACTTGGCTAGTCAGCCGTGCCATTGTTGCATCCAACCATCAACCCAGTGGAAAAGAGCAGGAACCAAATGCCCAAAACACACACAATGCGGCTTCGTTTTTGCTGGCCACCACAAAACGAACCAATCCGAAAAACTGGCCACTGAAAACAGACAACTGAAAACTGTTTGCCCTGCACCATGTTACCCGGATTCTGAAGTTTGGCCTTTGATTGCAAACCAAGCGCTGGTCGGGCTGCAGATGACCCATGGAGCTAAGAATGACTTACAAATTAGACACAATTTGGTAGCCATTGAGGAAAGCTTTCAATTTCGTTGTTGTCCTTGCGTGGGGCCTCCTCAAAAGGATACAAACCGAATTTGGTTTGATTTAGATGAAAAACAGAAAAGTTATGCTCCTAAGTGTTCATTCCGGAACAATCGGTTATATGGGAGCTATATGATATAGTTGTCAGATCCGGATAAAACTCAAAGTTAACCAGCGTGCAGACTAAGAAAGCATCTGGCAAAAATTTCAGCTTTGTAGCTTGTAAGACTTCTGCGATCTGGTATAAAAAATCAGCTGGTTTCACTTGCCAAGGACCTCAAGCCTGCTACGACCAATAAGTATACTCATATCATATCTCTTGTGCGTTGAATTTCCTTCTATATTATTAAACTATTTTTTTGAGTGCAATCTGAGCTTTCTTCAGTATTCTGTGCGGTGTCCTTAACTATTAATTTGTGTAAATTCTAGAATTCTCTCTCCTTACGTGTTCTTTAATTCTCAGCTTCGACCTACTGATTCGCCGGATCGGGGCTCGATTCAGCCTGCGAAGACTCCACCACAGCAGTGGCTTCGTTATCATTGGGTGCCGGCAGCAACATGGGCAGGGCCAAGGGCCTGTTCTGATTCAGCTGCAATCTCAATGGCGGCAGATAACCGCGCAGAAGACGTGGCGTGATCAATCTTAGCGGAGGTGCTTGTCGCGGAACTGAAATGGCCGTCTGCAATTGGGCCAGCTGGTGCCTGGCCACGCCACCATCATCGCCGCCGGCATCGGGCCGCACATGGGCAATCCCCAGCTGCGTCTCGAAACGCTGACGGGTCTGGCGCAGCATCGACTGGATCAGACGCACGTGGACTTGAGAGCGGCGCACGCGTCGCGCAAACTCTGTCATCTGGGCGCGGTGCGCCTCGGCCATGTGTTGGAGCTCCAACAAACGCATAATATCCTGATCCACAGCCTGACGCGCCCTCTGGGCTATCTGGCGCTCGCCATCCGAGGTGGACATATACTCCAGATTGATATAGCCACGCTGCAGCTCGCTGAGCACCTCGAGGACGATGGCCATTGCCGTTTCCTTTTCCACCTCGGTGGCCTGGCGGCGTTGGTAGTACGTGCCGCTTGTGAAACCACGGCTCGTGCTGGGACGAGGCTCCGGCTCTGGTTCTGGCTGTGGCTGCGGCAACTCCTCCCGAGCAGTGTTATTCCGCTGCTGAGGTACCTCCTCCGGCTGCTGCTGTGAGTGTTCATTGTCCGCCATGTTGAAGTCGAGAGTTGGGAAACGTAAATTTTGATATTACTGAAGCAGATGTTTAGTTTACAATCAATTCCGGGTCGTGTTGTGTGTCGAAAGCCAATTTTGATGTGACATGAAATGAGTGAAAGCAAGTCCAAGGTCACAGGATTTATATATCGACGATTGCTGCGATGAGGATATGCATTGTAATAACAAAATTGGGAATTTTCGAGAAGCTTCATGAACTTCAAGCCAGGGACTGCAGGGGTCATCTATGGTGGAAAGTTTGATCTGCATGATCTTTGGCTCTAGAGTTTGGACCCTCAAGTTTGAACTCAAGAGAACTAGAGGGCTGCCTAAATCAATCGAAGTTCTCTTGCTCTTGCAGTGTTTTACTATGGCAAATCGAACATTCATCCAAGATCTTCTGTGAGAAAGGGCAAGGCGGAGGAATGTCAATGGATCACGGCCTATAGCGGTATCACAAATCGCTGTCAAACTTTACATTCTAGTCTTATATGCTCATTTAAAGGTCCTTCGAGTCAGATATAAACCATTGAACTACGACTACGCATATGAACAAGCCGCTGTCAAGCTTTACAGTCTTAAACGCACATTTAAGGGTCCTTCGAGCCGGATAAGAACTAACGAGCCTGGGAATCGCATATGCAAATCGCATTGAAAGTTTACACGCCCCTCTACTAGGTACATTCAATGGTCCTTCGAGCCAGCGCATGCTATATAGTTGTAAGGTTTACAAATGATTGTCAATCTTTCAAGATCTTTAATTTTTCATATAATTCCGTTTACAATTTGGCCACAATGTTTCATATTCGTAGCCAAAACTTAAGCTCTCCATATGTAAATTGAAGAGAGAATTGAATTGAAGTAAAAAAAATACAAATACAAATTTCATTCAATATTTAACTGGAGGCACGCAGACACTCTTTGTGTCGTGCCTCAAGCCACTGCCGCCAAGCTGGACGCCATGATGATGTCATCCAACATTCAACATGGACAGCAATTAAAAATGCATGACAAATTGATTTTTATGGTTGCATTCCCATCGGACCCTGACCCTTTCTCCCCTGGTTATCATTATCATCCCCATCCCCATCCTCATGCTGTCATCTGTCTGTCTGTCTGCCTGTCTCCTGCTCTTGCTCCTGGCGTATTTCTGTTTGCACTTCCGCACCACCTCAGCGCCGTCCACGTCGCGCCTCGGCAGCCGCCTTCCTGAAACGATTGTGGGAGCCACTGCCGTATTGCCTGCTGGCTGCCTGGAGGGCTGTGGACCCCGCCACCTCATCCTTTTCAGGCAGATGGGCCACATGCAGTATGTCCCAGAGCAGCTTGCCGCTCTCCTGCGACTGCAGCATATCGGCCAACTCCGCCTGGCTGCACTGAAGCAGTTGCTTCAGGCTGCCACCCCGCCGCAGCAGGCCATGCACATTCCGGGTGTGGACGCCGGGCAGACGCAGCAGAAAGTCATAGATGGCCGTGTTATACTGCACCTGCTCGCCGCCAGCGCCAGCATCCTCGCTGCCCAGGGCAGCGGCCGTTTGAGCATCCGGTTCCGGTTTGCCCAGTTTCAGCTCCTCGAACAGCTGCGCCGTCGCATAGGGACTGGGCGACCAGATGAGCTTCAGCCTGGGGAAGTGCAGCGTGAGCAGCTGCAGCTTCTGGACAATGTCTGCATTGGTGGCCGTCGTCTGCTGGGAGATCATGAACTTGCCCTGCAGGTGGAACGGCTTGTTCTGGTCGAATTCGATGAGCAGGATGGGCTTCGCATAATGGCGCTGCATCTGGACGCATTGGTTGTACAGGCGGCCCGAGTTGAGGGAGCCAATTAGATCGGAGATCGACTTGCGCTCCACGCACACATCCGGCGTGAGGATGTAATCGCCGATGGTGATGGTCACGGGCAGGACCTCCAGTCCGCGCTTGTGCAGCAGGCAGGGCAGATCCGAGCGAAACTCACGCATATCCACGATGACCAGGGGCGCCGCCGCAGCCACCGCCGGCTGTTGTCCGCCCGCCTGCCTGCTCTGCGCATTCCCTGCTAGCAGCTCATCCCCATAGCCCCGGAATAGGACAAAGGCCTCATCCGTCTTGCCATCCTGGTACTCGGGTATGACCATTTTCTGAAAAGGATTAGCAGAGTTTGAGCGTGGCACAGCTTAATGCTCCTTCTACTTACACTCTTGGTGTCAATGATGAGCTCAAAGGCCGCCTTCTCTCTCCTCAAGCTGGTCAAATAGGATTGCTCCTCAACGGTGCGTGCATGGATCAGGAAGTACACCTTAAGGCGTTGCTTCAGCGGCAGGCGGCGGCGTGCCTCGAACACCTCCAGCTGCCGTATGGCGGTCATATTGGTATTGTACATGACCACATAGTGGGGCTGCATCTGCTCGAGCATATGCTCCAACCCCATGGAACCTTCGCGTTCCGTTTTGAAGGTCTGCAAGCAGATGAAGGGCTGATTGTGAGCCGCCAGGGCAGCGGTCACATCGAGCTGTTCCAGTTCCGGGAAGCTTTCGAAGACCGAGGCATTGGGATCGTTGATGATGTCACCACAAGCGGCAGCACCAGCAGCAGCGGCTCCATTGAGCTCCAACTGTGGCTGCGTCATGGTCAGCATGTAGCTCTCCTCGAAGTGCTGCACCCCCACATCCGCTTCGGTCTCGCTTAGCAGCTGGCTGAGCTCATCTAAGGCGGGCGGGGCTTCAGCCACCGGTTGGCTACTGGCAGCAGTTGGCTTCGGCTTCTCCTCCTTTTTGACGCCGGCTGCCGGCGCAGCTGCCTGGGATTGACGTGCATAGTTGTCGCTGAGCTTGCCCACGGTCACCTCATGACGCAGCGCCTGCTGGAGCAGAAAGCGGGCCCCACCCTGGGTGAGATACTGCTTCAGTTGGTAGCAGGTGCGCGCATCCTGGCAGAGTATGAGCACCTTGGGCTGCTCCGCATGATCAGCGCCACGGCTGCGACGCATATCGGCGGGTATATCCTGGGTGAGCAGCTCGGTTAGAGGCTGCCATTTGGGGCAAGGCTCTGGCTCGAACTCTGGCAGAGATTGGGGTCAATTAGGTCTAGACACGTTGCTCCTCCAACTCACCATTCTGGCCATTGAAGACGCGCTGCTTGGACAGCTTGAAGATCTGCTCGGCGGCATCTAGCAGTGTCCAGCCGGAATTGGTCAAAGCGTACTCCTTGCTGCGATAGCGCTTCATCAGGGCATAGGCACTAACCGCATCCTGGTACATGGTGGAGCTGGGGGAAATGTTTTAGTTAAGAGGATCTGACCGGATCTTTCCCCCACTCACATCATTAGACTGCGCAGTATCTTAAGATCGGCCACAATGAGCTTGGTCTGGGAGTTGAGCTGATGCCATATGCTGTCCAGCTGCGCCTGGAGCAGCTTATGGAACTTCTTGGTCACACAATTCTCCACAGTGACGGCCTCCAGGTCGACGGTGCGATTGATGCGCTTCACCTCGCGCACCAGAAAGTTCATGATGTCCAGGATGTGTGTCTGGATGGAGGTCATCAGCTGGCTGAGAGGGACATGCAGCTCAATGGTCGCCGCCTGCCAGGGCTGCAGTGCAGCCCGAACGGTGGCGTGGAAACGCGGCCAAATGTCCAACTGTTTGACGAACAGATTCCTCATGGTCCGCTCGATGTGGGCATAGCCAATGGTGAAGGATTCCGGGCTACACGAGAAGGCCTTGATGAAGCCCGTCTTGTTACGCTGGCGATAGAGGCGCAGGGCGAACGCCTCCTGGCAGCTCTCCACAATGCTGTGGGCACGCAGCACCACAATGCCCGTAATCAGCTCGATGGGTATGCGTTGCTTCAGCAGATCCACTACCAAGATGCGAGTGCTAATGAACTGTACGCCGCCCTCCAAATAGACGCGCTCCCGCTCCGTTGCCGTATTGGCCACCTCGTGCACGTATTTGCCATCGAGCTTGGACTTGTAGTACTGCTCCTCCCAGTCGGAGCTGTTCACCACCAACACAAGATTGCCAGCATCGCTGTAGGCCTTCAATATGTGGATCACCACACGCTCATAGCTGAGACCTCTGCAGAAGATTGTAAATATTACATACAGGAACCAGAGTACGAAGCCAGACACCAATCCACTCACTTGGCGCACACGAGCAGTGCATCGGCATGTACGAGATCCAGGAACATTTGCTTCTCATACTCCAGCAGGACAACGTCCTTGCGCGTCAAATACTCCTCGGCTGTGACAATGTTGGCCAAATCCTCATCCTCCTGACGAATGGCTGCTTGCTGCTCCAACAGTTCTGGCGCTGTGGCCGGCACTTCTTTAACAATTTCCTCTGCTGGCTCGCTCATGGCGTAACATTAACAATTTCACATCTCAAGGAAATACAAAGCCAGCAAAATGCAAACTTTTTTGGCGCATCAACAACTGTCAGCTGTGCGATGCTAACTATCGCCGCATGTGCGGCATTAAATATCGCCATTTTCGTTGGCAAAGGTCGTCTGGCTGAAAATATCGTCAAGCTATGGCAAATATCAAATGACCAGAACATGGATAGTAACTATGACTGTGCACCTGCTAACGTGTCAGTGCCGGCGGCATAAATACAAAAAACAAGAAAACATATACAAGGCCGGCAAATTCAAATCCTTTTCTTAAGTGGTTCGATATGTATATCGATAGTAGCAATTGCAGCACGTCTAGCTTCAAACATCGTTTGAAATGTCAAATCTGTCTCAAAATATCGCCACGTTATGGCAAATGTCGAATGACCGCCATATTTCGTTGAAAATCATTTAACAGTACGGCAAGCAGCGGAGACTCCTTTTCATAAAAGCGTGCAGATTGTACGGCGGCAAGTTAAAATTACCGTTTTCATTCATTCACAGAGGCAAACAACGCATCTTTACCATGTTCCACGCTGAAGAAGTATCTACAGCCAATATCCGCGGATCGACGGCTAACGGTGGCCATGGCAGCGTCGTTACAAACGGCAATGGCGTCGATGGAGAAAATAAGGAAAACGAGGCACCTAAACGTACTTCCGGCGACGGTAAACTTGCACTTGCACCTCAAAATGTCGTCGACAACAACAACAGCAACAACGAAGCTAGCGCTGGTCGTGCCGTTCCCAACCAAGATGGCGGCGAGAAAAATATTCTTCAAACCAACAACGAAACTAACGGTGCCATTGGTCAAAATCGTGACGTAAGTCGCTATCAGCTAGTTCTCATGCAATATAATGAAACCTTTACATCTCCAATTGTTGTCCAGCCGCGTTTAAGGCGCTATGTTAGGCACGCCATAATTTTATTAGAATCAGAAGGCAGTTCTTCTTCTTCCACTTCTTCTGGCAACAGCGAGACTGCTCCGGGCAGCGGTAACTCGTCATATGTGGACAATTGGGTGCCGTCTGTTGATCGGGAGCTTTATGGCGACGACAATGCAATGGGTTCTACAGAATATGCCGATCCTTCAAATGGGATTATCAACGTCGGCAGCCTTCAGCAGACCATGAGCACCCTAGAATCCCCGACTTTGTCCAGTGGCAGCGGCAATTTGCGTGGACTGAAGCGTCCTCGTCATGACAGCGATAACGCACACCGTGAAGGATCCCCTTCGTCTGGTCTATCAGTGGCCAACAAGAAAGGCCGCCCGGAGTCCTCAAGTGAGGACGACTAAGTGCCTGAGCCCAATCAGTATTAAGTGTGGTGATATATTTTTTTCAATAAACATTAGAAATAACACACAATTTCTGGACGGTTTTCCATATTCCCTCACGAACTGTGCGCAGACCTAGAGCCCCACACACACACACACATTACAAAATTAGTTCAAGGTAACGTTTCCGACACCATAAGAAAGCCAAGCCGGACTCTCAAGTTGCTCAAGTGCAGCAGCCCACGCCGGACTCTCAATCCTTGCCCGGACAAAATTACATACCATTTATGAACCAAGACCATGCCGGGATTGATATATGTAGCAGTTGTAGCAACACCCAGCGTGAGCAACTGCTTCCAGCCCGCCATTTGCATCCGCAGAAGGAGCTAATTCTAGCTATGGTGCTCATGTTCCCAGATGCTGATGCATCACTGAGTTACAATGAAATCCTAAATAAGATGCGAGTATTCCGCAGTTTACCATTTAGAATTGTAGATCAAAAACAGTGAGGACGCAACTAAGCGAGGTTTGCTCACAGCACAAAGTAGACGCAATGCAAATCATATCTTGACATTTATTTAATTAATATATAAAAGAAAAAAAAAAGGCAGCACAGCTGATGTCCAAGTGCACCTGTCCTTAGGCGCTGCGAATTCTCTTTCGTTCTCGGTACAAGCTCTCCTTTTGTACTGCAAAAGAAAACATATATTTGCACATATATCATTACCTAAGATAGTTATAATTAAACTCACTATATGGATCAAAGCGAATAACTTCCAATTTATCCGCCAGGCGTTCTCTAAATGCATTAAACTGATGGCCACTGACCACGCTCTCCAGCAACACCATGACGCGCCTGCAATTTGTTGTTGTTTCAATTAAAAGGTCTCTCATTCTATGTGAAATTGTTGTTTATACTTACTTGCTTTTCACTTTCTTAAATAACACATTGGTCAGAAACATTTTTGTTGTTAATAAATCAAAAAATTATATATTTTTGGTTGCACTTAAATGCCGAAAAGAAATTGTTGTGCAAGCAAAATCAGCTGTTGGGCAAAGTGCCTTAAAATATCGATTGTCGCAATCGATAGCAAATACAAAAAGTGCTGCACAACAAAATATCATCGCCTGAGTTGAGCAACAGTGCCATCGCCTGAGTTGAGCGTCAGGTTTTGAATTGCTTTTGTCATGTTTAAAAAAATATAGATGTAGCAATTTTCTCATAGTAAAAGATAGCTAGCACAGTATGTGTTGCACAACAGTGCCTTCAATCAGATATTGAGCGTCAGTTTCCTAATTGATTTTGTAATATAAATGACCTTATCGCATTGTAAACGGTAGCAATAGCCTCGCAGCACTGCTTGTTATTAGGTGGCTTGTGCGCCAAATTTTGAAAAAGCTTATGTCATGTTCACCAAAATATCGATTATCGCAGTCATCGCAACGTAAACGATGTCATCGAGTGGGACTTGTGCGCCATTATTTAAAATACTTTTGTCATCTTCTAATTATATTGTTTACAATCATTTTGACCTTGTAGCATTTTTAACCTTAAGCTTGTGCTTGTGTAAGTGGCTCAGGTTTGTATGAAAAAAACTGAATCCCCTCTTTAAAGGCCTAACTCATATGAAAACAAACAAACAAATAATAGAATTTTTTTTAAGACTTTTGTCCTTGCTTTTGCCGACTTTTCTTTGCTACAAATTAAATTAAATGAATACCAAGTAATGTTGTGTTTGCCTTACGGATACAATGCGCAAGGGGTAGTGAGGGCTGTTCTCATTGTCAGGGTCACTTACACACACATAACCTCAATACACACAGACAAAGACGTGTAGTTTGGTAAGGAGCTAACATTCAAGCGGGGGAGAAGATGGGAAGATGGCTAAGCTACATAAGTTCTATGTGAATGGAATGTCAACAATTGTTGTGAATAAGTGTCAGTGGAGGGAGGGTGGCCTAGGCGGGGAGATAAAAATTAGCGGCAAATTAACAGCCTTGCTAGCAGCTGACACAATGCACGCTACACAACACTAACTGTTAACTACAAGGGCCGAACTGCTTAATGTTGGTTAACAGCTCTGCTATTTTGGCAAGCATTCAAATGTGTCAATTCTCTTTTTACTTTTCAAAACTTTAAAAGAACTTTGCTTATGTTTTATTAGCTGAACATCTTAGGGAGTAAGGATTGATTTTTATAAAATTATTAAGGAATTAAAAGTGAGGAAATTAAGTAAGAATTAATTTAGTAAAGTTGCTTTATTTTCGTTTTAATTTTTGTGCGTTATTTAAATTCGCTTACATTAACAGTGCGCTGTTAAAATAAAATTAACAGCAGCAAAATGACATCGAACCTGCAACATTTCCATTGCAATTGTAGCTGGCAACATGTTGATAACAGACCATTAGTCTTTGTGGAGTAAAGGGTATATTATATTCATGTAGATACAGATAACAGACGTTTTTGTGATCCCTTTAGCTTTTTCCAAAGGGGGAGAGGGGGACAGGTCCAAGGGGGAGCCAACATCAATCCAACATCAATATATTCTCTACCATTAGGCAAATTATAGTGAAAGTTGCTGAGTACGCTCCTTAAACCAAGGGTTACTAACGATCTGGGCCAAAAAAAGCCTGATAATCCAACAGTAAATCAAGAAAAGGAATTAAGAGAAGCAGAGAAATTTACAGCAATAATACACTGACAATGATATCAGGATCCGCCAAATATATATTTATGGATAATCAAAAAAGTTATCAAACATTTGTTTAAAATCGATCGATTCTTGTTGAAACTTTTCAATATGGTCCTTCACCATATGCTCGCTCAGAGCTTGGGATGTTTTAAAACCACGATGGCATTTGGGCGCCTGACATTTGTATCGCCCCAAGCGCTGGTAGAGATTGCGCTTATAAGGGGCATTCCTATCGATGAGGCCTAGCTTGCGAATGCGTTGCTTGGGCTTGCTAACATTGTGTCCATCTGGCTTTTGCTGGAATTGCTTTGTGTTTGTCAAGCAAAGCTTTTCAAATAACTGCTCCAGCCTGCATTTAGGTGGTTGCTTGGACTGCCCGGAACATCCCATGTTGCTGTGAGAACAGCAATGGTGAAGGAATTTGGAATTGCCATGGGGACTGTACTTACTCCGAGATTGTGTTTGGCTGGAAGCAGTTATTGGCCTGCTTCTGAACGCCTTGAATGGGAATCCATGCTGGTTCCCCGAAGCCTGCAGAGTTCTCCTTGGTTGGGACCTTAGTAGCATCCATTTCTTGAGATTTATTTGAATTTAGGATTTACTTCAAGAGAAAACGAATTGCGAATTTTAGTTGACAATATGGTGGGAAAACATATGCCTGCTTGATCAAATATGAAATTTATATATATATATGTGCTCGTTATAACAGAGAAACAGCCCAGCTTATCATTTACCATTCTAATTCACCTATGTTGCTAAACATAACAATAGCAGCACAAGCAGCAACAAAAAGCTTTAAAATTGACTGCGAACCGGCAACATTCATGTTGCTGCTAAGCGCGAGTGAGCCAAACATTGAGTTTAGTGTCGAGAAACTGACATTATTTACTAAAATGAAATGTTGTCAACAGAGCTGTTATTTGCTTTACATAGCTTTTAACTGATGGCAACATTTAACATACTTACATAGGTAAACTGTTATCATAGACAGACTATTACAGACTTGCTCAAATTTTAACTAACAGAAAATGTTAAATGAGCTCTAAAGAGCTCGACTGTTATTTGATGTTGGAAGTTGCTGGCCTTTTCGCACCAATTGAGGGTGTTGAAGAAAACGTTGGCGCGACTGAAATGGGGAGCTTTTTGGTGTCATATGGTCGTGTTGGGAGCCTTGGCGCGCGTTTCAATTTTGTTGTTCCCCTGGCTGCTTTCAGTATTGCATGAATATGTAAATGTTGTGGGAGGAAAAGTATGGGAGGAAAAGTACGCCAAAGAATCTGCCAAATTTGTAAATATTTCATTCCATGAACTTAGTATGGCTAAGAACATGTTGGCACCGAAAGGAAGGACTATAATTTCACAAATGACGATGCATATTTGCAACATGCTGCATGTTGCGACAGTCCATGGCCAGCAACATTTCTGTTGCCAACAGCTTAACAGAGCCATGTTAAGTTTATCATGACGTTTCCTACCTCTGCTAAAGACCGCGTGTTTCATCAACAAACACACACACACACACAAGTACACATACATATGTACATGCGTACGCAGAAGCCTCAGAGCTCTGGTTGTTGGAGCAAACACAAAACACACGGGAATCGAAACCCAAACCGAAGACACGGACAGCACGGGCGGCACGCAGCAGCATTTGCATCAGCATTAGCAATCGAAGTCTGAACCAAAATATACAAAAAAATATCCTGAAAATCAAAGTTTGTGAATGAAAGAACTCGAAATAAAAGTAAATTGAAAATTGGCGCCACAAACTTTGTGTTGTAAATTTTGTTCGAGCATTTTTTGTGCGTTTTTTTTTGTGTTTGCACATATCCTTGTGTCCTCCTGGCATGCTGCTCTCATAGCTTTTTTCCTGTTTTGTTTGAGGCCAAACATCAAATGCTGTGTCCTGCCTGTGTCCCTGTGTGTGCGTGTGTGTGTGTGTGTGCGCGCGCGTGTTTACAAAAAAAAACGTCTTTTATTTATGTTAATTTTTTGTTGTGCCAACAATTTTTTCTTGTGTATTTTTTTCCAGTGCAGTCAAAGAAACAAAACGAATTTCAAATTTCAATAAACAAATAACAACAACAAGAAATCGTAAACAAAACAAAACAAACGGCATAGCGGCATAGCTCGACCGATTGGCGGGCAACAAGAAACTGGGCAAAGGCAAACCGGGTCCTTCGAGACGGTCAAAGGGGACAAAGGGTAAGTGAGGAAGCATTGAAAATCATTTTGTGCACAATTTGCATATTCATAAAGGAGAAAACAGAGATTCGGAGTGAGAATGAGAATAGAGAGAGAGAGAGAGAGAGAGAGGATAAGGAGTGAGGGGCAAAACAAGAAGCGTAACTAATTAAAATGCCCGCGTTGCCTGTCAGCCGCACGCAATTGTCCTTCGTCCGGCTTGCATGTCCTCGTCCTTGGCCAAGCGCGCCCACTCAACCAGCAGCAGCGGCGGCGGCGGCAGCAGTGTTTCTTCTTCTACTATTTTTTCGTGTTGCATACCGCCAGGCGCCTAGTGCAGCCGCAGCCAAAGTGTGTCTGTGTGTGTGTGTGTGTGTGTGGATAGGTATAACTCCCTTCTCCCTCTCTCTTCCACCAGCCCTTCCTTGTCTAAATGGTCTGCGTTTCGCGCTCTTTTTTTTGTTATTTTTCTTCTTTTCTTTTTGCCCGCAAAAAACTTATGCAAGGCTCTGCCTGGTGTCTCTGGGTGTTGCTGCTCTGTGTGTGTTATGTTTTGGCAGGTCCTTCGCCGTAAGGAGCGTAATAGTCCTAGTCAAAAGCAGCTGTTTGGGGGGCAACAAATTATTGAGGCAGCCAAGTAGTAATTTCACGCCGTTTTCGCTTTTTTCACGAGGCAAAAGTTGGTTTCATGAGGTTCAGGATTTGCAATATCTTCCAGCACATACAGAGTCCCAAAAGGATATATACATGGGTCATATTTTGCTTGTCCTTCTCTCAGTTTCTTTATACTGCATTTCCCTTTCATTCAACATAGTTCTCTCATGTTACTTGTTCAGATAATATGAAGTTGAGACAATGCTATGCAGCTTCTTTGAAAGACGACAGTTCAACATCTCAGATTCGTTTTAAGGATTTGTATATGTATATCTGTGTATATATATATATATATATATATATATTCTTGATAAGGATCGTCGAGACTATAAGATGCTGCTGTGTCTCTCAAATATGCAGTTTATTTATAAAAGTAACATGAGAGAGCCGTGCCAAATGTAATGAGAAAGTGAAGCTACAGATTTGCCTAAGGCTCAGGCTAGGAGAGAGAAACCATGGCGAGCGAAGGAGAGACAAGAATGAACTTAAAGAAGTGAATGACTTGGAGAATAAGGTTAAATCAGAATGAAAATAGATGAGAAAGCGGCAAAGGATAGCAGATGTCTTGTGAAATGCTAATAAAAATGGCTGAAGTAGAGTTGTATATAAGCAAATGATCTATCGATCTGTAAAAATTCATAACGATCGCATAATAACTTCAAGTTTAATCAGAGAAAAAATTATATTCTATATTATACTCTTGCCAGAAATAAATTGAGTCTGCGTTAGGGACCTCATAGACAATTTATGAAGTGGGACAAGCTCCAATATCTTTAGAATCATTGCTTGTACACGCTTGTATATATTCCTGATCAGCAGCACCATAGATCAAGTACATTAGTAGATTCCCCAGATTCCCGTTCTTTCATACTCGCTGAAAGACTAAAGGGGCTGTTGCATATGAACCTTTTCAAAGAACCAAAGTGCAGACGGAATGTCGAAGAACATTCGTATAAGAAGAAGAGTTGAGCGTCTACTAATGTTTATTGTCTATGGTAAATCCTTTTCTTTTGCTCTCTCTCATTCACATTGTAAATATATAACGAATCTAGATCAAATCTGGTCGGTGAGCGTGTGTCTACAGTGGATACAATCCGAATTCAGTTTGATTTGGATGAAAACAATCGGAACAATCGGTTATATGGGAGCTATATGATATAGTTGTCCGATCTGGATAAAACTCGAACCTAACCAGCGAGCATTCTGTAGCCTTTAAGACTTCTGAGATCCTGAGATGATTCCGAATCGGTCGGTTATATGGAAGCTATATGAAAAAGTGATCGAATTTTGCCACGCCGCCTCCTGCCTCCGCAAATCGATAGACACCCAATATCCCTATTGAGAGGATTCTGTTAACTTAACATTTCTGCTATTTAACATTATGTTAACAGTCCAGAATTTATGTGTTTGACTTGATTTCAATCCAATGTTCTTTTGATTTGATTTCCAGTTCAAGCCTGTTTCGTACTTGATACAATCCTTTTATCCTTGGTTCGGAGTTGAAATTTCATGTACGAATCCAGAAGACAATCAACACTTTTCCGCTTGAATTCATATGGGAATTTCGTCCCACCTTCTGTGTAGCATTTTATCGCAGTGTAAAACAGCCGGCTGCTTGCTCCCTTTTGAATCAATCCAAGTCAACAAAGCTGTAAACTTCACACACGCACACACACACAAGCAGAAATCTCAAGTTCCGTTTACATTTTTCGATTTTTCACCGTTTCTTTTTTGTTCGAAATCGAAATCCCAAATTTGCATAGTTCCCTCCACTTCCCTGTAATCTTCTCCTTCGAGAATGTTAGGCAAGGCGTCCATAATCCTGGCCGCTGTGGTCCACATTCAGCTGCACTTGAATCATGAATCCGTATTTGCCTGCTCGCCGGCTGCTGCACTGCCTCCGCATCCGCGTTGGCTCTTCACGCTGGCCGCCGTGGGCCTCCTCCTGGTGGTGGACATAATGCCGCAACGATTGCGCCAGCTGGCCGGACCCTATCAGATATTCGTGGAGTTTTTGGTGGCCGTGACGCTGCTGGAGTTGGCCAGCAGTGTGATCTGGTGCGGCGTGGAGCGCGGCCTGTGGTATGTGGCGCGTTGCCTGGTGCCGCTGGAGCAGCTCCAGCGATTTGGCTTGCTGCTGCTGGCCTCTGCGCTGGCAACGGCCGCCCTAGGCTGTGTCCTGATGCTGGGCGAGGTGATCGATAGTGCATGGGCCAGACGGTGGCGGCTCTACTGGTTGGGCTGGCGTGGTTTTCTGGCCATGGAGTCCCAGCAGCGTCAGGCTCTGATGCTGCGGCTACATAGGCGTCGACTCTGCCCGGGGCCAGCAGGAAGAGCAGGCAGAGTAGAGGCTGAGGCGTGGCTAGAGCGGAATCTTGGAGCAGACTGGGGACCAGGTGAAAAGCACGTAAATAAACAAAATGTAAGCAGCGGCAGACCAGGGGCGGGGGTGGCAGGGGGTAAACAACATACATAAGTAAATGAATAAATAATGTAAACAAAATATTAAATTAGAAGAAATTTACTTGCGCCGCACGCCGACGCAAACACACAAAGGCGCTGGGCGATGAGTGCTTGCTGCTTTTCTTTTTTTTTTTTTGGTTGGTTTTCTGGAAAGCTGAGGGGGAAGCTGTAGGGGTTGTCGCGGAGAAAGAGTGTGTGAGAGAGAGAGACGAGACGTGTTGGGTATGTTGCAGAAGTGTAAGTGCCAGCAGCACGAGAGTGTGGGCGGCTGGTGTAAAGGGAGACACAAGCATGTATTCCACTCACACACACACATGCATGCAGAGCAGCGTGCAAAAAATCGAGTCTACAGTAAATACGCTCTAAATGAAGTGTTCTCTCTCTCGCCTAGTGTGTGTTTGATTAGTTTGCGTTTGGATTACTGTTAATGCTGGCCCTTGAGTGATTTCAGTTTCAGTTTCCTCTCCATTGGAGTTTTAGAGAACGACTCTCGCTTTTTAATTGGAGTGATTAGATATTGAGTTTAGGCAAAGGATCTAATGCGCTCGCCAACGTTGAAATCGTCGCCCTGAACTTTGATATTTATGCTATCAGTGGAAGAGCCCTGGTTTTGGACACATCTGGTATCTCTTTCAAGTGAGTTTTGGAGCACAGAAACAAATTTGCTTGTAATTTGTTGTCATAGAATGAATCTTCTTGATTTAAAAACGAGTAAGAACGTTATAGACGCAATTCTGACTATAAGATACTCGTACCTTCTAAGTCTTTTAGTTAAAGAACTCTTAATACAATGTTAAACAGCAGAAATGTAAGGTTTCCGCCATCTAGTAAGATAACAGCTGTTATCGATCAGCATCAAAACAGCAGAATAAGAGTCATCTATCTCACACACTCACAAAGCATGCCTGAACTCTGTGAAAAACGTTTTTAGGGCTTCTGTCTCTTAACTCTTTTTCGATATTACCAAATTTGGTGACCGTAGCTTTTATAGTCGCTGAAGTATAGTTGTTTTTGTGGGCGGGAGCGGGAGTGTCAAAACTCTAAAACAAACTTGATATGCGTGCTTACTAGCGAAGCTTACATACAAAATTTAGTGACTTTATCTTGTACTATCTCTGAAATCTAGTTATTTACATAGACGGACGGACTAGATTGACGCGGCTAAGAATGCTGATCAAAAATCTATGTACTTTACACGTTCAGAAACGCTTGGTTCTACCTGTACAAACATATACACGAATACAATAAGCTCGTTTGCTTCCTATATAAAGGACGAGAATAGTTAATCGGACTTGATTCTAGTTCAGATTATTGTTTTAAGAACTTAAATAACATTCTTAGTATAAGAATTTTAAGCTTGGATCAAGCTATTCCACTGTTCTCGCTCGGAATTCTTGATTTTGCCTTGCTATTATCATTTCACCTGCATTGACTCGTTTTCACTTAGCGAACGTCCACTGTATTCGCAAAATAAATTGTGCACACAGCAATAACAAAAGAACAGCTAAGAAATGCCCATAAAATTCAAGCACAGAATTCTCATACACGCACACACACACACACACACACACAACACACAATGAATGCATAAGTACGGTGGGAGAGTTGACAGTAGCAGCAAACGCGCGCTCTCTCTCTCTCTCTCTAACTCGCATGCACATTCACTTCATACAGTTTGGTAAGCACTGACAATAGTTTGCATAGGCAACCCCCTCAGACCACCACCCAACCACCACCCACCCGCTCCACTGCAAACAAATGCCGCTGAAAATTCAACATTCGGTGTTCGTTTTGTTAACTAAAAAACAAAATCCCAGTGGCAACTAAGAATTTGAACGTTCCACGGAAGTTATGCGGAGTTGTGCAATAAAATTAACAATAAACAAAAATTTGCTGCCATTGCATACACGCACACGCACACACAACAATCACTCAATGGGTGAGCGCTTACTCTCGCGAACAAACACAGAAAGTGCTCTCCACTCAGTCCGATCGTAGGCGGCCCACGCACTGGCTGTGCTTTCGTGGCTCGCAAATTCTAGTTCTCTCGCTCTCTCGTTTTTGTTTTTCATATTGTTTGCATTTTAGACTTTCGTTCTCGATTGCTTTTCATACCCTTTACATGAGCGCATAGTACTGATTTTGTTATGGAATTGTTCAAGCATGGAATAGCGTGTTGTTTGCATAGAGTATGTATATAGAAATTTGATCAGCAAGATCTTGGGAGATATTAGATGTGTCTAAATAAGCTATGCACTTTTGCACTTACCAAAAAGTAAAGCTGGTGAAATGCTTAAGCAAACTCCTCCATTACTTGTTATTGTGAGGGTATGCCGGATGCGGCCTGCTACAGTTTGTTATTTTTTTTTGTTTTCTGATAAACGGAGCGATTTGCTGCTGCTGAAACAGCAGGCGGGCGACGGGCGCGGGCCTTCCTTTTCTCTCTCACTGAGTTACGGCTTGGTGTGCGTCTCATTTGCTTGGCGGAGCTTTTCCCGTTAGGCGCGCGCTCGCTTCGGCCGATAAAAAATAAAAATAAAAAAGAATACGTAAAATAACAAACAAACGCAACCGCGCCGAGGGGCAACACACACGGCAACGTGTTCTCCGTTTGTTTTTTTCTGTATCGGTAAAACAATTTACAGTTTTTATAGTCAGATCAAGTTGGAGATCACAAAGCCCCACGCGGTAATATCGTTTTTTTTTTTTTTTTGTTAGCAGTGTGTGTGTGTGAGTGATACAAAATGCAGCAAATTAGCTGGCATAACAATACAAAACCACAAACACGACAACAATAAGAACAACAACAACAAGCAGGTGTCAGAAAGAGAGCAAAAGCAATATGAACATGCCGGTGAGTGAGTTTTGCTTTGTTTTTGTTTTTTATAAACAGTAACAGTGCGTTTGAAACTGTGATTGTGTAGAACCATCGGAATGAGCTGTGCAGAATGTCTAGTGATGAAAGCATTGCCGCTGCTTTTATGCGAAATGTACATATTTTCGCAGATATTTAAGTAAATGTTTTGGCAATATTTTTCTCTACATGTGTACATAGATACTTTCTTAGGGTATGAGGAGGGCTTTGTTCGGGTTCCCTATTTATGATACAGGGTAGAAAATTTGTGCTATGGATCTTACTTTCATTAGAAAATCATTAAGATATGATAAAGGTCCTTACATTTAGTTCTCACCTACAACATAAACTCGTAATTTCGGTCGTTTAGGTGTTACCATTTGGGCTGTGCGTTGTTTCTGTGCGGCATTATTGTCGCTTCGTTGCATAGCTTGGAATATATATACATATATATACAACTTGGAATAAAATTTCGGGCCGTCGAGTATGTAAATGCATTCTCATACAAACTTTGACCTTAATTTTCCAAAAAGCAACCTTAAGGCGCACGCACGCAAAAGTTTGTAACTTTTGTGAACATTTTCATAGGCCACATTAGCAAAAACAACAAAAACAATAACACAAACCATCATAAATTAACTAAAAGCAAACCCACCCACCGTCAACTCCCTACCCTCCCGCACACCCTATCCAAGCATTGTGCACACACGTGAACAGGCATACGCACAGCACCCGCGTGTAAGTAAAGCAAATAGTCCAACAGGTGTTTGCTGACAATTTTATTTTCTAGACAAACAAACAAACACAATAAGAATGCGATAGTTGCATACACACACATACATACTTATCTACATATGTATAAAGATAGCATATTGAATAACGTTGCCATTTGAGCGGGCGACTAATTACAATTTATATAGGTAAACTAGCGATCCGCCCCAGCCTCGCACGGCTGATCAAGAGAAAATCGAGCTGCTTGCTCAATGTTTGACTCACTCGTATATCATAAGCAAGTCAATCGAACGCTTTTGATACCGAAGTAAAATAAAACCTCCGTTGTACTCAACATGAGGAAGATATAGGTTAGACTTTCGGCCGAACAGAAGTCGGATTTCTTTTCACTCTAATCCATTCCAGGAGCTACAACATCCTCCAACAAACGAAAACGATGAAAACCAGGTCACATCTGTGCAAACCTCTTTTGTGTTTGTTTGTTGTTTCAGATGATACGAATTGTCTTCCCGGATTTTCAAACGATTCTACAAAATAATTCAGAAGTCAACTCTTTATTCAGATATATATCTTTCTGTACTCTTAACTTACATATCTATATATTTCCAATTCTAATTTATATTGAATCAGTGCGATCAGTTAGCACATTGTTTTTTTTTTTGTCCTATTCGAGTGATTTTGTTTTGGGGAGCTCATAGATCCCGGAAAGGTCCATTAGTGTGGGGCGGTCCATCATGGAGTTCTGAAAGCTTGTCTATGTCTTAGCGGAGCTTTTTCAGCACGTTGCACCTTGCAGATGTCACAGCTGAAGCGTTTTAGACTAGTTCTGCAAGGCTATATAAGGTTAGAGTATCCGAAGTAAGCCTTCCTTTCCAACTCGATGCGAATTTTGCTTTATATAGAAAGCTTATTGCATATGTTCTTTGTTTTTGTTTGTTTTTGTTTTTGATTGTTGATTTCGTTGATGTTGCTTTTGCTTTTGTTTAATTAAAGTTGAGCTGCGGTTTGCGTTTTGGCGCCACCTTTTGTAGTACAATTTGCTGGAGCATTTTGTGGAATGTCATTTAATGGCAACTGCAATATCTTCGCTGTCCCCCATCTCATCCGTCTCCCTCTACATGTGTGTGTCGTCTGAGTTGTGCAAATGTCAGATGATGTTTGTCCTTACCCAACTCTGTATACAAATTGCATGTTATTATGTATTAATCTAGTTGTTATTGGCTTTTTGTGTGTGTGTGTGTGTGTGTGTTGTCCAACGCTTTGTTGCTGTGCAATGCGGCGTATGAGCAATAAGCTGATGCATAGTGACAGTTGTCATCGCACTATCGACGGATAGTAGTATAGTGTTATATAGACATCGTAGTCAGAGATGCTATTCCTTATTATTCCAGATACTTCGATGGATGGCCATGAATGAGAGTGGTTTGTTCGCCGCAGAGAATCGTTCTATGTCTTACCAAAAGTACTACATCTTCCAGACTTGATTGAAATAGTTTTAAGTTCTGGTATCGAGATAATTAACTTACGGAAAGGTTCGGGTTGTAGTTTCACGCTGAAAAGCTTGCTTGGGAGCTCTGATAATCGAATTCTCTTATAGATAAACTACTCTTAAAGTGGATAGACAACTCCACAATTGACTCACTCACTTATGTAAATGATAGTAAAAACCACAGACACCCTTTGTATATGCATCCCATATTTATTCTCCATTAATTTTAGCTATAAATTTTCAAATTCGATTCTTAACCAGAGGCCTCCAATGAGAAAAAAAAGAAAAATAACCACCATCATTTGAACACAACTATATATATGAGGGCGGTTGTCAAACGAAAGAGAGAGGGAGGTGAGGTGGTGGCTTAGGACATGGCGGTAACCACAAATAGAAGGGCCAACAACAGACGGATTGTGTTTGTCGGCTTTGGTGGAGCGGCCGTGGCCGGCATGGCGCAGTCGAGCAAACCGGATAGGATTTGTGACCAAATTTCCTCATAACCGCGAAACTGACGGGTCCACCCTCGTTGGATCAGCAAATTAATGAAAATATAACGTATACGGCCCATTTCTTCCTTCACATCCTCGAGCTCCTGTTTGATGGCCAAATCGTGTTCCCTTATTTTCAACAGATCATTATACTTACTGAAGGACAGAGAGAATTAGAGACGTTATAAGGAGAGTTTTGTTCCACTCACAGTTCCAAAATGGCTATCTCCTGTTCGTACTCTTTGAGCGCCTCATAGGCCAGATCCAGTTGCTCTTGTTTTAGAGTCAAGGCCAGCGACATTCTGTCGTGCTGTGCCTGAAAGCGATCCTTCATGGTCAGCAACTGTAAGGTAGGAGAGAATGGCTAAGGTTATGAATCAAGTTAATCAGCGGTCCCCAGGCTCCTTTCCACTGTGTATACGCTTAGGGTCGGACCACTGAACTAAAGCCTTGCCATTCCATGAACTTACCTCATCTTCCAGTTCAGCATTGAGCTGCTCCAAATGTTGGGCTCGCCGCTGTTCCTTAGCCAACTCGCTGGCTCCTTCACGAAATTTGCCCAACTCGCGAAACATCTCGCTCTTGCAGTCCTTTAGCATCTCGGTAAAGTAATCGCACTCCTCCGTCTTGGCGGCCAGTTCGCTGCGCAGCCGCAAATTGCTCTCTTTGAGCACACGTATCTCGTTGTCCACATCGGCACAGTTATGCGATGTGGTCTTTACCTGATGTATGGCCTCAGTCAGCTGCATGGTCAGCTGTTCCCCACGACGCTGCTCCAAACAGATCATCCGGTTGCGGGTGAATAGCGCAGTCTGTGTGCGCTGAGCCTGTGGTGGTTGACGATGATGTTTAGCCATTGATATTTTTATATTTATTAGCATTTAGTGAATATAAATATATTTTTATAGGACTTTTGATGATGCAAGTTCAGTTTAGACAAAGTGACAAGGGCTTCAAGGCCACCTAAGGCTATTCAAAAGAAATGAGATTCTCCTTCTGAGACATTTTCTGTTATATCAATGGAGTTACCCTTTTTAATTTGTGATCGAGAGAGAGGTAGAGAGAGAGATAGTTTAAAAGTGAGCTTCTCCCTATACGCATGATAGTTGCTTCGGGTCTCATTTGTGTAAAAAGCTGTATCT
Source organism: Hirtodrosophila duncani (assembly GCA_037043425.1). Classification (NCBI taxonomy): domain Eukaryota; kingdom Metazoa; phylum Arthropoda; class Insecta; order Diptera; family Drosophilidae; genus Hirtodrosophila; species Hirtodrosophila duncani. The sequence goes on along the minus strand of JBAMBM010000704.1, from coordinate 2,551,568 downwards.
GTTCGGCCCTCTGGAGCTTCTCTTCTAGTGACCAAAGCTATATGCTCAGTTTCTTAAACTATCCATATATATATAGCGATATATCCAGCACTAAGCCCCTAAACTCTCGATTTATATATATATATATATATATATATATTGTACTTACATGATCCTGATACTTGCGCACCAGAGCATGCAGATCAAAGACCTCGGCTCGTCGACGCCGCCAAAGTCGTGCAAGCATCAGGTTAAAGAATTTGGTGGCTCGCAAGCGATTTGGCATATCCATCGGTTGCCTCGGTTGTCCAGCCTCATCTGCCACGTCAATGGCGATAGTCATTTGAGCCATCTGCTCCTCCTCGTGAAAGCTAATCGACTGAGGCCAGCAATTGCGTCTGGGACTGAGACTGAGGCTTTGAATAGTTGGTGGCGGTGCCATTTGGTCAAAGATGAACTTCAGCTCTTCGATGCCCTCATTTAGCTGGCGTTCCAGGCGGCTCCATGATTCCGAGGCGCGCACTACGGCCAATTGTGGTTCGTTCTCAAATACTGGCTTTGCAGTTGACGGCACTGGCACTACGGCCTTGGACAACATTGGTGGCCCCTCAAGAGCAGTCCGAGTCTCTGGTTCCATTTGGGCCATGTCTCTTAGCCCTTTTTTTTGTGTTTTTTTTTTAGTTGTGTTAACGCGTAAAGCCAAAAGGTTGATGAAAAAAAAACAAACTTTGGGAATAAATTATGGATTTGTGTGTCTGGTTTTGTTTAGGCTTAGGATATGCTATAGGCCGAAATAATATTATTTTGTAGGTTGTGTAATGTTTTGGAGAAATTTATACGCGTCGTAAATGTTTTGACAGAGTGAATCAAGGCATGCTAGAACAGAAGGCATAATAACATCGTTTACAACACAGTTTTAGTGTTTCATAGAGAAAGAAAGCTTGGATTACAACTCTATATACCCACTTAAAGAGCGTAGGCCAGAGAGTAGACAGTCTGCTTACCGCTTCATATACCAATATAAAAATTGTAAGCCAGAGAGTAGACAGATAGTCTGCCTATCATTTCACTGAGATCTCTGTGTCGAAACGGACATGATTACATTGATTCCGCTTGCCATGCTGATCAAGAATATATGTATTTTAAATAGTAGGAAACGCTTCCTTCTATGCGTTGCAAACTTCCTCACCAAATTAATATGCCATTTTGTGAATGGTATAAAAAGAAGACTGACTCAGCTACATCAGATAAACTTTACCCTTCAAGCGATGCTTCTCGACTGTAAAACGTAGCGAACCTTGCCACAAATTCTACTTAGGGTTACCAAAACTCAGCCCTCCTAGTTCGACTTCTTTGTAAGACCTCACACTAGCAGTTGATGTTTAATGCAGGATTCTGCACTCAGGTTGGATTGCCGATCGATGTTGCTTTTCCATATCATATATTCACTTATCGCTGATGTTGTTGTTGATGATTTTATGGGTTTAACAGGTTTAATGTTGTGCAAATAAAGGAGGGCTCCCTCCTCTCCCCGATTGCACCAACATACAAAACAGCGAAACTGTTTACGTATATAGAGTGGTTTTTCGCCTTAGCAATTACCTGCCAATATTGAAAAGCAGCAACTGTTTTATATATATATATATATATCTATATATATATATATATTATACTTATGTACAATATACATATATATATATATATTAGGAACACACTGAAAATTGTAATTGTGCCACAAAAATTTAGGTGCCCTGCGAAATTCTGGTTTACATTTCCAACTCGAATTCGCCAAGTTTTCATGCTGTCGAACAACTACAAGAGTTGGGTTGAAATTGTTCACAGACAGGCTCGTTTTTATGCTGGTGGTGAGCACTAAGAAGACGTTTTGGTAAAATTATTATGCCAAAGTCGGGGTAAAAGTTGATATGGAAATGTAATCTCATCAAAAGCCTGCAACTTACGGGCTGCCAAGTGAGGGAAGGAGGACAAGAAAATATCCTCTTTACTTACTAGCGCCTCTCCCACGCTTCCGTTTTTATGGCACGAAATCATGTCTGCCTAAATATGCTCTGAGTTTGATGAAGTTTCTTCGCTGATCGAGTACTTGTTGACATCGTCGCTGATGAAAGCGAATGCTGAACTCAAGAGAAAAGTGGGACATTTTACAGATCTTAACTTAGTTTGGTATTTCATACATAGGATACTATGGAAACTCTTGAAAAATGGACAAGCTTTGCCTTCACACTTCAAGTTTGAAGATTTCTTTTTTGGGAATGTTATAAGCTTTTGCTTTGAATGGCCTCCGTTGTGGTTGTCTACCTCTCCCTCTCTCTCCCTCTGTCTCTCTGGGGCCAGAAATCAACGAAAATCGAATCAGGCCGCACGCACACAAACACACACCCACAAAAACGCACAAACACACACACGTACGCACGCACGCACGCACACACACACGCACACACACACATCGACAATGCGAACAATTTGATTAAAGTTGTGCGTTGCGTGAAAGCCAACAAAAAATGAAGATTGTAGAATGGGAAGAAGAAGGGAAGGGGAAAAAACTGTTGCCCAGTTATTTGGGCTGCGGTTGGCTTCGAACTGATTGTCAAGGATGTCTTCAGGGCCAAACTATGCATACTTTTAATTAAAATATCATTAAGCGGAAAGTCCAACTCAAAATACTCAAATTACGGCTTGAGATTAGGGTCTTGAGCTCTCTCAAACCTCTCAAATCCAAGCTGGAAAGGAACTAATTATGGCGTAAAGTAAAGTAAAGCAATCTTAGGCCAGGAAGAGGAGGAGGAGGAGGAGGAGGAGGGCCTGCTCAGAAATCTTTTGCATATGAAAGCAGTGTTGCGGGGGTTGGCGGGAATGGGTGAAATTTTGTGTGGAAACTACAGGTCAGCAAATGCCAGCAGGAGAGAGAGAGCACCAGCTACCGCTCCAACAACATTGATTAAAAGTTATACAAAGTCAAGCAAAACAGAGACACCTACCCTCCCCTCCCCTTCCACCTTCTCCCTGCCCTACCTGCAGCTTCAGTCTCAGCCTCAACCTCAGCCTGAGCCTGAGCCAAACAGGTTCCTTATGACAAACAAACTCATCTTCCTTCAGGTTGTGCTTCTGGAGTTTTCAAGATTTTGAGAAGTTCCTCTGCTTCGTGCGACAGAATCCTCTCCTGCTCCCCTTTCTATGCAATGCAATTTGCAATGAAAATCAAAAACTTTTGAATTATTCAATGTTATGAGCGTAAAGTACAAAATACGTGCTTACATGCCCAATTCAAAATGGCTACAGAGCGCGGCCGCAGAGTCGCAAGTTTTTCATATCGATGAAGAAAACAACAAAAAAAAGGGGGGGACCGCTCGCTCGTTTCGGCATGAAGAATAAAAGGAATCTGTTTGTACATTATATCAGGCCATATTATGCGTGTGGGCGTGGCGCGCTTAAGGTCTCAGCCAGTTGCCACCCAAAAAAATTGTGCGGTGGTGTGGCGGTGCGGCAGGACTTGCCGTTTCCTGGCGAAATTTCGCTGCTCACTTTGCGAGGCTTTCCTTACTTTGTTTTTTTTTTCTTATACCCTTGCAGAGGACATTATAATATTGTCATCGAATTTGTAACGCATAGAAGGGTCGCAGATGCTCCCCATAAAGTATATATATTCTTGTTCAGCCGAGTCTATATAACTGTGTCCGTCTGTCCTTCTGTTTCTATGCGAACTTGTCTCTCAGTTTGTAAGCTATCGCGTTGAAAGTTTTACAATAGATTTATTTCTGCTGTAAGCTGCTCATATCTCAAATTCGTCAAGATCGCACCACTATATAATATAGCTCCTATATAAACAACCGATTCGGAATGAACTCTTAGTACAGAAAAATGTGTTGTTTTTTCTCCAAATTGAAGCAAATTTGGTAAATGTCAGTTTTAGCAGCCCCTTCGTTTGCTGATTAAAGTTGAGCCAGATCGGATCATTATATCATATAGCTCCCATATAAACGACCGATTCGAAATGAACTCTTAGTATAGAAAAATGTGTTGTTTTTTCTTCAAATTGAACCAAATTTGGTAAATGTCAGTTTTAGAAGCCTCTAGGTCTGTTTACCAAATTGTATCCAGATCGGATCACTACATCATATAGCTCCCATATAATTGAACGATTCGGAATGACCTCTTAGTACAGAAAAATGGGTTGGCTATTATCCAAATTGAACCAACTGAGACGATTCACCTGCTATCTGGTATGCATGTAGGGTATGCACAGATTGGCGCTTCCGGATTCTACTTATACGGCTCTGTTACATTTTGTTGTCTCTTGGTTATTTGCATAGCCTGCCGCTGCTGCTGCTGCTGCTGCTGCTGCTGCTACTCAGGCTTGCACCATGCCCCCTCCTGGGGGCAGGGACAATATGATGTTGCCGCTGCTGCTTGCTGCTGCTGCTACCTGGGTATATTTTATTTTATTTGCATTTGCTTATAAATGATTAACAAAGAGGTTAATGCGCACGTTGGGGGCACACGGCGAATGGGAGATAAACAGCAAAGAGGGAACGTGCGCCCCGCCAACTGAGCCCGGCCGAAAGCTGAAAGCCGAAAACTGAAAGCCAAGCCGCATTAGAGAGGCTGATGAGAGGACGCTGATGCTGATGCTGTGGCAAAGGCAGTAACAGATGCAGAAACAGCAAAAGCAAGAGCAAAGCGAGACTGAACAGTACCCAGAGGCAGCTGCTATAGGGGTTTTGTGCGGCCCAGAAGCAGCTCAAGCATAAAACGTAAAGGCATATATACATATATACTATACAAATACAGGTAGACAGAGACGGCTATACAGTGTGAGTGAGCGAGAAAGCGAGGGTAAAGCTAACTGCCAAGGCAAAGGAATGGAAATTTAGTTCATTAGGCACAGGCGAAATGAGGCAAAGTTTTTTTTTGTTTCTGCCTTCTTTTTTTTTGTATAAGTGTGTGTGTGTGTGTGTAGAATGTGAAATGTGGCAACTGTGCAATATGAAAAACATTGCATCTTTTCTGACCTCTATAATTTCTATATAGTTGAAATTTTTTTATACCATTTTAATAGCCAAAAAAATTTCAATTTCAAACATGTTTTTTCTTTACAGTTTGTCAAACGGGACGCTCCTTCAAGCTAAAATTGTGGTAAGTCCTGTTGAATTTTCCCTCAATTAAAGTCTAGAAAATTATATAGGGAAGTGAAAGTATGACGAGTCCTTATAGGTATTACTGTCTAACCCAGCTTGCGTCGCTCCACCTTCTCCCATTGATCTGTGTTTGTCGTGGTGCTGGTGATCTATCTTTAATGTGCTTTTGTTGCTACCAGAAGTTTCTGTAGTATTCTAGATCATCGATCAAATTTATCGATATATACCTATATCAATTTTTATTCGTCCATCGATATACATAAATCGATAACTCAATATATCAATGCACATTTAACGATATCTCAATATATCGAAAATTAAATTTATCTATATATATACATCGACAGCTCAATATATCGATATACATAAATCAATAGCTCAATATGTCTATAAGCATTCATAAAATATAAACAACGATTTGCTTATTTGATAACTCTATGTATCGATAACTGAATATATCGATATACATAAATCAATAGCTCAATATTTCGTTATACATCCATACAATATATCGATTTACGTATTCGATTACTCAACATATCGATATACATGTATCGATAACTTAATATATCAATATGTCAAACCAATATTAGTCTTCTATACAAATTTCATGGCGATCGGCCCAACGGGTGCAGAGATATGATCAATTTTCATTATCGAACAAATGTCAGAAAATGTCGTGAAAACAAAGGTGTAAATTATTTGTACAAATTTAGGTTTTGTTTGTCAGCAATTTGCGGTTCCTTGGCTTTTCCAGATGTGAAAATGCTTTACCGATCATAAAATATGATAAAGATCTTAGCCAAGACTGCCTTGAACTTGGCTCTCAGATGAACTAGATTGTTTGCCCTATAGAGAAGATGTGAAATGGCTCTGAGTATGTGGGCTGTTCATATTCCATATTCCGACATTTACTTGCATTTGCTGGCGAGGCTTCTGATTTTCAATGGCATAGAAATTAGTATATATTTACAATTTGGCTTCGATAAGTCTTTCTTCCTAGTTTTTCTTTTATTTTTTTTGTTGGTTTATTCTGCATGATTTTTATGTGTTTGGTTTTCCTAGTCAAAATTGTCTATAGCCCACTTTTTTGGTTTTGTTGGCTTTCAAAAATTTACAGCTTTTATTAGAGTTTTCATATTTAATGCTGGACACACATGGGCAGTGTGAGCCTTAAACGTTTATAGGCTCATATTTGTATGTGTGTGTGTGCGTGCGTGTGCTCTGAGGCTTTGCTTTCAAGCCCAACTAAAGCACAAAGGCACGCCTCGATGTATGCAACACACTTGTGGCTCATGTTGTATTAATATAATCACTTTGGGGATCTTGCGGCTAAGACATAGAAACAGCAACAACAACAACAACAACAATAATAACAACAACAGCAACATTACTGACATGTTAAATATATATTAAACTATGACCGCCTGCCAGCGTCCAGCGCCCCAAAAATTTTGCTTGTTCTTTTTGTTGTTGAACTTTGTTAGTACATATTTTGGTTGGTTTTTTTGCGGGCTTTGCCTGATTTTACTGCTGCCTGCTGTTGTTGTTGTTGTTATTGTTGCTGTTGCTGTTGTTGGTCAGTCAGCTTGGAGATGTTGAACCTTGATTATGACAGTTAACATGTCATGTATTTTTAAATATTTCATTTCGGGTTTCTGTTTTATTTTTTTTTTTTTTTGCCAAGTTTCAACTTTGCCTGCGTGTGGGTGTGTGTGTGTGTTTGTGTGATTATATGCTAGGTTTATACTTGATGGTGGGAATGTAAGTAAATATTTAAAGGGTGTCTTATATGATGAGTATGTGAGTTCATTGTCAAGGCTTGGGAACACTCAAGAGGCGAGCAAGAGGCAAGAGTTTGTCAGGCTGAGGAGAAGGCCTATCTCCTTGACAGCCCCAATCTGTTGTGAATTATAACAACTAAATCTGTATATCAACCTGTAGGACTTCCCCTCTGTCTCTCTCTGTCATTCTTTTCTAAGGTAAATTTTCGTCTCTGGCTAACAAACTATTGTCCTCCGCCAGGATGTTTCAAGGTTCAAATGTGTAAACGAAAACCTGAGCCTTTGCTGGCATTCCTTTGGCTAACCTTTGACATCTTCCAAGTATTTAAAGTGTATTCAAAAGCTTACTATTATAACGGCAGCTACAAAGACTTACAAAGTACATAACCAGCTTTTGGGCGACCCTTGTTGTGCTTTCCCTATTTCGGCCGAAAACTCCGTTCTTGCCAACGCCACTCAGTTTTTCACATTTTTGTCATAATTTCGGGCATGTTAATTTGCCGGGCTTATGGCTTTTGAGTGGCGTTTACATGGGCATGTCCTGCGTATCCTTGCCCAGCATTGCCTGCCCACCTTATGTACCTTACGCTCCCAGTTGCTACCCCGTCAAAGCATGGCCTGGCTAGGGCCAAAAATAAGCGAACACACGCACACAACCATCAAGGATGGCCATCAAAAAGCGTAGCATACATTTCAGCGTCTCATGCTTATGTAATGACTGAGCTGCTGCCGCCGCCTTGACTTTCGCAGTGCTGATGTGCGTGTGTGCATGTGTGCATGTGTGTGAGTGTGTGTGTGTGTGAGTAGTATATGGATGAGCAGACTTACGTGCACACACATTAAACGGACGCCTAATGCCGGCGTCATTAGCCGCGCCACCAACCTCAATACATACTTAGGTTTACATACACACACACACGCATACATATACAGTTACAGCCAGATATTCACATATATGCAGACTCTCAAAACTTGAGCCTTGCCCCTTGTTTTTGATACTTTTGACAGTTTACCTAGAACTTGCCTTGGATATTCTAAGAGCAATATTAACTTCTACTGCGGAGTATCTGGCTCTAGAGCCACACTTATGCTGTGTAAAAAAGTCCTTCATGCTCTGGCGTAATGCTTGGAAAAGGTATTGGTATTAGAAAGCCTGACTGACTGACTTAGCATCAACGCACAGGTCAAACGAATATAAGTAGGATGGTATAGTTCATGGTCAAAGTGGAGGTTGAATTTTTGTTTTTTTTATTATTATTACTTCTTATTATCAACTAGGGGAAGCTCAAGGTGTATATAGAAAATATATAGTTATCAGATTGCTATCAGTTGACAGACGTTCTTGCAAGGAAAAGAACATCAACAAAATCACTAAACCTTATAGAAAACAGCACAGCAACAATACAGACGAATGCATTTCCAGGAACAGAAAACGAATCGTTAGCTAACCCTCCCACCTGACTAAGTCGATGCGTGTGTGTGTGTGTGTATAAGCGAACTTTTGCGTGTCCGTTTTCCTGTGGTTGCCTCACTCACTGACTGACTCACTGATAGACGGACAACGCAGCTGTTGATGTTAGTCAAAAATATATTTAAGTGCAATTGGTTCCTGTTACATACATCTACACAAAATTCAGTATACACTTCACTAGCCTGAGAAGAAGCCGAAAATATAATTATGGCGAACTTCCGAAGACGGCGAAGATGGTTATGCTTATGTTTTATGCACCCCCATGATATGGTTATCAACTAAATAAGTTTGTTGAGTAGAATATGACCTTATGGTTAGCTAAATAACTTCATATAATTCCAATATATATATCTATATATTCATCTATGCTCGAACACTCAAGAAAAATCGCACTCTGGCGGCTGTCTTTTCTTTACAATTGCAGGCTTGTGAAATCCCTGAGGTCTAGAAATCTCTCAGGCTGATCTCTTTCTGTTTCAGTCGTCTCTTAATCTTCCTGTTTGTGTCGTCTTCCTCTTAATCTATATCGTTCTCTCTCACTGGTGTCCTCAGGCCGATTAACGACCCAGTGGCTTGGTCGGTCACACACTAACACTCTCGTGTGCTGTGCTATGCTGTGGCTGTCATTTAAGTAATGCTTGGTCCATGATGGCCACACTTAATGCTGATGACATCTTGCCATTGCATTCCAAGCGGCGGCGGCGGCGGCGACGTCAACGTCGACAAGGATGGCGACGGCCATCTTGGCCAGGCGGCGCATCTGATGACGATGAGATGTTGACGACAAAAGGCGACACAATGAGAACGAAACGAGGATAATGGCGTCGCACACAGCACACACGCACACAGAGGCATTTTGTTGACTAATGATTTACAAAATATCCAGCTGTGTGCTGCCGTCACATACACACATTCATTCACACACACAAACACACACACACACACACAGAGCACATTGAGTCTTTGTTAGTCAGAGTGCTCGTGTAGCCTTTTTTGTGTCCCCTCCGCCTCCCTCTCTCCCTTTTGGCTGGGCTAGCTACTTTTAGCTTTTTATCTCAATGTGATGCCAATTACCGAGCAGAAGCACGGCGGCGTCTAATCGTCCTGCCATGGATCAATGTCAACAAGCCATGATGCCAGACCCACTCCGCTCTTCTATGCACCTTCCAATACCAATATAACCCCCATCCCCCCTGAAAATCCTCCCCCTGTTGCTGACAATTCGGTTCATTCATTGGCATTGCCCATTCATGTCCTTCATTAAGCTCATCTTAGCTTTTTGGGGCCCTACAAATGCTCCAAGTGCAATCAGAATCATATCGCAATCGAACACACACAGATATTGAGGAAATCGTAGAAAGGAGCAGCAGCAGGAGCAGGACCTATACAATATGTATAAAAGCGAAACGATTGAGAGCTGCACACTTAGTGGCGAAAAGGTCTTTGATCGCCCTTCCTGAGAAGACTCCGTATCCTTTCGGCATCCAGCGAGACGTGGTGTTAATTATGATAAAGGTAAATTAATTACTGCCAGGCCGCGTCCTTCTGGTATGTAGGTCACACTTGATTAATAGAGAACCCGGACCGATTGACTCAGTGTTCTTCGCTCAAAGCTAATTAAAAGGTCTGTGTCCTAGCTGCTGCCTGTTTGAGACGCCCATTTGTGTTACGAGTATCCGGTTCTATGCTGCTAAGTTTCCTAACCTAACCTAACCTAACCAAAACTTACGCAATCCAACCCAAGGTAACGTAACCTGACCTAACGTAACGTATCCGAAACCTAACCTTAGGTAACCTTACTTAACTTAGCGTAACGTAATGTAACATAACGTAACGTAGGCTAACGCAGCCTAACGAAGCGTTTTAACGTTACCCAACTTATCGTAACTTAACTTAACTTATCCTATCCTATCCGATCTTAATCTAACGTAACCCAAATACAGCGTCTTCATAATAATCTCCATCCAAGATGCTAAGCGATTGCCGGCCCAAGCAAAGTGTGGCTGGATTGAACCCAAAATGTCGAGTCATTGGCTCACAGGCCAAGTCCAGGGCCCAAAGCATTTACATAGTCTTTAAGGCAAACAATTTGTATTGTTGCTGTTTGTTTTTCCTTTATTTTTGGCGCAGTGTATGTCTGTGTGTGTGTGTCTAACCATGTCTATCACATTATTTACACAATACGCTCAAGTTAATTGGTGACGGACTGGCAGCGGGGACCAACTTACGAGCAGGAATAGAGACACACAGAGAGACAAAGCCTGTCACTCAAACCTAAAACCAAACTCCTCACACACACACACACACGCACACTCACACTTTTACTGACATCGATGTTGCATATTTGTTGGCTGTTTATAAATGGATAAGTTACCAGCACCAAGGGGAGAGAGACAGGGAGTGAAAGGGGTAGGCTGAATGGCCCCTAAAAATGTGCGCAATTAATTATTTGTCCTTTTGGTTTGACGCCAAGTGAATCGAGTGAGTGTGTGTTTGTGTGTGTGTGTGTGTGTGTGTGCTAGTGTTTTTTCCGAGTGTTTAACGTGTTAACTTGTTCAATGACAGATTTGTCTGTCTGTGCAGGTGTGTGTGTGTGTGTCTATATTTTTGGACTCTCTTAACTTATTAACACATCAGTGGATAGACAGCGTTACCATATCAAGGCCAACTAATTAACTTGGGCCAAACATTTATTTATAAGATATGTTGGATTTTGTTTGGGCTGTAGCTAGCTGGCTCTAGGTCAAGGGCATAATTTAAGCCACTCAAGCGATGTGCTAAGAATAAGAACTCAATAATTGCCTAAACCTTCTCTCCGTTTCTTTAATCAGCATACTTCTGACCTCTAACATAGTTATGCTATGTTACTTCTACAGATAATGTTAAGTTAACAGCATTTATTGAACATGTCATATCTATATTATGAATCTCCGACTCTATATAAACATCTCCTCTCTTATCAGAAGGGGTTAAGCCCAAGTCACTCGTAAGCTAGGTAATCCCTTTCAAGAATCTTCTCTCAGTTTCCTTCTTCAGCATACTTCTGACATCTAGCATAGTTCTGTTAAGTTAACACCATTTCTTCAACAGAAAGACAGTGCAACATCTCATTTCAATATTATAAATAGCCGACAAATATATATATATCTCCTCTTTTATCAGAATTGGTTAGTAACTCTTAAGCTAGGTAATCCCCTTCGGCAACCTCTGAATCCACTTTCAATCACTTTCATTCACAGAGAACACTCAACTTAAAGTAAGTCTTCACTCTTGTCATTCTTAGCTCTCTTTAAAGCATGCTGGTAGAAAAAAATTATAATAAAAATGCAAAAACAAAACAAAAAAACAACAAAAAAGAAGAAATTCATAGAGCTGGAGCTGGAGCTGGCGCTGGCGCTGGCACTGGCTCTCCATCATTCATGGTTCGTGCTTAGCCATTATGAGCGCATTTTATTTTTCAACTAAATATTTGCCCAGCTTAAATATTTGAATTCTTCTATTTTATTGTATTTTTCTTTTGGCTCTGCTTAGTTTTTGTATTGTTCGTGTCCTTGCCCAGTGCCACACAGTTCACAGGAAGTTCGTTGTCCTGAAAAAAGAAACCAGAATAAGGCCAAAACCAACAACGACAACAACGTCAGCTACTTATTCACGTGTTTGTCAGTTGCTTTGCTGTTATTGTTGTTTTCCTCCCCAGCTGCTGGTCATCATTTGATGGCGCTGAAAATGATTTCCGGGCCGCTCATTAACTTTTAGCACATCTAAATGTGCCTATATTTATATTTGAAAACTGTTTTCGCGCCACTCAGTGTTTATGTTCTTAAGAAATGAAAATCAAAACAAAAGCAAATCGAATTCTTTGTGGCATTTGTTTAGCTCTAAACCTATGTGAGCTCTTCTAGAAGTTGCGAGTGTTATATCAATTTAGTTTACATACCTTTAGTTTGCGGCTCACGTAGGAGTATCAATTAGCAAAGCAACTCTTCGTTTTCATGCTTGCAAATGAGTGCGAGTGAACAGCAGCATTCGCTTCATTCGCCGGACAATGGGTATAATTTGACATACTTAGTTCCAAATGGAAAGAAAAGCATCCATCTACTCGGAAATGGCTTTCTTTCTTAATTATGATAAGATACTACCAAGTTCTTGTTCTCTCTTGGTCCCCCTTGAGCGAGCGAGCTTTCAAAGCTCTGTTTAGTCCTAGCCACTTGCTAACAAAACGCTTCTAGTCAATCAGTTCTCACTTTGTTACCTGAAAGGTTTGTTATTTTAACAATTTTACCTTTAAAGATATTTTGACAAAATCTGTGGATACGAATGACGTGTTTAACATGCACTGTTAAGCCGCTGTTAACCCGCTGTTAAGCTCTAAATTTGGCTGTAACAAGTGTAACATACGCCCTACGTCCTTTTACTTTGAGGTTTCTTTACTCAAGTCTCTCTCCCTCTTCCCATTTCGCCCTAAATGTATTTTCATTCACAATTATATGCGAATTTTCACGCAATTTTCATAAGGCGAAGGAAAAAGCAAAGAAAACCAGAAACCAGCAAAGGCAACACCAAACACACTCACTGCTAAAAAAAATCCACTTACTTCCACTTCCACATAACATGTTAACAGATACGAGTTCAACACTTCCACAATCCTCTCCCTGCCCCTTCCTCCTCACCCAAATCATCTAACCTGACCCTTTGTTTCCGTAATTTGACGCTTTTAACATTTTCTAAAAGCCAGCGAAAAAGCAAGATAAAAAAAAGGAAAAAAATGAAAACGTAGAAACATCCATAATCAAGTTTCCTTGGAAATTGGTTAACCTCTCTCTCCCACATAGACCTACCGCCCCCCCTAAGTGTCCGCCAAGGCAAAGAAAAAGAGTACACAACGAGCATAACATTAAAAGCAAAAGCACTTCATCAAAATAATAAACAAGTGCGTAATCGACGTAACAAAAAGACAAACTGACCCCCATAAAGTGAAGGAGGCGGAACACTCAAATCCACAAACTAATTAGAGAAGTGTGCCAGCACAAAAAACAAGAAAAGAAAAGATAAAAAGGAAAGCTCGAAATTTAAATTACGCCAAGGTTGCCTTTGAGGTTAGAAGAAGGAGTATGAAAGGCTCGTCTCATTTATGAATTGGAGTATCAAATTCATCGTTTTTGTGTTCCTTTGTCATTTGGCAGCTCATGTTCACTTAGTTGAATATCATAGTTCGGTTGATTTTCATTGGAAGACCAAGAAGTCAAAGCGTAACTTTAGCTTTAGAAGATTTTGATATTGATGGAGTATAAAATATGGGAAGGTAGGTAGCGGGCTCAAATTTGCATGCAAGCTATGGATTGCTGCTGATTTTGATTGATTGACGAACAAAGCGAAGCTCAAAGAATAAGAGCTAGAATGCTGCATTTTTCAGGCGAGCACTAAGAATCTGCTTAGGAAAATTCAACTAATGTGAATCCAACTTAGGGTCAAAGTGTGTCAAAGAAATTTCTCGAAACAACATGAAGTACTTTCTATATGTCAAACAACTATGGCAGTACGGGCAAGGCCACGTGTACACAATGGCTAGTGTTTTATATTAATGCATTTATTTATCTTTATCTACACATAGATGGTGTGTCTGTGTGTGTGTGTGTGTGTGTATGTGTGTTATCTAACCATCAATCTATCTATGTCTAGCATTTCAATCAATACGCAATTTGAGCAACTGACTGATGATTCTGATGGAACACTCTCAGCAGACATTTGATACTATAACATATATATATACATTGTCCAGCAATTGATCAATGTAGGAGGAGCATATATATGTATATATGCTAGCAACACATATACATACATACATATAGATGCTATATCGATAAAAACTATCGTCTGCGAATGCATGTAAGAGTGAGGCCCAAATCTTAATTGACCGCATGGATATATCCGCTAGGCCTGTACACTTGCAGCACCACCAAGCAGCATCTTAGCAGCCTTCTTTCGTTCTTTTTGGCCCACAACAAAGAGCCGAAACCCCACTCACTCCGCACCCAATGTCTAATTAAGGCACATTAATATTTCAGCATTAACGACCTCGACGCTTTGTTTTTGTTTGCGTTTTGGCAGACTTCATATACTCATTGTAGGCATGCATGCCCCACCCCTCTCCTCTCCCCCTGCTTAGCAGTTGTAGCCACATACTAAAAATGCTGCTAAATAAATATTTGCCATGGAAATCATTTTGTGTTCCCGCTTTGCTGGCCTTTTTTCTGTTTTTTTTCTGTTTTTGTTTTTGGGCCGCTTGAAATATTCATAAACCCCAAAATGCGCATTCTTTGGGTGGTGTTGCGGTCGCTGCTTTTTATTGTTTATAAACAAATAATGGCCAGCTAATAAATAAATCACAATAATTCTTCTAGCAATCGTGCAAATAAAAGAGATTACCCATAATTGATTAAGCATTGATTTCCGCCCGAACCAAGGTTCCAAAAACACCAACACCTCAAGAGATCTGCAGGGGACGACACAACGATGCATCGTTCATCATCATCTGCTGCAACTTTGAGCCTGCGTGGGCTCAACAAAATATTGAGCAGGAAAATAAATCATTATGTAATTGCCATTCTAGAGGCCTCAGCAGCCAAACAAAATGTCGGCACGTGCAAGAACGCGAAGAATGTGAAAATGTGTGTTTACACAATTTACATACAGCCCGTTGCACCTCCTCTCTGTGTTACCTTCACACCCTCAGTCGTAATAAGAAAGATCTCATGGAAATGAATCACCAAAAGTTTGTTTAAATATCATAATCTGCCGTTGAATGTCCAAAGATCACAATAGAAGCAAAGAGGCCCAGCCAAATGTAGGAGTTGAATGTGTTATTGTTACTCTCTAATCTGTCTAATCTCTATTAAAGAAGCTCAGTAGAGACCTCCTTGGAGGTTTTGTCCTGTTTCGCATTCAAATCTTTGATGTCCCTTTGAAAGGCAGAAAGAAGGAGGAATCAGGATCAGAATGTGAAATCACATCATCTTCACTTTGTTACCTGGCATGACGATCTTCGATCTTCGCCCAAACAACATGGGCAACGACATAAGAAAGTTGGCCTCCGTGCAGGCCGTCCAACGGCAGGATCCGTTGGCCAATCATCTTGCCGCTCTCCTCATAGACCCCGAAACGCAGCACCGCCAGTTCGGGCAGCACCGCCTTGCGGAACACGAAGGCGTCCTCGTTGTAAACGGGATTGAGGCCATTGTTGGCCACCAGACGGGTGCGGAACTCCTTCTTTATGGTGTCCGAGGGCAGTCTGAACATGTGTGGTCTCTAAGCTGTTGTTTACCAGCCAGTTTGGTCTTTCGCCTCAAAAAGGCCAATTCTATATTGAATTTCTACTGAAAACTCAGCTTCACCATGAAGGAAGCTCTTGAATTTTCAAACCCCAAAGAAATCAGCTTAACAAACTATCGATTATATCGTTTAAGTTCCACCAAAAACTTGCATAAATTCCTAAATTTATGGCTACATTTAAGATCCGAATGGCCTTCCCCAATTGGCATCTATATCTAAACGTTTATTGTTGAATCGAACATCTTATCGCTAAAACTTTTAATCGCTGCGCAAATCCAATGTCTAAATGCTTAGTTTAATGTCTGCCCGTGTGCATGTGCGAGTGCGAGTGTGTGTGCGTGTGTGTGTGAGTGTTTGTTTGGTCGCCTAAGAGTCGGCTATGATTATTTGATTAAATGACAGCCACTAAGCTGATTACGTGCACGTAATGCAATCGCTTTGCACACGCACACCCAAGCACAATCCCATGCATTAGGTAATATCTATAGCTACTTCGCTCTCTTCCCCTTCCTCTTCCTCTTCCGCTCTCTCGTCTGACTCGCCTCTCACCTTGTGTCACCCTTTAACAACACGGCTAATCAAATACCAGAAACACAGCGTAACACAACGCAGCGCCAAAGCGCCAATTCATCCTCAGCCTCAGCTCGATGGCAAATTGTCGTCCAGCACTCCAGCGCGTTGCCCGTCAGTGTTCCTGTGTGTATCTGTGTGTGTACCGCCAGAGGCGCCTTGCACAGTGGTGCGAGTATCTGTTTATGAGAAATGCAGATTAAGCCTAAGAATGTCACATATATAGTCCTGTATAATATTACCTTGGGAAACGTAGACGAAACTATCTTTCGTAAGACTTCTGAGATCTTTGTGTTGAAACAGTCGAACGGATATACAGATAGACGGACGTACAGACGAAAAGACAGACGGACGAACAGCCGGGCAGACGGACATGGTTATATCGATTCCCCTTGCCATGCTATATCCTATATCAACTATACCATATAGCTGCCATAGAAATCCCAAATAGTATCGCGTTTAGAGAAAGAGCATAAACTATCCTTAGCCTACGTTCAGAATCAAAACAGCAGAATGTTGTCTCCGTCTCTCTCTCTCTCTCACTCCCAAAGCGCCACTGATATGGCACAACCTGTATATGTATGTATGTATGTGTGTGTATATGTATGTACAGATGTATTAAGGTTGCTTGAGCCTGCCGAGAACAATGCTGGACCTTCAAGAGAGTTATCCTTCCTTATTAAGAGAACACTTTTCTGCAATTCTGTCCTTCGCTATTGTTTCTTCTTTCTAAATCGAAGCCACTGTCATTGGCCACATGTTCTACACTGTTCCAGTTAAGGGTTATATATGCCCTAGATATACTCGTAGTGCTGGGGCACACCCACGTGGCCCTACAAGCGCCCATCCGCCATTTGTTAATTAATGCAATTCGAGTACCTGATGTTGTAATGCCCCTGCACTATGGAGACATACTTATGGGTACATATATATATCTATATATATACATATATTAGCACTCTCATATTGCAGAGGGAAATAGGGTTTCTGCGGTATTGTGGCAGGACAGAAAGGGGTTCTGCCATCGGGCTAATTTATGACATTTATATTTGTCATTGACACACAATTGATTGGGTTGCTGCGAGTGGGCAAGATGGGTTAAGTGGGTGGCCTGGTTGGGTGCTGCGTTGGTTATGTTGGATTGTATTATAGTTGGGTGTTAGATTCTTATCAAATGAATTCGAGTAGCTGCCTGAGTTTTGGGGCAACAGCTGTTGTTGTTGTATTTGGGGTTTAACAAGCATTTGGGACACGTCTGGGGCGGTGCCTGACAATTGTCACATGTCTGCATGTTGGTTGAGTGAGCGAGCGAGTGGGTGAGCGAGTGGTTTTCAAATGGCGGTGGCATGCTTTACCACATCTCAACGTGACTGATGATGATGATGATAATGATAACAATACAATAATAATAATGTTGTCGCAGGTCTCCATGCTCGAGCTACATCGAGATTTGAATGCTTCGAGGTGTTTCCAGATGCATCTTCAAACTTTTGAGTTAATCTAGAAATTGGGAAGTAGATTGTAGTGTAGATTGTAGTGTCTTCTTGGGGCTGCTTATCTTAGGGATAAGTAGGTGTGTGGTTGATGAGTTCATGCGTGCCTTTGTGTAGGCAATTAGTGAAGATCCTTTCAGTACTATATATGGATATATATATATTGGTATATGTATACTTCTCAACAAGAGTGTTTTCAGCTTTGGTAACTCTGAAATTAGCAAAGAAAACAGAATGATTTCAATTAGTAATAGTCTTAGTAGTAGTAGTAGTAGTAGTCTTAGTAGTTGTAGTAGTAGTAGTAGTAGTCTTAGTAGTTGTAGTAGTAGTAGTAGTAGTAGTCTTAGTAGTTGTAGTAGTTGTAGTAGTAGTAGTCTTAGTAGTTGTAGTAGTAGTAGTAGTAGTCTTAGTAGTTGTAGTAGTAGTACTAGTAGTAGTCTTAGTAGTTGTAGTAGTAGTACTAGTAGTAGTCTTAGTAGTTGTAGTAGAGCCCCCATGACCCATTCGGCCAGAGAAACAGGCTATCATTTGCTTCGCTCTGCTTCTTCCACAAAAAACTATCGACGGATTTACCTTGTCTTGGAATGCCCACACGGTCGGTTGCTGATTTGTTTCCGGCTCATACGCATATATCCATGATTTGTCACATGTCATGATTCTATACAGGTCTTTTCAAGCACCACGGTCGAACCTTCTTACACCAATCCATGCGAGCCTCTTTGTGAGCATTTGATAAGTTGTATGGTATCCAACGAGAGCAAAATCTTTCTACAACTAGAAGTGTTCATGCAAAATCGAATGTATTGAAGTGGAAGTAATATGCAAGGATGCCTCTATCTCACGATATGTCACATAACGATCTTGCATTATCAGTTAGATTCTGCAATTGCCGTATCGCACTAAAAGGAGACAATGTTGAGCAATAGATCGCCTTTTTTTCATAATGTTCGTACTTATCGGACCGCCCTCGCATATATTATGCCCCTAATCTCTTCCATGTCAAAATTCTCTCAATCGTTTTTGCACAATTCTTATACAATTGTTTATAATTGAATTATGAAACTTTTACCAGGAATCCTAAACCCTTTTCCCCTCCGCCCGCCTGCCCGCTGGCCAATGCACAACGCACATTGTTTATTCCATATGAAAAGGCTCGTGTTTGTTATTATAATCGGCTTAAAGATAAAATTGCCCCCGTCTCCAACTACAACAAAATGCACCCTTTCATGGCCTATAATTTGCCCAAGAGCAAAGCCATGCGGCTCCTGTTCCAGCTGCGCCAACCGTCCAACCAGTTGAGTGTCCAGTTTCCAGGGCTTTTGTTTGGACATGTCCAGAGTAGCGCCGCAATACAATGCGCTTAACAGCGCGGTTAAATGTTTACATCAAGGAGAAATATGAGCGGAGGCGCCGCCGCCAGAGGGAGAATGAAGCAGCAGCACCTCCATAATGCTGACGTTGCCAATGGGATGACAATAAGCGCCGCAAATGAAATAAACAGCAATTCTTTTTTTCTGCACTTTATACACTTTATGCACTTTTGTACTGCCAAGGGAGCAGTCTGCGGCGAATGGGGAAGGTGTGGGGGAACGCTGTACTTTTCCATAGAGTTTTCTTAAGCAAACATTTGTTGTGAATGCAATTTTTGAGCATGTAATTAACAACGCATTATCCAATTGGAATGATGGCCAGCGGCCAATATTCCACCCACACTGACACGAAAACACATGCATATGTAAACGAGTGTGCGTGCGTGTGTGCGTGTGTGTGTTGGTCATGTAATTAATCAGCTTAAAAGTATTTAAATTATATTACGCTTGTTGCTGATTAAAAAAAACGAAGGAGAAAATTGGAAAACAATTTTCGAATGCAGCGTCGGAAAACAAAAGCAAGATGAATTAATAATAGAAACGCAGAGTCTGCCTCGACTTGAGCATACCCTGTTTTGAGTAAATTTATATCCGTCCGTCTGTCCAACCGTCTGTTCGCCTATCCGTCTGTCTGTTCCAATACGGAGATCTCAGAAGTCTTAAGAGCTGCAGAGCCTAAATGTTTACCATAAGCTTCTTTTGTCTGCACGCTGGTTAATCTAGATGGGACAACCATATCATATAGCTCCCATATAACCGATTGTTCCGGAATGAACAATTAGGTGCATAACTTTACTGTTTTTCATCGAAATTCATCGTCTTGTAGCCCTTGTACCCACTGTATCCACTATGTCCACTGTATCCACCCTATCCACTGTGTCCACTGCATCCATTGCATCCACTGTATCTACTGTAGCCCCACACCCACCGACCAGATTTGATCTAGATCGGTTATATATTTACAATATGAACGGTATATAAGGTTCGGCAATCCTCTCTTGTTTTTTTTGTAATAGCGTAGAATGGCCGAACGCATTTGGCAGTGCCGAAGTTGCTTTTAAGACCGTCAATCGGTAGGCAACTTTTGCAAATTTCTGAATGATAGTTCAAGGTCTTATTATGTATTATCGGGCAGTGCATGCAAGAGAGAAGCACACTAATACTCTGGCCGTTAACGGCCCTCTCTTCATAGTAATCCTGCTTTTCAGCTTTTGTTTCTTCTTGCCTTACATGCTTTTTCTTCATTTGGTGTGGTATAGAGAAGCGTAGAGATACAGAGAGAGAGAGAGAGAAAGAGAGAGAGAGAGAAAGAGAGAGATGGAGAGGGAAGGAAAACCTTGCCAAGTTCTGGTTCTGGTTCTGGCAAGCGTGCAAGGAATTAATAACTTTGTTTTTTATGTAAACTTTTTGTTTGGCAGCTTTCTGTCTCTGCCGTTGGCAGTTTCAGACGCAGGAGCGGGGGGCGGGTATGGGTGTGGGTGTGGGTTTGACTGCGTTGCAGGTGGACTGTTGCTGCGGCTGTTTGTTGTGTATCTGGTGGTATGTCTACGTCGCATGCCTGTCCCTGACAATTCAATGCGGAC
Source organism: Hirtodrosophila duncani (assembly GCA_037043425.1). Lineage (NCBI taxonomy): Eukaryota > Metazoa > Arthropoda > Insecta > Diptera > Drosophilidae > Hirtodrosophila > Hirtodrosophila duncani. Next base: position 2,530,833 of record JBAMBM010000704.1, on the reverse strand, counting down.
CACTCGTGGTGATGATGATGCTGACCTAATTATGGCATCTTAGAGCAACAGCTCATATTTCCACCTGTTCCTTCCTTCTCTTTCTCTCTCTTTGTCTCTCTGTTTCTATCTCTCTCTCATATCATTCTATGGGTCAGTTGTCCCAATACATTTTATCTTTGCATTTGGAATTTGGAGCATCTGCGTCACACACGCCCCCAGCAACTCCCACTGCGTGCGACGTCATTGTTGACCTTAAGATTCCATTCCATCAAAGTTATAAACAGAAATCGGTAATGTTCATTGTCCTTCAGCGCGGTTTTGCCTGAGGTGGACATTTCGTGGAATCAAAACCCCAAACATCTGTTGTTGTTCCTCCATACACTTGCAGTGACTCGGCGGCAATTGGGCAAGCCGAATGAAGTTTAGCTTTCCTTTGAAACGAGAGCCAGGTAGCACAGACGATGACCACAACACACATGCGGTTAGCACATGTTTAACATGGAAATTATGGCAGAGCCCGACGTGTCCCTTCTCCACGGAAATTGCTGGAAATGACAAAGCATTGTATCGTCCGTTTGCCCTCAAATGTGGCCACGTCGGGTTGCCTTTGCTTTGGCTACATTCAAGTCAGGCTGCCTGAATTCCTAAAATACTTTAGTTCAAACTTATTTATGCCAAATGGGGTCGAAAACCTTCTCAGAGTACATATAAATTTGGATTTGCAGCTTGAAATTACAATTCCCTTTGCAGAGATATAAAATCTATGGGTAACAGAAGCTCACATACCCTTGCAGGTTCAGTTGAAATTCGGTCAGGTTCATTCCGATTCGGTCAGTCATATGTCATATGGGAGTCTCATCTTTTTTGCTTCTCTCTGAGCGAGACGTCTCACATTAAGAACTGCCACCAGCAACATCGTGCCTTTAACAATGCGACAAATAATCCAACGGTAAATCAAGAAAAGGAAGAAAGAGGCGGAGAGCTATACATAGCAACAATAGACTGACAATTATGTCAGGATCTACCACACATATATTTATAGAGAATCCAAAAAATCCAAAAACGATTGCTTAAAATCGATCAATTCTTGTTGAAACTTTTCAATATGGTCCTTGACCATATGCTTGCTCAAAGCTTGCGATGTTTTGAAGCCACGATGGCATTTGGGCGCTTGGCATTTGTATCGTCCCAAGCGCTGGAAGAAATTGCGCTTATAAGGGGCATTAACACCTAGGAGGCCTGACTTGGGCTTTCTAACTTGGTGTCCATTTGCCTTGTGCTGGAATTGCTTGCTGTTTGCCAAGCAAAGCTCTTCAAGGAACTGCTCCAGCCTGAATTGTTGCTTGGACAGCCCAGAGGATCCCATGTTGCTGTGAGAAGAGCAAAGGTGAAGGAGTTTGACATAGCCATGGGGACTGTACTTACTCTGAGAATGTGTTTAGCTGGAAGCAGTTGTTGGCCTGCTTCTGAACGCCTTGAATGGGAATCGATTCTGGTTCCCCAAAGCCTGTGCCGAAGCCAGCAGAGTTCTCCTGGGTTGGAACCTTAGTATCATCCATTTTTTGAGATTTACGTGAATTTAGGGTTTGCTTAAAGGGAAATGAACTGTGAATTTTAATTGAATTTAAACTGTTTGAATGATGGATTAATATTGTGAGGGGAAAATATGCGCCTGCTTGATCAAATATGAATGTATTTATATATATGTATATGCTTCAACAACCATTATAACAGGGGCACAATACAGCAATATCTCTTATTCATTTGCCATTCTCCTACATGAGAGTATGAGCAGCTTACAGCAAAAATTTCAACTCCATCGCTCCAAAACTGAGAGACTAGTTCGCATACAAAGAGACGGACATGGCAATATCGACTCGGCATGTCAGGCTGATCAAGAATATATACACTTTATGGGGTCACAGATGCTTATTTCTATGCGTTACATAGATATCTAACCTCTATAAGAGTATAATGAGAACCGTGAGACTACTTGAGGGCAATGTTTGACGCTGTTTAAGCGAAATTCAAAAGAGTTTCTGCGTGGTTTCGTGTCCGTCGACGAAACATGGAACCACTGATACACACCAGAAGCCAAGGAACAGTCAAAACAGTGGACTTCCCCCGTGCTCCAAAGAGTCCTGAGTGTGTTCTATAGCGTCGGAGAAGGGCCCTTCTGCCTTTCTGGGCAGATTCGCCGCCGAATTGCAGAAAAACGGCCTCATTTGGCGAAGGAAAAATTGCTCTTTCACCTTGACAAAGCACCTTCTTATCCTCCACCGTGGCCACAACTAAATTAATAGGAGGAGGAAAAGGAATAGTCCTATATTGCAGACCTCGACAGACAGTTAAAGAAGTTGGAGCATCGCTGAGTCAAGTGTATCGAGCGAAAAGGAGACTATGTTGAGACTATGTGGGACCGCCCTCGTATAATATGCGATTATGACAATTTCCTTGGCATTATATAACTTAAGGTCTATTTCATTTATAGTCATTTCAATATCATATTCAGAACTTACTAGATGTCCAAGAAATAGCTCGAAAAATCTAAAAAAATAAACACTTGAATTTATAGGTTCATTTGTAAACCCTAGAACGAAGATGAAGAAAACTTCAAGGGCTACTAGGTTGATTTCCTTTTTAAAGAGTTTTTGGGGAGTTTTGTATTTCCAGCCGTGAGCTGAATGCCACACCCGATTTCAAAGAGCTTCAAAAACTAAGTAATATATCTATAAATCATCTGTACACACTTTGCATTTAAATAATTAGTTTCTGCGTCGTTTGAGGTGTAAATCGCTAGAAATCTATGGAGAGAAGGCAGCGATATCTGAATGCGAAGCGAAAACTCACAGCAAAGGTTTGGGCAGCTGCATCTGTTCTTCTTCCTCCTCTTTTTCTGATCAATCGCTCGGGCTCTCAAGCGCCTGCAGCATTCCCAAACTTGACTTTCGATACAATGTTGAATTTTGTCATCGAAGGAATCAGTCGCCTGCACTTGCATTTGGCTCCACAGTCGCAGATAAAAGTGAGGGGCCATCTCGGACTTGGCATCAGTCAGTCATCAAACACCACGCGGTGCACACGTGTCCAGCCAAATAATTTCGAAAATAAATAAATAAATAATAAATCGGCGAAGGCAATGTCGAGCGGAAACGCATTCAACAAGATGGTGGAGCATGTTATGCTTCTTTGTGAAATACCAGCAGATCGGGCCAAACGTTATGTGGAGTGCTCCAGATGCAACTTGCATGAGGCCGTTGCCATGTTCCTCGACGAGGAGATAGCCAAAACGAGATCCAAGAGCCAGAGTGCTGCATCCTCATGCTCAACTCAAGATGTGGATATGGCGGAAGTGCCTTCAACATCTTCTCGTGCTGCTGCTGCTGCTGCTAAGCCATATCAGGTGCTCCGTGCCGAGACACTGGAAGTGGCGCGTAACTTGGCCATGGTCAGCCAGAAGTCGTTGCTGGTGGTAGTTCTACCCATTAATCATGAGTCACAGGCCATCCTCAATCGCGTCTGGGCCAACCAGGAGCTCAAGCAAGTGGTGCGCAGCAGCTTAGAGCTTTGGCAACTGGACACTAACAGCCAGGAGGGACGCCGATTTGTGTCCTTTTACCACTGCTTCTCCTTCCCCTACCTCTGCATTTTGGACCCTCGAACTGGGGAGGAGATTTGGAGGTGTACTCATATGAACAGTGATGTGGTCTTGCAGCACCTGAAGCAGTTTGTGCAGGAGTTTCCAGATCTGAAGTCGATCAGTGAGAAGCGTATGGGCTCCATATGTTTCACCTGCAAGCGCCCCTACCGTCAATTCAACCAGCTGTCTCCAACCTGGCCAAACAAGCGAGTCCGGCGCACTGGTGCACAGGATGAACCGATAGCTTCAACATCTAGCGCCAGCGGTGACTCTTCGATGGAATCAGCCCAGTCCCAGCTCACATCATTGAAGATACACTATCCGAATGCTGCGGGAAAGAAGCAGATCATCGAGCAGTTTTGGCCCTCGGACACCAAGGTGCCTACTTTGCAGAGTTATGTAGGGTTTCTGATGTCAGATTTGCCCCACAATGGGTACACACTGATCTGCGATTTGCCGCGCCTCAAATTGGATGAACGCTACAGTGGGTATACCTTGATGGAGGCCGGATTGCATCCATCGGCCACTATTCATATCAGCTTGAATTGAATTTGTCAAAATTGTTATAGCTTATAGAATCATAAGTTGGGTTTACATTTTTCATCAAATCAGTGCAGTGCAGGAGATCGAAGATCGAAGATCGAAGATCTTATGGATCGTCAGTTCTTTAAAATGAATCTGAATACGAACAAGCCACAACAAAAAGAGAAAAAGAGAATGAAAGGTTCAGATTCATATTGGGTAAACAGCTGAGTAATGCGGGGGCTTAGCACGGCGATCATGTTTTGAGGTTTCAAAAGCCAAAAGGATATCATATAGAATGAGAAACAGAAGAGACAAAGAGAAGATAGAGGCAAAGTGAAAGAAGAGTGAGACTAGATAGATGGAAGAAGTGAAGTGAGAGAAAGCATTCTTCTGAGCATTCAGAAAAGCTTTCTGTGGAGATTAAAGTAACACATGTCCGTCTGTCCATCCGTCTGTCCGTCTGTCTGTTTCAACACAGATCGCAGAAGTCTTAAAAGCTACAGAGCTTAAATTTTCCACTGTAGCCACATGCCCGCCGACCTTAGATTTAAGATGCTTTTCGAATTCATATGGCTATTATGTTTAGTTAAAGCAAACCATTTTATAATAATACTAATAATAATACTAATAATAATACTAATAATAATACTAATAATAATACTAATATATATAATGCTAATTGACCATTTTGTAATATCTTTTACACACATTAAACTGCTTCTACGCCCAAAGTGCTAATATTGTTCGTTAATCATTCGTAGCCTTATCTGAGCAGTCTCACAGCCGCACCAGACAGTGGCACAGAGAATATTCTCTGGTTTCTCTCATGTTGTTAATGTAGAATTTCAAGTTTCAAGCGAATGCACCATATAGGCCTTCACTAAACTCAAGAACTAACTCAAGATCTTTGCAGTTCTTTAGTCTATATCATGCAGCTGTCCTTGAGGCGGTTGGGCAAAGAATTGGTTATCCTTTGGTTAGCTCTCCTTTCTTGTTTTTCTCACTGTCCGCTAATCCTTTTATATTTACATTCCACATGGGCTTCCTTATTACTTTCCTCCGGCCTGCGGATTGATTGCTCATCGAAAACAATTTTCCACATTTGCATTTATAATTAACTTTTCTCGCCCAGCGACTTTTAATCAAGGCTATATAGATCGTCCTACATATAATCAAAGACCAATCCGCACACACACTCCCACACTCCCACAACCACGTATGCGTATCAAGTATTCAGAATGCGTATACGCACCGTTTGACCAGTGGCCATGTCCTCGTTGGGCTTTACATAGCCTGTACTTTGCATAGTTATTTCGCTCGAAAAATTCAATTCAATTAAAACCTCATTAGGTATAATTGTGTACGGCAATCGATAAATTGTCTATTAGATGCGGCTCGCCATGTCCTGGCTCTGTCTCTGTTGCTGTTGCTGTCGCTGTCGCTGTCCTGCCCTGGGCTGAGCTGAGCTGAGTGCTCACTTAGCAAGTGCCTTCAACAACTGAATGTCCTTCGTGCCCATATAAACATAAGTGAACATTTTACGACCACAACGAAATTATCGACAAATTAGTATAAAATGCTTTATGTCCTTGCTGGCGATGGCTGCCAGCCTTAGTACACCTTAGGAGGACCACAGCGCTGAGCCAACCAAAAGGAAAACCCTTGTCAAACACGAAAACACGCACAATTTTCTTCCTTTGCACCAACAAAAAAAAAAAAAAAAAAAAACAAAAAAGAGAGAAGAAGCACAATTTTTATATACAAGAAAAGGGCAGATTTTTTGGGGTGCTCAGTTGTTGTTGTTGTTGTTGTTACTAAGGAAGCATGCTTATTGTCATATATTTAATATGCACAATTTCATGAAAGCAACAAGAACAAAGGGCATAAACTTTTTCCCACTGATGATGATGATGATGTATTGTTTTGATTCGGGAGTAGGAAGGTTTTCGAAGAAAAACCGATGCTAAAAATAAACCGCGCCTGGCTACGTGCCTTCTTTAATGAAATCACAACGCAGTTTTTCCAACCTATCATCGACCGAACCACCCGCCCTCCCTTTGTCTGGGCCTGGCCTACACTAAGAAAAACAATGAGACCAAAGAATTCCTTCTGAAATCAGGCCAAATGGTTCTCAAAACAAGAAAGGAAGGTTCACTTCGGGTAACCGAACCTTCTATACCCTTGCAGAGCAATAAAGAGGGACGAAAACTTAAACGTGTTTCCTTCAGCTGTAGCAATAGGCAGCGAAGTAATCTTCTGTCTAATTACCTTCATATATTTTGGGCGTGCAAACACACAAACTTTTCTATACATACATACAAAACATACGCATTCCAAGAATTCTGTTTGTGAGTGAGGGAGACAGAGCACAGAGCTACAGATATATGCTATAGTAGTCCGATCTTGCAGCAAAAGAAAGCATACGGCGAAATTACTAGTCGCAAGCTTCAAAAATGAGAGAGTAGTTCGCATAGAAACAGACAAACATGGCTCTATCGACTCGGCTTGTTATGCTGATCAAGAATATATATATACTTTATGGGGTCGTAGATGCTTCCTTCTATGCATGATACATATCGTGAGAAAACTATAATACCCTCGGCAAGGGTATAATGATATCAAACGTTTGTTTATACAAGACCAAACGATTCTGAAAATTATACCAAATGGTTCTGTAAATTAACCCAAAACGTTGTTAAAGTAAGACCAAACGAGGTCCCAAAACCTTCTAATTTTTCGTTGAGCTGCTTAAATGTTCTTAAAATGATACCAAAACATTGTTGAAATGAGCCCAAATTTTTCTTGAAGTGTTCCCAAGACAATTAATTTCATAGAGAAATGAGACCAAATCATCCACTGTCGTTCATGGTCTAAGAAAAACCTCACTGCTGTGAAAGAAAATGTTGGTTTTGTGCATTTGTTTCTTAGTGTACCCGCTGCCCTCCCCCCCATCACTTGGTAAGGCAAACCGTCAGCGCTCAAGGCTCGTCTTTTGATGAAATGCAAAATGTTGAAGTGCAAACGGAGCATCGCAGGAACAGCAACGGGCATGTTATAGGTGTACTTGGTCATGCCCAAAATTCATTGGAGAATGCTTGTAAATACAAGTATGTTTGTGGCTTCCGTTCAACCATTATACACATAGTTCTCATTGATTTCAGGGGATTTACGATGTGGGCAGGCAGGAGCACTTGGCGAATTAGAAGCGGTCAGTGCTGCAGTCATCGATTATTTTTAGACACAATTGCAGCACATGCGGCTGGATCGGATCGATTTTCTCGGGAACGATCGCCAGTCCAATGTTTAATCACTTCAGCGTGTCGAACATTTGGCTGTGCGCAAAACATATATTCGGAATTCATCGATGGCTTTCAACCGTTAAAGGTGAATGCAAGGGTATACAGATGGATGCATCTGGATGAGTGTGGGATTAACAATAGGTTGAAGCAATATGGTGGATGCATTCAGTCAGGCAAATGAGGTTTTTCAAAGACTTCAAAGCTAGTAAAAAGAAAGACACCCAAATTGCACCATCTCTCTCTTTCTCTCTGTGTTTGGTCTCTTCTGTTGGAAATCTTGTCTTCAGTCAACATTGCCATTAAGGACCATTAAGGACCATTACCTATAAAGCACACCAAACAATGAGTTGTTTTGCAACCAACAATGATTCCTTTATCTCTCATAGATCCTCCCTCCTCACTTCAATTGCTCAAATTTTATTTGACCCTTATCAATGTCTACTTCTATAACTGGTTTATGATTTTCCATAAAAATTTAGACAATTTAATGGGTATTCAATGGCAAATTTAACTAAGTACAAATGACAATTCAAAGGTTGCCTAAAACTTCAAGGCTGACATCAACAATATTAAATTGGACGGACAAGAGAATCCTCTATTTACTCTCGACTCAAACCAGCAGTAACAAGTTGCCGAACGCTCCTCCTTCTCTGTGTTTTTGGGAAGTGACTTAATGGTTCTTAGCATGAAATGTTTCCTATAAATGCGAACGAACATTCATGAAACGGCAAGCAGCAGTAAGCTATCTTCGTTGAAAAACGTTGACCAATGAATGTTTAATTTGTAGGCACAAAAATTACATTACTTAGACAGAGGGGTAGCATATTTTTCGGGGATTAGAGGAACCCTTTTCATGGCCAAACTAAACCAAACCAATCCAAGTTTCAGCCACAATTTCAAAAACCTCCTTGAAAGGGTCACACGCATTCGTTTGTTATCTGTGACTGTGGCTTAAGTGTGAACATAGCTTACGTGTAAAAGAGGCGCCGACACTCGAACCGGCATCAGGATGTGGACACACAGAGTGTTTGTGTGTGTGTGTTTGAGTGTGTGTGTTGTTTTTTTTTTCAACTCCCGGACGCAAATCGACCGGCTGTCGAATTTCTTTCTTTCATATTTTTTCTTGCTGGCGCTGTTGCTCAAAATGGCTGGACCACGCCCCTGGGCGTTTGGTTATTGTTGGTGTGGTGGAGGCGGGGGTGCTCTGAGTTCTTTCACGTTTACTTTTTCTTTTTGTTTTTGTTTTACTTGTATTTTCGTTCACTTTGTTGTTGGTTTTCGTTTAACTTCTTTTGACAGTTGCTGACAGTTTTGTTTGAAGGATGGCCTTCGCCTTCGCCTTCACTAGGTTTGAATCGACCCCGACCCCAACCCCGACGCCGAGTCCAAGTCCGAGCCGGCACGGTGCGATTTTGATTTTGTTAAGCTGCCCACAGCCACGCCCACTGTGCGTGACACCATAGGCAGGGTTGAGGGTTGATGTAGGTCTTGAGGTTGAATCTGTTGGTTGCCTGTGGATGTCTTCCGGCTTTCTTTAGTTTTTGCTTTTCGTATTTGTTTCGCAAACGCCTTTGCATATCACGTAGATGATTTGAGTCGGGGCAGCGCTAAGAAGAGCTGGTAGGGACAGAAAAGGGTTAGTCTCCCATTGACAATCAGCTGATGCTGATAACTGCAAACACTAAAACCCACAGCCAAAATACTATAAACCAGACAAGAACAAGAATAAGAACTCTATGCAAATATAAAAATACAAAATCTCAGCACATTTTGCAAATATATATTACTTGAACTTGATATATATATATATATATATATATATATATATATATATATATATAGACATTTTAGAGTTTGCTTCCGTTTTGCCATAAACAAATAGCATTGCGGAATTGAGCCCATGCTCCGTTTCATTTGGGAAATTTATAGACGCCCAGGGTGTCGAGACATAAACAATTCTTCTGCATAAGAAAAGCCTGATAACACTCTGTTGCTAAGAGCAAGCTTTTTATGCCTCACACAAAAGGGTATCTTGGCTTTGTCATGAACTTGAAATTCAACGCTAAAGAAGTCTTTATCGAATATGTATACCGATATATTGACATATGCTTAGATATGTGCATAGCTATATATTGAGCTAAAGATATATGTATATCGATATATTGAATTATCGATACATGTGTATTGTCTCGATATATTCAGTTGTGGATATATACACATATCGATATATTGAATTATCGATATATGTATAGCGATTTTTTGCGCCCAGGCCAACGCCCAGGTCAAACAACAATAGGTAGAACACAAGACTGAGCTAATTGCGTAGGAGCTCAAGTGCTATCAAAATCGAGGTAAAATGTTGTATGACCAATCACGCTCTGCTGGCTGTTTTAGCTTTAAATTTGCAGTTTTGTCACATGGCTTTGGGCTACAAAGTTACACAAAAGATGTGGGGTTTGTGGCTTGGAACTAACTTTTGGTACGTGTCGGTGGCAGTGGCTTCATGGCAACATATTTCATGTAATAGTAGAAACACCCCCTCGTTCTCTGAGCATTGGGGGTCTAAATGCCATGGCAAAGGCTTAGGTAGCTTTCCGATCTGCTTCTTCATTTGATCGACAGCTTTGTCATTCGCTCGGGCTCTCGGGTCTGTAACTTTCACAAGCTTGGCTTCCGATACGAAGTTCCATATTGTCATCGAGGAGACAACCGAGGAATCAATCGCACTGGCATAGATAAAAGTAGGGGCCTTGGGGATTTAGCATCAGTCATTCATTAAACACCAGTCGATGCACACGTGTCCATTTCAATCATTTTGAGAATAAGTCGGTGAAGTTATACCAGAGACCAGCAATGTCGAGTGGAAACGCATTTAAAGAGATGGTGGAGCATGTTATGCATCTCTGTGAAATACCAGCAGATCGGGCTGAACGTTATGTGGAGGGATCCAGATGCAACTTGCAGGGAGCCGTTGCCATGTTCCTCGACGAGGAGATAGCTAAGACGATGGCCACTGAGAGAGCCGAGGGGGCTGCTAGACCATCAACAAGTTCTTATGCTGTTGATGATGAGCCGTATACGATACTCCGTGCCGAGACTCTGGGAGTTGCGCGTAACTTGGCCATGGTCAGCCGGAGGCCTTTGCTGGTGGTTGTTCGACAAATCAGTCGGGAGTGTCCAACTACAATTAGTGCCTTCTGGGCGAATCCGGAGATTCGACAAATGGTGCGGAGTAGCCTAGAGGTTTGGCAACTGGACTCTAACAGCCGGGAGGGATGCCGATTTGTGTCCATTTATCGCTGCTTCACTTTCCCCTACTTCTGCATTTTGGACCCTCGAACTGGGGAGGAGATTTGGAGGTGCACTCATATCAACACTGATGTGGTGTTGCAGCATCTCAAGCAGTTTGTGCAGGAATATCCTGATCTGGATTCGATCGGCAATGCACGCCTGGGCTCCATATGTTTCACTTGCAGACGGCCCTTCCTTCAGTTTGAAGAACTCACCCCAACCTGGCCAGCCAAGCGTGCCAGGCGCGTCGCTGTGCGGAATACTGGGCTGATAGCTCCGATATCGAGTGCGACCTGTGGCCCATCCACAGCCCAGTCCCACTTTGGGCTGACAACGTTGAAGATACACTATCCCAATGCATCGGGAAACAAGCAGATCATCGAGCATCGTTGGCCCTCGGACACCAAGTTGTTCAGTCTGCAGAGCTATGCCGGTTATTTGGTGTCGGATTTACCCCACAATGGGTACGGGTACTCGCTGGTATGTGTTATGCCGCGCCTCAATTTGGATGCTCAGCACAGTGGGTACACTTTCATGGAGGCCGGATTGCATCCATCGGCCACTTTCCATATCAGCTTGAATTGAATTTCGTTTGCTAAGTGAAACTGGAATTGACTTACAGCATCGTATGTTGGCTATAAATTTTTCATCAAAACAATGTCGTGCAGGAGATCGAAGAAGAAGAAGGAACGTCAGCAGAGCGATAGGTTCTTCAAAATCAATCTGAGACAATGAAAACTTCAGGTGCATATTGGGTAAACAGGAGAGTAACGTGCAGCTAGATTGCAGCTAGAGCAAAATGGATAATAGGAGAAGAGTAATTATAGAGAGAAGAATGTTTAAGGAAAAGAAGGAAGAGAAGAAAATGGAGCACGGTGAGAGAGCCAAAAAGATATGGTCAGAGGAAAATAAAGACAGATCGAGAGAGAGAGAGAAGTTAGAGAGAAGAATGAAAGGAGAAGAATGCATTTATGAAATTAACATTGAAAATTAATTTCATTTTAAAATGTTAATATTAATTTAGAAATTTTTATTATACACCCATTTTTTTAACAATTTTGTAGAACATTTTTCCAAGCATTTATAATTTAAATAAATATTAAAATACAAATTTAAATAAATATCATATTATATATATGATTGTGATTGTGATTGTGTCTTCCTAGTTATGATTATACATTTTTGTCAATTGTAAAAAGAGCTGTGAAGCAAGGACTCTTGTTGCACCTTTCAAGGACACGAAATTGCCGCTGCTTTGCGTTTCAAAGGAAATCTCATAAAATTACGCGTTGACGTCTTTCGTAAGAAATCATCAGGTCATTTGAGACCTTGCCATATGGCCATTGCCAATTGCATAAACATAAAATGAATTCTCGGTATTCGCTTTGCTTGACTTCTCCGATACTTAGAAGTTTTCTTTCTTGTTTTTCATGGAAACTTAACAACGTTTGAAGCTTATACCCGACACCGTTATATAAGTCTGTTCATGTTAAATATAAAACTCTTTCTTCTGACTGACTGAGGTCAAACGGAAATGATTAGGATGTTGAATTTTACACAAGGTCTAGGCCCGCATCAAGAAACTATCGCCATTCAGTTTTGACAGTGCACTTATATCGGCCAGGGGAAGATCGACTGCTATATACTGGTATAGAAAAACTAATATATCGATAATTATCGATATACATTGTTTTCTAAAAATGCTTAAAATGTAGTAATATCGCCCAACAGAAGGTAAAAGATTATTAGATCGATATATGAATATATGATATATCGATATATATCGTTTGGGAAGAATATTAATCGATGTAGATGTCGATTATTGTTTTGAACAAACCGAAGAACAGACACAGACGGACAATGCGGCTGTTGATGCTGATCGAAAATATATGGACACAATTTCCATATAATCTTTACATTTGCGAAGCACATTTTTCAAGGGAAACAAAAACTCAGCCCCTACAAAGTCGGCTCCGGCTGCAATGGCTAGCATACATATATATAAATATTTATATAACTAAGTTATGCCGAATGCGTTTCCATTTCCAGTTAATTTGTTTGGGGTTTTTACATCAACATTTCCTTGAAATATGCAACGTGCCTCGTGCATGAGAGACATGTATTTACTTACATTTGTATATGTGCGCGTGTGTGAGTGTGTGTGTGTGTGTGAGTCTGTGTATGCTTAATTATTTATGCTGAAGCTCTCTTATAGCCTTCAGGCTATTATTTCATAACAAAATTGCAACGTGCCGGCAAAAGTATGCAATGATTTTTATTTCCTTTATATTTAGACAACTTTGACATTTGAAACTGCAGCCCACACACACACACACACACACACACACACACACACACACACACACACACACACACACACGCATACGCACTCACACAGAGACAGATAGCCATTTACAACTTGATAAGTCATTTGGTATGATTTCCTGCATTTGTTTGTTGTTTCACCTTCACACCCCTCCCACCACCACTTCGTCAGCCTTGAGAGTCATATAGTGTGTAGCTGTTGTTGCTGCCCAGCAGACATTTTGCAAACATTTATCTTATCAGCTATAGAGGATTGAAGCTTAAACCCCCTTCAAATAGACCAACTCGGCTGTCCTTCTTGATGTGGCAAGTCAAAGACTTTGACAAATATCTGAAGGATTCTGTGCATATGCTGCTGCTTGGTTGAGTTTTATCTCAGTTTGCATATAATTATTCTTTTGGTTTTGCAGTTTGTTTATAAAACAAAGAAAGTGAATGTGAATTCTTGGCTCCATTTCATGGTTGTCTCCTTTGGGGTTGGTCCTTGTTGTGGTTGTTGTTTTCTTGGCCTGTGATTGATGTAATTGGTTTAAGCGCAGCGTTTGATTGATGAACCGTTTGATTGACCCCGGGTCACTAAATTGAACTGAACTGAATTGAACTAAATTGAACTGGCAACAATTTTTGATAGATGCCTGCCGCCTGCCGCCTGCCTCCCTGCCTGCCGCCTGTGTGTGAGTGAGTGAGTGAGTGACTTATGGTATGCCCTTCGAGGTCAAACTTTGAACCTTCCGAAACAGTTAAGGCCACCAACAGGAGGCAGGAGACTGAGGGCAGGGTCACACAGCTGGGAAAGGCAATGGCAATGGCAAGGGCAAGGGCAAGGGCAAGGGCTGGCTGTAACAGGAAGCGCTTGTCGCCATCACCAATGCACAGTGGTTTTCTCATTTCAATTTCCTGTGTATTTGTTCTTTGAAATATTTTTGAGAAATATATATTTTCTTTGCTTTGTTGTTGTTATCAAGAAAATTGATACTCGAGAGCAAGTTCTTGGTATTTCACTTTATAAAAGCTATCTGAAAGCGCATTTTCATTCTCAAGAAATTATAAGGCGGCAAGTTCTACAGAAATGTTCCTAAGAATAGTTTTTAATTAACACAAAATCTCAGAAAACGTTCATCTAGTTTTACATAATTTGATATGCAATCAAATGCTTTTAGTAGCTGTTAAAACTGCTGGCCACTATGACCACCCACATTTCGTATGGGACATTAACAGAGTGTGGGCAAATTATGAACATAATGAAAATAATAACAGTGGGTAGGTCAGCATACTCAGACTGTGCACAGAGTGACCTTACTGCTGCAATTAGATTTAACAGGCTGTAGTAATTACGCTAACATACTGTTTTCCACTTAGCATTTCACTAAGTGAAGCCGAAGCCTCTGTTATGGTTTTCTGTAACTTTTTACTGATATTCCCAAAGTGATCGAAATTAATGACTTCAAATCAGCTTTTTGCCAGGAAGATGTGTTGGTTTAACCTACGGTGACGGTGACGGTGACGGTGCTGGTGCCATCGCCCATTGAATCCTTCATTCTTCAATATTTCATGGACGAGGGAACACAGGCATTTCCATCTACCCATCTTCTTCTACATCTTCTGGCACACACACAATCACTGTTGCGGCATACAAATTGTAGCTCTAGCTCGCTCTCTCTCTACCTGCGGCTCATCAAATATTTAAATGGCAATTTCACAAATCTCGCAAATTCAATTTCGCAAATGTAATGGCCACAGCAGCAACAACAACAACAACAACAACAATAAGCAAATACATAAGAACAACAACAACAACAACCAGAGTTTAAAAAATATATTTGAAAAAAAAGAGAAAAAAATCGAATGCCTGCTAATTGCATTAGTATTATGAGATTTACCAATAAGCCGTGCACTTGCACGCGCGTGTTGTGCCTAGCACCCCATCGCACATCTGGCATGACACCATACTCACCCCCCTCTTCCCCCCTCCCATACAAAAAGGAACCTCTCCCACATACTTAAACCTTGTCTGGCTAAGAAGTTTTTATGGCCGCAAAGTATGCAATAATAAATTGAGCAATTGTCGTTGGCAGCAGCAAGTGAGGGTAGCCGATGAAGGGGTGTGTGAGCGGTGTGCGGGGTAAAGGTTTATCAAGCGTAGCAGGGGGGGGGCTGTGCGTGTGTATGTTTGTAAGTTCATGGCTGGCATGTAATGAGCATATTTGTAGCATACTTGTGGGCGTACGTGCGGGCGCCCCCGTGTATGTGTGTGTGTGTGTGTTGCGGCATCCTTAGAGACAAAGTTTATGCAAGTTATTTTATTTGCAGCCCTGTGACCCCCCTAGAATTTTGCCTTTCAAGTTTTTGGCAATATATTGACACAGGTGTTGAGGCGTGGCCTTTGGGAGCAGAAACAGCATAGTCACAGGCAGTCACCGGCAGACATGTGAAAGAGTATCATCCTGAACAGGATATGGCTGGGAAACCTACTACTACAGGGAGAGAGAGAGAGAGAGAGAGAGAGAGGAAAACGAAGGCTTGATAGATGGCAGTTCTAGCAGCTCGATCATATGAAACAAGACCTGCTCTGGACAAATAAAGCCAAGAATCACCTTGGAGTTCCTGCTCAGACTATCGAGAGGCTTGCAACTGTGAATAGGAGAGGATTCAGCAGCTCACAGTGGAAGAGTGTATATAAAACTCATTTAGGCTCAACGCACAGGGCAAACAGAAATAGCTCGGACGCAATAAAGTAAGAATCCGTTTTTACCAAACTCCAACTGCAGGTGGCTTAAAATCGTTGTCAAAGTTAGTATGATCTATGATCCATTGCTAAAGTGGGGCACTCCATCTCTCTCTCTTTCTCTCTCCCCCTCTTCGTCATGTCCTTAGTTTATTTTTTGTGCAGTCGCGTGCGGCGAAAAAGTTCAAAAGTGCAAAGAGCGTAAATTCATTAAACGTTCGACGAGCGTGAAAGTATTTTTTGACACACAGCACTCTGAAATCATATCCGCTGCTCACACACACACACACACACACACGCGTGCACACAGAAGGAAACTGACAAATTCTAATAAAGCGCTGACTGCTCTCTCTCTCTCTCTGCCCCTCTCTGTCTCTCGCACATTTCGTCAGACAGTTGCCTAACGAGCTTTAAGTTGAACAATGAGCGAAAATTTTGCAGCTCATTGAATTTGAAGTCATGTGAAAGCGCGCGCACACACACACATGCAAACACCGTTGAAATCTTTTTGCTGCCAAAAATCTCAAACAACAACAACAACAACAGAAATACCATCAAGCAATCAGTCAGTCAGTGAGTCAGCCAGTCACAGAGGCGTGGCAATTGTTGCTTAAAGCCTATAAATGTCACAAGCGATTTTTCTGCCTGCCATTTTTCTTCTTTTTCCTTTTCCTTTCTCACTTTTTTGTTCGTCTTTTTTTTTTGGGTAACATGCAAATAATAGCAGAATGAAAACGCAAATGAGCGAGTGAGTAGGTTAAAGGCAAACCCCGAAACAGATTGAGAAGCCAACAAAAGCAAAGTAAAAATACCAACAGGGAAGAAGGCAGAGAACCAGTTCAAGTGGAAGCAAAGGAAGTGCCAAAAGAAGAGTATTTTGTTGCCCAGAAATTTGATATTTATATTAGTTATTGATACGATTTGGTTGGGATAGAATAAGGAATTATACATATATAGATTCCACGGCTATTTTGTGTGATTTGTTGGCCATCAGCAGGCCACTGTGGCATCTTCGTTTACAGAATGTTTCATCATGCTTAGGCTGAATTCCGCCGGAGTGACTGAATTTGTCAATCAATATCAGTTCTTTTTGTGGTTAATCAAATTAGAGGGCGGCATTTGGTTATCACCATAATGTGATGGCGTCATATACTATAGTTTAAAACACTATATATAAACTACTATAGTATAGTAAACTATACATAGTATACTATAGTACAGTATATATAGTATATAGTACAGTAAACTGCATATAGTATACTATAGTATAGAAATTCTATAGTAAAACCACAGCTTACTATAGTATAGTAAACTATATTTAACATACTATAGTATAGTAAAGTATATACAGTATACTATAGAACAGTGTTTCTATAGTAAAAGCATAGTTTACTATAGTATAGTAAACTACATGTAACATACTATAGTACAGTAAATTATATATATTATATAGTATACCATATAGTACAGTAAACTGTATAAAGTATACTATAGTATAGTGATTCCATAGTAAAACCATAGCTAACTATAGTATAGTATACCATAATACAGTAAACTGTATATAGTATACTATAGAGTACAGTAAACTGTATATAGTAAACTGTATAGTACAGCAAACTGTGTATAGTATACTATATAGTGCAGTAAACTATGTAGTTTATTGTAGCATATTGAATACTATACTATATATAGTATAGTGTACTACATACAGTATTCTTTACTATAGATAGTTCGCTTTGAGTGCGCCACCATTACGTAGCAAATAGTCATTATCATAGCTTAGACAGTCGCACACCATCATCTTGACTATCATCCAAAACAGTCGAGAGGGAAACCAGCAGCGACCTATGCCATGTGTCTATGCCCGTGTACAATTCACGGAGAACTTGTTGGCAACTGATAAGGACATGGAATACGTCATTATAATATAGCCAAACCACGGACGCTTTACTTCTTCATTAGAAAGTTACAAATATTCTCCGAAAAGCAGCCCCTCAAGTGGCTGAGTCCGTCCTCTGCTTTGTTGTTGTGGTTGTTGTGTTGAAGGCCAACAAAATTCAAAACTCAGCCATTATGGCGCTTTCGTCAGCAGCAACGGCAACGACAACGACAACGGCAACATCATCATCAGCAATGTGGCAATGAGGTGGCAGGTGCGGGCCACAGGGTTACACGAGGTCCAAAAGGAAGCCCTCAAAGTGCTCACCGGCAATGGCATTGGCGATGGCGATGGCTCTGGCGCTGGCTCTGGCTCTGGCACTGGCATTGGCCATGTGAATGGAAATGGAAATGTCTA
Source organism: Hirtodrosophila duncani (assembly GCA_037043425.1). Classification (NCBI taxonomy): domain Eukaryota; kingdom Metazoa; phylum Arthropoda; class Insecta; order Diptera; family Drosophilidae; genus Hirtodrosophila; species Hirtodrosophila duncani. Next base: position 2,512,750 of record JBAMBM010000704.1, on the reverse strand, counting down.
ATGGCATTAGTGTCGTTGCCGTTGTCTATTGGGTTTTCTTTTCTCTGTCTGTTGCTTTTTCTTCATCTTTTTCTGCTGCTCTTCTGACTTGTTGTGCTTTCATGTTGTTTTTCCTTGTGTTGTTATTTGTTGCAAGCAGTTGGCATTTGTTTAGTGTGGCAGGTGATTTAGTTGTGTTTTGAGTGCCGTTCACGGTGCCACAAATCCGTAGAAATCTGTTTAACCAAGCGATATCTCAACAATCAGTGGGCAAATTGTACTACAAGAGTCTGCTGTTTGGATTGCAAATTCAGTTAAAGTTGCTGTTAAAGCCAGCTGAAGGTAAATACATATTTGCAATGGATCCGTAGCCAGGATACCGGGAACAGCCGGCAGCTGCCACTGCAGTTGGGGGCTATAAAGCGTTAATTAGGTTTGGGTCAGTGTCGGGAAGGGATTAGCTGGTAAATGCACCAGAGCTCATAAACTGCAGCTGTCTGAAGACACGTGTTGCCAATTACAACGGATTTTATTTTAGATAAAACGGAAAGGACACAATTAAGAGCTTAGAGTTGGGTTAGGTGAGAGCTTAAGGTGAAACAGAAGGCGGCTGGCGGCTGGCGGCTGGCTGGCAGCTTGTTCTCTGACTCTCTGACTGTGTGGGTGCTGGTGTACTGGGTTTGGCTCAAATGATTAACTAGTTGGGGTATAAGGACATGCCCAGACTTGCTAAGGTCTGATATATCTGGAGTCATATTTTCGAAGTTTTGAAATTTCAATGAATTTCAGTTTTCAGACAATTATTTACCATATAAATATACAATTTAGCTCTTCCTCGCTCTATTTGGCTTGGTAAAGTTTGCTTCTCTCATTACCTAATAAACATATGCTTCGATTACTCTGAAACCACTTTAGTGAAAGGCTGATTGAAGCCTTAAATTTGACGAATATTTCAATTGATACCCTATCAAAAGTTGCAAATTTGGAAGAGAATCGCTTAGAAATGTCTGTCTTATTAACTGCTAGGCAGTAGGATTTCTTCCAATAAAAGATTTTCAAACGGGTCCTTTTGCGGCCTAAAGAGCGATTCTCAAATGTAAACGAAACTTACATTGCCGCAAACTGAGCATCTCAAGATTATATCTCTGCTGTTGTCGAAAGTTGTACCATATAAAATCTGACTTAAGTTCCCAAAACGATATGAAAAACCAGGCTTTTCCCTCAAGGGACTAATATATTGAAAATGTTTGCTGGGTAAATACACATACTATTCACTGCTTCAATGTAAGCCAAACATTCAATTGTTGACTTTGTGGCCGCATAGTATTCATATGCACACAGACCGCACAGTGATCGAAACTGTCCAAAAATTAGGCAAATTGAAATTGTTTAATTTCGATATTTGATATATATAAATAGCCAATATTGCAGATATATTACTTTTGATCGATTTTTATATCCATAGTTGATCAGCTGGGAGCCAAGATTAAAAAAAAAAAAACATATTCTGATACTTTACAAGGAGTCTACATACCAAATTTGGTCTCTCTAGCTCTTATAGTCTCCGAGATCTCGATGTTCATACGGACGGACAGACGGACACGGCTAGACCGACTCGGCTGCTGATGCTGATTAAGAATATATATACTTAATGGGGTCGGAGCCGCTTCCTTTTGGCCGTATATTCGTTTAATCTACTAGAGTACAAGTGCAAATATCAAAATTCTAGTTATTTCTTGCCAGATGGGCGTTTTCAACCACTGTGGGGCGCCTGCAAGTATGCAGCATTTTATCTGTTTTTCTATGTGTTTGTGTGCAAAGAAGCCAGAAACTAGACAGACCATAACCAAGCACCAAAGACCAACAGCTTAAACAGAGCATGAATATACACATATATATATATATATATATATATATATATATATAGAAACTAACACCATTTACTTTGCCCGATTTTCATATTCCTCCTCTTTCTCTCTTTCGCAGGTCAACCTCAACTCGTAAGAACACCAAAAAAAGTATTGAATTACAAAAGTGAAGCTTAAAAATAGAAGAGAAATTATCAACGACAACGTCAACGTCAACATTAAAAGCAACAATTACTTCAATTAGTGAACAAATGACACATTTTCTAGGAACAACCCACATTGTGACCTACAATAAATGCAATTGTAAATAACACAGACATCAATGAATACTAAAAATAGTCAACAACAACAACAATAACAATAACAACAACAACACAACATATACTACTATACAAACATATTCATAGGAAACCAAAGAAGCCAAATATTATCCAAGTGCCAGAGAGTACAGCTCCAGTTCAACGAAATCAACACCAAAATATAAACATAGTACGATCGCTTATGAATCAACTATATATATAGACTATATATGCAAATCCATTATATATAGTTTATGTACACGTATATGTGTCTATTTGGTATTGCCAGGAAACGGCAAACGATATATATCCGCATCAAATACTAAGGCAACATGACTAAGAAGTACGAATTTGACTGGATAATTCCGGTGCCGCCGGAGCTAACCACCGGCTGTGTCTTTGATCGTTGGTTCGAGAACGAGAAGGAGACAAAGGAGAATGACTTTGAGCGCGATGCGTTGTTCAAGGTGGATGAATATGGTTTCTTTCTCTATTGGAAGAGCGAGGGGCGGGTAAGTAGCTATCAAATATAATATGATATATGGCGGTGTTTGAGTGAGCGACGGTGTGAGTTGTTGAGTGAGTATGGCTATACATTGAGTGTCAATAAAAGCAGGGGTGATTCTGCTTCTGCCAGAAGTATCTGATCGCCATAGCTCTCCCACTTATCATAGTTCTCTTTGCTTACAACGTCAGCTTGCCATTGCGGCAAGGCCCCCTTTCATTATAGTACGTTTTCCAAAGACTTGTAATTAGTTTCCCTAAGTTTTATTCATTTGCATTAAGCTAAAATTATCTAATTCCAATGATTCCAGTGTAATTTATCTAAATACTAACTTTCTTGGCGAAGTTGACGCACTTTCAGGTGGAATTATTAAGCACAGCTTCTTATTGCTCATTATTTGCCTTGCCAAATGTGTCTATAATCAAACTTCCATTGCTAAAGTATATATATTAGTGATCAGCATGACTAGGGGAATCGATATAACCATGTCCATCTGTCCTTCCGTCTGTTTCAACACAAAGATCTCAGAAGTTTTTAAAGCTACAGCGCTGAAAGTTTGAGTTAAGATTGAGTTTCATCCAGATCGGACAACTATATCATATAGCTCCCATATAACCGATCCAAATGAACCCAAATTCGGTTTGTCCCCATTTGAGGAGACCTCACGTCTGCTGGTCTATATGCCAGGCGGTTCTTGATACGAACTGGGCTTCCTTGATTGTATGAAATCGCTAGCTACAAGTCAAAGTTTTCCCAAAAACAGACAGCTGCCCTGTCAAATGCCTTATCCCAATTGCATTGCAAATGTCAACGAGATGATAAAGTTGTCCAAACCAGGCAGCCATCACGTATGGATGCTCTAAACAGATCTTTCATAAACACCTGCTATTCTCTGCATTCAAAAGTTTCACTCACATAAACTTGGACTGTTCCTGAAACTCCTCCTCTTATGGCCGCACCTCAACTTTGGCCTAAGGTTTTGCTGTTGGCCAAAACATTCTCCTCCATATTATGCATCTCTCTAGTTTTTATCTATAGTTGAGATTCTATCAGTCAGTCTGACAGTTCTGAGAAATCATCATGCACTTTATGTCTTAAGCAAGCGCGCACAAAAGTATGCTATGGCTTATATGGCTGTGCGAGAAGTGTGACAAACTCTTGTCTATTGAGATTTTATAGTTGATTGTGTTTATGATTGCGATTGTGATTGCCTTGATTTGTGCTCTTGACTTTCAATATTCTTCTCCCCCATTATTTATTGTATTTATTATGACTATTATTATTCTCATTCTCATTGTTGTTGTTGTTGTTGTTTTTTTTGACAGGATGGCGACGTCATTGAGCTGTGTCAAGTGAGCGACATTCGCGCTGGCGGCACCCCAAAGGTGAGTACATCTACATCTACATCTACCTCACCTACCTCTACCTATATATATATACCTAAATATATATCTTGACATTATGGAAACCAATCAAATTCAAAGTCTCGCAGCATCGCAAGGCATCGAGGCGCAAAATTGTTTATGGCGGCGCTCGGCATGACATTTTGTTGTTTTCTCGGTTTTGCGCACACGGCGAACGGCTTGAGCTGATGTTTCATGAAAATAGATGATTGACAGCACAGCATAAACAAGCAGCTTTAGCCGTCGTTGCCCGGGTTCAACTTTTGTATCCTTCTAGCTAAGTTATCCTGCAACTATAAAGTCAAGTCAGCCACCAGAGTGTGATTTTCATGGCGATTTTGATCCACTTGAAGTAGGAATTTGGCCAGGACGGACGCTTAGTGCGCGCCTTAGCCATTAGCTCTAACTTGCTCGACAATTTCTGCAGCAGCCTGGCTATTGCCGTTGGTACTGTGTGTTGTTCTCTGGTCAGGCAGAACAAATAGTTTTATATGGCTTTAAGATGTTTTTTGTCGCAGGCAGAGAGACAGAGAGAGTGAGGGAAAGAGTTGGCTCCCCCATAACCTTGCAGAATATTGCATTAATCAAAATAGACATGCAGCAGCAGCAGCAGCAGCAGCATTTGGCCACCAGAGGGAGCCACTGCACAAAACAAAACAACAAAAAAAAAAGAACGAAAAAAAATAATGGAAATGATAAATGAGTGAGCGCCGCCACGTAGAGTCAACTAATGTTCAGACCATAACGCCCACGTCAGATAAAAAGTCACTTTGATTGCTTTTTATATTTATTTTGATGTTTTCATTTTCCATTTTGCCATTTTGCCATTTTTTTTGTCATGCCAAACGTTGCGAATGTGCATTAACTTAATTTGAATTTGAATTCAAACTGACACTCTAGGGAGAAGCTCTTTAATTTGCATCCAAATAGTGAAAAGCGAAACAAATAGCTTCCACTTCTGCCATGGATTCATCAAATTTACCAATCACAATCATAATCGTAGCAAATGAGAATGCTATAGTCGATATTCCGACTATAAGATAGTCGTACTCAGCATTTACAATCTGGTAACTCTAGCTCTTATGGTCTCCGACATCTAGGTGTTCATACGGAGGGAATCCGAGCCGCTTCCTTCTGCTGCTTGCATACACTTGCCCGAATACGATATACTCGTTTGCTCTGCTAGAGTACGAGTATAAAAACTGACTCTTCCGACTAAAAACAATTGAGAGCAAAAGTGACACAATGAGATATGCGTCAGTTAATGCACACACACACACACTCACACACACTCACATCATGCTGGAATTGCATAGGGCATCAGTTTCTATATTAGTGTCTCCTTTTCCTTCTCCCCCTCTCACTCTCCCTGTGTATGCCCTGGTCCTAAAGGAAGAAGATCTGAGCGAAGCCACGGAACTTGTAAATTGAAATCAGTCGATTGTTTTCAAGCAAAGCAACAGAAAATGTGATGGCCATGGCTTAGGCAAATGCATTTTCACCCAGTTAAAGTAATTATAACAGCATTTTCTCACATTTTCCGTCTCTCAAATGATTCGCATCAAGAGCAACCAATGCATTATCTATATGTGCTTAACATAATATCAGCAGTGTTTATTAACCATGATCAAAGGTGATAAATAGTAGGGATAACATCAGTGTGTCTTCCGAAAGATGAACGAAGTATCACCACGTGGCATGCATATATATAAACGCGATCCGTTCATACCCGTCTATATAGCTGCATGCCATTGTGCGCTGTGGAGAAAAGGGAAAATTCGAAATTAGAACTAGAAAAGTTGCTTAAAAATGGGTATAGAAATTGATATCAAAAAGTCAGATAATGGCAGAGATCTACTTACTTTGTGTCGCTGTTGTAGTGTTGTTGTTGGAGTGTCTTGCTGGGCCACGCTGTTGTTAATCTGCGGTGTCTTCGAAGAGTCCTGGGGCCGAACATTGTCGATCTCGTCTTCATGGATGTGAACTGGTGGGGGGAAGAAATGCATGTGGGAGTGACATTTGCAGGAAGCTTGCAATATGTTTGTCAACTCACAGAGAAACAGTCTGTGCACAGTTCTTCTTTTGTATAGGGAAGTGTGCCTTGATTGATGTGTTTACATTTGATTTGCAGGATTTTGTATGTCAATAGGTTTGATGACGATGGCTTGGGGCTGTGGGTGCGGGCTGTTGGAACAAGATAAATACAAGTTATCATGAAATCGGCATCCGAATTTCAATCCAAATGCAATTGCAATTAATAGTTACCGATATTCCTATTGGTGTTGGTGTTGCTGTATTTTGAGCTGTTTTCGTGTCATCGATTTTCCTGTTTCTTGGACTGCTACGAAAATCGACAGTGAGAAAGAGGAGGCGCAATTAGGATAAACATTTGCAGGCAGTTTGAATGTCGACTTACAGATGTGGCTTTGGCTATGAGTGTATATTGATCGCATCAGTGTTTCATGGTGAACGGATTTCCACAGGACATGGAATCTATATATGAGATTCAAGTGGGGAGAAGACTTGGACTTGAATTCGCTTGGAATTAAAAGTCAGAATTGCAATTAATAATTACCAAGTTGTTGTTGCTGCTGTTTGTTTCTTGACTTAGAGGAATTTCCATGTCCTGGGGGTGTGGTAGTGTCTGGCATCCTGTCTTCGTAACATCCTCCTGGCATTAAACAACAACAACGACTGCAAGAAGCAAGGAGGAGGAGGAGGAGGAGGAGAATGTGTCAATATTAGCACAAACAATCGGAGTTGCAATTTGAAGCAGCTGTTGTTGTTGTTGTCTTACAGAATTGTATAATCCCTTGATATTTGCAAATCAGGAAAAACTATTGTATATTTGTACTTAATGTGTGCGAACGTTTGTATGTTTGTAGCAGAACCCGAAACGTGTGTATAAAGTTTCACTTAAATTTTGTCACATTTTTCCAAATTTTCTGTAGTTTTTTATTCACATTTTTCTTTGGACCATATTTCCAGGTGTGTTCTGGATCAGGTCTCGTGTTGAACTGAACTTTTCTCTAGCTGCCCTTCAAGGCCCAACAATTTGAGCAGTGACATTTCAAGGCAAAGGCTACTAAGATATCAAATTTAATAATTTTCTAGAATTGATGGAATTCTGGAAATTTCATCACAAACCAAATGAATGCAAAATGGAGTTGGCATATCCTTGATGATTTGAAGGGAATGACACAATTTGATGATGCTGATGGAATCTTGTTAATGAGCTTAACATAGTGCGATCCCAGTTGAGTCTCTTAGCTGATGAATAAGGCGAAACATATATATATTTATATATATAAATGACATCAGATATAAATCTATATACTCGCATGAGCTACTGCAATCTTACTTAAACGTGTCATAGTCGTTGGTCAGTTGCTGCTCCCTCCCTCCTTCTCTGCCTAGCACCTGTCTGTGGACGGAGTTTAGTGCTTTACCTGGTTGATGGTGCCGCTCCGCGTTGACATAGAGCGGTCCATTAAAGAGAGAGGGCGTGCGAAATAAAAATTGCAAAAAAAAAAAGAAAAGGAAAATGCAGATATAAACCTTTGCCGGCATTTGGGTGGCCATTAGATGCGGCGCCTCCTGCAGAGGCAAAGCCATGCATAGCAAGTTATGGCCCTGGCTATAGAGCCCATAGCCCCGGGCTTAGCTAACAGCCACAGCCACGTGTTTATGTGCTGACCAGGGAAGCGGCGGAAAGGGGGGTCGGGTAAAGGTCCTTGTCTATGTCTAGTCAGTTGCCTACTGGCTTGGCTCCTGGCCGGCCTGCTTTTGCTTCTGCTTTTGCTGCTGTTTCTGCCTGAGTTTTAGTGGCGCTGACGCCACTGATGCAGTCATCCAATAGAAATACACACACACACACACACATATATGTACATATATGTGAAGTGCATTTAAATTAGTGATGAAAGCGTTTTACTGTTATGTGCTTTCCTAATGTCGTACATTAAACTTGGCCTCTTCTCTGTGCGCTCGTTCTTAGGAAAGACCTGTTCCACGAAATGATTCAATTCAGCAAACAATGCACAAATGCCATTTCAAATGCCTGTCTGTGTGTGTGTGTTAGTGTGTGTGTGTGCTTGCGTCACAAGCTTGTGCAATCATTAGATATGCAAACATTTTCCAAAGCTGCACTTATTTCACTTTCACCAACTTGGATGGTTTCCTTGTTAGAATTGAGCCATGAATGCGCCACGGCAGCCCCATTTTCAACGACTACTTTGCTGAATAGGCGAATGATGGGGGACGGGAAGGGGGTAGTATCCCGTCTAGAGTTTTCATACAAATCTCTCTATCAAGGCAAGTGTCCCACAGACACAGAAAGCAATCAAGAGCCGCAAATTTTAAGTTTGAGCTTTATTTCTTTATATACAATTTGATCTTAAGATAACCCTAGATTATAACGTAGCCTCCTCCTAAGTAGCGAGAGTTTTTATGAGCCTCCTCCTAAGCCTCCTCCTGTTGATCTATGTTTATTGTTATGATAATGTGGTCTTCAATGGGTTTTTGTTGCTGTCTCGCAGAAGTTTCTGTGGTATTCCAGAAGTTTTTCTTTGGAGTGGTGTTGATAAATGTATCGATATATACCGATATCAATATGTAATCGTCTATCGCTATATATATGTATCGATAACTTAAGCTATCGATGTAAATATAATGATATCTAACTATATCAATGACTCAATATATCGATATACATATATCGAAAATTCAATATTTCGATATAAATATATCGATAACTCAATATATAGATAACTCAATATATCACTATACATATATCGAAATATTATATCGATAATACAATATCGTTATAAAATGTCGATAATTCAATATCGATCTACAATGTCGATAATTTAATATCTATATCATAAATCGATAATTCAATAATGATATCGTATATTGAGTACGAGTATCTTATAGTATCTTATATATCGACTATAGCGTTCTTACTTGCTTTAGTTGTTAACAATTACGCGTTGAATAACGTGATCAAATGCATAGTGCAATTGTGCTCTAAAGTAGACAATTGACAATTGTCTATTCTTGCGCTTAGATGTTTATAGTCTGTGGCTTTTGTACGGATGGAAATTCCCGCTCGCTTCTCGTTGACAATAACGCTCTCGCCGTTCTCACGTTTTTAGAATTATGTTTGTCTGGTGAATTAGTTGGAATAGGTCTTGAGTGTCTTGTGGATTCTCTTTTCACCAAATTCATTCATTAAGCTTTTCATTGAGGTAAAAATGTGCCTCATCAGAGTTAACTGTAAAATAGACGTTACAAATCCCGAATGTTTTGCAAAGCCTGAACATGATTCAGGATCAAAAACATTAAACTTAACTAAGTAAGAGATGGTAATAGAGTTGCCTTATCCCATCAATTGAGGTCAGATTGTATGGTTCTTCTTAGAAAGACTAAAAGTCCTCTATGCACTCAAATGTATGACAAATGCTTACACACGCATGATCGTTGGTTGCTTCTTAAACATTGATGACGTTTAATGCGCTCTATTTGCATGCCTTATTCTCATTGGTTTAAGCCATGACAAAATGTTTGCTCCATTCTCTATTATCCATTATCTATGGACAGAGTGGATGGCTCTCTAAGCACATTTTAAGTGGAATTTTTACTTCTCCCCCCTCTCTTTCTCTCTCTCTCTCTCACCTGATTGGCAACCCATTAAAATGTATGCCAAAGCTGGCTGCAAATCTCAATTAGGCTCAAAAGATTCTACTCTAATAAATTCGCACACACACTCACACACACACATGGATGGCGGCCATAAATTCCATTTAAGAGACACACACACACTCAAACACTCACACAATCCAATGCCAATCTGTCATGTGTGGCGTTTGAAAGGCAATACAAGTGGGCGTGGCTGTGGAAGCAATAAATCGAGAGAAGCCGCCGGACTTGCAGGCCAAAAGCAAAAGCAAAAAAACCAAAAGCAAAAACGCTACAGTCGAGCCTGCTCGACAGTAAAATACCCTGTACCTATATCATATAGCAGACCAATGCAGATAAAATTTGGTGGAAATGCCCCAAAATGGATACAATCCGAGTTTCGAGTGAATCCAATGAAAAGCTAAAATGTTGATTCTGAGAAAATCGATTATAAGGGAGCCATATGATATAGTTGCCCGTTCCAGATGAAATTTAGTCAGCTTACGTAGACGCCCCTAGGACACATAAACCTCCAATTTCGGCAAATTCTAAAGAAAAATCAAAGAGCTTTGAGATAAAAACACAAAAATGTGCGATGAGTTTGTATGGGGGCGTGGCAAAGAGAGTGAAATAAACGTGATCTGCCTACCTATACATAGAAAATATAAATCCTGTTACATCATTGCAACAATTTGAATATACCCTAGTGCCATAGGTACAGGGTATAACCAGTAAGAATGCTGTAGTCGAGCTCCGACTATAAGATACTCGTAATCAGACCACTTTCTGTGGACAAAACCGATTTGAAAGTCTTTAACTTAATGAATTGTTACTACAATTCCATCTACTTATCATCAACTGCATAACTTAAAGTTGCTGCAACTTGTGGGTAAGCATCCTGCAACATGTTTACAACACAATTTGGCTCGCAGCAACAATGTGGATTTCAGATCTAACTACATTCCTTTTGACAGCCACATGATTACAACCCAGCAGAATGCAGTCTCTCTCTCTCTCATGGCACGATAGCATGGCATCTCAATGCACGATATGTGTGTGTGTGTATTAATACGATATACTCGTTTGGTCTGCTAGAGTACGGGTATAAAAACTGACTCTTCCGACTAAAAACAATTGAGAGCAAAAGTGACACATTGAGATATGCGTCAGTTAATGCACACACACACACACACACTCACATCATGCTGGAATTGCATAGGGCATCAGTTTCTATATTAGTGTCTCCTTCTCCCTCTCCCCCTCTCACCCTCCCTGTGTATGCCCTGGTCCTAAAGGAAGAAGAGCTGAGCGAAGCCACGGAACTTGTAAATTGAAATCAGTCGATTGTTTTTAAGCAAAGCAACAGAAAATGTGATGGCCATGGCTTAGGCAAATGCATTTTCACCCAGTTAAAGTAATTATAACAGCATTTTCTCACATTTTCGGTCTCTCAAATGATTCGCATCAAGAGCAACCAATGCATTATCTATATGTGCTTAACATAATATCAGCAGTGTTTATTAACCATGATGAAAGGTGATAAATAGTAGGGATAACATCAGTGTGTCTTCCGAAAGATGAACGAAGTATCACCACGTGGCATGCATATATATAAACGCGATCCGTTCATACCCGTCTATATAGCTGCATGCCATTGTGCGCTGTGGAGAAAAGGGAAAATTCGAAATTAGAACTAGAAAAGTAGCTTAAAAATGGGTATAGAAATTGATATCAAAAAGTCGGATAATGGCAGAGATCTACTTACTTTGTGTCGCTGTTGTAGTGTTGTTGTTGGAGTGTCTTGCTGGGCCACGCTGTTGTTAATCTGCGGTGTCTTCGAAGAGTCCTGGGGCCGAACATTGTCGATCTCGTCTTCATGGATGTGAACTGGTGGGGGGAAGAAATGCATGTGGGAGTGACATTTGCAGGAAGCTTGCAATATGTTTGTCAACTCACAGAGAAACAGTCTGTGCACAGTTCTTCTTTTGTATAGGGAAGTGTGCCTTGATTGATGTGTTTACATTTGATTTGCAGGATTTTATATGTCAATAGGTTTGATGACGATGGCTTGGGGCTGTGGGTGCGGGCTGTTGGAACAAGATAAATACAAATTATCATGAAATCGGCATCCGAATTTCAATCCAAATGCAATTGCAATTAATAGTTACCGATATTCCTATTGGTGTTGGTGTTGCTGTGTTTTGAGCTGTTTTCGTGTCATCGATTTTCCTGTTTCTTGGACTGCTACGAAAATCGACAGTGAGAAAGAGGAGGCGCAATTAGGATAAACATTTGCAGGCAGTTTGAATGTCGACTTACAGATGTGGCTTTGACTATGAGTGTATATTGATCGCATCAGTGTTTCATGGTGAACGGATTTCCACAGGACATGGAATCTATATATGAGATTCAAGTGGGGAGAAGACTTGGACTTGAATTCACTTGGAATTAAAAGTCGGAATTGCAATTAATAATTACCAAGTTGTTGTCGCTGCTGTTTGTTTCTTGACTTAGAGGAATTTCCATGTCCTGGGGGTGTGGTAGTGTCTGGCATCCTGTCTTCGTAACATCCTCCTGGCATTAAACAACAACAACGACTGCAAGGAGCAAGGAGGAGGAGGAGGAGAATGTGTCAATATTAGCACAAACAATCGCAGTTGCAATTTGAAGCTGCTGTTGTTGTTGTTGTCTTACAGAATTGTATAATCCCTTGATATTTGCAAATCAGGAAAAACTATTGTATATTTGTACTTAATGTGTGCGAACGTTTGTATGTTTGTAGCGGAACCCGAAACGTGTGTATAAAGTTTCACTTAAATTTTGTCACATTTTTCCAAATTTTCTGTAGTTTTTTTTCACATTTTTCTTTGGACCATATTTCCAGGTGTGTTCTGGATCAGGTCTCGTGTTGAACTGAACTTTTCTCTAGCTGCCCTTCAAGGCCCAACAATTTGAGCAGTGACATTTCAAGGCAAAGGCTACTAAGCTTCGTTGTTTCTGCTCTCATATGATTTGACTCTATTGATCCTAATTGATCCTTTTTACTATTATCCTTACATAATATGACCTCACATATTATGTAAGGACAATAAGGAGAACAGTAATAGGGATCAATTAGTGGCCTAAAGCACAAATGCAACTCCTTGACAACAGCAGAGTCTCATCCCTGCCTGACTCATACTGCTTCCGGCTCTGAGTATCAGATGAGGAAAAATGGGTTCAATTAAAATGGTAATAAAATGTTAAACATGGAAATGAAAAACTCAACTGCACAACTGAGACGAAGAAAAGCTGCAAGAAATGGCAGGAAAAATACAAAAAAAAAGATAGAAAAATCAAAGGCAAAAGCGGAAAACGAAAAACTTTATGCTACAACTTTTCCGAACTAAGCAAATTTGACAAAAATCAACACAAAAGTAGTAGATGGAAAGAATGGAAAGGAAAAGAAATGCAGAACTTGCTAGAGTGTGTGTGTGTGTGCACGAGTGTTCCTGTGTGTGTGTGTGTGTGTGTGTTTGCCAGTGTGGGTCTGGGTCTGGGTCTCAGACTTCAGTCTCTGTGTGTGCTGCCATCATTTTAACTGTTTGGCAATCAATATTAAATCAGTAAAGTGACAAACACACACACACAAAGATACACACACACACATTCACACACACACGCACACACAATGAGCCATTAAAAGTTGCCACGTTTCCCTTTTATATTCGTTTTCTTACGCTTTGTGCCAAATAAAGGGCCAAAGAGCAGAGCAGAGCGCGCTGGCAAAAGAAAAGCCAAACAAATATTGAAAAATTGTAGCTTACACTTGCAGTTACACATTTGACAGTTGTTGCTATTGTTGTCCAAAATGTACAACAATAATATCAACATCAATTTAACAACAACAACAACAACAGCAACAGCAACAACAACAGGAAGCAGCACCAGCAACAGCATCAAGAAAACAATATAAAACCAATAAGGAAAATGGCAAAAGTTTTATAACAATTGCTTCACAATTTGTATTTTTTGGGCTACTCTTCGCCCTCTTCTCTTTTTCCCTCTTCTTTGCGTTTTCGTGTGCACTTTACTTGCTTTCTTCTATATATAATTTCATTTCGCTGACTTATTAAAAACACTTGAAAGTGTGCAAGCTGAATGCAAAAGTTTCCCTTCACTTCAATTTCTGACATTTGATATTGTTTTCATGCTGAATTTTGGCAGAGCCGTGGGGATATAAGCGACGGTTTCAAAGGGTCGTTGCCTTTTTTCAATGCTATTGTTTATTATTTGCAACATATTATCTATTTGTGTACTTTGAGATTCCCTTTATTGATGTCAATTAAACTTGACATCAATATTGTGCCTCGTGTGTCTCCTGTTTAGGTTGGGAAGAACCCTAGAAAATAGTTTGGGGTGCTCCTAAAGCCTGCCAAAATGTTGTGTAGCTGTTGCATTGATTCATTCATCTTCCACTTGTCTGACACCAGCACCACCATCTTGTTCTACTACGGACATCCAGTTCCTTATCAAGACGGACGGAAGTTTGCAACGCACAGAAGGAAGGAACCGCCTGATCAAGAATTTTATGCCCTGGCATAATTGCCTTATCATCAGCGAACTTAGCCATCATCATCTCATCCGCAGCCTTATTCCACCTTTCATTCGAGACTGTATAAAATAGGTCATAGGCCCTGACAATTAGCTAACTTTGGCTATATCTGATTGCCTCCAATCAAGTTTTCCAGCTTCTAACTTAATCTTCTGCCTGATTTACAGTCCATTTTCCTTTTGAAATATAATTTTTTTCGCATTTGATGATGATGTTGAATATTGTAGATTTAATTGAACATTTCACAATTTGCTAAAAACAATTAACAAAAGAGAGAAAAAATGCATTTGCATTTTGTTCAAATATTTATTATTCTATTTTTTTGCTTTTGTTTTTTTGCAATTGAAAATGCGAATGCAATTTTTATGTGTATTCATTTTTGTGTGCAAAGCGATTTATTTGTTTTGGAAATCATTTTCGTGTTGTTCAACATTTTCTAGAGAAGCACACACTCACACACACGCACACGCACACCACTCACACCTCTCAGCTCGTCTGGATGTGTTTTGATGCATTTATTGCATTGGCATTTCATATATGGTATATAAATGCCTGGCATTGCCTGGGTTCGCTGTAGATGGATGACTTTATTTTTATAGAAATTCTATCTCGTTTCCTCATATCACCAAAGTATCTGCATAGTGCGGCTCACTAACGCCATCTGCATTGAAATTATACAAAGACAGCCTTCAGAGTGTGATTTGTCTTGAGTGGATGGTTGTCTACATACAAACCTTGACCTCGATTTTGATGAACTCCAATTAGACTCCAATTTCCTAACAAAATCTGTAAGAAAGTGTGAAACTTTCATTATCCTAGCTATTGCTGTTTGATCTGTGCATTGTTCCTCAGTCTGAACAAAAATGGTTTTATATGGATATCGATTAATACTATATAGCCTTACTTATGACCTTTGAATTCATCATTCATTTTTGCAAGACACTTACACACGTCTCTCTGCATCTTTTCCCCCTTTTCTTGCTGTTTCTTGTACCAAATTTGTTCGCTGTTCTTCGGTCTGAACAAAGAGCTTTATATATATATATATATATATATATATATATAGATTAATACTAAGGCCTTATGATTCATCATTCATGTTCTATTGTTTCTATCAAGACAATTCCACACGGCTTTATGCATTTTCCACATTTTCTTTTTGCTATTTCTTGTACCAAATTTTCTTTTGCAATGGCAAACGTCGGGCATCGCGGGGCTAGGGGCATCATCACAACAGACTTGTTCAGGTTGTCGATAGATAAACACATGTGCAACGAAATGAATGCTGTCTGCGGGGCGTATGCGTAATGTGAATGAATAAATGATTGGCTCTGGCTATGTGTAGGTGTGTGTGGTGTGTATTGTGTGCTTGTGCATGTGTGTGTGTGAGTGATTGTTTATAAATATACCACAAAAGATGAAAGACTTATGAAGGAAGGTGTAGGTTAAATCAACCGCATAATTCCTTTATTTATTAACTGCACGCCGGATCGGACTCGGACTCGTCTCGAAACGCTACAGCTGAGATGCATGGGGCGAAATATTTGAAGTTGGCTGCTACGTCATGTCGTAGATCTCTTACTCTTACTTCGGATTTGGACACCGCCTGGAACTATGCTGTTTTTCTGCCCATGTTGTGGTAACCTATTGAGCCTTGTGGAGGACACATACGGCGTTGCCTACCGCTTCACTTGCAACACTTGTCCCTATATATAAGAGTCTACCAGAGGCTCAGAGCCTGTAGCTATCAAAGAGAACCTAAGAGCACTGCACTCATTTGGAATGAAACCCTTGGGTGATCTTGATCGCCTTGGAAACAGCTTAGTTGTAATATGAAACAAGAAAAGAAAGCTAGCGTCGGCTTGCCTAAGCTTATATACCATTTACATTGTAAATATATAACCGATCTAGATCAAATGTGGTCGGTGGGCGTGGGGCTACAGTGGATACAAGACAAATTTGTTGCGAACAATCGCTTCTACGGTAGCTATATGATATAATTGTCCGTTCTTGATCAGATCAGACGAGTGGACGTGGGACCTCCTTATTTAACATTGCTTTATACAATGTAAAACCATTTACAGTTCATTATATCTGGTTTCAATCGGGAGTAAAGCGACGATTTCTCTGTATCTCTCAACTTACGCTTTGGCTAATTGAAAGGCAACGTTTAAGTTTTCGGCAATGATGAAAATGAATGCAAAGTGTCTGTCCCTGTGTGTGTGTGAAAGAGACATATCAACTTAACAGAGCTGTTAGCTTTGCTGTTAATGCATATTTATGGTGTGGCCAGACTAAGAATAAGATTGTGATCTTGTATCTTTGCTTTGCTTTGCCTTTTCAGGACCCAAAGATACTGGATAAGGTAACCAAAAAGAATGGCACGAATATACAGGAGCTGGATAAACGTTCGTTGACAATTTGCTCGAATACGGATTACATCAATATAACATATCATCATGTTATATGTCCCGATGCAAATACAGCCAAGGTATGTTCATAAATATTTAAGTGTTTTTATCCACATTTATGGATAGATCGATAACTCGCCGCATTAGTTAAGCTAAGACGCTGAGCCGCGCTATGCCTCCCTCCTTCATATCACAAGCATATATACCTTTCTCTATTTATAGATCTGGCTAAACGGCATACGAAAAATAACCCATAATGTCAAAGCGATTAATATATGTCCCATGATGTGTCTGCGAAAACAGTAAGTGCAAGAGGGTCGCTCGAGTTACACATACTCTATAGAGATAGAGCTCTCTCTGATCGTGATGATGATGGTGATGATGACACGATGACACCAACAGCATGATGTTGTTTCTCTGTTCATACTCTGTATATAGACAATATCCATAACAAAATGCTTCTCGAATTACATTTCCTGTACATAATTTGATCAGTGCTGTGCATGTTACTTCTATGCTTCCTTGTGTTCGTGCTCTTGTTCTCGTTCTTGTTCTTGTTCACCTGTTTATCTAACTTTATCTCTCTCGCACACTTGCACAGAGTTGGCAAAAGAACTTACGTCTTATAACTCACAACAATCGGGCCACCAATGTGTGTCCGCGAACCAATTTGATGAAACAGTAAGTTTATCGATGGCTTCACCATTTATCGTTTTGCTCTTTGTCTCATATTTGAAATGTATAGGGTAAGTATCAACTCATATCATAACCTCACTCGCTTTGCCTTGGAATCATCCCTAATAATACAAATCACACTCTGGCAGCTCTACGTCTCTAATAATTCAGAGTTGCCCCAAATATCTTATAGACTTTATTCATCAGCATTTACCCAGAGGAATTACTCGAGCAAACAAAAGTAACAGGCCCACTGGTAACCCCTTGTCAGCGCTTCTTGGCTACGCCCCTGGATGTCTTAGCTACTATTATGCAGGATGTAGCTGAAATAAATTCATTTCATTTGCATTTCCGGCTGCTGTTGCTCAACTGGGGCAAAGAAATAAGAAAAAGTAAAGGCAAATATGGAAACGAGAACAACAACAACAAGTTCTTCTTGGTATATGAAAAGATGTGCACATTTCCACAATTTCCACATTTTCAGGCTCAACAGGCTTACTTACATCTTGCCACTGTCGTATACGTTGCCTCGAGGTCGAGAATTTGTTACTGTCGATTTTGAGCATTCTCGTATGAGTTTTATTCAATGACATATCTATTTTTATTCTTCAGATATTCAAGACTACTTTTGCCTTTCTTCATACTTTTCCCATTGCCATAAGCATGCCGTATACCAAATTTGAACCTTCTATATCAAATAAATACGAAGTTATGCTCTATAAATTCAACCTTGTATGGGAAGTTCAGCAGCCTAACTCTTATGGTTAGACCTGTGAATTAGATCGCACTTTGTCAGTCCTTCGGACATTGCATTGATAAACAGATATAGCGAATTTTGTTCGATTCCCATATAAATTTTGATAAATTTTGATCCGCCTCAAGCTTGAATTTTTCAAAACTCCTACTTAGTGCTCACCAGGGCTATAAATTCAGCTTCCTAGCTCTTATGGTCTTATTGGTCTTCATTCAGTCTTAATCAGCTTGAGCAGCCAAGGAATCGATCTGATAAATGTGAGCAGAAGAACGCTAGATGGCTCTAATGAATGATTACTTAACCTGACCAAAGTTTATTTGTCTGCATTTAAAAAGCTTTCTCCAAGAAGGGAATGTAAGCTTGGGGCTTCCTTTCCTGTTAATTCACAATAGATTCTAACTCTGCTGGACAGATGAGGATAAGTGTGTTGTGTGAGAGTGGCCACTCATGCCTCTCCTCTAACAGGTTTTTCAGCTCGTTTAGTTCTCTGAAAAATGAATGACTTGCTGAAATTAGGATTGAGCACAACAGCGCCCTTATGTAATGGGAACAAATGTGTGGATTTGCCCTAAACTAAACTAAACTGAACTAAACTATCAAATAGCTGCACCCCGAAAACCAGCCCAAACCAATTTTACTTCCTAGTTTCTTTCCCCTCGCCACACAGAGGGCTCGAAGTGCCGCCTCTCAGCCTGCCAATGGTCAAATGGTTGGTTCAGTGTTGAGCGCGTTGCGCTTCATTGAGTATGCCCTCCCCCCTCACACCTGCTGATGGTAATGGTGGTGGCCTGTGCTAACGTGATAGCATGAATGACTTAGGGCTAGGAGGTCCTCGTCATTGCACATGCATTGAATGTGCTGCACTCCACAAAGGACCTGTTAAAAGTTCAGTTCACCCGCAAACAACCAACACCTTTGTCCCCTCTGACCACCTGCTGGGTTGGGTCTTGGTCTCATGCTGTTGTTCTTGTAGTTGTTGTTGTTGTTGTTGTTATTCTGGCATGTTTGTATTGTAAATTAGTTGGCCTAGTTTGCAATTTGCTTCTCTGATTGCATTATTTATGCGGCTCTGCCGTAAAACCTTAAAACATCAATTACTTCTTGACCCCAACACACCGGACATAGACGACCCCAACCCCAACTTCTCCTCTGCTGCTGACAGCCACATAGATAGAATGCTAATTGAAAATTGTTATGAACTTTTAGGTTTCGAGGCACGCATACTGTGAGAGTGCAGACGGACCACTGCAGCTGGAAATTAATTGAAATTCAATAATTGTAAGCAAATTTTTGTGCAACGGAAAACAGGAAACTGGAAAGGAAATTGAATTTTTGAATTTAATTTCAAGAGCATCATCATGGCACAACAACAACGTTTCATGCAACACAATGAATGATGCCTGGCTGCGGTCGAGCTGAATTTGTGGGTGTTCTTGGCTGGGTGGGAACGGCCAAGTGAGAGGGAGAGTGCGTTGAGGGTAATTAGTTAGTTTGCTTGGATTTAGAGAGGTAAATTGCACTACCTGGACAGGTCAATGGAGGTCCATTTCGGGAGAGTTTGGCAATTCTATCCCTTAAGTAAGTGGATAGTAAGTGAGGAAAAACTTGTCTTCAATCAACTTTTCAATCAAACAAGTGACCATCATGTCTCTATGGTGGTAGCTCTTGATGGCAACGTTCTCGCCGTTCTTATATTTGAAGCCATAATGACCAACTATTCCTCTGATCCATGTAACAACTGACTGATGTAACGATAACTCGTGAATCTCTCTAATGATAGCTAATTGAAAACTGTTCTAAAACATCCAGAGACTCGGACGCCAGGTGCACATTTTTCTCGTTAAATTTCCAGTCTCAATTGCAACATTTAACAAAAATTTCATACTTATTCGTATTTCGTTATCAAACATTTCCATTTCACAAGTCAAAACAAGAACTCAACCAAGTCCAACTAGAGAGGTAAGTATGACCTACATCTATATCTGTATAATATGTATATATATGCATGCTTATTAAACGTTGTCCTTAATCTAACTTTACCCCAAGAACCGAAAGACAAACACATTGATTCGATTTATTATCAATTTGATAACAAAAACTTCTTCAACTTCTTCGCCCTGCCACAGTTGGATGCGTTTGAGCTATTGTGTGGAAAAGAGTGGCAAAATTCCGGTCAAGACCTTGGCCAAAACCTTTGCTTCCGGTAAAACTGAGAAACTGGTTTATACGTGCATCAAGGATGCAGGTCTGCCGGACGATAAGAATGGCACCATGACCAAGGAGCAGTTCACTTTCGATAAATTCTATGCGCTCTATCACAAAGTGTGTCCACGCAATGATATCGAAGAGCTCTTCACATCGATGTAAGTTGCTAGAAAGGAATACGGGGGGGCTTATTGAAGCTGATTCTACAATTTCATTCACAGCACCAAAGGCAAACAGGATTACATAAGCCTGGAGCAATTCGTCCAGTTCATGAATGAGAAACAGCGTGATCCGCGCATGAATGAAATTCTATATCCGCTCTATGAGGAGAAACGCTGCACGGAAATTATCAACGACTATGAGTTAGATGAGGAGAAGAAGAAAAGCGGTAAGTAAGGACAGACAGGGTGAGGATGAGATAGTTTTTTCTACAACTTTTGGAAGCAAATGGAAAAATAAATGGGCAAGGAGAAGAAGTGGGAATCACTTATAAGAGGAGCCCAGAATAGAGATCAAATGGCAAATTGGGGCACATGGCATTCCTATCAAAAACAGATGTGTTTTGCCAAAGGTGTTATCCCAGATATTACCTTAGGTGCAGGTACCCATAGACATTCCTGCTCCAAATTGCACCTACATCAATGGCTTGTGATTATATCTTGATTATGTCCCTCTCCAGTTCAACTCTCGTTGGATGGCTTTAAGCGTTACCTGATGTCCGACGAGAATGCCCCCGTCTATTTGGATCGTCTGGAGTTTTACATGGAAATGGATCAGCCGTTGGCCCATTACTATATAAATAGTTCCCATAACACGTACTTGTCGGGTCGACAAATTGGCGGCAAAAGCTCCGTGGAGATGTATCGCCAAACGCTGCTGGCCGGCTGTCGTTGTGTCGAACTGGATTGCTGGAATGGCAAGGGCGAGGACGAGGAGCCGATTGTTACCCACGGACATGCATATTGTACTGAAATTCTGTTCAAGGTGCGTTGGTCATGAGTTGGTCTGAACTCCTCAACTAACCACTTCATTTCGTCCATAGGACTGCATTCAAGCGATTGCTGATTGTGCCTTTGTGGCCTCGGAGTATCCGGTGATCTTGTCCTTTGAGAACCACTGCAATCGTGCCCAGCAGTATAAACTAGCGAAATACTGTGATGACTTCTTTGGCGATCTGTTGCTAAAGGAGCCGTTGCCGGATCATCCTGTAAGCGGCATATTTACGATCATAATCCCTGTCCTCATTCTCATCTCTTTTGTCCCTTTGGCAGTTGGATCCAGGCTTGCCGTTGCCTCCACCCTGCAAGCTTAAGCGCAAGATTCTTATCAAAAACAAGCGCATGAAGCCCGAAGTGGAAAAGGTCGAGCTGGAGCTATGGCTTAAGGGTGAACTGAAGACCGACGATGATCCAGAAGAAGATGCCAGTGCTGGCAAACCGCCAGAGGCGGCAGCTGCTGCAGCACCGGCACCAGAGGCAGCCGCTGCCACCGATGCGGCCGCTGAGGGCGGCGGTGGTGCCGAGGCGGAGGCAGCCGCTGCCAACTACAGCGGCTCCACCACCAATGTCCATCCCTGGCTCTCGTCGATGGTCAATTATGCGCAGCCCATCAAGTTCCAGGGCTTCGACAAGGCAATTGGTAAGTCATCTGCACCCAAAAAACAAAAAGAGTGTAAAGTTTCTAGAAGTCCGTTGTTCGAATCATCGACCCGCTGATTGCTAGTGCAGTGTTTCACCCATTAGACTACAGCAGCTGTCCAATCCAATCCTCTTCTGCCCTTAATTGAATCCATGAGGTTTGCACACCGAATGTTAAACACGACCTTTCTCTTCTCTGCCTTTCATCTGCAGAGAAGAACATCGCCCACAATATGTCTTCGTTCGCGGAATCGGCGGGCATGAGCTACCTGAAGCAGAGCTCCATTGACTTTGTCAATTACAATAAGCGCCAGATGTCCCGCATCTATCCAAAGGGCACACGCGCCGATTCGTCCAACTATATGCCGCAGGTGTTTTGGAACGCCGGCTGCCAGATGGTGTCGCTGAACTTTCAGACCTCTGATCTGCCCATGCAGCTGAACCAGGGCAAGTTTGAGTACAACGGCGGCTGCGGTTATCTGCTGAAGCCGGATTTCATGCGGCGCCCCGACAAGGACTTCGATCCGTTCGCCGATGCGCCCGTAGACGGTGTGATCGCTGCCCAGTGTTCTGTGAAGGTGATCGCCGGACAGTTTCTGTCGGACAAAAAAGTCGGCACATATGTGGAGGTGGATATGTTCGGTCTGCCCTCGGACACCGTAAAGAAGGAGTTCCGCACCCGCCTGGTGGCCAACAATGGCCTCAATCCCGTTTACAACGAAGACGCCTTTGTGTTCCGCAAGGTGGTGCTGCCCGATCTGGCGGTGCTGCGCTTCGGCGTCTATGAGGAGAGCGGCAAGATGATTGGCCAACGGATCCTGCCGTTGGACGGCCTGCAGGCGGGCTATCGCCATGTGTCGCTCCGTACGGAGGCCAACTTCCCTATGTCGTTGCCCATGTTGTTTGTGAACATCGAACTGAAGATCTATGTACCTGACGGCTTTGAGGACTTTATGGCCATGCTGTCAGATCCCCGAGGCTTCGCCGGCGCCGCCAAGCAGCAGAACGAACAGATGAAGGCTTTGGGTATTGAGGAGCAAAGCGGCGGAGCCGCCCGCGATGCTGGCAAAGCCAAGGAGGAGGAGAAAAAGGAGCCGCCGCTGGTCTTCGAGCCGGTAACCCTCGAATCGTTGCGCCAGGAGAAGGGCTTTCAAAAGGTGGCCAAGAAGCAGATCAAGGAGCTGGACGCGCTGCGTAAGAAGCATGCCAAGGAGCGCACTTCCACGCAGAAGAACCAGAATGTGGTCGTCGACAAGATGCTCAAGGGCAAGAGCAAAGATGACATACGCGTCGATGCGATCATCAAGAATGCGATCAACGATCAGACCGCTCAGTGGACCGTTTTGATTTCGCGTCAACGCAAGGAGGAGTGGGAGATGCTTCGCCAGCATGTGAATGACTCGCAGGATGTAATGAAGGCGCTGATGCTCACCGTACAGGCGGGCCAAATCAAACAGCTCGAGGATCGTCATGCTAGGTAACAAATTGCAGATTTTGTGATGATGACTCCCATCGTGCATTGCTTCCATTACTCTTTCTTTCTGCCTTCCACAGGGACATCAAAGATTTAAATGCAAAACAGGCCAAAACCTCGGCGGATACCGCCAAGGAGGTGCAGAACGACAAGACGCTGAAGACCAAAAACGAAAAGGATCGCCGTCTGCGCGAGAAGCGCCAAAACAATGTCAAACGCTTCATGGAGGAAAAGAAGGTGCGTTCTTGGAGTTGTTGTTCATCTGATTATGAGAGTGATGAATGATGATTGATGAATAATGATAAATGGAATGATGGATAACGATGAAGAATGATGGATAGCGAAGAAGAATAATAATGAATAGTGATGATGACTAACTACTATAACTACTATGATGAACTACTATGATGAACAGTGACGATGACTACTATGACTACTATGACTACTATGACTACTATGACTACTATGACTACTATGACTACTATGACTACTATGACTACTATGACTACTATGACTACTATGACTACTATGACTACTATGACTACTATGACTACTATGACTACTATGACTACTATGACTACTATGACTACTATGACTACTATGACTACTATGACTACTATGACTACTATGCATACTTATCGATACCACTACTTATCTCACTTACTTGATCTAACATCAAATCTGATAAATATTTTCATTTCATGTGTTTGTTTTCCCCCTCAGCAAATCGGCGTTAAGCAAGGGCGCGCCATGGAGAAATTGAAATTGGCTCATGCCAAACAGGTTGAGGAGTTTAGTACTGATATCCAAAAGGTACTAGATGAGTTAGAGCCACCCGATGACACTGTAATCAGTATTGAGACCGTACTTTAGACCAACAACAACAACAATAATAACAACCAACAAACAACCAAAAACGATAACCAAAACTACAAGCAAATTGCAGCCAAACAACCAACTGAATTTCACTAATTTTTGACTTTGAACGATAGAAAAAATCAAACTCAATCCTTTGAAAAGTAGCTGCTAAATTTTTTCAAACTAACTGCTAAGACGTAATTATCCTCTTTCAATTTTATTCGATATATTTGTGTATGTAAAATGTAATATTTATTCATCGATTTGCTTTTTCTTCATTTTTTTTATAGTTTTTGTTTATTCAATTATAAACTTAAGCTTTTGTTAACAATGTAAACAGTTTTTTTTTTGTTTTTTTTGGATCAAAGAAGAAGACCGCTTGGGGCCAGCGTTGCCACATCAGATTGTGAACTTGTTGACTTTTTTATATTCTTCTATTCTAAAGAATATTTTTGTTTCATTTCAAATGAATTTTCAACATGCTTTTTCGTTTTTGGGCTTTTGTGTCATATCATATCATACTTCTATATATCTATGTATGTATGTATATGTTCGATGTGTTTTAACTAAATCTTTAGCAGTCGGTGTTTTTTGTACAACTTCAATGGGTGTCTAACTGTAGAGCAGGGGTCGCCCAAGGCTCTAGATTTTGTGCATAGGAATTAGTATGGCATTCGTACCAGCCGTACATAGGCTGGAATTAGGAATTAGTATGGCATTCGTACCAGCCGTACTAATTCCTATGCACAAAATCTAGGGCCTTGGGCGACCAATACCAAAATGTGATTGTATTTTGTGCCTGGTATCTCTACAGTTAGATGATCTGCGAGGACACTCATTAACAGCTACAAATTCATTCAACTGAACGCACACACACATATATACATATTAATCTAAGAATTTCAACACGCACACTCGCACACACGCACACACATACATAGCGACACGCATACAGCCATTTCCCATAAACGTTCTTGACTTTGGTTATCGTGTTTTGGATATTGCTTTAAATGTTTATACTTCAGTGATCGCCAGGATGTGCATCCTTGGGCCATTGCTGACGTATGCTTCTTTCACCTTTAATCGAACACATGCCAATTACTAAACCCCAACTCTCTCTCTCTCTCTCTCTCTCTCTTTCGCTCTACATCTATGTTTTCTATCTCGTTGTGTGCTTTTGCAAAACCGAAAAAAAAAAAAACAAAATCTCCAAAAAAAATATCAAATATATTCAAATATTTTTTTGTTCCTGCTCTTTAACCTGCTGCTGCTGCTGCTCAACAAAAAAACCAAAAAAATATGTAAAAATACCAAAAAATACTAATAATGCTGCCAAAACTAACAACCCCAGCTTATGGACATGTACAAGATCGAGGAGGAGGCCTACAAGACCCAAGGAAAGACGGAGTTCTATGCCTAAAACTGTCAAGCTGTGCCACAATAGCGACAGTTATGCCCAATGTGACCAGAGTACCAAAAGAAATTAAAAAAAAAAAACAGCAGAAAATACTAAAGATTGGAATGAAGAGAAAATATTTATAGAGTGCCTAGTTTGGGGCTCAGCAAGAATGTATTGTAAATCCTTTGCTAGCCTGAGCCTGGCCTACATATATATATACATATACTTATACCATATATATACCTACTATATTATATATATATACACCACACACACACACACACTCACACAGAGAGAGATATATACATATATCTACTGGGAAATTCAACTGAATTGAATTGGTAAAGAGAACAGAGAACAGAGAAAGTAAACACTTTGTGCTTTATAATATTTACTTAAGATTTAAGATGTTTGCTCGAAAGTAAAGTACACTACATACACTACATAACCACCCCCACCCCCACCCCCACCCTTCCCCTATCCACAAAAAAAAACCCAGCTCTCCTCTCTAAATAATGTATTCTATAAACAATAACGATAATTTTTTTTTCGAAATGTTGAAAATGATCGAATGTAAAACTCTCAAGATCCATTAAAACGCCTAGCGCCAACAACTTGAGTCGAAACAAGAAAAATATATATTGAAAATACAAAACTAAAAAAAATCTATATTGAAAAATACCAAAAAAAAATATATATATATTGAAAAAAGAATACTAACTAACATAACCGAATGTTTCAAATACTTAAGAGAGATAAGCAAAAGAGTATACATCTATGTGTTTCCAAGTCTCCACCTAAACCAGCCTAGCAAATAGATATTTCGTATAACAATTGAAGCCAAAACAACAAAACCAGAAACCAGAACTATAACTATAACTATAACAACATCCTGAACTGTCCCACACAACTCTTTGTAGTTTCAGTTTAAAGTATATGTATTTAAATACTAAAACATACTAAACAAAACCCATATCAGAGAACTGCAAAAGAGCCCAATTTCGCCACTACTGAATATGCAACTACTCAGCTCAGTCAACTAGTGCTGATTTACAAACCGTTCTCGCATCTTAAGCTAAGAGAACTAAGAGAGCATTGTATGGTTTGGTTATAGGTGTCATTGGCGTTACCAGAGGAACCTCTGGCCGAAGCAGAACCACCTTTGCTTTTGTTGACACTCGAAACTACCGCAATGCCCACTCAACAACTCACACCACCGTTCAGTAGCAGTAACAGTAGTTGGCTAGTAGTTGCGGTTCATCGCTGCAGTTCTCTGATATACATTAACTATATACTAACATTTTACATACATATATCATACTTAATAACATACAGGAACTTCTAGAAGACCAGAGTTTCCGCAACCAAAGAAGCTTCGAGCTTCTACTCAAGCAGAATTTCTGATGATGTGGAGAACCTGAAGCATAAAGTAACTATAAGAGAAATTTCAGAAGCGTGTTGAAATTGAATAGAAATTGAGAGCATTCTATTCACATATTCCTCTGGAACGTAACCCTCTTCTATCTGCTCTGCACTAGAAGTTGCATTATGCTTTCAATTTGTATGATTTTCTTCGTTTCTTTTCTAACAAAGGTTCTGCAGCACCCTATATATTGTTGTGCTGTTTTGTGACTAACAGACTAACAGTTGTTTAAGTTGTTTACAAAACACATATTTATTATTAACAATTATTAACAAAGTGAGAATGCGTTTTCAACAATACAACAACAAGAATGTCAAGATATACGAGCATGTATCTACTACACCTATGCAGCCTGTGCTAGTCTGATTTGATAGATCATGCTCCTTGACCATGTACACTTTCAAATTGGAAAGGCCAAAGAAACGATCATGGAAGTGATGAATGAAATGAAACTTTAACTCCTTGCCACTTTAACTTAGAATTCGTGTTTGCGTTTCCGCGTGGAAAGTTTCGTGCCTTCCATTTGAAAGTGTACATGAGAAACTTAAGTATTATAAGAGAAACAAAAATTATATATATATATGAATATATATATATAGAATTCAAACTATAAGGGAAAAAAGAAAGATTGTTATACATAAATTATATAAATTAAACCGTTTACCACACAGCATGCTTGGAATAGTCTTAGCAAATGGAAACTTGACAAACAAAAACAAAACAAAAAAAAACAGTTTTTTTTCCAAAGCAAATCACATAAGGATGTTGCGTGGCAGCTCAACATTTTGTGGGATGTTCAGATGAGGCACAGCTGCCACACATTGTGAACACCAGAGTCTTGCAACTGGGCGATTTCTTATGCAACGCCAATCCTTTCCGACGACACACGAAACTTACACTGGCTTGGAGAAAGCTCTGAGTTTAGAAGAAGAAATGTACAACTCAAGGGTAACGAAGTGTGATTTTGCAGGTCTCTGGTGGACACCCACAGTATATATAAATAATTTATATAAATCTAAATATACATACATACCAAATACAAATACATATACATATACATACCTAATTTACTGCTAAGTCAAATTGGTATAATTATATCTATATATAATTGATAATGAGACACCCCTACCGCCGGCAATTTTACACACATACACACGTATATATATATATTATATATATATTTATATATAAACCACATTTGCAAAAGAAAATCTTGAGAAACAAAACCACAACTTGTTAAACTTTACAACAAAAAATATGTCTTAAACAAATATAAACCCCGAAGCGTTAAACTTTTTGAACACCCCACGTTTTGATATGCCGCATATGAGGAGAATACCAAAAAAAGAAACCCAAGCATCTTATGGTCACATAGAACATGTTTGCGAATTTAACAAAAGAAAGACAAAAAAAGAAAAAAACATCCACACAAATGAAAAATTATTATTAATTTTACAAATGTAAAAGTTTCTGTTGCGCACTCTACCAAATTGCTGTTGTAGTTGTTACAGGAAGAAGAAAACCAACAAGAATAGAATGTGCCCCCGAATATGAAAACTAAGAAATAAAGCAAACCCACATAAAGCATTCAAATGAAAATAAAAAACAAATTAGAAATGGAAATGGGAAACAAAAGTAAGAAAACAAACCAAACACATTGAATTAACTTTGAACTAAGGCAACTAACACACATGTGTTGTGTTTGACTATGTTCTGGAGTCATAGAAATGACTGGAGATTTAAAGGAGGCGAGATAGCTAGACACAATTAGTTAATCAACTAACACACTTGTGTTGTGTTTTGTATATTCAAGTCATAGAAAAGACAGCAGATTTAAAGGGGGCGAGACAGCTGGCCCGACGCTACCAGGGCTTACTTTTTGTTGCTTTTCAAAATGTTCCAACCTCCATATGTTTTCGATCAGCATCGACGGCCACGTTGTGCGTGCGTCTGGCTATTGTTGGTTTTTCGTGTATGAGCCTTTCTTTACCTGCTAACAATCTGATAATGTTATATATCGATAACTCGCTTTTCCGCGCAGATGTATAGCTCTTGATTAACACATTGCTAAAAATTATTCCACACAGATATACATCGCTACTTATCGATAAATTTGGTGTTTACACCACTACCACTAGCTCTTGATCATCCCCTGGCCAAAGGCGTTATCGATAACTTAATCGATTAATTTGATTTCCTATCGATATACAACGGTATATTGGGTAATCAATATATCGATACTTGTACATTTTTTACATTTTTGAATACTATGTATATCGATAATTATCAATATATCGGTGTTCTATACCGATATATAGATATTGATCTTTCCCTGTCTGATATTAGTATACTAAATATGATTTCAAAGCCATTATCGATATGCTAATCGATGAAAATGCTGTCTATCCGATATATATCGATATATCGCCTAGTCCAAATATCTAATATATGCCTTCTGTTGTGCAATTTTAGTACATTTTCTAACGAATTGTTAAAATCTCACCAAATCTCTAGGCATTTCTATGACATCTCCTATATGGCTCTATGAAGTACACACAAACACACATAGACACAAATATATACTGTATTGTTGTTGTTTTGATAAATGTGATAGGCGTAAAGTTAACATTTGATGGCAAAACTCAAGACATTACACAACACTACACTCACACAACACTGCAAAAAGCTATTTTACTTTAATTTCAAAAACACCAAAATTATAATTAGAAAAAACAAAAAACAAACATATATATATATAAATTTAATTATATTCTGCACGCAGCTTAAAAAATATATATTAAAAGTGTTTTTCTTTTCAAAATTTGGGCCTAAACATAAATGCAGATAAAGAAAAAACACAAAACAAGAAGATATATATATATGTATATATCTATATATATATATATATATATATTGTATTATATTGTAATATAACGTGCCAATCCCAAATGTTAACAAAAAGAAAACTCAAATCTAAAAACAAAGAATTATACTAAAAAAGAGAAACTGCATACCAATTTATTTATTCATATTTATGTGCATGTATTTGTATTGTATTCTATACATTAGATAGAGGCATAGCCTCTTAAATAACTCTGGCCCTGGCCCTGCTATGATGGCACATCATACATCTACTATATAGTATATATATATAAATGTTTACGTATCAATTTGTATTTGTATTTTTCTTAACAACTGAGAAAAATGTGGGCAATTGCAAGTTCAGCTGGAGTCCCAAGTTTTCATCTGGCAAACTTCAATGAGATATGAGAACTAGTTGAAAAACTTCTGCTGATTTCACTGGAGTTAACTCAAATATCGATTAAACATTTGTTAGCAAAACTATTTTATTCTGAAATCATTGTGCGCCATCTGCTCATTCGGCTTCTTTGATCAATGCTTTGGTGAATGCCATGTCAATGACTGACCATAGGCTGGCCACATTAGGGGTTTATTGAGTGAGTGGGCTTGTCGGTGGTGGGCCAGTATCGATATGAATAAGGATGGACAATCGATGGGCCATCGATCACTTCTAGGTGAGTCAGCAATCAGCAAAAGAAAACTGTGACAGCAAGGAAACGTAGAATTTGCATATTAACGAAGGTATACAGATTGTTAATGAAAGAAGTCAACAGATCAAGTGGAATAAGTTCAACAATTTGAAGGCATTCATTGGACTTCATTCAAGTTCATTCACGTTCAATTAGTTAATTCAACAATGAATGTAGTCACTAGATAATTCAATGAATAAGTTCACCATTTAGAAGGCATTCATTGAAGTCCGTTCAAGTTCAATTCGATAAGTTTAACAATTCAACATTGAATGTATTCACCAGACAATTCTATGAATAAGTTCAACAACTTGAATGCACTTTAGTTCATCTGACTTCAATTCAAAGAGTATATATATATATATATATATATCGAGCGATACTTGCAGCCGCCTGGATTTTGCTAACTTGGTTGAAATGGTGTCAATTTTTGTTGTTGTAAATGTTTTCATTACATTTTGGTCTTATAAGTTTTCCATCACCCACACCTTGGGGCCACATTTGCATATAAATACATATATATATACATACATATACACCTATATACATATATATATATACATAGTTAATATTGAATGTGAAAACTTCAAATGGAAAACAAAAACTTGCTGTCCTGCAGAAAGTACGAAGTGCGATTTTAGAGAGCGATGGAAAATTCGATAAGGAATATCTATATGTCTGTCTATCTATCTATCTATCTATCTATCGTTGATTACAACAACAAGCACTCACATTTACATATTATTTATTTAATAATATTAAAATGTTTAAAATATATATATGGCATATATTTATTAGGAAGCAAGAACAAAACACAGGCAAAACAGCAAAACTGTCTAAAGAAACAAAAAACTAAAAATGAACACGATGATGATGATGATGATGATGATGTTTACGAATTATGTATTGATTATTATTAATTATTACATAAAAGTTATAAACTATTAGTTACAAAAACGAGAATTAACAAATGTGTGAGGAGACAGCGACTGTGGCGGTGGCAGTGGCAGTGGCAGTGGCAGCAGGACGATGAGGCGAGGTGAGGCGGTTGCTGGTGGCAAGTGAATATTATTATTAACTTCTATTGAAACAATGCTGCGTACGAACTTATGATTATATAACTATGAACTATACAATTACCACTATTATGATTATTATCAATTATGTATTATCAATTACGATTATTGTGTTTAGCCTTAATTTAACAACAATTTAGAAGCAAATGCAAAAGCAAATGAAAATATCAAAAATTCAATTACAGCCAACACAAGTTCAACGATTTGGGAAGAAACTTACTTACACTGTAACAAAAACAATGTTGCTTTGCAAACTCCCTCAATTAAGGCAATTATTTTCGGAGTGTCGCAGAAAAAGAAAACAATTAAATTAAATTAAATTAAATTAAACTAATTAACTAAGAGTCGGGGCATGTTTTGTTTTTTGTTTAAGCGCGACCCTCTTCTATATAGTTTTTTTCTTTGATTTTTAATTTTAGGCAAAAGTCAAAATGGTTAAATTAAATACGAAAATTTCAATATTAATATGAATACCACACACTCAACGTTATTACATTTAAACAAAGCATACGACATTAATAATTATTAGTGCAAGAAAAAAAAACAAAAACAAAAACTTATATACATATATATAAAATACATATATCTGAAACCTATAGCTGAAATCCCTCTACACTGCGTTTGGTTTACACATTTTTGGGCAACGTTTTTCGTTTGTATTTTTCTGAGTTCAGTCTTTCGTAAAAGCATACCAGTTAAAACATTTACAATTTAATTGAAGAACATAAACTAAAGCTTATAAAAAAAAAAAAAAACAAAAAGAGAAAATTATTTGGCTGGCAAAGCAAGTAGCAAAAATATATTGTAAAAAAAAATACAAGAAGAATAATATTTAATGATGTTGATGGCAGTGTGTTGAGAGCTCATGAGAAATATTGGAAATAAATCTCCTTATGATATTAATAAAGAATATTGTTTCCTTTTCATATTCGAATTTTGAATTTGGCGCTGTCTGCTTATAGCGCAGCCAGCTTCATGTCGCTCAACATTAGCATAAGAGTTAACTGTCTGCTGTGGCTCTGTTAATTCAGCCTCAGCTAATGATAATGCCCATCAATTGGCTGTTAAAGCATTTCGCGTTGGTCAAAAGCTTGCATTGCATAAACTTAGCACGTGCTCTGCATTTCCTCATGAAGTTGGCAAACAATGTTTGTTTTCCTTTCATTTGCAGGCCTCGTATACTTTCATATTGATGTTTGAATTGTGTGATGTCTTGTTTGTAGCGCAGGCAGCTTCATGTCGCTCATTATTAGCTTAACAAACATCTGCCTGCTGTGGCGCTGTAAATTCAGCCATAGCACAATATAATGCCCAACAATTGGCTGTTAACTCATTTCGCGTTGGTCAAAGCTCGCATTGCATATATTATGTACGTGCTCTGCATTTCTTAATAAAGTCGTTAAACAATGTTGTTTGTTTTCCTTTCATTTGCAGGCCTTGCATACTTTCATAATCA
The DNA here is from genome assembly GCA_037043425.1 of Hirtodrosophila duncani. Taxonomy (NCBI): domain Eukaryota; kingdom Metazoa; phylum Arthropoda; class Insecta; order Diptera; family Drosophilidae; genus Hirtodrosophila; species Hirtodrosophila duncani. Next base: position 2,479,504 of record JBAMBM010000704.1, on the reverse strand, counting down.
TATTTGAATTCTGCGCTGTCTTGTTTGTAGCGCAGGCAGCTTCATGTCGATCATTATTAGCCTAACAGGTAGCTGTCGGCTGCGGCGCGTTGCTCATTGCATATATTTAGCACTTGCTCTGCATTTCCTAAAGAAGGCAATACACAATTTTCTTCTTATTTGCAGGCCTCGCCTATTTTCATATTCATATTTGAATTGTGCTTTGTCTGTCCCTCAACAATGGCATAACAATTAGCTGTCTGCTGTGACACTCGTAATTTTCCTGCAATCAACTTTATGTACATAAACTAAATGTATGCTGTAAACGCAAATCTTGCCACTGTTAAGGCCTGCAAGAGCTGGTTAACATTCATTTTGCAAAATAGCTGGCTGTTAAATGTAGACTATTAACGCAACTCTTCCCTCTGTTAGGGCTGATAGAGCCCTGTTGGCGCACATTTCGTTTCACTATTATTATTATTCCAATTTCGTTCTCTTCGCTATATTTGCACATATTTCGCGTTGGCCAAAAGTTTGCATTGCATATATACATATATATATATATATATATATCACGTGATTTGCAGTTCTGACCAGTGGACCAGCTGTCCAGCCTCATGGGCAGGCGCCTTGAGTTGTTTGTTTTGGTTTGTTCGTGTGGATGAAGGACTTGGGCCATCTCCATCTGGTGGCCACATTTGCAGGTCCGCAAGTGAATAGAGAAGCCTTAAGTCATGTATAAATTACTGCGTGGCCTGGCACACCGCCAGCAGCAGAAGCAAGCTCATGACCTGCACCTACACCTACGCTACGCCAGCACCAGTGCCGGCCAAGCCCATGCCCAGGCGGATGCAGGGGTCGAGCAGGTGTTGCGCAAGCGAAAATTCCGACCGGAGCAGTCAACTGAGCTGAGCGAACAGCAGCTACCACTGCCTGCTCAAGCACGTGTGGTCATCTGTGGTGGCGGCATCACCGGCGCTTCGGTGGCCTATCATTTGGGCCTGCAGGGCTGGGGCGGCGACACGCTCCTCATCGAGCAGGATCGCGTGGGCGGCGACCTGCCGTGGAGTGCCTGTGGCCTGGCCGGACGCTTCGAGCCCAGCTACACGGAGCTGAAGCTGGCCGAGTACTCCATCGATCTGATCAAGCAGCTGACAGAGCGGGGCCTGCCCACTGGCTGGCGGCAGGTGGGCAGCCTCAATCTGGCCCGCAATTTCGATCGCATGACCTCCTTCAATCGCATGAAGTCGCAGGCTGTGGCCTGGGGCATGAACTGTGAGATCCTGACGCCGGCCCAGTGCCAGCAGCACTGTCCGCTGCTCTCCCTGGAGGGCATTGAGGGCGGCCTGTGGATACCGGAGGACGGAGTCTGCGACCCGCATCTGGTCAGCCAGGCTTACATGGAGGAGGCGCGTCGCCTGGGCGTGCGCGTGGTGGAGCACTGCGCCGTTAAGAAGATTAACAGCAAGCGGGGCAAGGTGGCCAGTGTGGAGACGACGGCCGGCAACGTCGACTGCGAGTACTTTGTGAACTGCACGGGCTTCTGGGCCCGTGAGGTGGGCACGCTGTCCAAGCCGGTGGTGAAGGTCCCCCTCAAGGCGGTGGAGCACCATTATCTGCACACCAAGGCCATACCCAACCTGGATCCGAACACGCCCTTCGTGCGCGACTTTGACGGGCGCATCTTCTTCCGAGAGTGCGAGGGCCGCATCCTCGCCGGCGGCTTTGAGCGCGAGGCCAAAATGGTCTACGAGGATGGGATCATACCGCTCACCCAGAAGGCGCGCCAGCATCCGCCCGACTGGGATCACTTCCACGAGCTGCTCGACGCGCTGCTGAAGCGCGTCCCATCGTTCCGGGAGGTCACCCTCGACCGGCTGGCCAACTCACTGCAGGTCTTCTCGCCGGACTGCAAGTGGATATTGGGCGAGGCGCCCGAAATACAAAACTACTATGTGGCCGCTGGGAACAAGACAATGGGCGTCTCCGCCTCGGGTGGCATTGGCCGTGTGCTGACCGATCTCATTACGAAGGGCTCCACGTTCCTGGACCTGCACATCCTCGACATCAGTCGCTTCCTGGGGCTGCACAACAATCGCAAGTTTCTGCGCGATCGCTGCAAGGAGGCGCCCGGCAAGCACTTTGAGATCAACTATCCGTTCGAGGAGTTCCAGACGGGACGAAATCTTCGCATGTCGCCAATCTATCCGCAGCTGAAGGAGGCGGGCGCCGTCTTTGGCCAGTCGATGGGCTACGAGCGTCCCAACTACTTTGACCAAAACGACAAGCAAGGTAAGTCCTCCCATTGAGCCTTCCACATCCACTCATTGCCTTCTCTTCTCCAGATGAGTTTGGACTGCCCCGCTTCCGCATTGCCCAAACCCGGACCTTTGGCAAGCCGCCCTGGTTCGATCATGTGGCCTCAGAGTATCGGGCCTGCAGGGAGCGTGTGGGCATCGCCGATTACAGCTCCTTCACCAAATACGACTTTTGGTCCAAGGGCACTGAGGTGGTCGAGCTGCTGCAGTACCTCTGCTCCAACGATGTGGATGTGGCCGTTGGCTCCATTATACACACTGGCATGCAGAATCCCAATGGTGGATACGAGAACGATTGCTCCTTGGCCCGACTCTCAGAGAGACAGTAAGTCGCAACTCCCACTCCCATTCCATGCTCACATCTCCGACATCCTCATCCTTACAGCTACATGATGATCGCCCCAACCATCCAGCAGACGCGCTCCATGTGCTGGATACGCAAGCATATGCCGGGCCATTTGCGGGCCAAGGTGAATGTGGCGGATGTGACCTCCATGTACACGGCCATCTGCATCCTGGGACCGTACTCGCGCATCCTGCTGTCGGAGCTAACCGACACGGATCTCTCGGCCAAAAGTTTTCCCTTCTTTACCTACAAGGTGAGCCGACGACGGCGTTGATGCATTGAAATCTCTTTACTTTGCTCATCTTGTTTGTGCCAGGAACTGGATGTGGGCCTGGCCGATGGCATACGCGTGCTCAACATCACCCATACGGGCGAGCTTGGCTATGTCCTGTACATACCCAATGAGTATGCCCTGCATGTGTACTCGCGCCTCTATCAGGCGGGTCAGAAGTTCAACATACAGCATGCGGGTAAGTTTCTGGCAGGGCTGCCAACAGAGTGCACGCGGTGATGAGAAGCTCTACATGAAAACGATGGCAAAGCGGAAGCCAAAAAAGCTTTGTGCAGAAGTAAACATATGATCTCTCTCTCTCTCTTTTAACTGAGTGCATTCACTTTTCATCATTGCCTACAACTCCAAACGTTGACGTTAACGTCGGCAGTGTAAACAAGAAAGAAAGGCTAGCTTCGGCTGCCCGAAGAGATGTCCTTGCAGAAACCTTTTGAAATCCAGAAAATCGTCATCTATCTTTGTTCGAAGTGGTCATCCTTAATCGGATTTTTATATGGCAGCTTTTTGATATAGTGGTCCGATTTTGATGATTTTTAAACCAAAAGTTGTTTGAATGAATGTGACATGACACAACCCGTTTCCGAGTTTGTAACGCATATATATTCTTGATCAGCATGACAAGCCGAGTCGATCTAGTCATGTCCATCTGTCTGGATGTTTGAAAATCGAACCAAATTTGGTTTGTATCCATTAATGAATGCCTTACATCTGCTGACCAAATTTTATTCAGATCGGTCAACTATATCATATAGCTCCCATACAACCGATTTTTTCGGAATGAATACAAAATGTTTGTTTTTCATCCAAATCGAACCAAATTTGACTTGTATCCGATAAAGGACGCCTTACATCTGCTTACCAAATGTTATTCAGATCAGGCAACTATATCATGTACCTCCCATAGAACCGATTTGCTCAGAATGAACACTCAGTAGAAAACTTCTTTGCTTCTTATTAAAATCAATCTAAACTTAGTTTGTATCCATTTTGGGAGGCTCCAAGGCCTTTGTCAAAATTTGTTCCGGATCCGTCTGCTAAATCATCTAACCGCCTACATGGTGCAGGGTATTTAACAGTCGGGCAAGGCCGACTGTAGCATTCTTGTTTATTTCTAAATCTAAGTTGAATCTCTGCCATCGCCACAGGATACTATGCCACGCGTGCCTTGCGCATCGAGAAGTTCTATGCGTTCTGGGGCCAGGATTTGGATACGTTCACCACACCGTTGGAGTGCGGACGTACTTGGCGTGTTAAGCTCAATGTAGGTGAAGCCACTGCTACTAAACTTGGACTCCGTTGTCAGCTAATTGGTCGTGTCCTTTTTAGAAACCCATCGACTTCATTGGCCGCAGCGCCCTGCTGAGGCAGCGCGAGGAAGGCGTCAAACGCATGTACGTCCAGCTGCTGCTCAACGATCACGACCACGAGGTGGACATGTGGTGCTGGGGCGGCGAGCCCATCTATCGTGACGGCGTCTATGCGGGCATGACGACAACCACCGGCTATGGCTATACGTTCGAGAAGCAGGTCTGCCTGGGCTTTGTGCGCAACTTTGACCGGGAGGGCCGCGAGCTGCCCGTGACCAATGAGTATGTGCTCTCTGGCCACTATGAGGTGGAGGTGGCTGGTGTACGTTTCGAGGCCAAGGTGAATCTACACTCGCCCAACTTGCCCACCAAATTCCCAGATCGGGAACGCGAGGCCTACCATGCCACCCGCGACAAACCAGATCAGGCGGATCTGCTGTCGTTTGACCCCGGCTCCACGCTGACAACAACTGTGAAGCGACAGTGAATATGCGGATGGTGGATGAGCACACATACAGCCAAGCCAAAATGTTCGTATAGATGATCTGGGCTCTTTCTGTTAACTGTTAACTGTTAAACTGTTAAAAGTTTCTGTTGCTGTTTCTGTTATTTCTCTTCGTTAACTGAAAGTATGGATTTCTACAATTGTGAGTCTCAAAAGCAACAAAAGCGATATTATATACAATGGATACATATATGTACTATATATAGGTATGTGAATCTGTTGTTTAAAGTGCGAGTGAGAGGCATTGATATTTGATATAATTGCAAGCAAAACGCATTTGCTCAACAAAACCAAAAACCAAACCTCTTCTCAACATGAAAGAAAGACCAGAGCGACAGCTGTGTTAATGAGATGATGCATTGCTTACATACGCATGATCTTCTAGTCTTTCTTTCATGCCTTTGTGAGTTATATACAGACTTGAATATTGAGCAAGTTGTCTCCCAATTGGGACTTAGACTGGCGGGTTTTTCAAAAACCTTTCGCCAAGTCAATTAACTGTAAAATATTTATACAAATTTTTTACTAAAACTAAATTATATACATATATATATACTGATAAATGTATCTCAATTACTTTAAAGCACTTTGTTAAAAATAAAACACAACAAAAAAAATCACACCAACAACAACACGCACAACAAATTGTTATAAACGTTGGCTCCAAAAGTTTTCAACAGAAATTTAAACAAAATGCCAAAAACAAGTCACTTTAAATAATTAGTGAAAATGTTATACAAAATTGTTTATAGTTTTTTATACAAATTTATAAACGCCATTTTCTAGTCTTGCCAAGAAAAAGAAGTAGAAATTAATATTTAAACAAAAATCAGCTTGAAATTTATACAAAATATATTTGAAAAAAATGTTAAAACAATTTCTATTTAAAATTCTTATATGATTTTGGTGACTTTTTGGGCGATTTGCATATGTGACTTAGTTGTAAGATCCAAAGCATACACACATATATATATTTATCAAGCCAATTTTCTCAACAAATTCAACTCAAATCTGTTGTACTTTAAATTGAGCTATCGTTGCTTAATGTTATATACTTTATATATATACACATACATATTTATATACAAAACTCCTATAACCCCCCAGGTTTATATATATATTAACAATTTATAAACATTAAACCACAAAAGAGACGCTTCAAATTGAACTGAAGAACTGCAGCAATTTTAACAGCACTGTTGACAGAGTTGAGTTGCTCTGCTAAATATGCAGCCAAACAGTGCTGTTAGTTAGCGTAGCAGAGGGAGAACGTTTTCAAATACATAACAAAGACTTTGCAAGCAAAGACATTAACCGTTAACTATGCTAAGCTATGCTTGGCTATCCTAGGGCTATACAGAGGAGAGCTTGCAATGCAATTCATAGTGAGGGGCCACGTGTTGTTAGTTTGCGCTGAGTAGGAGAGGGTTTTCAAATACATAATGTAAAGACAAAGATTTTGCAAGCAAAGACATTAACCGTTAACTATGCTAAGCTATGCTAGGCTATAGAGAGCTTGCAATGCAATTTTCATTGTGAGGGCTGTTAGCTTGTGCTGAGTGCGAGAGGAAGAGGGTTTTCAAATACATAGCAAAGACTTTGTAAGCAAAGACATTAACCGTTAACTATGATAAGCGTCTATAGCGAGCTCGTTTGTGTTTTTGATTTGGCACCAAAGCTAACGCCAATACTCAGTCAAAACCTTACACTAAGTATTAATGGCTAGAAGTTGCGGTTCCCGTTACCACATGGCAGCTCTTTCTCTCTGTTTTGGTTTAACATTTCTCAGCTGTTGTGCAAACCCAACGGGCTCCCGAAAGTTTGGTTCACGAAAACTTGCACAACAACAAGAATAACAAATAACAGCAGCAGCAACAGCAGCAGCAGCAGCAGCTGTTGGCCAATATGCAAATACTTTTGCCAGTGGGTGTGGCCAGACAAATTTGCCAGCCCAGTGCCTCTCCCCAAACCCCCTCCCCCTTCGAGCATGCTTGAAGAAATTCAGGCGTGTGCTAATGCTTAAAAAGAAAAGCAAAAAAAAAACGAAGAAAAACCGAAACTATCTGTGCATGTTTGCTTCGAAAAACTAAGTTTTCCAGCTCAAGCTCCAGCTCCAGCCGAAGGAAGCTCTCAAAAGTTTCCACCATAGCAACAACAACAACAATGATAGGCAACAAGCTGGCCAAACAGCTACTGGTTCTCGTCACATCGATGTTTCCAGTTGTTGTTTGTGTTGTTTCTTCTTGTCCTGCGGGGCACTTTTTGGCCACGCTTGGCTAAGTCTGCCCCTCCACCTCCCCCCGTCAACTGGCTAGGATTACAAACTATCTTTTTGTTAGTAATTAGCTGCACACGATAAACGTGACATTATTATTGTTTGCCAGAGTTTGCAAGTTGCAAAAGTTGGCAAAGTTTTGACCAAGCCCCCACACCCACCCCCACTCCTTTGTAGTTACAACAATTCGTAGGTAGCTAAGCTGATGCTCTCTGCTTGGGCAAGGACTGTTTGAACTTCAACAGATTGTTTGAATGACAACCATAAGAGCTAGAAAGCTGAAATTTGAAGATAAGTAGGTTATAGGCAAATCCTATATGCAACGGGGGGAAAAGGTGGTCAAGGTTCTTATGGTAAGGCATTTAGTTGATGATACGAAAAGTATGCTATATAAAATGTGCAAAAGTCTGCTACAACTTTGATATATTTGCTTGCTAGAGATCCTTGTGTTGAAACAGACGGACGGACATGGTAATAAGGATTCCTCTTGTCCTCTTGGACAGGACTATAAAGAAAGACGAACAGTCGATAAGCGGAGTTTGACTGATATCTTAAGGAACTTTGGCTTTCCCTTGTCAAAGTTAAGGTCAAAGAAAAAGTGAGAGAGAGATAGAGAGAGACAACTGATGTTGAGCACCCCCTTGGACCCTTGGCCCCAGTTACCGACCAGCTAGCCTCGCTCCTTTCCCTCCTCTCCCTCCTATTCGCTTTTCAAAAATTCAAATCAAAGCAAGCCTTAAATTTGAATTTGCAGTGCCGCCTTTCTCTGCGATTCTCAAAATTTTAAGTTAAGTGGGGCATTGGATATGTGTTACTCATTACCATTGGGTTATTATTATTATTTTATTTTATTTCTTTGTATGCCATGAAAACTTTTTCCTTCCTTTTGTAACTGTTTGTAAGCGGTTTCTACCATAAATTCTCAACAGAGACATTCATGATGTGTTTTATTCGACGTTGACGTTGTTCCTCATATGGATATGGTTTTATTATCACTTGAAAAGAAATTTTTATTATAATCTTCAGACACAGCAAGCGCTAGTAACAAGTGGGGATATAACCATAAAGGGAATAGCCAATATCTTTAAATTGTCAAAATTTGACTGTCAAACTTGTCGCGCTCAGATATTTTGATGGACAAAAAAGAGAGAGAGGAGGGTTAATTTCGGATAACCGCAGCATAATAGACAACTCAACTATGTTTGAGTAAACGGTGGTGTAGGTAGTTGAGTGAGTATTGCGGTATTTTGAGTCCCAAATAAAAACAAGGTTCTTCTGCTTCTGCTTCTGTGCTTCTGCCAGAGGAGTTTGAACGCCATTGACGCCTACAACAAAGCGATACAATGTCCTTCCATTTATCCCTTCTTATCACTTATCATAGTTCCGCTGTCAACATGCAATTGCGTTAGCAAAAGGATAGAACGGCCTCTAACTCAGCACTAGTTGACTGAACTGAGTTGTTGCATATTTGGTAGTGGGAGCGCCGATACATTAGTATGGGTACTTGCGGTACTCTGGAATATGCCGAGGCAAAGCAATTTAAATGAATTCCCCATCTTTGAATCTATTTGATATATGAATTAGCTGCTCATGTTGAAGGATTTGGTATTTTCCAATACCATCTTTTGAGTAGTTTCCGAACGTCAAATAAAAACACATTGATTGAAAGAGTGGCTCCAGGGAATCCATCTATGTATATATGCATTGGCAGCGTTTTCTAGATTCCTACACCAATTAGTCTTAGTTTCTGATTTCTATACACTTATTGACGCCCGAGCAGGGACCTTGACTACCAAATGAAAGCTAACCATCAGCCTGGATCAGCCAATCAATCCTTGAGTTGATCTTTGACTTAAAGGCAGGGCATACAATATTTGTGTTGTCAATTGGGATTGCTACTTGGTGGCTGGTTTGTGTTGACTGTGGTTTGGTGGCCAGCTTGATTTGCTGTGGCTTACATTTGAATTTTTGTGCGCGAGCTGGAGCTGCTCCTGCTCCTGCTCCTGCTCCGGCTCCGGCTGCCCGTTTTACAAATGAGCATTTGTTAAATCAAAAATTCAAGTGGCAACGCCGCACTCGCCGGCGCCGGCGCCAGTAGCAGCTGCCCCAGACCCAGACCGCTTTGCTGTAGGAGCGACTGCATCGCCATCGCCATCCCCAACTCACTCTCACCACTACCAAAGCAAAAGTTATCAATTTTGCAACAACACACACACACACACACACACACACGCACACAGACTGTGTTCAGGCACAGGTAGGTGCCTACCCCCCACCTCCTTCAAAGGCATGGCGGTTTTGGTCTTGGTCTTGGGCTTTTAGGCTATGCAACGGACTGTGGACTATGGACTACCATGGGGCTGCTATGGACTTGACTCCATCATGTTTTGTAATTTATGCCCATTTATTGTGTGGTTTGTTGTTTGCTTCCTACCGCATTTCGTCTTGTGGTTTAAGATGGACATGATGGCCAGATGCAAATGTAAGGCTGCATAGCTGGAGCAATCAAATATTTGCATATGTACCTCATATACCCCTCATCCCCCCCTAACCCCTAACCCCCTTCCACCCACGGTCTAAGGCACAGACTGAAACTGACTTCTAAGGTCAATTTGTGGCCAGATGCTATGCTACGACTGCGATTGCTGCTGGTTTTGATGATGATGATGATGATGATAATGATGATGATGAAGATAATGTTGATGACATTTCAAATTTAATTCTAATACAAATCCACCTGAAGCCACTCCAAATCTCATCACTTTGCCAAAGCAAATAAAACTAATTAATCACATCAAAGGCAGCTTTTGGTCTTTTGGTTCTCATTTCTTAATATTTGGCATCGGCAAATACAATTCTATATAATTAACACTTGCCATCTTGCAAATAATGAAACAATTTTGAATATTTGGCTCAATTTAACCCAATAGTTTGACCTAAGATTTGAGAGATTAGCAGAAGCTTAAGCAGAGCTACGTTATGTGTTATATATTTCCCTTGATTTTCACATTTTGATCTTTACTGAAACTGATATAAAGCCTGATATTTTGGACTTACAGATTTGGCCGTGCCTCCCGACAGGGCTGCTGTTGATTCTGGACTTTCATCAGAACCAATCCCGCTTAAGTTTCCCAATGAACTTGAATTTGTAAGTACTAAAGTATCTCTTTATTGAATTTCTCTTACATTCCTCCACGTTCCGTTTACTGTTTACTTGGGATCATCTTAATGCTATTCAATCGATCCCGTCACTGCCTTCTGATACTGATCAGTTGTTGGTTTTTGGCTGATTTCAACATCAGTGATGTCTTGTGGTCCTCTGCGATTGACTCTGCCGTTCAACTCGAGTTGATAGAGTATTTCTTTCTTAATGGTTCCCTCTCTGTATTATGACTTGGAATCCATCGACACTTGACTGTTGTTAAATTCGGTCAGCAAATGCAACTGCAAATGCTCTCAATCTTACGGCTCTACTGCCAACAGAGTATGTTGTCTATGAACAGACCAATAACATTGCGTTGACTCGATCGATAACATTCGTCACTTAACAGTCTGTTAGAGCAGATCAATGCAAAAGGCAAGCTGTTGCTGTTTAAACACGCAGTGAGTGCATATCGAGGACTTATTTCCATTGCCAAATCCTTGATCCATTTGGTTTTTAATAAAAATTTGAAATTTCCAAAAGGTTCCCTAGATGTTTCCAGATAAACAAAAGCATTTGCAGGTTTGCCATTTTGCCATCACAATGCAGTTCTGTTAATATAAATTTCCACTTAAGAAATGCATGCTTGGGGTATTTCGGATGCCATCGACTTCAAAGACAAAGACAAGGATAAAGTAAAAGTGTCTTTGCCTCTTCAAAATGTTTAATTAGTTCTTACATTATTCCCCCAATTAGATAAACTTTTCAAAAATTATATAAAAACTTTTACAATAATTGCCTGAAACTTTCCTAAGTCGTGTCAAGTCTTAACTGTATAACTCCTGCTAGGATATATAAGTAACTCCACAGCCGCAGCCGCAGCCGCAGCCGCAAGTCCACCCTGACTGCGGCTGGATGTAATCTCATAAACAAATTAGAGCTTGGACGGCCAAAGACAAAGGCAATCAAAGGATTAGCAAGGCCACACTAATAACTTCTAGCCGTAGCCGCAAACGTGCCTGGCAAACGCAATCGACTATCGGCATCAGAATCAGAATCACCAGAAGCCCACTCCAGCCTAATCCTCCCCTCGCCGCAAGAACTTGTCGCGCGCTGTTCTCTATTGACAGACAATCAACCACTTGAAAAAACATAAGGCCGAAAGTAAGCGTTGCCCTGAAACTATGAATAGGCGACGGGGCTATACTCTGCCATGTCCTTGAAATGGCATAGACTTTGTGAGGCAGGGGGACATGTCCTGACGGATTGATTGGGCATCAAGGCTTAGGTGGTCAAACCATTTCACACAAGTTCCGAGGTCAAAGTTCCCATGTAAATGTCCCAATCAGGCAGCATTCAGAGTGATTCAGTGACAACATTTGCTAGCAAATACATATAAACAGCCTTTTGAGCAAAGCTATTTGTAGCCACTTCAACAGCTTAGAATTCTCAGATGATACTTATACTTATGATAAGAGATCGTTGCTGAGCTTGAAAAGGATCTGTAAAGTCAGCCAGGATTCCATTTTTGTTATTGCTCTGCGTTTTCGTATTTCTTCCATTGTCATTTCTCAGAATCTGAGATACAATTTATTGATTTGGAACATATGAATGATTTCGTCTTCAGATATCATAGAAAACAATGTCATATCAACGTCGTAGGCCTCTATAAACCTTGGTATAGCACCAGTTGTACATGTACCTCTAAGAAGCAGGGATTGTCAGGCATGGCCTTGCCATAGTAAGCTACAGGATTTCTCTATAACTGCCAGAACTTCCTCTCATAGAACATTTAAAGATACAATATAGTCTTAGAATTCTCAACTGGTTGAAGTTTTCAAGCAAATTTGTGTCTGAAACTTACTTGAGAGCGCTTCTTTTAGCTGCATTTTCTTCAACTTCGAGGACACATCTCATGTCCTTCAGTGCCTTATAGAAACAGAAAAGAAATAACAAATAACAAATCAAAGTGCGCAAACCACAAGAAGATATCACAGCTTTTCATTATGAAGCATTTAAACAAACCAAAAAACAATACCACATTCAACCCCAGGAGACCAGGCAGTGGGTGATCCGAGATGCTTTGTGGTTGTCCCCATTGCTTAGGGGTTGGATTTCCTTCTTTTTTGTTGTTGTCCTGGCGTTCGCTTCGGTTTCTGGTCTTTTGGCAAATTAAATTAGATGCTTAATATGCAGCGAACGTTTCATTTGTTTTGCGGCTAGAAAATCAACGTGAAAAATTAGGCAAACAAACAGCGGCCAGAAAAGAAGCCCAAGGGTCGTCCTCCTGCCCCGCCCCATGGGCGTCTTAACCTCTAATGAGGCGGACCGCAGCGCTGTGGCGCTGTGTGGAAAAGAGATTTGAAATCATTATCCCGTTAAAACTAATCTTATTTCTGTTGCCATTTCTTCTTTTCTTTCGCTCCTAATTTTATGTAAACATTTGATACCAAATCGCCCCAAAGCTGACCATTAAGCAAATAGACAAACGAACAACAGCATCATTCATCAACTGCTGCTGCTTACATCCTGCATCCTTGGGCTTTCTCTGGGTTGTTTCATAGTCAGGCGGCAGGTTGGCAGAACAGAAAATGAATAAATATTGGCATTGGCTAACGATTTGTATTGCATTTTAAGCGCCAATCAAATCAAGAACACAATCTGTATCTGAGAGCTGTATCTATGGCAAATTTCATTGTTCTGAAGTCAATGATATATGGGTGATTTTTGTTTCATAGAAATTATGAACTGAAAATTCCATAAAATTTCATATAAATAATTTATCAGAAGCCAGTTTTGTTGCTTTCTGTTTGGCTTAGCTGGCTCAAGGTCTTGAGTGAGCGAAAAAACGTTGAAATGCCATTGAAACTCTTTTAAGAGCCCGTCAGGTTTCAAGAACAGCATAAAACTGATAACTGAAACCAAAAATTGAAGCTTCGCTGACTTTACAGACTGTTTCATGACCTGCTAGAGTCAATCATCAGCAGTCCTGGTACTTAACAACTCCTCCATCCTTTCACAACTAGAATCCCATTTGAATTCCAATTGTGTAACAGCCTGAAGTAGAGATAGGGACAGTTTGGTTTCTCTGTGCTGCCATCTGTTGTTGCTGGCGATTTGTCTTTGTATATTTGCATACTTTTAGGGTTCGTATTGCCTGGACAAAATATTTTAAATCAATTTATTATATAACTAAAGTACCCGTAGTCATAGATCTAAATCAATTTTCATATCTTCTTGTTAAAGTTAACTTGCACTTTATCCTGGCAGGCAGATGTATACATTTCCGATCCCATAAAGTATATATATTCTTGATCAGCATGACAAGCCGAGTCGATCAGGCCATGTCCGTCTGTTCGGATATAAGGAAATCTAGATCTAGACGCGACATTAGGTGCCAAACGGATGCAATGTTTTGAGAGCTCAAAAAGTCTGTTGGGTGAGTTGATCGATTTACCTAGATAAAGGACAGTCTGCCTTTGGCCAGTGTAATTCTTCACCATTCAGAATTGACCATCTTAACTTTCCATAATGATATGATAGTTTCATATCCTGTTTTTGAGAAGAAAAAGAGCTCTCTAGATAAGACATCTAACAATCGATGAAAAACCCCTTTTGAAACTGCAAATTTTAAGCAAATTGCATTTGAATTTACTGTCTATTTTTGTTTTAGGGTGACAAGGATGAGGGGTATTGCAGAGGCAGACGTGGCTGACAGGCAGGGAGGGGGGTGGAGGGATTCAGTGTTAGGCCAACTGCGGTGACAAAGTCAATGGGTAAACATTTTAATACGCGGCTGCTTTTGCGTTTTGCATGCGATGAATTTTGTCGAGTTTTGTGGCTGTGATTTATGCCTCGAGAGGGTTGCAAATGTGGGTGTTGTGTGACCGGGGTTAGGGGGGCGCAATGAAAAACGGCAGCCAAAAAGTCAAAGAGCCAACTGGCAGCCAGTTGCAGGCGTCAACAGGAAGCTGCCAAGCGAGTGTGTGGGCTGGCATGAGATGAGATGGGTTGGGTTGGATTTGGTTTAGGTTTGGGTTTGTGTTCGGGCTGTGATATAACAGCAGCAGCAGCATCCAGCAGCTGGAGCAGCAGTGTCATTGGCAGTGACTGTCACTTTGTGCTCTGCCAAGCGTAGCATCCATATCTCTGAGCCTGAGTTTGAGGCAGAGTCGGCTGGCAACCCTCGAGAATGTTGCGAAATACACGCCCCGCTTGCTACAATTGAAAATTTTATTACATTTTTATGTTGCCGCATGGAAAATTAACCAAAGATTTGCATAGCCAGACGATAACAAGGACAAGTGAGACAACAGAGGTGTGACCTGTCGCCCAGTTGTTGGCGGAGATTATGGTTTTAAAGGCAGCCCCGCCAGAGGCAACCCGCTGTGACCCATTTGGTTCAACATTTTATATAGACCGAATGACAAGGTGCAGCCAGTTGGAGGGGTGGTGGTGGAAGGGAGCAGTAGTAGGTCAGAGGAGGGGGAAGGTGGTTCAATTGACATCTATAAAAACACAAGCTGCCATATGCAGGGAATTCAATAGAAACTTATACATAAGGATCTTTTAAGATCAAAGTTGATTCAAGTTCATCGGAGGATTTGGCCCTGAAGTGCTGAGTCATTGGCCCGCAGAGTCCTTTTCAAAGCCAATCTTGCCACGGTTTGCATATGAAACTCATTTTGAACTTATTCTAGAGCATTTTAGATCACATATTGTCACTCAGAGAGCGATTCAGAGTGCTAAAAGCCGAAGAATCTGTTTGGCCCTAGGAGACTAAGGCTGAGGAGCTTCCTTTTAGATAAATCCTTTAGGCTATTGCATGGACTGTTTCTGTAATCCTGCGAGCTTACTCTATACCATCTCATATATCCATCTATATCTCTAAAACCGCATCGAAATCATGTGATTTAATCAATGATTTAACTCAAGCAATTCCTGCCGTAAATAATTGTCGCCCGAAACTAACTCGAACCAATCTCTACTTGGCCATCAAAATTGGCTTAAGTGGGCTCTGTTGTTGTGGTGGCTCTGACTCTGGCTGTGGCTGTGGCTATGGCTCTGGTGTGGTGCCAATTCAGCCACCTGCCAAATTAAAAATCATGCACCACCCTGATAGTGAGTCAGTGATATATTTTTTCACGCTCATAAAATAAATGTCAACCATAAACCGTGACTAAATTGAGAGACAAACAAATTACTATATAAACGCGGGCAGACCCCTCCCCCTCACCTTCACCATCACCATCTCCTGCCACTAGGCCAACCAGCCGACCATCAGATAGTTAGATGAACAGATAGATAACTGAAATGTGCGACCGCAGCGCAGCAGCTCTTCATTGTACAGGCTGGCAATCATATGAAGAGCGATGAAATTGTTAGCAACTTACCAACAGCAGGGGCGCCCTTACCTAGGGGGGGATATTATATATGTAAATGCTGGTAAATGTCTGGTTTGAGTCTCAGTTGGAGGTATGTCTTGAGGTGCCAAATCCACACGTTACAGGCTAAAGCACGCCCATTGGCATTGGCCACACGCATTTCGCTGCAAACATTGAAACTCACAGAAGTCCATCCAGGAGGCAAACTAACATGCCAAATGGGCGAAAAAGAAAAAGAGTTCTTATTATCGTAAAGGAATATTTTGTCTAGGGGCAAACTGTGATTGTATTTTCTGCTGATAGATGCTCTGAAAGCGCCACCATTTTGTTAAAGAGCTTTGAAACAAATACCGATATTTCCATACAAAGTTTCGCCTCCATGTTTGCTTTATAGCAAGCAAGCTCTTGTTTCAGCTCTTAGTTACTGGCTTTCTCATAGCCTTTAGCCCTGCAAACGACCGTAAGGTCACCCCTGTTCAGTGACGCCTCTGTCTATGGCTAAACTGGATCAAGCAAAGTGTCGTGTGGTGTCTGTGTGCGTTGCTGTTACTATTATTATACCCGTACTCTAGCAGAGTAAACGAGTATATTGTATTCATACAAGAGTAGATAACAGTCAAAAGAAAGCTCTCCGTATGAACAAACAGATTTTGGAGACTATAAGAGCTAGAGTTACCAAATTTGGTATGCAAGTTTGTTTTAAAATTTTGCCACGCCCTCTCCCGCCCTCATATCTCATACAATTTTCAAGATATCAGTGTGCAATTAAAACCACTCATAAATCAGTCTATTTTCTATGAAGTAACCAACTTTTGTTAAAATCGGTTAAGAAACAACGTTAGAATTAGCTTAAGAAGTGAAAGGGAGATTAAAGCACCCGCTGCTAGTGCCTTTTTGCATTGTTGGGATTTGAGCAATTGAATTTCAATTAAATAAATTTAAAGCTGTTCTTATTTTTCTTGCTATTTACGATAAAGACGTTTTCACACATCTTGTTGAATTGGTGCTGCCCCTTTCCTTGTCCAGTTTTTGCTTCCGACTCAGTCA
This sequence comes from Hirtodrosophila duncani, assembly GCA_037043425.1. Lineage (NCBI taxonomy): Eukaryota > Metazoa > Arthropoda > Insecta > Diptera > Drosophilidae > Hirtodrosophila > Hirtodrosophila duncani. The sequence continues at coordinate 2,462,909 of JBAMBM010000704.1, read as the reverse complement.
ACGGACAAAATCAAAGGAAAATCCCTAAATTTTAGAGGCACTCATTTATTGATATAGCAGGTGACATTTGCTGCGACTGTGGCAGAAAGGGTTTTTCCTACCTGTTCAGGCAATGGTCATAGGAGCGGATTAGGCTGCGATAGGCCTAAGTGTTGCTGAGTACGAGTATCTTATGGTTGGAATATCGACTCTACCCTGCTTACTTGCTGTTGTTGTTGTTGTTGTTCCTAAATGCCCGCACCCAAGTCAAAGAGACACACATATTCACATTCCGCCACCACCCCTCTTTTCCTCCTCCTGCCATCAGCCCTCTCCTCTACGTAGCCTGTCCACATACCATTTGCTGGCTGTCGCATACAAAATGTAAATATTTAATTTTGAAACACTGTAACTAAAGGGATTCGAAACGCGCGTGGCCAGCAGGAGCAGCACGAGCAGCAGCCAGAATGCTAGTCCATATCCATATCCTTATGTCCGGTGTCGTGTGTGTGTGTGTGTGTTGTGAGGTGGGGGGGATGGAGGACCAACTAGGACAACGACAGCGACGCGGAAATCAACGGAACCCGCAGCTTTCGTTACGGTCCATTCCATATCCAAGCCAAATGTGGATGTCTTCGTCTTCGCAGCGACATGTGAAAAGTAGCTATGGGTTGTCAATACCCTGGGAACGAGCTAATAGGATAGAAGGATATACGTAGGCAGACTTCTGATGGCCACTGGAAAACTGACAGAAAATTTGTTGATATTCCAACTTTGATATGAAAACAGGAATTGGAGGCCAGCTTCGGCTTGTCGATTCTACATAAGTAGAAATGTTTACAGGGTAACCTCTTAGTCGAGTTTAGTTTCAGCTCGTATTCAGAGGAAGCTCTGGCTGGCTGGCTGGCTCTTGTTCTATTTGACAATCCTGGCAGCCCACAATTTTGGCTACTTTACAACATTTTGCATGCCGCTTACAAGTGCCAGCAGCAGGCTAACCCCCCTCGCACACGTCGCACGTCTACATAACAAATGACATGTGGCCGTGTCCGTGTCCCGTGTCCCATGTCCCATGTCCATGTCCTTGTGCAGGCAGCTTTCTTGTTGCCATTTCTAATTTTTTCCTTCTTCTTCGTTTTCCTTAGCGTCCTTTTTTATGGCAAAGTAATATCAAGATTAGGTCCAGCCAGCTGCGGGCGCCCCTGCTCCTGCAACAGCCCCATCCCAGGGGCATGCTTCTCGGCCCGGTCACCAACGCCATCACCATAGGTGGGCCAATAAAAAGGAGAAAAAGGCCAGGCAAAAGCAATCTCAGTTTTAAAATTGCGCAACTTTTTAATCGATTGATTGGCTGCGGCCTGTATTTGGGCTTCGTCCTGGTCTGGCTGCTGCTTGTTTAGTTTCCTTCTATGTCTTTTTATATGCGGGACTTAAGTAAGCTGCCTTGATGATGTCCAGATGTCCTGTTGCTTGTTAAACGGATAAGATCAAATGGTAAATTGGTCCCTTTTTTTTACTTTTGCAGGCAAAGTTGCCACCCTTTGAGCAGAGTTTCAGTTTTAAAGTTATTATAAGGACTTCGTCCTGAGGAAAGTATTTGGTGAATTGAAATTCCTTTACTCCGCATGATGGTCATTTGTCAGTTTCCGTTGATACAGAACTGCATACCTTTCACAATGGCCATGCACTTGATCGCTTTTATAACGTCCTCACATCCTCTGTTCTATCATTCGTTAGCCAGAACGCTTTCCTTGGCAATGCCTCGGTGACCTGGAAGCCAGTAGATTATGCCCTGACATAATCGCCCTTAGTACAGCTAGTGCTTCCCTGCCTGCCAGGACGATGGATAATTTCATGGATCTTATCGGATCTTATGCCTATCTACGTTGATTGTGCTTGAAATGGTTCGTTAGGTGTGCAACTTCTGCAGCTTTCTCCGCCTGGAATATTTTGCAGTGATCAGGCAGTTCGTATGACAGCCTAATCTGAGGAGCTGCACTCCAAAACGGAGGCACCCACGCCTCCACTTATCCTGGGTTAGTCTGTAAACATGTTGAGATGCTGATTCTGTTCCATTGCAGCTTTCTAGTCTCATCTGTATTGGTCTTTTTCGTATTGAGCCAGATCCTGTAGGTCATATAGTCAGAGATTCTGACCGCTTCCTACCTATGGAGCTGTGCCCGTAACCGTGAAGTGAGAGGCATGGATATCTAGGGGTTACCCAGTACCCAGTATTCTTTCTAGTGCCTTAGTTGGGGTTGATCTCAGCCTCTTTACCTTCTCCTCTACATTGGGTTTTTTCCCGAAGAAGGGATGTCACAGTCATCCTCTTGTAAGACAGCGCTAAAATCAATAACAATCTCTTTGCTGCTCATAAATTATCCGGCGGTGGTAAATCAAGAAAAGGGAGGAAGATTAGGAGAGAATTACACAGCAATAATACACTGACGATTATCTGCCATATATATATTTATGGAGAATCAAAAAACTTATGAAATATTTCTGTAAAACCGATCAATTCTTGTTGAAATTGTCTTCGCTTTTCCCTATGCTCTTTGAACTTATGCTCGCTCAAAGATTGCGATGTTCCAAAACCACGATGGCACTTGGGCACTTGACATTTGTATCGTCCCAAGCGCTGGCAGAGGTTACGCCTAGGAGGGGCATTAATACCTAGGAGGACTGGCTTGGGAATGCTTTGCTTGGGCTTGCAAACTTGCTTTTGCTCATCTGGCTTTTGCTGGAATTGCTGGAGTTGCTGGCACTGCCCAAAGGATCTCATGTTGCTGTGAGAAGAGCGAAGGAGGTGAAGGAGTTTGACATAGCCTTGAATGGGAATCGATTCTGATTCCTCGAAGCCTGTGCCGCAGCCTGCAGAGTTCTCCTGGGTTGAGACCTCACTTGCATTTGCCTTCCCTAAGATATTTGACTTTTTGAAAAACATTCAATGGATTCGCAATGATTCGCATTGATTTCCATCAAAAATCTGCTTGAGAAACTTCTAAAAAATGTTGTTGTTTCCCAAAACCATTGTTGTTGGTTTTCCCATAAGGCTATATATATATCTTCCATATCTTACAAACATATTTTGTTTTTGAAATCCGCAGCGCCTTCAATTATATTATCAAGCAGAGCATAGGGAATTATTGGGCTATAAACTAATCGTATAATTGCACACAAGTAATTATCCTTGGGCTCATCCTTAGGCTCAGCCTTAGGCCTTTTGTGTGCACTTTTCTCTATTTCTTTTTTTAAGCCAACTATGCCTACATACATATATATATATATATATATATAGGCTGCACTACACCACACACAACATGGTCCTTACATTTCCGACTGCAACCTCTACCCCTCCCCTCCCCTCCCCTCTCCCTTTCCATTCATTTTCTTATCCTTTTGCAGTGTGCTCTGATTTTTCCAGCTAGCTGGCGAACTATGCGGCTTATGCGCTTCGCTGCTCGCCGCTCGTCCTCGCCGGAACGCAAACAGTTGGAAAAACACAAAACAGAAGGATGCGCGGCTTTTGTTTTGCGAAAAGCAACAGCAACAGCAACAACAGCAACAACAACAACAACAACAACAAAAAGACAAAAAACAAAAAACGAGAACGAGAAGTAAAATTAAAATCAAGCTGTTGATGGCAATCACACACTTGAGCTAACTGAAGTGATGGATGGCTGATGGCTGCTGACAAACCGACGGCAACTACGTCCTTTCCATGGTTGGCTAGGATGTATGCATCGATGGCAGCGCCATCATCAACATCAACATCAACATCATCATCAGCCACAACAACGGCACATGGCCGACTACTTCCGGTTGCAGCGAATCTGTGTATGAATCCCAAATCCAATACGAGGCTTTCCTTTTTTTTTTTTTTTGTACATTGCATTGACATCCTGAAGAGCCCTTTTGGAGGAGCAGCAGCAGCATGATGAGGATTAGGCTTTGTTGGTTTTTTGGCCTGTTTTGCTGCTGTTGTTGTTGCTGTTGTTGTTGTTGTTGGGGATTCATTTCGTTGTTAAGCGTGCACTAATTGAGTTGAAGAGTTGGCTGGCTGCTCAGATCTGGATAAGCCACAGCGACATTAATTGAGTGTGGACGAGTGGCCATGTGATCCTTGGAGGGGACACATCTACATATGTGTGTGTGATGGCTGAACAGCAAATGATCAGCTGAGCAAGTCCTCACTGGTAATGTTACGGCAAGGGAATCCGGGATCAGTGCAAGCTTGGTGAAAATGAGATGAAAGTGCTTAGTAATATTCAGGCCATATAAAGCATAAGCCTAGTGTTCTCCACTGAACCCTCTCACCCTCAACCGTTCACCGCTAGCGCCTTCCGTTTAACATTTTGGGCGCCCAATTAGCTGAACGCTGCAAAAATGAAATCATTTCTGACAGCTCGCAGTGGCCCGGGCCCGGGCCTGGCCCCGCTCTTGCTCTTCGGACTTCAATTCGAAGTCTTTACGCAAAAAAGTAATTAATTGCTGTTTTCAGAGCCTCAGCCTCAGCCTGAGCAGATCGTCTACAACCTGTAATAAGCACATTTCTAAATGGCCAACCAATCGAAGGGAGAACAGAACGAACCACCGACTTCCACTTCCACATCCACACCAAAAACTTCCAAGCTCCAACTTGGAGTTCAGCGCCGCCGCTGCCGCCGCCGCCGCTGCATTGCATACTTTCTAAAGCAATTATCGAATGCCAGCGTGTCGGGTTCCGAAACGATCTGCTCTATACTCCGCATCCCCATCTCCATCGGTTAGTTTGGTCGTCGCCTTGGCGTCGCCATTCGTACCAAACCGATCGTCAATTGCAATGTCCGTTTTTGGGGCCTGGCTTGTAGCTTTCATGACGCCAACAACGCCTCATCGTGTTTGCTTAGCCGCCGTCAGAGCCGCCACCGACGCCACACGATCACCATGGGCCATTTCGGGTGTCCCAACTGTCATGGTTGCCAATTGTACTAAGGTAACGAGACCAGGTGCAGGTGCAGTCACATGCGTGACGTCACAATGATATGGAAAATGTACAACTGCTCATCTTGATGATAAAATTATGCAATCAGAGATATACAGAAGATGTTTGTGTGTATGTGTAAGAGAGAAGTTGACATAATATAGACAGAAATGAATATGAAAGTAGATTACATAATCGATATGAACTAAGGGTTCTTATCAAACATTGCCCTTAACGCGAACGTTATGTCTGTATGTATGTTTGTATGCGTTCAATCTTGCATTTGACTTGTAGGACAGTTATCCCCAACCGATTGAGCTGAAATTGTATTTAGGTTCTTTCTTCTTCTTGATATATGAATGGCTTCTTGTGGCTCCACAAATGCTCTATGAAAGCTGATCCATGACGTCACCTGATTTTGTGAATCCTGTTTATCTATAACCTTGTAAGTTACCATAACTTAAGCTTTACAACCTGGTCAAAGGCTGGCCAGCTCCTCGCCGTCGTCGGCGTCGTGATCGGCGTCGTGTTCGTAAATATTTCTACGCATGCCCATTGCCAAGTCACCAAATTGGCCTTGAGGCAATGATTGGCTGTTGAGGCTGCCGGCTGGCTCTGGCTCTGGCTCTGGCTGTGGCTTTGGCAACCTGGCAGCCTGGCTCCAACTCCAGCTTGAGCTCTGGCTCTGTGGCTGTGACTGTGGTTGCAGCTTTGCCTCTGCCGCCCCATGATCTGTTCTCGTTTCTTTCGCACTGCTTTCCCCATTGTGGCTGTCGTCGCTTGTTAGCGCGCACGCGTGTCTCTCTCAGTGGGCACTCGTCGCTCCCTCTCGCTCTCGCTCGTTGTGTGTGCCTGCCTGTGCCTGTGTCTGTGTGTGAGGCGTTGATGGCGATGGCGCTGAAGCTGGCGCGCATGCGCGCAACAACGCAACGCGGTGGCGAGACTACAAAATCGCATTGCCAGCCAACGTTGTAAGACATATATTGTTGCTGTTGTTGCTGTTGTTATTGTAGTTGTTGTTGTTTGTTCCTTTTTGCTGGCTCTCTGTGTGTGGACCTCCCGCAGATAATTGCCCATCATCTCGTCAAGTTCCGCCCAGCTATTTAAGCACAGCAACAACAGGCAATGAAACCCACAAAACAAGACACCAAAATGATGAACGCAACCACGCCAAGTAGAAGTAGCTGACGGAGTTGAAGACGCCGTCTCAGTCTCAGTCAGAGCCTGACTCTGACTCTCAAGACTTTTACGTGGGTGGTTAATAAAGTTTTCAACAAGCCAAGTCATTTATGTAAAACTGGAATGTACGTAGATGCCAAATATCAATGCTCGAAGGACTTGGATTAACTAGTATACCAAATTTGAGAGGTGTATTTTATTGCTCGAAGGACCACTAAAATGGATTCTTGGCATCGTGCCTTGTTTTTCCAACAGAAAGTCGAAACACGGAGTTACTGTCTGAAAAAACAACGCACAGACCACTCCGTAAGAGCTAGATGACTGAAATTTTCCCATAACTTACAGTTTATGACAAGGCTGCACAATAAGGATACGTTCAAACCAAATTCCAACCTCAATTAGCCCAAAATCGAGGTCAAAGTTCTTATGTATATGTCTATATATATAAAAGATCTCATGTTTCTTGATAGTTGAAGGTAATTTGAAGTAGTTGGAGAAGTATTCCCAAGGCAATATTGATGGTGATAAAATCATATTAGATTCTTTAGAGAAGATCCTCCACCTCTCGGTATCCTAACAATCGTGATCCGCTCAACCAAACTGATGTGAAACTGCGACTAGAACTATATGTGCCACCCGAGTGATGGCCAAGAAGCGCCACCACCAACGGCACCAACGACAGGCCGCACAGTCAGCCACAAAAACCAACAAACAGCCCATCAATAGCACCACCGACGACGACGACGACGACGACGCCAAAAGACCGAGCCACGTTAATCGAGTCATATCGATTTTGGCTTGGTTCGTGTCTTGGACGTTTTACTTTTTGACCAACCAACGATCGAGCAGTAGATGGAGGAGGAGTAGGCACTTACACAGATCTCATCAGTGTACCAACATGATAATGATGATGATGAACATGATCATGATGATGATGAGGCTTCCATTAGCTGCTGCTCCTAACTAAATTGAATACAATTGCCAGAGCCCAGGCAACGATCATAATGAATGAGTGTTGGCAATGGCAATGACGATGGGAGTTGGAGTTGGAGATGGGGCTGGTTTACTTGTTCTTGTTGTTGTTGTTGTTTTTTTGTTTTTGGCTAATATCTCAATTCGGCAGCGTCCAGTTCAATGGACTACAGCTGAGGATGAGGTTGAAAGAGCCATACAGCAGCGACTTGACCGAACGACCACCCACTTGGACCTGGTGGTGGCGCAGCTGCTCCACTTTTCCAGCTGCTGCTGCTGTTGCTCCTACTACCAACAACAATGCTGCTTGGCTTCTGGCTAGCTTCTAATTGAAGACAAACATGGCACATGTAACATGTAGCATGCAACATGTAGCATATGCACTGAAGCTGCTGCCTTTTGCTCTTCGTTTCTTTTTGTTTTTGTCATTCAAGTGGGCGTTGCTGTTGCTTAACTTGTCAAAACTTTTGGCCACGTCATTGTTAGTGTTTGTTGGTGTTGTTGTTGTGTTTGTTGTTGTTGTTATATATTCACCTAATGGGCATACTTTGGTCCATCCCAGAGGGGTTGGCACTGCTGCTGCTTGACCTCATTTACGAGGAGGCTGCCCCCCTCTCTGCCGTTGTCACGCATCTGTCTATGAAGAGGGATAGCATAGGTTTGAGAAGCATTTGTGAAATTGTGTCAGTTTCATAGAGCTTAGTTCATACTTAGTGCCATATCTCATGGCAAAGTTAGTAAAGCATATTGTGAACAGAATCTTGTTATTTTCGAATCGATTGCAGAGACAATCTATAATTAAGTAAGCGTCTTCAATTTGGAATCATAACCTAAGATTGGACTGATTAGGAAGCTAAATAAACCAAAACAAGAGAGGAAATCTGAAGATTATCTAACCTAGCAGAACTATTACAAGGAAGGGAAGACTAAGTAGCCCAATGCTTATCCTTATCGAGGCTTCTATGACGCATTTACATAGTGCATTCATAGTTCAAGAGTTATTAGTTGTATGAGTAAGAGAGAGAGAGAGAGAGAGAGAGAGAGAGAGAGAGAGAGATAGAGCCTGCTGCACTTTTGTTTTGATCCCAGAGGAAACCTGAGTAGCTTGATCCATCTCAATGCTCGTCAATGTTCTACAGCATCAATTATGATAAAAACCAGGTCTCCCTATTCGGCATCTCAATTTAGACATCTTCTATAGGTTATAGTATAGCATTTGATTTAAGAAATTAAGCTTTAAATGAGTGTCCTTGCCTTGCTTGGGAATCTTGAGTCTGCTGAAAAACCTACTCAAACTGTTTTGCAGCTAGAAGGAGAAAGTTTCAATGCTATTTGAGAAGTACTGCCAACAGTTTGATGAACATTGTACAATTAAGCCATCAAATATTTATACCTACATGGTTGATTGTTGCTTTAACAAAGCCTCTTTAATGGTTATGCAATTAAAACCTAATTGACAACAGTTTGACAGGCGCCACAGTTTGAGCTGCTTTGGAACTAAGCCTGACTGTCGCCTGGCTGTTGCCTTTTGCCACCCGGCATGCTAATAAAACATAATAATAATCGCAAAAAATATAATAAATTGCCAAAATGGGGGGCTGGCGATGTAGATGATTTCGTAGGTGGCAGCAGGCGGTGGTTCAACGTGGTGCGGGGGAAGGGAGCTGCTGAATATGAAGGGCAATGAAAACAAGAAATATGCCGCCAGTGGACCACCGCCTAGGTTTTTGCTGCTCCTCTCTCTGGCGGCGGCTGGCGGCTGCTTGATTTACTGCCACGACAGCAAGTGCTGTCCCACACACACAAACATACACACACACACACACACATGGATAGCCATGAAGAGGCAAAAAGGTATGAAGGCTGACGCCAATTGGCCTGCGTTGCTTAGCGCCAACACCAATACAAAAGCAAAAACAACACGCGGGCCAACGTTGGAGTTGAAGCTGGCATTTTGTATCCCTGTGTGTGTGTGTGTGCGACTGCCTGGTGGCGCCTCCAAGTAGCCAGAAGAGATTCATTGGATTCAATGGACACAACACGGGCACGGGCGCATAACTTGTCCAGGCATTGTGGGGCAATGAGGATGAGGCGACGGCAACGACGGCAGCGGCGGCGGCGGCGGCTTCTGATCAAACGGTGGCGCGCAACGTAAAGAAATCTCAGAGCCAATGCCGGGCAACAGCATTTTGTAGCTTTAAAACAAAAGCGCGTTTGGCAGCCAAAGCCAAAGCCCAAAATACAAAAGAGACTCCAAAGTTGCAGCAACGAGATGAGCAGAGCCAGAACCAGAGCCGCAGCCACAGCCAGAGTGCTGAATCAGAGCTATCCTTAAGTCGTCTTCGTTTTCATGTCCTTTTTGCATTTAAGTGTGCACGCGTTCGATTTTTCTTTGCGTTTCGTCTTGATTTTGAGACAGCGTATGTAGAATGACTGAGCGAGGGGGTGGGGTAGGCAGGGGTTTAGTTGGGGAGGCAGGCGAAGGAGGCAAAGACTTTGGCAAGTTATTCAAGTGGCGCCAGTCAAACATTTTTGTTTGCGCAAAAACAAATACAACCATGTAGCAGCAGCAGCAGCAGCAGCAGGAGGAAGAAAACGTTAAAAGCTTTCAACCAAAACTGACTAGACGACTAATGTGTTCCCTTTATTTACCGTTATGATATAAAGAAATCCACATATATATTATACTCTTTGTCTTGAAGGGATTGGTTGACTGACACATCGCAAATGATACAAGTTAAGTGGCTCAAAATGTTCAAACAAGTTGGCTTTTCTGTTAATTGTGAGAATTAAGAAGTCGTTTAGGAAAATTTCATCTGAAAGCTGGTCATATCTGGGGGAAAGTAAGTGTATGAAATGCTTAAGGTTGTGTAAGGCAAGGAAATTATACAAACTAGGGGTCTAAGACTTTCACACAAGCTGGATTTTATGGTGTAGGTGCGCACTAAGAAGCCGTTTTTTATCTAAATTCGATGGTTTGACAAGCTTGAGAACAAGGCACGGCACAAATGAGATGACATTTGCAAATATGTTGGTTTTTTATGGAGTTGGTGAGAATTAAGAAGTCATTTGGGAAAATTTCATCTGAAAGCTGGTCATATCTGGGGGAAAGTAAGTGTATGAAATGCTTAGGGTTGTGTAAAAAAATGAAATTATAATGAAAGTTGGTATTTAAGTTCATTTAGAAATCGGAAAAACTACGGTCCATTGAAAATTGTTGTAGGTAAAAGGAAGTTCGTTGTTTGCCTTGGAAATTACCAAGAAGAGAACCGCATCAAATTGCTTGTGTTATATGTTTTGCCAGATGTTACACCCTAACAATGTGATACACTAAAACTCTTTCTTCCGATTTATCTTACGAACAACGAGCAGCCTCAACATTAAGAGCTTCTCACAACATTGTCAGAGTATTCCAAAGGCGCCCAGTGGAGCATCCGTTTGGTGAAGTTTCCGACTGCAACTCATAGTTCCTAGGTAATATCCCCCAGGCCAAGCATTGAGGCAGCATCAGGAGTCAAGCGCTTACTTGCAAACCAAAGATCTCTGAGAAATCCAGAGCAAACTGTGCTGTTTTTGCCTCTCCACGATGACAAGGGCGAAGAGAAGAGAGAAGAAAAGTCAATGAAAGTGAAAGTACTTTTCGTCTCCCTCTCTGAAAAGAGATTTTCAGCTGACAAAGCCGGGTGAACTTCTTAGTTAATTACAATTCTTGTCCTGTCATCCTCTGTTGGATGTTTGTCCAGCTTTCAACTCTTTCAACTGAATCCAGGGGCCATCCAAAATCGATGTCCCTTGGCAGTTTCATTTGCCAAGGTATCAAGGTTTCGACTTCATAAGTTTTTCTCTAGTTTGGCACAACAATGTTGAAATTTGGAGTTGGAAGTTTGAGACGAAGTCTAACCCTACACAGTTGCAGGGCTGCTCTCAAACTATATTGTTGAAGTTGAATAATTTGTCATTGTTAAGTTTTTCGGGGGTTGGAGGAGGAGGGTGGCTTGTTGTTGTTGTTGTTGTTGTTGATGATGATGTGACTGCGGAAATACACATAAAGTGAAAAGTGAAAAGTCAACGGCAGACGCCAGATTAGCTGACAATTTGGTGTCACTTTTGGCCATGGTCCTGCTAGTGGCTCTCATCATTCCCCCCCTCCCCTTCAGCTGGCAATGAGCGTCTGCAACGGATGTTTCAATTCGCAAGTTGAGCTTCCTTCCGATCACGTGGCGCAACGCCAACTGCAGCCGTTCGGTTTCATCCGTTTCAGCCGATAGCTTCCGTCCGTGCGTCCGCCTGTCCAACATTTCTCTCCATCTCCATCTCCCGCACCCGCACCCTCTCCCTTCATACTCATTCTCATCCTCACCCACAGACGCGTGACAATTACTCATGAATACATTTTGCGCCTCGACCGACGCCGTTTGCGTTTTATTTATGGTTTTATTTTGCGGCAAACACAAAAGGATAACGCACAGGATAAGCATGGCCAGGCGCTCTCTCATATGCATGTTGCCAGCGATATCAATATGTATCTGCTATATATGTATCTGTGCGGAGCTGTGCGCGCCACCATAACCATAAAGTCAATTTATTTATTAAGTTTTTATCGCCAAAATGTCTCGAAAAGTCGAGCTGTAAGACCGGGCGGGGGCAGACCAGGGCAGGGGAGAATATGTATGTTTTGGGGGTTGACTGGTTGGGAGGAGCAAACGGTTGCTGATTTGATTTGATCGAATCTTCTTTGGCAAAAGTTTGTTGGGGTAATTCAAGGACAAAGGATTACAAAGTGGCTGCAAAGCAAGGCAAGTTTTTGGCCAACAAAAATATCATTTGAGAACAGAAGTTAGTTGCCTTTGATGATTTTGTTGTGAAAGTTGAATTTAGTTGGAAATTGTATATGTTGACAATGTATTTGGATGTCGATTTGTCTTACGAGGCCAAGAAGTCAGGGATCTCTTCTACAGACCAATCAATCAGACCTTTCAACTATATCCAACTTAAGCAATTCTTTCTTATGAAAGTTAACTTTCTTTTCTTTGAAAGTGAGCGAGTGGTGAATCGGCTGTTTCTAGAAGTCATTTTACAATAAGTTCAGGCATAAAGAGATACAAACGAGCCAAGGAATGATCTAAGTCAGGGATGGGCACACACATACTCTCGCAGAGATGGCTATGATAGCCTTTCCTGAACCGAAGTTGCATTAAAGCAAAAGCCGAACTACATGCGAGTGATGATAGAAAGAAAATGTAAGAGAAAGACTAGGCCAGGGAGTAAGAAGAGAGAGAAATGATAAAAAAAAAGACAACAGAAAAATGAGAAAGATACAGAGAGCACACCAAAAGAAGAAATACCAGGGAATAGGCGGAGAGAAGAGCAAGGCACAAGCCATTGGAATTTTGAAAGAACTCCTCCTCAGAGCTTTTCTATGTCATAAAATCTAGCATACCCAAACGTATTTCACTAACCTAGCTCTTGTAGTTTGGACTGTGACTTATTTCCCCATCAAGCAACTTTGACTAACAATTTCCTATAAAACTTGAATGTTTCCTTCCATTTTCTTAAGTATCTTTTAGAGCACTTTGCTATACTTCATAGCAAATGCTTAAAGATATTTCCATGCTGCCTGGTTCTGGTTCTGGTTCTGGTCTGGCCTGACCTTCTTTTGGCCTTTGCATCTGCGCCTCCTTTTGTGTCCCCACAAGCATTTCACGCTGCTCTGGTCAAAGCGCACTTTGGTCTCAGGTCTCAATTCCAAAGACTCTCAGCCTGGACACAACAACAACCGACATAAAGCAGCCAACAGCTAACAGCCACACCCTTAGATGACGACGATGACGACGACGACAGCAAAAAAGAATTTTCCCACAGGCGCCGCCAAGAGGCGCTTGGCTAAACGAGCTACGTGTCGCCGTCGTCCACAGAAGGCAGTGGTGCCCCAATCAGGTGAAGGAGCGCAAGATTGAAGTTGAGAAACGGCTGGCTGCTTTGGCTGGGGCACATATCAGCATTGTAATATCTAGCGTCGATTCGCTGGGGCAGATGCAGTGCGGCACAGCGCGGCGCTTAGACAAAGTCAACCCTTTGATAAAGAGCCAAAAATCCAAAGCGCACAAAGTATAAAAAGAACAAAATCAACTCAGTGGGCTCTCGGATTCTGTGATTCTATTAGCAAATTCCGCGGAAATCGAGACGCATCTCTAAAACCGTTATGGGGGCTGGCTGTAGGATTCAGCAGCAGTCCACCAGTGTTCTCTCCAGCATCATCAAAGGGTAGCGACACTTGGCGGTCGTTCCGTGCCGCTGCAAACAGTAGCGCCGCCGACGTCAGCACACTTGCAAAAACAAATGAGCGAGGCGGAGGCGAGTTCAAAGCCTAATGCGAAAAATTCGCAGAAATCTGTCATCGCCTTGTCAAATGCGGCAGGCAGGAAGCCCACAGAGACGACTCCGACTCCGACTCTCGACCAAAGCTAAGGCTGACGTTGCTGCCGTATGCTGAAAGCTAACTTCGTATCCGCAAAAGTGTGACGCCAATTGGCGCTTGACATGCCCCGATACCCCCCATACCCCCCATACCACCATATCCCCATACCCATTCCCATTCTCATGCCCTCAGACAGATAGAGAGACAAGCAAAAATATTGTTGTGTTCCCATCAACGAAAAAATCTCTGTTGGCGGGGCACCAGGCAGAGATCATATCAAAAGCGGCGCAAATTTCCTGCCAGCAAGACCAGCGATAAGCTAAAGTGTAGGAGGAGTTGGCGACAGGAGCGACAGGAACCAGAACCACACAACTACAGACATAGCCATAGCCATAGCCATAGCCAGAGGCACATTCAGACTTCAGACTTCAAATTCAGCTTCAGCTTCAGAGTCAGCATCAGGCTTCAGCTGCTGCAGCGCCTCATCAACTGGCGTCTATCAAATTGTTTTGTGCCAAAAACAAAACAACGAAGACTTCTGAATATGTCAACCGGTTGGCCACAGCTGAAATACTTTATCAGGCAGGTTGATTCCTGAATATAGTTTTGAGAGGCACGTAGGCAACACCTCCCTTAGGAAGAGGCTGTAGAATGGCCATCTCTGCTATAGAGATACAATTGTCAATCCCTGCATTCTCTATAACAGACGTTTAGAAGATGACTTTTCATTGTCGTATCTCTGCCTATTTCCAACTTAAAATCTAGCTGAATCGGTAGAGCAACAGCGCGTCGGTGTTATTCTTTTATGAGAAGTTGACATTTTGTTTGCTGGTTTTGACAACTTGTCAGAACGCTAAGGCTTTCGTTTCTTTCGTTGTTTTTGTTGGTGGCGTTTTTTGTTTGTCTTCTTGATTGTTGTTTTAACTGCTTGTGCTGCCTCTGTTGCCTGTTGCCTGTTGCATGTCATTTGGCTGTGGCAACGTTTGGCTGAAATATGCCGCTCGGCGCTATTAAACATCAAAAGCCAAAAACGCAACTGGGCGCAGAGCATTTAACGCCAAATTCCGCACAACAAAAGGCAGGTACAGGCGGCGGCGGCGGCGGCGGCGGCATTGGTATGATACTGGTAAGGTAAGGTAAGGCAAGGTCTGGCTCCGTCTTCAGATCTCCGTCTCCGACATCGTCTCGGGAATCCAAAGTTTGTTCTTTCGGGCTTCTGAGTCAGCGGCATGCCGCGCATATTTCTGTTTCTGTCGTTAGATTTTTGTGCACTTAATTGCCGGCAATTAGCGTGGGGGCGCTTTGTAGTGATGCCACACTGCAAGTGAAATGGTCCAATAAATTTATTTCATTTTCATTTTCGGGTCTTTTCCATCCAACCATCCTCTCTCTGGCTTTTGGGCTTCTGGGACAATTTTATGTTGAAATCTCAAAAACGTCAGCGAAGCGAGCAAGCGCCTATGAATCATCTAAGCTGGCCGCATCACATTTCTGATAACATTCTTGAGGCCAGTTCTACAAATATGAATCATTCATGAATACATTCATCCAAAATCTTAATAGAACTTCCGAATATGTGAAATTTACTTTTATAAGTAGTTCTAAGACATCTCAAATTCAAATATTCTTGAAAAAGGTATTGAATGATTCATATATGCAGTTCATGGATGATTCTTGAATATTTGTTGAAGGATTCATTTGAAACCAATTACATTACAAAACAGAAAGTGAATAGAATCAATGCTCACATGAAACACCATTCAATGATCATTGTTCACACGACTGCCAAAATGATTCGAACTGAATAACTCAGCTCTCCCTCAAAGAGCGCTCGGAGCTCAGTCCACCTCGCCAGCTTGAGAGCTGTCAATAAAATTTGCGTCTGGCTCTGATTTAAGCAGTACAAATGACAAGGGGTTACGCGTAACGGTGAATGGTGATCGTCGAAGGGTGAAGGGGTCGGGTTGGGGGGCAGTCAGAGACAGAGTCAGAGTAGAGGCGCCGACGAGCGACCGTCTGGCGCGCCTGTCGTGGCCGATCAAAATCAATTCCGCGCACCCAAGCCGTGCCCTGACATGGCGAATCGATTGCATTTTGGCCAAGAGTCAACATCAACAGTTTTGCACAAATGCGAGCAACCGAACTGAACTGAACTGAGCTGAGTTGAGCTGAGCTGAACAGGAGAGGAAGGAAGGCAGTCGTCGTTCCCGTCGATCAAAGACAAAATCCCGGCTAAAGCTGATCCTGATCGCTGGCAATGGAGAGATGGAGACAATGAGCCAGCCCCAGTCCCGATGAAGACGACGTTTTGCTTTTTTGGCGACACTGACAAGCCGCATGACAGCAATGGGAATGGGAATGGGAATGGGAACGGAAAGAGGTTGTGCTGACTGCTGACTGCGAGTACCCCGTTGAAGAAGGTACAAGTATATTCAAATGCAGCATCGTAGCACCGCAGCAGCCGCAGCAGCAGTCGCTGCCACTGAGCCACGCAGATCTCTGCCAGGCGATTGTTTTTCGGCTTCAGCTACGTTGCCGTCACCGCCTGTCCTGCCCTGTCCCTGTCCCTGTCCCTGCCTGGCCTAACCCTTACCCTGTCCCTGTCCCTGTCCTGCCACTGCCTCTGTGTTGGCTTGGCTTTACCTCTGCCCTGCCTCACGTTTCGCGTTTCTCGTCGTGGCGCTTGCAAGTTGATCGATGAATGGCCATTCGTTCTTCTTCGGTCGGCGACGGCGTCGGCCCTGGGACATGGACATGGACACGGCGCCGCTGCCGTTGCGAATTCAAGCGCCGCTTTTGAGTTGGGCTCACACAATGCCTGCCTGTGCCTGTGCCTGTGCCTGTGCCAGTGCCAGTGCCTGCCCAAGTTAAAGCCACAGAGCTCCAGCTCCGGCCACAGTCAGTTGATCTCGTTTTTGGTCTCATTTTATATATATTTGTTTTGTTGAAATAACTTGAGCCTTATGGACCAAGTCAATGCGCTACAAGGGAAGGCAAACAGAGTGATGCCAGAGGAGGATATGGAAGTCATTAGTAGAGGCTCATGAATGTACAACTTTGTAATTGAATACTTTAGCCAGTGGCATGAGAGAGCAAGCTGAGAGAGTTGAGAGGAGAGCTCATAAACATGATCTCACCAAGATGTCATCTAAAAAGTCAGAACCATTCAGGCCTGTTCTATCTCACACTTTATATACCATGAATGTATTATGATTCCTATAACTAACTCAGTGTGTATAGTATTCACATTGTACTCATTGTTGAGATGAATGTCTCATTTGGGGTTCAAACAGAGCTCTTATCCTCCACGATGTAAATGTTATATGAAATGTGAGCAACAACATCTCCAATTTCATATGAATGCAATCAAAAATTGCAAGGGAAAGTATGAGGATAAGGATAATGTAAGCTAGGGCAGCTGATACTCAGATCTTCTTCTGACACATTTCCCTCAACGATCTCGAACAACATTTCACTTTCCAAGGATCTCATTAGCCACAACAATTAAGACTCATTATGACTTATCTATACACATGTTTGGGCTATCTAAATGATGGCATCGTACCTGTGTTTCGAACTGAACTGATCCCAAAACACACACACAGTGCAGGGCATACCCAATTTTTGGTGTTATGGCCACAAGTTTCCTGCCTTCCTTAACCCCTTTTATATTGTTTGTAGTTGCTGCTGCTGCTGCTGTTGTTGTTGTTGTTGTTGTAGCTAAATGAAATGCAGCCATGTCCACTTTGTTTGCCTCCAAATGACAGCTGATTGCTTTTCAGATCTCGCCCGTGTACCCATGCCCCATGCCGCCGTCTGCGTCCTTTTGGGTTTTTTCGGTTTTCGGTTTTCAGTTTTCAGTATTCGGTTTTCGGTTCTCAGGTTCTGTGTAAGCCGGCGCCTTTAATTGGCATTTGAATGATGTGCACACGCTCCTTTGGATCCTGAATAGAGCGAAATACATATATCCGCTTAACCCCTTCAGGCGAAGGCTGTCTCTGAAGTAGACGGGTTGCCTGAGCCAAATCAAATGCGGCTGACTGTGGTGAAAACATTTGCTTGCATTTCGAAAAATTAGATACAACAGTTCATCCAAATCGGAAATAGTCGGTTCTATGGCAGCTATATGATATAGTCATTCGCTTCTGAGCAAATTTGATCAAGATCTTTAAGACTTCTAAAGCTAATTTGCATATAGAAAGAAGTGTTCTTTTTGTGAGTTTTTTTTTGTTATATGAAAGCTATATGTTGTATTGAATCGATGTGGCTGACTACAGAAAGAGGCCTAAGGCTGAAGACAGAGTGCACGCGGTGACGAAGCATTGGACGATGACACAGCTGAGGTCAAAAAGCTCTGCAGAGGATAACATATGGAAGCCTTTGAGAGAGTCTCTATCCCACATTCCCCTATCATTCTCTTTCTCGCTCTTCTGACCTCTATCTGTCTCTGCCTCTCTCTCTTTCTCTGTCAGACTCCTCTCTCCCTCTCAGTCTTTGCATTAAGTTAGGTTTCATGTACTTTTCAAACAGCCCACGCAGCTTATCACTGAAGGCCGAGGAGACCCGCTGCTAACTGCTGACTGCGCCTGCGCAGCGGCGTCTTATCAAACTTGTCGATCGCTTGGCTGCGGCTGCGCAGTTGCGGCCCGCTTATCTGATGCTCGTTTTGGATAAACGCATCATTATTACTGTCGCCGCAACAACAACAACAACAACAACAAAAAAGGGTTACCATCGAGGCAGGCAGCGACATCAGCAACATCAGCGACGGCAGCGGCGGCGGCAGCGGAACACTCCAAAAACAGTCGGTGGTCGAATGCGTGTTGCTGTTGTTTTTGTTGTTGCTGTTGCTGTTGCTGGTTGTCATTATCAAGCGATCTCAATCGCTGCTAATTAATTTCTAGGCTATTTAAGTTAATTTACATACAAAAACAAATGCCCTAACATGCACCCGCGTACACAGCTGCCACTGCCACTGCCACAGCAACAGCCACAGCGAGGCATCAGCACACTGTTTGTGCAGCAACGCGCAGCAAGTCGCCTCCAGCCTCAGTTATATTCAGAGCTCCAGTTTTAGCCTGGGCCACGCATTCTGTGCGTAGGCGTTGCTTCGTTGAATTTTCGTTAATTAAAGCAAATGTTTCAAACCCCCGCGCAACCCCTGAACCCATCCTGCTGCTGCCGCTGCTGCTGCTGGCTGACCAAAGTGGCGGAAAAACGTTGCCATCGACGGCATTTGGCGTTGGCGTTGGCATTTGATTTCCGTGCCATTAAACAGGCAGCCTGCCCCTGTCCATGTCCATGTGCCTCTCCCCTGCCTTGCCTGACTTTAGCCCTACTTCGCCTGCGGGGTCATTTCAGTTGGCACAGAAATTGTCAAATTGAATGAGCTGCCAATCCAAAAATTAGTTGCCAAGCGAGCCAGGAGGCAGGAGTGAGGCCAGATTCAGCTGCTAACTCTGAAAGTCTATTTAGATGAGCCATAGCAATATTAAACAGAATGATCTAGTAGATGAAATTAAATTATGAGAAATTCATTTGGAGATGTTCCACTGGGAATTGCAAGCCAAATCTTTGAGTGTAGAAAAACATTCTTATCATACTTTTCGTAGTTCAATTAACACGCACCTCGACTAGATGGGAGAGAGGTAGAGTTTCTTTAGGTAAGGATAGTTTCCATACTAAATTTGACCCTGATATTGTCTCCTCTTCTGAGTATCATCCTACGAGATAAAATTTCGCTTGTGTGGAGATATCCGTCTCGTAGCTATTATGATTTGATTTGATCTGTCCTCCAATCAGCACAAACAGATTTAAATATATATATATATATATATTTATATAGAGCATTAGGGAACTCTTCCTAACTAATGAACTCATCCCAGTAGTCTTTGCTTAGCACTTTTCAGTTTCAATTTCAGCTTCAATCGTCACATCGACTCATAGTCATTCACACACAAGCATTGAAGCGAAACACACCTAAAATTTTCAGTTCCTCACAAAAAATCTATCTGGAAAATAGTAATTCCTAATATCCTTAAAGTCAAAATTTCACAACACTACAAAATATTTTGGATAATATCCTTACCAGGACCTCAAAGTCAAAATCTATATTGGAAAAAGGTATGTCCTAATATCCTTACCAGGACCTCGAAGTTAGAAATATATTGAATAAGTTCAGCCCCTTCCAAATTATTGCCAGTTCCATTGCCTTTGCAACATGGATACTGCCGGCGTCCCCCATAAAGTGAACCGAGCCGTACTCAAGGCGATCGCCTTCGATAACGGCGAATGCATGAAAATCGGTGACATCATTGAGGAAGTGGCATTTCTATTGCGTAGGACCAAGCCGGTGCCCAATTTGGAGGCGGTGGTAAAGAAGTCGCTCGCCAACCTGATCTATTGCGGTCTACTGACGTGCAACACCGGAGGCTCGGAGTATGCCTTGTTTCCCATCCGCGACTTCATGAAGGATCTGCCACTGGAAGCAGAACTTCAGCCTGAGGCTTAGGCTACTCCAGCCGACTAGAATACAAAGATAACAACAATTTGGACTGAAATTGCCTGAGCACTGGGGGAAGCTCTGAAGCAACTTTCCAAGAATTGAAATTTTCCAAGTGAGAAATAAATCTGGTCAGAAATGTGACACATATATGTTGTAGAAATATGTTGCAAAGCATACTAGATGTTTAACTGGGAGCTCTAGGAGTGTGGAAAGAGCAGTTTCCCTTTGGCCGAAGTCTTTGCTCTGCTTCTCCCTGTTTGCTCAATATGCAAATGAACCAATCGTTGTCTTTATTGTAGCGCTCTCTTCTATCCTCTTCGTTTTGTTATCTGTCTACTAAGAACAAGCTAATACGAGTGACAGCCGACTCCAACGATCCAATCTATACGCATCCCCAGTATGCTTTGCCTTCAAGGCGAACGCCAATGTGCCTAGTCAGGTGGCGTTATATTGCAGCTGTATCAATTGATTGACACCACTTGCCTTTGCTTAGCATGGCACTGCCTACCCTCTCCCCTACCATTCTCTGATCTGGACCTTATCCCAGTCCCACTCGAGTTAAAAACTGTAAAGCGCACCCATGGCCAGTTGTTTGGGCACTTTAAGCGTAATTGCCGCCCATCGTCGGCCTTTGTGGCCATTCATCAAAGCCCATCGATTGCAGTTAGCCCCGCTATTTCCATTCATTTCCCTCACCCTCACCCTCACACACACACACACACCAGCCCTCCTCCTCCACCACCTCCAGCTCAGAGATAGCGAGAGTCTGTTAGACAAGACCTATTACTTATTTGTTGGTCATAAATTTTTATTGCTCAACTGCCGTCGCTGCAATTAAATCTCAATGGCTGTGCGGCGCGGCGTCTTTTGTCATTAGGCTGCCGTTTTTCGAAGACGCGAAGCGGCGCGTGTGCACTTGAAAAGCGCGTTACATGCGCTAGCTGAGGGAGGGCTGGAGGGCCAATAAATAAATAGGATAGATGGTTAGATACGACTGATAGCCAGGCACACACGTTGGCCATAGTTGGCTCATTGTCAACGTCGCCACCCTGCAAATATTTTGACATTCGCTGGCAATCAACTTGAACCTAATGGGCCTGAACCTGAACCCGAACCCTGCATACTTTCCACAGAGACCCAAACATTTTTACCATGTTGTGCACAATCTTAGATCTCCGGATCTCTGTGGCCAACCATTAGCCACAAATGTCTCCTTGCGGGCTGTAGAAAAAGTGAATCTAACTATAGAGCCCCACTTGTGTTATCACATATAACCATAGGTATGAGAAGACAGCAGGATTGCAGATGATGGTGATAGACTGAGCTATTTGATCGAAGTTTCTTGGGCGTGTGTGGTTCTATAGGGATAAAGAATCGAACTGCTTACAAATATAGCCGTGTATGCATTTGTGGGGGCTCCTATAACAGATGCAACCAGATGCAGGAATATATATACTTTATGGGGTTGGAGATGCTTCCCAGTATGCGTTATAGCACCCTCTGCGTGTGTGCCTGAACAAAGTTCATATAGAACTTTCTGGCAAATTCTTAGAAATCTAGAGGGCCCTGGATATGATATTAAAATGTCATAAGTCAAGGCACCCACTTGGATTGTCTGTCTTGGCTATCTCGCGCACCTACAATCGGTGTTATCCTCCTTGGGCATCCCGTTAATCAAATTGTTGACGCTCTTTCATTTCCCTGCGTGATTGGTTTTGCGGCTGACCCACAGTATACTAGAAGTCCGTCAGGCAATCTTGCTGTATAATAATGTAACTCTGTTTTAAAATTAAGGGCTTCTTAGACGACATTTTCAGTGACGCAGGAAAAGTTTTAATTGATAGCTTAAATGTCACCCATTTGATAGTACAGTTTGCTTGAGTATTCGTCTTCTTTATGTGAGTTTTCTTCTTTTTCATAGGGGTATTCTTCTTCGCCATGTTCTTCATGTGAGTATTCGTGTTCTTCATATGAGTATTCTTGTTCTTTATGTGAGTATTCTTCTTATCCGTGTGAGTATTCTTCATCATGTGAGTTCTTCATCTTGTTCTTTATGTGAGTATTCTTCTTCTTGTTTGTGTGAGTTCTCTGGTTCTTCATCTGAGTGTTCTAGTTCTTCATGTGATTATTCTTTTTTTTCTTCTTCATGTGAGTATTCTTCTTCTTCATGTGAGTATTCGTCTTGTTCATTTGAGTATTCTTCTTCTTTATCTGAGTATTCTTGTTCTTCATGTGAGTTCTCCTGTTCTTTATGTGAGTATTCTTCTTGTTCATTTGAGTATTCTTCTTCATCATGTGAGTAATCTTGCTCTTTCTTCTTCGTTATTATGTGTGTATTCTTCATCTTCATGTATTCTTTTTCATTTGACTTTTCTGGTTCTTTATTCTTCTTGTTCATGTGACGATTATCTTCTTTATTCCTCTTCTTCTTCATCTTCTTCATGTGGTTATTCTTGATCTTCATGTGAGTCTCCTTCATCTTCAAGAGAGTATTCTTGTTCTTCATGTGACTATTCTTGTTCTTTATGTGAGTATTCTTCTTCTTTATGCTTTGTTCTTCTTGTTCAAGTGAGTATTCTTCTGATTCATCTGACGATTGTCTTCTTTATTCCTCTTCTTCTTCTTCTTCCAGTCAGTATTCTTCTTCTTCATGTTAGTATTCTTCTATAGATGTGTATTCTCCATCTGCATCCACTTACTTCTCTGCCTTATCTAATAGCCCATAATTTCTTGTTCGATTTGGGCCAACGCCCGTTCAACGTCAATCAACAATTCCAGAATTTCGCAATGCAAACCCAGGCAGTCCGCTTTGAAATAATTAAGGGTCATCAATCCAACCGGCCCTGGGAGCCATTGCTGTGTCCACCTGGTTGCCTTATCCTCAATAGCGTCCAATACAGTCAAGCAGTGCTCCAACTCCATCTCCATTTGCGAGTAGGTATTGAAGGCTTCAAGCACATCCATGGTGATATTGTTTCTATGATTCCGAACTAGTTTCGTTTTGGGGTAATGACGTCTAGATATATTCAGATACTTCTGACAGATTACCAAAAGCTGACTTGATAAGTTTCATGTGAGAATGAGTTCCAGTAAAATCTCAAGGATGTGACTGAACACTTATCCTTATGCCGCCTACCCGCACTTGGAGTATCCCGTATCTATGGCAGGGTGTTTATTGCACAGCTGTCGATTGAGTAGTTTTGGCATTCTTCGGTTTGGTAATGTGAATGGGCAGGGGCAGGGGCAGGGTGAGGGCAGGCCATTGGGGGTGAGGTTGATCTCAGATAGGTTTATCCGATGCAGTCAAGTAGATTTAATTGCTGCAAGCCCTCAATTTTCATTTCATTTTCCGCTGCTGCTGCGGCTGCTGCTGCAAATGTTCTCAATTTCATCGATTTCAATTGTTGCATTGCAAAAATATCGATTACAATAAAACTGAAGAAACACAAAAGGCAAAACAAAAACCAAACCAAACAATCCTCAATGCAACAGCAGCCGAAGCAGAGGCGCAGGCGGAGGCGGCGGCGGCGTGGGGGTTGTTTAAAGATTTCAGCCAAGGACAATGGATTTTTGTGTCGGGCAACAAAAGGCCCAAGCGAAAATTGTTTACGACCATTAAGAGAAAAATCTACTTACCTGAAAAACTGTGCAGCCAAATGAAGGAATGAGTGAATGAAGGAATGAATGAGCAAATGAATGAATGAATGAAATGAATCACATCACTCCTCTCAAACAATAACATAACATGTTCAGAGGCTAAGGATCACTTAATGCACAAATGAGCTCAGCTGCACATATCTATCTTAATTGCCTTTAAGCGGAGATAGAATGGGGATTTAGAGAGTTGTCTTTGTGGCAGAAACGGTTGACAGGACAACTCTTCAAATGAGAACGGCGAGAATGTTACAGACAGGGAATGATGACTGAATATATTATAGATAGATCTAAGGACCCCACAAGTGCTCTAAACCAGAAACTTCTCTCGTTTGCCACATACTCGGGAGCATGATAATGGCTCTATGTCTCTCTCTGTCTCTTTCTCTCTCTATGACTAAACAGCACATGTAAGAATTTAGACAGAACATGACGTTAAGTTAAGTTTTTCTTGATTTACACAGAAAACCAGCTTCGCCTAATCAAAGTCGCCTTAAAGGAAAAGCCAAACTGCATTCAAAGAGTACAACACGAAGTTTTGCATCCCATGCATGTGATTATACATTGAATTGGTACCAGGCATTGTTACAAACACAAACAGCATACTTGCCATGTGCCGCTGCTCAGAGCATAGAAATCAGCTGTAAATAAAAGCTTTAGAGATAGCAATTGTGCGCTTTTGGGTTAACTACGAGTTTTATCTGAAGCTCAACTTGCCTGAGAATCTCCAAGTTACACTCCCACTCTCAGCAAACGCGGCACCAATCAAAAAGTATATAAAGTACACTCTAACGCTATGATTTTCCTATTTCTTTGAAAAACCGCAAGAAAATGCTCTACCTAGACTTGTCTTAGGTCCACAATTACTTATCGTGTCCCTCTCTAAGTCCCCCCTTTATAAGTAGCTTTCCAGCTTGCCTAATGGCTAGTCCAAACAAACCCAAACTCTGACTTCGACTCGGACTTGGACTCGGTCTCCACTCAACTCGAGCCGACCGAGCGACAACAAAAGTCTCGCCCCTAATTATAGAGAGCGGAGAGGCCACAAATCGAAGCGAAACGAAACAAAAGCAACAATTTCTTTGCCGTATAAATCGCAAAAGCGTAAAAATATGTGACAACGTCCACGCATCGCTCCAATGGCCACTGTCCACCAACGCAACCACTCCCACTACCACATTCCCATTCCCCTTTTCTGCAGCCACATTTTCCCTTTCCACTGGCCGCTCCACTGACTGTTGACGCCCCCACACATTGCGTTTGACCATGTCAAGGGGGCGGAGGAGGAGTAGGAGTAGGAGTGTGGTAGGAAGGGCTTCATGCGACACACACCGAACAATGCAATTGTTGTGCAAAAGTGCCCCCCTCTCTCGCCCTCTCGCACAACTCATTGGAGGGGCATTTTGTCACAGTGTGTGAAAGATCACAAGCGTAGCCCCACTGGCGGTGGCGATGGCGACGGGAGTCATGCTTGGCCAGTTCTCTAGGTGAAAGTACGAGTACGTTGCGGTAACCCAAAGATTCAAAGAGTTGAGTTGAGTTGAGGCTCCCAGACTTGCTGCAACGGCTACTGGCCACATCGAGTTGGCCTAACTTGAGGCTAGATAATGGTTTTGAATGGGAGATGACAGAGTGAAGAAGAAGAGAGACGATGTGTAGCTATATCTAAGATTTACCATGAGAGAGAGGTAGAGTAGAGTAGTACAGAGGCATCAGTGGAATCTGGAAGACTACTCTCCTTATTTCTGTACGCCGAAATGGCATCACTTGCTCTGTAATGAATCCTACTGTTTCCGTTAGAGTTTCCCAAATTAAAACATTCGAATTTTCTTAAGATACAAAAATATGACCCTGATTATGTACCAATTGCAGGTGGAATTTTATAAAACCCATTCTTAGTTTCCAGCTACAACATAACATAGAACATTTTCCAAACAATTTAGCTATGTAGCTGCTATTGTTAGGACTATGCCAGCCTCGCCTGTTAGTCACGAGAGAGAGAGAGAGAGAGAGCTTTGCTCTTTCGCTAAGAAGCACAGAACGACTGCAGCTGGCGAACGAGCTCACAAAACAGTATACTTACTCAAGCCATAACAAAATGCACATGCACGGTGTGCGATTGCTTTCGAGCTTGCTTTGGCATAACCCAACTTTGATAGGGAGTATTTTCATCTCTTTGTTGGTCAACTTATTTAGCTCGTCTGTGCTTGGTTTCTCAGATAGCCTTGGTTGGTCATGTTGGCACACAAACACTACATCTGCACCTCCTCTCACCCTGAACACTGGGGGCGATCCCTTCATATCTTACACCATCAAAATAATTGCCCCGAAAACGACACGCTCTCAAGTCCACTTGCATGTTGATTCGTCTTCCTCTTCTTCTTCTGCTATCTGGGTGGGCGCTCGATCGCCCAATATGCGTTGCGTGGGAGTGGGAGCGGGCACGCGCAACCCGGCAACGGGGGAGGTCCAAAAGTTTTGCATAACGCGGCGACAACATCTTGTAAGCCAAGCTCCGCTTCACATTGGCTCCGTGTCTGCACCGTGGTCTTTCATTTTCTCAGGCCAGCAGCAATCATCGAGGCCCCACAAATTTTGTGAAACGATGGCGACGACGACGACGACGGAGTAGGAGTAGACGTCGCCGTCGCCGTCGCCGTCGCCATCGCCATCGCCATCATCATTGCCATCAACGTCGTCATCATCAAGCCATCCGTCGTGCATTTACAATTTTCTGCGAATTTTCTTGAAATCTGAACAAGCAACAAGAACAACAACAACAGCAGGGCCATAGTCAAAGTGCTGGAAGTCGTCGCCGCTCAAGTCCAGGCGGTGGCTGCTGCGGCTCACTTGGAGTTGCATTCGATGATGATCATCATTCTCATCATTCTCAACCTCAATCGCCGCCTTGCATCGCCTCGCCTGGCCCCGTAACCGAATCCGAGACCAAACTGAGTTTTTAGTAAATTTATTCAACAAACTGCCCGCCCGCCATCATCGCTTCGCAATTATAATTAAGTTTAATTGAGTGATTGACGTTTTTAGAGAGTGCGCGCGGTCACCCACAAATCTACACACAACAACACAACACAACACAACAACAACAACAACGCAACGGAAGAGATTATGAAATCAACAATTCAACCGAACCGAACGAGCGAACGAATGAAGCAAACGAACGAACGAATGGCCGCTTGGAACAACCAACTGAATTGCATGTTGCGAAGCCTAACTAAGAGATGGACGACACAAAATCTAAGTCTCTGGAAGCTGGAGGTGATTTCAAGCTGACTGACGTCATCATTGATGCCTGGGTGGGTTCCTTTACACGGGTGAAAGGCAACCAGATGGTTGTGGAAATTTGGACAGCAAATAGTACAGCAGAGACTTCTATATATATATTCTATATACTTCTATATGTATATTCTATACAGTCCTCACAAACGAAGAAAACAAATCTAATTCACACTTGTAACTGACAAGACATCTACACCACATGACTAATATGAATACGTCATCGGATCGGATCACTATATCATATAGCTTCCAGATTCGGAATGGAACGTCTCAGTATTAGAAGCCTCCACGTATGCTGACCAAATTTCAATTGAATCTGCAAGGGTATGTCAGCCTCGGTTACATGAAGGGAAAGAAAGACCAGAGAGACTAAATAGGAGAAGGGAAAGATGAAGAAGGTAAACCTCCTATATCTCCTATTCTTAAGGAATGATTTCCTAAAATTGTATGCAAATTTCTTAGAAAATAGTGGAAAATTTTGGAAAATTTCCCTTAGGCTTGAGAATAGTCTGTTTTATCTAAACTTTCAGCTAATGTTTGGCTACTTTTGCTACTTTTGGGTGCAGTCAACAGGGAGAAGCAGAGCAAAGACTTCGGCCAAAGGGAAACTGCTCTTTCCACACTTCCAGAGCTCCGAGTTAAACATCTAGTATGCTTTGCAACATTTTTCTACAACATATATGTGTCACATTTCTGACCAGATTTATTTCTCACTTAGAAAATTTCAATTCTTGGAAAGTTGCTTCAGAGCTTCCCCCAGTGCTCAGGCAATTTCAGTCCAAATTGTTGTCATCTTTGTATTCTAGTCGGCTGGAGTAGCCTAAGCCTCAGGCTGAAGTTCTGCTTCCAGTGGCAGATCCTTCATGAAGTCGCCGATGGGAAACAAGGCATACTCCGAGCCTCCGGTGCTGCACGTCAGTAGACCGCAATAGATCAGGTTGGCGAGCGACTTCTTTACCACCGCCTCCAAATTGGGCACCGGCTTGGTCCTACGCAATAGAAAAGCCACTTCCTCAATGATGTCAGCGATTTTCATGCATTCGCCGTTATCGAAGGCGATCGCCTTGAGTACGGCTCGGTTCACTTTATTGGGGACGCCGGCAGTATCCATGTTGCAACGGCAATGGAACTGGCAATAATTTGGAAGGGGCTGAACTTATTCAATATATTTCTAACTTCGAGGTCCTGGTAAGGATATTAGGACATACCTTTTTCCAATATAGATTTTGACTTTGAGGTCCTGGTAAGGATATTATCCAAAATATTTTGTTGTGTTGTGTAATTTTGACTTTAAGGATATTAGGAATTACTTTTTTCCAAATAGATTTTTTGTGAGGAACTGAAAATTTTAGATGTATTTCGCTTCAATGCTTGTGTGTGAATGACTATGAGTCGATGTGACGATTGAAGCTGAAATTGAAACTGAAAAGTGCTAAGCAAAGACTACTGGGATGAGTTCATTAGTTAGGAAGAGCTCCCAATACTCTATATATATATATATATATATATATATATTTAAATCTGTTTGTGCTGATTGAAGGACAGATCAAATCAAATCAGAATAGCTACGAGACGGATATCTTCACACAAGCGAAATTTTATCTCGTAGGATGATCTTTAGAAGAGGAAGCAAGATCAGGGTCAAATTTATTTTGCATCTAGTTGAGGTACTTGTTAATTGAGCTGGAAAAAGTCTAATAAGAAGGATAACTTGGATTCAAAGGCAATGGAACACTACTATATTTTGCGATGAAGCGATGTCAGCTAACTTTATGGCCTTGGAAAGACAGTAAAGATTCCAGGCCAGCGCTAGAGTGTCTACCAATGGAGTAATTACATGAATATATTCAAAGAAAATTTGCTTCCATCAATACTTTGATGAGTTCAGATTTCAGCAGGATGGAAAGATGCAGGAAGAACATTGAAGTCTTAGATTGGTCGTCAAACAGTCCAGATCTTAGCTCAATAGAAAACAAATGTTGAATAATGAAAAAATCTAAGAATCAAGCCTCAAAGGACCCTTCCGCATGTAAAAATTACGCCTCATGCAGGCCATTTCAACAGTTGAAATTTCGGTCAAATGATTTGGAAAGACATTGGGGGCATCTAGGGAGGAGTAACTGCATACGTTTCTCATATGGGAGATGTATCTCACTTTTCCATCTTCCATTTAGCTTCATTTGCCAAGTTTGAGCTAATTTTCTGTCAGACCTCGAGCCGGCTGGCATACACAAAGGATATCTATACATAGAGTTGAATAGTTTTTGACATATTCTAAATTTTTAGCATTTCTTTCAACTAACCTATCTGTCCTCTGAAACCACAATTACACACGCTCTCTATCTCGCTCTCTCTCTCTCTCTCTATTCTCTCTCATTCCCTCTCAGGTAAAGTCATACCTACCCTGGTCATTATCTTGTAAGATTTGGCTTATGCAAAAACGAAATGGACGCACCGCCATAATCACAACAAGTCAAAATATGTTGAAAGACGACAACAAATTCAACATCTACAGCAACAACAACAGCAACGACAATGAACGTTTGCACAAGTGGCTGCTCCTGCCGATCCCACCTACCACTCCCTGCCCTGCCCTGCCCTTGCTGTTGCATTCGCTCGAAAATTGTACTTCATACGCCCCATTGGCGGCGTGGGTGGGCCAACCAGTCTATCCAGACACAGGCACAGACACAGACACAGACACAGACACAGATACAGATTCAGCCTTAGCCGCACACAGATACTAACTTAGTTGCTTCGGTTGCCTCATGCCGCCGTTGGCCACTGGAAACATTGCAAAAACTCAACGCTTGGTCAACAACAGCCAACAACCAGCAACAACAACAACAACAACAACAACAACAAAAGCAAACACAATAGCCAAAATGTTGACAACTCAGTCGGCTCGTTTGGAGATTTGGCAGAGAAGTGGGTGGTCTACATTTTTGGTACGATTACTATTAGCTGGCACTGTTCGATGCAGAGACTCATAGCTCAGGCATAGCAAATGATGGCTTCAAATAAAGCAACATCAAATTGTCCAAACAGCATCTTAACTGGGCAATTTTTAAAGGATCTCCTTCGGATTGTGAATGCATTTGGCATTGGGAGAGTTATGAGATTCGTAGTCCCCCACCTAGGTCGACGGTGTAGAACACACTCAGCACAGTATTCGCCTTCTCTGGAGCACGGGTGAAGGCTACTACTGTTTTGAGTGCTCCTTGGTTTCTGGTGTGTATCAGTGGTTCCGAAACAACGCAGAAACTCTGTTAGATTTCGCTTAAACAGGGTCAAACACTGTCCTGAAGTGGTCTCAGGGTTCTCATTATACCCCTGTAAAGGGTACTATAGTTTTCCCAAGATTCTACGACCCTATAAAGTATATATATCCTTGATAAGCATGACAATTGGAATCGATATAAGCATGACCGTCTATCTGTCTGTCCGTCTGTTTCAACACAAAGATCTCAGAAGTCTCAAGAGCTGCAAAACTGAAATTTTTACCAGATGCTAATTTCGGTTCACAACTTTCCTGTTTTTCCTCCAAATCAGAACAAATTCGTCTTGAATCCTTTGTATCCACTGTAGCCCCACGCCCACCGATCACATTTGATCTAGATCTGCTATATATATTTACAATCTGAATGGTATATACATAGCTTTCCTCTCTTGTAAATGTCTTCATAAAAAATTTTGTATTATCCCAATTTCTGTCGCCTTTTGCATCCAAAGGCCACCATGTCGGCTCGGCTGCCATACCTAATCCTGAACCTTAATCATCATAATCTGGGCCCTATTAAATTCACACTCAAAGCAATAATTAACGTCTGTCCGGCGGTTCATAAAAAAACCCTCATAACCTTAACAAGCTTGTGTGTTTGCTCAACTGATTCAAACCATCTTTGGCTCCAAGCTCCAAGAGAGAGTGCCATTTAGATAGACCCATCACATCCGCGGGTAATAAAATGCTGGCACGCACACGCTCCACTTGGGTCAGCTGGTGGTGCTGAGATTGCAAGTGCGTGAGTGTGTGTGGCAGCGTGCGTGTGCGTGTGTGTGTGTGTGTGTGTGGCAGCATCTCCAAATCATAATCATCGTCATCATCTAATCAGCAATCATTGCGTTGAAAGAATGCTCCAAAATATATAGGGAAGCCTCATCACCTCATCATCGTTTCGTCTCGTCTGAGTTCAACGTGTCGTCTCCCAGTTTCGATTGCGTGCTTGGATCGTTTGTAACACCTAACGTTTGATATATATAATCGTTTATTTGAAATACTATAATTAGCATAAATTCTGTCGTCACCGTTCTGCTTGTTAGCCTGCATAATCGACCTATCGAATAGTATACTATCGGTGCGAATGTGATAGATATTGGTAATATCTAGTGAATCTTTGGAAAGGTCACCTTCTCTTAGGTGATTGATGGTGGTTTGGGGCCGAGTTGGAAGGTCTACATAACCTGTTGTTAGCCTTATCTTTAGACACTTCCTTCATATGTTTTTGTTAGATTACGAGCATTAGCTTACACATGATATGTGGTGTGCCTTAAAGAGTCACATTTAGTCCTTTGACAGGCTCGATATACACACATATATATATATGGACTACTATATAATCATGTTTATAACATAATAAACCTGTACGTTTTGGCTTGTTAGTTATCATCGTTATCATCATCATCATCATCCAACCTGTGATGCTCATAGCCATATCCAACATATACAGGCCGTTGCTCATTGCCCATTGCCAGCATCGCCGTCGTCGTGGCCGGCCACCGTAGCTGTTGCCGTTGCCATCGTCATAATCAAAAAAAAAAAACTTCGCTCATAAGCGGGAGGCGGAGGCGAAGCTCACAAAATGAGCCCCGCCAAGCCTCGAGCTTGTTGTGTGGCACATCTTTGGATGGTCTTGCTAAATCCAGAGATGGACCCAGGTGAAGTAAGACGTGAATGTTAGACAAATGGAAGTGGCTCGAAGGACCTGAATATATCTAGCCATATATGAGAGTTCCTGCCTTTTCAATCACAAAAGCTCACTGTTTGGTGTGCTCTATAGGCCAGTGGAAACATTAACTCCTTAAATTCTTTAGAAGCGAGAACGGCGAGAATGTTAAAATTAGATCAAACTGTTTGAAAAGAGACCAAACGGTTCTAAAAATGAGCCCTAGACGTTCCTTTTCAGACCACTGAGGTTTGTAAGTGTTCTTCAAATGATACCAAAATCAAGTTCTTGAAGTCCTCCCTTGAACCAAATTTGAGGCTTATGTGTGTTAAAGCCATCTACGTCAGTCTATCAAATTTGATCTGCATCGGGCAACTATATCATATAGCCTCCGTAGAACCGATTTTCTTTCGGAATGAACCAAACATGTATGTTTTCCATCCAAATCGAACCAAATTTGTTTTCTATTCATATTTGGAGGCCCCAATTACGTTGACCAAAGTTGATTAGTTGCAGTCTGCTATATTATATATATATGCAGGGTGTTTAACTGTCGAGCAAGCTGGACTGCAGCGTTCTTACTTGTTGTCTCGGTGTGCATGAGAAACTAGCCTCTTTCAGCTACATCCAAGAATTCTAATCACGTGATCGTATCATCTCTAAGTGGCGCTGTTAGAGACGAGGAAGCCTGCGCTATAGCTTGTGTTGGAGCTGGTGATGGTGCTGGTGCTGGTGCTGGTAGAGCCTCTGATCTTTCTCTGCACTGTTGTGCTTGTCGTTAAGGTCGTTATTATTATTTGTGGCTCTTTAAGTGGCTCATTCGCTAACTGCACGAAGACGAAGACGACGACGACGACGACGACGGCGATGGCCATATTCGTGTGCCGTTGCCCACTGAGACTCTGTTTGGACCTTTCTTTCTTTGCTTTCCTTTCCTTTCCATCTTGTGGCTACGGCTGGCGTTGCCGCTGATAGCGACGGTGGTCCACTTGGCGCTCTCGTGAATTGATTCATAAAATATTATATCATTTTTGTTGTTGTTCAGGCTCTTCTTCTTTTGGTCTTCTTGGTTTTTGGTGGTCGACCAGCTCGGGCTTGGGTTTGGGTTTGGGTTCGGGTTTGGGTTTGGGTTTGGGCTTTTGTAATTAGCGTGCATGTTTTACCCAAATAATTTCACTTCATGGCGATGAAGTTGAAGAAGTTATTATCGGGCCGCGCTGAGCGATCTGGCAACGTCCGCCAATTAGCGGCCTTCACTTGTTGTTGCTCAAATTTTGGGCAACTGTAACGGAAGGAAGTCTTGCCGCTTAACTCGCTGCGCGCCCGCAATTTTTTAATATTTTTTTTAGTTTTTTTAGGCGCTTTTTTTTCGTTGGCCCGCAAAGCCCTAAAGGCAATTGCATAAATCAGCGGCTGGCTTCGGTTGGCTCTTAATTGACATACATAGACCACCATGAATGTGGAGGGGAATGATGATGGGGGATAGGGAGAGATAGAGGGAGAGGGAGAGGCAGGCAGGCAGGCAGCAGAGATCGTAGCTGTGGCTGTGCCGTTGAACTGTCGCCAATTTATGAAGGGTTAGACAAAGGGTCACGTCAACGGTCTGCGTTCGCCCTGAGCTTGACAGCAGCTCATAAAGTGTGCGGAGTTTGGAGTTGGAGTTGCGGCTGGAGCGAGACCACAGTTGAGATTTGCTAAGGCCATTAGTGTGAGCCACCGGATTTACAGTGTTTCTTGGTTTATTCTAGAGCAAACAGCAGCACAATCCATGCAAGGTTTCAAAGGAACCCTCAGCATATGTGGAGCTAAGATATGGCATCTTCTGATGATATAGAAAACATCAATGATGAATCAAAAGATTTACTCACTAGAAGAGGTCCCGCTCTGAATGACTACTTTACTTGGGTGGAAATTCTACTTTGATTGTAAGAAAATCCCCTTAGAATGGCAAGACAAAGATGCTCTATCAGTTAGCTTGGTTAGATTTGGCCCCCAGTAACCTTTTGCTAGCTAGAAATGCTGAACAGAGAGAACTGTGTACAAAATTGTGGCAAGCTGACGGAGGTGGCACTTGACAGGCGTCCTGCCCACCACGTCGAAAGCAAAAAAAACGACACTTGGGATTGGTTGCGGCCATGGCTATATATAGCTGGAGGTGGCTAGAGCCATGGCTATGGCCGATGTTTGTTGGGGCTGGTCACAAATTCAAAGAGAATACGAAGTCAAATGGTTTAAATAAACCAATATTAATGTGTGTGTGTGTGTGTGTGTGTGTGTGTGTGTGTGTGTGTGTGTGGACGTACAACACCTTGCAAAAAAGCAGCAACAACAACAACAACAGAATTGAGGCACAGGGCAAGAAATCATGGCAGCGCGGGCCTCGTCAACAAAACGGAAGCCATGCCAAAGCCTCACACACATGCAATTCACACACTCGAATCCCATGAACATCAACAACATCAACCCCTCCCTCTCTCTTTTGCCTCGCCTCGAACTGTAAACTATGGCCAATAACAATGAGGACTGTGCCACATGGGGCACAGTGGTTGTAAATGGCAAAACAGCCAGATCGATCTGAGCGCTATAAACAGCAGTCTGTATCCGAGATGGGGCCACCCCAAAAGATTTGTAGTGATCCTTAACACAATCCATCAGAGAGTCTTATGAGAGTTCTTCTTAGCTAGTTTTGTTAGATATCTGACAAAACACCTCTATGATCTACAACAGGTTCCATTTGCCGCTTATCTTGAAAAAACCTTCCAGGAGCAGCGATCTTTAAGAGAGTTCAATGAATACAAGACACATATCTATATATAGAATATATACTATATAGAAATCTAGCACAAAGAGCACTGATTGACTGATTTGCGATCTGTGTTTGCTATAAAACGTTTCAGAAGCCTGTCTGAGTATAACTATAGCAAAAGCTATCATCTATAGTCGTTGCTATAACTGCTATGGCTTTGTCAGAGAAACCAGAAGAACTTTAGTCTGTGGCTAATTTTAGTTAGTGTAGTTAAACTATAGGCCGTAGCATCTTTGTTGTTGCTATTACTGCTATGGAGTGGTAGGAGAAACTGTAGTAAAATAGCCAGAGAAACTATAGCATAACTGCTATAGAGTAGTCAGAGTTACTATAGTTAATCTATAGTAAAATAGTCAGAAAAACTATAGTATAACTGCTATAGAGTAGTCAGAGTTACTATAGTTAATCTATAGACCGTAGCTTATTTACTGCTTTGGAGTAGTCAGAGAGTAAACACACGCAAGTTGTGCCACTGCACAGGAAACAGTGCCAGGCGACGCCATTCATTTTGAATCTAAGACTTGCACGTGTGCATCTGTGTGTGTGTGTGTGTGTGTGTGTATGTGCGCTGTGCCAGAGTGAATTTTACCGCCCAAAGTGCTGGCAGCAACGCCAAAACCCAAGACGCAGCTAAAGACCAGCCCTGGCACTTTGTGTTCGGATTCGGGCTCTGGACTTGGCGACAGCTTTTTATGGGCCGCCAGAGTCGTTGCCACCGCCTTATTGTAGTTTATGCTGCTAGGTTGCATGTGTGTGTGTGTGTGTGTGCGTGTCTGTGTGAACACTTTTTTCCCTCTCGCCTTCAAAGCGTTACAATGGCGTGAAATAATATGCAAAAACTTGCACACACACACAAGGATGGCTTAAGTGCAACGCACACACACACACACACACACACACACAGACACACACATGGCCACTCAAACAAGCACATAGTGTGTGTTGTTGGCTCTGGCTAGGATTGGATTGGAGTGGAGTGTGTTGAGTGTTGATAGCCGCACGGTTGCTAATTAGGCCACTTAGAGGGGCGGCGGCACTTGCCATGGCAGTTTGCGGGGGTGTAAGGGGAATCCATATCGCCAAAGACTTTGGGCGACAATGAAGGCAAAGGAAGGCGGGCCTCAAATCGAAGGGCTGGCCCTGGCCCTTAACCAAAGGGGTTGATAACTTAGAGCGCGCGCTCGCTCCAACTTGAGGTCCTGGTCGGAAGGAATCCAACCCAATCCCAGCTGAACGGCAGCACCATTATAAGTAAGTGTGGGTCCTGAAAAGGAGGCGAAGTCAAAGGACGACAAAAGACACTGAGTATGGAGCGCTGTGATGGGATGTACTGCGATGTGTGGTTGCGTGCGAAGGAGGTCAATGCATTGCGATTTGTGATTGGAGTATGGCTGGTGGCTTTGGAGGCTTTAAGACTTCAACAAGCAGCAGATGGGTACCATTTATGAGGATCCAGGAATCAGGATTAGAAGAACAGCTTGAAAGTTAGCAAGTTGACCAACGATTCTCAACACAAACGAGCATCCTCATCTGCCAAGAAGTGCGTTTAGGGAGGCTTATGGTGGCCCACGACTTTGTCCTAGAGGCTTGCTAATCCTTTTTGATCTGCTGGATCGCTGCGATCGCTGGATGTTTCCATGCATTTCATTGCTTCGATGCTCGCGGTGCTCTTTGACTTTGCCAGTTGAACGACCCGGTTAACCGTATCCTCAATGAACACACTCTGCCTCGCATGTACATTTTTGCACACATATAAAACTTATAGATGTACTTATACAAATATATATATCTATATATATATATATATATATACATATGCTGCATATATCCTTTCAGGCATCGACTCAAATTACCAAAAAAAAAAAAAAAGAAACGCAAACAACAAAATGGTTAAAAAACTTTGGCTCGACGCGTCGGTGGAGTTCCTCTGATCTTTTTTTCCTCCTTGCTGTTTGTCGTCCTATAAAAAGCTGCCTTTGCCTGGGCTGCGTCGCCCCCGCTTCCCCACCAAAGAAACAAAAAAAAAAGCGAACTGTGTGGATCAAAAGTGCCGCATATCCTGTGCTTGAGTTTCATTCATTGAGTGCCGCAGCAGTGCCAGGCTCTGTTCCTGGCTCTCCTTTCCTGAGATGTTAATAATTGGTTAAAGAGCAGACGCTTAATTAAGTCGTTGCCTTTGTTAAGTTTTGATGCTGCTGTTGTTGTTGCTGTTGTTGTTGTCACTGTTGTTTTTGTGTCGCTGTCAAGCAGCAGCAGCAACAGCAGCAGCAGCAGCAGCAGCTGTGTGTCATAGAAATTCTAGGCTAGATGTAGATGAGGAAACACCGCAAATGCTAATTCTTCTATCAGTGCAGACTTTGGTGTGACAAATCACAGCAGCTCTACGATCGATTTTGAGGGCTAACTTAGGTACACTGAGAAAATATACTGGTGGATTGAAGGGACTTACATTTGTACTGCAAAGACAACAACTTCACAACAGCAAAACGCTGTGACACAATACGATACGATATGATACGATATAATATAATCCATATACGATACGATATAATCCTATTATATACGATGCGATACGATACCGATACGATATGGATACGATACGGATACAATATAATCCTTACACGATACGATGTAATCCATAAACATACGATACGATACGATTCGGTACGATACGATGGTCAGCTGATGGATTCCTGCAAAGCTCAAGGAAAGCAATAAATATGCTTCGTTCGTTTGCTCTCTTGGCCTCTCTCACTCTAGCTGAGCCCCAAATTTTCTGACACTGAGAAAGAAAGATCCAAGTCAAAGCACCCGAGATTTCCGAAAGTTTTCTATAAGCAGTTTTGCCCAGATACGAACTTTCATTTGCTACACAAAGATATGAAGAACTCCCCAGACATTCAACTTCAATCTGATAAATTACCTGTTCGAGTGCCTTCAATCTCTCAATGCAAGAGGTTACACAAGTTCAGGGACATACTTAAGCGATTCTCAGGTTGGCCTTATGACCAAATCCACCCAACATTCCAACGTATAAAATCAGAAATGATTTCCAAGAAAACATATTGAACTCAGGAGAATGCTTCACTTTTCCAGGGCTGTCACTGAACGACAACAAACTGTCAATCTGCGACCAATGGGGGGTAAGTGGGAACACCCATCTCCATACCCATCCCCATCCCAACCCCCAATCCAGCAATCTAGATCCAGGGCCAACCGTAACGGTAAACCAAACAAGTCACAAGTACAGTTGTGTTTGAAGTGAGCTCTACAGCTGCTGCAGTTGGTTGCCTCAATTAGTGGCACTCCTGACTATGGACTACTCTCCTCCTCTGTCATGGTGGTGGAGGAGGTGCGGGGGGTCTCCATCATATGTGGCGAATCAAAGCAAAGTGTGCAAGTGTATGCCATTTTAGTAGCGCTCCAGAGACGCGCACACTTTGTGTGTGAATGACATGGCACAGCCAGCCAGCCAGCGGCAGTAACGAGAGACTTATACAAGACAATTCCAGCATATATATATATATATATGTATATATATATATATATATGATATATGTATGTATGATATATGTATGTTGATGTGCACAAAAGGCAACACAGTGAGACAAACAACGAATGAAGGCGGCTTTGTCAACGCTCTGTGTGACTGTGACAACTCGCCTAGATAGAGATGGAATCACACAAGCCAACACACCCACGTTGGAGGAGCTCTCTATCCCCATAGACCAAGCCTAGTGGTTACCCTCGCTGCCTGGTTAGGTCGGGAGGTCGCCGCCACTGCCACTGGCACTGGCACTGGCACTGGCAGCGCCACCGTCAAACTGCAACTGGCATGCAAATTACTGTCGAGCATGCTCATCTAAATTAGCTTACAGTCCGTAGAAACGGTCGGACGCACGTACGTACAGCGGCAAGAGGGGGAGACGGGTGATGGTGGCATATGCATAATTATTTTTATTATTATTTTCTATGGCTTGCCCTCGTCGTTGTCGCTGTCGTCGCTGTCGTCGTCGTCATCATCGTCATCGTCATCGTCATCGTCATCGTCTGGCACAGATTGCTAACTCCAGTGCCTCCTAAACTAAGCCTATTCCTACACGGCAAGAATTGTAGAAGATGATACCGATACTACATTTGTGTGGCCACGCAACATGACAGTCAGGCAAGCAAAGGTAGAGCCTCAGAGTGCCAGAGTGCTCGCTCAATCTGAGCCTATTACAGACCGCTATGTAGGGAGAAATGTCGAAGATACTATGCTCTTAAGCTCAGGTGGCCCGGAACATTACAGTCAGGCAAGCTAAGTTGGGGCTACACACGTTGAGTGCAAGCAAAGATCAGTGTTAAAGCTTGGCTTAAAGCTTAAAGTTCGTGATTAGAAGTTGGTCTAAAGCACAGACGACCCGCAATGAAGAAATTCAAGGCAAAGCTAAAGAAGAATTCCATGTAGAACTTCAGATTCTTCTTGGCCTGGAACCTGACTGTACCAATACATCATTCACTGTACTATTGAACCTTCCCTATCAATTACATCCATTGGTTTTCGCTCAGTGTATGCCTCATCAGAGTTTGCCTTACCAGTTGGGACGACAAGACTCCTCCTGCCATGGCGCAATGTGCCGTAAAAATAATTATGGCTGCAACTGCACAATTTTTGCCTACCAACCCCCTACTAACCATACAGTCCCCCCCACCCCACCGCCTGCACTAAGAAGCAAGGCGGCACAGGAAGGGGTTTGCCGCAGCAGCAACAGCATGTAGCACTCCGAGAACTTCGTACTTGAGGCACATGCATTGGCATACTCATAATTCCACACCCCCAGCGTCAAATGCAGCCGCTTTGCAACGCTTGCTGAACTTCAACCAGGAGGAGACCTGGGGATGTTGATGGACGGGTGGGAAAGGCGTGGGGCTGCGGCCTGGCGGAAAATCACAAGATTCTAATGTGCAATTTTAGTGCCACGCCCACTTAACAGGATGTTTGCATGCCAGAGACTTAGGGCTAAAGTTCTAGTTGGAGTTGGAGTTGGAGTTGTGGAAAGCCAGAGCAACTTCGACTTCATCAACTGAACTGCGAGAAGAGAGTTCCAGTTGGCAGAATAAGAAGCTGCAATAGAGAGAGAGGGAAGAAAGAGCATTACTTAGCCAAGTGATAAAACTCTATAGGCCTGATGTTATGAATGAATCTTATATAGTTGAGTGGGAACTGGCGTTTCTCTTACAAATGAAAATACATAGCCTCAATCTCATCTGGGAAGTCTGAGAAAGTTCTCTATCAGATAAGAAAATAGAGCTTAAATAATAATAAGAATAGACTTTGAAATGATCAGGTTAGGATCAGTCAGCCATCACAAGGAGTTCTTGTCAAGGAAGGATTCATTGAAAAGTGCTCTCTTTTTCAATGAATCCTTCCTTTGCTTCCGATTGATTGAAAATACGAACTTTAACCTTTGCAAAGCACTAAGATATCATGAGGCGAAATTATCTATTACAGCTACTTAGTGTGCACCTAAATCATAAAAGAACAATAGGCAGATATCAGCCTCCAAGACGTGGGTTGTCAGTCAATCAGTAAGGATAGAGAGACTTTACATGTGTTGAATTTCATAAATCTTGAGGCATTTGCAATCAAGTATATAAAAATGTTCATCTTTATAGTACATATTTGCTAGGAGAACCTTAAATTATCGATATTTATCGTTAACAGATATCAGCAACAACAAAGTCACTTAAGCGCTGGCGGTCTTTTGACTTCTCCTTCGTCTTCTGTTCTGACCTCTCCTTCGTCTTCATAAGAAAACGTTTACTCAAAATACATAAATCTGATGAAATTAGATTGAATCCCAAGGAGTCGCATTTCCAACGCAAATTGCACAAAATTGTCTCGCTTTAACAAATGGATTTCTTGCAAAGATTCGCAACTTTAACGCCGCACGACAATTGCTCACTTGGGAGAAATCGGTGGGAAAAAAAAGCAATACATGCAAAGCGAGCAAATCTTTTACTATAAGCCGTGGCTGCTGGCGCTGGCTGGTTAAAAGGATTTGCATTAACACCACCAACCATACAACCAGGCAGCCATCCAACCAAACCACCCAATGTTGAGTCCATCCACCCATCCAGCCATCCATCCATCCAACAGCCGTCAACCGTCAGCAGTCAAACACCCTCAGACGTCAGCGTCAGCGTCATCGTCATCGTCATCATCGTCAGTCACAGGGCAGCCAACCAAACGTTTCATTTCTTTGCATACATTTCTGTTCTGGTTGTGTTTTTTTTTTAATGGGATTTACCTAAATGAGAGCTAATAATGCCAGGGACGAGGAAAGGGGACAGGGGACAGGGGACAGGGAATGCCACTGCAACGCGGCGAGTGGGCAAAATATTTCCGGGCGGAGGCTGCAACAAAAATTTAACATGCCATTTGATGTAGCTACTTGTTTGGACTGGGAACTGAGGCTGGCTGTGTGGGACAGGACGGGACGGGACATGGATTTCGGGCTGCCATGATTATTATTAGCACATTAGAGAGGACGGCTCACACACACACTGATGAAGAAGTAACCCTGTGATTGCCTGGAGCACAAAGTGCAGGGCCCACTCGAGCAACACACTCGACACTCCCGCCGCACACTCGACAAACGGGGCTTTGCCGTGTGGCACTGGCAGCCAGCCCCACTTCTCTGGCTTGGCCTGGTTGACATTTTGGGTGTTGTTGAGCTTCAGCTGAAGCCGGAGCTGTAGCTGTAGCTGGAGCTTCTGGGCGGAAGCGGTAAACGGAACTTGTATATGTAAGCAAAAGTCCACAACGAGCAAACGTAGAGTAGAAGAAGCTGTGGAGGCTGAAGCCTGAAGGCTGTTTGGACTGCCACCCCGTTTTATGCACTGTGAGAAAAGGAAGTGGAAAGTCTAGCAATAGTTGCTCATAAACTCTAAAACAGAAGATGAAAATCCAAGAAACGGCAAACAGTACGAAGCTAGGGTCATTGAAATGCTGAGATCTTGAACGTTGAATTTTGTACATACGCGCAAATAACATCGATGGAAAGCAAATTCTTTATTCTTTTGTGAATCTTGCTCCAATCAGCGCATTCAATTTGACTTCAAGTGATTCGTATAGCAAAACAATTATCCATCGACTACTACTTTTCGCTCAGTGTATGACCGGGCATGGGATTGTAAGATTGTGAGTGGCCATATGATGAGGAGGACGACAATTGTCGCCGTCTAGAGGCACTTACGCTAAATTGCATTTCACTTGTGTGCCAAAACAGGGGCACAACGCACAACGCACATAGCATAAGTGCACTGTACACACTCGTACAAACATATAGAGACTCGCATAAAGTCACAAACATATCCATATATATATATATATATATATATATATATATATGGTCTAATTTTCTGTGTGAGCTGGAGAGAACCTGGTCAAGCGATGCATGATGACCACAACACGACACAGACACAACGCACGAGAAGCAGAGGATGGAGTTGGGGTTGGGGATGGCGTAGCCGTAGCCGTAACCGTAGCCCAAAAGAGCTCAACGCGCATCTCATAATTATCTCCTCGCTTCGCTGGCATTGTGAAGACTCACGGAGACAGTTTAATAATCATCAAAATAGACAAAGGAGTAGCCGTTGCACCCCTTGTCCATGTCCAGTCTTGGGATACGGAAACGGTAGTAGCAGCTTGTTGCATGTGTGCTGCTGAAAAACACGCTATGGCCACGCTTGTCCAACATTCAATGGGTGTCAGCTGTCTAGAAGTCATTTACACTGAACCTCACAGTGAGTGGCAAAGGTTAACAGTAGTGCGGCAAGAGCTTTACATGTAGTTTGGGCTGGTCCTGATCATTTTTATAGCGAACTTTTATAAATTATCAGCAAAGCTCTTTTAAAGCTATATCATTCTTATCAAAAGCTAGTTTTAGGATCAAGATATGGGCTAGTGTTATTAGATAAGAAATAACCAGAGAGCTTTTAGAAAGCTTTTATGAAACATGAAGATCAAAGCATATGTACGTACTTTTAATGTTCCCTAAGCCGCAGCAGGGCAGTGTTAACTTGAAATTGGAAGAGTTCTTAAGTTTAAAGAGCTTTAAGCTATAGTGGCAATGTCGAGTCAGATCCTTACACTCTAAACAGTTGCCTAACTAAGCATTAAGAGCTTTTCTTAGGAAATGATATGGCCTTAGCTGTAGATTAGTAAAGTTTTGTCAGGTTTGAGAGCTTTAAAGCTGCGTTTACAGCTACACTTGGTATTACCATTAACACCAACTGTTGAAACAACAATTTAAAGCCGAAAATATCTAATTTGCAGTTGTCCGGCTCTTTCAAGAGCGAGTATAGGAATACCTCAGTACACTTGCTGTAGCTTATCCGGAAAAAGCTTTCAACAGGACCCATAGAATCCTGAAAGACTTATAAACGCAACTAAATGGTTCCAGTTCCAACGAAGTTGGCTTAACTAAGGGACCAAGAAGGCCATCTCCATCTGTGTAAGCTTAAGCCTAACCTAAACTTAAGAGCTTTTAGATGTCAAAGCACAGCATATAGCATTTATATATCTGGAGAATTCCTATAGTATACCACAGTTTGTCAGGCTTAGGCAATCTTTAACATCTTGAAATGGCAACCTTTAGCTATGACTAAAAGCTCTAGCAATGCAGAAAGAGAATAAAAGAGTATTGAGACAGTTGCTTAAGCTTCGCTAGCATTATCTACTTGCGATCATGCGTGTGTAAGCCAATGGGCATGCCTTGGGAGTGTGACTTGCATCGTCGCCTTTGTAGGCATTGTCAAATACATTGTCAGAAACATTGCCAGGGTATGTGCAATTTCAAGCTACACTTTCAACAAGTTGCAGAAATCTCGATCTAGTTTTTTGTTTCAATTTCAATTCATAATTGAAAATGAAACGTTTTGTTGTTGTTATTATCAATGCTTTTGTTGCTGCTTTGCTGCTTTGCTGTTGCTGTGGCTGCTGCTGCTGCTGCTGTTTGCCATTTTGTTTTGTTTTCATGCAACTTTTACCATAATTGCAGACCTCAGAGCAACAACAAGAGCAACAACAGCATTATTATGACATCGGGAAGCGACAAGCGAAACAAACGAAACGCAACGCAAACGCAAAGCAACTGTTGGCCCATAATTACAACAATTTGTACAGACGTTGGCCTATGTGGCATCAGCGGAGAGGAAGAAATGGTCATGGATGGTCTTTATTGTCATGCTTGAATGATGCAACTGCAAAGACTGAATAACTGAGGAACCGAACAACTAAGACAACGGCAGCGGCAGCAACTGCAACAACAACAGACAGGAGGCAAAGAGAGGGAGGGGCGCAGGGAGGCCAAAGATTGTCACGCACAACACAAAGTGGCCCCGGCCTATAGAGGTGGGAAAAACTGTTTCTGACGACAGCCACCGTGACGTGATGTGACGTACAGTTGCAACAACAACAACAACAAGATGAGCCTGCTGCTGTGGCAAGTGCAGCATAGGCAAATTACTCTACAGATTTTTCAACATCAACCAAAATGTCTTTGTCGCATCTCAACCCACATGTCTGCTAAAA
The DNA here is from genome assembly GCA_037043425.1 of Hirtodrosophila duncani. Taxonomy (NCBI): domain Eukaryota; kingdom Metazoa; phylum Arthropoda; class Insecta; order Diptera; family Drosophilidae; genus Hirtodrosophila; species Hirtodrosophila duncani. Next base: position 2,418,613 of record JBAMBM010000704.1, on the reverse strand, counting down.
TCAACTGAGACAATTTCGAACACAAACGCAAACACATCTCCTCAAATGGACACTAAAGACATATTTCCGACATAACAATCGGTTATATGGTAGCTATATGATGTAGTTGTCCGATCTTGATCAGAACAGGCCAGCAGGCTTGGGGCCTCCTCAAATAGATACAAACCGAATTTGGTTTGATTTGGAAGAAAAACAGAAAGTTATGCTGCTAAGTGTTCATTCCGGAACAATCGGTTATATGGGAGCTATATGTTATAGTTGTCCGATCTGTGTGAAACTCGAACTTAACGAGCATGCAGAGAAAAGAAGCATCTGGTAACAGTTTCAGCTTTGTAGCTTTTAGGACTTCTGCGATCTTTGTGTTGAAACAGACCGACGGACAGAAGGACACGGCTATAAGAGTTATATAAGAACTAGAGTTACCAAATTATGTGGTATGTGGACTCTTCTAGATCTAGCTGAAACTTGGCTTGTGTATATATAAGTCTATTATCTACCGATATGTTAAATTTCATTATGTACGAATTGTAGACAAAATCGCAAAAAAAGTTATAGAATTCTTAAAAGGAATTGTTTGATGAAACAAAACGGAACTCTGAATCCTGAATTCTCAAACTTCAAGCAGTTGACATTTCTTAGCACATGTGCTACATACAACCTTATATAGGCTTCCAGGCTTTTGGTTTACAGGGTACTTATGACGATAAAGCGAAGACGCAGTGCCTCCAAAATCGTCACACATCATTTCCATGGACTGAAGGCGCTCGCTCGCTCGCTCTCAACGCTTGTTGCGCCTGCAAAATTAATTGCCGCCATTTGGCAGCGCCAAAATTTAATGCAAAGTTTAACAAATACAACAACAAAGGCGCCCTTAAATATATATATATATATATATGTGTGTGTGTGTGTGTGTGTAAGTAACAGTTCTTTCATACATCTTCTTCATCTTTTTGACTAATTAGCCAGGATGGCGCTGTGGCAAAAGGGGCGCCAGAAATCGGAGGATATGAGCGCCGTTGCCACATGCCTCATTATACAACAATTGCATATTTCTGCCATATTTTACAGTTAATTTTTTGTTCCCCCTTGGCAAGGGAAACAGCTGCAAAATGGTGAAGTGAACATTGATGGAATTGCACTTAAAATTTATCATCGTCAGCGACAATTTTGCGAAGATGAAGTGATCATCAGCACTTTGACAGGAATCGAAATTTATGGTAAGCTTAACAATATATTCTAAAATCTGTTACTTCACAGCCCCTCCACTCCCTTCACTCCTTGTGTCAAAGTTGAGATATGAAATAGCCCTTTGTGTGATGTGAAAACTGTCCTGAGGGTCCTTGAGCTTTATTTAATTATAATCGAACATAGCTTAACTATCTATTTGGTCTGCCAATTCTTCAAAACACTGTCTTACGAGTGTTAAATCGGGTAGATTTTATGGTATTCTATAAGGCAGAACAACACACTCAGTGCGCTTGAAGTTCCAGGAGGTGAGCTCTCACTCTGGCCTGACACCCAGCTAATATAAAATCATTTCAGATAAACATATTTAGGTTTCAAGAGGCCTTGAAATGAGCCATGTAAGAGCAAAACCGCGTTGTCACATCATTCAGGGTATCGGCAGCGGCGGGGTTGGGGCTCCTCAGATGAATACGAAACAAATTTCGTTTGATTTGAATGAAAAAGAAAGAAGTTATGCTTCTAAGGGTTCATATCGGAACAATCGGTTATATGGGAGCTATATGATATAGTGGTCCGATTTAGATAAAACTCCAATTTGACCATCCTGCAGACAAGAGAAGCATCTGGTATAAAATTCAGCTCTGTAGCTTTTAAGATCTCTGAGATCTTTGTGTTGAAACGAAAGCATGGGCGGAAATACAGACGGACTACTGTATAGGATTGAGCTGGGTTTTCTACTCAATTTGAAAGATTTTTAAAAGATTTAACTTACTGTAAAATGTTAAAATCATATCCCAAGGCAAGTCTAATGCAGGCCAACGTATTTCCTTGACTTTCAGCCTATATATATCCCTCCCAATTAGCTTGTTTTGTCAGTCTTAAATACCATTTACAGATATATATAAATATCTCAAGCTATTTCAGATATTTTAGACATGCCAAATTTTCACTCAGGCGACAAATTGTCGACGTTTTCCCATCAATTGATGAATTCCAATGACGTTCTATAGAAATCTGTGTGAAACACTTAGTTTAGTAGGACAAGTTCTCGTTTGAAGAACAGAATATTTCCCCTTTATAAGCTCTAGGGAATGTTTTTTCTTGATTCAGGCTCAACTTGTGTATTTTCATTCTTTGCTTACAAATTTATGGTCAATCTTTTACAGTTATGTGGCCAAACAAGTTCAGATATATCCTTAAATTTAGCCTAAACATAGAGTTTTCCCTTTCACTTCATATCAATGTTGAAATTTTCCCTCCTGAAGCCTAAATATCCTTAAATAACATTTCGCTCAACCAAAAATTTTGGCGCCAAAAAATTGTACATCATGTGTGCGTGTGTGTGTGTGTGTGTGTGTGTAGGCAAGGACACGCAGGCATTCAGCATCGACGACAGTCAGCCGCAGGAGTGGAGTTTTGGGCTACATTTTGGTCACGAGTGGCCGCCACTGTCAGTGTCAGAGGCAGTGTGACAAAATGCAGGATGCCCAAAAATATGCCCCCAAAGTGTTGCCACTCTCACTCGCTAACTGCCACCAAGGCCGAGGCCTCACTGCATCTCACTCTAACACACAAGCACACGCCGCTTACGGTTAAACTCCGCCCACAAAGCGATCGCGTTGTCAGCATAGATGTGCGTGCATGTGTGTGTGTGTTTGTTTGAGAGCAGTTGACAAAATTAGCAAACAACCAAAACTCACCACAGTCACTAAAACCACTCAAACTCACACACACACGCACACGCACACAGTGCTGCCCCTTGAACGAGTCGGGTGCGTTCTCTTTGCTCTCACAACAGCTGCGCACACTCCCGCAGTCAGACTCAAACTCAATCTCTCTTGCTCTCTCTCGCTCGCACCTCACACACAGGCCGCCGCGCTGTAATGTAAAATGGTCGTTCGGTGTCCCTGTGGGCGTTGCTCTATGGCCATCTCGCTTGCACCAGCGCTGCTGCTGCTCGCTCGTCTTTGCCAAGCGAATTTGCATATTTTTCTTCTTTATGCTTATTGCATATTTTATTCATTACGTCCTGGCGCTTCTCCGGCTGCACAGCAGCGGGCTAGCAAAGTGTCATAAGGCATTCACAAAAGCATTTTTTCGTTTTAACGGAGGTGCAAGAGGGCAAGTTGCTGTTGTTGCTGTTGTTGCTGTTGTCTGTCCGGCGTAGCACTTAAAAAGCGTGCTTATCTACAATCTACAGGACACCCTGTTGGGTTGCGTTGGGGCTTGGGTTGGGTGTGTGTGCGTAAGCGTGTGCGTATATGTGTGTGTGTGTGTGTGTGTGTGTGTGTTTGGGGCCAGGTGGACAGTATAGCATATTTACGTCTCATCTTCATCGAATCCATTTACGTTTTTGTTTTGTTTTCAGCCATAATGCTACCATTTCAGATTCCTGGTTAGGCAAAGCATATGAAACTCCTTTATAATCCATAAGAAGTTCAGTTTTTAGTTCCTCAAGTTGTACAACTGATGAAGAGTTATGAATTTTGTGAAAATGGAATGGTTTCATGCGAGTTCATCAATGAACGACATATGCATAAGCAGTTGGATATTAACTGACATTATTCGGGTCCTAAATATGATAATTTGGTCGGGAAAACAGCTGAGGTTATAAGATTGTTAAGGTTGTTTACGTTTTCATAGAGTTTATGGTGCATATTTTCAGAACTTTCATCCTACATCTTCTAGGGAATGAAATGGATTTCATTTGACTGCTTTGAAATGAGGTTCAATAACTGGAATACCTGCAAGTACTTCGGCTTCCTTTGAAATGAGGTTCGATAACTGGGATAGCTAGTAGAACAGACTTTACAATAACAAGGAAAAGTATTCAAATACGAATACAAAATATGGAGATTTCTAACCTTATGGGCTACACTTTTTCAAAATATCGAACACAAAACGATACTGCTTCGGTTCAAGCAAGGGACGGGGGTATTATAGTGTCCTGTATGATAAGATGGATGATAATCTACAAACTAAAGCAAGGAGATAATGCAAATTTGTCATTCTGAATCCACATCAGACATCGATAGAGACATATATGCCTTATGTTTTTGTCTAATAATTTCCATCCTTATCAAAAGAAGAATATTCTAAGGATTTCTCTTAAATAAACTTCAATATTAAACATACTGAAGCAGATGGCTGGCTATATGGCTTCTATATGTTGTAGTTTTCTGTTCCGGATGAAAGAGCCCCATCTGTGTTGCTTGTAAAAACCCTTTGAACTGATATCAACGTTAAATTGTAGGACAGACTGAGGAATCAGGGTATTAAACAAACGTATATATTACTTTATAAAGTCGCTAATAACTTCTTCTGTGCTTTGCCAACTTCTTGATATAATAGATATGCCCAGTTCAGTCTAGCCCACGCCAGATTAAATTTGTTGGAGAAGCAGACTTTTTATATACACAAATACCAAAAATTGCTCAAGTAACATATAGTTCTTAGTACTAAGAATTCATTCCCAAAGAATCAGCGATTGGTTAACTACTTGATACAGTAGCACGACCTCTGGTTGACGGATTTGGATGCGTTTGGAAAGCGTAAAACCAAATGTAGTTCATTAGGGTTAATTTTGAAGTAGTCGATTCTATGTGACCTAACGATATAGTGGCCCGATGTAACATAAGTTTTGCTCAGCGAATGCTCCTAATATGGAGGATGGAGACTCCTGATGAAAGCCTTTGGTAAGACTTGAATCATATGGGGTCAAATTCTAAGTCTCATAAATGGTGTTCTCTCAAGCTCCAATATTTTGCTGACTTTTGCTTTGGAAATCATAAATTTTCACAGGTTATGGGTACCCGTCACCTTCAGCCTGATAAGACCTATAAAATTATATATATGAATATCTAAAAATCATCCACATTCTAGCACAATAAGCAAAACTCTAGGTAGGTTGAGGTCCACAGCCGATATGACAATATGGATCGCAGTTAAAACATTTCCTAATCACATTTCTAAGGCTCCATATATAGTCTTATATATATGTATCGGCTATTTATAATGCTTTTATTTGAATCTTAATCTGATGTGTGTATGCATGTGTGCGTGTGTGTGTTTGTATCTTAAAAGAACTTCAATGATTTGTTGTTTTTATTATGATTCTTGTTGCCGTTGCCTTCACTTCACTTCTTTGCCTTTGCTCTGCTCCAGTTTCAGTTTCAGTGGCCGACATTAGGCAGAAATCTGTTTATGGTCGGTCCCCTTTATGCCCCCCCCCCTGGCTGCCTTACAACCAACCCCCCTTTTCAAACCACCCATACACACACACACACACACACACACACAGGCACAAAGACGCAATTTTTGGCACTGGAGCTGCTCTTTTCCACCGCAAAGGACACAACACGGCCAGAGCAATAACAACAACAACAAAATAATAATATAAAACAAGAACAACAAAATATATACATAAAACGGCAGAAGGATACGATGCGTGTCCTGGCTGCCGCAATGTACGGCACATCTCCATTGTCAAATATTTTGCCGGGCCTAAAACCGGTTTATTGAGTGGGAAAACTGCCAAACACCAAGAAAAAAACTCACTCACAAAACAGACTCAGCCTTTGGCTCAGCCCGGAGAGACGACGACGCCATTGCCTAATTAACTCGACAAACAGGCAAAGGCAAATGCTGCTCCTGCTGCTGGCAGAGCAGTTGCTGTCTCTGTTGGCGTTGTTATCCTGCTGCTACTGCTCCTGCTGCCGCTGCTGTGGTGAGTTTGAGTCACATCATTGGTTCGGCTTCGGTTTGTCGTTTGAGCCCTACCAAATGCTCTGTTGAGTCCGAGTCTGAGTCACAGTCGCAGCGGAGCGGGAGCTTATTCAACATATGTTGCCGTTAGAAGCCGATCATGTCAGTGAAATGTTGCCAGCCGACGTTGGCAACATGTTGCGGGGCATTTAAACAAGATGATTTGTTTGAAATTTGAAAAAGTAGCTAAGATTATATATTTATTTAAACAATTTGAAGTTCCACAACATGTTAAGGACTTTTTCTTATAATATTCCAGATTTCCATTGAGTTTTCAATGCCAAAAGTATTATATTTTGTATAAGCAATCATCTTTAGCTAGAAAATTTGTACTTAATGTGTATTATATAATATATGTTATGGACTTTCTATACCTTTTTTCAGTTTTTAGTACTAAAATTACAAAATTGTTCGTAAAAGTTCAACCGAGAATGGGTTTAAACCATGCATTTGACATACGAAGAGCAACAGCTTTCCATATAAAGTTAAAAACAGAGTGCACGCGGGCAGAAAGCTTTCCAGGCAAAGCAGAAACTGAGAAGAAGAAAAGCTCCCTCGAAAAGGAAGCCGAAGAATCTCATGAAGTTCTGCCTATTCGTAGTCAGATTCTTTTTCAGCTTCGTTCCCGAAAAGAAACCTGGGCAAATATAGCCAAAATAGCTAATCTATGTTTATATAACCGAAATTTTACTTAATATCTGACTAAAACAGAAGATCTAGAGATACAATGTTAGCTGCACTAAAGCAGCTCGAAGTCAGAACTCCAATGAGAGACTTTAAGCAACCTGATATGAATATATCCATATGATTCAGGTACAGTTCTTGTGATTTAAGGTTCAGAGGCGGGATTCTGGCTAAGAAGTTTTGTGCATTCATATTAGATGAAGATAATCAAGCCATGATTGTCGATGCCCTCAAATCAGCGAATCAAGTACTGAAGAAATGATCATTTGGGTAAGCTTTTTCTGGTCAATACCTGGGAAAGTTCTCTGTGAACTTCAGGAAAGCCCCTTGAACCATAAAAGGTTAATGAAATCGTGTGTAAATGAATTATCTTCAAAGTTTATCCCCGACACGTGTTCATCAATGCTGCCTCGGCTCGGAATAGAGTCCACTAAAAGATCACCAAAACGCCTCCGATCAGAGCAAATAAGCATTTAACCAAATGAATTACAAATTTTCAATATCTAAAGCTGAAACTGAATGTGGAGCTTCACAGTTTCAGCTTTAGAGTTTCCATAGACTGCCTTGCTCATGCTAACCAAGGCAATTGCATTGCAGTAACAGTATGTTTCACATTTCCGTCCTTTAAGCGTTCGTTTGACAGGATCAGGCCCAAAAGTCAAGTTAGCAGCTTGAGCTTAAACCTGAGAGGCAGACATTTTGGAAAGTAACGAGGCTGCATATTTGCATGGAATGACAGCAGCAGCAGCAGCAGCAGCAACAACAACAGCAACTAGCCGTAGAAGCGGCAAAAAAATGGTGTCAAAATGCTTGTCAAACATTGCAGCCGCCGTTGGCGACAGCAACAACAACAGCAACAACACAAATCTAAGCTAAGCTCAGCTAAGCTTTTGCATGCCGCCTGGCCTGGCCTGGTCTGGCCTGGTCTGCCTGGGCCGCACACAAGCGCACATGCACACACACGTACACCTTGCGCCAACACCACCCACCGTTTGCTGCTGCTGTGGCTGCTGCTGTTAATGCTCTCTTTGCTCTCGCTCTCTCACTCTCTTTGACTTCGACTTGAAGTTTTGTCGTCTGCTGGAGTAATTTTGTTTTTGTTTTTTACTGCTTGTGTCTTTTTTAGTTTTTGTTTTTGTTTTTCTGTGTCTCAACGACGACAACGACGACGACGACTGCTGCTGCTGGTGCTGCTGGTATGTGTGTGTGTGCTAGCTTTGGCTTTGGCGATGCTTTGGACACACGCTTTGCCTTGCTTTCATTTCGTTTCGTTTCGTTTATGGCCAGCAGTAGTCGCAGTCGCAGTCGCCGCCTGTTTCACCGTTCACGTTCACCGTTTTGTCGTGTCGCTTTGGCTGCAGTTTTGCCGTCGCGCCTCGCACTGCAAACAACGAAACAAATCTCGTCGTCGTCTCGTAGTCCCCGGTGCATTTTGTACGCCTTTTCTTGTTCTGTGGGAACTGTTTTTGTTTTGTGTTTTCCAAAGAAGTCGTTTTTAATTATAAACAAGACGGAATGCATTGCAAATGATATAAGCATATTTTTATTGAAATTGAATCAAAATTAAAATATTAAAAATATGACAAAGTGTGACAAATAAATAGTGAAAAACTAAAACAACAACCAGAGGTTTCAACGCACACAAAATATTGTAAACAAAACGCAAATTTATATGCAAAACAAATGCAAAATATGATTGTTGTTGTGTTTTGGTAACGGAGCTCTGTTGCTATGTTGCTTGAGAAATGGAATTATATTAATGGTTTTTAGATGTTTTACTAAATTTATTTACACTTTTACATAAAGAAAGTCCTTTAGAACTAGATCTAGGCTATTTTAAATCTGACCCATATAATGTGGATCTTTTAGGAACATTTGTACAGCTTATGTTGTAATCCTCTAATCAGTTTTGTATTGAGGCTCTGCTCCCTAAGCCAGCAGTGTCCGTTCTTAAGATCTTGAGGTCTCTTTTAAATATCATGTTGCTATTTCTAGCCTTTACATATAATGAAAGTTCTTTAGATAAAATATTGACTAGCAATTCGATTTGATGGCAATGCTGATATGTTAGCCTAGATCTGGATCTATTTCAAGCTAACCCTTATCATTGAGTTCCTTCGTTCCCCAAATAACATTCTTAGTTCCCTTAATAAGTTCAAGATGGTTCAATATCGGTCTTTAATGTCGATGGCTCTGGAATTCCCATTTTCATCAGATAACATTCTTAATTCCTTGAAGAAGTTTAAGATTTGATCTTAGAAATGGGCGCTGAACTTGGGAATATGCAGTACAATTTTTGGAATGATGGGTTTGGTTAGGACTGGAAGGGAATGGGAATGGGTCTATATAAGCCCCTGGTAATATGAGAACTCATAATAAGGTTTTACAGTCACAATTCTGTTTATGAGGTCAGGCTGTACCTCTTTATATCAGAGATGGAACCTACAAAACAATTTGCAAACATATTAGAGAGATCGTCTTGGGGATGGTATTTCAATGGTATTACCGCATTTACCGAAACATTCCGCTATATCCGATCTGAAAACGACAGTTTTCAGGGTACATTAACTCTGCCTTCTTAACAAGTGGCAACAGGTCTCATTAGTTCCTAGAATCTTCTTACTTCAGGATGCACAGGGCCAGAACAGAAAGAATGATCTATAATGACAGATATAGACAAGCAGAAGATCAAATATTTCATCCCTTAGCCATCTCTTTGCAGTTTTTTAACCAAGTTCAGTCCCAATTCTGAGTTTGTAATGGCAAATGTCACTTCTTCCTTGCACCTTGTAGGTGAAATTTACAGAGGCGGCTCATCTAAATCATATAAACTACCCTTCTATATATAATTCTTAGTCTCCTAGCTATTACCATTTGGCTTTCACATTGACTATATGTCGATTAGCCCCATAAGCTCGCTTAACACCCTACTTACCCCCCATCTGGCGTTGTTTGCTCAAAGTAAACATTTGCAAAAATATCGTAAATTTGCTAATTTGACAATTTGTTGAAACATTATCAGTGGCGCATTCAAGCATGATAATGCAACAATGCGAGCGAAGGAGATGGAGAAGCGAATGCAAATAGATAGCGTGTTAGATGGAAAAGCAGGTATGGCAAGTGTGTGAACAATTGTTTTTGATAAGTTGATGATTAATGCGAAATCTGATAATATATACACACTCACCCCCCACCCTTCGGTAGTTTCATATGCTTATAAATAATAACAGGTATTTCTGTCAGGGGCGTAGACTGTGCGCCCCCCTTATGCAAGTCGAGAATGTTTCATAAGTTGCCACCTAACCAAAGTGATTCGCAAGGCCTTTGGCAATTACATATGTACAAATATTGCTATGCCTATGTAATGTACCGCCCCCCCGTAACACACACTGCTCACTGCTCCCTCTATGGCCGCATTCATTATGTCATTCTGCATATGGCCACAGTCTATCGGGCTGCCTGTCTGTCTGTCTGTCAGAATGACTGTATTATTTACATTTGTCAAATCAATTTTGACAGCTGTGGAAAACATAATACGCCAGGCCAACCCCGCCGCCATCCCCCCGCATAACCAAAGTATCAGCACATCAGCGGTATCAGTCTGTCAGTTAGTCAGTTTATCCCTCTGTCATGCCAGTTTAGACTCCAACTAGAACTTGACTTGACTGAAAGCTTGACTTGTCTCTCTGTGTTCTTGGATTGGGCCTGGCGTGTGGGTTGGCAGCAGCTTGAGGTGGCGGCCACACTCGATCAGTTTTGTTAGCCCGAGGCATTGGTGAAGCAGTGGATTGCATCCTGGGTTTTCTTCTTTTTTCCAGCACAATTCAAGATCATATTTCATAGCTGAACTGTTTATATCATAGATCAATGATCCCTAGCTAATAATTGATGTTTTCTAAAGGTTTTTATTTAGCCAGCTCGAGGTCAAGTTATTGAAGAACGCCAATAGTTTATGATTGAAAGTGAGCGGGAGGTTGCAGCTTCTAGCCTAGACTTTGCCCTTTAACGAGCCCCGTGGCTTGGTATCGTGTGGGTCCACTTGAACATGCAGCGCATTGTACGTCAACGTCCCGATAGAACTCTTTCTTCAGACTTTAGGTGCGACTGGGCAGCTACAAGCTCTTCCTGCACATTTCTGTACTGAGTGTCTTAGAATCAACTCCTTTAATTAGCCTTTGCATGTGTTTTGCTTCTGTTTTTTAACTACACTTGGGTTGTAGCTGCTTTTTTGTTTCTTTCTTAAATTTGATTAAATTTGTTTCTGTTGCAGTTGAAGTTGTCATCGCAGAGTCCCTTTGGATATATCTGTGCTGTAGCAACCATACTTATGTTATATCTGATTATGTATATAGATGACGAAGTCAAAAGCATGCCTAAAACTTCAAACTGGTCTAGCGTCTTCCTGCTTTACTAACTATTTACCTACTCAAATCCCAGAAATCAGCCAAAACCAGCGAAAATCCGTGAAATCAGTTGAATTGCTTCCATTTCAAGCAAAAGCAACACGTTGGGTGCCAATGCTGACGCAAGTAAGAACTTTGCTCTACAATGTGTTGCATATCAATCAACGCGAGCATTAAAAATGCCAAGACTTATTACGATTTAAACGCCGTTCAGAATTCAAGTGCTGTTCCGTACTGCAGAGCGTGTGAGAGAGACAGAGAGAGAGGGGGGGAAAGGGAGGAAGGTGTATGACTGACTGACTGGCATTACTTTTGGCATTGAAACGAAACGAAATGAAATGAAATGAAAATGTAAGCCGTTAAGCGAGTCAAGCCTGTATGGTCCAGACCAGACCAGGCCAGGCCAGGCCAGGCCAGGCCAGGCCAGGTCCAGGTCAGAGCCCATTCAGGGTGGGGGCTTAACTATAAAAATTCCAACTGAATGTGTGCGTTTATATATGTATGGAGTATGTAGTAGATCCATTGTTGTTTTGCTTGCTTGTTTGTTATTACCGGCGGAAGAATGAAATTGCCTTTGGATGGATGCTTTTTACGCTTACCATTTCGAGTTTGAGTTCAGCTAGATCTGGGAGCCTGAGGTTCTACTCTGGGGTGGAAAACTGTGTACGCACACACACACACACTTAACTAAAATTGTAGTACATATATGTACCATGTACATATGTGAGGCGAAACCTTACACTTGGGGAAAAAAGAGAGAAAGAACACTTCTGGCAAAAAAGAAGAGATTTTCGTTTTCCGAAATGTTGCCAAGAGCAGGTCCAGCATTTGATAAACGTAGGAAAAGTAAGGAAGTACGGATTGTTAAGAATTTTATATACCCTTCACTTTGAACATGTATAACAAAAACAAGGTCTAAGTCTGTGAGCGGGCTACTGCAACTCGTTTCCCTTCCGCGGTACGATATTGCGGGCTCCTTCAAATCTGAGATTGTTTTCTTGCCTGAAGACCGTGGTGTTCCTGTGTTATTTCCGACATTGTACACCCTTCGACCATGGCACCCTCTTAAATACGTCTCTTAAGTCATATCATGCTACTAAGGAAACAATTGGTTCAGTACATTACTAGCAAGGTCCCACTTTCTTTCTGTGAGTGTATACAGGATAGAAAGGAACTTCTTGCTGGACTCTAACCATTGTTGTTTGTACCTCGCACTCTTGGTGGTGTATATCTATGCCCTCTATCTATCTATCGACGAGCCAGCTGACGTCGTCATCTACGGACATGGAACTGAAACTTCACTTCACTTTACTTCACTTGAGTTGAGCTCAGTTCAGCTCAGCTCAGTTGAGTTCAGTTCAGTTTCATTTACAGCCGCACGCAATTTTGTATCTATAGAATTTGTTCTCAACGGTACGGTGGTTGCTGCGGCCTTTTCAGCTGCGTTGGGTTGGGTTTGGGTTTGGGTTTTGGGCTTGGGGCACGGACACTTGCCGGGCATGGTATGTAGGTAGTGCTGTATGTGTGTGTGTGTGTGTGTGTGTGTGTCTCTTGTTGCTGGCTGCCTTGCTGATTTCCAACGTGTTGTAATCCCATTTGCAGGATTGCGGATTCAGGAATCAATTACGAATTTAATTTATAATAGCGAGCGCGTCGTGCACAGGAAGCACGAAATTTAGTGTAGCGCTTGCGGGGGTGAACTTGGTGACGACGCTGTGGGCAGGGTGTACAGTCCTGAGGGGGTGGAGAGGTATGATATCATATTGATTTTACTTTTGCTCAAGTGTTGGCCACACTTTGCTGCCTGTTTGGGGGGGCGCATGGCACTTCATTGGGCCTTTGTGTGGCTCCCAACGCGGAGCGCTGGAAACTTCAACTTCAACTTGATGCTGTCAAGTCAAACACAGCCAAAGCCAAGGCAAACTCTGCTTTTAACCCACCTACACAGCCCCACCACGCTGCGTTGGTCTGGCCATGTCATCTGCAGAAACCGCGACTCAAGGCCCTATCCCCTTCCCTCCCCTTCCCTTCCACCAAGCACAACATACAACAGCAGCAGCTTCCCAAAAAATGTGCTTCTCCTTTTTTCATTTTCTCTTTTGACATACCACGAATGATTTGGCCACAAAAGTTGTGCGTCTTGAAGCTGCCTCTCCTGTACGCCGCCCCCGCCCTTCCATGGCATACCCCTGTCTGCATAATGTATACAACAATTTTTTGTCTAACAATTTGGCGCATTTTCACGCTATTTGTTTGTTTGTTTGCATTAAGAGGGAAAACACTTGACAGCTTTATATATTTTTCTTTTTTTTTTTTGTATTTCATTTTGGCTTTCAATTTAATTGCTATGCAAATCGAGGAAGCTTGAGAGTTTGAACACATCAAACGAGCTTTAAGTAACTTGAAAAAGATGATTTCCAAATACGCAGATGATTGACAAGCTCTTATTGAGCCTTAATTACAGTTACGTTTGAAGAAAGCCAGCTTTTATGGATTGGATTTTAAATGAAATAGAACAACTGAAAAGCTTCAAAAGTTCCTCTAAGGTAGAGCTAGCACAAAGAGGAAAAGGTTTTAAAAAAGAAAAAGAGAAATAAAAAAGAACTAAGAAACTTAAGAAGATCTTCTAAGGTTGCGCTTGAGGACGAGATTTTAAAATGAATAAAAAAGAACTAAAAAGCTTAAGAAGATCCTCTAAAATTGAGTTAACATTAAAAGCTTTTAAAGGCTTAAGCAGATTGTATAAAGTCGAGCTTGCATGAAGAGCTTCTGGCTTCAGGTTAAACTTGGATTTTATGCATGCAAATATTAGAGGGTAGATCCTTAGAAACTGCTGCTTCAAAGGCGTTTCAAGCTTAAAAGCTTTCAAGTTCTGGTGAAAGCTTGATTAAATTATCATCGATAAGCCTACTCAATGAAACTTCTACACCTAAATGTGGCTTCAATATCAATATACGACTTTATTTTTTTACATTTATCTAGAAAAAACTATCAACTGTACTTGCGCAGCTTTTAAGCTTGCCTTCGAAACTACAAATTGGACTGTCTCGGGGAAGACGAGCATGGGTAGTCTACAGCCATTTGCTTGAGCTGCTTCTTCATATTTTCTTAAGCAACCACCCCGTGGCGGTTGCTCTCCCAGTTTTATGACTCATGTTAGACAGGACAGCCAGGAGAGGGCAGCCATTCAGGCAGCCTCACTTGGCACTTTCAATACAATATCATAATGGCCAGAAGGAGCTCTTCTTGCTGCTGCTTCTTGTTGCTGTTGTTGCTGTTGTTGCTGGGGATGATGTATTGAAAATTGAATGCCAAGTGCTGGGCGGCACAGTGGTGCGAGATTTGTACAGTGGGGCGGTCGGCCGGCCATTGTCTGTGACTTTTACATTAATGAGCATGTTTTTATTTATAAGTGTTTTTCTTTTCGCCTTTCTTGTCGCTTTTTGTTCTCCTTCTTCTGCTATTTCGTCTCCTCAGTTTTTCTAAAGCTGATGCTTGTCTTTTGTGTGACAAGTTTTATGACATTTTTCTCCGTCATTCTGCTTTGTTTTCTTGCAAAATTCCTGTAGCGCCATGCTCAATTTCATTTGATGTGTTTCTCTCACAAATTCCACAATTTGCACATTTTAGTTGATTGGTCAAGTAGGAAGCAATGCGGCACCCCAGGACCTGCCGCCTTCGGTGGTCCTTGTTTGCCACGACAAAGAAAGAATGGAGAAAACACACGGCCCATTAGTCGACACGCAATAGGTTGTGGTCGTGGACGTGGACGAGCTGCTGTTGCTCCTGCCACATCCACATCCACACCCTTTGCACTGTTTCTTGTTTTTGTTCTCTTACACTCTCTAGTGTTTACAATCCGCACCTCGGCTAGGAGGACTTCGAGTGTTGACCTGCAGGAGCAGCAGAAGCAGCAGAAAGGTAACCAGCTCCTGTTCTGCTGCTTTGTGTTCGCATAATTGCTATATGCGTCGTCAGTCTGGCGCCTTGCCAAATACCCTTACTCGATCTGCAAGGTATTACAGTTGACTGAAAGACTTTGACTAGCATTTCAGCTGGGTTGGCCATTAGCGAAATTAGAATGAAATACGAATTAGAATATGTGGCTTTCGGGGTTTATAGAGACCAGACAAAGTAGATACATATATGTTAGGCTGAAAGCTTCCTTATAAGGCTAAAACCAGTTAGACCAGCTTGACATTATTAACTATTCCATGTTTCCACACATGAATCCCAAACTGATTGTGATTTTCTATGAAATGGAAGTAGTTTTGTCAAATTGTTTGCCTTCTTCCATATCAACTACAGTGATAATCTATATCATATTATTTTTGATACATTTATTAAGCTCTTTCCAGATATTTAGATCTTCAAATCGGTACTGCAATATGTGAACCTCTCAACTCCCTCAACGGTTGACTTCATTAATGAAAATTTGATTCGTTTTATTTGATAAGGAGATGTTCAAATGGAACCGCAACGAGACCCCAAAACTGAGGCTTTAAGCAGACGGCCGAGGGGCGCTGTACGACACATCGCTATTCACTCCCTACTCTCAAGATCTGGTGAATTGTTTGAAGATAGAGAAGACTTACCAGATATATCAGTGAACGTTTGCTCAGCTATCAGCAGTTTATCTTCACTAAAAGTTAGACAAACTGTACAGGCCTGTTCGCGTTTCTCCCTTCCACTTGAATCATCGCTATTCTCTTGTTATTGCGTTTACTTTTCATTGGACATCTATTTCTATGTCAATTCATAATTCCATTAAGTGTTAAATGATGGTGGAACTGATTTAAGAATATTTCTTACCAAAATGTAGCTCATTTATAGCGTGGAATGAATCCACTTAGACTTATTGATGTTCATCGTTCGGTCTCGTTCTGTCCACTGGCTTCCCAACACGTTTGCGTCATAAGTTCGATAAGCCCAAATTTTTTAAAGTGGAAATGCAATTCGCATTCGATGTACTTTTACTTTTCGCAGTGGAAACGGGAACAGGCCTGGTCATAGAACATCTTCCAATTGGTTTTAAATGCTAGATCAAATAATATATCTTAAAGTTTGGGATAGTCATGCCAAGCATATGAGTTAAGAAATGTATTTTTCACTATCTAACCCCGCGTGCCTCCTCCTGTTGATCTCTGGGTGTTGATCTTCAACGAGGTGTTGTTGCTGTCTTGCTTTAAAAACTACTCCGTGATATTGGAAACATTACTATAATTCTCCTATATATTACTTCTGATCCAGCCTGCATCTATTGCAGATTATCAAGGACATGCCCATGTAATTCTGAACGAATCCAAACTTTACCAAAATACACACACACACACACGCACACATGTGCTCTTCCCTAATGAGCTCTGGTCACTGCCAGTTTGTTTGTGTTTTTCCTTTTCTATTTGCCAGCTTTTCTTTTTGCATAATAAACGGAAAAGTTTTGCTTTTTAGCGCATCGTTAAAAGTTGTGCCAGGTGTCATGTTTTCATTTACACTTTGCTTTGTTGTTGTTGTTGTTGCACTGCATGGTGCCAAAGCTCTGCAGCTGAGTTTTATGAGTGTGTTGCATTTAGAGGAGCCACAAAGTGCCAAAGCGAGACAGAACCCAGATAAAGAGAGAGAGAGAGAGAGAGAGAGATGGTTAGAGACAGCTACCAGCAGGGCGTTGTTATGAATGTTGGCATTTTTCCTTTTTCTTACATTTTTCTCTACCAGTTTCCCTTGCTGTCGGCTAGGGGGGGAGAATGCTTAGAAAGCATGTGCCAAAATGACGTTTATAAGCACCAGATATAATGTAGATGGAAATTTGAGAAATTTCAAATGGAAAAATCCAAGATATTTGATCACAAATTGGTCACTCTCACGGCTTAACCAAGGGGAGATGCTAATTGTTATTCGATTTGAAGTGGATGGTAAGATGCTTTTTCAGCTGAGTTTTAGCCAATCGAACATACACTTGCTTCCGAGCATTGAACAGGAGGAGAGAGAAAGAGTTTAAGCCTGTCCAGGATTGTTTTGATCGCTCCGGAGATGGCCGAGGGGCTAGTGTAATCAACTGGCAATCAAAACCTTGCGAGTTTAACCCGGCGTTGAAACCACAAGGAGCCGCTCATACGCTCACAGCGTACAACTATCGAGCGTAAGCTGTGCTAGGTTAGTGGGTAAAAGTCTGAGCTAGCAATCAACGGGTCGTTGGTTCAAATGCGTTTCAGCTGACCTTTTTGCGTATAACCCGCATCTCTCAGGCGTCCAACCTAATTACGTCCTTTTGACAACACGAAATCAAGTCTGTTTTCTTATGCAGACATCATCGCTGCAGTTTCATGAAATGACGAAGCTAAGCTCAAGGGTAAAGTGTGATTTTGCAGGTTCCTGATGGCTACCTGAGGCTGATTGCGTCGATATTGGAAATCGTGAATATCTCAACATTTGCTACGCCTCGAATCTAGTAGCCCTGGCATTTTTTCTAACTAAAGGAAGGAAGCTACAAGGCAAAGGAATGCTGTGTCATGTGAAGGACAAGTGCCAGTGGACATGTGCAATCCTGCGTTCTGTGCTTTCCTCTGTAGCTTTTTGAGCTGCTGTTGCCGATGCCATTTGCTTTCCGGCAGAAGGGCAGATGGGATGGGTTGGGGTTGTTGGTTGTAGGGACTCTGTGGAGGCATGTGCCAGACCCAGACACGTTTACCACCAGCAAAGCAATGTGTAGGCGACTTGATGGCGGCAAACTGTGACACGACAGGCAGCGACAGAGCAACAGAGACAGACTGACAGACAGACAGAGACAGGAACAGAAACAGAACCAGAAACAGAACAACAAGCAAACACACACACTCACACACACCGTATACTGGCGTGTGTCTTACATGTCTAGCATTCGTGTGTGTGTGTGTGTGTGTATGTTTTGTGAGTGGAAAATTGTCAAGTGTTGGTGTTGGTGTGAATTTTGTGTACTTTGGCCACTCCTTTTGCACAGACGACGACGACGACGGCGACGACAGCCAAACGCCGCGCCCGCGCCACACATTCATTCTCCTGCTGCTCTTTGGTTTGACTTTGCTGCTGCTTCTCCTTCTACATGGCCCATGTCTTGGCCAATCGCTTGTGTAAACACTCCCCGCAACCATTGCACTCCCATCTTCCTGGCCAACTTCTTTCATTGCGCCATGAAGCTTTTCACGCAAAAAGTGTTGAACGGCGGGCGCTTTCTTCAGTTTCCATTACCTTTCGGTGGGGGAACACCATGCTTAAGGGGTCGATGGGAGGGGGGGGGGGGCGCGGCGTCGGCAACTGCACCGATTATTTATATTGCAGTTGTGTATGCCTTGAATTTGTCTTGGAGTTGGTGGTCGGTGTGATGTTGTCGTGACACGATGTCAAAGAAGATGACGAAACATGAAGTTTCTCGGAGCCACGAAGCTAGACAAGTATAAAAACTACAAAAAACTAACCTAAACCATCGAAAGCCAACAATTATTATCAGAATATGAATAAAAACAATGGAAGAGAGTCAAACACAAATCATATACTTAAGACCTTAGGTTGAGCGTGAGTGTAGGAGTTTCCTACTAAGGTTTTCAGTAGGACTGCGGAATTGAAACACTTGCACAGATGCTCGACATCATAATCAAAGCAATTTGTAGCAAACACCACATTTTATGGTCAAGGATTAGGGTTGAGCACGAATCCATGACTTTCCTACTAAGGTTTTCAGTAGGAATGCGAAATTGAAACACTTGCACAGATGCTACGCATCATAAGTTATGCCAATTTTCTAGCAAAAGTAACATTTTAATGGCAAGAATCGAGGTTGCACATGGATGGATAAGATTTCTACATAGATTTTCAATAGGCATGCGGAATTGAAACATTTTCAGCGTAGACACTCTAATTATAGCCCCACAGCACTAAATGCCCTGTCAAAGTTATAGCAATTTTCTACCCGAAACACTACATTTTATGGTTGAGCATCGATGCATAACTTTCCTGCAATGATTTTCAGTAGCAACGTCTAATTATAACACATGCACAGCTGCCTGACATCATGAACACCTCCATTGTGCATCCTCTGTTTACCACAGATACTCTCATATCATATCATATCATATCCTCTTCTGCATCCTGTCTGCATCTGACAGCTTGAAAATCATAGCATGCTGAGCTTCTCTTTGTTTAAGAAATCACGCCATCATCTCTACCTGTTTAGAGCTTCGTCATTCATTTATCTAGCCGTATTGTGTTTGCTGGTGGCCCCCTTGCCAAAACCCACCCAAACCACCTATCAAACTCACTCCCTCCTCTCCTCTCCTCTCCTCTGCTCTGCTCTGTTCTTGTGCTGGTGCTTTTCATAAGGCGGCGCGGCTGGGCGCGCAAAACGCTTTTGTGTGTTTAATTGCTTGTGAAGAGCGCTTTTCAATGGAAAATGGCAAAATGCAACAACAATAAAGTGCCAAGAGCCAAACAGCCAAACAGCCAGAAGAGCCAGAAGCCAACGCACACAAACACACATAACGAATTCTTGCTGCCATTGACCGCAATCAGAGTGCTGGACTTGCAACTTGCAACAGAGTTTTAGCCTAAGGCTCAAGATGAAAATGAAGCAGCAAAGGCAAAGTTTTGTGACAAACACAAACACAGACACGTTTTTGACAATTTAACACATTCAACGCTTATATAATTCATATATATATATATATTATATATATATATATATATGGGGCTTGGCAAAGTCTTAATGCCATAAAAGTCTTAACACGTTCAATTTACAAGTTGGTTTAATGCCATTTCACCCAAATGTGTAGCATACTTTTCAGCACAGGATGCGGGGCAGTCAGGTATGCCTAAGTGAGAGAGAGGATGAGAGAGAGTTTGCCAACAACAACTACAACTACAACAAAAGCAAAAGCCAAAGCATAATTATAGTTAATTTAATGCTTAAGTAATTGCCTTTAAGATTGTGCTTTTGTGTGGTTTAAAGGCAAAGTAAATAGCAAATCTGCAGCAGAGAATCATTTCAATATGTTGATGCTAATCGGGGAGAACAAACTGAGCCTCAGAACTGCAGATGCAGTTCAAGCAACACAGAAATCCAATGAAAAGGCATTGTTCATTCGTTCCATTTATAAGAAGCTCAGCTCTCTCCGCATATCTCTTCACGCATAATTTGTCTTGTACCTGCTTGAAGCTAGGCTGCAGAAAATTCAATCAGGCAACATGTTGAGTAGATTGGGACACCAGAGTGTTTTATTTATATAGAAGATAGCTCGAGGTCAAATATCTCTAAATATAAGGAAAAGATGCTCGTACTCAGCATTTATTCAATACACGACACACTCAAAAGTATGCTACACTCTAGCTTTTATAGTCTCTGTGATCTAGGTGTTCATTCAACTCGACTGTTGATGCTGATCAAGAATACATATACTTTATGGGGTCGGAAACGCTTCTTGTTGCCTGTTAGCTAGACACGTTTACTCTACTAGAGTACGAGTATAAAAAGGCACAGACCTCGAGCCGGCTAACAAGTCATTCTTATCAATTAGAAGGCTCACTAAAACACAGTCCACTTATCCAGGAAATTCTTCATATATCAAATTGTCTAAAAGTAATTTTTTTTTGGATAATTTGTTCGAAACACTTGGCTCTAGTTGCCGCCCAACCTTAGACCAAAGCTAAATAAATGCTACTATCGCTTTCTACACACACACAGACGCACACACACAGCTTCAATTCCAGTTTGCTGTGAGCCGTGTTGCCTACTTTTAAGCGTCAAGTAAATTGCCAGCAGGAGTAGTGAAAGAGCGAGGACCGGCGGACGTTTCACTATGCAATTGCTCAATTACAGACCAACACACTCTCACACACACACACACACACGCACACTTGCACACGTCTGCCATTTGTGTCTGTGTGTGAATGTGTGCGTTGTGTTGAATTTCACGCCACGCTGCCAAAGTGAAGCCTTTTCCGTAGTTTTTCGCCATTTTTAACGCATGTCTGTCTGTGTGTACGTGTACGTGTGCATGTGTGTGTGTGTGTGTGTGCTTGCGAGTATTTATTGTTTAATTAACTTTACGCCTGTCTATCACACACACCGATGCAAACACAGATATACTGCTGCTACACACACACACACACACACACACAAACACAGAGCCGTAGACAGACAACCCAGAGCCTGACTCTTGTTTGCATTGCCTTGTCTGGCTCTGTCTGGTTATTTTTGTATGGTTGCGCGTGTCTGTGTGTGTGTGAGTGCATGCATGTATAACGGTACATGGTGCTGTTGAATTTTGACTTACACAGCCTCACACAAAAGTTAATCAGTTCAAACCAAATGTGAGATAAACTAAAAGCATTTTCATTCCAACATACAAAATTCCTAGGCGAGTAAACGAGAAGAGCTTAACGTGTAGCTTAATAACAAGTGCAGCGTTATGAGTATTTAAGTAATGGGTAGTTTAACAACAAGTCTAACGGTATGAGTACTCAACGAGTAACGAGTAGTTTAAGAACAAGTGGAGCGTTATGAGTATTTAAGTAATTAAGTGCAAGTGAGGCATAACGAGTAGCTTAATAACAAGTGGCACGTTCTTCATATTTAAGCAACGAGTACTGCATAACGAGTAGTTCAATAACAAGCGGATAGTTATAAGTACATAAATAACAACTAAAGAGTATCGAGTAGCATACTAACAAGTTGATACTTATGAGTATTAAAGTAACACGATTAAATCATAACGAGTTGACTAATAACAAACATAGTCGTGAGTATAATAGTTGTGAGTATTTAAGTAAACCATAACGAGCAGCCTAATAAGAAGTGGAGCGTTATGAGTATTTAAAGAGTAGCTCAATAGCAAGTGGGACGTCATGAGTGTTTACGTAACGAGTAAAGTATAATGAGTAGCTAACTAGTTTTTAGAGCATAACGAAGATCTAACTAGCGAGTATAGCTTATGGTGCAGATAAGTAAAGTAAAACGAGCGGATCATAACGAGTAAAGTATTATGAGTGGCTAACTAACTATCAAAGCACTATGAAAATATCCATATATAATACAGAATTATTATACTGAACACCAACGATATATTTGCTATAGGCACGTAGTCGGGACCAATTCTGCAGCCAGCTAAATAAGAACAGTTCCAAATTAATTTTGATAGTATGCAAAATCGAACAGTATTCTTTAGTCGGCGACACGTGACTTGGGCCAATTCTGAAGTCAATTTATGACCAAACAGGGGAAGTAAATGATTACAAAAGTCGCATTTTGGTGTGCTTCTTAGTTGCCATTGAAATTGTAAAAGTCACAGGAGATCCAGCGGTTAGCAAATGAGAAATGGTCTACTTTGAGGTTAGATTTTTTTACAAAATATAGTTTTATTGATCAATTGATCTATTCTGGGCCACATTTAGCCATGGACTTAAGCAAGGGATGAAGGCTAACTTCGGGCTTGATCTTTATATATACTTGCAGAACTATAAAAAGGGAAGAAGACCTAGTAGTCTACAGAGTATTTCCTTCAGCTGTAACAATAGGCAGCGAAGGAATCTTCTTACATGTGCATACATGCAACACATTCGCATTCCAAGAAATCTGTTTATGAGTAAAAGAGAGACAGAGCATAGCGAGGGAGACTCTAGCACAAATAACGCTGCTTGGCTTGCAAATAACACTTTGTTGGGTTGTACAGGGTTTTCATTGTACAGGGTTTTCATTGAAATATCTATATATGGCAGCTATATGTTATAGTGTTACGATCTTTATGATTTATATAGATATATATATATATATATATATATATTGTTTGCTTTCACTCTAATTGGATTAGGGCAAAGGCAAAACACAAGCGCCATCCGTGCTCCACAAGAAATATAAACAGCAAAACATATATATGTATATATATATATACTTACATAGTCAGGGCATTCATGTATGTATGTACATATGTATACATGTTTTTATGTAAAACCTAACTTCGATTCCAAAGACATGCACAGAACATATAAATATATATATATATATATAAATATACTATATATACATATCTATATATCCCAAAGTCCTATGCTCGCTGTGTAAGGCAAATCGTTTGCTCTGTGTCTGGGTGTGTGCGAGTGCATTCTGCTTGACACCCCACCTAGCAAACACAACACACATGCACGCCATGTACATGGTGCGGCATGGCGTTGCCTCGGCTCCTCGTGTCGTGTCTTACAGAGTCAATGTTTACATAAGCTCAGACACTTATTATGTCGCTATTATGTTGATGCCACTTTTTTCTATTTTTACAACATTTTCTGTTTGTCTTTGTATCAGACTTGCGATATATACATATGTATATAGACAAGTAGCTATAGCTTTTGGCAGCCAGATATTGCATTGGCAGGAATTGCTTTTGTGTAAGAAAAGTTCAATAGAATTGCTTTAGGATATCAAGATATATGAAGCATTTCAGTCCAAATTTGCTGTTTCATTTGACAGTATTCTTTCCCTTTAGATGCCAGCCAAAGCAAATTGAGAAGGTTTTTCGGTTTCTCCGTAACTTAAATGCGAGTAAAACTTTTCAAGCTAAAACTAAGTGAGAATCATAAGCTTAAACTAAGTGAAAATACTCTTTGACTCTTTGTACAACTGTACTTTTGAACTCATCGTTTGTTTTCCCTTTATCTTTAACTGTGAGCAAAGCTTTTACATCCAAAATCCATTGAGAATTATAAGCGTAGTATTTGAATTCAGAATTCCAATCATTTCCTGCCCTGAAGTACAGTTATTTTGGCATATTGAGTTTCAAATTCAACCAAAATTTTGATTTCCAAACAGAGTTAATTTTGAATTGTGAAATTTGAAGTTGACAGAGCAGAGTCATATCCAGAGCTCTGTTTGTCAACCAGGTCATACTTCCTTTAAGCTGCAATAACTATTTGTCCAAGAAATGCTCTCAGCTAGGCCCATCCCGCGGCATAGAATCAGCCCACCCAAAAAGGCAAATCTGCAACTTTGCTACAGCAAAACTATCCGAGTAAAGATGTCCCCTAAACAACACACTCTAGAAGAGCCAGGGGGGAGGGGGGTACATGCAGTGATATTCAGCTGCATTTGCAACCAAACACAGACCGCCATTTGTAAAGTGTTAACCCATTGGTTGTCACCTTTTTGCCCCCAAAACATATTTAGATAATTTAACGCGCGACGCTCGTAAATTTTCACACACACACACACATAGAGCCAACACACAAGCCAACTAAACCATGTTAAGCAAATAAACATGCTAAAACACACACTCACACACACACTCACCCAAGCACATAGGACAGACGACGACGACGCCGACCAGCAGGTAAAGCAGCCAGTCAAATAAACGCCGCCAAATAAACTTTTGCTGATAATTATGTGTAGGCGGGTGTAAGTGTGTGTATGTGTATGTGTGTGTGTGTGTGTGTGTGTGTGTGTCTGTGTGCGTGTTGGTGTTTGTGCACATAAACTTTTAATTAGCTACAAAGCGCCAAAACAGGCTACAAAAAAATATATATAAAAGGGTACAAAAAAAGCAAAGCAAAATCTCTGCCGAATCTCACGGCAAGAGAGTGAGAGCGAGTGAGCTCAAGTCTGCGCGCTCATTGGGATGCTGTAAGCTTTTGTTAAATACACCACAGCAGCAGAACACACACACACACATACACAAAGAGAGCACTAATCAATATACAAAGCCACAAAGCTACTGAAGAGCGGCTCACACAAACGCACACGCACACACACACACACGCCTTGTGCCGCGTTGTAAGCGCGCGTCCAGTTGTTGTCGGCATTTTTGGTTGGTTGTCTTTTAACACCTCTTTCATGTATTTCTGTTGTTGTTGTTGTTTTGATGGCACTTGGTGACTGTTATTCTAATGCAAATGTTTGAGTGGCAGAAAGAGAGCGAGTGAATGAGTGCGAAAGACAGCAAGAGTGTGTGTGTGTGTGTGTGTGTGTGTGAAGGAAGCCTCAGAAGCATTAGCATTAGCACTTAGGTTTAATTATTGTTATGACAGTTGCAAATGTTTTGAGTTTTCCCAAGATGAAAGCAAACTTACATCTGTGAATTCTCAATGTGAGAGTTGTAGAGGATCTTGAGAGCTTTGAAGCTTTGAAGATGATGCTATAATCTCCATTTGTAGCAACATCTACTTGATGTGAAACATAATTTCTTTAGTTTCTAACAAGTTAGAACGCTATAGACGATATTCCGACTATAACATATACTCTTTACTTAATTTATATTCCACACACTCGAAAGTAGGCAACATTCTTTCATTTTTTAATTTTTGGGCTGGGGTTCTTTCATACAATATGTTTTTCTTACATTTTCTCTACAATTATTATCCGATCTTAATTAAATTTGGCAAATCTGTAGGTTATGGGCCCCCGACTACGGCTTTGACAACAGTGGTTGGACTATGGCAATAGCACTGTAATATACTGTAGCAAACATACATATTGAATACACACTTTACCTGTCTTTTAATATCAAACACATTGTAACATTCCCAAGCATAACTCAAGTGCAAAGTAATATGATCGCACAAGTATGCAATGGGCAGTGGAAGCGCCTAGTCAACATATTTAGCATGCGCTTTTCCTTGCGCTCTGGCTACTCTCAGCGCTGAGCTTATAAGTAAAACATAATGCGCTAAAGTCTCTACCGGCGTTTACTATTGCTTTCATTATGTTATATATGATGATAGCTATAGAATTCTCAATCCATTCATCATTCATCTGTCGATCAAATCTTGATAGTTTGAAACTTAAGAAACTTATGACCAGAATTCTGATCTATCTTACCTTATCTAGTCTTCTATTTGCACATCTACTTCATCTATATACATGCCTACATCATCGACCTTGTTAGCTTTGAATTATGATATAATTTTTGAACCAATTTGTACATATAACATAAACCTTCTCTATGCTGAAAGCATTCCCAGCCTATTTTTATCTTAAACTGTACCGCATTCTATCTCATATCTATGCCGATCTCCCCATACCCCTGCTCTAGCATCTTCTGGGCCAGTCAACTAATCGCCTTTCACTTTACACCAGCTGAGGCTCACTCACATACAAATACAAACACAAAAACACAAAGGCACGCAGAGTCCTCCAGTGCATATTACAAATGCCAAATACACTCTCCGATATTCGGCTGGGCATCTCTCTGCCATCTCTCTGCCATCCACCCCTGCCTCTATCTGTTTGCGTTGTCGCACCGTGTCTCATCTCATCATTGTCTTATTTTCTTCACCACGACGACGGCGACGCTGCTGCTGTAATTTTTCACACCACACACACACACGCACATATACACACAAGTAAACACACACACAAAGACACTCAGGAGCAAAGGCAAAATCAAAAAAAAGGAAAAACACCGAATGCCCGAATGTTGTCACCTCTTACAAACTGCTAAACGAAGGTCCCTCTTCCATTTCACTCACACACACACTCGCACTCAGGCAAGAGCTTAGTTTAGGCTTAGGGGTGACGACCGGGAGGGTGACGTTTGCTTGCTTTTGCCCTGTTCGTCGCCATTGTGAGGTGTGGTGTTAACTAGCTGGCGCGTCGCTCTGTCTCAATGTGTGTGTGTGCGTGTATGGGTGTGTGCATTTGTGGTTAAAACTTGTCACACAAGCTGTAGCCTCGGCAGCTCTCAGAGCCACAGCAAGTCGCTGTCGTCGTCTTCTTCTTGCGCACATGCTTTGCCCATATTGCCAGCCAGCTCCCACACACACACACATACGTTTGGTGCCAAGCGTGTGTGTGTGTTTGTGTATGTGTATGTGGAAAACGTGTGACAAAATACATTTGCGTTGCCGTTTTTGCTTTTTGGCGCCGTTCGCGCCGCCTCTGCTTGGAGTCAAAGAGCTTCTTTGTCTGCCTGCTGCTGCTGCTGCTCAGTTGTGTGTGTGTGTTTGTGTGTGTTTGGCTGCCTTTCATTTGCACGCCCCAACGTCTCCAGCCTGCCATCTCGCTTCCACTCACTGAGCAAGTGCTGTGCTCCGTGTTTGCGCAAACTTAGCGTCAAGTTTGTCACACGAACAACACCAAACGGCACCCAACTTCTTGCTCTTATTTCTGCTGTTGCTGTTGTTGTTGTTGCTGTTGCTCTTCTGCTTTTTCGCACTTGCGAATTTGTGCACTGCTTTGCTTGCTTGCTGACCGAACAAGCCCCCTCTGCCCTGCCCGACCCCGCCGGACAGCCAGCCAGCCAGCCAAGGCGACGTTTGAGGCGACGGCATTCCTTTAGCCCAAGCATAAATCGCAATCCCAATCGTAACATTTACATTTTTGCAGTCATAACATGAAAGAAAGGCATGCCGAGGCTTTATATACCATACATTCATACTGTGAATATATATATATATATATATATATTTGCTTCTGATCCTGATCGAAAGTTGGTCAGCGGAGGCCCCTGAAATGGTTGCAAACTGAAATTGATTGAAAAATTCTAAGGTTTTATTACTATAACTGCTTAAAACTGATATAGTTGTTCGATCTGTATGAGAAGCTCTGCTTCAAAAGCTTTGTGTCATATAAGAAGCTTGGAAAATGTTATTTTTCTTAAGTTGAACACGTGTTTTGTGTGCGTAATGAACATTTTGCTCTATTTTTATGTGTAAAATTAAAGCTTTTGAGCTTTCTTTTTGTGTAAAACTATATCAAAAGCATGAAATCATAAAGAGCTTTGGGCCTCAGGCCAATCAAGAGTTCAAAATTGGTAATATTTTTGAAAAGCTTTAACAATTGTACTTAATCATGTATGAAAACAAGTCTCATATAAAAAGCTTTCATAAATGATCATGTTCTATATATTTCTCACAAACGCAAAGCCTCAAAAAGCTTA
This sequence comes from Hirtodrosophila duncani, assembly GCA_037043425.1. NCBI lineage: Eukaryota > Metazoa > Arthropoda > Insecta > Diptera > Drosophilidae > Hirtodrosophila > Hirtodrosophila duncani. Next base: position 2,390,691 of record JBAMBM010000704.1, on the reverse strand, counting down.
AAATGTGAGCAAACTTAGCCAACTCTTATGTGAAACTTCAAATTGTCCTACCAAATCTCATAGCTCTTACAGCTGATCTTAAAACTTATTTTTGTGGTCGCTAGCACTTTAAACTTGCCACACAGCTCACCTAACTGTAAACTGCTCAGCCTGCTGATCTCGAAGAGGTCATTGTAGGTCAACGTTTTGTTAGAGAAAGAAATAATAAAAAAAACTGCTTACTTACGGATTATATGTGTGACCTGCTCTCCTCCTCAAGCACATACACACACGCACATATCACCCCTCCCCACCAACCCCACCCCTCATCTAGCGGAGAGCAAGCTTTTTGGCCCATCAAAACATTTGACCATTGAAGCGCATTTTTCGCTTGCGCGTCATTTGTCAACTTGCTTTGTGTGGAAGGGTGAGGTGGGAGATAGAGGTGCTTGGGGTGTGTGTGGAGGATTTGGCGGCTGCCTAGACGGTGATTTACTTTACAAGCTTTGTTACGGCTGCTGCTGCTGCTGCCGCCGCCGCAACACATCACATTTTGAGCCATTTTTCTGGCGCGCTGCACGTTTGGTGTCAGCTGCCTTGTTACTTCTAACACGCTGGCAAACGCCGCTGCTGCTGCCTGGCCACACTCTCTGATAGCCCGCTCTCTGGCTCTGGCTGGTTGGTTTGCTATTTTGCCCATTGCCCACTCGTGTGTGTGTGTGTGTATGTGTATATAAATAACAACAGCAACACGCACACACACTCCCGCATACAACTCAACACTTTTGAGTTGCTGAATTTTCTTATTGGAACCGGCTTTGGCTTGGCTTGGCTGGCTGGCTGCCTGGCGCTGGCTGCTCTCCACCACAAGCTCTCTGACCTGCTCTTACTCACACACAACGGCACACCCCAACCCCAAATGCCAGCCCAACACACGCCACTCACTCACTCACTCACACTCGCTCGCTCACCGCGCTCACTGGCTCGCTCTCGCCCATGCATTAACAGCAAGCAGCAGCAGCAGCAGCTGGGTCTGTTACAAGCAAACGCAACAAAGAAATGAAAAAAAGCAAAATTCAAACTCAACACACAGAAGAGCAACCGAACAGCGACGAGCCTCTCGCTCACACGCATGGCCTTTGTGCTGGGCCTTGCTCAGAGTCGACGCAGTCGTGTTTGTACATCGCTTTGGTTCGTGTTCTGTGTGGCTTATCTTCGGGGGTTGCACTGCTTGCGCTCGTATGTGTGTTTTCCAGTTTGAGTTTGGAAGCGACCGGCGTGTGGTTCGTATCGGGCGTCGTTGTGTTGCTTTTGTGTCTTGTTTTCGTCGTCGTCTCTCGTAGTCGTCGTAGTTGTCCCGGGTTCCTGCTGCATTTTGCATTTTGTTGTTGTTTATTCTAAGCCTAAATCGTATTTATTTTACATATTTTTTTACCTCGAAACAATATGAATTTGTTCTAACAACAACAACAACAGCAACAATTATAACAAATACTAGCAGCGACAACAACAACAACAGCAGCAGCAGCCAGCCGTCGCGTTTGTCAAAAGCGGTTTTGCCGCCGCCAAAACACAACAACAACAACAACGAAATATTTTGCGCAAAAAAATGTCAATTGTTTGTGTTCTTTTTTTTGATATAGAAAAATTTAAATACTACAAATTTTTTTGAAACAACCAACAACAACAACAAGCTGGCAAAGCAAGCAACAACTGTGCATGTGTGTGTGTATATAACAGTACCTGCTCCTGCTCCTGCTCCTGCTCCTGCTCTGTGTGTGTGTGAGTGTGAGAGTGTGTGACAATTTGCAAATTTGAAAATTGAAAACAAATCAAAACAAAAAAAAAAAACAAATTAAATTAAAAAAATTCTAACTGATTTTCCTGCAAGACGCACATGTGGTAGAAAATTGTAATGTAATGAGATACGACGTCCAGGAGCTGCTACTTCATCAGTCTGCTGAGGATCCATTCGCCAGATTCGCAAATGGGATGGCATATCATCCATTCTTGCAGCTAACGCAAAGACCCACTGACTTCAGCGTCTCCTCGCTGTTGACGGCGGGTAACGGCAACAACAACAGCAACAGCAATAACAGCAACAACAACAACAACAACAGCAGCAGCAGCAGCAACGGTCTAGCAGCGGCGGCGGCCCTCAGTTCACCCACGGGCGGAGGCATTGCGGAAGTAAGTGGAGCTGTTGCCGGTCAGGTCAACTATCGAGGCTCACCATCGTCGCAGCTTTCGCCCCAGAGCAATCACAGCAATAACAACGCCAACACCAACACCACCAGCAGCAGCAACAACAACAACAATAATCATAGCCAGCATAACAACAACAACAACAACAATAGCAGCAATAACAATAACAACAAATCACATTTAACCACCGATTCGAGAGCCACACCGCCGCCGCCGCCACCGCCTCCACCAGCAACAACACATCCCGCTCATCATTCGCCCAGCATTGCGCCGCCCGCCCCACCATCGTCAACACAAGGCCTGGCCCCGCCACCGCCACACCTGGGTCCTGGGGGTCCACAGCAGCCGCCACCGTATTTCCCAGCAGCGGCACTGGCCGCCTTGGCTGGCAGCCCGGCCGGACCGCATCACGGGCTGTATTCTGCCGCCGCCGCCGCTGCCGGCGGCCTGCGCTTTCCACCGCATCCAGCCCATCCGCACGCCCATCATCCGCTGGGCAGCGCCTACACAACCGCCGAGGACGTTGTCTTGGCATCGGCCGTTGCCCATCAATTGCATCCGGCCATGCGACCGCTGCGCGCCTTACAGCCCGAGGACGATGGCGTTGTCGATGATCCCAAGGTGACGCTGGAAGGCAAAGATCTGTGGGAGAAGTTTCACAAGCTTGGCACGGAAATGGTCATCACCAAGAGCGGCAGGTGAGTGATAGTTCAGTGTTCAGTGTTAAGTGAAATGAAGTGAATCCAATTCGAACTGTCAACATTAACGTCGAGAAGGTCAAAGCAATGTCAGTGTCTCCTACTCCAAATCTCAGACCAAGTCCTTGTTAGTCAGGAGCGGATTTCCTTCTTAAGTTTAGAAGGAAGTGGCAATTTGGTGGCAATTTCTTGGTCTTAGAATTTTTGTTTTGGTATTCTTAAAGTGCGAACTCTTAGAATTCAGGCTTAGAATTCCAAGCTTTTGTACTGAACCTTACTTAGCTAGATTTAGATACACCAAAAGGTATTTCTCTGGTATTTTTTTGAAAAAGATTTATGGAAGCCGTCAATTTTCTTGGCCATTTGAATTACAGGTTTGTGATAAACATTTCTAAGAGAATAGATTCGAAATCAAAAACTTACCTCCGAGTTAGTCTTCATAAATCTCTACCGACCTTGAGCCAGCACAATAAACATTCAGTATATTACAAAAATTCCTTTTTAAATTTCTTGCGAATTGATTTCTTAAGAATTTCTTAACAATTGAGAAATGCTTAGAGCCGTAAGACTCATATGTTCCAGGGCTTTCTTTGAATTATTTTAGTATTTCTTTAGTGTTTTGCTTCTCTAGTATTTTCTTAAGAAATTTATTCAAACAAAATATGTAGACTCCTTGTTAGACATTTCTGAGACACACTGAGAAATGCCTAGAACTTCAATAGGTATGTTCAAAAGCTTGAAAAGTTTCCCCAAGATCGTTCTAGTATTTTCGTCAGTATTTGTCAGTATTCAGCCTCAAGAAATGTCTTTGTGGAAAAAGTAATAGAAATTGATGAGGTTCAATTAAAGTTTTCTAGTATTTTTGTCACTAATCAATGAAATTGAAGTTGTCTAGCATTTTTGTCGCTGATGTATGAGAGTTTTTGGCGAACTCCGAAACAAAGCAGTTCTGTCTGAGCTGTGAAATAGTAAGAAACGGCTAAGAAATTTGGATGTCCTTAGGATTTCCATATAAAAATGAATTTAGCTATGAAATTTTTGACGTTTCTCAAGCTAACTTTGACCTCAAGCTGGCTAAATAAATACCCTTTTTGTGGCGAAGGACATAATTTCTTGTGCTGGAAATTCTACAAAGTAGTCCATTCTGAACTCCAGGTTTTCTGAATATGTTTACGAACGCTGCAGCATTTTTGTGGAAAGTTTTGAAGCTTCTGTGGTCATTTCTACAGCATCTCTCTTTCTCCACGCATTCTGTATCAATTCCTATCTTTCCTGGCTTCAATTTCCTGTTTTTTATATTTTCTAGAATTTTCCCTGAGACAGTTTTTTATTCCACACAATTTTTTCTAAAAATATCGAAGAAATGCATTTGAATCCGTTCCTGGGTCTTTCTAAGGCATGCTTGTCGCCCCCCTCCGGCTGATGATGCGTTTGGTGCCTCCAGTCTGGGCTCAGCTACTTAAGCACGTGTGACGTCTCAAGCCGTAATCTAAGGGGGTAAAGTGACACACTGAAGAGACGGACCGATGGAACGACCTCTCGCCTTGAAAAGTAGGTGACAAACGCATGTTACTCAGCTTCAGTCGCAGCCCACACTTTAGCGCCCACCTGCACGCAGTTGAGGCGTGGCGTGTCATCATCCTCTCTAGACGATGGCCGAGGTTGACATTCAAGTTGCAGTGGGGCGTGAAAAATGCGTTTTAAGCTTCACACCTACTTGAAAAAACAACCATTCCATGCACAGATCCATGAAATCCTACGAGCGAGCACAAGATGCCAAAGAAGTCAGAGTCATCATTTGAATGGAATTCCAGCGAGTGGAGGAAGGAGTGAGTGGGCGAGAGAGGTGAGGTGAAAGAGTGAATGTATTGTGAATAAATGTGTTATGAAAAAGAGTAAATAAACCGCCTCTGTCTGTCTGTCTGCCTGCCTGTCTGTCTGTCTGCCTGTCTGTCTGGCTGCCTGTCTGTGTGTGTGCGGGAGATTCAATGTTTGTAGATGGATGTGCGAATCACCTGTAAAACTTACAGAGAATTTTATATTTTCATTGCCAATTTTATCAAGTGATTTCAAGTGAAATAACAACACCAACAAAAGGGAATGAAATGGTTTTCCCAAAGTTGTGCCAGTCCCTGCTCGGGCGTCAATGAAATTAAGTGAAGATGTTCTTTGCATGCATTTTATAGAAAAAGGGCTATGATAGAGAAAGTCAGAGTTAGAGCAAAGTATTAATATTTGTATTTGCATTCATTTGATGAGCAAAAGACCGATAAAAGCTTAGTTGAAAGCAATATTTTGAATACTCTCAATAAATTTAGTTTATTTATGTATTTTTTTGATCAATTAAATAATTGTTCAAAAGTGTTTTGCCAGCCTAAGGTCCATGCTCGGGCGTCCCTAAAAATTAAATGAAAAATTGCTTGTGCTCGTGCTTATGTAACTTCACATTTCACAGCCAAATAAGAATATATTTTTGTTATCAAATAAACATATAGAAGCAAATTCAGTTGATCCAAATATTATAGATTTTTCTATATAATTTTCTTCATTTAAATTAGATACGTTTTGATAAGAGAGAGAGAGAAGAGAGAGAGAGAGAGAGAGAGAGAGAGAGAGTTTTTGATATATTTAAATATACTTAAGCTTAAGTATGAATGTATTCATATAACTGTATGAGTGTATTCATATGAATGTATGAGTGTATTCATATGATTCACTTAACATATTTCAAAGAATTCTATAGTTTTGCTTTTAAATTTCCCACTCTAAGCTGTTTATCACAAATTTCTTTGCTATACAAATGAAAGCTTTGTGTATATGAATGCATTCATTCTATTCACTTCACATACTTACAGCAATCACAGATCAAACATTGCAATCTTCATAACACTCAAACTACACATTAATTGGTGTTTGCAAGTGCTATTTCAAAAGCTCTCGAACATCTCGCACTCAAAGATATTTGGCAAGTGTAAAAGTTCCCTCAAATTCATGGCATTCATTCGTTCATTCATTCAGTTCAGTTCATTCATTTCATTTATTTATTGATTTTCGCAAAAGCATTTCGACAAAAATCCGCTTAAATTCAATTTGCTTGTGTAAACTTACAAATTTCTTAACGCCTAGGCCCCCCGCGCCAACCCTCGCTTGCAACATATTCCAAATATGGGGCGTGGCATTTGACTTTGACCAACAACAACAAAATATTAAAATAAATATTTGCACATAGTTTCGCCAAAGCGGCAAAAGTTTTCAATGGCGTCTGGCAAAGAGTCTGGCTGGCTTGTCTACAGTGCAACCCCCTCTTCCCTCTTGCAAGTTGCACATAAAAATATGTTAAAATTCGCATTCGCCGATGGTTTTTTTGTACAATTTTGTTGTTGTTGTTGTAGTTTTTAATTGTTCGCACTTTTGAGCAAAAGTTTTACTCTAGCGCTTTCGTTCGCCTCCCTCTCTGAGCCTCTGCTCTAATCCTTAAGCTCATTAGCAGCTGCTCTGGAGCTCAAGTGTGAAACTAAAACAAGTGGCCATCCATAAACATAACCACTTGAAAATCTTGAAATGACGGCTCTTGCCTTCCCCCCGCACCCCTACCTCCCTTTCTCATACACACACACACAGACACACAACACTAAAAAGTGAACTCATTTGCTGCCATTTTGGCTTACCTTCTCGCTCACACACATTCGCTAGGGTCTAGTATTTTCCAGCACATTTCCGGCTAACAAAATTTTAGCAAAATATATATATAACCAGCTGGCTGCTCCCCCCGCCTGCACACACACACTCACCACTCACCACTCCCCACCATCCAACCACTTCACCCTTGCAACAACTCATAATGCAAAGCGCGCGTGCAAATGAGTTTAGTATAACACTTTTGAGCCATAGGCCCTCTATATAGACTCCAGACCCGACCCGACCAGACCAGACCAGACCAGACTCAGTCTCAGACTCAGACTGCAAATGAACTGGTGGCTAGAGGGACGGGGTAGTAGTGTTGCCGACCTCCAAACATGCAATTGTTGTAACAAAGTAGTTGTAAAATTACAACAACAACAACTAATAATCACACCCAGAGAAAAAGTTCTTGACTTTAGGATGAAAATCTTAAAGAAATTTCCTAAGGGAAAATATGCCGAAACTGTTTGAACTGGAAGTGGTTCAACCTGGCGATGAATATAACTTGCCATAGTCTTATCTACGCCTATCTATGCCAAAGCTCACAGGACTCCAACTGATGTGTTAGATATTTTCGTTCAGCCAAGTTTCACACCACGTAACTCGTTAGTTTTTGGTTTGCAATGGCCTTGGTCCAAATCTCCAGTGCTTTACGAACCTCCTCAAGCTTATATGTACTTTGCTTTAGCTTGTAGCCATAATTTTCTGTAGATATGATTCCTGAAAGATCAGTAGATCAGTAGATCATTGCGGGATCACCAGGTTGCTGAGCTCACAAGATCAGTAGATCATGTCGGGGTCACCAGTGATGGCCTTAAGCCTTAGCTTTGCCCTTCTCCAACTAAACTTATTCCTACTAAAAATTCTCAATTTCGTTCAGTGTAATTCGCTTAAATTTAGTGTTTCTGTGTGTGTGTGTGTGGGGGGGGGGGGGGGTGTGTGTGTGAAAGGAGGCTACACTCCATCGAGTGAGAGCGAGAGAATGAGCGAGTGTGAGTGGCTTGTAAAAGTTTTAAGTACTCGTTCGTTCTCGGCAAGCGTTTCACATATGTGTAAGTTGCAACTTTTTGTTTTTGTTTTTGTGTTTTTTTTTTCTTTTTTACACGCCACAAACATTGTTGTTGTTGCTTGGTTGGCTGCTTGATTGTTTTTCTGTGGCGTTGCATGCAAAATGCATTGAGACGTAGGAGCCCAGAGCCTTCTCCACATCTGACAAGTGCGAACAAAAAACAACAACAGCAACAACTGTGCTTATGGGGTGTTGCAGTTGCTGTTGTTGTTGTTGTTGCTGCTGTTGTTGTTGCTGCTGTTGTTGTTGTAGCTGTTGTAGTTGTTGCTCCCATCATCATCAATGTCAAAATTATTGTTTTGTTAGTGCCAGCAAATGTTAATTTCACTTCCAGCTCCAGCTCCAGCTGCAGCTCCCCAGCACATGTTTGAGTGAGTGTGAGTGTGAGTGTCAGTGTGAGTGTTTGCTTTCTAGTTTTCCTTCTTTTTTCTTACTTTTCAAACATTACCCAACACTCATTCAAGTGATTGTTTTAAGTTTTAAGCTAAATGAATAATCCGTGTAGTTGGAAAATTGTTTAAAAGGAAAGTTACTGAAGAAAAGCTAACTGGAAAATGTGCAGGCAATTGATTTTGGGTAATCTGTGCAAGTGTGCATCAGCATCATGCACAACTGAGAGGTATTTACGTGCAAATATTTGCAATGCTTCGCTTGCTGTGATAAAAATCGAAGAAGAATTTCTCTGTCGCTTGCAAATTTGTTGATCTTTCATTGAAATTTTGCTTAGAAACCTGTTTTACAACACTGGTCGAGCGAGTTTGTCTTTGATTTTGTGGTGAAGTCGAGTTGAAGTGGCCGAGGGCCGCTGCCGCTGCCGAATGACATGCCTGAGAACCATGGACAAGACATTGCCTCACCAGCTTAATCATCTGCATGGAAACTCAAGGCATTTACTTAAGTCTGTCTCATCGATGTATGTGTTTGATTTAGTGTTATTATCACATAGCTATACCCCTCAATTAAGCTTAACAGGGTATGCCAGGTCTTGTACTATTCCATTCCATTCCATTCCATTCACAACTTCTCGTTGAAACTCCACAAGCAGCAGATTCGAGGCAAAGGCAAATCGTACAAATCGCACAAATCGCTTGCAAATTCAATTAGCATTTGAATCAAAGATTCAACTTAGCGCAACCCCCTACCCTCTCGCATCATCTAAGCCCCCCTTTTCCCATAGCCACAGCCATGGCTGCGTCTTCATTTGCCGTCTTTGGCCAATCTCGCTGCTATAAAATGTCGTTGGCAATTAAATTTGCTAAAGCGAATTGCGTGAAATGTTTGTGTTCCTCTTGTTGTTGTTGTTGTTCTTGTTGATGTTGATGCTGTTGGATGTTGTTGTTGTTGTTGTTGCTGTGACTTATCAATTAATTGAAATGGCTGGCTAGGCGCAAATAAATAAAAGCGCATGTTTGCTTTACGCGAAAACGCAAAGGAAGTCAGGCCACTTTGGACGACACTTTGGCGCGTGAAAGTGCAAAAATAATCAAAATAATAAAAACACGCAGAAATACAAATTTGCCAATTCAAAGAAATTCAACACAGAGACACACATATGGCAGCTATATATTTATACACTTGTAGAAAATAATTTATAAAAGATTTCATCAAATTTTGTAAACTTTAAATATGATTTTTAACACGGCATCGGGAAACTCAAGGGGCTTTAATCAAGCCCAAGACTTGAATCTTTGTGAACTTTCTTTAGCATCTCATTGATATGTAGACCAGCAGGGGGCATCGGGAGAACAATCCGGAGGAATACAATAACGTCTATAAGAAAAATCACCCTTAGAGACTTGCCTCAATTGAAATGTAACAGTGGAATGGCGCCGCACGGCTTGCAATTTGTTTTTGTTTTACAATTTGTCGTTTGTACTTTGTTTTGTGTTTGATTAAATGCTGAGTACGACCATCTTATAGTCGGGGAGTATCAGCTATAGATATCTTACTCGTTTTCAACTAAAATCATCAAATTTTGGATTATCGAAATGATGTAGATGCTATTGTCCCTATATTTTGGTGCCCATAAACTTTCCAAAATGGCTTCGTATTGCTCACTAGCCGCTTGCTAGCCGCGCGACGAACGCTACATTCGCACGATTTGCCAACTAAAATCAATGATGAAATCATGTGCACAAAACGCTTTGGTCTTCAACTTTATATATAACAACTCTATGTATAAATATCTGAGCAATATTGTATTGCGAAGCTCGTTTTTCTTTCAGTGTATTGCAAATTGAAAATTGTAGTTGGGTTTTCGGTTTTGGGGCCTTGCCTTTGATTAAAGCATTTTTGATGTTAATTGAAAATGTGGCCACAAACCAACTAAACTATGTATAGAGCCTCCTCAGAAGTGTCCCATTTGTTAGGTGCTGCCTTTAACCGCCTACCGTCTGCCGCCTGCCACCCCCTCGCTTGTTTTTCTAATTGATGGCAGGCCGTGTTTTTTCCGTGCTCCAACTTGGCTTTGTCTTCTGTGCATGCGTTAATGTGTTAAGGGGAACACGGAGGACGAGCGAACGGACAAATATTTAATGACACGGTCATGCCATGACAAAAGACAAACCCCTTACCACCCCCTCCCCCCCCATGGGTTAGGGGACGGGGTCAATTCCTGAGCAACCGCCTGTCAAAGTTCACTTGTTTAATTTTCATAAATAAAAATTCACTTCCCCATTTTCGGGCCGCCTTTTGGGTAAATACTCAGCTGACGGCTGGCAATCAAAGTGCACTGGCATGCCACCACACCACACCACACCAATGAACATCCCCCCCCCACCCCCTCGTCACCTAAACCTCACCACCATGCTAGGCAGGCTCAATTAAATGGGCGTTACGCGCTGGTTTGATATTATTTTAGCTTTTTTTTTAATACTTTCTACTTTGGTTTGTAGTTTTTACCGTGCGTTTTGCTCGGCATTTATTATTATTATTTTCTTACTTCCACCAAAGTCATTAGACCCAAGCTGAGAGGGGGTGGGGGGGAGAGGGAAGGGGTAGGTGTAGGTGTAGTATGAAAATTTCAAGAAAATTTTGTTACATTTAAGCGTTACAATGGATCAACCAACCCCGCAGAGGCAAAGGCGTCTCCCTCTCTCTCCCGCGTTCTCTCTCCATTTCTCTCTAACCTCAAATAGCATATGGGAGAGCACATTGGAACGAAAATGTTGTGAAAACTTGTTATAAGCGTCGTTTTGGCGAGACTGAAATGGTTGAAAGGTTCAAAAAACGGTTAAAGTTATACAAATTTTTCTATGGCTCAGCAATCTGTATCCTCTGCTGGTTTGGTGTTGTTGGGGGGCCACCTGAACGTTCTTTGTACTGCACTTCAACGCCTCGTTAGTATATGTGATACTTGCTTTTGCTTTTTTTAGAGCTTTCTTAAGATTTTCTACTTTAAACTACTTGGCTTAGCGGGCTCAAGGTCGTGAGTGAGCGAAAAACTTAAGGTATTGTTATTTGCTTGATTCGGATTCCATGATTTGTCGGCCGCACCACACTGTATTTGACAACAGCTCAAAATTGTTAAACAAAAAATTGAAGCTTGGCTGACTTTACGGGACTGTTTCAAGAGCGGCTGAGTTTATTAATAATTTTCACACCTAATCTTTCATATTTAGGTAGTAGTATTTAGCCAGCTTATTTTGCTAATGATGTTGGTTGGCAGGCTCAAGGCCTAGATGAAGTTTTTCTTTCATAATCTAAACATATATAAAGCTCAATGTCCTGACTGACTGACTGAGCATCAAACGAGCCTAAAGTCAAACAGCCTAAACGAGTTTGAGTAAGATGCTGAAACTTTCACACTATATACAATTGAAGACGTCAACGCACACTAAGAAAGCTTATTGTAAAATTCCAACTGGAAGTAAACATAAATACATATACATATGGAATATATCAGCTGTGGTTGCACTGTGCGACTAAAGCCTAAAAAACCGTTTTTCATAATTGTGTTAAAATTGTCGTCGGCCGCTCAGCAAGCGTGTAGCTGTGTGGGCGTGGGTTGGTGCAAGGCTCCCCGCCAAGTGTCCTTCGTTCTTGGTTAGTTCTTTAGTCCTTTGACCAGAGCCTGGCCTATGCCCTCGCCTTCGCCATCGATGTGCTAAGTTGACAAATGCGCTGCCTGTGCTTGGCGCAACCCAACCCAATCCAATCCCTTGCAAATTATACGTAATTTGCCCGAGACTGGAAAGCCAGTGCTGGCATTCGCATTCGATACTTTTTTATAGCTCGACAATTTTGGGCCCATGAAAAATGCATAATAATTGCTAGCCCGCTGACCACAGTTGACAGTTTTCGTTCCTTTTTTTTGTTGCTGTTGTCAATTGTCGAGCGTTTTGCTCGATGGAAACTCGCTGTGGTCTCTGGTTAGACGATTATTGCAAAATGCATGTGCGCGTTCGTATAATTTGTGCGTAATTTGATTCCAGAAAGAAACACAAATAGAATAAGACAGTTGCCGCTTTTGTATCAAAAATTTATACGAAAATTAGCATATATGGCAAACGTGCCTGGGATATGCTGCATATGGATGTGAGTGTGTGTGGATGTTTGAGGAGACCACCAAGGTGAAGTCTATTAGGTTCAAGAATTATATGGTCTTGCTTCTATATCAGTTTCTTGAATTAGAGATCCTTGTAAAAGCATCTATTTATATAACTTTGTTAGCCGAAGGAAATACTTGTGACCCCATAAGGTACACATTCTTGATAAGCATGTCCGTCTGTCCCTTCCTCCCTCCGGATGTATGCAAGTATAGATATTGGAAACCATACGACATAGGGACTTCGAATTTGAATCAGAATTTCCTATAAACATGTTTGCAGATCATATAGCTTCCATAGAACTGAATAAACAGCAACATTTGTGTGTTTCATCTAAATTGAACCAAATTGAGCATTCTCATTGACATTCGGATAGAGCAGAAGTAGGGGACCGACGACGCCTTGAGGCTATGTCTGATTATGATGGTGGCGAGCTCTGCTGCCTCCTGCACAGCCTCCTCTGGCCCCATAGAACCGATGTTTTGAGCCAAATTGTTCCCCTAAGACATATAGCTCTCATAGGTCCAATTTTCTCTTAGTAGGACAAGTTCTTTGCTTTTTCTTGGAATCGATCCAAACTCAGTTTGTATTTACTTTGGGTACTCCCAAGTCGTTTGACCGAATTTGATCAGGATCGGTCTACTATAGCTAAAGGTTAAAGGGTAATCAGCTATAGAGCCAACTCTTACTACGTTTTTTTCGAAATCCCAATTAAGATCTGGCAAACTTAGCTCTGCATACAAATCATCTTAGTGTGGCCAATTTATAACAGTTATCGATACAGTTTAAGCTCTATAAGAATATGTACCCCTTTATGAGAATATGTACCCCTCCTTAGCTTAAGAATGATCTCCTCCTCCTCTTCCATACAGAAATTTTGTATGCAAAGAGAGCAACGCTTTGGCATATTTGTATTATTATGAATGGACATCCACTTGGTCTACACTTCTTCACCTCCCCAAACTATACGCACACACACACACACACACACACTCACACACACATTACAATAAAAATGCCATAAAAATTGTAATTCACTTCTTTTTTTTTAAACAACAACAAAAATGTATACAAATAATACGCATAATAATCGTAAAAAGTCGTTAAAGAAAAAAACACACTGAATCTGCCAAGCGACTAGGCTGTGAATGGAGCAAGGGGAGTGGAGTGGGAGTGGTGTGGTGTGGGGGGTTTGCTGTTGCTGTTAATTTAAATTGCATTTACGCCCACTTAAAATTAAATGAAAATTAATTTGACGAAAAACTTTTGGCCAGCGAGCGTCAGGGAAGGCTAATTAAGTGGACGCCGTCGTCGTCGTCGCCGTTGTTGCCCCGTTACCGCTGCCTGCACAGTGGGCCAGAATGGTTAAAATATGGCCAAATACAAGTCAGGCTTAGGTGTCGAGCTGGGGTTAGGGGTAGGCCTTTGAGGTGATGTCGAATAAAGAGAATATGATTAGGATTAGAATGTGGTTAGGAAATTCCGGATTTGATCATGGTATGACAGAATATGACAATGATATAACAGAATATAACGGAATATAAGTGTGATATGAAATGATGACTAGACTATTATTACGATAAGATGGAATAAGACTAACAGAAGATGACTATGATGTGACAGAAAGTGACTAAAATCTGGAATATAACAAAATTTGACAACGATATAACAATATGAATGTGATATGAGAGAATTTGACTGCAATGAAACCGAATATGGCTATGATATAATATGATATAGCCGCAATCTCTTGCCTTACTTTTCAGGTTAAATATTTACCAAATGAAAATTTGCATTCCAAAATAAAAGAAGAACAGTAAATTATTAAAGAATATTCATGAAATTAAAACTATATATGCTTTTCTTTTGTTGTAACAAGGAGTCGGGTATGAAATTGGTCAGTCTTGAAGGTCCTAAAAACCCAACGCGACTCCAATTGGAATTTCATTTAAACTAATTAATACTGAAGCCAATCTTGACACTCTCTGAGCCTTAGTTTTATGCCATATTTTACCTTTGCATGCCCATAGTACGCCATGGCGCTTCCGTCAACGAGTTGCGGCCCCATGCCGAAATTTTGTTAGGCGGAAGTTTAAGCTTGGCTCTTAATGGCTTCTAAATTTGGTGAGAAAGCGAAACTGAAAGCAAATTAACGGACACGGCCCAACGTGGTCGCGCCGCTACACTTAAATTGTTTAACAAAATGTTATTGTTATTAGAGAAAGAGTGAGAGTGCGAGAGAGAGAGAGAGAGAGAGAGAGAGCGAGAAAATTTGGAATTCCGGTGTTTACACGCTCCGCTTCGCTAATGAGCTCTGTCGTCTGTGGGCTCTTATCGGCTGATAACACAAATGAGTTCTAAGCGATCATGATGGTGATGCCTAAGCCTAACTCTGGCAGGTGGCCAAAAAAGGCAAAGAAAGAAACAAAGCAAGCGAATCGCTCAAGCGCAACTGTACCTGTCGGTCTGTCTGTCTGTCGGTTTGTCTGTCTATCGAGTAGTTGAAGAAGAACTTTCGCTTTCAAAAAGGAATCGTCATAACGCTCGTTTCAGGGACTGCACAGCACAGGCCACAGGCTACAAGAATTGAATATTAAACGCATATTGTATAAATGTTTTCTGCTATTTTATATATATATATATATATATATATATATATCTTTTTGTCTTTGCTGCTTTTGGTTTGGCAAAAGTATGCATGAAATGCATAAGACAGGCAAAATTATGATGATGATGATGAAGAACCATGCCAGAACCATCATCATCAGCCAGAGAGTTGGGCTGCAGAAACAAAAAACCCCAAAAAGGAAGAAACAGAAGGACAACAAAAGCAACAACACCAACAACAGCAACAACAACAAGGGCTAAGACGGGGCAAAAACGGCGTCTTTTTGGCGCCAGAAAAAAAAGACAAAGACTGACAGGAACACGAGGCAGTTAGAGAGGCAGGGCGGTGACAGAGAGACAAAAAGAGACAGAGAGAGAGAGCGAGAGAGAGAGAGAGAGAGAGGTGGCTTATCGCAAGGCTGGGGTGTAGGGGTATAAGAACAATGCCTACAACAATGTTGCACAGGGCTGGCGCTACATAACCCGCAAAGCCCGCAAAGAACGGAAAGAAGGAAAGCTTCTTCTTCTTCGGTTGAGGCAGAGAAAGTGTTCCGGCGACAAGCCAAGTGGATATGGAAAGCAAGGCCAAGTCTGAACAGCAATCTCTACAGACTTCGACGTCGACGTCGACATCGATGTCTTCTTCTCGTAGAGCACAGGAACGAGTAGAAAGACAACGACGAAGACGACAACAACAACAACAACAACGACAACGGCGACAGCTAAAAAGAAATGTCAAAAACAATGAGAACGGTCGAATGAATTTGACAAACATTTCCTAGATGTGCGCTGGCAGATCAAAGGCAAACACAGACATAGCCGACACAACCGACAACTGCCGGCTCTATCACTCCCTCTCTCTCTCTCTCTCTCTCTCTCTATCTCTGTTGCTGGATCCACGTCTCTTCGACTCGCTCTATCTCACAAATTAGTCAAATTAGCACACTCACAACACACACAGAGCGAACCGCAAAAAAAAGCATATATATAGATCGGTAAAGCAACAACAAAAAACCCCAAAAGCTGTCCTCAAACCGCCTCAGCTTTCAGGTTCAGGCTTTCATCCTGTGTTTCGGCCTTTGTCTCGTGGCATATTCACGCGTTGAGCGCAAACCCGACTTGGCTTTTAGCATTAGTTTACACTTGATTAGAACGCTAATTGGCTCAATTCAAAAAAAAAGAACAACAACAACAACAACAATATACGAAAGACAAGACACTGAGCAATCAATGGAAGTGGAAAAAAGGATGTGTGTGTTGTTGCTGTTGTTCCTCCTCAACTTGTTGCTATTCATTGAGCTGGGAAATTTTCAAGAAAAACGTTAAGGCGAACTTATCTTATTTTGGGTTTGTTTTTGCCCACCACAGATGTGTTTTCAAGTCTTTGATCTAAGCGAGGACTTGGCTAATTTGATATAGTTGTTCTCGAAGTGACTTTAGCCGGCCTTCCAAGGGTCCACCTTGTGGTAACTGCTTCGGATATTCAACTTTTGGCGGTCATTCTTGCCAAATTGAAGAAGTTTCTTAAGTGTTCCAGCAGGAGAAGGCTCTCAAAAACATGCCAACTTTCGCAGGCAAAACTTTGACTCCGTTTTTGACCAAGTTGCAGATGCAATTTGCCAAGATGCCTTCTTAGTATTCATCTAAACCAAAAATTCGAACTTTTATGAACATTTCAACTATCTAGCTCTTACTGTTTTTGGGCTAAGCGTTGTTGGTCAGTCAGTTAATCAATCTAGCTCTTACTGTTTTTGCTAAGCGTTGTTGGTCAATTGCCAAGACAGAGATTTGTGGAGAGAAAATGAGGTGAGAAGTCTGCCCTTTCAATGGAGACCAAATGAGGTGGGGATTCTGCCATTTCAATGCAGCCGGTGTCCTGTTTGCTGAAGGAGTCTGAGTCGAAAGACGTGCCTCCGCTTTGTAACAAGGCACAAGATCCAGAAAAACCCCATTAAGTATATATATTCCTGATCAGCATGACAAGCCAAGTCGATATAGCCATGTTCGTCTGTCACAATGTCTGCTTCTATGCCAACTAGTCTCTTAGTCTGAAAGCTTAGATTTCTGTCACCTGTAAGTTGCTGTAAGTAGCAAAATCGTCAGAATTGGAGCACTATGTCATAGAGTAGTAGTAGTAGGCACTTAGTAGGCGGCAGAATCCAATATAGATGGCGCTAATGAATGATGAGCTTCTAATTGAAATTGAATCAAATTTGGTTGTCTGCCTTTGAATAGGCTAAGCTTGTCTTAGAAGCTCTTCTGGCACCATATGCTGAGTGCATTCATGCAGGGCTCCAGTTTGGTTGCACACACACAGTATATGTGCTTGGGCCATTCCCATTCTCCATCATATTTACTGAGAGTCTGAATCTGAGTCGTCGTCTTCGTCTGCGTCTTCTTCGTCAGCGTTTGGTTGTCGCATGGCAAACGCTTTATGAATTTTAAGTGGAGGCAAGGCTGCTCTCCCTTCTCAGTTCTGCCTCATTCCGTTTCTCATATTTATTTAATATTTTTGTGAATGCGTTTCATTTGCTTTGCTTGTAGAGAACACACACACAACATCATACATTTGTTGCGTTTTTAACGGGCGCTGCGTGTTTTGTTTGCCTGATTTTATATGGTTTTTGGCCAACAAAAAGCAGCAACAGCGACAACAAATTCATTTACGTTTTTGGTAACACACAACAGAATTTATGTTGCCACTTATGTATGTATTATATATATCGTTCTGGGGTTAATCAAAATTCATTTTTTCTGGGAAATGAAAAAACGGCAGAGAAATAAACAACAACAACAAGAACAACAACAACAGCAGCAGCGACAACATAAAATGAAAATTAACACGAACCTTTAGAGAAAACGAACCGATAAAAAGGTAATTACGCACGCACAACAACAACAACAACAACAGAACAACAACAAGAACAGCAACAGCAACTCTGGCTAGCCGATCTCCACCAGCTCCACACCCCCACAATGTGTTAAACACGGCTTTTCTGGCTCTGTGTTCGTTGGCCTTCGTGTGCTCTCATCGTGCATTCGACGATTGTTGTTGCTGCGAAGCTGCTGCTGCTGCTGCTGCTGTAGGTGTCAATGACGTGCGCTATCAGTTTTCATTCATGGCTTTGCCCACCGCTTTTTAACCCACTACTGCCCCACAACTACAACAACAACAACAACTACAGAAACAATAACACCATCACCATCAGCAGCAGCAGTCCAAACACCAAACAGCAACAACTCGTAACTTTTCAGCTTGGCCTGTTAGTTGAGTGCATTTGAACAATACCCTTTAGCTGAATAGGAATAGAGATGCTCTCGCATTCACATTTATAGGGTATTCACAAGGCTGTGTCTGATCCATTGATTAGTGATACCCAGCGGAAGAGTGGCTGACATTTGATGGCTATCCTCCTAAGAGTTAGTTATCCCCTAACTCTACCATAATCTCTCAACAATTCACAACCACATTTTGTATATGAAATATTGATGTTGGGCTAAGGACTGATCCATAGTAGTTACGGTTTGCATTTCATTTGGTTTTGTATCAAGGCTACAAATTTTGTTAGTCTCTCTTGTAGTTACACACACTTGGCTCTATTTATATTTGCTTTTGATAACTCGATGAGGACTAGTTTTCTTGTGCCTTTGGGTTTTCTCTTAGATCCTTTGTACATTTAGAGTTAACCACTTGACTTTTTGCTGTTTAAACTATAGTTTGGACTTGTGGGAGAGCTTTAAAACAGCTTTTCAACAAACTTGGCCTGATTTGTTCACACCAAGAACGTTTGTTATCCTATATATACACTTGAGAATATTTGGTTGAATCTGAGAGTTTCATCGTGCCTTTTAGCCTCAGCTCAGCCTCAGTTGCACTGTTAAAGTGTCTTGCCAAGGCTCTGCCAAGGGCAACTGTTAGTCGGTCTTTACTTTCAGCCTCAGCTCTGTTTGTGAGAGGATGCTGGCTACTGTCTGCGGCTCTCTCGCTTCAACTGCGACCCACCTATCCCCTGTCTCTACGTGTGTGTGCAGTCAATTAACGGCAAACAAAAGCTGTACTTTCGTTGTATATCTGCGTGTGTGTGTGTGTGTGTGTGTGTGTGTGGGTGGCTCAGAGAGTCCAAAAATGGAAGGAGAAATGCACCAGTCGCAGCAAAAGTTTTTGCCTTCTTTTTTTTTTGCACATTTTGTTGTAAAAATGTGTGTTGTTGTTGTTGTTGTTTGTCTGCTCCGTGTTAATTGAGTGTGAAGTTGAGCTATTGTTGTTGCTGTTGCCGTTGTTGTTTTTGTTGATTTTAATTGTTAAGCAACAAAAGGCGCGAAATATGTTTTAGCTGCTGCTGAAAGCCAATTTGGTATTTTTGCTGTTTCTTGTTCTTGCTGTTGTTGTTGTTGTTGCTTTTAATTAAAAGCAGTCCAAAAAGCTCAACAACAATTAAGCTTGCGTGCAAGCCACTCAGTGTTGTTGTTGTTGCTGCTATTGCTGCTGTTGCTGCTGTTGCTGTGTGCCAAAGTGTTGATTTCATTAAGCCACAGAAAAGCCCCCCCAATTGCAAAAACACTCAAAGTCAAAGACAGAACAGACGCAAAGACCACAGTCGGGCAGGTTGTTTCTGGGCAGCTCTTAACACTTCGTAAGCTTATTGGCGTCGACTGTAGGGTATCCAGGTGTTCGTGTTGAAATTGACAAGCAATTTGAAGAGTCACTTTTGCTTTTGGTTAAGAGAAAACGAATGAATGCAATGGGTGATATATTATATATGTTCACCTAACGAGAGCGAGTAGCTTCTATTCGTCAGAATTACTGAAATCGTTCGGAGTAATACAAATTCAAAGTTCAAAAGCTATTATATATGTAGCAGTACATATTTCCTTAGGCTACTCCATAGCAGTAAAAAGTAATGATAAAGCTGCTTAGCTTCTATAGAGAGAGAGAGAGAGAGAGAGAGAGAGCGATTCACAAACATTTACTCTGTCTTCATCTTAACTTAAGAATGTTTTCAAAACTATTTCGGCTGGCTACTCCATAGCAGTAAATTGTAATGATAAAGCTCTGGTAGAGAGAGAAATTCACACATATATAGTATATCGATCTCGCTTTGCCTCCGTTCTAACCATAGGGTTCTCTTATAACCATGAATCCTTATAGCCTCGGTTGAGAGTTGCTCTGCGGTAGGGCTATTAAAGATGAAAACTGCAAACTCCATAGTTCCCTTCAAGAAGTAAGAGCATTTAGGTTTCAGTCAAATGGCTTAGCTTAGTTTTTCTTTATTACAGTTTTTTCTTTTTAATGTTTTTGGTCGCTGATCATATGCTGTGTGTTGACTGCATTTAATTGTCGTTCCTGTTGCTGTTGTTATTGCCGCTGTCTGTCTGTTGTTGTAGCTGTTGTTGTTGTCACTTTGAGTTAACAACTCGATTACACGCTGTTGCTGCTGTTGCTGCTGCTGCTGCTGCTGCTGCTCTGTGGCTGCCTCGGCCGGCCGCTGTCGTTGCCGCCGGCCATGTGCAATTTTTTGAATTATTAATGAATCTCAGTCGTCGCCGAGCTTCACAATAAACTGCAACTGCAACTTCAGGCTGCAACAGCAACAGCAACAGCAACAGCAGAGAGCAACGCCAAGCGTGTTAATAAAAAACAATTAATATTAAGTGTATGTTTAGTTGCTGTTGTTGCTGTTGTTGTTGCTGTTGCTGCTGCTGTTGCCTGCACTCGTTGATTATTTGTACTATTAACGCGCATTGTCAGCAACAGAACTCGTTATTCTGTCTGTCTGTGTGCGTGAGCCTCATCGCGTGTAATTACTTTTAGTTGGCTATAATTTGTCAATAGCTATTTTGTTGCACTGTGTTTTTGTTGCTGTTGCTGTTGCTTATGTTGTGCTGCTGCCAAAGTGACAGTCATTGTTGTTGTTGTTGTTATTGTCGTTGTCATCGCTGTGCCAAGTGTTGAGATTGAGCTTCTCGCTTTGACACTATGTGCCCAGTCGGCCACATTCAGCAGTGACAGCGATCGCAGTTAACGAGAGTCTTCAGCTAAGATGATCAGTGATCAGGGGCAATATGATCTCCATCAGTGATCAATGTCTTGTGAATATCCTGACGATCCCTAACTTCAGCAGGATCATGATCAGGTTCATCACTTGCAACTATCTTTATATGGACTCCAGAGAGTGATTTGTCAAGCAAAGAGGAATCTGTTCAATGACCACAGAGCTGAAAGTTATAGATCCTCTTTCACATTATTCTAGTTAGCAAGCATTCAACGATCACACAAGGTATTTCTAAGATATAGATTATTCTAAATTCAATTAGGTTTCATTTCTTAGTTTCTTTGCAACAAAATCGAAGCCCTTCTACTTCCAAAAAGTCTGCTGAAGGCAGCCCAAACAGCAAAAACAACGGAAGTGCAAGTATACAATCAATACATTGCCAAGTTAGTGGGCTGATGGGGTGCACGGTTAAGAGAGGGAGGTGCTCTGGTTGCACTAGTTACTGTGCAAAGTGCAGCTGGTTAAGTGCACTGTCAATAACTGCGCGAGTACAAGTCTGAAAGTCTTGTTAGTCGGTTGAGAAATGTGTGTTCGGTAGCAGAAGCGGGCGCAACTCTCGTTGGCTTTTGGTACGCCAAAAGGCCAAAAAAATCACATTCAAAGGTAAAAGCTCTATCTTTGAGTTATCGTTTAGATATTTAATTGTTTCTAATAGAGAAATACTGATTGACTTGGCTATACTCGGTAAAAATTACTCGTTACTTGTGACTTAAAGTAACATTTACTAACTGTAACTTGTATTTGAAAAGAAAACAGTTGGCTTATGGGTGGCATACTCGTTGACAATCTCTCGCTGCTTGACATTTGATAATTACTCGTTAAAAATACTCGTTACTTATGACTTAAAGTAACATTTACTAGCTGAAACTTATTTTAAAAAGGCCTATTTGTGACACAGTCGTTGATAATCACTCGTTGTTTGTTAAATTATCATCAATCATTAAAAGTACTCGTTACTTATGACTAAACGTAACATTCACTTCACTCGATACGTTTAGTAAAGCTAACATCTACTCGTTGTTTTATGAAGAGCTTGTTTCTAAGTGGAAAATATCTATTGTTCATTGGCTATACTGTACTCATTGATAATCACACGTTGTTTTCCACTTCCACTGGCGTTTACTCGTTACTTTCATTCTCATTAACACTAATTCATTGCTCAGCTAGTTTATTACATTTCATAAAGAGTTCAAGCTCTACAGATTCCACAACCACTTCATCAATTGTTTACGCCTTGGCTCACTCGCCACTCGTTGGAGTCCCTGCCTTCAAGTTTTGGTTAATTAAAAATTGCAAGACACAGGAAATTAGCAAACGATTTATGAGCACACCCTCTCTCACATGAAAAGGATTTAGTACAATTAATGCACAAAATGTGCGAATCCATTGCTTCCACTCGCTGTCGCTGTCGCGCCTCTATCGCAAAGAGGAAGAAAGGAACAAAAGGGACAGCCTTGCTCAACCTGTTCGGCTGCGGCGCCTAAATATGCGTACCAAGAGGTAGACGGACCTCAACAAAAAAAAGAAAGAAATCCAAAGACAACAACAAAGTGAGTCCCGCTGCCACTGCTGCTGCTTTTCTTGTTTGTCTTCAAGTCCCCCTTCCCCCCATCCCCCTGGCTCAGGTCCAGTTCATGTCCTGCTTAGCCCTTTGTTTGCTGTCAGGGACAAGAGAATCAACGCTTTGTTGGGTTTTTAAGCCGGTCGCTCGGTCGGTCAGCTGTCCTATGCCCTGTGTTGCCTGTGTATGTTCCTGTTGCCCAGTTCCCTTCTTCTTCTGTGTGTGTGTGTGTTTTTTTTTGCTACCGATCGCAACCCTCATGGTTTTGCGCTGGCCGAATGCAACCCTGTTTGTTTGTTGTTTGTTTTTACTGTTGATCGTTCAATAATGGGCCTGGAGCGCCAGGTAAGCCACATGCACTTCACTTGGCCATGGCTCTGGCTCTGGCTCTGGTTCTGGTTCTGTTTTAGTCTTCGGGCTGCCGTTGTCTCTCCATGCTTACCTTTTCATCTGCTGATTGTTTATTCAAGCGATTGTCCGCCACCGCACGAAACAAGAGCACAAATCGAAGCCCCAGCTCGAAACAAAAACCAAACAATCCATCCAATCAACAGGCTAAAACACTGAGCGAAATCAGAATTTTCCAAATCAGCTACTTAGCTAAAATTTCTTTCTTACTTAACATATTACGCGTATCGAAAGGGGTAGATCAGTGGTAGCTTAAGATCAAAGTCTGTAAAGTTACCCAGATAGAGCTTTCCGAAGGCTTTTGAAGAACGATTGATCATATTTCGAGACGGGAGCATCGGATCCTTATCTTCTTACATTATCGTTCACTTTTTTGAGTTCATTCTTGTCTCTCAAGAAGAGAGAGACACAGCTCTCTCACTCTGCCACACTCAGCTAAGCTTCTCTTGCAAAGCCCAGCCTATGCCTTAGGCTTAGGCTTATAATTGCTAATTCATTGACTTAGTTTCTCATGTTACTTTACAGATAATATTAGCTTCTATAACAGAATCTCTTACAGAATCTCTCTCTTATTGGTGGTATGCTTCCTTCAGCTTCAGTATTTTCTCTCAGTGTATGTGCGCATTTCATTATCAAAGCAAACATTCTGCACATCCTCTCTAAATTATCATTTGGGGCAATCAGCTGTTGGTGCGCTGCAAGACCCCCCTGTGCAACTCCTCCAATATATGTTAGTATAAACTACAATATCGATCGTTCGATTCGATTCAATTCGATTCGATTCCGTTCACTGGCTCTGGGATCTCTGGGTCTCGCTACCCTACCCAACCCTACCAAACCCTTCGGCGCCCTCCTCTGCCACGGCCCCACCACATCTTTTGATGGCTGATGAAAAGTAAACATACCACAAATTGGACAGTGGTACACATGTTTGGCGCGTTAAATGCTCGAGCGTGTTATTTATAACGTTTTTTAAGGCCCAGGCCAACACTCGCACTCGCACTGGCACTCGCAGTTGCGATGATGCCCCGATCATGCCCCAGCAGACACCTTTTCTTCCCATACCCAGGCCCATGTCCAAGTCCAAGTCCAAGTCCAAGCTCAGGGCCCAGGGCCAGGCCTGGTCAGGCAAAACGCAAACCACTTGTTGGTGTTGTTCTTGTTGTTGTTGGTTTGTGTTGTGTTGTTGATGTTCTTGTTAAGACAGACGCGTGTATACAGTTGTGCTGCCGCGCTTGTCTTGGCCTGGCCCAGTAGTTGTTGCTCTTGTTGTTGTTGTTATTGTTGTTGTTGGTCAACACCTTTTGTAGACTTTGGCTTTGGGCAAGAAAGTCACGAACAAAAAAAGTAAAAACAGCAACGAAAAAACGGCAGCAGTTGTAAGTTGTGTTCTTCATTCTCCGTGTGTGTGTTTTTTTTTTCCAACAAACCGCAAAAATATGCGTGTAAAGTCCGTCTGTCTGGCGGGCCAACTGTCCGTCCGTCTGTTAGCTGCATTTTGGTCTTATGACAGAGAACAAGGAAACAAGACGAGGTTGTTCTTCTCATCATCGACGAGTCCTTGAGCACAACTGACGCCGAACTTTGAAACACGCAACCTAGCAACTCTCTGGCAAAGCCTCCTTAGGCTCTCGAAGTTCAAACACACACACACACACACACACAGAGAAGGGGATCCGCAAGATTGTTGTTATGATATGGAAGTTATAGATAACCAAATCAACATCAACATTAGGTGACCTGAGTGGTCAGGGTCTAAAGGATAGCAAACAAATGGTAGGGCCAAAGGATGCAAGGAAAACGGCAAGGAGAGGTATCATGCTCACTGATATCAGCTGATTTGAACTCCATAATCTATCCAAAATATATATACAAAGTTCAATCATCATTGGTGCTTCTGAAGACTATGATCCATGATGAGTTCCGTCTCATGTTTAACAGACGAACAAACATATATAGATGTAGTAGATCAGAGAGGCACTGCTATCCCTTATACTTAGTGTTAAGCTAAATCACAATATCTAACTTGGGTGTTCTTATGCCCTGGCCTGTGGGTTGCTGCCCAATCAGTCAGTCAAGACAAAGAGATGTATATATAGATAAAGGATCAGGTTCTATTGGTTCTTGGTGTTTGTTCTGTGAAACTTTAGCTAGTTTTAGCTGTCGTCTTCCTTCAATCTTTGCTTAGAGACAACCGTTTCTGGGGTGAAATCTAGTGAATACGATGAATACGTCTCCCTTTCATCTACCTCAACTGATCCATTCCACACAACCTTTGCTCTCTTGTCAGCATCTAGCATCTGACATAATATCTGGCATATTCTTTACGCTACAAATTTCCTTATTTGAATTGAAGATACAATTGCAATTTGTATACGATTTTTTGTTTGCTGTTCAAGAATTGCCAACTTCAACCACAACAGGTGGCTGAGACTGAGGCTGAGGTGAGGCTGAGCAGAGCTGAGCTGAGGCTGAGCTTACCAACAAGTTTTTCTTTTCCTTTACTCATATTTTTTTTTTTTTTTGCCACAAACGATTCGTTTTTGCATTCGACAGCGACGACGACTCTTATCAGCGGCAGCAGCAGCAGCGGCAGCAAGAGGAGTTTCCAGGTTTCTGCGAATCGTGTTGATTTGATTTATTTAAACAAGCGAAGAGAAAAGACAGAACAAAAAGGTAAACGGGAGAACAACACACAACAGACATATAGGCAATATATGTATATATATATATATACATATATATATATATGCGAATTTATCGCTGCTCGATCATAAATAAGAATTATATAAACATGCGTTGGCCTGCGACTGCACCACCCATGAATGAGTCGCTGGCACTGACAACGCCCTCTCCCCTACACTCCTCTACACCCCTCTATGCTGTGTGTGTTGGCCCAGGTAGGTCCTGCTACAAGATGCTGTTGTGTGTCTGTAGGAAGAAGAACAAGCTTGTTTTTAATTCCCGACTCCGCTGGCTGCGACTGCGACTGCTTCTCTTGGTCTTGGTTTCATCTACTTCTACTTGTTGGTTGATGGCTCTGAGCGTGCGCTGTGTGTGGGACATTAGAAATGTTGAATCTGCTTGGCCACATCCTGAGAGCTGCCCAGCCCAGCCCAGCCCAGTTGCCAGCCCCAGCTCGGCCCTTGCCTGACATTTCGATGCATCTACACTGGAAGTAAATATTGAATGAAGAGATCTAATATTTGATAAGCTTTTGAAATGAATTTTACTCAAGCCAGAGTATGGAGATTCTTCCTCATTTCCACACCCGAGGATCTACAGCAGGCTTAAGAACTTTGAAGATAAGACAGTCTTGAGTGTGAAAACATAACCTTTGACCTTGATTTTGACCCACTTGCAGTCCATATTTGTTAAAGACGGATCATTAGTAAGCGTCTGCTTCATATAACTAAACACAAGTGAAAGTCTCAACGTCCTAGCTATTGCTGTTTGACCTGTGCACTGTTTCTCTCAGTCAGGATAAGGAGTTTTAGATAACATAGTTTCCATACTAATGATTTTGTCACAGTGTATGCTAACAATATTTAAACGCAGCTCGTTTAGAATCTTATTGTGAAGTTCTCTTTCTCTTTCTCTCTCTCTCTTTCTGTCACTCTGTCTGTATTTTGCTTATGGTGTATTTGGCCTAGCCTCGTTACGACGTGCCTCTGCTTTGTCTTGTTGACTTTGAGGATTTATGAGTGTCTGACGTGTGTGATGACTGTTATTAGCCACATCCAACATCCAACATTCAACATTGAACAAACCCAACAAGCACATCCAACCCGACAGACAGTTGGGTTCGCTGCGTTCTGCATTCTTCGTTCGATCGCCGTTGATAGCCTTAAACGGATGTGCGCTTGTCTGTATTTACACTCTCGTATGGTCCAAAAACATCATCAGCATGGCCACAATATCATCATCATCATCGTCATCGTCATCGTCATCTTCATCACATCATCAATGTGGTCATACGAGAACCCTTCGTTGCCTTCAATAATCATTATCATCATGATGATGTTCAATTCAAGATCGTCTGTCTTGGAACTAAAGCAAACAGAACGGCGTTAATGGCGCCTGGACCATAATTTAGACATTAAACGTGGGCGCTGGGCGTGGCAAAGCCCTGGCTGCTCTCCACCTTTATGTGATGGAGGGAGTGGGAGACCGCTTTTGGTATTTGCTTAGCCCAAAGAAGGATCACGAAGAAAACAACCAAGAAAACTACAAAGCAAAACATTTTTCTTACAAATTAACAAATAAATACCAAAGACTATGAAATTGGTATTTTTCGGTATATTTCTAACTCAGAATTAGATAAAGTTGGAAAAGTATATATATTTTGTGGTATTTAACCAACTACTTCGTTAAACAAATGATAGTATTTTTTAGTATTCTAGTATTATTAAGTATTTTTTGGCCGAAAAACTTTCTTTTCCTATATAATTTTCTGCCCACCAACGAGTTGTTTATGTGAAATGCCATCTTTATAAACGTAATCCCGAACTATTCTACCTACCACCTGCAAGCTGCTCTGCTGTTTGCTCAGCAGTCATTTTAAATCATTCCCTGTTTATGTAGATTGGCATTAATTTGGTTCTTTCAGCTCTTCTTTAAATATATATATAAATAAATTTACATTTAATTAAATAGCGAAACCATTTCTCTAGTCCGCGCATATCTCCCACCATACCTCCAATCTTCCCCTTGCCCATTCACGTCTCAAGCATAGCATCTTGAAGCGCATCCTTATCTTTACGCTTTAAGCTCACTTAAGCGCTAAATGCGCATAAATTACTTACACTTTGGCAGGCAAACATTGACAGGCGGCCAACTCGAAGAAGCCAAGCTGGGCCACGCCCACAAATGCCCCACTCCAAACAGAATGAAAGGAAATAAAACAGATTTGCAGACCGTTAGGCTGCCCTTGTGCCAGCAAATCAGCGAGCTGCAAAACATTTGACGCACAATTTAATTAAAACTAGGACTGGCAAAGGCGACACCCAAACACCCAACCAAGTTGTCCAACCGCGTCCCAAACGGGAAACCAACCCCACGAAATGTAAATCTTAAGTGTGTTGGCCGTAGCATAGCAGTTGTAGAGGGTGTTCCACAGATGCGGGCAGATGATGAAAATTTGAAAGTTTTTAAGGTTTTGGAATGGAATAGCAGACTTTGCAGAATATATAGAGATATATAGAACATAGTTATAGATATAGATAAATAGGTTAAGCAAAGAGTAAAGTTTGGAAGGATAAGAAGAATTTGTTCTCTTTGCTCTTTACCTCTCCCACGCGTCCATGCTAATTGAGCAATTAAACAAAAGACAAAGTTAGGAAGGTTAGGTCTCAGTGCAAATTGTTGTTGCTCAATTTTGTATTCTGCCTTGTGAGCTTCTAAGGCTGAAGAGCTCTGGGAGCCACTGCCTAACCATTCTACACGTTCTACACATTTGGGGAGCACCCTGTAAGAGCGCCATCTACTGAAGGGGAAGAGGAATTCAAATTCATCTCGCAGATTGTTTTTAATATAGGAAATTCTGCAAGTGCTGCTGCCACTCAGACAAAAATAATATCATTGATTTGGGTATTTCTTGGCCTTAACGAGAGCCACTTGAATTTGATAACGATATGCTGCAGCTGCCAAGGAGGGGGAGGGTTGGCATATAACAACTTCAGATTATTTAAAAATTATGTACAGTCCAGCAAATCAAATCATCGCTTCCTTCTTTGTTTTGTTTTGTTCTGTTTTGTCAATTGAATTTTGCATGTTTGCAGCAAATTGAAAAGAACAAAAGCCAGCGGGCCATAAAAAGTTGCAAATTAAATAAAAATCGCCCGCTAAATTGTTGGTTTTTTATTTTTATACACATATTTTTTACTGCTCTGCGGCTTTTGATTATTGTGCGAAAAATCACACAACTCAATGGGCCAACGGCATGCATATTAAATATGGCATAAACGTGGTATATCGTCTGGCTGTGTGAGTGGCTCTGTATGAGTAGGAGTCAGTCGAGGGTGGGGCAGGGGAAACAATTTCGACATGTCAGCGTGCTGAAAGTTGAATACCCTGAAAATAATTGAAGTTCACGATGTTAACAGAGATCTGTAGGTGTAGGAGAAGCAGATTTAGGCAACAAATGATCGAGAAAGCAGGGATGAACGCTATAGCTGAAGTTCCGACTATACTCACATACCAAATTTGATGACTCTAGCTTCTATAGTCAACCAGATCTAAAAGTTCATACAAACAGGTGGTCAGACAGGGGCTTGATACGAAAATACGTACTCTATAGAGTCGGAAAGGCTTAATTTTGCCTGTTACAAACATGTACAGGCATGCTCTATACTAGTTCATTCTATATGGAGTGTTTGGCATTGTCCTCTCTCTCTCCTGTCACCACTTTCTCTCTCTCTCTCAAGAAGTTACTACCTACGAAGGCTCATTTTCATATTCATATTCAGTTGCCAGATCTAATTATTATCAGAAACTGTTTCCCCCAAAAACATTCTTTTTGGTCATCTTTGCTCTTCAGTTGATATTGCTATTGCCATAAATCTTCATCAACCATCCATCCAATTCAAATTAGTCAAATTTCCATATAATTCCTTAGTAATTGTTAACATTTTTACGAAATTTCCAAAACTTGCAAGCTCAACAAGGGAGCCTAGCCAAAGCCACCCTGAGGGCACTGAAGAGTATTGCGAATGAAATACAAAAAATTATTAATAATAAATTGCTGTAAATAAGCGACAAGTAGCCTAAAACGAGGCACGCACAAAGAGTTGGCAACGACGGCGACGACGACAAAAACAATCAACTGACAAATCAAAATCAAAAATTAAGCAGCAGCAAAAACAATAACAGCTACAAAGAAAGCAAAGCAAAGCCAAAGCCAAAGAGAGCCCTCTCATTTATGTGTCTTGCATGCAAACGAGGGGCCGAGGCCGAACGAGACGTTACTGCCTGCTGCTGCTGCTGCTGCTGCGGCGTGACAAGTGTAGTACAAAGCCACAGCTTATGCTTGCAGAGGGAGAGGCAGGGTAGCGAATGGGCGGGCCAACATCGACAGCGACTGACCGACCAGAAGACAAGGCGGCACACAAAAAATTTAAGCAAAGCCAAGGCAAAGCATAAAAGCAAACAAACAAAAGCAAAACGCGCAAAATGCCAGCACACATTCACATGCACAAACACAAACACACACAGCTTATGGCGTGGGTGTTGCGGCTATCTCGCTTGCACAGCTGGCTCTTGCTTTTGCTCTGGACTAATGGAAAGGGGCAAGCCAAAGCCAAAGCTGCTGGCGAAAGAGATAGCAATAGCCCAAAATTTGTGTGCAAAATGGGGTAGACTGAGGCTGTGTGTGCTTGTTGGTGTGTCGGCGGGGGGTCAGTGTGGGGGAGGGTGTGTGTGTGAAGGGGGTTTATTTGCCTGTGTCAATTGACCGAAAATGATGGCGCGAAGGCGCACCGTAAAGAGAAGCAAACCAAAAATGGCGCACGTGTGTGTGCGTACGTGCATGTGTGTGTGTGTGTATGACAGCAGCCCCAATTATGAGCAATTATAACAACAACAACAGCAACACTAACATTAATAACATATAAAAATGTTATAGAAAAGAAAATCATTCAAACAAAACCATAAACAAATAAGCCATAACAAACACATCAACTGGAAACTTTTCATTTTTCAAATTTCTGTTTTTAATTATATATTTTCTCTTTTTTTGTTTCAATTATTTATTTATTAGGGCATATAAACTCAGTATTCCATTTTACCATATATTTTGCTATGACTTTTTCATCAAAACAATGCCACGCCGTAGATAGATGATCTGACAGAACGTCAGCAAGGCTAAAAGTTCAGAATTCAAAATCAAAGCCAAAAAAGTGAATGCAAATTAAGCAAGCAACATAGCAACTTTCTGCTGGTGTTAAGACAAGGCGAAGAACGTAACTTAGCAGCATCAGAGAGTGGAACAGGTGGGACACAGACTTAGTAGAGAAAAGAAGTAGAGGATACAAAGTAAGCAGTGAGAAAAGGGAAGTTGAGGAAGGGGACGAGTAGCCAGAGAAAGGAGGAACCAAAAAGAGGCAAAAAGAGATATAGGAAGTAGAGAAAGCAAACAGCACAAGCTACACAAGTCGCAGTCAGCAGAGAGAAGGAGAGCCAAAAGCTCCGGGAACGATATCTGCCTAAGATTAACTGCTTTCTCCGCTCCAAAAGTGATTCCGACTAAGGCCAAGTAACACTTTTGTAACACATATCACATATAGCATAAGCAACACAATCGGATGAAGAGGTTTCGCCATCCGTAGTCTGACCTTCTCGCTCCTCCTCGAAGTTGTCCGAATCGGATGAAGAGGTTTCGCCATCCGTAGTCTGACCTTCAGCAGTATTTTCTGTCTCCTCCTCGAAGTTGTCCATCTCGGATGAAGAGGTTTCGTTTTTGTAACACATATCACATATAGCATAAGCAACACAATCGGATGAATAGGTTTCGCCATCCGTAGTCTCACCTTCTCGCTCCTCCTCGAAGTTGTCCATCTGGGATGAAGAGGTTTCGCCATCTGTAGTCTGACCTTCAGCAGTATTTTCTGGCTCCTCCTCGAAGTTGTCCATCTCGGATGAAGAGGATTCGCTTTTGTAACACATATCACATATAGCATAAACAACACAATCAGATGAAGAGGTTTCGCCATCCGTAGTCTGACTTTCTCGCTCCTCCTCGAAGTTGTCCATCTCGGATGAAGAGGTTTCGCCATCCGTAGTCTGACCAGAAAACACAGCGTCTGGCTCCTCCTCGAAGATGTCCACCTTGCACTTCAGTACGCCAGAGTTGCGCATGTTGGCGAGCGACTTCGTGATTACGGCATCTATACTAGCCACGGGATTGGTGTTCCTCAGAAGAAATTTAGCTTCATTCATTATATTGCTGAGGGGCACCACTTCGCAACCGAAGTTGTATTCCGACTCCAGGTTGTCGATCGCTTTCAATACGCAGCGGTTCACTTTCTTGGGCACGCCGAACTGGTCCATGTTGTTTCTTTTTATATGATCTAACTGCTCGCCTGAACGAATTTTTAAGAATGACTTGAAACTGAACAAAACTGATGAGGCAAAGCCTACTGGCTTTGGATTTTTTTAGTAAAGGACATTTCGTTCTCCTATGTATATAAAACTGTGTGTCCTTTAAACTATGATTCTGATTCTGAAATCGAGCCGTAGGAATCTGATATCGAAAATGCTGATTCAAAGTTTGTTTGGGAAATCTTACCTTGCATAAAATCCATTGGAAAAATACTAAATATGAATTACCTGGTCAACTCTGGCTTATTGTGCTTCCCCTATTTACTTAAAAAACTGCCGACTTCACTGCTTACTTGATGGTTCATGAAGTATGCACATGAAATCTCATTGCCCCAACACTTTCATAAATGTCACATAAATCAACACCCAAAGTCAAACAACAATCAAATTTCCAAATATTTGTTAAATTCCCTCTAGCTCCTCAAACTCCAGACAGATGGAGAGAGAGAGAGAGAGAGAGAGGGAGGGAGAGAGTTCATGTCTTATCTGCCTGACAACTGCATTTCAATTCATAATAATTAAGTTGAACAACAAGCAAAACAAATCCAAATCTTCAAAACGTCAGCGACACATAAATAAAATCAAACAAGGCCAACGGGTTCAGTTGAGCAGATGAATTGGGACTTGGATTTGAGGTTCGGCGCTTTTGGGTTGGGTTGGGGCCTCTTGCCTTATCTGGGCTCTGATGACTGTTTGAGTTATGTCCCTTGAACTTGGCACCAAACGCGATCGATGTCTGATGCTGTTGACAGTTGAAATTTTTTAAGAAAAACTCTTATCTCGCCGAGAGTCGAGCTGATAATGGCCGAGCCAAGCGAGATGCTAAGCCTTTGGGTTACATGGGATGCCCTGCTTAGTTTCAACGAGGCATTAGGAAGCTGTTATGAAGTTTGTGTTGCTTTTGGTGAAGAGTTTTTATAGAAAACTAGCTTAACCCGGCTTATGGTCTTCTCTGGCTTTATAAACTAACGCAAGTTCAGTTTTCCACACCATAATGTAGCTCTTGATGTTCCTCTTGGCGATATTAGAATATTGTTCATGCTATTTCACACCGATACATATCGATAATTATCGATAATTATGCCTTTTTGCACCGATTGGTAGCTCTTGAAGCTCCACTAGCTGATATTAGTATAGTGAACAAATTATCTATCTATATATATACGGCGATAACAAACAATATATATCGATATATCGGTTTGCGCATATCGATTTATATAGCTTTACCTTCTCTAATGCGATATTGGTATTAAATTTTAAAAAATTATATATACAGATAATTTGAATTATCGAAATATCAAGATTTCCCACATTGATAAATAGCTCCTGACCTTTTGCTTGATATTAGTATACTGTACAAATTTCAAAACGCCTATAAAGGGCAGTTCAGAAAAAAACTTCGCGAAGAATCAGTTTTTTCGAATATATATCTCCAAATGTTTTTTGGAGAAATCTTCGCTTTGAGCTAATCGGTCATCCTGATCACTCTGACATCAATATTGTCCTCCGATTGCCGCCTCTTCAGCTTGTTTTCCTTAAGGTGAAGTGTCTTGGTATTTTTCCATAATAATAGCTGTGTGAGTCCTTGAGAGTGATCGGGGTGCCTAATATGGTTGGGGGCTCTGAATGGTTTCTTGCAGCAGATTCCGCTGATGGTTAGACACCACCTTGTAGCCTCCGCATCTGCCTTTGCGTTGAGCTTGTTAACCGCCGCTGTATAGACTGTATAAAAAAGATGCTACGACACTGCCTTGGGGCACTCCTTGGGTCTTATCTATGATAAAGTTGTATAGCGGACATACATATAGCAATCCGAAGTTCTCTTAATCTTAGTAGGCCTTGACATGGCAGTGAGTTCTTCTTTGACTTCAGGACTTTGTTCAAGTTATTGCGTTCTCCTGCTCCTGCAAAGCTGACAAGGCTCACCACATACGATCCAAGCTTAAAGAGCTTTGAAGAGCAGCCCCTGCTTTGATACGACCTTTCCTTTCTGTGTGGATTGTCTTCCAATCAGTCCATTATAGGGCATCACCCATTCGTCTTGAGCTCCCAAAATATCAACAGCAATTTCTCCGCTTCAAATAACTTTCCCTTTCTCGCTCTCATTTCACGCACATCCACATCGAAATCTCCGAATGCTTCTCTAATTAAGCGACCAAATTGTAATTACATGCCATATGATTTATATATTGAGACTTGTTTATGGATTTGTTGTGTGTCTTTCGCCTAGCCCAGAGCTCTCCAAGTGGATTTGAGAGCTGAGCACTTAATCCTCATCCTCATCTTCAACAAGGTCCAGCAGGCGCCAGGCAGCACCAGCACCAGGGTCTGTCTCAGCGATGATGTTGATGATGATGATGATGCTTACGTTCCTTTAGCCTGGAACCCTCCTTTGGCTTAGGACTGGATCGCAGCGGACAGCAGCGGACCCTGGCTTGGCATTAATGACATGGCCATTCATTTTGAGGAAGGCCCTCTTTTGGGATAGTTGTGGAGAGACGACTTTTGTGGGCGTTGCCGCTAACTGACAGCCCGAAAACGAGACAGAGACGGATAGATGAGGGAATGGCAATGGCAATGGCAAGGGCAGGTTGTCTGTCTATATTTCTATCTGTGTGTGTGTGTGTGTGTGTGTGTGTGCTGGGCAGGGGCTGGGCGGGGGCGGGGTGCACAGTTATTAGGCCCACCATAAATTGTTTTATTATTATATAGAGCCTGATATATGGCATATCCCCCTTGTCAGTTTATTGGCTTAACTAATTTGTGCTCCTTTATGGCTTGGAATGCCAATTGCAGCTGCTGCTTCTTCGATCCTTGACTCCTCCTGTTGTTGTTGTTGCTGCTTTTATGTGGCTGCCACAAAAATTTGTCAACAATTTGCATGCAATTGCAATTCAATAAAATTCAAATTGAAATTTAAATGCAAACCGACAGCTGACACAAAAAATATGCACCCCCAGAAGGAAACTTATCGATAGTTATCGAAATGCACAATGTGTTGACAAACTTCTTGGGGAGATTAAAACCAAAGACAACCAAACAACAACAACAACAACCGACAACCAACATTGAGCAAGACAACAATCTTGTTGTCACACACAAAGGCAAAACTGTCAACAGTCACATCCCTTCCCCCCATACACTGTGCTGCTGCTCCCTCTCCATCTCTCTATCTCTCTGTCTGTCTGACCTTAGGCCTAACCCCTACTTGAATGTTGATCGAGCGCGGCCAGCAGGTGCTACTTTTAATCCCTCGCTCTCATGTTGACAAAACTGCGACTGCTTTGTCCTTTTTGTCATCGTCCTGCATCATCAGCTGCATCAATTTTGGGCTGCTGCTTGATTGACTATCAGATAATGCATTGACGCTTCTCTGGCAGGCCACAAAGGACGAGGACAAGGTCCCTTGCCCCTCTCCCCTCCTCTCCTCTCATCTCCTCTTGTTTCGTCGTGTGCGCACAGGTGCCTTGATAGACGACAAGGACACATCGTTTGAGTAACTGATAGCGGCATTTCTGTGACTCTTCAGGATGAGACACACACAGTGCCGTGTTGACAAAGTGTCCTGTGTTCTAATGCCTGTGGTCAACACCTGCCTGCTGCTGTTAAGGAGAGGCGCCTCTTACACTCTGGACTAACAATATTCCCATATTCCCTCAGTTATGTCGCAAATTGCTCTGCTCATGCTCATGGCAACATCAGGAATTCAGGATTTCAAAAGTAACAGAACACATCATCAGAGAGCCTAACCTTAGTTCACTGCAGATATAATTTCTACCTTAACTATAATTTCTAAGTAGATTTTTGGTAACTTGTAAATATTTTTAGGCAACAGTAGGCCTGTTTGAGGTGGCCTCTAACGATAGCGAAGTATCTGAGGTCTGTCCTATCCCAGCAGGGACAACATTTTCAATGCACTTCTTACCTTAAATACCGAAAATGGAATGGAAAAACCCAAATGAAAGTCAATTACAACTCAATCGTCGCAATGCCGCAGACTTTTGAGCCCAGAACGGGGCAAAAGCAGGATAATTGATTAGCCATTAAAACGCGAAGTACCTAAGCGAGGGCCAACGGGGGCCGCCAGTGTGTGCCACACATAAGGAGAGTTGTATGTGGATAAGGCGAAACAGTAAGCAGAATGAGGCTAAGGACAACACCAGCACCAACACCAGCACCAACACCAACACAAGCAGCAGCAACACCTTCACCAAAAAAATAAACACACGCACAAACTTAGAGGAGACCGAGGAGGCAAAAGAGAGGGGCTTAATTAGGCTTAATTATGGGTCTTGGGTTCAAAGTTGTTTCATATTTTTGCCTTGGTCGAGTGGTGGTGGCAAGTGGCGATTCCGCGAGTCCTCATTGTTTGGCCGAGCGCTGTTTGGTCCGTGCGTTTTGGCCCGGCCAGAAACACTTTCAAGCCACATTAACAGCTCGTTGGTTGTTTGTTTAATGTTGAAGGCAATAAAAACTGCCGCCAGAATTGAATTAGCCCGCAGTCGATGAGAATTATAAACATATATATATATATAATGGATAAATGTGTGTGTGTGTGTGGCAAAGCCAACAACAACAACAAACACAAAGAGAGAGAGAGAGAGAGAGAGAGAGAGAAAGAGGGAGAAGACATTGCTTCGAAAGTCAAAAGGTGCAAGTTTTACACGTAACGATTTGCACGAACCAAGACGTTGTGATGCGATGCGATGCGATGATGTGGTGTTGCAGGGGCAGCTTCACCTACTTCAGGCGCTCCAACTTCGTTCAGCTTCTTCAGCTTTTTGCAGACGAGAGTTGAAGCAAACGAGAGCAAATCGTTTTGTTGTCCGAGCACCGCGTTCACATTCACATTCGTATTAACATTCGGTTGCCTTTGCTTCCCCTTCCCCTTCCCTCTGCTTCTACTGCTACTCCTACTCCTCCTTCTTCTTTTTTTTGCGCGTGTGGTGGCCCGATTTGTTGGCCATGGCTTTGGCTTTGGCTTGGGCCCAGGACTGCCTCTCCAGTTGAGGCGTTTTGGAGGCTTGCGGCTATAGTCTGCGCCTGGGCCATAACAAGCTGCCAACAACTGGCGCCAAGTGCTCAATAATGTTAACGAGCTATTCAGTTAAGACAACAAACACAAAACGACCAACCAAAAAAATGAAAAGAAAACAAACAAAAAAAAGAAACGTATGTACAAAATTAACTCAAGCCCTAGACGAAGAGTTGAATACACTAACTTCAAGGAAATTGCAAGTGAAATGTTGATTGTTTTACTACACAACTGAGTACTAAGCAGTAGGATAAGAAG
This sequence comes from Hirtodrosophila duncani, assembly GCA_037043425.1. Lineage (NCBI taxonomy): Eukaryota > Metazoa > Arthropoda > Insecta > Diptera > Drosophilidae > Hirtodrosophila > Hirtodrosophila duncani. The sequence continues at coordinate 2,353,494 of JBAMBM010000704.1, read as the reverse complement.
GGTCCCTTAATGACTTTGCAGTCATAAGTCTGGATTTGGATCAGTATAGTCTTAGTTTGCTTTAAGGTGTATGTATTAGAAGTCCATCGGACATCATCTCACTGCAAGGGCAGCAGTAACTCAGGCAAGTCATTCAGACAGTTTCTCTTGAGATCCTTCATACAGCTCTCATCAGTGATCTTTTCGTAACCACAACATTGTATCATTGCTGTCCAAAGAAGTACTTCACTTTACTTGAATCCATTGCGAATTCGTAGGGATTCTTAGCTGATCTTATGGAAATGGTGTGACGTGCCTTAAGCACAAATTTTGATAGATTCTTAGGAGCACTTTCTTGATCGACGTTAACGTTCTTGTCATTTACATTGTTAAAAAGTGGCTGTCTTGATGACTTGGCAGTCTCTCATGGATTCTGTTCTCTCTCTCTCTCTCTCTTATATTTTGCATTTTGACAAGTTCATTGAGCTAGAAATTAGTCTCATCACTGATGGAGAGGGACATGAATCGGACATTGATGTGAATTTCAACCTAAGGTTCTATGTTTTTCTTAAGGAATTTGATTCCTATTTTAGTTAGCCGGCTTGAGGTCAACTTTCTGAAAGCTATATGGTGTTCCGATTGGGATAGAATCTATGTATATATATCCCCACTGATGGTAATCCAAATGATTCGGCTCTTTTTACATAATCCCTTACTTCTTCTCTCAGTTTCTCCACTCTTCATATATTTATATATATACTATAGTTCTCTCATGTTACTACCATAGATAATGTTAAGTTAACACAAGGTTATGCAAATACAGCTTCCTCAGCAGACGACAGAAGTCCGTTGGATTTAATGATTTTATCAACATTTTATATATATAGAAAATGTTTTCAATATATTTGTTAAGCTTCCAAGGCTAATCTAGTCTTACTATTTAGATTCTTGTCCATTTTGGGTAAGTGTATTATCCAAAAACGCGAGGCCCAACCGCACCAAGGCAAGGTAAGGCAGACGTGCCTCAGTCTCATTCTCAGTCTCATTCTCAGTCTTGGTCTTGGTCTTTGCCTGGCAAATAAAAAATAATTTGCAGTCGAAAAACGGCAGACAAGAGAGACGTGTGTGTGTGCGAGAGAGAGAGAGAGAGAGAGAGAGAGAGAAGTGAAGGGTGAGCTTTGCCGTTGAGGCCCCAAAGGAGTCACAGTGGCTTGAGCCCAGGCGTAGGCCGAGGCCCACATATAGCCAGCCAGCCACTTGCTGCGGGCCAGTCTTGGCCTTAACTCTGTGGCTCTGTGGCTCCGATTCCGCTTCTCTAAATAGAAACATCCCAAAAGCCAACCCGGCGCTGGACTGGACTGGGTATGGGGATGCGACGAAATGCGGCGTCAGTCAGGCCGAGTCGTCAGTCAGACATCAGTCAGCTTGTTAGCTTGTTGGTTTTTGTTGTCGTTGTTGTTGTTGTTGTTGTTTTTTTTTTTATCAAAATGCAGGCAGGCGCAGGCGCAGCTGATGATGATCTGTGAACATGAACAAGACGTTCGTTAAATTTGATTCATGAGGCTCAGGCTCAGGCTCGGGCTCAGGCTCAGGCACAGTAGAAGCAGGAGCCGGAGCAGCAGCAGCAGCAGGAGGAGCGGTGGTAGAGTTGTTGTGGCAGGGCAGCAGGGCAGCGATTGAGTGATTGCTACTTAAAGTTATAATTTTCATATTTCTTTAGGTGGAATGTGTGTGTCTGTGTGGCTGTGTGTCTGCTGTGTGGCTGTGTGTATGCGTGTGTTCGTGTGTGTCCCGGGCCATAGCCTGGTTTTCATGTAATTTTCAAGTTTGCACATTGCCACCAACATGGCCAAAAACGAACAAACATGAACGGGCGAACGGCTAAGGCTAATCAACCTGGAGAGACCGAGTGAGGCAGAGGCAGAGGCCTAAGTATCTGGGCATCTTGGGTATCTGGAGAGGCCAATTTGAATTCGCGAGACACGGCGTTTCGGAGTCGAAACAATTTGCGGCTTGGCGCCACTTGATAACCGTGTGGCCCCGCCGTGCTATGGACGACTGGTGGACGACTGGTTCTGGCCTTTTGTTTGCTTTACGTTGGCTTGATGTTGCTGAGCTGATAATGATGATAATGATGATGATGATGATGACAACAGAACGAGATGAGCATAGGCACAGTGCTGGCCTCAGCCTGAGCCCTCAGCCTGATGGTGGGCCTGAGAAACAGCCACGTCCACGGACTGAGCCTGAGTCTCTGAGGCTGATGCTGGGGCTGAGGCTGAGAATTGTGGCCAAACGATCTGCGTTCAGCGGAGCCGTTTAGGCTTTATACCGGTGCTGATTAATGTTTTATTTGATTACCCCACTAAAATGATTTTTCTTACCTCTGCCTTCTCTCCTTTGCCTTTGCTCCCCACAATTCAATCTATCTTAATGCCAACTGACTCTGACTCTTTCTCTCCTTTCTTGGTTTTTGCAGACAAATGTTTCCGCAAATGAAATTTCGTGTTTCGGGCCTGGATGCCAAGGCTAAATACATACTGCTACTGGATATCGTTGCTGCCGATGATTATCGCTATAAATTTCATAATAGGTAAGACCTCACCCCACCTCACCTCACCTCACTTATAGTATACATGTTGTATGCCTTTTTTATCTTTGTCATTTCAGTCGCTGGATGGTCGCTGGCAAGGCGGATCCCGAGATGCCAAAACGCATGTATATCCATCCAGATTCGCCCACAACGGGTGAGCAATGGATGCAAAAAGTTGTTTCATTTCACAAATTAAAATTGACCAACAATATTAGTGATAAACATGGATTTGTAAGTACTGTACGTCTTCTTTGTTTACCGCATTAGTTATTTAAGCCCATCTCCACCAATACCCTCAACCTCGCCCTCCACCATCACCCAATTGAATGCCCCCTAAATGCCACCACCCTAAGACTCCACTCCGAAATGAAAGCAGTACGAAACTGCTCAACAAAGCATTCTGATCTTCAAGTTCTCACCATATTCACCATATACAAAAACTAGTTTCGGGATGAATTCGGAGTAAATTCGGAATGAATTTTTGAATGCCAACTGTATGTATAACAATGGGGTATATATGTTTTTGGTTTTATTGCTTGTGATGAATGCTTAGACAATTCGGAGTAAAGTTCTTCAGGGAAACCGGAATGGCTAATGACAGAGAACGGATTTTAAAATGTATTTGGAGTGATTGTAATTAGATTTTTGAATAGTCGAAAGATTTTTAGGAGTGTGTGTTGAGAGTTAAATGAATGAATGCTTGTTCATAGATTTCGGAGTAATTTGGCAGAATATTTGGAGTAATTTGGTATGATTAGCTGAATAGTTTCTAGATTTTTGAATGTCAAAAGAAGTCAGTACTATTAAAATGATTGAAAACATATTTCGGAGTAAATTTGTGACATATTAGGAGTGCATTTGGAGTCAATTAAAATAAATAGTCTAAAATATTCTGGCTTATTTTAAATGTTAAATGATTGCAGTTTTTTGACAATGCTTTTTAAATCTATTTGGTTTCTCTTTTGTGTTTCTGACTTTCGGAGTACAGTTTTCCAGCGGCCTATACGAATGTAACTCCTGAAATGCATTAAAATACTCCAAGTAAATAATGATTAAGTGTATGCAACGTGAAAGGCACATTTCGGTACCATCTATAAAAGTATGAAACTATTTTCGGAGTAACGCTTTCAAGTATTAGATGTCATATCTTTAGGGCAAAACTGAAAGCCAAACTTCAAGGCAAACTCAACAACAGCGAAAGAGTCCATCTATAAGTGTCTATGATGATGTTGATATCTACTATCGGAGCACACACAAACACTCCTCCTGCTCCCCTATCTCTCTCTCTCTCTCTCCTAAAAACATATATCAAAGCATTGCGACGCCGATTGCCACTACTGTCCCATGGACATGGCCCGTGCCCGCGCTCAAGCGGCAACGGTCCATTTGCCATCTGTCAGAGTGGCTACTGAAGCCAAGGGTCCGCAATACGCATGCCCATGCCCATTCCCTCATCATCATCATCAGCCGTATGGCCATATGCTTATCAGCGCAAATTTGCATTGCATCCGCGAGGAGGCTGCACTTTGAAGTATGAAGTTGCAACGCCGCCGCAACCGGCTTATCTAAAACTTCTCACACGCATGGCGGAGAAGATGCCACGGCCCTGGATAAGCTCACTAAAGTAGAAGTAGAGCCTCCTCCTCCTCCTCTCCTCCTCCTCCTCCTTCTCGACTTCCCCCTACACTGGCGATAACTTTCCTTTGCTGCTTGCCTTTGGCTTTGCCTTTGCTTTCATTTGGCAAGTGGGCGCCGGCACAAGTACGGGCGCCAAGCAGCAAATTGTCGGGCGGCGCTTTTCATTTGCAAAAGCTTGAACGCTGTGCCGGGCCGCCAAGGCCGCTGCTCTTTGAAATTTGCCGATGCCGATCGCGTAAATTTCATCAACTGCTGCGCAAATTTTCAATTTTTATTGATCAGCGCCGCCGCTGAGCAGCGCCACGCCACACCGCGCTCTTCCGTTTGGCTGTGTGTTTGTGTATGTGTGTGTGTGTGTATGTTGGCGGCGACGTCGACTCTTGCCACCCGTTGCGCCTACTGGCTCCATGGTAAGGTAAGGGTAACGCAAGGTATATGAGCATATATATCGTATCGCCTTTGCCTACAACTGGCGATGACGATGACGACGACGCTGGCGGGCGCCATGCAGTTTTGTCATGTCTCCCGCCTACCGCCCAGCCCCAGTACCGTCTCCGTCACCCTCTTCATCCGCGTCTTCGTCATCCTCAATGCTTTGCATGCCAAGTCATAAATCGCACAAGGAACAAGCAAGCACACTGAGCAGACATTGGCGATATTGCGACTCCGAGTCTTGGACTTGGACTTGGATTGCCATAAGGGCTACGTTGGGAGATGCTATGTATTCGCCTCGTACCATACTCGTAATCGCATTCGTATTTGTATGACGTCCTTTCCACCGTGTTGGTGTTGTGGTGTATGTGCGTGGGCCTCCGCTAAGTAGCCTGTGTTGGCCATTAATTTCGTTTAGTTCAAACGCCGCTTGCCGCCGTCGACACACAGACTGTCAGACAGCGCCAAACGCTGCGTGTGTTCCTGGGCAAAAACAACAAAAAACGATGATCAAGAAGAAGAAGTGGGGGGAGAAAATTGCCAGAGAGAGAGGGAGAGAGAGCGACTACTCCTACTTCAAAATCCAAGTATGAATCAATAATTTGATAGAATAACTGAAATCAATAAATGAATTTGGAATGAATTTCATAACTATAATATGTAGAACTTGATTTACATCCACTGGCTGATCTGATCAATATCAGAGAACTGTATCATATAACTTGCAAAACATACCAATAGTCCTTGTCATCCACATTCTCGCTCTTCTTCATCCTACACCCATAGCATCTGCAAATCTGCAATGAGAATCTGAAACTCTTAGGTTAGATATTTAAATGGAATTACTAACGGTAAATGCTATATCTATTCTCAAGCTGCACTCTCTGACTTTTCGTTCGAAGGTCTCCTGGGACGGTGGTGACCGCCCTAAGTCGATACTGTTGGCTTCCGTGTAACCACAAAATGACGTTGGCCCAAAAACCGAGTAGGCCCAGTGCCAGCTGTGATCGGTCACAGTGCGCCATAATCATAATCACACATGATAATAAGTATAGACGACGAAGCGCCCGCTATCCTATAATTTAACACTTTTTGCGGTCGGGCTGTGAAGCAACCAAACAGTACTAAAGTGGGGGTCAGGTCACAGGCGGATGGCTGACTGGCTGCGTGTCAAAACAAGACCTATAATTGTATATCCACATGCCGACTCCGATTCTCTTATGTGTGGAATATGTAAGCAGGATTGCATGCTTTGGTTCACGTAGAGGACGACGATTGTTGCCTTTGCGCCTGGATAGGACATGTATGAGTCCGGGTATCGGTTATAGTCCGGGTACATTGAAATGCACTTAGCCCGACGGTTGACGAAAAACGCTCGCGGTTTAAAACACCCCTCTGTATATGTATGTGTGTGTGTGAGCGTGTGTGTGTGCGTGCTAGGTCGGCCATGTTGCGGCTGTTGCAACCCTAAAAAGCACCCCTAAAGGGGGGAGGGGTGGGTCAGCAAAGAGACCCAGAGAGAGAGAGAGAGAGAGTCAGAGAGAAAGAGAGAGCGAGCCAGAGTCTGAGTCTGAGGTGTCACCTAATGGGTTTAATTGCTGAAGCTGGCAAAAGGCTTTGCCAATTAGTCCTTACACCCCACTTTTGCCCACACACACACACACACCCCTCCTCCCTCTGCCCCCTGCCCCCTGCCCTCTTCAGCTACCGACGCTACACTCTAGATTCCATACTCGTGACGGAGGGTTTGGGACAAAACCCATTCACTGAGGCGTAATTTCAAGTGTCGCACGGCCAAACGGTTTCCATTAGTTTCCCGAATAGTTCAAAAGCATAGTGGCTCGTACTGTTTTTGGACCTGGACCGTCGAGGTCGAGGCAATCTTCGCAGGCCTCGTTGTTGTGACCATTGAGGCATGTGAGCCAAGTGTGTAGTAGCCTTGGATGAGCCCCTTGTGCAGCAGACGAAGCGGACAAAACAAAAAATCAAATTTATGACAGCCAAGTTGACAAATAAAGTGAAGTGAAGAGACTTCCATTTCCGTACGAAGATGGCGACTGGCGCGACGCAAATCAAATTAATTGAAGCTCACATATCCTGACGCAGCGGCAGCGGCAGCGGCAGCCTTTTCGATTATCCAAATGTCTGCCTGGTTGCGTTCGCCGTCGCCGTCGCCGTCGCCGTAGCCTTCCTGCCAATGTCCTCGACGCAGGCTGAAACTCTCTTGTGGCTTTCTTGAAACAATTCGCATAGAAAATCAAAGGCGGACCGCCGTTTGCATATGTGAGTGCGTGTGTCTGGATTTGGGATATATGCTATGTATATGGCCAATTTGTCTGTCTGTCTGTGTTTCGGTCAGGACTCTGTGAGTCCTGGTACTCAGGTAGTGCGCATTTTGTTAGGTGTTGCCCAAAATACGACGACAATTTCAAAGGGCTCTTTTGAAGTTCACTCTCTCGTCCTCATCGCTGCTGTTCTTGTTGTTGTTGCTGTCCTGTTGACATCCCTTACTGCTTAGACGGCTGCCCAGATCGTTGCCCTTGGCTCGTGGTCTTGTGGACAAAAGACAAATGCCTTGCTGATAATGTTAATGAGTGGAAAGTGGAACTGGCTGCAACCCAATTAAGAGCGTTTAGAATTTCGGATTAGATATGGTCCAAGGGAGCTCAATTTATATTCGTTTTAATCCTTCAAGGACAGACTTTAGGTGGGATATACAATAGTTGTTGTTTCTACAGTTGACTATGTTGACTTTTCGATTAGTTAGGAAGATCCTGGAAGGCTAATGGTGTTAGCATATCTACTCATTCCATATATGTAACTCAAAAGGAGATTTACTAAGGATCAATTATGGATCAAACTTAGACTCGTTTAGCTGATTCAACCAATACCCAGGGTATTGCTCTAGCTAGCTCTTTAAGGTTTCTAGACACTCTCAGCAACCCTCGAAGGAACACAATCCTCAACCCCTAAGTTAAGCTATTAATGACAACGATGCGGCTGTCCCTCTGTCGGTCGATGGCTCACTTTACTACTGCAGTTGATGTTGATAATGATGATGTTGCAACCACAAAATGTTAGCCTCATCTAACAAGACCTTCCGTCTGTCCGTCCGTCTGTCTGCACGATAGCTGCACCGTCTGCCATACGCTATAAATGTCTGATTTCTTATCTAATGCCTAATGCCATCAATTGCGGCTCTCACTTGCGCCTGGCTATATCAATATCATGTCGACACACACGCACCCAGAAGCAGCCGCAGAGGCAGAGGCACATACATCATGCCATCAACAGCAGCCGCGAAAGGGAAGGGGAACGGGAACGGGAACGAGAACGAGAACTGTAGCTGAAGCTGGAAACTAATGTTGATGTAGGCAGAGTTGCCCGAGTGCAAAGGGTATCTTTGTCTATCTCTATCACACACACACACACACGCAAACTCGAATACAAAGACAGACAGACCCCTGCCGCATTGGTTGGCTATCAGTTGCGATCAACTTTTGCATGGCAATAGGATAAGATTAGGCGAGAGACAGACGCACAGACAGAAGCGCCTTTCGTCCTTGTATTGACAACAAGAGTTACAGTGGCTTCGAGTTGTATAAAAGTTATACAAGTTGAGTTTCATATGTGATTAGAAAACAAGTTAAGAAACCAGCAAACAAGTTATCGGTTATCGATTATCACACACTTAATGCAAAAGTTGTCGACATAAAACTATACTGAAGATCTCTAGCAAGCCCCTCATGTACGAATATTTCAATTGAATTCATTAAACTTGTTCCAATTTTTGCAGTTGTGCAAATAAACGCTGTCCCACTGTGCAATGCTAATAAAAAACGAGAAGCAAATGTCAGACGGCAATCTATTTAGATTTATGCCAAAGTAGCAGCTGTTCTTAATAGCTTAAGCCCTGATCGAGTTATCAAACAAGAAGTACATATATAGATATAGGGTTGGTGATGAGTACAAGTGGCTGAAACTCATCCCAACAGATCTGAATACTAAAAGAAATAGTTGAGATTGTCTTCAAGAAAACTTAGGCTTAGCGTAGGAGTTGATAGATGTTCAGTCTAAGAGAAAAAACAGTCGAGGTCGACGTCTAGTCGAGTCTTGGAGACCTAAACAAGTAGATCTAAATCCTCTCATGAGATTTGCCATATTCACTTCATCAGAGGCTCTACTGCACATCTATATCGAGACAGCGAACGATCATGCATGTGTAAGTTCTGGGAGTAAGTTCTGCCAACCATAAGTTGACGGCCATTAAGACGTCAAGTATATCCTTTCCATATCCTTTGCATACCTGAACAAACTACGACAGGGAAGTGTTGGGGACAATTGCGTACAGCTAGCTACAAGTAGATAAAGCATGGCATGATATAGTTTATATGAAATCTCATGACTGCGCCCAGATAAACGCACATTAGCCTATTACAAACGCACACACACACTCTCTCTCTGTCTTTCTCTCTGTCTTTCTCTCTCTTCTAAAAAGGCCTCACGTGACCGTCGGCACTTAGCCTAGGGGTCAAGGGTGCTCGTTTGGCTGTGTGTCGCGTTCCACCCGAAGGTGTTTTATTTTGCCAAAAACTTGAAGTTTCTGGACTTTGACCAGAGGCTGGCTGGGTTGACACAAATGCGTTGGTGGAAAGGGGGTGGGAGGGCGTTGAAACTAATTAACATATTTAATGTTTTTGGCACGTTTTGGTAGCCCAACCCAGATCCTGTGCATACGTATATATATATATATATATATATTTGGCTAGTTAAAATCTAATAAAAACCCAAGCATGCCTCATAAATTTCCATAACCAGACTGCAGATGGAGTGAGGGGCAGGCCTTAACCTAAGGACTTGAGCGCCTAATGGCCAAACGCGCTTTTATGTTAAATTAAACTGGGTCTGCGATCTAAGTGTACCGGAGAGCGGTACGGGGGCGCTCATACATATTTTGACTTCATTTCAACGGTGAGGCGAGGCGAGGCAAGGCAAGGCAAGGCAAGGCAAGGCAAGGCGACGCGTTGTTGAACGTTGAACGAGGTGGCAAGTACGTTGTAGCAAAGGTGCGACAAAATATCACAAATAAAAATACCTTTTATGTTTTGGAATTTTTTAATATTCAAATGAAGTGGGGGGGCGACGCAGGACGGTTGGAGTGGAAAACAAAATGCCAACGAAACGAACTGGAAATGGAAATTGCCAACGAATGAAAATTGCGTTGGCCATGTTTCTGTTTTTTTTTTCAACTTGGTATTTGGTATTTGGCACAGTGCGATGTGGCGATGTAACGCTGTAGGCAGCGATGGCAGTTGAAGATTTTTACATTTAAAGTGAAATATATATATATATATATATATATGTAAGTGAGCTACTAAAGTTAGGCGAAAGAGAGAAGTCCAGGATTTCAGCTGCATCTCATGAGATCATGTTATGAAAACACAGCCCGAGATCACAAATGACATTGCAAATGAGAGTTTTGGTCTGAAACCTTTTCACTTACATTTTTAGTTAACTTGTTTATCTACGACTGCCTCAGATAGTACCTGAGTTCTATCCCATTCTCGTGTACTAACGACTTTCAAGAACACTTCCTCTCACTTTAGGCTGCCTGATGACCTTGATTCTCTCAAATCATGGTGTCAGGTCAACTTATAGTTGTCATAGCAGCCCGCCTAAGGCATCGTAGCTTCAAAACTGAGCAACAATTTTATCTTCTGCTTGAATAAACTATGTTTTTCAGAGCCAAGATCAAACATCTAACTGTTTGCATACCCAAAACCATCTAAAGGAAGAGCTACAATCTCTGAATTGAACAGAATCTAAGCAGAAAAACTGAACCAAAGTCCCTTGATCCCATGAGGCTGACATTGATCCAGCTGATGCTAATCTCTTACTCATTCTCAAGCCATTGATGAAAACTGCAAACTGCTCAGGGGCAACCTCTGCCAGTTGGTCATAAGTAGGTATAGATAGATCTAACTGAAGATTAGTGGGCAACGCAGAAACAAGATTAAGCGCCCCTTTTTGTTGGCATCCTAATGGTTTTTAAGCTGACTTGCTGTCGATGGAACAGGACTTGAGTGTGCAGGGTGACTTCGACTGTAACTGAGACTGTAAAAGACGCATCCTTCGATGATGCTCCGATCGTTGTCTAACAACATAATTAACCACAAATACGCCTCCAATAATACCCTGTCTGCCTGTCCTTTGGTCTGTGTTAAGCAGCTGAAGATTGCGCATACGCCACATCCTTCCTAGCCTCATTGCATGTTGAAGACGTTGGCAACAATGACTGTGCCAGAGGGGGGGAGACCCTAGAAGAAAGCAACCCTGCTGTGCAGCCAGAGAGCCATAGAATGACTGACTGACAACTGGCTGGCTCTCCATGGCCCTGTCTAAACAAATGCTTAGAAATTAAGGCCGACGACAGATGTAGAGAAATTTATTATAGCGAGGCCAGGACAATGAATATGAGAGATGAGAGATGTATAAGAAGACATGGTTTATTGTGGCATGAGTCTATCTATCTATAAAGGCAAGGCAAGGCAATGCAAGGCACAGAATCTGAATCTGAATTAGTATCTATAGCTGGCACACATGCTGTGCGGATAGATAGAGAGTGGCCTGGAGTGGCTGGCTGGCTGGCTTTATGTGGCGCAAGTGTGCGTGCAACCACAACAAAAAGAAAGCAGCAACAGCAGCAGCGGGGAAAAAAGGCAAAAGCAGCAGCAGCAACCTCACCAAATCTAACGATTAAGTTGTTTTACAAAAGACTTTCATCCCATTCAGAGAGCTGCTCATACAAACATTCATTCAGCCGATTCAAAATACATACAGCAGCAGCAGCTTCCAGTTGTTGTCGTCGTCAACGAAATCCAAGTGAACAGCAGCTGGAATATAGTACAATATCCCCCCGCACACACACACACACACACACACACACACACAAGCACACAGAGTGACAACCTTTAGGGCTTTTGTGCAACACGAAACATTCAGACAGCTGCCTCAGCCGCTTACTTAGGCAGCAGCTACAGCGCTTCCATTAGGCCAAAGCAAATAGACAAGCTTGACTTGGATTTCGGCATCAGGCGCACTCTCATCATGCCACGTCCCACCCCCCCTCTCTCTTTCGCTCTAAAGGCATTGCAACGGAAGTGCAATATTTGCTGTCAGCAAATGCCTGATTTCTAAAACCATATACTTGGGCCTGCATTTGGCATACCCTGTATATGAAGGGAGGGAGGGCATAATGTGAGCAAGCAACCCAGAGTTATGACTGCTCAGGTCGGCCCAGTTTCAAAGATACCCTGTAAATACGACCCCTGAGGTGTTTCGCTTTGGAGAAAGAGAGGCCTTAAAAGAGAAAGAGATAGAGACCTTCAGAGAGAGAGAGAGAGAGAGAGAGAGAGGGATATAGAGAGAGAGAGGAAGAGATAGAAAGACATTCAGAAAGAGAGATCGAGAAAGAGGCCTTCAGACAAAGGGAGAGGGACATTCAGGGAGAGACAGAGAGCCTTCAGAGAAAGAGATGTCTGCTGAACTATTCAAACTGTATAAAAGAGATCTTTGGGTCTTTCAAATTGGAGACTTTTCACTTCTACAAAATGAAAACGAGGTGTTAAGTCCATATTCCATTCATTTGCGGCACAAAACATTGGTAAATCGTATCTCTTTTTCTCTTTTTAAGACTCAAAAGCGTGTCCTGGTAACTTTGCAACTTTCAATGGATTTGTGTTGCCTTGACTTAAATTTCGCTTTGATATATATATATATATATATATATATATATGTTGAAAGCGTGGTATGCGATAGTCCATCATCAGTTGATGGCTAAAACGATTTGTTGTTGTTGCTGTTGTTGTTGTGTATTTTGAGCCGCGTGTGTCGCTTATTTGCCTACAACATTTTGGGGGAAAAGACAAATATGCCAAGCGCCACTTGTCGGTTTGCTGTACGGCTTTGCTTTTCGTTTCGCTGTTGTCTCGCTGAGTTCTCTCTGTGTGTGAGTGTGTGTGTGTGTGTATGTGTGTGTGTGCTTTATCGCTGACTACTTAAGTCTTAGGTGACAGTTAAACACCTTAAATATGCTACCACATTTTTGTTGGTGAATTTGAATTTGAATTTTTTTTCTTGAATTTTGATTACATTTACATTTACTTAATAAAGAGGCTGCCCTGACAGCCAGTTCCCCTTCCTCCCTCACTCCCTGCCACCCTCAGCTATGTCTGTCTATCTGTTTGTTTGTGTTTGCCTTTGTTTCTATTTGAATTTGAGATATTTGTCCATTTGGTTGCTTTTGCTTGACTTGTCTATGTCTGGCCATATATATATGTACTAGATGTCTATATGTATGGCATGGGGACCTTGGCTCTATATCATGCTGCCGCCACCTGATTTTAGCTGCTAACCAACTAACTGCTGAACAACTTATCTATGAGATAAGCTGGCGCTTAGATAGGATTTTCAAGAATTCTCAGACAGACTAGCTGACACTTACTTGACTTAGTTAAGGCCTCCATGTGGATAGAAAATGCCTTGCCATACAAACTCTGACCTCGATGTTGCCCCACTTGCGGCTGGAAATTTTTCAAACGGCTGCTTAGTGCACACCTAGACCATAAACTGCAACTTGTGTGTGTAAATTTAAAGGCTTGGTCTTCGCCTTAAAGCCTAATCAATCAGTGAATCAGAACAAGGACTTTGGCATACTTTTATCTCTCTCTCTCCACATTTTTCTATCGAGAAAAATCATCTAACAGGTCAATAGAAAAAGAGAATTCAAATAAAACTATTAGTGCTGTAATTAATTCAATCAATTTGGCGCTGTCCGAGTCGACAGCAGATGGAAAAACAAGCACAATTTTCCAACTCAAACCGCCTACAGCCAGTCGGCATAGCATTGCGACTGCCATTAGGCCGGCTATCAATAACTGTAACAGCAACAGCAACAGCAACAGCAACAACAACAACAAAGCAAACAATTATTGTTGAACTCGCGCCTCTCTACCTGCAACACACACACACGCACACACATATGTGTAGTAGCTGAAATTGGTAGCAGACGGCGGCGGCGAGGCGCAGCATGTAACAATGGCCTCGTTTTGTTGTTCATTGCACTGGAAAAACGGCGTTGAAATATATTAACTATGCGATTAATAATAATAAAACTAAAGGAGAGCACAAACAAAACTACACCTAAGTAATTCATTAGACAGTTTTCCAAACAATTTTCATGTGAATTACCAGAGAGCGGGGGGCTCTGTGTATAAAGAAAATGCAATTCAATTCAATTTGCGGGGCTGCCAGGTTGCCAGTTGGCTGGCTGTGAAATGAGGTGGAAGACTGCCCAGGTGAAAGGTTGAGAGAGGTCAGGTCCAAGTACAGGATGGCATAGTTCTTTCTATGACATGGAAAGTAGGAAGACTCTACCTTTTCATAGACTTTTCCAAAGGCTTAATGATCCTTATATGGAAAAGTTGCCTCGAAATGAGATAATGGATGCACATTGTGGGACCTCTAAGGGCCAACCAATAGGTTTTGCAATTAGAAAATGTGAAATTAACTAACTTCGGATCAAAAAATGTGTAGAACTTTAGGTAAACCATGTAAAACCAAGCAAGAACCAGACAAACTGTGCGACAAGATATACAAGAGAGAGGCTGACACACAATGGAGATAAATTTTCCTAAGTGCAAGGGCAAAGCATAACCAGCAATTACAATGCTGTACATTTTCATATTTTAGGGCAATTTCATGAATTCACAAACATAAAAATGTTTCACAATGAAAGTAAAAACTGTAAATGTTATAAGCCAAGGGTTCTTCTTACTTATCTAGCAGATATCAGGCAAAAGCTAACCATCAATAGAAGCATCTTTCATCTCTCTAAGTTTGTCTTCATATCTGTATCTGTTTATGTATCTTAACTGAAATTTATCTTAAAGCACATTCATCCAGCGGATATTTGTTTAGTCCCATTTGACTCTTTCCGTTTATCTCTCTCAGTGTTTGTCAGATGAGTGAAAGTTTTGTTCTTGGCAAATACATAAGGCCTCCCCTCGTACACACAACACACAACACACGCACACGAACACACTTGAGTGGCAACTTTAATGCAAGTTGACACTTTTATTGACTGACAAATGTCAAAACCAAATGCGTTTGCCATCAACATCAACATCAACAACAACAACAAAGTTGCCTTTGCTCTTGGCACGCAAATTTTGTGTTTTATACTTAGCTGGTTACCATAGATAGTTGTTTAGGCACATATATCTATATATATATATATATTATATATATATATATATATATATATATATGTTTTGCTAATTGACATGATATTTGCGTGTGACATTTTACGCTGATTTATCATATGATGATTTATAATATGATTTTGACATCTATGAAACATTGTGAATGTTTGGCAAAATTGTTGCTTTGACAATGTCTGTTATTAGGTGATTGTTCAGATATAGTATAGTATATATCAATTTCTTTTCAGGTGATTGTTCAGATATTGTATAGTATATATAAATATCTACCTATAAGTATACAAAAAAATTGCTACATGCCAAGAGAAACGGCTCAAAATTTGGTTGTCCGTCGGACTTCATATAAGCACAAATAGGAACGAAATGGTTGAAATTCCGACTATAAGCAAAACATTTTTCAACGATTGGTTGACAGAAGAGGCTTTGCTTCATATAGGATGGATTCTGGGCGTATTGAACTGAGTATAATGAAGCCGATGCTCTCCATGACGACCCTCAGGTCCTTGTTGATGGGCTCAATGCTGTTTTCAGCCACTGATATCGCTGTAGACTTCCAGCTTGATTTGTTTTGTTTTCATTTTTGTTGTTGAACTGTTGAACTTTGTTATTGTTTTGTGTAATTATCGCCCTGTTAGAGCGAAACCCACCCCCCGCCTAATGAGAAAAGCGCATGAAATTGGCATCATCATCAGCAGCAGCAGCACAAAACAACAACAACAACAACCAGCACACACATTGCACATGCAGGTCAGGCCATAAGCGCCGCTCATCATAATTACCCCACAAAAAAAAACAAAAAAAAACAAAAACAGTAGAAATATTAATGAATTATTTGGAAAAACAAACGGCAAACCCAAAACCCAGCGAGCTCCTGCCTTTGCCTTTGCCAACATACAAAATTAGGCATTTAATTGTCTCTCTCTCGCTCGCTCTCTGTGGCTGAGTGACTGTGTGGCTGGCAGCTGACAGGCGTCACGTTGAAAAACCAACAACAACAACAGCAACAGCAACAACAACAACAAACGGACAAAATTTAACTACCAACATGCAATAGCAACCTCAACTGAACTGAACTGAACTGAGCAGAACAGAACTAAACCTGGACAAGCTGGCGCTATACAATCACACACGCCTGGCGCCACACTGCCCCCGGCCAACTCCAACTCCATCTCCCGATCCACAAAATAGGCGCAACCACCAAAAACGCACCTCAGTCGGCCAGCCGGCCAGCCGTAGCCAGAGCCGTGGGGGGAAAAACTGAGAAAAATTAGTATGCGTCTGCGTCGGCAACTTCATTTTTCGATGATTTATGAAATGAAAAATTTAACTGCAAAAGAGGTTTACCCAGGATCTACTCCTCTACACACACACACACAGCTCACACACACAGCTCACACACTCTCTCACCCGCACGAAAATTCTACACGCGCCTCATTATTAAATGAAATTGTACATTTTATTATAGATTATTAATAATTTGTGACACGTACGCGGACCATTGATTTCCAATGAAATTATCGCTCAAAGAGGGGGGATGTTCAGGCAGCGGGGCGTCAAGGTGCAGCACATTTATGAGTCTCTGTGTGACATTCAAAGCTTATGTCATGCCTTAAAATAAGCGATTTCAAATATATATAGGATATATATAGGATATATATGACTAAGCCAAGGCGCATCAAAAAGTTGGTGCCGCAAGTAGGCTAAGGCAAATCTGTGGAACATACTTGTTATGGCGCAGCTTAGATTAGGAATAGGAACCCACGCACGACTGTCCCAACTTTGTAATCTTACACATCTAAAGGGTTTAGACATAACACCAAGGTAAGCAGCTGAAGCTGAAGTCACATGACAACAAGAGCCGAACACAAAGTTACGCCTCTCATTGACCAGCGGGTGTCAGCAAATATTCAATCGGCAGCACTAAAACAACATCTACAACAAAAACTACCGTTAGAATCTGTCACCACACGCTGCTTATGCATTTTGTTGTTGCCTAATTTTGTATTCTGCTTTGTGAGCTGCCGCAGCTGCACAGTTTTCTATTGCCACTTAGCCTAAAGTGCTCTGGGAGGCAAAAGATGTCTTGGCCTGCACACTATTAGGATCCTAACTAGTCCCCTATTCAAATATGTAAAATATCAGAAACTTTTAATCGTCTCATATAACAATTATATAGTTTTCTACCCACCAAAAGTAAATGTCAGGTGCCATTAGAGACCCAAAACTGAAACTGTTATTCAAGTTTTGTTAACAATCAACCCCCAATTGCATACAATTTGCATGTATAATGGATATGGATATGTGAACCTGCAACTCAATTCCCCAAAGAAAGTGTAATTCTGTATATATATATATATGTATATATATGCATATATATCAGAAGACATATTTACAACTAATAATAACTCAATTTGTGATATGACAAACAATTTGGAAATTGTCTCTGGTAATAAATGCCACACCACACCACACCACACATACCAAAAGGTAAGAAAGTGTTTACAGTTCACACACACACACATACACACACACACACACACTGTTGGGTATGAAGTTTTACCGTAATCAACACAGGTCCCAAACTAATGATTGCCCTTCATTTATTGATGACGATTATTAAGCAATTTGTGCAAAGTCAACAACTGCTGACCCACTCGATGACATGTGGAACAGCCCGAGCCAAAGCCGGAGCAGTGGTGCTGGACTGTGGGCTGTCACCTCTCCCCCTCCTACCACCATACCAAGCCGACTTTTCTAATAATTACGCTTACCGCACATATTGAACCATAAAATGGGCTAGCAATTAACCCTTGAACGCCACAGTGCCTGTGTTTTTATTTCAAAAATGTACTCTAAGCGGCTTTGGGTTAGGCAAACTTTCTTGGAACACTTAAAAGATATATTTAACAAAGGTGGTATAACTTCTCCTTTAACTTTAGGTTTTCCTTAACAAAAAACCAGAACGTTGATCTCGATCTCCATTTGAGAACTGCAAATGTGTCCCGTTTCTTTGGTTTCTAGCCAGACCTGCTCATTCTGCTGCCAGGTTACGGCTGCAGACCTCTTGTGCTCTTGAAGCTCCTCTACTTTAGCCATTTCTGTCTATTGGCTTCCTCTTGACACTTCAATTGACTATTGACAATTGACATCTTGGCAAAGTGTGAGCAACCGTTCTAAAGGACTTTGCTCTAACTATAAGCTCAGTAACTGCCAATACCAGAAGCTTAAAGAATATACATGATTCAGCGATATCACGTCGGGGTCACTTATGTTTCTCATTTCTCATCATTGCCTTAAGCCGCATTTTACTTAGCCAAGTAGGGTATTTCTCTATCGGTGGAACCTAGGGTACATATATTAATCCCCCCCCTCCCCACACACACACTCCTTTAATTGTTACGTTAGCAATTTGGATTTTGTATTTTGTATATGTTCGTAAATGATGGAGCGATTAAAATGCATTCAAGGACGGACGGATTGGACGGCTGGACGACAATTTGCACTGTGTGAAAACTTGCCGTATGCACACGTGCGTCGTTCATTGTCATTGTCGTCGAACCGTTGCCCCCGACGCCGTCACCATGCAGCTTCTGGGCTCTCTATTAATTGCTTAGGCGGCGCGACAAAAGTCAACGCGCGCTTGCGTTTTGTGTGCGTTTTAAAACGCGCGCAAGGTTTTTGATGCGTTTGCCTTGATAAGGGTATAGGTTTGCTTGCAGAGAGGAGGTGGGGTTTAACGCAGCACTCACTGGCTTCGTGCTAATTATACTCAGCAGACGCACATACACACACACATGCATGCACTGTCACTGCGGCCAGGGCGCGCAAGCAACGCCTTGGCTGCCCTCATTCACACATTTCCGCCATTGTGCCCAGCCATGGCCATGAGTGCAGTTTCAGTTTCGCTCTTCCTACCTCTACCTATGCATACGGCTCCTTCTCTATCCCTCTCTCTCTCTCCCTTTTGCTCTTTGAGGTGTCTTTTGTCTCGCTCGCTGGCAAGCTTCGTCATCTTTATTTATGTTTAAAATTCTTTGCTTTTGCTCGGGCTGCGGCTGTGGCTGAGGCTGAGGCTGTTGTTGTTGCCTGAACTGAAGTGTCTTTTGTATAGCGGCCATGCCTACAGCTTCAGCTCCATCAGCTTCAACTCCTCGCACTCTCTTATTCTCTTATGCTGTTGTTGTTGTTGTTGTTGTTGCCTGTTTTATACGCTTATGCCTTTGTCTTAATTTATTCTGCTCATTTGCGCGCTGCATTTTGCATGCAAATTTGTCAGCACGTCGTCGTTGTTGTTCTTGTTGTTGTTGTCGGAGTGGGCCTAACAAGGGAGACAGCTATGGCCGTCTCACTCACGCCCACGCCATGGCAATGGCACATTCATCACACTTTGCTTAAGATTGGTTTAGACGATGTTGCTTGAAATTTGTCTTGTTGAAAATGGAACCGATCTGGCTATAATCTGAAATTCTTTGTCCTGAAAACTGACCTAGAGCCAGCTGAACATCAACTACAACGCAAATCTCATTTCATTCAACAATGTTGATGTCTTTTAACTTAAGAGAAATACTTAACCAAGGTTATGTTCAAGTATTCGCCAGTTTCTTTACTTTTGAGTATTGCCAGGCCTTGCTAATAGTCTTACGTTCCTTTACATCAGTAAAGCTAACTACCCCTCTTTATGTCATCTCTAGTATGTATCCCACCCCATAACACTAATTGCTATCGAAATTACATCCATTTCTTTCACCTTTTGGTGGATTTTCACCTGATTTCACCCTGCAGTTCCGCATCTGGCTATGGAATCATGTGTTCCAATCTGAGCATCCATCTCCATCTCTCTAGGGTGTAAACGGAGCTGTAACCATTTCCACTTGACACTTTTTGTATGGCAATGCAGCGGGCCACTTGACAAACACCCGAAAGCTTTTTTTACCACATTTTTTCCCCCATTTTTGTCAACTGTCAACAATTGGCAGTCCGTCCGTCAGTCAGTCAATCAATGGCGCTCAACCCGCTCATAGTCACCATCCTTCTACCTCCTCTCACTCACTCTCTCTCTTTCTTGCATTCGCCTTTGCCATTTGGGCTTGCTCTAGCTCATTAGCCTGCACTTCCGTTCAATGAGTGGCAATCGCATTTCCGAACCGCATTTCGTACAGCCACGAAGTTCAAGTGCGCTAATGTCTTTGGAGTGTTTCGCACTCTTCACAGTGCCAGTACAGCCAGCCTCTCTCACTCTCACTCACTCACTCACTCACTCACGCAGTCACTCACTCAGCCATTCATTCAGTCATTATTAAGGCATTATTATGCAGAGATTCAATGAGCACTTCCCTAAACCCCAGCCCATACAGTCATTATGCTTATTGTCACGGACTTCTCCGGCTAGAATGAGAATGCAGATGGAATGGCAGATGAAGAGATGATGGTGAATTCTGCTAGCTAAAAAGTTTGGTGAGCGGAGTGTTAAAGAGCCCAGGCTGACAGCCACTCGCGTTTTTATTTCCTTTTCTTTCCATTTTTTTTTTTAATTGGATTTCTTAAAGCTGCGCCTTGACTTAATAGGATTGCCATTTGAAACGTATAAGCGGTGTGAGTATGCGATGCCAATTGGACGTGTGGAGCTTTTTTCCTTCCATTTCTTGTCAAGACATTTGACAGGTGTTAGGAAGCTGACGGCTGGCCGTGGGATTAGCCTGGATCAGTAGCCTATAGAAGTGTCGGAGGGAATAATGGCAAAGGGGAATCCAAATGGTGAATGGCGAAAGGAATGCTAAGTATTCTATTAGATAGAGTTATATATTTACCATATGTTCTTTAAGTTGCTAATAGCCCTATATGGCTGGCTCTCTGATCCCCCTCATCAGAAGCCTTTGCATGGAGCTTAGAAGTTTCAAAGTTAAACTGATAATGGAGTTTGGCTTCAGCCTTCGCATTATGCAACCAAAGCAAAGAGAACTGCAAAAGCACTGTTTCATTTTGGATTCAGTGAGCTATCGCTATCAGCACTCGCTCTTTCGCTTCTGTCTTACGTATGAAGAAGTACGTTTTGTGCTACGGTCAAAGCATACGCAGACAGGCAGTGTTTCATGTTGCGGCAGATAAACTAAAGCTGGCTTAGCAGCTAATAGTCTGAGACATACAGTTTCCTAAAATATACCGCCCCCGATGCATATTCATCTCTCTGATTGTCTTGTTCAGGTTGACTTTTCTTTTGTTTTTTTTTTTTTTTCATCTATGGCAACTCCGTATCATATGTATCATATGGCAATGCCCTTGCCTGTCCGATATCCCCAGCCTTCTTGATCCCTATTGCCCATATAATTATGGCTAACACAGCTCCAAAACATAACAAAAGCTCTATAAAAACTTCAACAAGTCATCAATCTTTTTGAAGATCCTCCCGCCCTGTCAGAGCACCCCCTCACCTTAGGCTGAAGTGCGTGTGTTCCACTTTTGTCTGGCAGGCATTTACAAGCAATTTGTCAACTAAGCAGCCCAGAGATGAAGCTCGAATCTTGAATGTCTGATCGCTTGTTAGCTCCACCTGGAGATGAGTCTCAGTTTGAGTTTTCGGAGTTTTCTGTTGTTGTTGTGGTTGTTGTTGGGGATTTTGGCCCGCAGCTAAGAACTACTCAAAAACATATTAATCATGGCATCTGCTGCTCTGGCTGTCCGAACAAGACACGAAACCAAATCATTTAATTGCCCAAAAGAGGCTACCCGTTCAGGAGGAGACAGCAGCAGCAGCAGCGCCACAGATTTGGCTGACCGTTGGACGGTGGACGAAAGTAAGTGTTAGTGAAGTGAATCAGTGTTCACATGGCTAGCCCAAGGTGCCCGGCATTGGAGCTACCCAAGTTCCGAGCCATACCTTGTGAAGAAACATCAACAACAGACAGGTAAACTCTCTATATTTGCAGCTGGTGAAGAGTTTAACTTACTTTCACTAAGTTGACATGAGCGGCCAAGCCAAACATGACCTACAAATGAAACACTGTTAGCTCTAGTTAGAGACTTCTTCTAGGGACACTTGGCAGCCCAAAAGATAGTCCGTCATCATCATAATTTCATAAGCAGCAGCTCCTCCTCCTCCTCCATTCAGTTTATCTCAGCTTTAACCAGCTTCTGCTTCCCTATAATAAAATGCGCGTCTATGCCTGCGCCCGGAGGCCAAGTTCCAAATCCAAATCCAAATATCCAAGCCCTTGTTTCTGCGTTTAGTAGCTAATTTTCAGTTCCCACGAAGATTTCAAGCCATAACAACAACAAAGAAAACGACACACAAAATTAACATTTCGACTTTGGCATTTTGTTTCGATTTTCTGTTGTTGTTGTTGTTGTTGTTCAGTTTGTTACAGTTCCTGCGGCTCTACACCTGTATGATATTGGTAGAGGTAGGTATCACTCGGAGGCCAACGAAGGAAAAAACCCAATAATTTTGTAATTAATGATGTGAGAATGAGCTGTGGACAGGCCACGGTGGCTCTTACAGAGGCAGGCAGAGGCCACAGAGATTGAGCCTGAGCCTGATGACGATGCGATGCGATGCGACTCGACGCTCTTGACCTTTTCTGCCACGCACAGTTCCATGCCAAGAAGATCTGTTGACGACACAGGGTGCCACCACAGTTTCATGTTGTACATTGTTACCTTTTGTGTGTGTGTGTGTATGTGTGTGTGTGTGTGGGATTTTGTTATTGTTTTTATTGTTTACCCGCAGACCCTCCAGGCAGCCTTTTTCTGTGTATGTTTTGGCTTCTCTTTTGTCATCATCATCATTATCATTAACATTAGAGCGAGAGATTATACGCTAATAGCTCCCCATTGCTATTTTTGAGGATCGATTTGATTTGTCTTTTGGCGGAGGAAATCTTTAATAAGTTTTCATATTTCATATTGTTAAGCTGAATGTGATGAAGTTTCTCTGGAGCCAGACTATGGCTGAACAAATTAAGTAAAGATATAGATACCTATATCGATGACTCCATATATCGATATCTCTATATATCGATAACTCCATGTATGGATAACTCCAAATATCGATAACTACATATATCAATAACTTCATATAACGATAACTTCATATATCGATTACTTAATATACTGAATATGTCGATACATCTATACGGATTAATAGCTTTTCATTTTAGCCACACAATTTTAGACACATATAGATATAATATTTGGACAGCTTAGTTCCTTCTTCCACACTTGCGAGGCAAACCCAAGTCGATCATCATTTTACCAACGAATCACCATCGACTCATGGTTTTTCTTTGATTAATTGACAAAAGTCGTGCGTTGCTTTGAAAGCTATCCCAAGTGGACTGGGGCTGAAACTGTGACACTGGCTGAGCCACATAGACTTAGACTTAAGACTTTGTTTTAGGATTTACGATGTGTCACGACTTCAGAGATATGTATCTACTCTGCTAAATGGGGATAACTACTGATTTGATAGTGATCTAGAGTTTATTAAATACAATTTTGGCACAGGTGATCATGCTCTAATTTAGAGGTGAAATGAAGCGAAGTCACGGCAGGCCAACGTGTTACTGGAAATGTGTATCTAACCATAGAGCCACGCTTACATTCGTAGGTTACTCTGCAAGTTGAGTTGAGGAAGACAGTTCCAACATATAATCTTTTGAGCTAACGGAGGGTTGACGTACGCCTAAGTTGCAGGGCTAAAAGCAGCCGGCCGAGGGGCTCTGCCGCCTAACGTGCGAGAGTTTCAATCAATCAATCAAGCAATCAATCAATTTTCATAGCAAAGCAAATTATAGGAAGTTTCACAGAGTTTTTTTCTCGCTTTCCCGAAACAAGAAATCTTCCAGCCACAGAAGGAAGCCATCACAACTTTTCTTAGGATTCACTTTTTCCTATAGTTTCTATTCTTTCGGTTTAAATATTTCCTTTCCCAATCGCCAAACATAGATCTTTCATGCCTGAATTCACAAATCACATAAAACCAAACCAAACCAAATCCAAGCCTAAGCCCAATTGCCAACCAACTCTCAACCACCCACCCACATAGCAAATAGAGGCTTCTGTACATACTTCATAAATATACGATGCCCGCCCTCATCCTCATCCTCACCCTCACCCTGTCCCTGTCCCTGTCCCTGCTCTACCTCTTGATCTATTTATCTGCCTCGCTCTGGCTGCCTGTGGGCGCTGTCTGTCTGGGTGCCATGGCGGCGGCCACCCGCTGCTCACGACCGCGCCAAGCTGATAGGTGCTTACACTCGTAATGCTCCTCATCCTCAGCCTGGCTGGCTGGCTATGGGTCTAAGTGTTGCATTTCTTGTACTTTTAAGCCATTTTGCTGCCGGCTGACTGCTCCCGACTATTGGCAAAAGGTCAAGCCAAAGCAAAGAAGTTGTGGGCCGCCCACTGGCTGCCAGATCTGCTGCTGCTGCTGCTGAAGCTGGTGGTGGAGGAGCTGCTTATATATGTGTATATATATATATATATATATATATATATATGCTACTTCCCAAATACCCCAACCCAGCAGCAGCAGCGGCTCGTTGTGTCTGAGTGTTGCTTGGCCATGTTGTCGTGCCATTTGCAGTCACCGTCACCAGTCAGCCAGCCAGGTTTTGCAGCCAAGAAACATGTGTACTCCATCACATGGTTTCCACGACAACAACAACACCAACAGCAACAACAACAACAACAACAATAATAGCAGCAAAAGCAGCAACAACAAAAGGGGCACATAGTGCCACACCGCACAGTGCTTCGAGCCAATTGAGAGTTGCGAAAATTGAGAAGTTTAGCGAATATGAAATAGTTGAGACAGCTGAGAGATTGGCTTGCCATTGATCAGCTGACCAGATGACCATATGATATAATAGATGATCTTTCGCTTCGCCCTTCGCATGCTACAACGAGCAGAGTCTGTATGAGGATAATAGAGATATGTTAGAAAGTCTTTATCAAAGTCGCATGTTAGAGCTTAAAGCTCAGCTGAAGCTTGAGGGCCTTTTTCACATCTTCACAGCAAAGTTGCATTCATTATGCAGTAGACCAAGGCTTTGCTGGCACATCGATTATGTTTCGTTTTCTCATCTTCCTTTTTACACCTTTCCAACATTTCCAACATTGTGTTCCACGCAAATCTGGTCACATTGATTTGTGAAGTGACTTGTATTTGAAATCACAGTTGGATTTTAAGAGAAGTTGTAAAAACGGGCCTAGGTGGAGTGTGTTCCTATCAATTTCCAATCACTGTGCCCATGCAGAGTTGCTCTCCCCCCCTTTGGTACCCTTTGATTTGTTAAACCGCCCCCGTATATTTGTCGTATTGGCGATGCGATTTCGATTTCTATCGATGAATTTCATTTGTGTTCTATTTACTGATAGCCATCTAAAATGCGCTGCTACCAGAACATTGCAGCGGGAATGGGAATGGTTATAAGCAAGGGTAAGGGCAAGGGCAGGGGATTGGGAATGGGAACGACGACAACTGAATACGAGACAACGATGCCCAAAGCTAAAGCCAATTTGTATGCTGGCTGCTTTGGGCTCTCGCTCTACACAACACCCGGTGTTTGTATATGTGTGTGTAAGTTGCTGTTTCTTCTACACTAAAAAAAAAAAAGATGTACAATTTGCAATTCATGGTAATACTTGATATAAGTATGAATAATTTCACAATTTTCCTTCACACTTTTGATTGCAATGACGCCTCTTTACGCAGAGCCTTTCAGCTTCATTTCACTTACAATTCCCAATTGCTTCTGGCTTCAGAATAGTTTGTTCTCAAATTTCTCGCTCTAAATTCAAGGTTCTCCAAACATGAATTTGGTTGCGTCATGAGAATGTTTTCTCATGATTTCAGTGGGATTTTTGTCAGTGTACTCCCCTATCTCCGCTGGTTGCTGCTGCTGATGCCACAAACAAATTTTATGCAGGCAGGCGGTCGCTCGCTTCACCGGCTCCAAAAATCGTCGTCATCAATATGAAACCGGTCGAAAGTCGTCGTCGTCGCCGTTCACGTCCACATCCACATCCTCGTCTTCATCCTCATACTTGGCGTCATCGGTCGTCGCGACGTTTCGCTTCCTTTTTGCGCGCGCACGAGTTTTCAGCAAAAATTTCTTATCTACCTTGTTGTGCCTTCGCCGCCTGCTCTCGCTGCTTGTTTCAAAAATTTTATGGCAGCCAGCCGAAGACATAGCCCCGACATAGCCCCCCTCCTGTCCCTGTCCCTCTACCGTCTTTAACAACTGGCGTTAGCCGGGCGACCTTCGACGACGACGACGCATTTGTCTTTTTGGTCTGCGTCTGCGTCTGCGCGTCTGCCCACTGGAGGGTCCCGCGTTGCGGCGTTGCGAGCCTGCGAAACCAGTGGTGCGCCTCCTCGGTTACCTCCGGGTACCTCCGTGTGTCCAGAGGGGGCTGCTTATTATTTTGGCAGCTCGAATTTGTTTGGCGCTGGCGTCGTCCAAGCCGTTGATTTCAAGTTAAGATTTGAATGTGGCTCAGCAGAAGCATCAGAAGCAGCAGCAGCAGCAGCAGCACAGCCGAATGTAGACAATGCCAATGCCACGAAGTTGTCCTGCCCTGGCCTGGCCCCACACTCACACTCACAATCCTCTGTCCGCAGCTAAAAGAGAGCTTCCTTCCACAAAAAAAAGCAGCTCGTGCATGGCTGCCGCATTTTCCATGCCCCCGCCATACGCCCCCCTCTGCTGATGAAACTGCACGCTGGACGCTGGCCGGCGGTGGTCGTCTTCGTCGTTGCTGTTGTTGTTGCTGTTGTTGTCTGGCTGTGTATTTTGTCTTCGTTTCTTGTCTTTTTTTGGGCTGGCTGGCGCCTGCGGTATGCCTTTGTCGTCGTCGTCGTCTTGGTCTCGGTCTTGGTCTTGTCGTCGCTCGCTTCGCCTATATGAGAAATGATCGGACATGAGAAACAAAAGATTTGCAAATGTCGCCTTTGGCTTTTTGGATGCCGAATGCCGATGCCGCTGCCGATGGCGATGCCAAAAGCGCTCCAAGTTGTCGCCAGGCTATTGCTGTTGCTTTTGCTGTTGCTGTGGGCTGTCGACAGGTGACGCCAGTTCCCCCTCTCTCTCTCTCTCTCTCTGTAGCCCCTATAGTGGAGCTGCTGCCGGCTCCATCTATTAAGATCCAAGCCAAGCCAATTACATACAAAATACAAGGCCTGACAAGGCTGGCAACGAGCAACAGCATCAACAGCAACAGCAGCAGCAACAACGACGACGACGACGACGACGACACACATTCATCCTTCAAGGCGCTGCTGGCGCTGCACCGAGACGTGGAAACAGGCGCCGGTCTAAGCCGCCTTTTCTGTAACAAGATGAGATGCTGCAACATTGCCGGCTGCTTTGCATGAAGTGCGTGCCGACATCGTCGCCGTCGTCGTGGGGGCCAAATGGTATCCAATTGTGTGTGCTCCAGCTATAGCCTTGCCGGCCAGATTCTGCCTGTTTATTTTCTGTCTTTGCTATTCTAGCTAGCATTTGGCATGCGAGAGAGAGACTTGCTTAATTAAGCACAGCAATGGGATAGTACATGAGGAGTACGCAGCTAAACATTGCAATTCTCTGAAACGCAAAGCTTAAATTGGAAATTGTGGGATCAAGAAATGACAAGCATAGACATACTGCAGCTTCTTCTCACAGTTATCGGTAAAAGTGTAAAGAAAACGCTCCAAACAGTGACAGTTTGTGTTTGCAAGCAAAACTAGTGCCTCTTCTGTCTGTATCCGAAACTAATTGATATTCACATTAAATGAACCAAGAACTCAGAACTAACACCTTATGAAGCCATTATATGCCTCATATGTACTTGTATTTAGGCTTTCTCAAAAAGCTCAAAAGGGTGTGTTCTTCTTCTTGTTCTTGTTCTCTTCTCTATTAGGCTTCCTCGAATAGCTCACAAGGGTGTGTTCTTGTTCTCCTCTGTAGCAATTGTAGCTATCACTATACACACTCTTTTATTTGTTTATCGATCTCATTTATATGTCCCTCGGCTGAAGACCACCGTTGGCGTCCACCGTTGGGCTGCGATCGTTGTGTGCGGCCGCCTCACCTTCGTTCAGCTGCAATACGCAGTTAGCCAAGGTGCGGGGCGCCTCACTCTAAAGCCCGGCTACTGCCGCCAGCTTGCTACGCAACAGATTGTTTTTGTTGCAGTTTCTCGTCGGCGTTCGCCTGCTCTCGGTGTTGGGGTCTCGTTCTTCTTTATCATTAAACGCATAAATGCGAATCTACAAAGGCCGACGTGCAGCAGGAGAAGCAGCAGCAGCAGCAGCAGCAGCCTTGTGTGGAAATTTATGGCACGTAAATTTTTATGCCTTGCCAACTTGCAGCTAACCCAAACTAACCGATCGATATACACGCATATATATACATATATACATATATATATATATATACCAATCTCTATACTCGTATTTTCCCTCAGCAAAATGCGTCGCCATCGTTGCCGTCGTCACCGTCGTCATCATCGTCACATGAATCTGCCATTTTATTGCCAACTTCACTTTGGCGGCAATGTTATTAACGCACATTTTTATGGCTTTGATGAGGA